>LR999917.1:11272500-12537500 GCA_905220335.1 Noctua pronuba | reverse complement strand
TTTTCGTCACCGGTGTCCAATCGCAAACCAAGGTATCAATATTTCACATAATAATATGTAAAGTACCTAATTGATATGACTATGAACTAATATTTGCAAGTTATAAGCAAGTATATAAAAACCATGTATCTACTATACATACATAGATTACTTTTTATCCCAGAAGTAAGATCCCGTGGGCAATTCCCGACCACCACGCGGGCGAAGCCGCGGGCATAAGCTAGTGTAACTATATATTAAGTATATGGTATAGATATCAAAGAAATAAAACAAAAAGATATAAAAACAAAAAAATAACAAATAAAACGAAAAACAAAATATAACATAGTAGAACATAGAACATTATCTATACATATCTATACATTATAATAAAATCGTAAAAATCCAATTTTATGTTCCGACTTGGCTCAAAAACTACTGCATAGATCCTGTTCAAATTTTGCACAAATATTCCTTACAGGCTTTTTCACATGTTAGGCTATATATTATCACGCTACTCGCTTAAGGGGGTGAGCAATAATGCATTATGTCAGTATCCTTCATTTTTTTGACGTTTCAGTCATGATAAGCACCAGAATGGCTATTTAAAGCTTATGTCAACAGAGAAAACAGCCTAGCGCGTTCTTGAACGTTCTGTAAGCAACTGGTGGCAAGTTCAAACTATTACTTTCACTTTTTTGTAATTTGTTTGAATATTTTTTTGATGCTTTTAGATTTCCATATTTTTTTTTGTATTGACATCGTTTGCATTTCCGTTTTTCTCCTTTTTTCTTCAAACGTTTCTCCAAAAAGTAATAGAGAAGTATGGAAGAAGATGACATGCTGCGCCGACCCCGAAAAAATTGGGATAACGGCAGGAGAATGATGATGATGATTTCTACAAAAAGTTCTTGCTTTACTTGAAGTCTGTTTCCTTCTCGATTTGCAAAATATCAATAATCAATCGCAGTTTGGAATTTTATTGTTCTTTTATAGATTGGTGTAGTGTTCAGAAACGAGCATGAGGTCCTGGGTTAGATTCCCGGTCGGGCAATGTGTTATTGAGTTTTTCCACCAGCAAATTCTCTGTAGCAACTACGAAGTCTGGTTTTGTGCCCGGTTGATGGTGTATCGGCACTATAAAAAGTACTACAGCAACATATAACAAAAAGTACTACAGCGCCATCTATGACGCAGGTGATGAACTAAACATCGAAATACGTCTAAATTCTGCCTGGGTCAAATAAATCGCCCAAATAAAGTTATCCGCGACTTAAGACTATATAGAAGTACCCGACAACAACTGTTCGGCAGTTATAGCCCACCAGACATTACACCCGTCTGGTCGGACTATCCTTCCTTTTCTATGGGGGATGAAGAACCTTACAACCTGTTCTTTATACAAAATGGCAATAGGCCCGCTAAATATTTCATGGGAGTTAAACATAACTGACAAAATGTGGGTGTACTACTAGGTACTATATACACTCATCTGTTTTCTCATTAAAATATGTATTAAAAAACAGATAGGTAATTTTATAACAAACACGATGGTATAACGTTTTGTTTTTTTAATTAGCCTATTCTGTCCCACCTCCCACTGCTGGACAAAGGCTTTCCCCATTTCCTTTCCAACTCTCCCGGTGTTTTGCCTTCCCTGGCCCATCAGTCAGGAACGAGTCCAAATCGTCACATCAGCGTTTGTTGGGTCTGCCTCGGTGACGATGACAATATTCAGGTACCTACTGTATGACCATTCTGGCCCATCTGTCCTGACGCATTCTGGAAATGTGCCCCGCTCAGTCCCATTTGAACCTCTTACACTTATCGCCAACATCGGCGATGCCTGTCTTGGAGCGCATTGTGGTGTTGCGTACATTCAATCGGTGATTTTGATGTTTAAAATCCATCGCTCTTTGGCAAACCTTGAGTTTGGACTTTTCAGCCTCCGTCAAAGATCATGTCTGGGCACCATAGGTTAGGATAGGCAGGATACACAGGTCGACAAGTTTACGCTTAAATGTGATTGGAAAGTATAACGTTGTCTAAGTAAAAGCGGTCAAGCCTAGCGTCTGTCGCAGTTTTAAATATTCTTGACTTAATGATTAGGCAACCCATTCGTTATAATTTTTATGTAATCTTTTTTTTTAGCCTTTATTGTCCCACTGCTGGGCAAAAACCTCCCCCATTGCCTTCCATTCTTCTCTCCGTGCGGTTTTCTTCGTCCAATCTGTCACAAACGCTTCTAAGTCGTCACACCAGCGTTTTCTAGACCTCCCTCGGCGACGACGCCCGTCTTCTGGCACCCACTGCGAGACGACTCTGGCCCACCGGTCCTGATGCATTCTACAGACGTGGCCCGCCCAATCCCACTCTAAACTAGCAATCTTATCGCCCACATCAGCGATTCCAGTTTTTGAGCGTATTGTGGTATTGCGAATTCTGTCGCTGAGCTTAATACCCAATACGCTACGTTCCATCGCTCTTTGGCCAACCTTGAGTTTGGACTTTTGCGACTCGGTCAGGGACCAAGTTTGAGCATTACGGTGCTCAAACTTGGTCCCTGACTGGTTAGGATGGGCAGAATGCACATGTCGATAAGATTGTGCTTCAGGGATAAAGGTAGGTCACCCTTCATCAGCGACTTCATGGACCAGTAGCTCTTCCAGGCGTTCTCGACTCGGCAACTCTCAAACTCAAATGTACTCATCGACTTTATACTGAATTTCTTGCCCTCTACCTCAACCCTACTTTTTACGCTATTGGTGATGACTTTAGTTTTTTTTAATGTATATTCAACATATTTTTCATTCGGTGAACAGTTGGGGGGGGGCTGTATTAGGCATTTTTTCTATAATAAGCAGGCTTTATTTACAATTGTGGAGTGAAGAGAAATAACGAAAATAACTAATAACTGAGATTATAACTGTTTCACTCGCGGCACGTCTTTAACGTTTAGATGTGGCTGCACTAGCATTTTAACTTCAGAGCAAAATATAAAAAATATAAAAGCAAAAATAAAAGCGAAAGGTCACTCACTCATCACGAAATATCGAAACCGATTGACGTAAAAAGATGAAATTAGGCAGGGAGGTAGTTTATAGTTAGTAGACGTCTGCTAAGAACGGATTTTGCGGCAGGGCTGTTAAGGAGGTCTAAGGGCTCTCGCAAAAAGTCTCTTAATGTTGTAAATTAAAATCAAAATCTCACGACATCTCACCAAGGGGAGAGGGGGGGGGGTTGAAAAATCGCCAAAATTGCCTCACGTAATTAATGGACGCCCCCTAACCCAAGCATCTCCTTGCTTAAAAGGTGATCTCCAAATCATGCGTGTCATAACTGTATGTATCTAATTGAAATAAACATTCTTTTTTTAACACTTTGCCCGACCCGGGAATCGATCCCAGGACCTGATACTTAGTAGTCACGCTTGCGACCACTCGAGGCAGTCTTACACATACATACCAAAACTTCCACGCGAACGAAGTCGCGGGTAACAGCTAGTGTGGTAATAAGGCTAGGGTAAATTTTGATATATAGGTTAAATCGTAATAAATAGTTTAAGAACATAGGTATTAAAATAGTTTGTAGTATATACGATAAGTAATTCACAGAATATTAAATATAAAGTAAAATAAACGCTAAACAATAAAAAGTAAAACATATACATTAAAGGTAAATAAATATGTATATACAATGTCGCCCATGCGCATGTGACCGCCCGTAATTTTCTGAATATTTATGAAGAAATGTCGAAAATAAACTTTAAAAGAGGGGGTCTGTCTACAACATTTTTCATGTTATTAAATTTTTAATTTTTTAAGAATAGTTTTGTTGGAAGTCCAAAGACAGGCCAATGCCGCCCTCGAGTATGTTCGGGGGTGGGGCATTCGTAACAAGCTCAAATTTGCACCGCACAAAACTAGTGCAATGGTAGTTACCAGGAAGCTGAAGTACGATGTCCCGCTCCTGAGCATGGGCGGGGTAGGCATTGGCATGAACAAGGAAATTAAAATACTGGGGCTCACCGTCGACCACCAGCTCCTTTCAACACCCACGTCGCCAACGTTTGCAGAAAAGCTGTTAATATTTATAAACAGCTGGCACGAGCGGCAAAAGTGAGCTGGGGCCTTCACCCGGAGATCATCCGCGTCATCTACACGGCAGCGGTCGAACCGATCATTCTTTACGCTGCAGGCGCCTGGGCACCTGCCGCCAAAAAAGTGGGTGTTATCAAACAACTTGGTGTGGTCCAGAGGGGATTTGCACAGAAGCTGTGCAGAGCCTACCGCACGGTCTCCCTGAACTCGGCACTGGTGCTGGTGGGGATACTCCCACTTGACCTGCGTGTGCGAGAAGAGGCTGCGCTATACGAAGCCAAGAGGGGGGTGTCCCGGCCCGTGCCTGGGGGCGGGGAGGTTGAGCGGATGGCTCCAGCAGTGGAAGCTCCGCACCCCGTGGACCAAGTTAATTTGGAGTTCGGGGCCTGGTAGACGAGGAACAATATAACAACCACAGTAATTTCGCTGTGCGAATATTCACAGACGGCAGCAAGATTGAGGGCAGAGTCGGAGCGGCACTATCTTTGTGGACTAGTGCCACCGAAACTAGGGCCCTCAAACTTGCGTTGCCGTCTTACTGCACCGCCTACCAGGCAGAGCTTCTGGCCATACAAAGGGCGGCAGGCGAGGCGCTCAAGCGCAGTGAGTCGACGTTCGGCATCTTCAGCGACTCCAAGGCGGCCCTTCAGTCGGTCGTAAACGTTGGCTTCCCCATCCCTTGGCTGTGGAAACTAGGGTCACCATCCGACGCTGTAAGCTCCAGAACAAGAGTGTCTCCTTGTTCTGGATAAAGGCCCACGCGGGCTTGGAGGGAAATGAGCGAGCCGACCAACTTGCGAAGGAAGTTGAAGAAGAAGCCGGACTACGACCTGTGCCCGGTCTCATTCGTCAAGCGGCAGATCCGTATGGAGTCGCTTGACGAATGGAACCACAGGTATCGGCAGGGAGAAACAGCGAGTGTCACTAAAATGTTCCTCCCAGATGCGATCGACGCCTACAGGATTGTGATGAAAATGAAACCTGCAGGAATAACAACACAGATCTTGACGGGGCACGGTGGGTTCTCTGAATACCTGCACCGCTTTAAGTGTAAGGAGAACCCAGCGTGCATCTGTGAACCTGACAAGGTGGAGTCGATCGCACATGTTTTGACAGAATGCCCAGTATTCGAACCGGAGCGATACAATGCCGAGCAGAAATTGGAGACTGGGATAAACAAAAATAGCATTCATAAGATTATGTCGGAAAATAAATCAAGAATTTTTTTATTAGAATATTGCTTAAGGCGCTTCACCCACTGTACCGCGCTCCGTCGCGTAGCGCGGGGCCGCAGATTTTAACATTGTAAGAAAGTATCTGAATTTGTAAGAAAACACGCCTAGTACCACACACTGAAAACGCGTCGGCACGCGTCGGCGTACAATGAATTTTCCGCGCTACGCGACGGAGCGCGGTGCAGTGGGAGAATCGCCTAAAAGTCGCAACTAAAGTAATTGATCGAAACAAAGACGGTTGAAAACACTATGCTTTTCCAAATATGGACGTTTCCTTCAAGAAAAGATATTTCGATGAAAGCATAGTATAACTTAACTTAGCACATAAATAAAATAACAAAAAACTTTTTGGAACTAATTAAATAAAACAAAGTAAAATTATTAATTTAAAGCTAACCTTTTTCAAAATTAAAGAGTCGCAAATAAACTAGCCGAGAATGAAATAAAAGCCTAAAACAGGTCTCTGACTATGTCAGGGGAACATGAGCAGAGCAGGAGTGGTTTTTAGTCGGTTCAAGTCCGACACTACCTGGACTGTCTCACAGCCTGTGAGATAGTCGAGGTGTCCGTGGGGATTTCCCACTCCAGCTGAAAAAAAAAAAACCTCTCTACCCACTTTACAAAGTTTTCCAAAAAATTGTTTTTCCAAATTTTCTTCCAAAAATAACGTTAGATTATGATTTCAATAGTACCACCCTTCTCTGAATTCTGGTCCGCGTTCCACGAGCCGGTCTCTGGGTTAGGGGTTTAAAACATAATTTTTTTGACTCAAAAAGTGGTTTTTTGACCAAAAGTCTAGATTTTTCTTTGGCACCTAAATCGTTTTATTTCGTAGATCGCTAGCCCGCGCGGAGCCGCGTCTCTGGACACCACCCCCGTGCGTCTAGCTCAAATAAAAATTTCCCACTCAGCCACCCTGTGGTATATAGGAAGGTATTCTTGAAGTGATCTGAAAAATTTATTCATTCTATTTAGCTTCTCTAGCATATTTTAGGCCTGTGAAAGGGGATTGACGGGAAGAAACGCGTTTTTACAGTCTGACCGAGACGTCAAAGTCTCGTACATTAACTGGACGTTTCGTCGCTCAATTAGTAAACGACGAACAGACATAAATACTTGACTCTATTTAATTTTTAACTTGATTACTACTTACTGTGCATCCCCCCTTTACAGGGACACAGAAGTTACCGGTGCCCGCTGACACACTCTCTCTCTCCGTAGCAAATTTTGGTGTAGTTAAAACCCAACATGTTCCGTACCCCATCCGCTACCTTGCTCCGGAAGCTAGCCGCGATCGTCGGGGAAAGCGGGGCAAGCGCCTGCTGACGCGAGGAGGAGAATCTCCTTCGGAGATGATACTCCTTCTAAGCCACACGGGGACCCTGCCACTCTGGGAACGCGTCGAGCGACTGTGGACACTTCGGCACCGCTCAAACAGCCTGAGGCCAAGTACCCCAGTCACAAGGCGGAGGCGAGAGCTTGCCTGAATAAGGCAAAACTTAATCTACGAAACTCTCGTAAGTTGCGAACGGACATCAAACTGCGTGACAGTGTCCCCCACGTGAGTGTGTCCCCCACGATCTGGAGGAGGGCACTCGAAGGAGGCAAGCTACGAATTGACCTCCAGAGAGTGCGCGTCGAGGACCAGACACCGGGGAAGAGGTTCTTGAGAAGCTGAGGACAGCGGTAGATTCCAGAAATGAGGGCACCAGGGTGGAGAGACTGCGAAAAGCAAGAGACCAAAAGGTGGTGGTTGGATTTAAAATCAGAGAGGAGCTTACTCGGGTGGCCGAAAGAATCAAAAACCCCTTCACACCCCGACCCTCACCAACCCTCCATATATCCCGTTTCCATATATAAGCTCTACTCGAGAACCCCCCCCCCACCCCGTCTTAGTTACCTCACCCCCTCGAAGCCTATCTCAGGAACCGTTGGAGAGAACCACATAACCACATCGAGATTAGGCTTATTCGATTCGGGAGAAAAAACTGAACAACCTGGCCCAGGCAGAATTGCGAGGCGAAGCATAACAAAGGAGGCACTAACTACCTCGAGAATCTATCGGGATCGACCTGGGTTGCTGCACTGCAGCAAATCAGACGCAAAAGTGCATTTGTGTCTGTCGCGTAGCGGCGTGTACTCCGGATTACAACATAGACGCCTTTACATCACACCATCAAGCGTCAGAACGCCAAATCATCGCGTCAACTACATCGAGAGGACAGCATCATTCATGCTTGCAAAGTTGTCGAAACTTATTTAGGGTGAGTCCATCACACAAATAATAATAAAAAATAAAAAACCGTTTAGGAGTATATTTATCTTACTAATATTATAAAGAGGAAAGATTTGTATTTGTGTGTGTGTGTGTGTGTGTGTATGTTTGTAATGAATAAACTCAAAAACTACTGTGCCGATTTCAAAAAAAAAATCACCATTAGAAAGCTACATTCACCTTGAGTAACATAGGCTATATTTATTGCTAGAAAATATAAGGAATCCTTACCAAAACTTTAGTAACGTAACCCAAGGTGTAAAAAAAATGCCATAAAACATCTTACGTCGCATGCGCTGCGGAAACTATTGATGATAGAACAAAAGTATGTTCGACAATATTAAAGAACATATCAATAACTACAAAAAACTTCGCGATACTATATAGCCAACCATTATCGTTATGTCACAATAACCACTTTTTACATTTTAAAAGTTGATAGAAATACCGACCAAAATTAGACAATGTTATTCATACTTCTGTTTAAATCCTTATCCAAATAAATCATATTGTTTTCAAGACAGTGTCAATTCAAGTAGATTACTTTTTGAATTGTTCAAATTGGCTATTCCAATCAATAGATATTACGAATTTAATAAGTCATGGAAATAGAAAAAATAAACGCTGTCGCGTCGTGCATGTTTTACATATCTTTATCTTTATCATTGTCTTTAATATTGTCATTTATAATATAGTGTTACTTTGTAAGTCTAAAATAAAGATGTGTTGCTCCAGACCGGTGCCGCATACGTAATGCAGTTTTACAAGGGTTGTGTAGATGTATTATTAGGTCTTTGAGCTGACTTTAGATCACCGTTTTAAGATTAGATGCAGGCAATTTAGAGCTTTATATCCATTAACGCGGAAGTACTCAGTATTTTCGGTCCCGTTTATTTCAGAACGACCTATCCGTCAAATACGCCTGCATGATGTTTACAAGTCCAATCGGTACACCACATTTAGATAGCTTGTGTAAAAGGCCTGCATGCCAGAAGGCATCAAAATAAGGTACTTAATGGTTATCTAAATCTTTGTTTATGACGCACTTAATTGCAGTATTGATTTCTTTTAAAGCCGTCTTCTTGCTTGTTTTTAGTAGAAATTAGGATGCGTCTCGGCAAGGTGTAACGCTTAACCGAGGAAGGGCCTGATGGAACGTTTACTCAGTAATATTCAATAGACACTATTATTCGGTATTCGACGAATAACAAAAAAATGTCGAGTAATGCCGAATACCGAATAATAGCGAATTCTCTAGCGAACTCTCTCTCTTCTTCTGCTTAAATCAGTTTTTTTTAATTGTAATTTCTTTTGGTGTTGTGTTAAGAATGAATGCACAAATAGTCAAAGTTTTGTTATTATTTAAAAACTTACTAAAATATAAAAAGGCTAGGTGTATCGTTAATCTCTAAAGTGCTCGGCATCCCCCAGTGCTGCACTATAATGTTAGCGGCGGGCCACATTTGCATGTGCCCAGGCAATGACTTACCTAGCACACTGAGGAGGTTTTGTTGACACAGTGATCTGGCGCATGACGGGCGGATGACGCAGTCTCCGGCGATTGTCGCATTCCCGCCAGCGTGCAGTTCTCACAATATCGCCGCGCGTCAGGCCGCTTCTTCCGGCCCAGCGCGTGCCGCCCTCTCACGGCCTCACCACACCAGCCAGCACAGTCGCAATGCACGCCGCCGCGCCGCTCGCCTGCGCGCTGTTCGCCCTGCTCTCCGTGCTGCCGCCAGGCGAGGTAACAACACCGTCACACCGTCACGTAACCAACTGTTCTCTCGTACCGGTGTGTCACTAACCGCGGCATGTGTTGCAGACGGCGGTGCCCGGCACGTTCTTTTGGAAGCCGCGGGTGTCGCTGGACATCGACCAGCCGGCGGGTGAGTTCAAACTCTTCTTACAATTTTTGACCCCCGACGCAAAAAGAGGGGTTTCATAAGTTTAACGTGAGTATCTGCGGGTCAGTCTGTAGCATCGTGGCTCCCTATTTTTTAGTGTTTTGTTTGTGTCGGGATTCATTATTTTTTTAATAAAAATGATTGCATACTTTTTTAGATTTGATAGATACGAACTGTTTCGGACCATACCATGGGTCGGCCAGTAAGATCGCTTCATACGATCCTACGTCACCTTAATGCCCCACCTAAACGCTAGTCCCTCGACCATAGACCACTTGCTCGCCGTCACTTACCGTGCGCATATGTACATCGGCCATTTTTATTTGTAATCACCCAGTCAAAATTATAGTCTTCATATCGAAAAGCATTTTTATTTAGTCGAGACCACCAGCATCACAACTGGAGCTTGACAGTCAAACACGAACACCTTAGGCGCAGGCCACACCGTCAGCCAGCGAGCGAGCAAGCTAGCGGGCGAAACGAAGCGAGGGAAACTATATTAACTAAGAGAAGCTTTGGGGAGCTAAACTGTATGGGTTCACACCGAAAACTACGGACGGGCGAGCGAGCGACCTAACTACACTCCTATAGGAAAGACGAATGAGCGTCGACTACTCCTAAGAAGATCGCCAAAGCGGGAGCGAGCGGACACACTGGGCGAGGCAGGCGAGCGGGGGAGCCGAACGAACGTCGTTTCACCTCTTTTCATACTTCGTTATAATATTACCGTGCTTCGGTTCACCACCGCGAACTACAGAGGTAGATTAGGTATCTATTGAAAGATTATTGTGTTTTTCGCTATTAAGGTTATTCAATTCAATTTATTTAATTCAGACACAAAGATCCATAATTTTGTTAGTAGGTACACTTAAAAATAATGTTAGTAATTACACACCACACAATACTGTACAAAATATATACATCTCAAAATAATCTAGAAATTTTTTAAAAATAAATTAATGCAATACTATCCAATTATCCATGTCTAATAAAATGTAAAAATGTCCATAATCAAATTTGAAAATATAATAAAATAAAAATAAGTTACTTAAATTAAAAATTAAAAAATAAAGGGTGTAAAAAGACCCTTAACGAAGCCGAAGGCACTTGTTCTCCCCGTCATTGCGATTATTTTTTTGTTTAGGATCATACCTGGGAACCTTCTAGTTACGGAGATATTGGAGGTCAAAGTTCCAATTTTTTCACAAGTTTTTTAAAAAATACTACTTTTTAAGGTTTTAACTTTACTTTAATTACCTCCATGACCCGTTTACTATTCAATTCATCCATCAGCACCAAGTTTTGAGTGCGTCACATTGAGTTTTACCGTAAAACGTGATATTTCACCCCAAAAAAAAAAGTCATTTCCCAGCAATAATTTTTGCGTAGGGTGACTTAGTTTGATGTACATAATGCCTGGTTGACGGCTTCGTGAAGGGTCCGTTTACACCCAGTATGGTCATTGGAGATTTAAATTAAAAAAATCAAAAAAAAAAGCATCTAAGTAGGTACCACTCATTTAGAAAACATAATACAAATTCAGTGTGGGCCGAAAAAGGAATCAAAAGTGAAACGTACTGCGTGTTATTAAATTAAATTCTATTTCACATGCAACTGTATTACTGTACACAATGCCACAATATTGGACAGTCGAATCTGCCAGTCACAACCCTGAGAATGCTTTTGCTACTATCGCGGGCACGACTAAGCAAGGATGCTGCTCTCTTTCGAAAGATGGCATGGAAGCCATCAATATGAGCGTTTGCAAACATGCCCGACGCACTGCAGTACCTCGGTAGCCACATCAGCATCCTAAAGGCATTGTTATACTGTACGCGCAGGGCGCGTTGACTGTCTTCTGCGTATATTTGACCCATAGACTACACGTATAAAATGATTGGCAAAACGCCCGAAACAAAGTCACTTTTACTGCCTTACTGCAGCGTGAAAATCTACGGGCCAACATATTACATCGGACAGCCAACGCCCGGCGCTCTCTCTCAATATCCTCGTGGTCTGAGTGGTCCTCCGAGACCCAGTGGCCTTGGTACTTGATTTGCTAAACTCTGGGTAATGAAACACTGTCTATGAAGAGGGGTGGTATGTGCGTCACCTTATGACCAGGAGATTGAAACACCAAGAGTTCGCTTTTCTTGACATTATACCTGAGCCCATGAGCCCCGGCATAACCCACACATATGGCGAGGAGTTTTCGAACGGCGCTTATGGAGGGGCCCAGCAGCACCATATCGCTGCTGTTGCTGCTTGCTGGTCCTAGGGGTTTTGCTGATTGATTTAGGTACCTTATTTTATCTGAGGTACCAAATCCCGTGCTATGCTGAGACGTAACATATCTGTTCTGAGGGCCTCATCAACGATGCTATAAAGTAAAAGATCAGCAACAGAAAGGAGAATTACCGGATTGCATTTAAGTGAAATTTGATGAAACCTTATGAAGCATACTAACATGGCGATAGTTGCGTTGCTATACCTCCAGTGATTGCACCTTTCCAAGGAACAAAAGGTCAAGGCGACATTGAACGCAGTATGTTGCTGGTAATTCTCTGCTGGGCCGTCACAGAAACCACAAGGGACGACCCTCGATAAAGCAATAATCGACTTGGGAAAGAAAGTTTATACTCTACTAGGGCACTGTGCACTAGAGCAGATGAAAACACTCGATGGCATTGCATTATTAGATTTAGAACCAAAAAAGGTGCAAAACAATCTGCATGATGTACGAACGCAGGCTGAAAAGGTAGAGACTGAGAGGTTTACTCACTATAACCTGAATATATTCTTGTTGTGTTTTTCAAATTTCCCATGCTTGTCCTTCTGTCTCCATCGTCAGACTTCGATGACTGTCATACTCCAGCTAGGTGCTAAATTCTCATCATGAGCCCAAACACGATATAGCTGCTGTAAACTGTTGAGGATCTCTTGCAATTACTTTCCGTACCGTTTCCATCGTCAAACCTTTGATGACAGTCATACTCCAGCTAGATCTAAAGCTCCCATCAAGCTGCATGAAATGAGCCCAAACACGGTATAGCTGCTGTTAACTATTGAGGACCTCTTGCAACTGTCTTCCGTCATCATCAGATAAAATTTAAATCTCTATTAGACCTACGTTGTATTGTCATCAGAACTTCATCATCATCATCATCATTTCAGCCGAAAGACATCCACTGCTGGACATAGGCCTCCTCCAAGTGTCGCCACGTTGACCGATCCCGTGCGTCTCGCATTCAGTGGATCCCCGCAACCTTCACCAGGTCATCGGTCCATCTATTTCTATTCATCTATGTCCATCTATTTCATCTAAGGGAGGCCTTTCAACGCAACGCCTTTCGTGGTTGCCACTCCAAAACTTTTCGGCCCCATCAGCCATCCGTCCTAAGAGCAATGTGCCCTTCCCACTGCCACTTAAGTTTGGCAATTCTTCAGGCTACGTCGGTAACCTTGATTCTCTTGGACTTTAAGCCTTCTGATGAGGCCCATTGTAAACGACCACGTCTCGGTCCCGTATGTAATCACTGGCAACACACTGGTCTTAGACTTTCGTCTTGAGACACTGCGGTAAGTTGGACAAGAAGATACCACGTAAGTTCCCGAACGCTGCCCAGCCGAGTGGGATTCGACGATTGACCTCTTTGTCGAAGTTAGACCTACGTAACTGGACCGTTTGTCGCGGATAGACGTCTACAACTAAGGTAATCGTCTACAACTTCGAGTGTAAAGTCTCCGATCTTGACAGGAGTGGGTGTTACAAGGGCATTCAACATGACCTTGGTTTTGTCCATGTTCATTTTAAGACCCACTCTTTCAGAAGCTCTATTGAGGTCATCGAGCATTGTACTGAGATCCTCCATGGTCTCAGCCATGACCACTATATCATTGGCAAACCGAAGGTGAGTGATTTACTCGCCATTGACGTTGATGCCTAGCCCTATCCAGTCCAGAACCTGTAAGACGTCCTCCATTGCCGCGGTGAACAGTTTCGGAGATATCGTCTCCCTTTCTCACACCTCGCTACAGAAGGATATGTTCCGAGGTCTGGTCCTGAAGTCTGACTGACATGGTGGCCTTTTTGTACAAACACTTCAACACCTCGATGTACTGATAGTCGATATAGCACCGTTGAAGAGACTGCAGTAAAGCCCAAGTCTCGATCAAATCGAAGGCTTTTTCGTAGACTACAAACGCTAAACAGAGGTAGGTTATACTCTTCGGTCTTCTGTATACCCTGCCGCAGCGTATGTATGTGGTCAACGGTGCTAACATTCGGAATCCGGCTTGTTAGGGAGGCTGAAAATCGTCAAACCGGCCCGCGACACGATTCGTGATAACTCTTGAAAACAACTTGTAGACATGGCTTAGAAGTGAGATCAGAAGTTCACATGTGTGGCAAATTGAAACAGAATGGGTTCACAATTGAAAATTCAGTAGGAAAAAAATAAATTAACCCCTTTTTTTCAACCTTTAGGGGCGGATTTCATTTTCCAATTTTAAATGGGACCAATTTGGAGATATACACTCTCCCATAAAAAAAAAGTTGGACGTCTCTGTAAAAAGTTATGCGTGGTCAGACATATATACAGGTCAAACGTTATGTGTTTGACCTGTATATATATATATACCTCCTTTTGGGCTTCGTCGCAGTCGGGTAAAAACGGAGGAGGATCTTAATTCGGCACGTACACATTTGGTGAAGTCGATATTTATTTTGGCATCATGAGCGTGTTAGATTTAGTTAACAAGTTAGTTGTCCACCAGCTAAAAGGAAGGGGCCCAAGCAGACGTTGGAGAACATTAGAAAAGGTCTGGTGGTGGTGATCGACGGCTACCAGCTGGGTATCACAGCGACGTCTCTGGCAGCCTTCATACAGGACGTGCGAGACGCCTACCCGCAGCTGCACCCCGGCATGGCGCCCTACTACACCAACGTGTACCGCTGGGCCTTGCGCCACCTCAGCCTGTGAGTACCGCACAACAACCCGCACCTGCACCCCAGCGGGATAAATCACGGTTTTCGGTAGAGCTCAATGTAACTGAAGGATATGGGAACTAATGGGACTGTCGGGAGCACAATTAAACATGGATTTCACTAATAGACGTATATTTGGGGACAACGTAAAAATAACTTAATACTAACTACCCACTATTACAAATATATCACACCTCCACCACAATACTACAGCATATCTATATTATATCACAATTATAAACACAACAAGAACAACAATATCATCCTAATGTAAACTGATAATAATTCTTAACTAGTTAAACAATTTTAATATTGGTTTACGGGTTCGCTTAGGGGAACGGTCCTCCATCGGCGGAGGTTGTGGCTGTAAATTAACCAGCAAATCTTCAGGAGTACTAATGTCCGGATTTGAACTTCCCTCCTTATTCCTGGTCTCTGGTGAGGCTACCTTTACTACTCATTCTAAACCCTCGCTAAGTGGTTCGACCACACTCTCTCCCTCATGATCTGTTTTGTCCACAGTCTCTGGACAGGTAACACATATGTGTATATATACAGATAAGCCTGACCTACGGCGCATTTGATCTACATGTCTTTTTAGTGATTGACCTTTATCTTTTACCACGAAGTATCCACGGTACCTTTCACTCATCTTTCACTAATACCATACTCACGAGCCCAAACTGAATCACCCTCTCTGAAACTGCGATCTGTTCCCCCGCGAATACCATCCGTCGCCTCTGGACTTGATGGACTCTGTCTTTGGTGACCGGGTTGGTACGCAGTAAATCAAGTCTGGAGCGTAATGGACGTCTCTGCAACAGCATAGCCGGGGTTTCCCCGGTACTGCTGTGCACGGTGTTTCGGTATGCTAACAGAAACGTTTGTAGTGCGGTGTCGACATCTACACAATCCCTAGGCGCGCTTGCAAAGCTTGACTGCATTCTCCGCTGCCCCGTTTGATGATGGGTGGTAGGCTGGTGAAAAAAACTGTTTAATACCGTTATTTTTTAAGAAAGTTTTAAACTCAATACCAGTGAATGGTGGGCCTTGATCAGATACCAATTCCTCGGGCAATCCAAACCTTGCAAATGTAGCTCTTAAAACCTTAATAACATTTGATGCGTTAGTTCGTGTCATCTCAAAAACTTCTAACCATTATGAAGTAGAATCAATGATAACTAAGAAGAAGAAAAGACCTTTATATAGCACTAGGAAATCGATGTGAACCCTGTCCCAGGTGGCGCTCGAGATAGTGCCACGGCTGTGTCGGGGCCCGCGGCGACGCGTCTGCTTCCGCTGCACAAGCCTCACATTGTTTACATAACGCTTCCACGGCAGCGTCAATATTAGGCCACCAAACATAGCTACGTGCCAAGCTTTTTGTTTTTACGATCCCCATGTGACTGCTATCTTGAGTTAAAGCAATGCTGTAGATATCATCTATTCCTCCGGCAGGACAGACACTTTCTGGGCAAATCCAGGCGGTTGGGTGCTCTTCAGTCGCGATAACTTCGCCTGAACATTGAATGTGATATTTTATTTTACAATTATCCAAAGTACAGCTGAGAAATTCTTCCCCATCAGGCCATCAACTATAAAGCCACGACAGGCGGCACAATTTATGTTTGTAACATGGACACTTCTTAGAAAGGGCTACACTGGCAAGAACTTTCCTTGCTGAATAACAGTCAGGGCATACCCAAGGTGCTCTTTCTTCAAGTGTAAGCTGCCGGTTATTGCACAGGTAATGATAAACATTACTACATTCAGCCACAGCATTCAAGAAAAGCATCATGAGGTAGTAGGTCTATATAGCCTGCTGAGCAGATCATAATGTCGCTTTTTAGGCCAAGTAGCACAGCAAGCAAATTTTAATAAACAATAACTATAAACATAATGGTAAAAACAAAACTTCGAAGCAAATGAGAAAAGGGTATGAGAAACTTGGTGGTGAGGCCTTTTTATCTAGTTTTCTTTTAGGTTGCTATGTAGATAAGTTGACATTAACAATTGAGATGGTTACTGTTTTGAGAAACTGTAGAGGCGGCTTTAAAAACGCTATCACCGAACAACACGTTCACAAATCATTATTTATTTCTGGGGTATTTAAGTATTTTATTTTATTTTACATGTAATTATCAACTGTCACAACGACACGCACGTCATACTATATTCCCGATACTTTTTTGACTGAATGTATGTCTGTGAGCAACTGCAAATGGTCGCTATAACATAGCTACGGCCGCGGCTGTGACAAAACGTGCGCGAACCGAGCGGGCACAGCGAGCGGTGTCGCTGCAGCGACCGGCGAACGTTACATTTAAGTTGCAGTTGGTTGCATTCAATGGCTTACCGAAGACAGTCCCGCCAACCGCTTATTCAACACATTGTCGAATGAGCGTTCGTATTGTATATAATGCCTAGTCAAAGTATGGAATACGAAGTTTAGTTTTTATTTCATAGATTACCTGAACGTTTTAGATATTGTACAGAATGCCTATTCTATAGAATATCCATGACAATGTCGCCATCATCATTAGTTTCTGTTCGACAACTTGTGGCACTGTGGCATCGGTTTAAGTATATTTTTTTCAGTCTACCAGACTGGCTCGTAGGCAAGAGAGATAACTACGTGGCGACGCACAAGGTGTGGAGGAAGCGCTTCATGTTCATGAACTCCTTCGTGCCGCAATGGATGCGCAATATCCTGTTCTTTGTGGGCGACGAGTCTTGGAAGTACGAGGAGTGGGAGTACAAGAAGTTCCAGAAGCACGCCGAACCGCACTTCGGCAAGTACTACAGCTACCCGTCCAAGAAGTTCAACGACTACAAGTCCATGCGCCATGACGTCACCGCCGAAAACATGGACGCAAGCGACAATTCAATAACCAATTGGAAAGGATAGTTTACTGTTCTCTATGTCCACACATTTGTATTTTGAAGAGATATTTTTTTTTTAATTTTGTCCAGATTTATTTTGTAAACCACTGTTACATCAAAAATTATTATAATTCTATTAAATTGTATGTAGTATGACTAGTATACATATACCTCAGTTAGAGCAAAGCCCGCCTTTACCAGATAATGCATTCTAGATCTATACAAATAAATAAAATTGTAGTACTTGTAATTTCAAAATAACAGCTTTTTACTGAATGCCGACAGTATACAGGGTGGAAGGGACAGCGACGCGAGAACGGTTACCACGTATTGTATTGTATAACGGGCTAGTAACGCAACTCCACGTCTAAAGCGCAAGCCACACAGAAAAGACGTAAGACGCGGACGGGGCGAGGACAGGGCGCAGACGGGGCGCCGCGCCGTCGCGATTTTTTAAAACATAGAAAAGATGACGGTTATATAATATACTAGCTTATGCCCGCGGCTTCGCCCGCGTGGAGTTTCGGGAATTGCCCACGGGATCTTACTTCTGGGATAATAAGTAATCTATGTATGTATAGTATATACAAATACATAGATTTACATAATACTTGCTTATAACTTGCAAACATTCGTTCATAGTAATATCAATTAAATTACATTTGAACGTGAAATATGATACCTTGGTTTGAGATTGGACACCGGTGACAACAATCAAATGATTAATTAGGATTATCTATTTAAAGACATTAAACTTTTACATAACATTTAATATCAATGTCGCGTATCACGAGCCAACGCAAAAATCTGTGGAAAAAACCATATTTACAGACGTCTACCTCAGAAAAATCCTACCTACTTACTTAATAGGTAAATACTCCCGTGCCCCGCACGCCCTGCGCGCCATGCGCCCGTCTACGTGAGCTTCGAAGCCCTATTTTACTCTGTTGGGGGATGATTTTGATTTTGGAAAAAACTGTGATACACGTATCTCATAATTTTATCTGAAGAGTGTGTACACAAATTGTCAAGTCAATCGACTGCGAGAATAAAAAATTTCATAGAAAATTCAACACCCCATTTCACCCTCTTAAGGGTGAAATTTTGAAAAACCCTTTCTTAGTGAATATTTACTCTTCACAAATAATACACGCTCCAAATTTCATGTCTCTAGAACCAGCGGATTGGGCTGTGCGTTGATATATCAGTCAACCAATCAAGTCATTGAATTTTTAAATTGGGGGATGATTTTGGAAAAAACTGTGATACACGTATCTCATAATTTTATCTGAAGAGTGTGTACACAAATTGTCAAGTCAATCGACTGCGAGAATAAAAAGTTTCATAGAAAATTCAACACCCCATTTCACCCTCTTAAGGGTGAAATTTTGAAAAACCCTTTCTTAGTAAATATTTACTCTTCACAAATAATACACGCTCCAAATTTCATGTCTCTAGAACCAGCGGATTGGGCTGTGCGTTGATATATCAGTCAACCAATCAAGTCATTGAATTTTTAAATTGGGGGTGATTTTGGAAAAACTGTGATACACGTATCTCATAATTTTATCTGACGAGTATGTACACAAATTATCAAGTCAATCAACTGCGAGAATAAAAAGTTTCACAGAAAATTCAACACCCCATTTCACCCTGTTAAGGGTGAAATTTTGAAAAACCCTTTCTTAGTGAATATTTACTCTTCACAAAGAATACACGCTCCAAATTTCATGTCTCTAGAACCAGCGGATTGGGCTGTGCGTTGATATATCAGTCAACTAATCAAGTCATTGAATTTTTAAATTGGGGGATGATTTTGGAAAAAACTGTGTTACACGTATCTCATAATTTTATCTGAAGAGTATGTACACAAATTGTCAAGTCAATCGACTGCGAAATAAAAAGTTTCATAGAAAATTCAACACCCCATTTCACCCTCTTAGGGGTGGAATTTCGAAAAACCCTTTCTTAGTGGATATTTACTTTTTACAAAGAATACACCCTCCAAATTTCATGATACATGAGACAATAGATTTTTTAAATAATGGAGGATCTACATATTTATCCAGATCGTTTTCAAAAAGTAAATAAGCCCCACCCCGCCCGCACCCCCGCTCGCACCCGTGCCCTGTCCTTTCTATATGTTTTACAACAGGGCGCAGACGAGTAAGCGTCGTGTCCGCGCCAGGGCCTGATTAACCCTTGGGCTAATTAGGCTGCAGCCTAGGGCGCGAGGATCGGGGGGGCGCGCTGAAATCGTGTCTTCGCATGCTCTAATCTAGTCCATAATTGCATCTACCCTATATATTTCAACTAGACCGAGACAAAACACAAACTAAATGAGCTTGAGAGTCCCTGATTTTAACAATAAATTTTGAAATTTTAAAAAGCGCGCGTGCATCAATCACTGACTTTGTTACTCGAATCGGTAGGTGGTCGAGCGAGTGGGTGAGCTGGCATTTAAAAACCCGGCAAATTATTTATAATACAGTAAACACAAAGTTTGGTTTCTTATGGAAACTGCATGAACTAGATGACAGTGAATTTATTAGAAGCAAAGCAAAGCAAAGGAGTTAAAACAACTATATGCCACTGATTTAGAAGAAACTTTTGCAGAAGAATGCGTCCACTTGGCGCAGTTTTTAAAATCTGACACCGAGGCCGAGCATTCTATTTCTACCAGAACCCCAAAGGGTTTGTTGCAGTTAATAAAAAGTTTTAATATTTCATGCATGTTCCCGAATGTGGAGATAATATTAAGATTTTTTTTGACAATGAGTGTTACCAACTGCAGCGGCGAAAGGTCTTTTTCAGCACTTAAAAGAGTACACACTCCGCCAGCAAAAACTTGCAGCGCTCTCGCTAATGTACATAGAAAGTGATTTTTTACAAAATATTAAATTTGAAAAAATTGTGGAAAGATTTGCAAACGCTAAAGCACGAAAAAGGACTTTTGTATAATCTAATAATAATTACTTAATTACTATAATTTTCAAATAAATCATTAATTAGTTGCAAACATGTTTCACTTTTATGATGCCTGTCCTCTTTTTTTAACAATAACTGAAGTGTAAATACGTATTTAAAAAATACTCAAGTCGAAGCAACTACAGAGACTAGATGACCACGCTCATGGTCAATGGCAATTAAATGGCAACTAAGTTGTCTATAGAAACTAAGCCAATACAAGTCATCGTGCCAAACACGACATGGATTTGGTTTTCTACTTGGTAGCCTGCAGTCACTTGTCATGATTTTGGTCTTATAATGCGTGAGTTATTTGCCTTTATGTACGGTTTTTTTTTGGGATGGTAAAATCATCAAATGAGTCCTCCCGCCCTGGGTGGGGCGGAAGGGACTGTCAGACTTTTACTGACTAAAATCCACCCGTGTTCCTTCGGATGCCCTTTACGTTCTGGGGCCACGGTATCCTGTTTAGACAATCCCGCGACCCCAGCAGGCTGCCTTTATGTACGGTCAGCATAAAAAAAAATGGTTTGCCACCCTAAGGTTGAATGTCATGCAGATTAAAGGGCAACTTTATTTCGCTTGCAAATCGATCTGAAAACTTTTGTAGGTATTATGAACCATGTTAAAATTGTCACACTACTACTCTACTCACTACTTTTTAGGCCGTCCGTAATACACCTGGCGAGGGCGCGTCCTCATAATTAGCCTAGGGCGGTCAGAACTCCTGATCAGTCGCTGGCCTGAGAGCCTTGATCTATTAGCGCACGCATTTTGTGGTATGATCCGTCACTTGCTTGAACTTTGATCATTGCAGTTGCTAATAATGTTTCGATTACATTGTTGCCTTGTTGCGAAACGTGATTTTCTTGTGATTCTTGATTTTGCGTTCTAGTTGCAAGAACTGCTGGTGTGTCATTCTCTGTAATTGTGTTACATGAAGACTTATTGTTAAACGCTTCATGTAAAAGTGTATTATGTTTGCCGCGACATCCGCGGCACGTCTTTCTGACGTACATTCTTTATCCCCATGCGAATAAAGACAATTTTTGCACAAATACAATCGTGTTATAGCTTATCGCTTTGAGCTTGGTGTCATATTTAAAAAGTTACTGCAATAGTATATTCCGTGTGACTCTTTACACAACGGATATGTTAATTCGATATTATTCACCGAAGTCTTACTTGCTGAATTCCTGAAATTTGACGATGATGATTTATTTTGCTTGTTTGTTGATGGTTTGAAATTTTCGTTTTTCTTGCGCGCCGATTCCAATGCGGTGAATCTGCTCTCTAAGAAGCTTAGAAACTCTGTTGATTTTGGTAGTTCTCTGGGTTTCTTCAGAGATTCCAAATAATGATCATGCGTGTCCGTATCTAATTTTCCGATAGCTCTCAGGCTCCAGGACGTCCATATGGGTCTTGGGCAGCATTATGACGCGCCCTTCCTTCCACGTAGCCGGGAAAACCCCTATGCGCAAGATCCCCGTGAACAGGCGCGCCAGCGCTACTACCGTTCGGCATGGCAGGCGCAGCGCAGTGTTGGTTATCCCGTCCGCTCCGGGGGCCTTTCTCGACTTTGTCTTCAAAATGGCGCGTCTGACTGAGCAAGGCGAGAAGTGGATTACGGCTTCATCAGAGGCTATCGGCGGGGCGAAGTACACCCAAAGGTGCCTCTCGACTGCTGCGATGTGCTCTGCGTTGTCGGTCGGGTTAGGCTGGAACAGGCTTGATGATCCTGTATCTTGCCACCGCTTTCGAAGGCGCCTCCTCTGGGTGATCATCAACTTGAGTTGGGTGGGGAGGGGGCTTGTAAACCAACCCCCCGGGTGGAGTTGCCATGTTGGTTTTCGCCTCTTCGAAGGCGCGCTGGTTGCAAGCGGCGACCTCTCCTGCTAGCCCGTCAACGTCTGCGGCTGAGCTCTCTCAAGTCCAAGTCCAACTACCCCTTCCCTTATAAAATTGAGTTGGGCGGTGTTGAAATTTCGCAAAAGAAAAAAGATTTTTTTAAATCTTTAAATCAAATCAAAATTATTAGTCAATGTAGGTTTCATTACAATAGGATGTTATAGTGAAATGGTCAGTTCGCTACATTTTACTCGAGTGCATACAAATAACAATACTAAAATTAGTTGTATCGAAACCACAGACACATTTAAAATAAATTAACTCCTAAAAACCCTATATTTAAAACCCTAATTATGCATCCCCATAATTTGGGTATCAATTAAATGGATTGGATGGATGGATGGTGAATTGGATGAAGCTTGATTTTTATTATTTTTTCCTTTATTTATTTCTCTACACATTTTTTACATTTTTAAATAAAGGGTGTAAAAAGACCCTTAACGAAGCCGAAAGGCACTTGTTCTCCCCGTCATTGCGATCATTTTTTTGTTCTGGACCATACCTGGGAACCTTCTAGTTACGGAGATATTGGAGGTCAAAGTTCCAATTTTTTCAGAAGTTTTTTTTAAATACAACTTTTTAAGGTTTTAACTTTACTTTAATTACCTCCATGACCCGTTTACTGTTCAAAGCATCCATCAGCACCAAGTTTTGTGTGCGTTACATTGAGTTTTACACCCTGTATTTTTTTTTTTTTTTAAACATTTAAAAATACAAAAATAGTGGTCCGCCGATGTCGGGAGCAGGGTCCAAGCTACCGGTGGTTAGGGCTCCAGAGACAGGACTCTCCTCACAATGCGAGCCGTATCGAGGAGTACTGCCTCCTGAATCAGGCCCTTGATCTAACCGCCTAAGGAGAGCCTCGAAAGATGGTCGTCGAGGATCTTGGCCGTAAGGCCATTGGCCGTTACGACAATCGGCACAATGATAGCCGAGTTCACATACCACATGTCGACAACCTCGTGTGCCAAATCGAGATATTTTATTCGTTTCTGTTATAAAGAGTTTTAAATCATATTAAATAGTTTTTAATAATAATACGTAGTTGTGAAATGTTATAAGAAACCTTGTATCAAGCATGTTAAGGATACGGGCATGGTTCCTGTGGGGTGGGGGCGGGTCACGGGTCAGCTCGCGACGACACGACCCCTACTTGCCGCCCGGCGAGATACTCAATAAAAACAAACAAACACTTGACTGTTCCTGATTTCTTTATTCTTATAACATAACAAAGTTGCTTTGAGCTTGCACCCGTCCCGCCGTCCAGTCGATCACAGTAGTCCCAGCACATTAGATGCGCGTCAGTCGTGCTGCGTGCCGGGCCAGTCCAGCTCCACGGCGGCCACGTCGAGCGCCAGGATGTCGGCGCGCGCGCCCAGCGCGTCCTCCAGGCGCGGGCGCGTGCGACCCAGCTCGCCGTGCGCCCACTCCTTGACGTACGTGCCGGCGTCCGTGCGCACGCGCAGCGCAAGCAGCGCGGGCTGGCCCGGCACAGCGCGCGCGCTCAGCGCCAAGATGCGGCGCGCGCGCGTCAGCAGTGGCCGCCGGTGCAGCACGCGGATGGGCGTGCGCTGCTGCAGCAACACGCGCGCCGCGTCGCCCGCCGGCGTATTGCGGTACGCGTTGATGCGCGCGAGGTCGCGCTCCGTCACCGGCACGCCCGCCGCCGCTCCCGCGTGCACGTCGCCGTTGGCCTGCCGACACGGTCACACAGTTACAGATACATCCGCGCTCCCCGCACAAGGTGCTCGCAGCTCGTGCGTGACGTCACTCACCGCGGGCTCGTCGTCCTCGGACCGCGTCAGCTTGATGCACAGCAGTTCGTACGTCTTGCACTTGGTCTCCTCGCCCTTCTTGAGTTGCGCGAGGTCCTCCCTGAAACGACGCACAGTTAGCACATACTGCACCTACACACACAGTGTCGCACCACAGGCCACACGCCACTCACCGAGACACGGGCACCAGCCGGCGCACGCGCACGTGCCCGCTCGCAGAGATCTGCTCACACAGCTCGCTCAGCTCCGCTTCGCTCGGCTCCCGAGTCGGGTCTGTAATCTGCAAACACAATAATCTCTGCTTTTAATTTTTATGCAAAAAACCGACTAAGCCGAAAACCGATCTTTTACATACCTATCGGTACAGGTTATTTTCCTAAAATTGTTTGTCCGAAAATCATTCACATCCATAACACGTTTAGAACAAACTTCAGTAACCATTATGTTCAAAAAATTGAAATTTCGTTTTATATAATTATCTTTACTTCTAAAACTATTCTGTCATAATATAGAGTAGGTACTATAATAATTGAATCTCCTAATTTTACAAAAAATCTATTATTTATTTATTTATTATTACCAACTTATACTGTACACACCACACATACAAGTTATTGGTTGAACATAAAAATCAAATAAAACTACATAAAATCAGAATTTAAATAATAAAAAATATATATAAATAAAATAAAAAATATATGTATATAAAATTAGGAAGTAAACATTTTTAGTAGGCAGAATAAGAATAACACAATGAAATGACAATATAAATGAACAAAACTATATATTTTATTAGGGATACCATTTGTTTACCCCGAGGAGATAGTACTGGGAGTGGCCATGGACTCCAGGTATCGAGAAGCAGTGTTGAGGAGTCTCAGTTCAGTACTTGCAAAAATATCCATGGATTCGTCAAACATTAAAATGTAATTAATATGGGTAAGAGCTAGAAATAGCGGGCTTGTCTTAAGGCTTACGGTGCTGGTTTGAGTAATCAAAAAAGAGGACGTTGGCGTGGGCGAAGAGTGTGTCTCATAGGTAATGGGATGTTAAAGGAGATATATTGTAATAAAGGCGAATTAAAATGGGAGCCACGAATTAGGCAAAAGACAAATTTAATGAGAGCAAGATTTCTCCTGATTTCTAAGCTGTGATATGTGACCACCATACCTAACATGAATGGTGTGGGGTACATATATGGGTAAAGCCCATATAATTTGAAGTAGAGGAAGCGGATAAAAGACTTCTGGACCTTTTCAATTATCAGTTTATAGACTTTTTCATGGGGGCTTCAAATTGCACTGTTGGTTTCGAGCAAACTGCGGACAGAAGAGTTATAAATTGGAGTTGTGGCTTGCCGATTATTCAAAATTTTACCTTGTCGCACTCGCAATGCAAAACCTAAACTTTTGCGGGACTTGTTTCAGATTTGTATAATGTGTTGGTTAACCGTAAGGTGTGGGTAGAAACTCGTTTCAGGGGCTCTTTGTTTAAAGTGTAGATATTGAGCACGGGTTGTGTTGCTTTAAGGAAGGTTATAATCGCGCATTTAATTTTGCATTTAATTTTTTAAATATTCAGGTTAAGGTTGTTTATAGTGCACCAACTGTGGATATTGTCGATGTCAAGTTGGAGTGCGGCTGTATCGCTACTATTAGTTATGGGAAATGCAACTTTGACGTCATCGGCATACATCAAAACTGTGGAGTGCTTTACAAAAACACTCCACATTGGGAAAATCATTAACTACTATTAGAAAAAATAGGGGACCGAGGTTAGTACCTTGGCCTACGCCAGAAGTGACAGAATAGCATTCCGAATTGGCATTATCAAAAGTAACATATTGCTTGCGATCGCATAGGTAGTTTGCGAAGAATTTAAGCTACGTTTTAGAGAAACCTGCCAAAGCCAATTTACTCAAAAGTATATCATTTTCAAACCCGGTCAATAGCCTTCTGGAAATCGAAATAAGCGACATCAAACTGTTTTCTCTCATCAATATTTTTGGCTACGAATATAGTTTTATTTAGTAAATTAGACGTGTTTGAACGATTTGGAAGAAATCCATGCTGTTCCTCCGCAAACCACCAATCCTACGTAATTCATTTATATAGTATTAGTTTTTGTTAGAGGAACGGTTTGGCAAATAATGTTATTAATTAACCCATAAAAGGCGTCAACAGCAGCATTGACATCAACACATGCATACACAGGCTCCCAGTTTATACCAGCCAATTCAGAGTATAACACTAAGAAGTCTGCCTTACGAAAGTTAGTTAGAGTTGTATTAGTAGTCGAGTCATTTGAATAGTAGGTATTATTTTTGTTCAAACTAGCGAAAGGCGTATTAATATTGATAGCGATATCTAATGGTTTGTGATGCACTTCAGTGATACAATGCCGGAACACGCTGAAACTGAGTCTCCCGCCACGCATGAGTTAACTAATATCAAGGCCAACACTCGGCCAAGACCATTAAAAATTATGTTTTCCTGCAATAAATTACATTTAGAAAGAAACAGTTCAAAGTCATTACGTACGGTTACGCTTGCGGAGTAAAGGTTACAATCTCCTAATACAATTAGAGGCACTTTGTCAATGTTACATATCATTCTTCTTATACAATTAAAAATAGAATAATATCTAAAATCAGGTACATTAGGAGCTAAATAGACAACACAGCATGTAAACCGTAATCGAGACTTGGTCACTATTGCTCATATTATTTCGTCACACTTTTCAGGCTCACAGTCCAAACGTGTGAGTGAAACGTGTAGGGCACTCGGTCACACCGCAGCACCGCGTATTTTTGCGGGTACACCTCGGAGTCAAACAGGCTGTCATCGAGCCTAGTCTCAGTTAAGGCTAATAAATTACTTTGGAAAGTGTGTAGTATATTTTTGGTTTCAGAACGTCTTGACTTTAATCCCCGGACGTTATGGTAGAAAATCATATCTAGCTTTTTAGTTTTTCTCACGAAAAAACGATTTATTCGCTTGATCGGATTCAGTATTTTTCTTCACATTCCGATAGCTGAACCATTCTTGGAGTAATATACAATGTCGCCCATGCGCATGTGACCGCCCGTAATTTTCTGAATATTCATGAAGAAATGTCTAAAATAAAATTCAAAAGGGGGGGTCTATCTATAACATTTTTCATGTTATTCAATTTTTTATTTTTTAAGTAGAGTTTATTGATTTGCTTTCTATTTTTGACACATCTCCGAAGTTTATGGGTCGATTTTGATTCTGTTTATTATTTCTCAAAGCTTATGAGTTATTTTGCCAGATTAATTAACATTTTTACAAAAAAATATCGACGACCAAAAAAAAACAGAATCGAAGTAGATTTTTTCGGTAAAAAATTATTTATTTTTTAAAAACTAGTGTATTTATTTATTTATTTATTTTAGTACATGGAGGACTTACAGCTAATAAAAACAAACAAAAAAGGAAACCATAATCACCAGAAAGCCAATTACAAATCCTCACGTATAGAATTATAATAGAAAAAAATTATGGTGTGAGCACAAAAACAGAAAACACACCGCTTTAATCAAAGTAAGAAGAATATAAATATAATAATATATAAGAATATAAGTCATTACTTGTAATCTACTACATAACAGCTACAAATTCACAGAACATTGTTGATCTCTAAAGAAAAAAACAAGGGCGGGTATAACAAATCATCGCAATATTCATGTGTGGGTCACTGAAAATCCACACGTCATTAGGGAAACAACTTTCCAGACTCAATTTTCCATAAAGGTATGGGCTGGAATGATTGACGATGAACTTACTGGCCCTTTCGTGTTACCATACAGACTAGATCAACACGCGTTTTTAGATTTTATAGTCAATACGTTGCCGTTGCTTTTGGAGGAAGTACCGCTGGAAACAAGATAGCGGATGTATCTGCAATTAGATGGAGCTCTAGCACACTTCGCACGACTAGTTCGTGATAATTTAAATCAAAATTATCCGTGGTGGATTGGCAGAGGAGGTGCCATTGCTTGGCCGCCGCGATCTCCCGACCTTACACCCTTAGATTTGCTAGCTGTTTTTATCATGTTTTCTAACCCCAAGGTCACTCATACGCAGTTGATTGACTGGGCCTGACAGAATCATAAGACTTAAGCCGCGTTGAAGCGATCAGAGTACCTATGCTCGGACAGAGTGGACTCGGATACCTACACGGACGCAACTCGTATTGTGGTACTCGTATAGTCTGAGTGCGCTCGGATTATGGGCTGCTGATTTTATAATATTAGTAAAGAATATTAATATGGATGTAACTTTAAAGTATTTACGACTTATTTTGTCGCTCGCGACAAAACTCCTTACACCTTTAACTTTTTATTTCCATTTGACTAGTGTGATCTGTGATGTTAGGTTATGGTTTCGCTTGAATAAGATAAATATCTGATTTTGAACAATGAGGGAGCTCGTGCACTATGCGGCGACAGGTGCACGACCACGACTTGTCGCATGAGCGGCCGCTATTTTGAACAAAACTGGTCGAACGCTCGGTCGTGCGACCAAACTTTCTTCCGCCCGAAGCTTCTGCGGCCGGCAGTCGTGGTCTTGGCCGCGTAGTGCGCGAGTTCCCCTAGCTGCGGTTGCAGTGTTTGGTATGTGAGCATGTTAGTTGTGAATGACGTGGGCACCTCGATGGCAAAGGGTCGGCCGTCGCCCAGGCAGCGCACGTCCACGTCCTCGCGCCCCGCCGACATGAACTTGAGCCGGTGCTCCGCATCCTCCACGCCCAGCCTGCACACACATGCGCACGTCACCTCACTGTGTACTGTACTGTGACCTCACACCCACACCGTGATCCCACAGTCCACACTCACCCGAACAGCGCCGCGATGGGCTGGCAGATGAGCTCCTGCACGGACGAGTGCATCATGCGCACGCCGCCCACCAGCCACGGCGTCTGCGGCAGCGCGCGGCTCAGCTTCACGTACCTGCCGACAGAGAACGTGCTGCTTACTGACCGCCCTTACAGCTCACACATACACATACGCCTGCACAAACAGGTACCTGCCGCCGAGGTAGAGCGGCGCGTGCGTGCACACGACACTAACGCAGGAGACGCGCGCACGCACGGGCGGCGCTGCGGGCAGGCCGGCCGCGCGAAGCGCCTCCAGTGTGGCGCCCGCCAGCGCCTGCTCCACGGAGCGGCGCGTGAACTCCACGCCAAAGCGCCGGCCGGCCGCGCGCCGCGCGCTGAACAGCGCCGGCGCCAACGCCTTCAGCACCTCCAGCTCCTGTGCGTCGTCCGGGTACTCGATATTGAGCGTAACGAGCAGCGGCGACACGGCGCCCGAGTCCAGCGCCTTGCCGGCGTGTCGCGCCAGCTGCACGCCGAACGACCACTTCCAAGCCTCCTTCAGAGGCGTCAGCGACGCTGCGGATGTGAACCAGTTCAATAAACGCTCGCACAATGCGGCGGTGTGGGGTACATTGTAGGCAGCTCACCGTCGTCGTAGCCGGGCAGAGCATCCTTGAGGCGCAGCGTTACGAGGCGCTCGCGCAGGATGGTGGCGATGGGCGCCGACAGCGCGCACGCAAACGTCGCGCATTCGTAGCTACAACAAACATCACCGTCAACGAGAACGCTGCCAAAGGTCTACTCTGTAAGCACAAAACCCGAAGCTCCGAAATCACTGGTAGAATTTTTATATCAATTTTTATATTTTGGTGAAGCTATGACACCTACATAGATAGATGGAATAACCATGGACATCCTTCAGAAAATAATAAAATGAAGATGTCACTTCTTTTAATATCGTAAAATGTAAAATGTAAAATGTCTAAAATAAAATTAAACTTATATATTTATGCCTCTATTGTCGACACCCTTGCTCCATCCCATCTTCCTAGCACAGTGAGCTGCGCTAGGGCGGCTGCTGCAGGTGCAAACGGCGCAAATACAATACTTTAATTGGTAGTTATGTGTATGAGCTGTTTGGGGTTGAAACACTAGGGCCAAGGGGTCCGAGTGCCCACCTATCATTTCGGAAATCGCCAAGCGGTTGGTCAACTCTTCGCGTGAACCAGGGCGGGCCTATTTTTTGGCCAAAGAATCAGCATTGCCTTTGAACGTGGCAAGGCTGCCAGCCTTCTGGGTACTTTTCCTATTGACAGCGATGTGGACGACTTTTTGACGCCCTGTAACCCTTTTGGTACTTGTACATATTTTATTACTATTATAGATTTGTAGTTTGTAAATAATGTTAAATAATATCCAATATCTATATTTATAATTATGCTACCGGCAATCTATATAATCCGGTATTCTATACAATACCTAGACAATGTATAGAATACCTGAAACGTGTAGGTAATGTATGAAATAATATTTAAGTATTTTATACTTTGCCTAGGTATTCTATACAATACCGAATGCGGAGCCAGTAATGTGTGTAAAAGACGAAAGCAGTGAAGGAGATCACGTGCGGGAGGTAGGTTTTTTTTTGTTTCATTTGCCCGTCATTTTATGGCCTACCTATAAAATGACGGGCAAATGAAACATGTTCTATTACTTAAAATCAACTTTTTTTAAATAATCTTTAAAAAAGGGTAGGCATTTTTCTGCACAAGAATTAAGAATTACTGCACTCAAAAAGATTTATTTAGGTTGGTTGGTTAACATTCTTCTTCTTCTTCGTATCGCTGGCGTATCGCACACACAATTTTTATATTTTGTTAGCCCAAAACATCGCCACTACCACCGCGTCGTCGGTGGCAGCGCAAAGGTCACTTCGGATGCATGTTGTTGGGCTAAGAGGGCAGGATAGGAGGTGGAGCATAGTTTGCGACACAGCTCCACAATCACACTCTGCTTGCAGTTTCATTCAGGTAGCCCCACCTAACGAGGTTGGAGTTACATCTAGCTACTTGTGTCCGGAGACGGTTCAAGGAATTCCAGGTGGACCACGGAAGTTTAGACCCTGCAGGAAGATGCTCACTTGGTGGTAAATAGTGAGTGGGACAGCTATTTTCCCACAGCTTACATCGAGCGTCAGCCGGGTTTCCTGATAAGGACGCTGCAGTTTTTAAAAACTGTGCCTGCTTTTGAGCCGTTGCTTTGGCAGTTGGGCGCCGTGAAGTGGTTGTCTGGTATCCGACTCCTGTTTGTATTTCTCCACTGCGCTTGCGACTTCTCTTCGGATATGTGGAGGTGCTTTGCCAGGTGTGGGGTATAGTGCGCTGACTCGGGTCGGTTTGAGGCAGCCTGTAATCGTTATACATGTTTCGTTCAAAGCAACATCTACTTCCTTGGCGTGGGCGATACCACACTGGTGATGCATATTCGCTCGCAGAGAAGCAGAGTGCTGGGCTAATAGTTCAAAGATCTCGAGGAGAAGCGCCCCAAGAGGTTGAGGTTAAACGCCTGAGTAAGTCGTTACGGGTGCCTACCTTTTTCTTGGTTTTCAGGCAATGGTTCTTAAATATCAATGCACTGTCGAGGGTGACTCACAGGTAGGTAGGGTTACTGCAATATTCGATGGTATCTTCTTGCCATTTAATATTCAGAGTCCGCCTGGCTGAGTTATTCCGGAGATGGAAAGCGCATGCCTGTGTTTTTGAGGGATTTGATTTGAACATTGATAAATATAGACCAAAATCTATTTATTTTACACATTGCCGGTGGACCAGCAGTCAGTACTCTATCAAATCCCTGGGAATTGTATTCATTACCTAGGTAAAGTATGTAAAGGACTAGAATATTCATAATTCATAATATTTCATACATTGCCTAGACGCCCCAGGTATTCTATTCATTGCCTAAGTATTGTGTAGAATTCCTGAATTATAAAGATTGCCGGTAACATATTATATGTATATAAAAATCAATTGCTTTTCGTTTGTCTCGCTAAAACTCAGAAACGGCTTGATCGATTTTGATGAAATTTTACAGTTGTTCTACATAGGTCAGGGATGGTTTTTAAGGTAGTAGGTAGGTGGTAGGTAGGTCAGGGATGGTTTATAAGGTTGTAGGTAGGTGATTGGTAGGTGCTAGGTAGGTGCTAGGTAGGTGCTAGGTAGGTGGTAGATAGGTGGTAGGTAGGTGGTAGGTAGGTGGTAGGTAGGTGGTAGGTAGGTGGTAGGTCGGTGGTAGGTCGGTGGTAGGTCGGTGGTAGGTCGGTGGTAGGTCGGTGGTAGGTCGGTGGTAGGTCGGTGGTAGGTCGGTGGTAGGTAGGTGGTAGGTATGGTTGGTAGGTGGTAGGTAGTTGGTAGGTAGTTGGTAGGTAGGTAGGTGGTAGGTAGTAGGTAATAGATTGGTGGGCAGGTGGGCCGAGTAGTAAAAATACAAGGAGGTAGTACAGACCAAAGATTAGTTACAAGCCTGAACTAAAAATCAATGATAACATGATTAGACAGTTGTTCTTAGCCCTAATGTGTTATCAAAACTCATGAATCCGAAAAATAATAGGGAGACTCCCTATTATTTTTCGGATTCATTTCGAAGCTTTCGAAAGTTTCGAGCTACTTTCGGATGGCCTGTATCTGCGTTGATGGACTTAGAAGGTAGACCCAAAGCATGCTCGTAGCTCACAATCAAAAATGTTTCCATCATAATCAACTTCAGACTGTGGCTGTGGCTGCGTGTGGTGTCATGTGTGATATGACTGTGGCTGTGTGGTGTGACTTTGGTCTGAAGTTGATATGATGGAAACATTATATGACTAACCGTTTCTTATCCAGCATTTCTTTAACCATGTTCCAGCATTGTGGCCAGTTCTCTTCCTGCAGCACTCCGAGGCAGGTCACACACACACCTTCCACCTTCATCCTCTTGGCACGGGGCTCACTGTACACACAGTCTTCGGTCTCATGTGATGTGTCGGTGGCTCGCTGCTCACTATGGGAGATGTCCCCTGCATCGTGTGACTTGTCCACTTCATCCTCATCATCCTCAGATGGATCAGTTTTTACTTTCTCGGGAGGATTGTCTGTTGGCTCCGCAGGTTCTACATTTATTTCTAATTTGGGTTTCTCTGGCTGACTTGTCACCACACACTATATCAAATAAATTATTATTATTAACAAATTGAAGAATAGAAACATTACAGATGAATTATTGTAAGATTGTTAAATAAAGGCTATGAATAAATAGATAAGATTCAAAGAATGAATACTGGCAAATCAACAAAACTGTTTAAATATGTTACGGCTAAAAGCTGAAGTAAGCTACACCTAGTTGTAGCCGGCTTTACCTAGGTGCGGCCGGTAACAGTTTGTTATAATGCAACCAATTGGGAAATAGCATACGCCGGCCGCTGCCACGGCACCGCTTGCTTGGTCACAGTTCTAACCTAATCCATTTGGTTGGTGTGTCCTAGCAATAAAAAGGATAGTTACTGGCGGCAACTAAGTATAGCCGGCTAGAACTAGGTGTAATCTTACTTAGCCCGCTAGAACTAGGTGTGACCTTACTTCGGCTTTTAGCTGTCACAAATATAATGTATGCTAATTCTAGCTATAATAGGAATCAGGACTGACTTCTTCTTTTTATTTTAATAACAATGTGGAGATACTTATCAAAGGAATTGATCTATTCTTGAACAGTGCTTAAAGAGAAGTCCTATATGATAGTTGAATCTTAAAACGAAAACATATACACGGAGCATTGGTGTTGGTTACACAAGCAAAGCGATTGGCTTTTCATGACGTGATAGGCGGTCACAATTGGTTGAGGCTGATGTGATGGAAGGTGCGTTCATAAGGTTGAACATATAAATTGGGAAGAAAAAAACAGTTCCTTATTTCATTTCTATGTAAAACAGTAGCAGTGAATTTAATTCCACAAGGTACTGACTGCCTGATCATTATTACACTTTCTTTGACATGTTTGCCAGTTTTTTTTCATTCAATATTATTATTTTATATTGTTCTATAAAGCAAACTTTTTATGAACTTTTAATATCAAGATAATATCATTAAAAAGACATTATTTTTTTAAGAACTAATACATAATAAAACAAAATTCATATTATTTCGAGGTTAGGACACATTAACTTTTAGTAAGTAATAGCTGGTATAAAAGTCCTGGTACGTTCGAGAAGTAAAATGTGTTGTGTTTGCTGCTCTGTTTAGCAATTATGAATTAATAATAAAGCTCAAACAGACTTACGAGTTTAAGAACGAACTGTTGGGCATTTTCGTAAGCTGACGGAGTCTTCACCCCTAAGTACCTAATACAGCATGCGTCGCAGCAGCCCAGCTCCTTACAAAGCTTTATGATAGCCTTTTGATTCATTTTCAACTATTTATCAGAAGAATGTAGGCACAGTGCAACAAAATAAGTAAACCCAACTAAAAACGTAAACAAATACAGAACTGTACGTTCCTTTTCACGAACAAGGCAAACAACATTAATGATTGTCAAACTTGAAATTGAATATCAAAAACACAATAATGAATATTATAATTTTTAGATTTAATTAACGATTTAAAAAAAAGCAAGTAGTAATATGTAATATATGGGTACAAGATATAAGTTCCTTGGTACATACAAAGTAAGTACATGCATGACATTTTGATTGAAACATTTTAGTTCGCCATTGATAGAACAAAAATAATTCAAGGTGGAAGCGCCAGGATAGCCCGCGAAATTAAAAAATTCTTACGTTCTTTGCAATTTGCAGGTCATCGTCAGTCAGGTTGTATGTTGATGAAAAATGAGTCGCGCAAGTAACACGTATACAGGGTGTAAACAGACCCTTCACCAAGCCGTCAACCAAGCATTCTGTACCTACATCAAACTAAGTTACGCAAATTTTTTTGCTGGGAAACGAAATTTTTTTTTGGGGTTAAAAATCACATTTTACGGTAAAACTCAATATAATGCGCTCAAAACTTATTGCTGATGGATGCTTTGAATAGTAAACGGACCATGGAGGTAATTGGAGTAAAGTTAGAACCTTAAAAAGTAGTAGGTATTTTAAAAAAAACTTGTGAAAAATTGGAACTTTGACCCCCAATATCTCCGTAACTAGAAGGTTCCCAGGTATGGTCTAGAACAAAAAAATGATCGCAATGACGGGGAGAACAAATACCTTTCGGCTTCGTTAAGGGTCTTTACCGTTACCGCACTTTCAGCTGCACCATTGGAAGCTGGGTGAAAAGGAGATGTAATGTGTAAATGTGTTCCATACCATTATATTTTAGAAAAATTATATTATTATATTATTATAATAATATAATTTTATTCCGTTTATTCATTTATAAACATATTATTTACATTTTTAAATATTCTAATATAAAATAATATAAAAAACATTTAAAAATATAAAAAATAGTAAGCCACCAGCACTGGGAACAGGGTCCGAGCCGCCGGTGGTCAGGGCTCTTGAGAGAGGAACCTCCTAACAATACGCGCCGTGTCTAGGAGTACCGCTTTCTGAATCAAGCCCTTGATCCAGCTGCCAAGCGCGAGCCTCCTCAGGTGTTGGTCGAGGCTCTTGGCAATTAAGCCATTGGCGGACACGACTATCGGCACAATGACTGCTGTACTCACGTCCCACATGTCGACAACCTCGCGAGCCAGATCTAGATATTTGAATTGTTTATCTTTCTCTGCTTTCACGAGGTTCTCGTCATGCGGGACCGTTTCAACTATAGTCCTGTTATCTCGTTCCGAGCATCCATTTTGTTCTGGCGTGTAAGGCATAGTGAAACGCTGTTTTATACCATTCTGTCTAAGTGTATTGCATACCTGCTCATTATCAAATTCTCCTCCATTATCGCTTAGGAAGTTTTGTACAACATGTCCAGCGGTTCTTATCTCAGCTAGAAACTGTTTAAGTTTGCTGTGAACTTCGCTTTTGTTTTTCATGAAGTAGACATGACGATACCGAGAGTAGTCGTCTTTAAAAAGAACAAAATATCGGAATTTGGAAATTGAGTGCATAAAAGGTCCACAAACATCAGAGTGAATAAGCTCTCCAGGCTTCGTCGCTCGTTCTCGTGTTCCGAATTTCAACCTGTGAGCTTTGCCATTGATACATCCTTCACATAATTCAGTTGTATAGTCCAATTTTATGTCAAATTCCTTTTCTACTACCTTTTTTACATGTCTTTTATTCTGATGTCCTAAACGTTCATGATACAATTGTAACGATTGTGAATTTGTGACAAGATTTACTTCTTGCTTTGGTGTGACAATTTTAACATTAAGTTTATAAAGCCCACCAAGCTTTCTTCGCTTCCCGTTTACTAATTCTTTACCGTTTTGTTTCAATGTACATGATTCTGTGCGGGATTCGAATGTACTATTTTGTAATTTGTCTTGAGCAGCAAGAACTGAAAATAAATTCCTTTGTAATGCTGGAATATACCATACATCTTTTAAAAGAAGCGGTTCGACTCGTCCATTTACTTCAGCATTGAGACGTATTGTGCCTTTGCCAATTGCATTGATTGTCTGTCCAGATGCTGTAGTAACAGTGTGATTATTATGAAAATATTCAAAGCTTTCAAATAAGTCAGGCCTATTCGTAACATGACTAGTTGCGCCATTGTCTACGTACCAACAAGTTTTATCTGCTTCTGTTGTATCTTCAACTGACATAATTGTTAAATTCATGTTGTTCACACTACTGGTCGAAATCTTTGGTGGTCTCCCGTCGGAAATCCATTTAGGACATTTCTTAACAATGTGACCGACCTGTCCGCAATATTTACACTTTAACTGCTTTTTGCTAAAGTTGTTCTTACTCTTCTCAGATTTTATTACAAGAGCTTTCACATTAGTACTGCACTCTGCTTTACTTATTAGCGCTCTTTCATAGGCACATAACTGTATCGTCAGATTTTCAATGTTCCTATCCTGTTTTGCCATCAAAAGCCAACTTGACTTAAATGCAAAAAACTGTTCCGGAAGTGTATCCAGTATCTTGCAAATTAGTAGGATTACTGGTAACTCATTTCCTTCTAATTCAGTATTCAGGTCGTAGAATAAAGATTTTACTGCAGATATATGTGTGGTCATGTCATGCTCAGGATCTTTTTGGTAGCTGAAGAACTTCATGCATAAGTCGTAGCTCTTATCTTCTGTAGCTCCGTCGTATAGCCTTGCAAGTTCATCCCACATATCCTTTGCTGTGCTGAATCTCATCACCTTGTGCAGCATAACCTCAGTCATATTTGATGAAAGTACTAACTGTGCAGTGTTATCTAACATTTCAAAATTTTTTGACTCCTTTTTAAATTTGTCCAAAATTTCGGGTGTGGCCAATTTTCCTGGATGAGTAGGCATTTTAATTGTACCCTTTATGACATCCATTGTACCTGGATAACTTTTAAGCAATCGTGTTATCATGAATTTCCATGTTTGCCAATTCTGTCCATCCAATTTGTTAATTTCGATCTTTGCCCCAGCTACAGATTGCATGATGACGATCGTAAATTATACTTATAGAATACAGTTCGACTTTTATGTAAAATTCAAGTTTCTTACTTTTTTCGTGTTATCCACCCATAGAATTTAGCCTCAGGCAACTCAGCGCTCTGCTACCATATTAAAGTAAAATAAATAGAGGCATATAAATACAATAATATAAATTTAATTATATTATAGACATTTACAAGGAAAAATTATTTAAAGAAGTGTCATCTGCATTCTCTTCTTTTTGAAGGTTTCATAGCTTCACCTTCAAAGAGTTTTGATATTATTATACAAACTCTAACAATATCAACAATCATTGCGCGACGCTCCAATCGATCTATCACCACAATGTCAGGTTTATTGGCAACAATAGTCCTGTCAGTGATGATAGATCGATCCCAGTACAACGTGATATTACCATTATCGAGAACTGGGTCGGGCACATACTTGTAGTATGGCACTTCTGATTCCACAAGGTTGTACTTCAAAGCAAGTTGCTGGTGGATAATCCTGGCAACGAGGTTGTGTCTATGCAAGTACTCTCCGTTAGCCAGACGAGAACACCCAGAAATAATGTGTCGGATCGATTCTCCCGGACGGTGGCATGCCCGACATATGTCAACCGTGCCATCCTTCACAATGTATTTCCGGTAGTTATTCGTCATCATAACTTCGTCCATTATTGCACAGACAAAACCTTCGGTTTCCCCGAAGAGGTCACCGAAACGCAGCCAGGATACGGACGCTAAGAAGTCTACATCGGGCCCATGTAGGGCCCGGTAAAAGCGTCCGTGAAGCTCCTTGTTCTGCCATACCTCCTTGCGGTCATTAGTGACTAATACTTTAGGTTTGCGCCAGTTCTCGTTAGCCAGGGAGAGCGGGGTGAGGCCCTTATCCACTGAGACCACATCTCGGTGCATCCCCACGTCGGCTTCTAGGAAGTATTCCCTGAGACTGCATACCTCACGGTTGTGTAGGGTCTTAGCATTTAAGAAGCCACGACTCCCGCACTTCCGTGGGATATACAGTCTCATCACCGAAGACCGCGGGTGATGCATTCGATTTGCAGTCAGTAGTGCACGGACCCTCCTATCCAGGGCATCAAGTTCCGTCTGAGTCCATTTGAGTATGCCGAAAGAATACATCAAAACCGGCATGACCCAACCGTTGAAGGCACGCACCTTGTTTCCGCCTGATAAAAGACTGCCTAGCACCTTATTCAGGCGGCCAAAAAAGCGCTCCCTCAACGATTGTTTCATGTCGGCAGTATTGATACCTAATGCTTCCGACATACCCAAATATTTGTAGGTTTCTGTTGAGGAGAGGGATCTAAGGTGTATGGAATCCGAGAGTTGCGTTCCCACGGATTCCATAATCTCCCCTCGCTTCACATGCATGACTGCACATTTGTCCACACCAAATTCCATCCTGATGGCGCTACTAAAAGTTTCCGTTACCTTCAGTAGCTTCATCAGTTGCAAATTGTTGGGGGCAAAGAGTTTCAGATCATCCATGTAAAGAAGGTGAGATATGACCTGACCACCTCTCCTCAACCGATAGCCTAGACCTGAACCCTCCAGCAGTGTGCTGAGAGGGTTCAAGGCTAAACAAAACCACAACGGACTCAGACTATCACCCTGGAATATGCCACGCTCGATCCTTATCGGTTCGCTGTTCCTCTGGATCTGTCGACATCCTGGATAGCGAAGGACTGTTCTCCAGCACCCCATACATGATCTCAGGAAGGTACGCAGAGTTGCATCGACTTTATACAACTCCAGTACCCTCATGAGCCATGTATGAGGCACCGAATCATAGGCCTTCTTATAATCTATCCAACATGTGGACAGATCCTTTCGGGAGCGGCGAACCTGTTGGCTAATGGCCATATCAATGAGGAGTAGCTCCTTAGTACCGCGGGACCCGTTCCTACATCCATTCTGAGAGGTAGACATGATAGAATTGCTTTCAATGTGTTGGTTAATTTTAGCTCTCAAAATGGATGTAAGAACTTTATAGACCGTTGGTAGACAAGTGATTGGTCTATAATTTTTTGGTTCCGCAGTACTGCCTGATTTATGGAGCAGGTGGGTAATTCCTGTCGTTAAGAACTGGGGCAGCGACCCTGACTCTAAGGCTGATTGAAACTGGGACGCCAAGCGAGCGTGCGATCTTTGGAACCACTTGATCCAGAAGTTGTGCAATCCGTCCGGCCCTGGAGATTTCCAGTTAGGCAACGGACGGACTGCACATGCTACGTCTTGGGGGCTGATGATGCTTGCCCCCATTTCCGGTATAGGATCACACGCTTGTTCAACCTCCCGGGTCCAATCGCCCTCAGTGTGACTGACAGGCACCGACCAGATGCTGCGCCAGAACAAACACGTCATCATCCGGTAGACGCGTGTCAGTGACACCTTGGTCCGGTCGTTCCCACGCCCTATATACCCACCTTTCATCGCTTTGGAATGTGCGATTCTGAGTGTATCGTTCCACTCGCCGCTTGTACCTACGGATACGGTTTGCCCATGCACAGATCTTCTGCTTCAGGAAGTCGATACGCTCTGTGACGCGGGCCAAGTAATCTCGAAAACCAATACCAGTTCCCGAGAACGCCCGCCTCACAAAGCGCATCACTCTAGGACGAGTATTGCCCTCCCTGAAGCAGATTAACTTGCCAATGAGTGCTCTAGCCTCACCAATACGCCGCTCAATCCTGCTCTGCCAAGCTGGAACAGCTAATTTTGGTCGTGTAGCTCTGTCGTTGTTGGGAAATTTGAATTTTTATTATTATAATTATATTATTATTATATTTTAAATTTTAACCGTTGTCACTAATCGTTTGTTTCGGAAGACCAAATTGCGACCACAATTTTAGTAGTACCTACATTAATTACCGCTTGCGCTGTAGTTCTATTCATTCTTATTGCTTCGATCCATTTTGAACAAGAATCTACTATGACTAAATAGGTCAAACAAATCCAGATGGAGCCTGGACCAGGGACGTGACGGCCACGGCCAAGAGCATGGCACATGTGCTGGATGTGCTGGCGGAGCGTCGGCTACAGCCGCACATATTATAACACACGAGTGACATGCCGTCTCCAGCGCTTCGTCTATTCCCGGCCACCAAACGTAACTACGGGCTAGGGCCTTAGTTTTAACTATTCCCATGTGAACATCATGAAGTTCCGAAATTACTTTTGTTCTACATGGCAACGGTATAACTAGGTGATGGGCCCACATAGCACACCCTAATTCGCAATATAATACGTTCTTTCTATTAAAATACGGGTTAAGCTCCTTTATTTCAACATCGACAGATGTGGCCAACCGTCTATTATATAACTCAAAACGCGACCTAAAATAGGATCATGTAATGTTTCTTTTTTAAGCACGTTCGCGTTGTAATGTAGCAGAAGAGCTTCAGCTGCAAAGTGTAAATATGTTTGCTCTGGTAACACTTCCTTTTCCACTACTGTATCCTTTTTTGTGAGTCAATTAAACGTGAAAGACAATCGGCTGTATTTTTGTCCGTTTTGACATACTGAATATCAAAATCATACGCCGATAATTTAATTGCCCATCGTTGTAAACGGCTTGCTGCCGCGCTAGGAATAAGAACCTACATTATGCCCAAAGATGCTAACAAGTGGTTTGTGATCAGTCCGAAGTGTAAACTTCCTTCCATAAAGATACTGATGAAACTTTTCCACTGCAAAAACAATTGCCAAGCCCTCCTTGTGAATTTGACTGTAGTGAAGCTCAGGAATCGTGAGCGAGCGCGAATCGTTCGCAATGACACGTTCCTCCCCTCACCTCTCGCTGTGCCAGCACCGCGTCTAACCTACGCCCGCTTGCATCTATTGTTAATACAGACTCTTTTTTCATGTCAAAATGCACAAGCGCTTTGCCACACAAAAAATTCTTAATTCGAATAAACCCCGAATTTTGTTCGGTCTCCCATTTCCAATGCTCACCCTTTTTTAAAAGCTTGTACAAAGGTGATAACTGCATACTTAAATTTTTAATGAATTTTCCATAAAAGGTTACCATGCCAAGATAAGACTTCAACTCAGAGACATTATTTGGATGGGGCATAGTTGCAATAGCCATCACCTTGTCACCCTTACACCATTTTGATCATAAATAAAACCTAAGTATTTAACCTCTTTCGCCAAAAACTCGCATTTACTTTTCTTAATTTTTAAGCCATTTGCTTCTAGTATTTGCAAAACCTCTTTCACAGATTCTAAATGGCTAGCCAAATCCTTATTTTTTATTAAACAATTTCATTGATTATTTTGTCATGAACAGCATTCTGATCACGTGGCATTTAGATACTTTAATACAGGGTTTTTCAACCTTATTCGTACCACGGCCCTTTTAGTATGAAGAAATATGTCGCGACCCCCCCTACCCTTTGTTTTTTGTTTGTAACTAATATTGAATCCAATACATTTACTTATTTAAAACATTTACTTATTTTAAGAATTACGGTTAGGTTCAATACCTACATAATCAATATTTTTTTACGTCTTTTAGTTAACATTTTTCTAAATAAATCTTTATAAATGTAATTTTTTCTTTTTTACTGCTGTAACTTTTCCAACCTGTAGCAACTCCATTATAAAAGCTTCGCGACCCCCCTGGAAAGGCTTCGCGACCCCCCTGGGGGTCGCGACCCACAGGTTGAAAAGCCCTGCTTTAATAGGTATATTAAGTTCAGCTAACCATTGCCTTCCCATTAAGTCTAGCCAGTCAAGCCTTTATCTAAAACATGCAGATCTAACGTTTTAATGAAATCATTATAACTAACAGTTGTTTCTATGAATCCTATGGGATGAAAAGTCGAGCCATCATAAAATTTGAGGCTTAGATTACATTTATTCAAGTGCAAGTTGCTAAACAACTCATTATAAACACTTTTATTTATACAAGATAGGGCTGATCCTCTTCAACGTCCACGTTGCTATTACTTCCTTCCTCATCCAGGGAGTATAATGGAGCCCCTTGGCTACCTCGCACGCACCGCGCTGCCCGCGCCATGCTCGCCTCCACGTTGCGCGTCCACGCCCTCCACGTGAGGCTTTGTGTTTGCTCTTCTCAGCCGAACCCGCCGATTTGCCTCGACTGTACTGCGGGCACATCCTTCTAAAATGCCCAACTTCACGACACCCACTGCATATGAACGTTTTATATCTACAATCGCTAGACTTATGCCTAATATCACCGCAGTTTGGGCATTCCTTGACTATGTTCACATTTTCCGCCGCTTCCATAGCCACCCGTAGCCACGGGGAAGAACCCCGTTCCACCGCAATGGCATCCCGCTCCGCAGCCTCTAGTGACAGCGCTATAGTGACAGCTCTATTGTACGGCAGCTCTTCCTCCGCGAATAACCTTTGCCGGAGTGTGTCACTTTTCAAGCCACAAACCAGTTGGTCCCGCAAATTCTCGTCCAATGACGCTCGGAAGTTACAGTGCTTGATCATTTTTTTAGTTCTGAAACATACTCCGCCACCGATTCATTTGAACATTGTCGCAGCTGCCGCAATCTGAACCTTTCGGCCAAAATTGATGGGGTTGGCTGCAGGTGTGCCGCCAATAGCTCCACTGCTCTATTAAAAGATAACTCCGCAGGTTTGAGCGGACTCGCCAAAGACGACAATAAATCATATGCCTCCTCTCCCATCACCGAAATCAGAGTTGGCAGCTTGAGTTCATTTTTGACTGTATTGGCCAAAAAGAACATTTCCAGTCGCTCAATGTAAGCGAACCAGTTCCCGGTCTTTACGTTGAACTCCCGTACTTGACCCGCCGACATTTTATTTTAAATAAATTTACCTCGTCGCCACTGTTGAAGACGTGTGCTCACTCCAAGACATTTATTGAAAGAGACAGCAACCACAGAGGACGAAAACAACTAAAGGCGTGTACACACACAACAGTTAAATTGCTTTTGAATAAAATAGAAAATATTTGTCGTGTTGATCTGACCCACATTTTCATTTGTCGCTAGGCTGCTAAAATTGTGCTTTCACACAGATGGAATAAACGTAGTTTTTGATCTGTTTTATGAATAATGATCCGTTTTATATTTGTGTAAATTAGCAATAATTGGTCACGTAGTCGCAAGCGCTTCTGCTAAGCATGAGGTCCTGGGTTTGATTCCCGGATCTGGCGAATTGTTATTGGGGTATTCCACCATGGAATTATTCGTTTCCGGTTAACGAATTCCTAGTGGTTAAAATTTATCTTAAATTATTAGGCACCAGAAGCAATTGTATGGGCAAACTGTAATAGCGTTATAAAACAACTTATTGCCATAATTTTTTAGAAAGGAATCCTTGCACCCTAACTAATTCTGCCAAATACAATACCTGGTAATTGCAATGCTTAATTTTTCAATACGCATTGGTCTCAGGGTGAACTTGGACAAAACCGAGGTTATAAATCATGATAAATCATATTTATTTCTGTAAATTGGTTTTACATAACACTTTTACATGTCATCATGTTGTTTTAAAACTAGATAGGGCCGGTGTTTCGTACCTGACTACTCTGAAAAGAAACATCCGAAACAAACTCAGAGGTCACTGTCTCTTTTAAAGTCCAGACATTGATCAAGATATATGAGAACCATGCAGATTAATGTCTGAGATGGTATTTGAAGAAATAACCACACAGATTTGGGTGGACCTGTCTAGGCAGTGCAAGCATTTGTCAGTGATCGTGTAGCTCGACTCATAACCCAAGGAGCTCAACGACACGACGAACAATACCAAAGAAAGGACATTTGGGTAAGCCGCATAAAGTACTCAAACTGCCAGACAATCGTGAAACTAACTAAACGAAAGGAAAGAAATAATAAAATACTATTATGACCCACGTAGTCCTCATATTCACAGTAATAAACAAAGTTCATTATAATATGACACTTGAAAAAATAAATAAGTAAAGTAAAAAAAGCAAATACAAAATAAAAATAATATCATACTTGAAAAAGTAAATAATGTCAACTAAATTGAAAAAATAAAAATCGTAATAAGTATATAATAATATTAAATTTGAAAAAAAAAAAATGTCAAACTAAAAAATAAAACAAAATGTCAAACTAAAACTTTCTGGTAAAGTTTACCTTTTATAAAAGATTTGAATTTATTTAGGCTTAGTTTTTGAATGTGTTTAGGCTTAGTCTTTAAATATTGCACTTTTCACATAGCTGTATTTACAGTATGGGTATGAAATAACAATTCAAACTGCATAAAAAACCGAAAATCACGAAATAACACAGAGCGACTTTTGCACGCGCAACGACTATATCTATACAATCTATACATATAAAATTCAAAGTCCTGACTGACTGACTGACTGACTGAGATATCAACGCACAGCCCAATCCGCTGGTTCTAGAGGCATGAAATTTGGAGCGTGTATTCTTTGTAAAGAATAGGTATTCACTAAGAAAGGGTTTTTCGAAATTCCACCCCTAAGAGGGTGAAATGGGGTGTTGAATTTTCTATGATTTTTTAAATTCTCGCAGTCGATTGACCTGACAATTTGTGTACATACTCTTCAAATAAAATTATGAGATACATGTATCACAGTTTTTCCAAAATCATCCCCCAATTTAAGAATTCAATGTCGACTGGCTGACTGAAACATCAACGCACAGCCCAATCGGCTGGTTCTAGAGACATAAAATTTGGAGGGTGCGTTCTTTGTGAAGAGTAAGTATCCGCTAAGGAACAGTTTTTTTTTTAATTCCACCCCTAAGAGGGTGAAATGGGGTGTTTAATATTCTGTGAAACTTTTTATTCTCTGAGTCGATTGACTTGAAAATTTGTCGTCTGTAAATATGGTTTATTCCACCGATTTTCGCGTTGGCTCGTGATACGCGACATTGATATTAAATATTATGTAAAAGTTTTATGTCTATAAATAGATTCCTAATTAATCACTTGATTTTCGTCACCGGTGTCCAATCGCAAACCAAGGTATCAATATTTCACATAATAATATGTAAAGTACCTAATTGATATGACTATGAACTAATATTTGCAAGTTATAAGCAAGTATATAAAAACCATGTATCTACTATACATACATAGATTACTTTTTATCCCAGAAGTAAGATCCCGTGGGCAATTCCCGACCACCACGCGGGCGAAGCCGCGGGCATAAGCTAGTAACATATAAGATTCAAAGTCCTGACTGACTGACTGGCTGACTGATATATCAACGCACAGCCCAAACCGCTAGTCCTACAAACATGAATTTTAGAGGATGTATTCTTTGTGAAAAGTAGCTATCCACTAAGAAAGGGTTTTTTGAAATTCCACCCCTAAGGGGGTGAAATAGGGTGTTGAATTTTCTAGGAAACTTTTTACTCTCGGAGTCGATTGACTTGATAATTTGTGTACATACTCTTCTGTTTAAATTATGAGATACGTGTATCACAGTTTTTTTTAAATCATCCCCCAATTTAAAATTCAATGTCCTAACTGGCTGACTGATATATCAACGGACAGCCCGTACCACTGGTCCTAGAGACATGGGATTTTAAGGGTGTATTCTTTGTAAAGAGTAGGAATCCGCTAAGAAAGGTTTTTCGAAATTCCACCCCTAAGAGGGTGAAATGGAGTGTTGAATTTTCTGTGAAACTTAATATTTTCTGGGTCGATTGACTCGATAATTGGTGTACATGTTACGGGCAATTTGATAAGTCCGGGCACTATTAATAATGGCCGGTCTGTATTCATAATACCCGACTCAATTGGGCAATGTGATTAAAACAGCATGATTAATCACTTTTCCCGGCCATTATGAATAATGCCCACACAATCTTGGCCAAAGTAATAAAATAGGTGATCTGTAGTGTTTTTGTTTATTAAATGTAACCTAACCGGTTCACTAAAGTTTCACCAAAACTCCATTGACAAATTTTCATTTTACAACCAACGTTTCGTATACTATTCATTTCGAAAACAACTTATTCCGCAAATGTATTATTTTATAAACACTCGTTTTACATACATTTATTTGGCAATCAATTCTATTTACAAATGCATCAGATGATATTTAATCATCTATACAAGTAAGGCTTCTTAAACAAAAAGAGCGACATCCTTCATCATTTACTGGAGAGACAAAGGCGGAGGATGTTTGTCAGGTCAAATGCGTAAAAGACGAAGCTGGAATGGTTATTTCGGATGATGAGAAAATTAATGATAGGCGGAAGGGATGAATGAGGAGAATGACTGGAGTGGTGTGTCACGTCAACAATCTGTCACGTCAAATCAACCAAAACAAACTTTTCAAGTCACAGTTGACATTTTGACAACAAGGTGCGAGGCGCGAGGTCAGTCCTATTCTCATTTCAAACTCGTTGTAAGTCTAGTTAGCAAAAATAAAACTTAATAATCACTAAATATGTTTAAATTATTATCGTTTATTTAAACCCGGGCAAGTGTTGAATCAAATGCCACCTTAGAAACGATTGGTTTTATTCACCAAAGAATAACATTTAGTCAATTAATTTGCGTAAAAATACGCAAAACACGGTTGGCGCAGTGGCTGAGTGTTTGGCTGCTGTGCTGCGTGTCGCTGGTTCGATCCTCGCTCGGAACAAATAATTATTTGTATGGCCTACAGGTAGTTGTTCCGGGTCTGGCTGTTTCTGTATGTGAGTTTAAATGTTTGTGAACGCACCCACGATACAGCAGAAATTCCTAGAGTGGGGCAATGTTCAAAAAATATATATACTTATAATGTATAATATCATTATTATTTAGTCCTTTATTCATTCTATCTGCACATCCCCTTCATCCTCCGACTCACTGACCGACGTTTCAGGTTAAACCACAGGCCGTGTGCCCCGAGCCCCCGACACAGGCCCACCCGACTTATTTGATGTCACTGAATGTACCTATTAACACTGTCCGCTCGGTGCAAACTGACCATAATAGTAGGCTACATGACCTAAATCCTACAAAACAATTCCATTGTTCGAGTCATGTTGCCTTCGACCGTGACACAGTCAATTTGAAAACCTTTTGGTGAAGATGGCAGACGGCTATCCTGTTACTTCACGGTCATTCTTAGCTGTAAATAAAATATTTTTTGGCAGTATTATTGTATATGAATATGCGGCAAAGCTCGGCACCGCACTGCATCGCGCCGCGCGCTTCCTCGCTAAGAAGGCTTCCCGTCCCCTTCAACGAGTTTCCTCGAGCGAGTGTGTGAGGCCGACTAATATTAAATGAACGCAGTATTTAGAACTACTCACAGCAGTCACAGGATACTCCACCGATTTGCGAGCCGGCGCTGCCGAACCTGTTTCATCGTAAAGGGATTCTCCTGCCTGCGCCTGCGTCGGGTCATACACGTTACCTTATGATATTTATGATGCTTTGGAGTTAAAACCGAGCGGATTAATGATGCACTGTGACGGTGTACCTACCAAGTAGGAAAGTAAAGCCCACAAGGACCCGGAAGAAGCGCGATCCAAATAGACAAGCACACTGGATCGCGCTGGGGCGACCAATTTCGCTATCTCGGATAACGATGGAATTGTCAGGTACTAAAAATAAAAATGTGTTACCTATACGATAAATACAAAATTTTGCAAAGACTTAGTAAGTAAGTAAGTAGTAAGTAAGTAAGTAAAATTTATTTGTTTAAACATGGTGTAAGTACCTACATGATACATTGCATGCAAGATAACAATAAGATATAGAAAGTTCAAACATTGGTAGGAAGAGATGGTACATAAACCGTGATAACATTCATCAAAATTAATATTATATAAATTATGTATCTCTTATTCAATCATCATTATTCATTATAGATTAGGTATTACAAATCGGCAAGCATAATTAAATGTCAAAGTAGTCATTAAATAAATTAGTCAATAAAAATATAAATACTTAACTATCATTATTTCAATTATAAATTACAATTATTCCAAAAAATAAAAAAGATCACAATAACATGTCAAAATTACAACATTGTCATCTCAAAAACGAAGAAAATTGTCCTCTTTCATAAACTCTGCTATACTGTAATATGCTCTTTCAGTTAGGAAACTCTTCAATTTTCAAAGTTATAATGAAACTAGCGTCCCGCCCCGGCTTCGCACGGCTGCAATATACATATAAACCTTCCTCTTGAATCACTTTATCTATTACTAGCTGACCCGCGCAACTTCGTCTGCGTCACATAAGAGAGGGTTAGAGGGTGTTTGTCAATTCTAAAGGAGCACATCACCCACATAATGAAAATGCGAGCGCGGTACATCACCATTATTATTTTGCTGCGGAATTATTTTAAAACTGTGATATCTCGGATCTCCTAAGATATTCATTAGAATCAAATGATGTTAGAGCAATTTCGTTCTAAATTAAATACTCTTATGATGAATAACGTATTTATTTGGATAAGGATAAATACCATGTTTACAAAAACACCTTTGCAAAAATAACGCATATTTTTTGAAGAATATTGAGAACCATAAAAAAGGTTATAGTGAGTGAGTAAGTTAAAAGATAAACATATGCTATCACGGACTTTTTTTAGAACTTTTAAAAGGAACAATTCATGCATGATTGCTGCGTAACTTTAACCGTTTACGCAGCGGACGCAACGGAAGCTCTCAAAAGGAATAAATTTTCCGCGTTTATTATTTTGTGTGCAATCCAGAATAAGAATCACTAAACTATTCTTATTATGTTTCTCCAAATAAGGGCTGCCCTCGACAGCCTTTACGTCTTCATCCTCAGACACTCGATGACAGCTAGAGCCCAGCTAGATCTACAGTTCTCATCAAGGTGCATGAAATGAGCCCGAACACGATATAGATGCTGTAAACTTTTGAGGTCCTATTTCAGCTGCCCTCCGCTCCATCGTCAGACCTTCGATGAAAGTCATACTCCAGCTAATTCTAAAGTTCTCATCAAGGTGTATGAAATGAGCCCAAACACGATTTTTAGGGTGCCGTAGCCGAATGGCAAAAAACGGAACCCTTATAGATTCGTCTAACCTTATAGATTCGTCTTGTCTGTATGTCCGTCTGAATGTCACAGCCACTTTATTCCGAAACTATTCGGACTAAACCGTTGAAACTTGGTAGGTAGATGTATTCTGTGAACCGCTTTACGATTTCTATACAATAATAAAAAAATAACAGATTAAGGGGGGCTCCCCACAGTTGCGATAGTTTTTGAGAGGATCCGGCAATTGGGTCTCGAGGTGGCTTTGCACAAATCTGAGGCCATGTGCTTTCATGGGCCTCGGAATGCGCCACCGTCGGGATCCATGCTGACTCCCAAACTGGAACGGGCAGGGGCTGCCTTCAAGCGGCTCTTGCCCAACCTGAGGGGTCCAAACGCCTCCTGCCGTAGGCTCTACGTGGGGGTCGTGCGGTCCATGGCCCTTTACGGGGCCCCGGTGTGGGCGCGTTCAATTAAGCGGCGTGCCGCCCACTACCTGAACGCGCCCCAAAAGGTGGTAGCCGTTAGGCTAATCCGGGGGTACCGCACGATCTCCCGCGAGGCGGCGAGCCTCCTAGCCGGATTGACGCCATGGGATCTGGAGGCGATAGTCCTCGCGCGCCTGCATGAATAGCGCGCGGAGGCACTACGTCGGGGGGAAACTCCGCTGCCGCGGCAAATCACCGCTCAGCCGACAAACCTCCGACGCGATCTCATGGCGACATGGAGACAGCGACTGTCGCAACCCAGTGCAGGGCACGCCACAATAGTGGCGATAAGTCCCCTCACCTTCCGCCTGACGCAGGTCCTCACCGGATACGGTTGTTTCGGGAGGTTTCTGCACCGAATCGGGCGGGAGGAAACGCCCGGGTGCTATCATTGTGAGGATCGTCCGGAGGACACGGTGGCGCACACCGTGGAGGTCTGCCCCGCTTGGGCGGAGCTCCGCCGTGTCCTCGTAGCGGCGATCGGCGGCGGCGACCTCTCGCGCCCGGCCCTGGTTCAGGCCATGGTCCGGAGCGAGAATGAATGGGAAGCCGTCACCTCCTTCTGCGAAGCAGTCATGCTAGCGAAGGAGGTGGCGGGACGTGAGAGGGAGAGAATCTCTCGCCCCAGCCGCCGCGGGGGATGCACCGGGCGTCGGGGGCCACGTGGTGGCTACCGGCCACCGTAGGTGCGGGCCTGTCGACGGTGAGTAATGCATAGCGTCTGAGCCGCGCGGGTACCTTACTCATAGATCTAAACTCCCCTCCCGCACGCGCACCTCGCCTTGGTGACGCCCACTTCGCAACGGGCCGTGCAGCAGAAATCGTAATATATTTTAATTTCGCCATAACTTCAAAACCAAACGTCCAATTTTAATCATTCAAAAACCAAATATTATCTACATAAACTGTACTTAGTGATGAAATAATTAATTTTGATAAGGATTATAGCATGAGTAAAATAAATGCGTTTAAATGTAGTCCAAAAAAAATCAAGATAAAAAAATGGTTGTTGTGCCTCACTCGACATAGATAGGTATAGTGTGTCGCGGACTTTTTTGTAGATATTCATAAGATCTACAATTAATTAGAACATTTTATGGTTCTATCTTTTATAGTTTAGGCAGCGTACGCAAAATAAGTAACTTTTCTGGTTGATTTTTTACACCTTGTGTCCGAAAAACCCAAATATCTTACGGAACCCTATTTTTTTCCAAAATAAAATTTAGCCTATGTTACTCGTGGATAATGTAGCTTTCGAATGGTGAAAGAATTTTTAAAATCGGTCCAGTAGTTTTTGAGCCTATTCATTACAATCAAACAAACAAACAAACAAAGTTTTCCTCTTTATAATATTATTAAGTGTAGAAAAAAAACCGCATCAAAATCCGTTGCGTAGTTTTAGAGATCTAAGTATACATAGGGACAGACAGACAGCGGGAAGCGACTTTGCTTTATACTATGTAGTGATAATAAAAAAAAACATCCAGAATGTCAAAATGCTAACATTCTGTGAAACATTCTATGCTCTACGTAATGTTCGAGTGTTCGACTTCGTGTACCTAAGTATAATGATTTTATGTAAAAAGTCGAACATTATGTAGAGTACAGAATGTTTAGTCGAAGCTGCATACAATCATTTTAATTAGCACATTATTAACTGTTTAGTAATAGACGAGCAAGTTTCGAGGCGTCGCGGTCGCCGTGTTTCCCAGCGCTTGCCAGTTACACAGTGTGTCAAGGTGACGATGATTAGACGTGGTCATGCCGCCATGCCGCCATGCCGTCATGTCGACGAGCACACGAGCACCGACGACGGCGACGACCGTGCGAACTTCACTTGTTCACCGACAACTACACGGCAATCTGTGCTTTACGTGAACACAAGTGTGTCATTTATTTAATGTGTGCTAGGTTTCATTGTTACCAGTGTTTCATGGCTAATTACTACATATCGATAAAGATAATTAATGTTCAGTGAATGCAATAGAAACAACGAGAATAATAATTGTAGGCAGCGTGTGCTGCTGTTTTTTGCAATTAGCTGTTTCTCATGTTGGGGGGGAGGGAGAGGAAGGTGGCGCACCTATCGACCTGCTCCAACTCAGCGAGTGCGCCAATGACGTAATATAAAATAATTTATATATCATTGGAGTGCGCGGCCTGTCCTCTCTTGGCTCTATATCCATCTTGGCTATAGAATCCAGACTGGGGTCTGGATTCTATAGCATAACATAATGTAATAATTTCCTTATCCTTACTTCCGTACTAATATTATAAATGCGAAAGTAAGTTTGTTTGTTTTAGTACATTGTTACCCTAGGGGTGAAAGTAACTTATTTAGTCCCGAGACGAGGTTTGGCACCCGAGCGTAGCGAGGGCGCCAATAGTTCGAGGGACTAAATAAGTCTTTAACCCGAGGTAAACACTGTGCTTTTCATTACGAATACAAGGAAAGTAAAAATAAAAACATGAATTACCTATAGAAAAAATGAGTGAATTTTAATTTACATAAATCAACAACTTTGGTGAGATATTTATTTAAAGTTTATGGTAAAATTCGAACAATTAGTTATAGTTAGTTAAAGGTTTAGTCCGGGTATGTTGATATTTGATATTTTCTGGGACACTTGAGTTTCTACTGTATCCTGGGATTCTTGGGTGAATGTTGGGGACATTGATATTTGTCTATTTTCTTCAGCTGTCACAGCAATGTTTTTGGATTGCACCAGATAATCTTTTCTTATGAAATCAGGCGTTAAATCCATATCTGAATCAGATGAACTCATTGTGTTAATACAAATCTCTGCTTTACGCAAGTATAAACAAAAGTCTACAACTCGAAAACACAAACTAAGATCGGATTGCCGCTTTCCCGCCTATTTTGTTTTTTTTCTGTGGCCGGCTATTCAGCCATTAATTTTCAATTTCATCATGGAAAAAATGGTAAATATTTTGCCCAAATCTATGTTATTTTAAAGAAATAGTTGAAACTAAATTATAATAAAGTCATTTAAAAATATTTTCTTTAATTAATACTTTATTTTATTTCAATTTTACATCGCGCTGTAATTGAGTGGCTGTATAGAAAGTTGGAACATGGTTCAATAGAAATGTGAAAACAGAACTAGTTTTTTTTTTGTAATTTGGCAGCTGTCAGTTGAAAGCGATTCTCCCTAGGGCTGAAAGTATCACTTTCAACCCGCTCCTCAGACAACTTCAGACCTACTTTCCGAGTATGAGTAATGAAAAATACCTTTTCACGCCTAAACCACTGAACAAAAGTTCAGTACTATTCCCGAGGAAAACAACAATAACGTTCTTAGATATGATAATAGATGGTGCCACGTGTCTTGCGAATCATTATTGAATTAAGGTACTGTTACACATGCTCTAAAATAGCATGCTGAAAAGCGTGCTATTGAGTATGCTCAATACGAGCATGCTTATGAGCAGTTAACATTTGCTAGCAATAGGCATGCTAGTTTTAAGTATGCTCCTGAATAAACATGCTCAAAGCAAGCATTCCAAATACACATGCCATTTTATAGCGTGCTTTCTCGCTCTCTGTCAGTTCTAACAAAGTCATGGGCAATCAAACAGCTATCCGTATGGAGCTGAATAAAATCATCCTTTTGCTGGCGATGCAATGCATCCAGAAGCTTATATCAGCTCGGCAAAAAAAAGAAAAGAAAGAGAAAGATTATTTTGGGTCCGTGATTGGATACCTAGAAGACAGGACTTGAAAGGAAATGCGAGTAGAAGATGCTACGGGTTATAAAAACTAAATGCGGATGCTACTTCATCAATTTAACTGTTTACTATCTCTAGTTAAAAGCGCTTTACAGAAACAAGATACACACATAAGAAATGCTATCCCAGCTAAAGTGAAGTTGGAAGTGACATTAAGATATCTAGCAACTGGAGATTCTTTACATACATTGGAAGCACTTACTGCGTTGGAAGATCTACGACATCGATATAATATACGATACGATATTGATAGCTTCCCTGTACTCCCTGGTGTCCCCAAGGAAGGAATTCATTTCATGAAACCATGCCGCGGATGGTTTGTAAACAGTAGCGGCACCAGAACCGGATCTCTTTGAGTTCTCGACTTTTGTTTAACTCTGTGCGGTACGCAGACCTTAAATTCTTAATTTTGGTTTTAATGATTTTCACAGTCAAGGACGGATCCTCCATGTTCGTTAATAAGTCTTGGTCCGCATTATTTCTATCAACATTATTTTTATACTGCGGTATGCGGGGATTCCACAAGCACTCGTTATTTCGATATAAATTTACAAATTCGAGCGTTTTTTCGTCGCCCCAGCGAGACATTTTGCGTGAAATTGTGCACGCGCACCTGTTGCGATCGACTGATCGATACTTGCATGCTCAATAAGCAAACCTGTTTAGACGTGCTTAAAGCACGTCCCCTTCCACCCGCGCCGCAGGTAGCATGCTCAAAAATCGCACGCCTGTCGATTTTTAAGCAAACTCGAAATTAATAAGCTTGCTAATTTTGAGCAACATTCAGACACACATGCTAAATTAACGCGAGCGAAACCGCGGGCTAAAGTTAGTGAGGTTGTACGGGAACATTGCGGTTTAAAAGAAAATGTAGGGACAAAAATTGAGAAAAGAAAAGAAAGAGTATGCGAAGATGGTTTGATGAGATCTACTATTTTCGAATGGGCAACTACAGTCCATTCACAGTTATTATGCCTGTGGCGGGACTGTAGGTAGCTTATTTTTGACTATGCAAAAGTGCCTGTCACGGGTCTATTTGAAATAAATGCTTTGAGTTTTGAGTTTGATTTTTGGCCATGTGGAGAGGATGAGTGAAAGGCGACTAACGAAAGGTATGGTAGGTACAAGGCAGATGTGAGTGGCAACGCCGGGAGGGGACGCCCCATACACTGACCATATTGGTGAGGTTCTTCAGAAAGGTGAGGTGCGAAGTACTCGCAGCCGGCGTGCGCGAACGACCAGATGTATGAACGTGGACGACGCAAAAGGAGTTTGTAAGAATCGTAGCGGGTGGCGTTCTGTGGTTTCTGCCTACCCCCATGGGAAAAAGGCGTGTTTATGTATGAATAGAATAGAATAGAATATAATAGAATAGAGCATAACCTGGACCGCTAGGTCTTATGTAGGGTTGCCTACCCTGATACAGGAATGAAAGGCTCGAGAGTCAAATGCCAACTGCTTTATATTTCACGATTTGATTTAACTTTTATACATTTGTCTGTTTGGTGTGTGTGTGTATATGTCCCCACATACTTAACAGGTGTTAACTGTCCTATATAAAACGTAAACGGACCCTTCACGAAGCCGTCAATCAAGCATTCTGCACATCAAACTAAGTAACTGTCCGCAAAATTATTGCTGGGAAACGACTTTTTTTTGGAGTGAAAAATCACGGTTTACTATAGGACTCAATGTCACACTCCCAAAACATTGTGCTGATGTGAATAGTACAGGGGTCATGAAGGTATTTAAAGAAAAGTTATAACATTTAAAACTTATATTCAAAAATAACGAGTAACAAGTTGGAATGTTGACGTTACGCTGCTACTCTGCTAGTGATACAATGAAGGGCTACCCATACAGTGAACCTACATTTATCCGGTTATAACATGTGCAAAAACATCCTTAACGAAGCCAGCACTTAATCTTCTCGAAATGTTGAGTGTGTTGCTTTGAGTACCTACTACTCCAAATGAATTGGGATAAGGGCAGGAGAATGATACTTTGAGCACTACCGTAAATGGTGAATTTTCAACAAAAAAAAACGTTTTCCGGCAATAATTTTTGCACCGAGTAGGTACAATACTTGTTTGAGGTTTTAGTGATGTCCTAGGTTCTCAGGGTCCTATAATCCTATTACACCCTGTATATAGTTACTGGCGAGTGTATTGCCATAAATCAGGCTCAAAAGCCCGGGAACCGAACTGCAACTGAGAAACACCCATTGGCAAACACAACTCTCGAGCGGGTAACAAACCCCTTAGTCTGTACGTCAGCAGTCGTGCTTGTGACCACACTGGTGAACCTGCGATGTTCACGTTCACGACCACGAGTGTGTACTGTGTTGTGGTTATAGTCCCACAGCGCCACAGCTTCCACTCAGTTAATGAATCTTCAAGGTTCTCGGTAAAAGACAAACTGATTTGCTTTGATTTATCGTTACGAAACGAGCCAGCAATGATCGGTACTTACACAACGCAAATACTTTAATCTTTTTGAAGAATTTACGCTAATTTGATTGGCTTCATTATTGCTGATTAAGATTACGTACAGTTTTACTGATTACAGAACGTACTTACATTGCCATTTGCCTATACCCACATATTAAATAACGCCAGTAACAGATAAATCAATTTCGTTATAATATGTACTTTAACTTTTCGAGGCAACAAACAGGTTCCCATTGTTCTAATGTGAATGTGTGACTCCACTAACAACCATCGAAGAATAGAAAAGATACGGGTAAGTAATGTATGATTTAATTACAAAATCTCTAACGTATAATAACTGAATCTATCATTTTATTTGCGACTAGCTGACCCGCGCAACTTCGTCTGCGTCACATAAGAGAGGGTTAGAGAGGGTGGGTCGTAGGCACCTATTATACAATTCTAAAGGAGCACATCACACACATAATGAAAATGAATAAGATATTCATTGGAATCAAATGATGTTAGAGCAGATTCGTTCAAAATTAAATACTTCTGATGAATAACGTATTTATTTGGATAAGGATAAATACCATGTTTACAAAAACACCTTTGCAAAAATAATGCATAATTTTTGAAGAAAATTGAGAACCATAAAAAAGATGAGTGTGTAAGTTAAAAGATATAAATATGCTATCACGGACTTTTTTTAGAACTTTTAAAAGGAACAATTCCGTCATACATGATTGCTGCGTAACTTTAACCGTTTACGCAGCGGACGCAACGGAAGCTCTCAAAAGGAATACATTTTCGGCGTTTTTTATTTTGTGTGCAATACAGAATAAGAATCACTAAACTATTCTTATTATGTTTTTCCAAATAAGGGCTGCCCTCGACAGCCTTTACGTCTTCATCCTCAGACACTCGATGACAGCCAGAGCCCAGCTAGATCTACAGTTCTCATCAAGGTGCATGAAATGAGCCCGAACACGATATAGATGCTGTAAACTTTTGAGGTCCTATTGCAGCTGCCCTCCGCTCCATCGTCAGACCCTCGATGAAAGTCATACTCCAGCTAATTCTAAAGTTCTCATCAAGGTGTATGAAATGAGCCCAAACACGATTTTTAGGGTTCCGTAGCCGAATGGCAAAAAACGGAACCCTTATAGATTCGTCTTGTCTGTCTGTCCGTCTGAATGTCACAACCACTTTATTCCGAAATTATTCGGACTAAACCGTTGAAACTTGGTACGTAGATGTATTCTGTGAACCGCTTTACGATTTCTATACAATAATTGAAAAATAACAGATTAAGGGGGTTCCCCACAGTTCCGATAGTTGTTGAGAGGATCCGGTAATTGGGTCTCGAGGTGGCTTTGCACAAATCCGAGGCCATGTGCTTTCATAGGCCTCGGAATGCGCCACCGTCGGGATCCATGCTGACGGTAGGAGGGGTTCCCTTCGGCGTCGCGTCGACTTTGAAGTACCTAGGACTCGTCCTCGACAGCCGGTGGAACTTCGTTGAGCATTTCCGACGTTTGGCTCCCAAACTGAAATGGGCTGGGGCTGCCTTCAAGCGGCTCTTGCCCAACCTGAGGGGTCCAAACGCCTCCTGCCGTAGGCTCTACGCGGGGGTCGTGCGGTCCATGGCCCTTTACGGGGCCCCGGTGTGGGCGCGTTCAATTAAGCGGCGTGCCACCCACTACCTGAACGCGCCCAAAAAGGTGGTAGCCGTAAGGCTAATCCGGGGGTACCGCACGATCTCCCGCGAGGCGGCGAGCCTCCTAGCCGGATCTGGAGGCGATAGTCCTCGCGCGCCTGCTTGAATGGCGCGCGGAGGCACTACGTCGGGGGGAAACTCCGCTGCCGTGGAAAATCACCGCTCAGCGGACAAACCTCCGATGCGATCTCATGGCGACATGGAGACAGCGACTGTCGCAACCCAGTGCAGGGCACGCCACAGTAGTGGCGATAAGTCCCCTCTTTGAGGAGTGGCTAGAGAGGCGCCACGTCGCCCTCACCTTCCGCCTGACGCAGGTCCTCACCGGACACGGTTGTTTCGCGAGGTTCCTGCACCGAATCGGGCGGGAGGAAACGCCCGGGTGCTATCATTGTGAGGAGCGTCCGGAGGAGACGGTGGCGCTCACCTTGGAGGTCTGCCCCGCTTGGGCGGAGCTCCGCCGTGTCCACGTAGCGGCGACCTCTCGCGCCCGGCCCTGGTTCAGGCCATGGTCCGGAGCGAGAGGGAATGGGAAGCCGTCACCTCCTTCTGCGAAGCAGTCATGCTAGCGAAGGAGGTGGCGGGACGTGAGAGGGAGAGAATCTCTCGCCCCAACAGCCGCGGGGGACGCACCGGGCGTCGGGGGCCACGTGGTGGCTACCGGCCACCGTAGGTGCGGGCCTGTGGACGGTGAGTAATGGGTTAGCGTCTGAGCCGCGGGGTACCTTACTCATAGATCTAAACTCCCCTCCCGCACGCGCACCCCGCCTTGGTGACGCCCACTTCGCAACGGACCGTGCAGCAGAAATCGTAATATTTTAATTTCGCCATAACTTCAAAACCAAACGTCCAATTTGAATCATTCAAAGACCAAATATTATCTACATAAACTGTACTTAGTGAGGAAATAATTTATTTTGATAAGGATTATAGCATGAGTAAAATAAAAGCGTTTAAATGTAGTCCAAAAAAAATTCAAGATAAAAAAATGGTTGTTGTGCCTTACTCGACATAGATAGGTATAGTGTGTCACGGACTTTTTTGTAGATATTTATAAGATCTACAATTAATTAGAACATTTTATGGTTCTATCTTTTATAGTTTAGGCAGCGTACGCAAAATAAGTAACTTTTCTGGTTGATTTTTTACACTTTGTGTCCGAAAAACCCAAATATCTTACGGAACCCTATTTTTTTCCAAAATAAAATTTAGCCTATGTTACTCGTGGATAATGTAGCTTTCGAATGGTGAAAGAATTTTTAAAATCGGTCCAGTAGTTTTTGAGCCTATTCATTACAACCAAACAAACAAACAAACAAAGTTTTCCTCTTTATAATATTAGTGTAGATAAAGATCAGTTACACCGGCACACAAAAAAAAATAAGTAGAATGTGCATTTGACCGGACCTACCTACGGGTACGTATTTTGGTCCGCTGAATCCGAATTCGAGGTCAGTTTGACCCCTACACCCTCGAAATTTCGAGAAAACTTCGAAAAACCGTAAAAATGATGAAAATCGGCAGTTTTAATGATAAAAAAATGTTTTGGAACTAAACTAAACGTGATTTTCATGTATTTCGATCCGCTGAATATGAATCGAAACTTTATTGAGACCACGAGTAATTTTAAATGTAAAAAAAATCACACAAAACTCTCGAAAATTCCGAAAAAATATAGACACGTTATTATTGAATTAAATAGGTAACTAATGGACAACGAAGTTAAGATTTTCTTGGCCACCATTTAAGGTTTTCTGGGTAATCAATAGTAATAACATATAATACATTGCAGAGAACTTTTCAAGGAGAACCTTTGCCAGAAACACGACTTTTGCCAATTCTTTGTCCGTTCGGGTTATTGACCTAAATAGGTGAGTATTTGAGCACCGAAGTTAAGATTTTCTGGGTGACCATTAGCAATAACATATATACCATTGCAGAGAGCTTTTCAATGACAACTTTTGGTACTAAAATAACTTTTGCTAATTCACAGTCCGTTCAGAGTTATTGAACCAAATAGCTAACTATGTTGACACCGAAGTTAAGATTTTCTTTGCAACCAATAGCCATAAGATAAACATCATTAGATAGAGCTTTTTAAGGGGAACCTTTACCACTTACACGACTTTTGCTAATTCGTATTCCGTTCGGAGTTACTGACCTTTGACCTTTAAAGAATCAATTAAGCCATCCAGCATCCGCTGCCAAGTCCTGCATCACTTCAGCCAATATGACGATGTCATTTCTACAAAATATTTTAATTTGATATATCTTTTTTTAAATTTTTCTTTCATTATAAGAGTCTATTATTATTAATATTTCGAATAGATACGAATCCTGAATTGTAAGTGTTATTCTTATTACCTAGACATATAATAATGTTAACATTTACACTAATTGATGTTGAATTAAAATTTAATGTTTAAGATGTTCTAATATTTGTATGCTATTTTATGGCGAAACATGTAAGTTCACAACCCTATTTCTAAGACCTTATTGTACCATGTTTTTACACAAATAAAAATTATTCTATTCTATTCTATTCTATTCTGCAAATCTCAAGTGTGAGATGTACTCGCCGTTGATGTTAATGCCAGGTGCGTTGGTGAACCATTTCGGAGAAACTACGTCCCCAACCCTCACCCCTCGACGCAATGGGATAATTATGCTCTGTTTGCTGGTTCTGAGTTTGAACGGTTATTGTGGCGTTTTCATAAAGAGTTCTCAGCATTTGGATGTATCGCCAGTCGACTTGGCATCGCTGCAGAGACTCCAGAACTGACCAAGTCTCGACAGAGTCAAAAGCCTTGTCTATGGTGCTGTATCCTCCTCGAAACCCGGCCTGCTCCGGTGGCTGGAAGGCATCGAGTCTTCGCGCTAGACGATTCGTGACGACTCTTGAAAACAGCTTATACACGTGGCTTAGAAGCGAAATGGGCCAGTAATTCTTTAATAGGGTCTTATTCCCCGTTTCAAAGAAAAGAACGTCCACGCTCCTTCTCCCCGCTTCAGGAGTTCTCGCAAAGAACAGGACCGAGTTGAAAAGCTTCCGTAGCTCTCTTAATACAGGACTTCCTCCCGCTTTCAGGAGCTCAGTCCGTCAATCGTTATCCCATCCTTACCAAGGGCATTTCCATTTTTAAGCTGTCTAAGAGTCGCCTCGATTTTGTTTTGGCTGAATTCTGGCAGGTCTTCTGTGAAATGGCGGGTTAAGATGGCTCTGGAATCCTCATTTAAGGGATCAGGTCGAATGCATGCGATGCGTAATTGCGTACAAATGGCCGTAGAAGTTTTCGACTTCCGACAGAATCTCCGGCTTCGAAACGACGTTATCTCCACTAGATTTGGTCTTTATTACCACTTGGTCTTTATTATTAATTTTGTCTACAATTAAAATACAAATGTTTTTTTGTTTTCGTTTTTTTGTGTCATAAACTCATAATGATAGATAAGATAATACTATTAGGTGGAACGAAGTTTATAGTGGTCGGATTTTCATGGGGTTTTTTTATTGAGTTCCTAGAGTTGTGGTGACGAAAGTTAAAAAAAAAAAATTTCGACGCTAGCGACTTTTTTTTTTAATTTTTTTTAATTTCCTAGAGGTGTACCTCTAGGAACTCAATAAAAAAATTCCCATGAAAATCGGACCACTATAAACTTCGCTCCACCTTTTGAGTATTTTTTGTCTAATTGCACTCGGCTAAAATAATAATAAATATTTTTTAACAACTGAGAGTTTTATGAACCGATGAATTTATTGATACTTCCCGAGAATTTGTGAGATTAGTTACATTGAGCATTATTAGTGAAATTGAGTTTTGTGACGGAGAAATTCAATTTTGGTGCCACCGATTTTCAATTTTGGTGGCCACACTAGACTTTGAACTAAAATATTCGACGCCTCCAAGCAATAACCCGGTAATCGAAAAATCAAAATTTTACAGGAGAAAAGATTTACTGATTTTGTCAAATATCTTTTCAACCAGTGGGACTATTGAAGTCATTGATGTATTAAATGAAAGCTATTTTTTTGCAAAGTCTACCTGTGCCATTGATATGAAAATCCTTTTATTCAAAACTTAGTTATTTACTAGCTTCTGCCCGCGACTTCGTACGCGGATCCTGTTGCTTATGCCAGCGACAACGGGGTCGTCAAAATCGAAGATCTGAAACGTCTGATGTCGAATTCTAAGAGCCCGGGGACGGGAAAACAACGGGATGCGCGAGACGATTCGAGACGTTCCATATCTTTCATTTTTGTAAGTCAGAAGTCGATGCGTAGATACGCTTGGAACTCAAGCGTAATTCTCTATCTGTGAACGTCTCCGACTCGCGAGACAATGCGTGACGTTCACGATCAGCGGTCAGTCGCGCATCACGTTCCCCACTTGTCTCTAGAGACCTAGAAGTCGATGCGTAGATACGCTTGGAACTCGAGCGTAATTCTCTATCCGTGAACGTCTCCGATTCGCGAGACAATGCATGACGTTCACGATCAGCGGTCAGTCACGCATCATATTCTTCACAGTTCTCTAGAGACCTGGATGTAGATGCGTAAATACGCTGAGAACGCAGGCGTGCTTCGTTATCCAAGAGGAAGAGAAGAGAAGAGAGGAAGAGGTTTCCACGGAGCGAGTTGCAGCCTGATGTTCTCGAACAGCATCAAGTCTCTCCTGACGTTCTTCGGTAGATTCTTGGGATCTTATGATCCTCAATCTTTTAGCTCCTTTGGAACATTGGGAAAGATTTGACCTCTTTCTAGGCATGGTTATAGTTTTATTGTGAAGATACCTGATCAATTAAAATTTAAGTGACTGCTCCCCTGCGTTACCGGGTAGGCTACGGTGTCACGAAGATAAGTGGAAAAAGTCTAAAACACTCAAATAACATAAGCCCGAAGGCATATTTATTCGATAAAATAAAAAAATAAATAGGAGTTTTGTCCAGTAGAGTCAAATTTTCAATGATATACCGTCGTCATCGAATATCAGTCCTAAACTGTTACCGCCTTCACCGCGTGGAGGTACTCCCAGCTTATGTTATTATATAATTATACAGTGAAATTAGTGATAGCTTTGATTTCCACATCAGATGTTTCTGATCTTCGATTTTTATAAGTCAAGAGGAAATGCCCATCAGACCGAACAACTTTTGCTAAGACGTCATTCCTAAATGTGTTATGGTGTAGCTTGGCTCTTGGAGTTCCACAACAGGTGTTCCAGATCTTCGATTTTTATAAGTCAACAGAGAGTGCTCATCAGATTGAACAATTTATGCTAAGACTTCATTCCTATATGTGTTATGGTGTAGCTGGGCTCTTGGAGTTCCACAATAGGTGTTCTAGAACTTCGATTTTTATAAATCAATAGAGAGTGCTCATCAGATTGAACAATGTTTGCTAAGACGTCATTCCTATATGTGTTATGGTGTAGCTGGGCTCTTGGAGTTCCACAACAGGTGTTCCAGATCTTCGATTTTTATAAATCAACAGAGAGTGGTCATCAGATTGAACAATTTTTGCTAAGACGTCATTCCTATACGTGTTATGGTGTAGCTGGGCTCTTGGAGTTCCACAACAGGTGTTCCAGATCTTCGATTTTATAAGTCAACAGAGAGTGCTCATCAGATTGAACAATGTTTGCTAAGACGTCATTCCTATATGTGTTATGGTGTAGCTGGGCTCTTGGAGTTCCACAACAGGTGTTCCAGATCTTCGATTTTTATAAATCAACAGAGAGTGGTCATCGAGTGAACAATTTTTGCTAAGACGTCATTCCTGTATATGTTATAGTGTAGCTGGACTCTTGGAGTTCCACATCAGGTGTTCCAGATCTTCAAATTTATTCTCTCAGCAGAAAATGCTCATCACGTGGAACAATTTTTGCTAAAGTACCATTTTTGTATCTCTTATAGTTTAGCTATTCTATTGCGGTTCTGCATCAGGTGTTCAAGTTTCCAAGATGAATTATAGCCTATATGTTGCCCAGACTTAATACCTATACAACAAAAAAAAAATCTTTCAAATCCGTCTAGTAGTTCCGAAGATTAGCGTGTACAAACAAACAGACAAACAGACAAACAGACAAACAGATAAACAGACAAACAGACAGAATTTTTTTTTTGGATTCGTGGTCTATTACTGTTTCTAAAACCCCCTCAATTTTTTTTTTTTAAATATATTCAATGTACAGACACAGTTTTTTTACTGTCTTATTATATGTATATAGATGAAAATAAATAATACCTGAAATTTTATACATACAATATTACAGTAATACTACTTACGGGGTTATTGCAGTAAATTTATGAAATAAAATATTTCATAACATTACATTATGGGCTTCTACGGCGTTATTTTTTATTTTATGGCTGATACATAACTCGTTTGTACGGAGTTATTGTGGTAATGTCAAGTAATTTAAAAAAAGGTATTAATAAATAACATATAACATACTAGCGACCCGCCCCGGCTTCGCACGGGTGGACATTTATTTTTTAAACTCTCTGTAAAAAAAATTTTGTTTTGTATGTATGTTTTTATAGGACTTTTTAGGGAACTTTTCTATAGAAGTCAACCATACATCTCTAATCATTTAGGCAGCGTTCGCGAGAATCGTTAACGTACGGCAGTTTTTTCGACGCCTTACTCCGCAATTTTCACTACCACGAAAAATCCTATCTATTTTCCGGGATAAAATATAGCCTATACGGATTCGGAAGAATCCCTCTAAGTAATGGTAAAAGAAATTTTGAAATCGGTCCAGTAGTTTTTGAGCCTATTCAATACAAACATACAAAAATACAAAAATACAAAGGTTTCCTCTTTATAATATTAGTATAGATTGGTCGAAGCTCTTGGCAATTAAGCCATGGGCTGATACAACTATCGGCACAATGATCGCTGAGTCCACATCCCACAAGTCGACAACCTCGTGAGCCAAATCAAGATACTTGATTTGCTCATCTTTCTCGGCTTTCACGAGGTTCTCATCATGTGGGACTGTTATGACAACAATCATTGCGCGCCGCTCTGATCGATCCACTACCACTATATCAGGCTTATTGGCTACAACAGTCCTGTCAGTGATGATGGATCGGTCCCAGTACAATGTGACACAGCCATTTTCGAGAACTGGGTCGGGCACATACTTATAGTACGGCACTTCCGATTCCACAAGGTTGTATTTTAGAGCAAGTTGCTGATGAATAATCCTGGCTACAAGGTTGTGTCTATGCAAGTAATCTCCGTTAGCCAGACGAGAACACCCGGAGATAATGTGACGGATTGATTCACCTGGACGGTGGCATGCCCGACATATGTCAACCGTACCGTCCTTCACAATAAATCTCCGGTAGTTATTCGTCATCATAACTTCATCCATAATTGCACAGACAAAGCCTTCGGTTTCTCCGAAGAGATCCCCGGAACGTAGCCAGGCTACGGACGCTGATAGGTCTACATCGGGCCCATGCAGGGCCCGGAAAAAGCGTCCGTGAAGCTCCTTACTCTGCCATACCTCCCTGCGGTCGTTAGTATCAAGCACTACTGGTTTGCGCCAGTTCTCTTTAGCCAAGGAGAGCGGGGTGAGGCCCTTGTCCACCGCGACCACATCTCGATGCATACCCACGTCGGTTTCTAGGAAATATTCCCTAAGACTGCATATCTCGCGATTGTGGAGAGTCTTAGCGTTTAAAAAGCCTCGACCCCCACACCTCCGCGGGATATACAGTCTCATAACCGAAGAACGCGGGTGATGCATTCGATATGTCGTCAACAGTGTACGGACCCTCCTATCCAGGGCATCTAGTTCTGTTTGAGTCCATTTGAGTATACCGAAAGAGTACATCAAAACCGGCATGACCCAACCGTTGAAGGCACGCACCTTATTTCCGCCTGATAAAAGACTATTAAATACTTTTTTCAGGCGGCCAAAGAAGCGTTTCTTCAACGATTGCTTCATGTCAGCGACATTGATGCCCAGCGCTTCCGACATACCCAAATACTTATAAGTTTCGGTTGCTGAAAGAGATCTAAGATTTATGGAATCCGAGAGCTGGGTTCTCACAGATTCCACAATCTCCCCTCGCTTTACATGCATGACCGCACATTTGTCCACACCAAATTCCAGCCTGATGGCACTACTGAAAGTTTCAGTTACCTTCAGTAGCTCCATCAGTTGCAAATCGTTGGGGGCAAAGAGTTTCAGGTCATCCATGTAAAGGAGGTGAGATATAACTTGACCACCTCTCCTCAACCGATAACCTAGACCTGAATCCTCCAGCAGTGTGCTAAGAGGATTCAAGGCTAAGCAGAATCAAAGTGGACTCAAACTATCGCCCTGAAATATACCTCGCTCTATCCTTATCGGTTCGCTATCCCTTTGGATTTGCCGACATCCTGGATAGCGAAGGACTGTCCTCCATTGCCCCATACACGATATCAGGAAGGTGCGCAGAGTTGTATCAACTTAAATAACATTGTTATTAAGAGGAAAATTATAAAAACAGTGTTATTGTTACCACTCGATACCATTTTTAAATTTAAATGTAATATTTGAAGATAATAAACGAAAAAATACAATAATAAAAACATTGTTAGTGAATATTACGGAACACGTATTTTAAAATTATTTCAACAAAAACGAATGAAAATGATTTACGCCAATAACCCGGTAATCGCAACTTACCAAAATAAAAAATAAATAGTTTTTTCGTACAGACCTATAACAGGTTTTTTGCCGAAATATTATTGTGTCTAAATTCCCAACAATAAACACGTGTGTCATGATTTCTTTGTAAATATCAATAGGAAAAATCTGAAAAAAATTGAGAAGGTGTATTCCAGTCCATTGATGCCGAATTTGACATAACAGCATAAACCCCGTAATAGTACATTACCGAGTTCTTGTTTGGGGGCATCGCTCAAAAATATATCGAGATATTCTCAGACCTCTTGAAGATCCGTCTAGCTTGGAGTTTCTATTCTTATACGGTCCTTATTTTTCACGAAAACTGAAGATAATTTTTTTCTGAATAAAAATGCACTTTGTTGACCCAAAATTTGTATTAAAAAAAAAACTTGTGAAAATGTTGGAACTTTGAGCCCCAATATCTCCGTAGCTAGAAGGTTCGTACGTTCTAGAACAAAAAAAAAATCGTAATGATGGACAGAATCTTTTGGTTTCGTTTAGAGTACTTTTACACCTGTTAGATTAACTACTAACTCAGGATTCACTAATTTGTCTAAACATTGAAACAGCTCAATAAAAGTAGGTAGGTATATAATAAACAGTGGTTTTCCTTGATGGTAATTTGCATGAAATTAGCACAATATTCGAAACGACTATAAGTGAGGCATTTTGGCGTGAATGTAATCTAATCAAGTTAAAAATATTATCAGATATCGATTAATCAGAGATGGTGTGAGCCAATTTATTAACATAGAAAGAATCGGTTTAGGCGCAGAAGGCCTAATTCTCAAAATGGCAACAGAGTCGCAAAAGGACAAGTTCTCAAAATGGCAAATTCTCTAAAAGCCTAATTCTCTGAATGGCCAATTCTCTAAAAGCCTAATTCTCTGAATGGCCAATTCTCTAAAAGCCTAATTCTCTGAATGGCCAATTCTCTAAAAGCCTAATTCTCTGAATGGCCAATTCTCAAAAAGCCTAATTCTCTGAATGGCCAATTCTCTAAAAGCCTAATTCTCTGAATGGCCAATTCTCAAAAAGCCTAATTCTCTGAATGGCCAGGCCAACCAGTCTTACCAAGGGGTATCGTATTACCCAGTACTAACTGGGTTGTGGAGGTCCGATAGGCAGTCGCTCCATGTAAAATACTGGTATTCAGCTGCATCCGGTTAGACTGGAAGCCGACCCCAACATAGTTGGGAAAAGGCTAGGCAGATGATGGAGAATTGGCCATTCAGAGAATTAGGCTTTTAGAGAATTGGCCATTCAGAGAATTAGGCTTTTAGAGAATTGGCCATTCAGAGAATTAGGCTTTTAGAGAATTTGCTATTTCAAGAACTAGTCCTTTTGCGACTCTGTTGCCATTTTGAGAATTAGGCCTTCTGCGCCTAAACCAAAGAATCTATTCACATCGTTTAATATAGTAGTGAAGGCGCGGGCGCGGGTGCAGGCGCGGGCGCGGGTGAAGGCGCGGGCGCGGGTGCAGGCGCGGGTGTGGGTGCACGCGCGGGTGTGGGTGAAGGCGCGGGCGTGGGTGCAGGCGCGGGTGTGGGTGAAGGCGCAGGCGCTGGTGAAGGCGCGGGTGTGGGTGCACGCGCGGGTGTTGGTGAAGGCGCGGGTGTGGGTGAAGGCGCGGGCGCGGGTGAAGGCGCGGGTGTGGGTGAAGGCGCGGGTGTGCGTGCACGCGCGGGTGTGGGTGAAGGCGCGGGCGTGGGTGCAGGCGCGGGTGTGGGTGCACGCGCGGGTGTGGGTGAAGGTGCGGGTGTGGGTGTACGCGCGGGTGCGGGTGCAGGCGCGGGCGCGGGTGAAGGCGCGGGTGTGGGTGAAGGCGCGGGTGTGGGTGCACGCGCGGGCGCGGGTGCAGGCGCGGGCGCAGGTGAAGGCGCGGGTGTGGGTGCACGCGCGGGCGCGGGTGCAGGCGCAGGCGCGGGTGAAGGCGCGGGTGTTGGTGAAGGCGCGGGTGCAGGCGCAGGCGTGGGCGCGGGTGCAGGCGCGGGTGTGGGCGCAGGTGCAGGCGTGGGCGTGGGTGCAGGCGTGGGCGTTGGTGCAGGCGCGGGCGCGGGTGCTGGCGTGGGCGCGGGTGCAGGCGCAGGCGTGGGCGTGGGTGCAGGCGTGGGCGTTGGTGCAGGCGCGGGCGTGGGTGCAGGCGGGGACGAGCACGTTCACGCCTACACCTTAATACAGAACGAGGACGTTGACGTCACACAAATAGCTTTCTGAAAATACTGTCACACAGGGCGTGCATGAGTGGCACTGGCATGCAGAGAATATCGAATCAAACGTTTATTGCAAGGGCTGCGCGCCTTACACTGCACTCCAATTGCCGTGCCCGCAGCCCCGACCTCTCCGTCTGTCAGAGTAAGTAATAATCATGTAGTTCAACTCAGATCAAACCTTTGGCATTGCCAGGGACCAAGTCATGTTCCCACATGACCCTATGGCCATTAACGAGGCATAAATCCAAACTCCGCGTTTACGCTGCTTCTTAGCTTGTAACAGAAAAACCCACAACACTTTGCCCGATAACACAGCACATTTTCCACTAGTCCAACCAACGACAGTTGCCACATGTGACCTGTGCCAAAGTGCATCAATCAGCCTGATTGTGTGTGTGAGTCGGTCCCCAGAACATAATTGTACCTTAGCTTTTAAGCTTCGCCATTGTAAGATATTCAAACATTATGGAATGCAAATAAACATATAAATATGAACATCACTCACGAAACCTTTGTGGAGCTGCGTTCGGATAGCTTTAACCTGGGAGGCTTCATGAGTTCGTTAGTTGGGCTTGCATGCGCCACCTTGACCGCTCCAAAATCAATTACCATCAGTTACTTACTTAGTGCTCAACACTCCTAAGGTGACCTTCTGACCAAAACCATGACGGTTTTAATTTATTCTCTTCTATTGCCATGAGAGCCCATGCTCGAGGCGCGTATTTTGTGAGCATTTATTCATCCCTTCGACCGCCCTTACTTAACTTAACACCCTTTAGGCACGGAACCCTAATGAAACACTCTCACATGTGACACGTGGAGTCGTGGCACTGATGCTGAGCGACCTTGGCGCCGCGCGCCGCGTGATGCGCTGGCAGCTGGCGGGCGCTTGGATCGGCGGAGAGCCAGTGAGATCACGCCGTCGCGCCGCATTGTGCGCCACACAATGTCACTCACAGCGAGGTTACTGCTTCACCCGCTTGTGACTTGTTTACAACTACCTATTTATTACAAGAACAATGGTTCGTTACGTATTGTCTGTTTCTAAGGATAGTGTTATTTATTGTTTTCTATTTCCGACTATTTTACCATACCTACGTACTAACTACAATACCTTCTATCAAAATATTGATGAAACGCAACAAACCAAGTGTTTCTGTCACAAGCAGCGTTCCTGCGTTCTAGTATGACGGAGGCTGCCGGTGCAATGATGCTACATTTCATCTTGATTCCTGATACCGCCACTCATCTGTGAGGTGTGTGTGACGTCTCTGGTACCGCGCAGGCGACGCGCTACGGTGATCACTTCCCACCAGTGCTGCAGTGCAGGCCGCCGTCGGCGTCAGCCGTCTGCTTGTCTGATGACCAATAACGAACTAAGAACGAATGGAATAAAATGATTCCGAGTGTGGTTGGGTGTACTGATTCATCTCTGTTGTCGTGTAGGCTTAGGTACACAGGTAGGTATTACAGGCTTATAAGTGACGCAGCATTCAAACAGATTTAGTACGTATTGCTTTACACCCAAGATAGCGGCGTCCGCCTCGCTAAACGTCGAGATGAAGTCATCGTGAGTCACGCTCGCTAAGCGGAGAGCGGTGACACGGACACTCGCTGATCTTCTCAGGTGATCACTCGAGGCTGTTGTACGAATTCCTACAACGATGCTGACAGACAGACGCACGAGCTGCTGACAGTTTGTTGGCTATGCGATAGCTTAGCGCTTAGGCTGTCGTGTGTAACTTCACGTTGAAAAAGTGCATTGTGATAGAAGAGAAGATGTTATGATGCTGCTGCCGTTTCTGTATAACAGCTAGCGTGCGCAACACATGTCTCAGTGATATCGGTTATTCGGTCCGGGGGCCCAAAATTATAATATTTAGGATAATAATAATTATGAATTACGTTAAAATTCTTAAAATGGTCACACACGCAGTAAATATTATGAATTTTCACTTCATCACCATTTTACGAATTTTAACGTACCTAATTCATATTATTATCCTATTATGATCCTGCTAAAGCCCCCAGTATTACGCCAAGTGTCGTAACTTAGTCGGCATGACAACACTGGACATAATCAATGTTTCCCGGTTCGGACATCCGGATTTCTATCGTGAATATCCTTCATGACTGCAATCAATGAACCGCAATACGTCGGTGTGAGGATACTTAACAAAAATGGTTTGCTCAATCCTGCTGTAATCAATGCGGAGGGCTATTATTGTTTTAGTGTTATTCACGATGTACTAAGTTGTTTTGACGGTTCGTTTCTGAGATAGGTCCACTTGTTTTGGGTTCGCTCTGTGACGTTCGCCTCAACATGTAATCTATTAGTTCTCAAATCATTCATTCATTCCCGAATAATTCTCAAATGCTCAAGGTCGTCCCGTACGCCAGTAACAATTCTAATTAGAAGTACATAATAAATGATAACAGATAAGATAACTGTAATGTAACTTAGTCCACTAATGAGCACTTCGATAGGTCCCTACCAACTACTACAAGAATTCCATAGTAATGCGGAAGAACAGCCGCTAAACTACAAACAATAGGTGCGGTAGACGTATTATATTCAGTTGTTCCCATGGAGATGGAGTATGGACCGGTAGGCCATGAGAGATGCGAGTAGGTACCTATGTACACGTAGGTACACACGACAATGAAGGGTCTACTTGTTCGTAAGCTATATAATGGCAATCATAATATTTCCCAGAGTTGTCGCTGGCAGACTACATGCAATTGTGTTAACTATCATATTGTTAAAGGGCTAATTACTAAACTTGGCCTAATTATAAGTATAGTCCTCATCGGTACTTAAGTCAATACGTTGGCCATAGCAGATAAACAGCCTCATTTCCTATAGAAAACCAACAAAGCATAGCGTAGGTTCAGGCTACAGCAACGACTAACGCAGTTTACACGGAGGAGGCCGCAGCTCGAGGAGCACCATCAGCAACTAGAAGCAGGCCACGTCTCGGCCGCGGCGCGGCGCAAGGAACACCAGACAAGCAGTTTATGTGACAATATAAAATATGAGCAACTAAACAAACGCATTGCAGTTCATCATCATAGTTATAGACGCGCGTTAAGCTCAGACATACATCCTGATTCAGTTAGTGGACAAGTTAGGTACAAGTTGAGTCGCTCTTCTTGTTCAATTACTTGACATGAGCGAGTTGTTTGCACAGTTGCGAGCCAGTCGCGCCGCGCCAGTGCAGTAACTAGCACGAGTGAGATACGGCCCGTAATCTGCCTCGCGACAACCTGATAACTGGCACACCAACGGTGACGACCTCCCGACCGAATGTTTAGCGCAAATCGACAGGTGTCATGTTGTCTTTACTATGCAAGGGTATAAAACTATAAATAGCCAGATGTTGATGGCTCTAATGTGTAGCAATGAGTCTAGCACACAAGGTGGCCTTGTTACATTCGGGCTTGCTAGCACACAACACAACAGATACACTGATCGGTCCACATTCGCTGGCCGCGCTGTCGCGACGTTGGGTCATGTTAGTGTTGATAAATCATTATTGGTTTTCAATACATTTTATTGATAATAGAATTAAACAATATTCACATCGAGTACGTGAGTAACTCTAGCTACACATTTAGATAATCAATTATTAAAAATCAAAATTATTTGAATTCGTAAAATAAATTACACACAGTGTTTCAAACCTATGTACTATAAAACGTATCTATAGCGGCTAGGTACCTAGTCTAGGTAAATATAATATATACAACAACACTTTATTCAATTCAATGGCAATTTCTATAGAACGCTATAAATTATATTACATAATTTACGTGGTAAAACAAAATTTACATTAATTGTACAACACGGGGTGGTGGCGGCGCGCGATCAACCTGCGCTCGCGCTGCCTCCGATGTCATTGTTCCTGTTCCAACAGAGCCGAGCGCGCGGGCTGGCAACAGCGCCGCGCGGAGCGGCAGCCGCGCCCGCACTGCCGCACACCACAACACGGCTCGCGGCCGCACTACACACACATCACAGTTTCTTGACGATGTCAAACTTGGACTTCAGGTCCATCGGCACTTTCTTGGGGTCAATCTTCTTCTTGGCAGCGAGGTGCGCGCGCATCTCGGCCGCCGACATGCGCAGGTTGAGTCGCGGCGGCTCGGGCGGTGGGCTGTCGCCGGCGCGCGCGTCTGGCGCATCCACAGGCGCGGGCGCGGGCGCGTCCAGGTCGGGCACGGGGTCGCCAGGCGCCGGGGCCGCCACCAGCAGCTCGGCGTCGTCCGGCCGCTCCTTGATGCGCGCCACCACCTGCTTGTGGCTCTCACCAGCGATGCTGTGCCCGTTCACCTCGAGGATGCGGTCGCCGCGCTTCAGGCCCGCTGCCTCTGCCGGCGAGCCGTCGTCGACCTTGCCTATGTACTGGCCCGGCTTGCCCTTCTCGGCGTGCAGGTTGAACCCGTAGCCATCGAAGTCTGGCGTCTTCCGCACGTGGCAGAGCCGCGGCTCCGTGGCCGCCGACCCGTTGGCGGACATGTTTCGAAGCTCGAGTGACGCGCGCCCCGCGTCGCGCTCGGATAGAGACTGAGGACCGCGCGCCGCCCAAAGCCTCTGCCTGTCCCCGCGCCCGCGCACCCTCCCCGCAACCCGCGCACCTGCGGAGGTTCACCTCAGGTGTGACGGGGAAGTGGGGGGCCGGGGTGCTCGCACCGCCTCGCTCTCCAGTACACACCGAATCGCCGCTGAGGCGCCAAGTATCGCCGCGAGTGAAACGCACGAGCTCACGTTCCAAGCTGTTGTTATTTGTTCCCGAGTGCAGCAGACCGGGGTGAGTACAGCGCAGCTGCGCGGAGAGGGTGCGAGGAGTGGCGGGGTGGGGTGCGAGGGCGCTCGGTCCTCCATGGGGCGACACGTCACAGCCGGCGCCCGCGCACGCCGCTCGGGATCGAGGCCGCGCCGCTTTCCCGCAGAAACGTCGCTGTGTGTGTCATGTGCCGCTGCTAGCATACCATACCTCACTTGTACGGTGATTCGAGGCTTAGCGGGATTTCGGTGTTCCTCGTCTTATGAGTTTGTCACTCCAATTGGACACGAGTGCGTTTGTCGGTCGCGACGTCGATGTGTAATAAAACGGTGCTGCATCACCTCAATTAGCTTTCGAAGAGTCAACATAACAAAGCAACAAGAAGAAGGTAACGCAAGGAAAACTATGTGAACGGATGTTGTGCGTTGTGGCGGGTGTGCCCGATAGATGGCGGTGCGCGGGAGCATCTGCCGGCGCGCGGTCGTTGCTCCGCGGACCCTCGGCCGGCGCCAGCGCACGCAGCTCTGATAACGACTGGCAGTGATGTCCGCTGCACGCTGGACTAATAGAGCATGAGAGCTGCTGAAAGCTGTGCGCTAACACGGAAGCAATGAGGACGTGCCCAGTGCCCGGTGCCCAGTCGCTGTACAGTTAACTGCCAGTATGGACTTCCTGTACGTGTGCGTACATACACATTACAGCTAAATGTTAAGTACATTCATAAGTACATTCGGTAACTCGTCATCATTAAAACGACGATAGTGCTGCTTCAGCCCATGACTGCGGTCCGATTTAACTACCACACGCTCTCATATAAGAGAAAAAAAATATTTGCTGGTTACGAAACTTACTATCGGATCGTGTGTAGTAAGTATGAGTACCCCAGTTCTGATAAGATATACTCACACATGTACGTAAGTCCCATAAGAATGCTGCTCTCCCGAAAACGTAGTATTGAAATATGTACTTATCAGTTAAGATTAGACATCATAACAATCTCACCTGCGGTGCAGTCTGCTATAGAAACCATGCAATGTTAGGTTAGGTTAGATTAGGTCACAACTTGGAGTCACAGTGAAGACACCAGGTACAAATATGTAGCGAAGCATCATTTAAGAGAAACGAGGAGATGTTGCTGAAGAAATCTGTGTACAACTAATGTCAGGGATGCCTCACGGGAACGTCTAGGTGATGTCGGCAGGGTTGACCTGGTCAACTATTACAGGGATGAATCTGACAATTTATTTCCAGGGTTTGCAGCTTTGATTCACGCCGAGATTCGAAAAATAATGAAGCAGCTGTCTGAACACCATACGTTGACTAATATGACTGCATTGCATATTTTTGTGTAAGCACATAATGAACAAGTTTCGTTATACTGTTCATTCGATACGTTATCACTGCGCGAATGTATAATGGCGCATTAATCAAATGTTCCACCGAATCCGGTTGATATCACACATGCAGTCGATCGTTCCATGTAGAAGACTGTCCTTGACATTGGCTTGGCATACCTTGCCTGTCTGCTCGACCTTGTCAAAGCAATATTATTGTCTTACACAGAATGAAGTGGAAACAAAGGTGGTGCCATATTGTATGTATGTAGCGAAGTAAAAATCTAATATCAAGCAAAAAATATATTATCGACTATTCTCAAATCCGGTGAAGGTTTTTTTTTATTTTGTTACATTAAATGGGCGTACTCTTCACCTCAATCTTGTCCTAAGAACAGAGATGAGGTCGACAGTGGAACAAGCTAAGCCTATTAACTCGCGACTTAAATAGATTCGGGTTATATGAACTCCGGGAACACCTATGCAGGTAGGGAACTCCACTTCTTGACTTTGCGAATAACGAAGATGTAACAAAGCGCTTTGTGCGAATGTGTGGATCATCGACAAGGTATGGGTGATAACCCGCAGTACGTCTGGACTCCCGATGGAAGAAGGGAGATGGTGGAATGAGCTCGTGGAGCTCTTCGGCACTCATCGTATCTAATCTGTAAAAGACCGACAAGCATGCAACTTTGCTGAAGTTCGGTCCGTATCGTTTGTGAATACAGGAACTTGAACAAGAACTGTAGGAGTGGACGAGGTGAGGCCGCGCGAGAGTGGCACGTGCGCGGCGTACCGACCACCGACAATATTGTAATGATGTTAGTTGATGTGAGCGCGCTCGTGTCGCTGGCATAGTGATGTGTAGGGAGCCGCTCGCCGCCACTACCGTCAGTCTCGCCACTGCCGCCACTGCCGCCTCTGCCGCAACTCGCCGCACCTTCCCAATTATCAACTTTCACTTTAATATTTGGAGGCGAGAGTGTAAATATTGGAAAGACAGCGGATGCGGAAATTGCAAAAGGGCTGTACGAGCAGACCAGCATGATGCCAGCCAATGTTCAAAATGTGGGAGCAAGCCGATACTTGAATCTGTTGACCACGCAGTGTATGCGGCTATCACAGTGGACTTTACTAAAAAGACTAATCATAAAAAGATTAATTTCTTTCTCAGGGGCAAACAAGACAATAGATGCAGAATTTAAAAAAAAAAACAGACAATAAAGAAACGAATTAATGCGAAGAATATCTTGAAATGTAAACATTGAAGACAGCATCTCATAACAATCATATTTCCATGACTATAACGACAGGTTCACATTCACAAGTCACAACCCATGAGTAGCTGGGATGGCCAACTGATGCAATATTAACATCATCGCAAAGCTGGTAAGGCGCAAGGTGGATGTGCCTATTAGTTTGGAAGAAGGGTCGACTCTCAGCCGTCTTGGACGCTCTTACATCGGACATCCAGGAAAAGGCTTCCCGGTGTATGCTGTTCGCCGACGACATTGTACTGGTTTCGGAGAGTGACCTGGAGGTCCAGAACAGGTTGGAGGTGTGTTGGCCTGAAACTGAGCAGAACCAAAACCGAATACTTTTTTATGATTCGCATCGGGAACCCGGCAAGGGTTACCGGAACGCCAATACGAATCTGCTCCGACGTTCGTTACCTCGAGTCGCTTATCCACGGTTAAAGCAAAATACACTGAGACGTAACGCACGGAAAAAATCAAGAAGAAAAAAAAGTTTTTTTTTTTCAAAGCAATCTTTGTAACGTCGGTGTGACGTATTTTTTGCCGTAAGCTGGCGAGAGTCGATTAGGACAACGGCGGTTATTTGGTTGGCTTTGTTATTATTATATCTTAGAGGATTGGGACGCGGTTTCCATTGCTTTTAGAGGATTTCTTCGGGACGGTTTACAAGTAGTATGCCATGAATTGGTATCTAAATTACTGACGCGAACAAGGTCTAGTAATTATGTCGTATGACCGAGTGTCGGCAGCCACTGAGTGGGTACAATACGGTCAGTCAAGGCAGACTGCTGGCGACCGCATTCTGCCGAGCGAGCTACTCACCTTACAAAGGTATGTTAGTTGCTGATCCACAATGTACTCCGCGCTAAGACTGACCTCCTTACTTACTTTGAAGAAGTGGTCAAGTGATGCTTGTACTACCCAGGTTTATCTAAGAGGCTGTTCAGATATTTTTTCTCTTTATCAATGAGGTATTTACATGGCTACATGCATGCTATCCGTTAAAAAGACTTTCCTACGTGGTTGACGAGTCGCAGATCTATTTGTAATGGACTCTACACACAACTGAACGCGTACGAACAGTTTAAGTTTGTGGATTCCATAATTCCTTAGCTTAGCATCTCTCGACAAAATACTGCGTGCTGAATAAGGCTTATACTCGTACACTCACAGGTCGCCATCGCCACAGTTACAGTGGATGCATAGTATTGTGTGTCGTAACGTAGTGCAGCTGACGTACTCTGTGTGTGCGTGTGTTGCGAATGTAGCTGATGATTAAATAACGACGCGCAGTCGACGGCGTGGCGGCGCGCGGCGACCGGTGTAGTGTAATGAGTGATTAGGCGACATTCCAGCGAGGGCGCTGGCGGTGTGGCCGCGGGTCGTGGGAGAGGGGGGGGGGGGGTGTCAGTGACGTCCTGGGGATATTAGCAATCGGTACCGACATGACCGATGTAAGTCTCCAACCTGACTGTCCTGCCCTGACCTTGGACACGACATTCGAAGTGTCGTATCATCTTAATCTAGATGATACGACACGAAAGGTTTATTCGAAGGTATACAACGATATTATGCTTGTTATTGAGCGCTGCACACAACAGCATCCAGCCAGTGGCAGCCGGTCTGTGCCTGACAGACATGTTGGTGTTGCTGAGTAGCGATTTGATTACTTGTTAGTGAAGATATCCTCAAGTAGATATCCGCGTCGGGCTGCAGGCGGCGCTTGCCGGGGACGCACTCGGGCTCGGGTGCACGGGGTGCACCCAGCCACCCAGCCCGATACATATAAATAGCTCTCGCAATAATAAGACAGCCACTACGACTAGAATATTTGATTACGGACAAAAAACATTCGATTACGTAAAGCCTGAGGTATGCGAAGAGCGCGGCGCGCCGGTACCGGTATATGTGATAGGTACCTACAGCGGCCGGTATGTGTAGTGCGGGCCGGGGGCCGGGGGCCGGGGGCCGGGCCAGCGCACATGTAGCTGTACACTATGCAGCCACCGAGTTCTCGCTCGAGCATGAGAGATGAATGAAACGCGACGTATCAGAACACTTACATTATACTCATTAATTAAGGCTTCATGACATTTCATCGAAAGTAGTTTTATAACTGATGTCTACTTCTGCTAACTGCGTGTTACTAAAATCGCCGATTGGTCGAGACGTTAAAGGAGGAACAATAAGAATAGCATCAGCTGTGCTTTCGAGGAGACAAAACGGGAACGATAATCAAATTAGAATCAAATAATGGTTTAAATTGTTCATTCATTTCATTTAATGACACTTTTGTCAAAACCGAAATAGTCAGGAATCGATCAACTAGCGAAATGCGTTTATACCTCTGGTTACTCCTCAGGCCCACACAGGCGTGATGATATGTCAGTAATCGGCATGCAAACACAGTGATGAGTCAGCCGCTCGCCGCCGCCGGTAGCACTCTCTAATGTATGTGTCCGGCGTGGGAACTTTCACGGCAGCTTGCAGTGAACACGCACCGCAGACTAAGCAGCGAGCGCGCAGCCCCGGGGCCCGGGTGCTGCCGTCGGTTCATACTCGTAAAACGCTCGAAGTTCGGAACAATATAATTAGATCTGATTGTTATTATTGCGTGGTCATCAGTCCAATCCGTCCAATGAGGTGCATATCATCTTGATTGTCAAACGAAGATCTATGTAGAAGTAAAACGAATACTATTGGTCTTATAGTGGCACTGCACTTGGCAGATATGGGCAAATATTCGTCTTATATCATTAATTTAATACAAACAGAAATTTATCACAATACACATAAAGGTTATTTTGTATTGATTAAATAACGCGAAAATTGATTCGGAAGGATAGGAGGTTTTATACTGCAATGGCTAGTCGCAATGGCAATAGTCAGCCCCCTCCCCCCCCCGCCCGTTGGTCTCTAGTAACGTAAACTCATCAATATTTAGCGTAGCGTGTTGACATGCGCAGCGTGTCATATATGTATGCGCGGGAGACACTCAGCAGGGATAGGCAGAGGAGTAGTACGAACATGTTTAAGAGCCACGTAGCTGGAGGCGAGACATCAAACAGGCATACCAAGTTGTAACACTGTGGTGCTATCTATCCACCGCTTGATTTGAGCCTGTGAGCCACGCAGCCACGCTCCCTTACACACACATGTACAGTAGGACGACGTCATCGTCACACACACGCGCGCGCGCATACTTCCGGTGAGTATAGTAAGGTAAGTTGATACACCTGCACGCGCACTACGCTACGTACAAGTACATACTCCAATTGCAAGTAACTTTCCTACAATACAGCTAATCGCCGTGTTATCGCCAATACACATTCTGTGCTATCGGCAACGTTTACTAAAGTCCCACTTAAGTTGTAATTACCAGTGGAATATAAAACGAGTTTTACCATTTAGAATTTAAAATATCCCGGGTCAATGTTGCGGTCGCAAACAGGAGCACCGAGCGCGGGGGCTGCGACTCCTGCGACTCCTGCGACTCCTGCAGTTCGATCCTCAGCTCGGCCAGAGTTATTGGAAACACGAGGAGAGTGTTTAGCGTGCCTGTGTCGTGTCGTGAGTCACACTCACACTCCGTTTGCGCGCGCATCTCATTAGTCTCGCTTGTAATAGTCGATACTATTACAGAACGCACGGCAAGCATAACGCGCTGTCTCGAGTGCATCGTCACGTTATCGATATCACGGCAACTTTACTATTGATGATCTGTGCACCGGCTAGAACAGAGCACGTCGAGTACCGAGCGAGGGTCCAGTGAGCTGAGGGTGCGGGTCCCGGCGCCGCGGCGCGGTGCAGCGCGTTCATACTAAAGACATCAACGCGTGCAACTTACACGCTCCCTGTTATTCCCGGATTGAACTCTTGTGTTTTTTGGTACCTTTTAAATATAGCATTCATTTTACTATACGATGGCAACTCCCGTCCGCCTTGTTCGTCTCCTTAACTGAGCTCTAGCCGAATGTAATGGACTAAAAAGCTAAATGAAATACCAGATAGCCACATACGTCTAAAAAGTAGGTTTTTTCATACGTAACTTGTAGTCGTTTAGTTGTCAGAGGGTGAAGCAAGAAGAAAGAACGATAATTTATTTGTCAAATATGCGTTTACATAAACTGACGAATCAGACATGCAAGGTATTAGATTAATATGTTGTGAGCGTCCATGTTTTGCCAATAAAGGCTTACAAATTTTGCAGGTATAAAAATTACATTTACAAAGTCATTTTAAATTTCATTATTAAATACACAAGAAATAAGTAATAATTGATGTCAAGATATTATAGTATAAGTATATTATAGTCAAAGATAAATTAAATTATGTTCAGTATATTCATTATTATGCAGTCAAATAGTATCAAAAATCAATTGATTTAAAATTCACATTATTAAATTGTTATTTAGGAGTCGGAATCGACAAGTCCTTTTCATTCAAAAATCCAAAAGATTGTAATACACTTTATTAACTAAAAAAAATCTCGGCTTATTTTTGAAAAGTGACAAGGGCAGTTCTCTCCAACTTTTAGGCAATTTATTAAATATCATAGGAGCCATACAGAAAATACTTTTGCGCACGAGGGATGTTCTCGCAGTATGAGAGCATATCCTACTGTTGTCGCGCCTGTTACGTGGGACTACTTCATCTAATCGTTTAAATCGGTGTGGATTTGTTTTAACAAATACAGCTACCTCTAGAATGTACAGACATGGCAAAGTAAGTATTTTATATTTTTTAAAGTAAGGCACGCAACTATCAATCAGTAGGTTTAATTTTAAATATTGAACGAACGCATCTCTTTTGAGCTTTGAACACCGTGTTTTTTTCTGTTGAGTTGCCCCAAAAAATGACACCATAGCGTAGATGGGATTCTGTTAAACCATAGTAAGCTGTAAGTAATGCCAATAAACAAACATAACCACAACACCGATAATACAACTCCATTAATTAACTCCAACCCTAATTCAATGTTCTTAGCACCGACTGTTCCTCATGATATTCATAAAATTATTGTTACTCTTAAAAATACCAACAGTTGCGGTTATGATGAAATTGTTACAAACGTAATAAAAACGTAGCTACAGAAATTTCTCCAGGTCTTAGCTATATTGTAAACGTTTGTATAGAGAGTGGAAAGTTCCCTGAAGATTTAAAATTATCTATTATAAAACCTGTTCATAAAAAAGAAAATCCACAAAATATTAAAAATTATAGACCTATTGCTCTCGTACCAGTGTTTTCCAAAATAATCGAAAAAGTGATCTACAATAGCCTTTATTCATTTCTTGAAAAAAAAAATCTTCTAACTAAAGAACAGTATGGTTTTAGAAAGCACAAAAATATTAATATGGCCATCTACGAACTAATAAATAAAATTGTAACAAACATGGACAGCAAAACCCCTTGTTAAACCTATAATCACAAAAGTTGTCGCATAACTCGATAGATGGCGTTGTGCGGTTTAAATTCAAGCTATCGTTTGCTTACACACGATTAGATATAAGGAATGGAGTATTTCAGTATTATTAAATAAAAATCAATAACAGCATCGTCTTGTTTTATTCTGAAGTTCATGGTAACCGCATCTTAGTTTGGATTTGTACATGGTCCTTCGAGCCGGATCTAGATTCAGTGAAGTAGGCGTTCGGCTTCTGTGGTCCCGAGAACCACTATTTCGTCTTCGGCGCACCTAGTAGGAGCAGTGGATTGCTGCTCGGGGCGCAACCTTCCAGTGGGAGCAGCATACTGGTGACGAGAGGAGCGACCCGGCGGCAAGCGAATCGGCAGTGGCGCCACCTAGCGGAGTGAGTCGGCAGCAGGGAGCGAGGACGTGCCGAAGCCGAGTGACATCGTACGTGAGTGTTAGTGACGTGAATCAGTGAACGGACATTAAACTGTGAGTACTTTCCGATTCAATTTAGAGCCTTATTCTCTTGAACAAATTAACTTAGAAGTTTAGAAGCATTTTGCCTGGACTTAGAAAATGTAGCGAAAAAGTGAAGTGACGGGGAATCCATGCCCAAAATTTTACAAGTCTTTAAGGTTTAAAGACTTAGAAAATTTCGAAGATAAGTATCTACAGCGACTTAGAAAATATTTGAAGAATCTGCCCTACAGTTACTTATTCAATTTGCGATAATTTGGGCCTATATAGACAGCATTTCTTTTGAGAGATTCCGGTGCAGCTTAAGTGTTCCATCCATCAAAGGGTTATTGGTAGACATTATATTTGTGTAAACTTTTTGTATTGATATCTACACAACATGGAAGTCTACAATAAAATTCAAATGGACACTAATAAGGCCATATCGCGAGCCAGGTCTAACTTCAAAAAGTCGCCCAAGGAGCGAATTTCTAAGTCATATGTTGAAGTAAGACTGGAGAGTTTGGAGTCACAGTGGACGTCATTTTCCGACACACATCGCCAGATACTAAGTGAAATAAAGGAAGCTGAATATAATAAATCGCATTATTGTTCATCAGAAGTGTATGAGGTTACGGAAGAGTTATATTTGGACTATAAAACGGAATTAAAAGAAATACTTACTAACTTGTGTAAAAATGAAGTTTGTCAAAATGTATCACAATCTTGTACAGGAAAAAACTCAGATGAATCTTCTTACAATATAAAACTACCCAAAATTAGTTTACCTATGTTTTCAGGACAATACTCAGAGTGGATCACCTTCCGTGATTTATTTTTATCCCTTATACACAGCAATAAGTCTTTAGATGATGTTCAGCGACTACAATATTTAAAAAGTCATTTATCTGGAGAAGCTGATCAACTTCTGAGAAATATACCTATTTGTAGCTCAAATTATCAAATTTCTTGGGAACAATTAAACAAGCGCTACAATAATAAAAAGTATATGGCAAGTTGCATTCTTAAACGGTTTCTTAGTCAGAAAAATATATCGGGCGAGTCAGCACAATCTCTTAAGGAACTATTGGATACCAGTAATGATTGTTTGAATGCACTTAAAAATTTGGGAATTAATGTCGACACTTGGGACTTCATTGTAATATACATTTTAAGCTTAAAATTAGATTCTGAGTCTCGTAAATTGTGGGAAGCAAAAATTTGTGAATATTCGGAAGATCTACCTACTCTAGAGCAGTTTAATACGTTTTTAGAACAAAGATTCCGTTCACTAGAATTTTTAGACAATAAGCCTTCAAAAAATACTGCCAATAAAAATGTTCCTGCCAAGAAAAAAAAAAAAAAAAAAAAAAAAAAAAAAAAAAAAAAAAAAAAAATGTTCCTGCCAAGACACTACATGTAGCTACTATGTCATGCGTGTTTTGTAAATCTGACCACAAACTTGGTAGTTGTAAGAAATTTAGTAACGAAGATGTCACCTCACGGCGTAGTTTCGTCCAATCCCATGGTTTATGTTTTAATTGTCTCGGGTCAGGCCACGCGGTGTATGCCTGTCGTTTGCCGACTAGATGTCGGTTATGTAAAAGAAAGCATCATTCTCTACTCCATTCTAAAGATGCGGCAGTATCAACTGAACCTAAAGTAGAACCTAAGCAATCAGTTGATACAAAACAAACACAAGACGATGCAAATAACATTGTAACAAACTGTGCTGCAACTTCCCGTAGCCATGATTTGTTGCCTACGGCCTTGGTGAAGGTTACCTCCCGTACAGGCACAGAGGTAACTCTGCGCTCTTTGCTGGATCAGTGTTCGCAGGCTTCGTATATTACGGAGTCAGCAGTGCAATATTTAGGGCTGAAAAAATATATCAGTTATAAATCATCACTAAGGCTAGGCGAAGATGATAAAGGTTGTGCATTGACCTCAAAATATATTGTTTACTTAAGATTGCAATCAATGTACAATCCTAACTTTGTTTTGTCGGTTAAGGCTCACGTACAGAAGAAATTAACGTCAGTCCTTCCTTCTAATAAAATAAAGTTTCCATTGTGGAAAGAACTGAAACAGTACCATTTGGCAGATCCTACTTGGGATACACCAGGAAAAATTGACATTCTTTTAAGTTCCTCGGTGTATAGCAAAGTCCTCAAACAAGGACTCAGTAAGGGTCCTCCGGGATCTTTAATAGCGCAGGATTCTGAATTAGGATGGATACTCTCGGGAGAGATACCTGGAAAAGAAGAATACGCAGAGAGTTCTAACTATTTAACGTTGGAAGGTGATCAAAATGATCTAATAAAAAGATTTTGGGAATTAGAGGAAACAGTAGTGCCAAAAAAGCACTTCACTGAAGAAGAACAAAAATGTGAAGAATTTTATAAGCAAACAACCCAACGGGATTCCGAAGGTCGTTATATTGTTAGGTTGCCATTTAAAACGGCTACACCACACTGTGCAAATGGTCAAACTAAAGATATTGCATTGCACAGATTTTTAAATTTAGAGAAAAGGTTAGCCAAAGACTACGAGTTAAAAAGGCAATATGTCGATGTAATTAATGAATATATCGACTTGGGTCACGCAGAAATCATTCCTTTGGAGCAAATTAACAAGCCTGATGTCGTATACCTTCCCCATCATGCGGTGATCAGGGAAGATAAAGCAACGACTAAGGTTAGGGTTGTATTTGATGCCTCTAGCTTAGGCAAGAATGGTGTATCGTTAAACAGCGAACTAATGGTCGGGCCGAAATTGCAAGCTGATTTGCGGCACACTATAATGAGATGGAGAATGCATCCCATTTGTATAGTTGCGGACATTGTAAAAATGTACCGGCAGGTGATTGTCTCTCCGGAAGATATTGACTACCAAAGAGTATTGTGGAGGCAAGATCCCAAGGACAAAATTCAACACCTGCGGCTTTTGAGAGTCACATTTGGCACGGCATCAGCTCCATATTTGGCCGTCCGAACATTGCACCAAATAGCGCTAGATGAGGGAGAATGCTATCCTATGGCACGTGAAAGGACTCTGACAGATTTTTATATGGATGACTTGATGACTGGCTGTCAAAACATATCAGAAGGGAAAGATATATATGAGCAAATGACACAATTATTAGCAAAAGCTGGCTTTGAGCTACAAAAATGGAAAACTAATAATTCAGAATTAATGAGCCATATAAGAATAGATAAAGAAGAAGAAAAACTAGAATTAAAAACAGATATAGTAATGAAAATATTAGGACTTACCTGGTCCAGAGAAACTGATGAATTTGTGTACACGGTGTCGCTGCCTCCCTTGAAGTTACCTGTAACTAAAAGAAGTGTTATCTCGCATAGTTCGATGTTGTTCGATCCATTGGGTTGGCTCGCACCTGCAATCATAAAAGCCAAGATATTAATTCAAAAATTGTGGTTGTCTGGAATTCATTGGGATGATGAGTTACCATCGATATTGTTAACAGAATGGCTCACTTACCGCAGCGAACTCGAACAGCTTGTACAGTATCGGATTCCTAGGTGGTTATCAACCTACCGCGGTGATTCATTGGAGCTGCATGGATTTAGTGACGCATCGAATCAAGCTTATGCAGCAGTAGTTTACATGCGTGTGGTGGATCAGCAGGAGGTCATTTATTCTCGCCTGGTGACAGCCAAAACTAAGGTTGCACCAATTAAACAAGTTTCAATACCACGACTTGAACTGTGCGGTGCTGTTTTATTGTCGAAGCTGTTGAGTGAAGTAGCCGAAGTATTGAAAATTGAAAAGCAGAAGATTCGTGCGTGGACCGATTCGACAGTAGTACTGGCATGGTTGAGTAAACATCCATCTAATTGGCAAACTTTTGTAGCAAATAGGGTGTCGGAGATTTTGACAGTAGTTGACAGAAGCCAGTGGGCCCATGTGAAATCAGCGGACAACCCGGCAGATTGCGCCTCACGGGGATTAAAATCAACTGAATTGATCTCTAATCAGTTATGGATGGAAGGTCCAGAATGGCTGAAAAACAAAAACATTAATTACAGCAAAAAGACTGAATGCAAGACAGTGTTAGAAGAAAAGGCACAAAAGGTGAGCTACGTTACTACAGATGATTATTTAGCGTTAACAGTGTGGACAAAATTCTCAACACTAAGAAAATTGATCAGAGTAATCGCTTATTGCAGGCGCTTTATACATTGTAAGAGAAGAAGCGAAAACTCTGAACGATTTCCTTCTTGGTTAACTGCTAAAGAACTTAACGAAGCATTAACGGTTTGTATTAAACAGTGTCAAAGGCAATATTTTAATAGAGAAATAGAAGACCTAGTTAAAACAAGAAAAGTTCAAAAGAAAAGTGTACTTACCTCGCTTAATCCATTCGTCGATCACGAAGGGGTACTCAGAGTGGGGGGTCGCTTAGAAAGAGCCACAATCGATGAAAACATTAAATATCCGATTATAATACCAGCCAAGTCTCATTTTACTGAATTGCTAATAGCAGATACTCACCAGAAGACGTTACATGGTGGACCCCAACTAATGCTCAATTATTTACGGTCCAAATATTGGGTTCTTGGTGCAAAAAATCGCACTAAATTCTATGTACGCAATTGCGTATCTTGTGTTCGTCATGCAGCTCGTATAAGAGAGCAGCTCATGGGTCAGTTGCCCAAAGCAAGAGTGAATGCTAGCCGACCTTTCCATCAAAGCGGAGTGGACTATGCCGGTCCAATAAATATACGAACGTCTAAGGGGAGAGGTCATCATTCATACAAGGGGTATATTTGCCTCTTTGTGTGCATGGCGACAAGAGCCATACATCTCGAGGCGGTCAGCGATTTAACGTCTAAAGGATTCTTGGCAGCATTCAAGAGATTTGTGGCCAGACGTGGACAGTGTGCTGATCTTTACAGCGACAATGGCACCAATTTTGTGGGTGCTGCGAAGGAGTTGAAAGCGCTGTTGGCTGCTGAAAAATCAAGCGTGACAACAGAAATAGCAGAATGGTTATCGGATAATGGGACTAACTGGCACTTTATCCCACCCCACGCTCCAAACTTTGGTGGACTGTGGGAGGCGGGTATAAAGTCCACAAAACACCATCTCAAGCGAGTTGTTGGAAACAACACTCTAACTTACGAGGAGATGGCTACCGTCTTGTCTCAAATAGAAGCGTGTCTAAACTCCCGTCCAATTTCACAGCTGAGTGACAATAGTCAAGACCAAACTCCTTTAACTCCTGGTCACTTTTTGGTCGGAGAACCTCTTGTGCTTGTACCGGAGGTTAACTATGAACAGTCGACTCTGACTAGTCTAAAGCGATGGCAATTGACCCAGCGTATGGTTCAAGATTTCTGGCGACGCTGGTCAAGAGAGTATTTAACTCAATTCATGAATCGCTACAAATGGGCATATCAGACTCCGGAACCAGACATTGGTGATATTGTTCTGGTGAAAGAGGACGATTTACCGCCAGCTAGATGGCTCTATGGTATCATCACTCAAAAACACCCTGGGTTGGACGGAATTACGCGCGTGGTTAGTTTAAGATGTAAGGGGTCGCAAATTAAAAGACCAATTTCGAAATTATGTGTACTTCCAGTTAGCAAATAATGAAGAGTTTCTTTTTAATGTGTAATTATTGTTTGTAGTTAAGTAACAACGAACAATTTTCATTGTGTTGTACGATTTAACCATAGTTACAGATATAATCTATATTATTTTAGTTATAGCTATTATATTATTGTACTAGATCTTAATTAGCAACTATTATTTTTTGATTTTTGTAGCGGCTGCGACCGCATCTTTAGTTGTTGCTGATTTTTTTGTATCGTAGTGGGTTCAAAACATTTCAAGTCTAGTGTTCAGTAAAGTGTGTAAAATTGTGTTAATTTAGTGTGTTAGTTAGTTATGTATCGGTTAGTATTGTATTTTAGGTTATGATCAGGCCTATTATGGACAAAATATTCGGTCAAGGTGGGCGGTAAACTCACATTTTGTCCATGGTGGGCGGAATGTTAAACCTATAATCACAAAAGTTGTCGCATAACTCGATAGATGGCGTTGTGCGGTTTAAATTCAAGCTATCGTTTGCTTACACACGATTAGATATAAGGAATGGAGTATTTCAGTATTATTAAATAAAAATCAATAACAGCATCGTCTTGTTTTATTCTGAAGTTCATGGTAACCGCATCTTAGTTTGGATTTGTACACCCCTGTTTCGGCGTTATTCATGGACATGACGAAGGCGTTTGATTTTGTAGATCACAGAATCCTACTCATAAAATTAAATAAGCTTGGAATTAGGGGTAACTCCTAGGGGGTCCTAGAGCTAATTAAGTCGTACTTAGTCAATAGAAAACAAATCACTAAAATAGTAAAAGTATGCCCTAGAACCAAAACAGAAAAAACCTACTTATCTAAACAAAGATTTATAAAATACGGCGTGCCCCAGGGCAGTGTACTAGGTCCGTTGTTATTCCTATGCTATATAAATGATAATTATACCCTTAACTATAGAACACCCCATGACTCTATTTGCTGATGACTGTACCACAATATTTATAGGAAGAAACTTAGAAAATTATGAATATGACATAAATAATAGTTTAAGTTTAATTATCAAGTGGTTAACCAGTAACAACTTAAAAATCAATTTTGGAAAAACACATATCATGCATTTTAACCAGCGAACCAATCCTATAAATCCAACTGTAAAATATGAACATAACAACATTGTTGCAATAGACAGCACTTTTCTAGGGCTTTGGTTAGATCGGCACATGACCTGGAAAATACACATTGAGCATTTAGTAAAAAAACTAAACCAATATTGCTATGCCCTCCACAATTTAAATAAAGTCGCGAATAACAGCACCGTCCTTACCGCATACCACGCATGGCATACGTCTCCACAACACTACGTTATGGTGTAATATTCTGGGGCAATTCTACGGATAGGGAAGCGGCCTTTAAAGCCCAAAAAAATGCGTCCGTGCAGTATCCATGATTCAAAACACCGACAGTTGCAAACCAGTTTTTATTAATCTTAAATTATTAACACTCCCGTCCCTTTACATTTATGAAGTTGCCATATTTATTAAAAATAACCCTAACCAATTTGAAACCGTATCTTCTAAACGCCACTAAGTGACTGAAGTCAAAATCCCATCAAACAGCCCTTTACTCAAAAAGTTTCTTAGGAATGGCACCGAAAATATTTAACAAACTGCCCAAATCAATAAAAGTGAAAACTGTTTTTTATTTTATATTTTTAATACTTTTATTCTCTGATTATTAGCTTTAGTTCATAAGATTGTTATTAGCCTTGTATTGTTTAAAATTTGTTTTTGTTTACTTAATATATATTTTATCAAAGATTATTATATAATTAGCTGTAATAACAGTATTTTTTAGTCATTAAAACTACAACCTGCTCTAATTAATGTATAAATATTATTTATACGCCTTGCAAGGCAGCGCAGTGGGTCATAACTTTTTTATAACACCGTGTATTTTACCTATGTGTCACAAATAAACATATTTGAATTTGAATTGAATGCCTTCACACCTATTATAGACGACAATGTGTGCAGGGCATAGGCAGATTTAATGATTTTCTTGCATAACATTTCGATATGGGTTTTCCAATTCAGTTTTTTTTCAATGTAGGGTTTTTTATCAATCAAGGAATAAGTAGGCGGGGGAGTGGGGCCGGTGCTCCACTCCCCAGCCTACTTAGCACTCTACTCGCTCAGTAACGAGGGTAGAGCTATCAGCTAAGTGTCTGTCTGTTCGGGCTATGTTGAGTATTCGATGATGACATGAATAACACTCACCGTGATGGCCACACATGGCCAGCCAGCAGTGGACGGGGCCGATTGTGGTCTAACTAGTTCAGAGTGTGAGCGGTGCTCACCGCATAGATTGAAACACCTCACACTGACACATAGCGCCAACTTACTCGATCTCGCTTAATGGATATGGTCTAGTACAAAGCGAGGGTGCGAGGGTGTGACTGGTATGAGGTGGAAGGCAACACCAGCGGGATATGATGTCAGGAACTGCCCCGCAAGTTGCAAAGAGGCACAGTTGAGAGTGTAGTGTGTGCACGTTATGGATGCGGGTCGCGTGTCGAGGCGGCCACTCTCGCTCGGAGAAATCGTCCTCTCGGAGGCCGCAGCGTGCCCGACACACTGTTTACCCTCCTCACGGACCTAGCGGAGAAAACAAATACTCGCGTACGGGCGCACATTCTTCTACAATTTGACACAATTCGAAGTGTGTATCTCTAATCCTAAACCCCATATCACACAATTTGAGGACATTCTGGCGTGGTTGTGTTGCTTCATGTGATAGTGCTTTTATTTCGGACTAGTGTCCAAAATTTCGCAAATTCAAACCACTAACGTTGTTTTTTTGTCCACATGCAGGTTTATCTAGCTATTGTGTGGCAGCGAGTGGGTCTGGAGCGAATCCGGGCGTGATGTGCGGGTTCAGCAGCGCGTGAGTGAGCTGCGCGCGAGACAGGCATGGGCACGCGCGGCGGCGGCACGACGCGCTCGCGCGGCGAGGCACAGCGGGCGCTCGACGAGTTCGACGAGCTGGCAGGGCTGCGTGGCGGCGGTGGCGGCGGCGGCGGCGGCGGCGGCGGGGAGGGGGACCGCAGCGTGTACGTGCTGGAACACCTGGCCACGTTCACGGTGACGCGCGAGACCGGTATCGTGTACCCCGCCGACGGCATGCGCCGGCTGCTGCAGCTGGAGAAGACCAACGGTCAGTAGTGTGTGTGGGCTTGTTGCTGTGACGGAGCCATATAGCTTTAGACACACCGGCTAATGATCGCTCTTTACTGAGCTTCAAACCAGTACATCATTCTCGGATGCTGAACATGGGTCCTGGGTTCGATTTTTAGGTCGAGCAAAAAAAAAATAAAGGTTATCATGGTAAAACCAACAGAGAATGTTTTTAATTTGTGCTCGTTAATGCAATAAGCTAGCATAGATCCACTGAGAAACATGAGTGTACTAAGACGTCATGACGTGTTAAAGAGTTATTGTTTGAATGTCACTCCAGTGTGGGAAAGAGACGGGGCTATAGAGGACGCTTAGCGCCATCTACATCCACTCTGGAATATGATTAAAGCAATACTGCTTTAAGACATCATGGTAGGCCACCAGCTCTTCCTAACCCATCCATATTTTTATTATTGTTTAGCTGCCGCGTTGGTCTCATGGTCGCAAGCGCGACTGCTGAGCGTGGGCTCCAGGGTTCAATACCCGGGTCGGCAAAGTTTTACGTTTACAGTATGGATTTCTTAGTAGTGGCCCGGAGCTAGTGATGTGGCACCAAGCCGTTGGTCTAAGATGCAACTAGCTGATTTAGTTTGATTGTTTGCAGGAATATGGAGCCAAAAGATGCAACTGTGCCTGGAGGGGCAGTGGGTGCTAGTCATGGACTATGAGACAGGGGTATGTGGCGTCTCTCTCTAACATTATAACACAACAGCTGCGTCGTCGTTATTTGCTTACATAAATATCATTCTCAAAACTAAACAGCGCCCAATTATGACAAAAATATATAGTAGTCACGCTGTGTCAAGCTCTGTCGCTGTGCTAGGCAAGTAGGAACCAAGCTCGTATCTGAGGAGCTGGTGGATAGCGTAATGCGCACACTTATGTTAAAGCCGTTGTATCTGTCCGTAGTCAATAATGGAGCGCTTCCCGGCATCGTGGGTACACTCGCCGACGGCGTTCACGTCACCCGAGCCCGCCGAGCTGTACAACAACGTGCTGGCCTTCGTGGTGGGCGCGGCGGCGGAGGGCGAGGGCGCGCCGGGCGCGGGCGCGGGCTCCGTGCGCAGCGCGGGCGGCATGTCTGGCGCGGGGGGCGCGGGCGCGCCGCGCAGGGAGCTGCACATCTTCCAGTGCCACGACGTCAGCGCGCAGGCGCTCGTCGAGGAGCTCAACGTGCTCAAGTGAGGCCACAACTTGTAGTTCTATCAACCGTTCCTTTCACACATGAGATACACGTCTGAAATAAATAACTACCCCGTCGTCCTAACTGTATAGTCAGTTCTGGGACGTTCATCGTTAGGCCAGCTTATAAGGACCTCCTATCATCAGAGACACAACACCATCTTTTGATAACATACACATTCTGAATTATTATACTTTATACTAATATTATAAAGAGGTAACATTTGTTTGTAAGTTTGTATGTTATGGGGAAATCCTCGGAACTACTAATCCGATTCTGAAAATTCTTTCACTTACGGGAAGTTACATTATCCCCGAGTGTCATGGACTACATTTAAAACATTCCCGTAGGTTAATTTCCATACTTAACGGGAGCAAAGCCGCGAGCAAAAGCTAGCTTTAATGAATGAATAAGTCGTACATATTTCACTAGATATTTATATATTTAACTTCTTCAAAGTCGTCTTTAAAATTTACCTTTTAATGTCGTCGTCAAGTTTGTTCCACTTCCGTACCTTTCACAATCGTATTCGTTCCTCAACAAAGACTGATGTGACTGCCGTTCGTCTGACTCCTGCGTCTCCTGTGTCCTGTGGCTGCAGCGTTGACCTTGGCAGTCGATGCCCTGTCACACACAATTGTTGTGACACGCGTGCTTGTCACGACACATATTCTCGAACACAAAGCATCTGCCGCGTCGCGATAACTGCCTTTATCTGCGGCTGCGGTATCTGGAGTGCGGTCCATGTTATCTGCGCGTATCTTGCGTACAAGCGCGTCTCAGTCCGACTCGGTCCTCGGATGATCTACATCAAGCACAAGATCGCGCTGCCCGTGGCCGCTTACTCCTGGTACTGCCCGTCACTACCCCTGACATGTCGATCGTCCAGCTGTCACCAGCTTTACCCAGCCTGGCGACTAGGAGAGGCATTCAGCACTGGACTTAGCTATAGTGATAAGATTGTGATACAAGGTTCAATGTATCGGTCCTTGTGTTTGGTGCTGTGGAATATATTAAATCCCTTTCCCTAAGTGTCAGGCTGGTGTGCTGTAGATTTAAGCAGTTCCACTATCAGATCATGTAGAACAAAAAGAATCGATGCACGGTCTTAGTCAATAAGTGTTAAGTGTATGAGTGACTGATGTATCTCTCTCAGAGAACACATGTTTGCTGTTTACTACACCAACGACCATCTGGAAGATAAATTAATGTGCTGAGTTTGATAGGTTCAAAGTTCCTCTTAGTATATAGTTGACGAGAGAAGAACTTATTTGTCAATGTATCGTTTGGATGTGCTGGTAAACTGAAATGTGCCAAATATCATAAATTGTTATCGGTTTGAACATATCCCATCAAGTGCATAGTTTGAAGGTTTTTGTATGATGCTAAGTGTAAATGGCTATGCGGCTTTATTTCCTTCAAATCTCAACAAGCACGTCCTTGTCAAATATCAGCAGGCCAACCATTTAAGTGCCATGAGCGCTCTCCTGAAACATTTGAACACGATTCTGTGTGTGTGTGCAGGGGAGTGAGCGGAGGCGGCGCGGGCGACGGGGGGCGCGACTTCATCATCGAGCGGGAGCGAGAGCGCGAGAGAGAGAATGAAGCGGAGCGGCCGCGCAGGCAGGTATGTACCAGCAGTATACTAAGAGACACGTCACTTCACGCGCCCTGATACCGATCCCCGCTGCCAAGCACTCTCAACTGTGTTGGCAAAGTGGTACGATGCACGATGTGAAAACTGAATGCTCAGCAAACAAAACTAGTTCTAGGACTCCTAGCCCGCGATGCCTCCGCGATGTCCCTGATAACAGGCTATGGACAACAGGGGAAGGCGGACGATGAATCACCCCTATTATAAATAACTTACATTTCTCGTGGTTTGTACATTAATTTAAGTCTTAGTTCCCAAATTTTTATTCCACAAATAATGCTTATCGTACGACAAAATAATTAGCACAGTAAGCAAGAATTTCCACATTCAACTATTTAATAACGAGCATATTACTAGCGGTTTCATAATAACACAAACATTGTTTATTAGTTCACATATTCTATTGATCAAGTCAGTAATGTTATCTGGTTGCACTTTTATATTTTAATGTTTCATAATGGCATTCCATTAGTATAACGCAATACGCAGCCAAAGAAAGTGAAGAGAGGAATGACATTGATATAAATGAGATCATTATATGCGTGGACGGAGACAGACAGGATGGCGGCGCAGCGTCGGTTTCTTTAGGGATATGATATCAAACCACACGGTCTGACAGGCTCGACAAGCCAAACATGTTAGCGGCTGAAAGAGGATTTGACAATATAAAAGATAAAGCAATATAAAAGCGAGAGGTCCATTTCATAAATGATGATATGTAGCGCAAACAGCGAATGTCCGCCCACAACACGCTTCCCAGTCCCCAGTCCCCAGTCCCGTACTCATTGTCCATGTCCGCGACGGCTACAGGAGTGAGTTGAGTGCCGTGCACGGTAACACACAGGCTGGCAATGTTGGGGCAACGTTGTAAATAGACAATGCGTCATCAGAGAACAATGTCAGTTCTAGAAATATGCGAGATTACATCTACGACGTATCGCGCTATCGTCGCTATCGTATCGATCGGCGGCGGCGATAGAGATAGCCTCGCTTGCATCACAACTACAGAGGCGACGCGCAGCGGCGGCGCGTTGAAACCATAACACACGAATCAATTATTACCAGTTAGTAGCAATCAACGATCTTACTGCTAGGCAAGGGATTTTTGAAAACAAACGTTCTCCGCGCCACTTATTGAGACATATAAACAAATTGATAAAATGCCAGAAACTTATCCAGGGAGATAAAGCGCTGGAGAAAGGTCTCTGGATTCTGGATTGACCTGAAAATCACGATCAGGGGTAGCGGCAGGATAATTTCCAGGGGGGTACATCTTCAGCTTCACGAAGACAGAAAACCGAAAAATTCCACCGCGAATAGGTTGGTTTCCCTTGAGTTGTCTGAGATCCCACACCCCTCTGCCCACGGCCGTGTCTAAGACGAAAGTGATCTCAGGCATCCCGGATGGCTCAAATAAAAATCCCCTCGGGGCGCCGCCTTTTAAATCAATGTGTCCTGCCTACAATGACCTACAGTGCCGAGTTATGGTTGCTTAGAAAGGAGACTGCTAACCGAATACGAGTTTCACAAAGGGCCATGCACAAGGCCGAGTGCGTAACGCCCAAATCCGTCGTCAGATGAAAGTCTAAGTCGTCGGGGACAGAGCGATACGCCTCAAGAGGATTTGGGCAGGAAATCAAAGGAAGGTAAATGCGATGATGGCCGATGTAGTGAGATTCTATCCGAATGGAGCCAATGCCGTGGGAAACACTTGAATAGGTTGTTTACTTGTAAAGGTTAATGAGACTATATGCAGCAGTGGGTAACTACAAGCTGAAATGATGAAGCAAATATAGCGCATGTCCAAAATGTATAAGATGGCAGGGTCACAGCTAACAAATTAAGAATTTGTTCCGAGGCACGGAACTTAGCTGCTGGTTGGAATGATACTATCTTATTCGAAAGGTTGTATTTATAAATGTCTGCATGGATTTGAGCGTGGTCTATTCTATCTCATTATGTACTGTCAGTCATTAATACTTTAGTATCGAGTCATTCAGCCATCGACTTTATGAAACTGGGAAATCCATTCAGAAACCCAACGTGGGTCCCTGTAACCGAATACGACTAACATTCGGTTACAATTGGAACTGAACTACCTTGCCGGCAGCCGGAGCACAGGCGCTGACAAAGTCAAACCGTTCCTTTGGACGTGCGTCGACTGTACGGCCTTCTTAGTGCCGACACACGGAAGAAAGTAATCTGAACACGGATGAAAGTAAATGAACAAGAATGCATCATTCGAACATGAATATGCAATCATGGACATATTTCTAGTTGAATCATACGCATAATTGTTATATTATCTTATCGCAGAGTACTATCTATTAGATACCGAACTTGAAAACAAGTTCGATGATTATTACCTTGAATGAGAATAGAAACATTTACTTTAATTTCAAAGGTCGAAGGTAGCATTTTGATGCTGAATACTCATCTATAAGTGACCCGCACCTCACCGGCGGCGGATGGCGTGAGTGCGCCTGTATACGTTCCGACGACGAGGTGCTCTGAACTTGCTGTGTCTGAAGTGGTTTGTGAATGGCATTAGTGGTTGGTGTTGTGTTTGGAGGAGCTCGGCGCTGATTAGCTCTTGTCAGCGCGTTATCAGCGCGATAAGCACACGGTGCGGCCCCGCGCGTCTCACTCGGCGCAGAACGGCTGTGGCAGCGACATGGCGCGCCTCTACAACACCTATACGGAGAAGCAATGGGAGGCCGTGCTCAGCGTGAGTAACCTCTGTACTCCCCTCCCCCGCCTCTCATGTGCCTCCTTGAAGATGCACACTGTGACCATGTTGAAACATGTGCATCAGCCCGTGCGAAAACAGAACACGCGAGCGCATGCGGGGGCACCGATATGATGATGAACAATTTTCTAAACAGCTTATGTGTGTTTGCAGCAAATGTCAGCGCAGCTGGGGCGCGGCGAGCGCGGCGGCTCAGGCGGCGACCGCGACGACGCGTCGTCCACCGGCTCCGAGCGCCTGTACGAGCAGGACATCGCCATCCTCAACCGCTGCTTCGACGACATCGAGAAGTTCATCGCGCGGCTGCAGCACGCGGCCGCGGCGCAGCGCGAGCTGGAGCGGCGCCGGCGCTCGCGCGGTGGCCGGAGGGGCACAGGTAACCAGCAGCATCCTTGCGAACTTATTGCTTAGTAAAAAAGGTTTCGCCATAGTCATTTATGTTCACAGTAGTATGCAGTAATATCAGTGAAATAATCCACGTATGTGGTCACAACACTGTCACGCATGTACCACGTCCCCAGGTAGCGGCGGTGCGAACGCAGGCGAAGGCATGTTGGCGCTGCGCACGCGGCCGCCGCCCGAGCGCGACTTCGTGGACGTGCTGCAGAAGTTTAAGCTGTCGTTCAACCTGCTGGCGCGGCTGCGCGCGCACATCCACGACCCCAACGCGCCCGAACTGGTGCACTTCCTGTTCACGCCGCTGGCGCTGATCGTGGACGCGGCGCAGGACGCGGCTGACGGGCGCCTACCTGCGCGCGTGGTGCAACCGCTGCTCACGCGCGACGCGCTCAACCTGCTCGCCAACTGCGTCACCAGCAAGGAGACCGAGCTCTGGCACTCGCTGGGCGACGCCTGGCTCATACCAAGGTACCCACAATGAGGTCTCCCACATGGCTTTCCTCTGTCTGTTGATTTTCTGGCATATCACCATGAAAGTATCTAAATCAGCTGGACAGTGTTTCAAAATATATTTAAAGTATAATTTTAGTAGTAGCCCGCGGTTGGAAAAATATCCAAAAAAGAGTAAATGTAAGTTTATCACCATATCGCCGCGTATCTGTTTTCCGAGCAACGCCGGGCTGTAATCCTTGGCCATCGCGTGTTATTAGCGCGGTAGATAATCCACGCTGTATTAAATTCCGTGGTTGACCGTCGATAAACAGGTACCATCGGATACGTAATATTAAGCAGCAGATAACCTTATCAACTATATTTAAATTATTTTGATATTATGTAAATTATACATTATGTATGTAAGCTTCATTTGAAAAACTGTGGCTCTTTTCATACATACCACGATACCCAACGACTAGCCGATTCGACACGAAGGGGGACCAAAATCAATCACGTTTTTTCTTAAGTGGAGCCCAAATAGGATCCAGCTCAATGACGTGCAATAAGGCAGTTGACTGTTACAGCTCATGTTGAGCCCCTGCAAGTGAGGTCTTGTGAGAGTTGCGTTATAAAGCTTAATATAAAGAATAAATATAAGCTTAAATAGAAGCTTTGATGTAAAGAATTGCAGTAGCTCTAGTTGAATAGTAAACAAACTACTTACAGAAAACAAGTAGTTAAAACGTATCTTATCTTTGTATTACGGGTGCGCTGACGCTACGACTTTGAGGACCGTACCTGCGTGTGATGTACTAGTCCTACAATGTACGGTGATGCTTGAATAACATAACAAACAAGGACTCAAATTGGTTCTTGGGACCACCTATTTAAAGTACAGTCTGTGGGAAAAAACTTGTGCCATCACAACTTATTTTCCTGTAACTTTAGATATTACTAAAAGAATGTATAAAAATCACTGAATACATACATACATTCATATTCATACGCTTATGACGCAAGTATCAGTGAAAGAAATCAAATTACTAATGAAAAAAACCTAATTGTACCGCCGGTAATGCGAGGCTACAACTAGTGTGCTTGTGTTGCCAGGGAGCAATGGAAGACGACCATCCCGCCGTACCAGCCCGTGTTCATGGACGGCTGGAGCCCCGACTACCAGGTGGACGACCAGCCATTGCGCAGGTATGTCCCTACTTATGTTCATACTGCCAGTATTCATTTATTGAATGTTGTTTGTTGTCACGTCCAAATGTGTGAGCAGTACGCTAGTTCCAATCATAGTGTTTCAAACTAATTTGCTTTTTGTGTGTGTTTAGTTCTGTTTTGTTTATACCCCAGGCTGTTAAATCATCATTCAGATCATTTGTATTATAAAGTCACTTTAAGTTTTTGTTATGCGCTTTAACTGTGTCGTGACTCGTGTGCTATTGTGTACGTGTTGTGTGCGTGCGGGACAGGTCGTCTCCGCGGCGCAGCTCGGTGGGCCGCGCCGAGCTGGCGCCGGCCGAGCCCGCCAGCTACGAGCGCTACGAGCGCGACGAGCCCGACCTCTACGCCGAACAGTACGCGCCCTACCCTAGGTAACCACAGCATTCAGTTGATCAGCTAAATCTAGACCACCAGAGCTTGCTCTTCCAGTAAAAGGGTTTATCAGTTCAATTCCAGCTCGCATTCCTCATATGTACTCATTTTTAATTTTAAGCATAATATATGTAATTTTAGACCTCTACTGTGGGGTCTGTGGGTCACAGTATTCAACTTCAAAACCACTTGACATTAATTTGTTAGCCTGTTGAAGTCATATACTTAGTGTGGTGGTGTTGTCGACAGGAACATGCGCGGCATGGGGCGCGAGGACTCGAGCGCGGCGTCCTCGCCCGACCGAGAGCAGGCCTACCGCGCCGACCGGGACGACGGTACGTGACACTATCATTCACATCGACATCCAATTAATGCACTCGAACAGACCGTCATAACCGTTTTTCCGCAAAGGAATCAACGCTTCGACTTTATAACTTATCGAGCTCGACTCCTTGACAGTTCAGAAGTGCGTATCAATTCGTGGAGGAACGAGCAGTGAGTACAGTTAGTTTGTGTGTGATTGCAGACGACCTGGGCGAGGCGTGGGCGCGCGGCGTAATGGCGCGTGGCGGGCGCGTGGTGCGCGTCACGTACCCGCGTACCGCCAACAACGACAAGGAGCTCACCGTCGTGCGCGGCGAGTACCTAGAGGTACGTGCCGTCACGTTAGCACACATGACAGAGCAGTCATTGGCCTGTTCTCTCACGTGGCATGTTTTTCAAAAATTTGTTTCAAACTTTCTAAAAAGCTATCTTAAGCGCAGGCCTGACATATGTCTGCGCCCCGTCCGCGTCTCACGTCTTTTCAGTGTGGCTTGCGCTTTACTAACATAGTTCGGTCAAAATAGACATTCAAGGCTACAATTATTCGCATAGACCTGAAAATTGGTACGAATGTTGGGAACACCATTCTAAATGAAATATGAAAAGTCTCCACCGAACCCACACTGCAAAAAAAAATCCTGGGTAAAGTTCGAGTAAATGGGTTTTCTTCCATTTTTGTGTGTTGGCATCAACGCTGTTTAGCGTTAAAACCAACGACAGCCCACCACCCTACACCTGTACGCGGACAACCTGGCTCTGGCGGCTCAATCAGCGACTTTTTCTGACGTGGTGGGCACTCGACCAAATAGGGAAATACTAAGACAGTATTAGGACTACCAAACCTAACCTAACAATACCTTACCCCTATTTTTTGAGCTGACTTGACCGGAGTGGCAGTAGTAAACCATGCGTGAGTTGTGGCCAGGTGCTGGACGACTCCCGCAAGTGGTGGAAGGCGCGCAACCGGCGCGGCGTGAGCGCGCACGTGCCGCACACCATCGTGGCGCCGGCCGCCTCGCCGCCAGCCTCGCCGCACCTCTACCCCAACCCCATCTACACGCACTACCAGGTACAACCAACTACTCGTTTTATGTTTTAAGGAAAGGCCGTGGTGAACGGCCGCGTAACTCAATGGCTGACGAGTCTACGACACTAAAACGTGGCGCTGCCATATTAGTAACTAGGATAAACAGCTAAGACTGGTCAGACATAATCCTATCGCCGCGCCTTGAAAATACGCAGAAGAATGTTCCGTAAAATGTTTTAATTGTTTCTGTTCCAGGAGGGAGCAGGCGGACGCGGCTCCGGCGGCAGCAGTCCCACGGGCCCGGCGGGTAGGGGCACTGGGGGCCATGCGGGCCACGGGGGCCAGGGGCCGGCGGGGGGCGGGGGGCAGGGCGGCGCGGGGCCGGGGGGCGCAGGCGCCGCCGACTGGGTGCGCCGCGAGCGCCTCGGCAAGAAGGGCGAGTTCCGATATTTCTAGCGCACAGATCATACACACACACCGGGTGCCTGACGGCTGACACCGGTCGCCCGGCTCGCGCACTCGGCCGCGTGCGTGCGCCGGGCGACGGGAGTGTGTGTGTGTGCGTGTGTGCACTAGGTGCCCCCTAGCCGCGCGCGTGTGTGTGTGCGCTTGACTCGTGTTCGTATGTTTACCAGACGCCCCGGACCACCTCACGCTGTGCGTATGGGACGCCACAGCCTGCTCGGCTGTAGTGCAATGCTGATGTTGGTCTCACACAGACGAGTGAAGTGGTCCGGAGGTTGTACCACCATCGCGCCAGTGTAGCGTACTAAGCAAAGGTCGCGTGTGTTCGTGGCGTCAGTGTGGCGTGGCGTGTGTGTGGCATGCGTGTGGCGTGCGTGTGGCGGGACGTCGTCCGCCACGCATATCATACAAGTCTGATTTAAATTATTTACTTTGTAAAGTTATACGTACAACAAGATCGCAGCTTCACTCTGTACCGAGCGTGCGACGCGCTAGTATCCGTTAAATATGTATATCTTATAAATTATTAGATTGTGAGTAATCACAAAATATATACAAATAAAATAATATAATATGTAAAGCTAGATACGATGTAAATGAAACAAATAATATGGGTATATTTTCATACTATTAATATATTGTGAGCGGAGCGGGCGCCGGCGAGCGCGGGGCGCGGGCGTGGCGCCCACTCCGCCGTCTAGATAGTTCCATATTTGTACCTACTTTACAATTAAAATTCATTTTTATCAAACCAGTTGTTGGTATATTAGTAATCCCCTCCCGTCCCGAGGAATATAATCAGTGAATAATTATTATAAGGGCTCTTATCTTCACAATCAACATCGTTATGCAACCTCCCGGCGTCGAGCTGCATCGATAACACAAACACTCGCCGATGTGTCTGTGTGTGTGCGCTTTGCTTTCATAAATGTTGTGTTCGTGTGTGTGTGTGTGTAACCTTATCACGGTAAGTGTGCTTCTTTGTTGTGTCCTATTTAGTAAGTAAGAATATTATAAGTTTAATTATTCACTAACGCCAAAACTCTCTCAGCTTCTCTATTATTCTGGCACCGTTAGTCACCGTAGTAGTCCTGCATCCTGCAGCGACACTTCGGTGTCGTTCGATCAACCTGTATCACGCAGAACTTTAAATAGCGGTCTTTGTTTAGCATATTTTGAAGTTTGGTTTAGCTCAAGCTGATTCGATTTCAGTCCAAACGTTTATACTTACCTACTTAACAAGAGAAGATAGATTCTATTATTATTAAACTACGAACTGTTAACGAACGACTTGTGATTTTGTGAGAACCTTGCACATAATGAGTGTGTGCTAACTGAGGAGCGTGTACAAGTGTGACAATGTTTGCAGAGCGGTCCGCTCCGCCGCCGGCGCCAGCGCCCCCGCCGCCCCCGCCCCCGCCGCCTCTGGCCGCGCCCCCCGCACCCATGGCTGCGCCTGCGCCGCCGCGCACCACCGACACCATAAAGTGTGAGTACCCTGCACTCATAACTAGGTACTGACACTCCGCTACGGCCCCGCATGCCGATTATTCTTCCATACCTCTAGATTCCGCATGATGGATATTTTGTTTGTATTCGAGTTCACCAAATTTTGCGGTAGGCACGCGGTGCGCGGAACTGCAATCCGATTAGCTATTTGAAGGTGACGTCACGCGCCGCCTCGCCGCGCGTCCTAGCGATGGCAGGCAGCGGGAGTGATCTGTGTTCCCACGAAGAAAAATTTGGTTTGGAACTAAAGAACCCGGAGATTTCCCTATTTGAACACACAACTTTGGGCGTACACAAATCGCACTGGGCTTTTAAAACTTCAAAGTAATTTACCAATTATCAATAATAGGAATAGTTATTTGTCAATAAGTTCAAGTAACTTTATTTTGTAAAGATACATATATTTATTACTGACTGCTTCGTTGGTCTACTGGTCGCAAGCCGGACTGCCGAACATGAGGTCCTAGGTTCGATTCCCGGGTCGGGGGTAGTGTTATTGGGTTTTTTCTTCAGGAATTTCTTAGTATCAGTCACGGACTCTTAATTTGTGCCCGGTTGCTGGCAATAGGCTCGCCCTCTATAACACGGGATTTAAACATAACTGGCGAGATGTGGGTGTACTGTTAGGTACACCCGTACACCTCTGACTTACCCTTCCGGGATCATAGGCGTGATGATATATTAATTAGTTATTTTTTGTAAAAATCCATTTTCCCGAAGATCTGCTAAAAATGTATGCCAGGAATAATAATTACGTGCATCTCACTTCCTCATACGGTGCTCGGTGAAATAGCAAGCATTCTTGTGTGAGTGTGAGTGAACGGCACTCTTAAGTTATTCACTGCGGTTCTCTGACCTACCTGACACGACTGTCCGCAGCGAACAAGTCGCTGATGAGCGGCAGCGGCGACCTGCACGAGGAGCTGAAGCTGGTGCTGCCGGCCATCCAGGCGCGCAAGAAGATGCTCGATATCAAGAAGACGCCCGACATCTTCATCGACCAGGTGCGCCCCCTCATCACCACACTACACGTACACTGCACTCGAACATTACAGGATGTGCAAGCGCAATACAACTTGTCGCACAAACTGTGCATCAATCATCACAAACCAATCCGCTCAATGGATGCCACGACCACGCCACAACATTCATTATATTGGCTTTACTATCGGTCTTCCCGGTCTTCCATCATTTGTTTTTCGATTTCGATTGTGACCGCTGCCTCAGTGCTCGGGGTGACGGGGTCAAATCAACTACATATTACAGTCGTCGCAAATCAGATGCTTTGGATGTGTGATCAATTAAATTACAACCGTTTCAAGTATTTTTTATTGAACAGACTCGACACCTTGCTAAACGAAGACAGACTTCGTATTGTCAATGTTTATTTCCCACTTGCAGAAGTCGAACCCGGACGAGGTGGTGGAGTGGCTGGAGGCCAAGGGCTTCAGCGCGGCGACGCAGCGCGCACTGCGCATGCCCGGCCACCAGCTGTTCGGCCTGACGCGCTCGCAGCTGGAGAAGGCGCTGGGCGCAGACGAGGGCAAGCGCCTGTACAGCCAGATCTTGGTGCAGAGGAACGTCTCGGGGGTGAGTCGCCGGTTCTACGGTGAGGCACACACATCTCCGCACCCACAGACTTACGCGCCACACCGGGAAGCTGCTTACTTCACAATTGAACATTTTAACGAAACTAACAACATCACCACCATCATCACTATCATCATCTTTAATTCTCACAGCAAGCATTTTAAGAAGGTTCCTCTATCCTGCATTTTTTTCTTTTTCTGTAGGTACCCATACAATGGCGATATGCAGAGTTTATTTTTAATTTGGTTTTGGCCTCACAACGTTCCAATAAGTAACCGCCCAAAACTTTGGACGACACACTAATCTCAAATCAGACTCTTAACGACTGATACTTACTCAATCGTTTATACTTAGGTAAAATCTAACTCTCTTATGCACCAATAAAAATGCTTAAAAGATAATCAACATCCTCATTGTCATGAGAGCCTCATTGGTAATTCCCTTTTTCGTTTCTTGGTTTAATATTAATAAAATGATCTGCTAAATTAAATTCAGGTTACCGACTTATTTCATACAGTGTGAATCTTCATCATGTGCACATTTCGAAATGAGGGAAATTGCTTAATTTTATCGACGGAAAAAATATTTAAAAATAAACATATTATTTAAAAAAATATATACAAGGTGTAAACAGACCCTTCACGAAGCCGTCAACCAAGCATTCTGTACATCAAACTAAGTAACTCTACGCAAAAATTATTTCTGGGAAACGACTTTTTTTTTTGGTGAAAAATCACGTTTTACGGTAAAACTCAATGTAACGCACTCAGAACTACTAGTGCTGATGGATGCTTTGGATAGTAAACGGGTCATGGAGTTAATTAAAGTAAAGTTAAGTAAAACCTTAAAAAGTGGTACTTATTTTAAAAAAAAACTTGTGAAAAAATTGGAAGTTTGACCTCCAATATCTCCGTAACTAGAAGGTTCCCAGGTATGGTTCAGAACAATTAAATGATCGCAATGACGGGGAGAACAAGTGCCTTTCGGCTTCGTTAAGGGTCTTTTTACACCCTTTATTATGTACATTATGTACAGACTACAAATAGAACTAAAATGATGATAAAAAGAAGATTAAAAGTAAGTACCTATATATTATACATAATTAGTCGAGTGCAATTAGACTATAAGGTGGAACGAAGTTTATAGTGGTCGGATTTTCATGGGACTTTTTTTATTGAGTTCCTAGAGGTGTAGAGAAGAAAGATAAAAAAAGCGGCGAAATTTTTTTTAACTTTCTTCTCTACCCCTATAGGAACTCAATAAAAAAAGTCCCATGAAAATCCGACCACTATAAACTTCCTTCCACCTTTTGAGTATTTTTTGTCTAATTGCACTCGGCTAAATATACAAGGACGACAATAGGACACTTCTAAGGCATCAAAGTAGGTACTCCTACGCATAGCTGTCATCTGGAAACGTGCCCAGAAGACTGGCAGCATTGCCACGCTGAATAGCAATTCTTTGACCAAAGAAAGAGGCAGCCCTCTGGTCACGCGAAGTGTCGACCAGTCGGCGAGAGATTTCCTTAAAAAGGAGACGCGCACTCGGGCCCCATGACCCGAGCGTTTCGACCCCAAACGGCTCAAAACTGTAGTTATCAATAAGGGTACAGTATTTGCGCCGCTTGAGGCTCAGCAGCCGCAGCAGCAGCGCCCGCACAGCTCGCCGTGCTTGTAACGTGAGATGACGCAAGGGCGTCGACACAGGTTGCGTCCCACACCAAACGCCTACCCACCTTCCAAGGCACTAACGTCATGCCGTCTGGTCTCTTCCCATCGTCATCTATCGAGCCGTTTGGTTCTTAAATCGTCGGTACGCCGGCGCTGGCAAGGGCTCGACGATGTCGAATGTCGTTAAGGCTGGCGTGCCGTGCAATGCGACCTGCACTCGTGTGCATAGGCCATGGTAACCGAGGCTATCGACAGGCTCAGCAGTGACACCGATGCAGAGCAACGTCTGCGTGAAGTCCGTCACGTAGAGTGCGATAGCGACAGCGCGATAGGGTGCGAGTGTTCTTATTAGGTTTAACATAGCGATCCTTCCTAACATTCGAATTAGATCTTATTATAATGTAGGTACCTATGTTCCACAAATAAATAATTTGAATTTGGAATAGGGGCTTTTATTGAGAAACTTTGTAAACATTGTTTAAAAAAAAAAGTTGAGGGCGATTTGTTTCCTTATTTAATGAGATTGCCTCGCCTTGTTATTTCCAGTCATAACAGATCGTGATTTTATCGTGATAGATCGTTTAGTTTAAAAGTTTGTATAGCCGGGGTAGGTACTCGTAGGAGGTTGTGTTAACACAGGAGCAAATCAGAGAACAAGAATTAAAAAAAAAAGAATCCTTTGGTAAAATTAAGCATAGTTTAAGTTTTCCCTCTTTTCGTGATATGTGATTGTGCATGAAGACTCACACTGTATTCTTTTAATGAATAAAAGTTCCTTCTCTTATCACGGAGTGCTAACATTTTGCTTTTATTATTGTTCTTCTTATGTTCGTTGTTGGTTGTATAGGTACGTCTGAAACATCTATCACAAGTGTGTTCGATCTCGTTTTATCAATAGTAAAACTGTTTAGTATAATGACGTGTGATGTTATGTTACAGTACAAGACGACGTCGGCGTCGGAACTGCAGAGCATCCTGCGCAAGGCGCGCGAGAAGGTGGAGGTGTCGTGAGCGCGCGCGCGCTGCAGTGGGCGCGCACGCCGCACGCGCGCGCTCCGCACGAGGACGACGACGACGACAACGTGTCCACCTGCTGACACGCAGCACACCACGACAGCCCCTGCTGCACAGAGCTTATTGCTGTATGCGCTGCGGTGGCGCACCCTGGTTCCGTCCGACTCCTACTACTACTACCAACTACTCTCTAGCGCATGCATATCTGGTGGTCTTCAAAATGCATACCATAAAGCTGACCACATCATAGTAGCAATATTTAGTTATAAGAAATGTGCAATATTCCTATACAACGATAGCAAAAGACATTTTGATTAATTATAAGCCTTGTACTTTAAGGGGTGTGAATGTTTTCATACACTTGATAATAAGCGACATTGTGTTATTATGCATAATTTTAATATTTTGTAATAATTATTTATAATGATCATTAAATATAGTTTTATTTTGGTTACAGCCGTGTCCCTTATTTGGATTGGCCTCGTTCTCTTTAGAGTTCCGTATCCGAAGGGTAACCAACGGACCGTATTACTAAGCCCACCCTGTCCGTCCGTCCGTCTGTCTGTCAGTGAGCTGTATGTCATGATCCGTTATAGGTAGACAGTTTTCACAGAATGTGTATCTCTGTTGCCCCTATAACAACAAATAATAAAAATAAATTACTATCATGGTACGGAACCCTTCATGCGCGATTCCGACTCGCACTTGGCCGGTTTTTTAGATTAGTCTCATCGCTCGTTCACGAAGCTTCTCCTGACTCTCTTGGCTACTGCGTCGACTGCAGGCAGCTCACCCAGCTGCTCACCGAGTGGCTGCCACACCAGACCGAACCAGGCGCCTCTGGGATATAAACAAGTTGTTTGTAGCCCGCCTTTAGTGTTCAAAGACACATTCAGACCGCGCGCGTTGGTTTATAAAAAACTTTTTTGCAAAAAATAAAACCGACTTCGAAAACACAAAAAAATTAACTTTAGCTTCTTAAGTCAGTGGAAAAAAAACGGAGTCAAATAAACAAAAGTTACTTGCAATCCTGTACAATTATTTGCTATGCATTTATTTTTTATTTATTTTTGCAATACATTTCATGGTAATAGGGTTATCCCCAATAAAATGGAACTTTACATACCTAACTGTCAAAATCTGGGTGTACTGTACACATCTGCGTACCCCATCAGAGCATACAGGTGTAATGTTACGTTATGATGTTGTGTAAACAATAAACATCCAAGCTATTGCAGCAATCACGACAGATTTGCTGTCTATTTTGAAGAGTTCCATTGTATATCTGCAAAGATCAGCATCAGATCTTCACCAAATTTAAACGGGACCACGGCGAAATAATATTCTTCCAAACAAAAAAGTTTAATGAAAATCGGTTCATAATTAGCGAAGATATCGCTGAACATAAACACAACAAAAATCAGTTGAATTGGTAACCCCCTCCTTTTGGAAGTCGGTTACAAATGTGTAAGTTTGTAGCGGTGGGAGGAGTACATAGATGAAAGTGAATCTACTGTACGCTACAATGTATTGAGTAGGTACTTATTTATTCTGTGGCATCAAGCAGAGAAAGTTGTAACTGTACAAACCTGATCCCTCCCTCTAGGGAAAGGGGCAGCCAGACCCCCGGGCCCCGGGCCCAGGGCCCCCTTTGGCGACGCCCATGAATTTGGCCGTTTCCTTGAAACCTTGAATGATGCGACGAAGAACTAAGCAACTTCATTTTATGGCCACTAGATTTCGCTATTTAATATTAGTAGGTGACCTAACTACTACTAAGTGGCGATATCTGATGTCGCCACTTTATCGAATTAAAAATGGACAATGAAGAAAACAATAAAGATTTAAAAAATAATTATATTTTATTTTAAAATAAATTCTACAAACAATAACATATTCGTAACTAGCTATGTCTATAATACCTATTACTAAATATATAACAAAACAGTGGTTCCTTTACAAAGTACCGAAATAGAATAATTTGTTGTAAACATGATGAGCTGGATCCTAGCTGCACTTAACTCACATATCAACGTCCGTACTACTATATTACAATGTTCAATGTTGAGAATCATTCTCGTCGGGACCGGCTCGGGCCGGTTATTGCACGAGCCCAGTGAATGCTCTTTTCGAGATATTACTTTATTCTTAGTTCCTACACACAATTGCCAGCCAATCTTATCATCAGCTGAACGCACCGGAATGCACGCTCTTATTAAAAGATCTATATTGTAGAGCCCTTAATAAATAGGTATATTTAATTAGAAAAGTGTAAAGTTGTAAACTATGCGATATGCATCTTGTTGTGTTCTGTAAAATAATATATTCAGCGCACGAGTGAGTATGGCACGATATGTTCACAGTTTCACACTAGCGACCAGAGGCGATAGAATAATATAGCAATCTATCTATTCTTGTAAACAGAATGAGTTCTAGTTTTCTTCAATATTTACTAGCTAATATTAAAATCGATGCAGCACTGGTAATTCATAAATGTGTCCACGAGTAGATAACAATGTTTAACAACACTAGTGAACGTAGTAACTGGCAAGTAACGACAGGCCTCTGGCTCCCTACAAAACTTACATACCTATAATATCTTTCAGTCATTGTTACAGCTAACAGACGTACCTGTATGTAGTCGCGACGGGCGCGGTCCTCTAAACTATGTCCTAACCAAACTATAGTAACATTCGTCAAACAAATGCGCATGTACACAACGATCTCGACCAGCGAGCGTTACACTGTTACACTATCAGTCACACCCACTGACCGGTGCTCGTAGCACGACACGTGTCACGCTACACGCGAGCACTCGCCACCAACACAACACACCCACATCTCGCCTCGTGCTCAACACACACACTCTCACACCCACAAATCTAATCTCTAAAATGAGCGTAACAACGTCACATAGCGGTAATCAATATCATCGGGCGCGACGGCGACGTCTTGAGTATGAGTACAGTGACACTACAGTCGTGTAATGTTAGGTATCGGAGACTTACTGCTAACAACCAGGGCCGAGACACTCGGCACTCACCCATACATACTTAATAGTAGCATCAATGTACAATCGCGGAAATTAATTGTGTGGCAGATAACATACTAAGTTTTACCAAGTTATATGCCCTTTCATAGGACAGTCTAGAATGTCAGTTTTAGTTAAAATATAAAGACAGAAAGAAAACTAAGGATTTTTTCCCTGACTGTACATATGAGTAACACAGTTTTTTTCCTCCGTTATGTACATATGAGTGAGTTTACTATGGCATCATGAAGTGATCCGTACGTATCTAAGCTGATGCAGTGCCGGGTCAGCCGGGTCGGCTAGCACTTGTCCTGCGCGGCGAGACGCGCGGCGATGGCGGCCGTCAGCGCCGAGCCCTTGCCGCTGCCGTCCTCCGTGCCCAGGAGCGAGAACTGGAACAGACATATTTTTATTATAACTATGGATAAGCAATTTAGCAGTTCTTATTTCTACACAATCATACTGGGTGATCTAGGAAGGCGATATAATTTCTTATTTATTGGAAAAGAGATGCTACGGAGGCAGGAAGAATAGATGGAAATGTAACGTGGAGTAGAGGTAACAAATTAGCTGTCACAATGGGCTTCAAGTCAATCATCATTTCAGTCCGGAATCACTGCTGGATATAGGCGACCCATTTCCTCTATCATACTTGTCGGTTCCGTGCGTCCATGCCCCAAGTGTTTACAACGACTTCTTCGACATTCATTTCGTCGCCTAACCATTGGCCACCGTTTTGTCAAAATTGACCAACTCACAGACGTAACCAGTAGTGAGTGGCGTGTACTGACCGAGTGGTTGGGCGCCAGCAGCGCGATGTACTTGTGCATCAGCGCGGCGATGCGCGGGTGGTGCTTGAACACGGAGCCGTCCATCGCCACCGCCACGTGCGCGCGGTCCATGCGCCGCAGCAGCGTTGAGATACCTGCCACACACAAAAACTTACTCCAGTGCGTCATAATATTATGGTAAAAGAAGTTTCCAGAAATAAGTTGTCATCAGTTAAGACTAGAATGAAGAGGTTTCTTCTGGGCGTATTAAATCAGAGTAGGCGTACACCAGTAGCAGCGAAGGAACCCACTCTTTGTTCCTTTGTAAAAACTTCGATTTGAGAGTGTTGGGAGTGGATGAGTACTGCACAGTAGTGTAGGAGGGTGCGCGGGCTGTGTTGTGGGCATACTCACAGACAGACACGAGCTGCGCGGCCCTGTTGGAGATGACGTGCGCGACGTGCTGCGCGACGAGCGCGTCCTGCGCGGTGAGCGGCGCGCCGGCGCACACCTCGCTCAGCACCGCCAGCGTGCGGGCCGTCTCGCCCGCACAGTTGTCTCTAAAACATTGCACAGCAATTCGTTAATTAAAGGTTACTTATTGTGCTTCCTAGGTAACATGTCTATGCAGAGAGTGAACTTTAAAGATAATCACATTTACTACCATTCACCTACACAATCAGCACCATTCACCTACACATTCCCACACATGTGACTCCTTTAGTTGTGTTATTTAATTTCTTTTCATTTATTTATTTTTGTTAATAATTGTTTGGTAGAATAACATGCTACCTGCCTGTTTATTTATGATGCCACTTAGTGGGGCCTGGTGACCTGTAACACAGGTTTTTTCTTAGACCTACTTCGGGCACCAGCTCTCACAGTGTGAATTTATAATATAATATGTAGTTGAAATCTGTTAAGTGCTATAAAACCATTGTGAGACAAAATAAATAAAAACTTAATATTATTATTCTAAAACTTCATTCGAAAGAACTGTAATGAACCATCGTGTAGTTTGCCCACACGGGCTATAATGGTGACATAGTGAAAGTCACAAGATTTCGCTAGATGCGAGAATGATCAGACCGGTCGTTGTGGCGATGCTTGTGGGCCGTGTATGGCCAGCTGAGGACGCCTTCCGGTTAGCTGATGTTTTGAACTCAATAGCAGGTACTAACTCTTCGAAGAGCGAGAGATGCGCAGTTTGAAGCGCGTCGGGCGCAGGCGCGGCGGGAAACAGGCCGGCGCGCGCCAGCCCGCTCAGCGCAGACGTCAGCAGCGAGCCCAGGTACTTGCCGCCGATGTACTTCTCAAACCTGTGGGTAGAACAGACCTTGCAGTGACCACTAATCATATAGTTTACTGTACTTTCCTAACAATCTTTAATGGAAAACCTGATTTATTAATAGGATGAATAGGATCTACATATTGTATTTGTTTATAAAATCATTTGTTCTTGAATGAGAATCAGAACTTTAAAAAAAAAAGCATTCGTTGCACATCGTGCAAAACAATGAGGGGATACTCTGAAGATCAATCACAGTGTGGCTGTGGAGCTAAAGCAGTTCATCGCTGACGATGGCATTCCTCCTGTAGTGTGACTACTTATCACAGCGAGATCACATCTGACGCGGTCGATGTTTTAGTCAAAGCTATATAATTGACTTGTGATCAGTTCATTAACAAGCAAAACAGGACGATTATTTATAGTAGTGTGTAGATATTGAAACTTCTTCTGATCGATAATGAGTTGGTGACTCACGTGAAGGAGGTGGCGAGCAGCGAGCCGGCGTCCACCTCGCGGTCGAACTCGGTCTTGAGGAAGTCGAGGCAGCCGTTGTCTCCGAAGGCGCCCCACTCCACGTCCACGCACACGTCCCGCACGCGCTCGTGCGCCGCCTCCCAGTGCGTGACGCGCGAGGCGCGCTCCATGTAGCAGCCGTTCGAGCCTGTGCCCAAGATCACGCCGATCTGCGCACACCACAAGCTTACAATAATACTTCACATCGCGCTTATGTTCATTGTTACGTAGAGGAGTAGCTTCCTAAAGTACAAACAACAAACATTTCGCCCTTTGTCAGAACAATACTCCGGCCTGCGACTACGAAATTCTTAACGGAAAAGCACTTTGCCCAGTCTGGAGATTGAACCCAGGACGCTTAGTAATTTGCGACTACTAGACCAATGAGACAGTCCTTTTAGCAGTCATCCCAGATTGCTTGTTGAAAGCGATCGTTCTTCGTTTTGATCCGACATGGTGAAGTAGAGAACTAACTACTACACGATTAGTAAGGTTTTTAGCGTTCAGTGCTTACCCCGACATTCTGGTGCATGTGCGCGCCGGCGACGAGCGTGCCGGTAGTGTCGTTGAGCAGCACTCGCACGGTGACATCAAGGTGGCGCGCGCGCAGGCAGCGCTCCAGCAGCGCAGCCACGTCCACGCCCTCCAGCCCCGAGCACTTGAAGCTCTTGGTCCACGTGATCAGCTCGCCCGAGGAGATCGAGTGCTGCTTCATCGGGAACGAAAACGTGAAGCCTGCGGGGAGCATCATCATCAGTTCAAACCTTGCCGGTGGTTATTGGTGTCCTAAGCCATAGCGAATGGAAATACTGAGGACTTATTGAAGAGGCCCTAGACAAAGTGATGTTATAATTATTAGTCAGGGCTTTCTCGTTAATTAGTGAGAAGAGGCGCAACATCGAGAAAAGTGGAAGGAATGGGGGGAATTGCCCAGGAGTGGGACAACTCAGGCTGACAAAAGTTTAAAACGTAAAGGGACCAAAGTCCAGAGCCAGTCATCGAGCCACTCGTCTTCCTTGTCCCATAAGAACTAGGACAATCATAGTAATCACAATGTTCTGTACCGTGTTGAATGATATTGTTGTGAAGATCGACTGTGCTGCGGGTATCTTCAATCAAGGAAATTAATTTAAAATATGAAAAAACATAAAATTTTAGATTTTTCTTAAGTTTGCCGTATGTCATTATTTCCCAGAAATTGATCCTTATTAGCGACACTATCGAATGGTGTCATAAAACACTGTAGTGGTTTTTCCAAAATCAATAGGTTCGTTTCGTGCCTTGGAATATTGGTTGTTCAAAAATAGAACGATGCAGTTTTAATTTTCATCAAAATCGGTGTCGAGACTCCTTGGAGCATTTTTCGCTATTCCTCGTAGTTTCGGATTTGGCCATCCACACCTACTTGAAAAATTCACCCTGTATATTACTTAACAAGAATATCTTATGACGTGGTGAAAAAGGTATATTAATATATCATGGGTAAAAAATTAGATGTAAACAAGGCAGATAGAGGTAAATGACGTCCTTCACGTTCACATAACATGACATGTATGGCCGCGACAGTCAGGACGTTGAACTGTCGTAGATAATTGTAGGAGTTAAACTTTTTTTTTTGAGCGACAAGCAGTAATTGAACTTAACTTTTAATTATTTACTTGGGTTGATAGCACTATATTTTATTTTATTGATTTAAGTGAAGAAAAAATTACATGCATATTCTCACTAGCGCCACCCTAATGTCTCAAGTAATGTTGGTCAAATAATAATTACCCAGCGAGAATTCCTGGTCCTCCATGCCCAGCTGCTGCAGGAAGTCCTGCACGCAGTCCGCCAGGAAGTTGAACAACTCCTCGCCCGTGCCGAGCCGCAGGGCGTTGCTGAAACGAACATCATGTCTCTTTACTCTTTGTTTTACTGAACCGGCGGTTTCACGGGTGCTTATAGATTCAGTAACACAACAATACGCAATAGTCACCTCGAATGTACCACTTCGAATGTAATGAAGGTTATCACAATGATGGAAGGATATTTGAGATGTAACGGTGACTTTCAAATAATTTGGAGCCCTTCCATAATGCAATCGTGCAGGGAAGGTCATGATGACAGTTACCAGTCGCACCATGATTCTCCTGAATGGTAACCCAAACCCCACCTCTTTGCCATAAGAAGAAAAACTGCGTCTAGATAAAGATATTGTATTTTGAACAATATTGTCCAGGTGTTATAGTTACCTGATATGGTACTGCTTGACGTTCTCGCGCACCAGCTGGCCGCCGCGCAGCTCCAGCAGCAGCACGCGGAAGTTGGTGCCGCCCAGGTCCAGCGCCAGGAACACGCCCTCCTCTGCAACGTCATATTCATATAATTGAGTCTCACAATGCAGGTATAACAGATGTAACATAAAGTATCCCCCTCACCGGAGAAATCGCAGTAATGTAACAATCCAATATCGATTTTGAGCATTACGTTACAAACAGACGGTCCTCGTGAGGGAGCATTCGCCAGTAATGTTACAATCCAGGATTCGAATAAATACAGAAACAAATTTTTAAAATACTGTCACAACTAGCATCGTTACAGGTTGTTCGGTTGACCTGACCTGTTATACTACAGGCGCATGCTCCCTATGACCACCTGCGCCTTAATTAAAGAACGATCACGGACCCTGTTAGGGCACAGCAATATGTTAACATTAGCACATCAGCCGTACTGAACCAATAGTTTGGCTTACATTCTCTATGTCACTGCATGCATCGCGTCATCAGCTCACGTCGCTTATTGCTCACGATTCACGATTGATGTCATCACAGGAACCGCGAAGTACACACAGCGTCAGTATGTGCTCACCCCTCAAGTTTTAAAATGTTACTCTGCTATAACATTGAATTCGTTACGAATAATCTAAAGAATACTTCAAAAAGAGTTCATTGTGTCGACTTGGATTCGAACCATCGCATCACCGAACGTCGTTATACTCACACCGGCAGTTTAGTTAGCCAGCGAGCCCATGTGATTTGGGATGGAATTGTTATCTAACGTCCGAGTCACTTTATCTTTAGCTCTCTGTGTAATCGATCCATTAATTTTACTTACCTACTTTTTCTTTATAAAATAAATCTATACTCTCAAGTTATAACTACAGCGTTTGATGTATACGTTCACTTAAAACGACGTTACTACAGGTGTATTAAAAGTATCTTTGCATCCTTAAGAATAATACGAAAAGTATTCTTATGCCCGGACGAGATTCGAATCAACGAATCATTGGTTAAGCTTTGATTACCGCGAGCTCTTACCAACTAAGCCAGTTAGGTAGTTTATAATTCGATGAATGATCAATTAACTTTGATTGGCGTTATACGCAATAATAAAAGTATTAACGTTTTATTGAAAAGAAAAACAATATTAAAAACAGATTTAAAAAAAAAGAAAACTAAGTTAAACTTATTTATACACTACATTAATTGTAATAAAACGTTTTTGTAAAATACAAAAGCCAACTTGGGATTTGAACGCACATGTCTTTTGGAGGGGTAGCCACTTAATGGAGCTGTGTGTACATAAATGTTGAGAGCATTTTGGTTTAATAGGACTGTCTGCGATTTCCACTCTCCAGCTTCTGGTACACTCAAGACGTCGAGCAGACGTAGCGGTACGTCCGGTAAACGTAGCGGTACGTCCGACAGACGTAGACATACGTACCGGTGCCGTCGGGCAGCTCGGGCACGTAGGTGTTCTCCATCTGCAGGCTGGAGGGCTGCTCCTTCAGGCCTCGTTCCAGCTCCTGCTCGAACACGTCGGCAACGCGCAGCAGCACGTCGCCGCTCAGAACCAGGACCGCCAGCCGAGCCTCCACCTGCAATGTACACGACAAGCAGTCAGCACTAGGAAGCTATCACTGACACCACACACACGTCACCACCACCCCTCTGATTTACCAGAGGCATAGCAAATTTACTGAGCGTCCCAGACGTTTTCAGATTTAGATTGTCCATCCCAGATGAGAGTTCTTGACTGCCCATAATAGGACGAGTGTCCTTGTGAACAATGACACTCGCACGCGATCCCTTCATACCAGAACACAGCAACGCAGCTTGACGTTACAAATACTATAATGGTAGACATGATGGTAGGATTCCTTTACCTGGGTCACTACTAGTTACTACTGCAAGTTGTAGTACTCTAAAGGGTGTAAAAAGACTATTAACGAAAACGAAAACCACATATTCTGCCCATCATTGGGATCATTTTTTTCTTCTAGACAATACCTGGGAAACCACAGGTTCTGGAGATATTGAAGGTCAAAGTTCCAATTTTTTCACAAGTTTTTTTTTTAAACCACTTTTTAAGATTTTAACTTTACTTTAATTAACTCCATGACCCATTAACTATTCAAAGCATCCATCAGCACTAAGTTTTGAGTGCGTAACATTGAGTTTTACCGTGATAAGTGTTTTTTCACACCAAAAAAGAAAGTCGCTTCCCAGCAATAATTTTTGCTTAGAGTTATTTAGTTTGATGTACAGAATGCTTAGTGACGGCTTCGTGAAGGGTCTGTTTACACCCTGTATAGTCCGGCGCGTGTCGTCCTTACGATAATTAAAAATAATTCCGCGTTGGAACTAGTTCAGGAATGTGCAGTCTGTCATCAATCATAATTTATAACTTAGTACTGCCTTGAATTGAAACACAAACAACGATACAGAAGCGCTCATCGATCACCTTCGACAGTTGCACAACTTGTAGCAACGCGAGCGATGAGAGCGGTGTGAGCGACACGAGCGAAACATTAAGGTAACTTTCAAACTTTCACGTGTTGTTTCATTGACAAAAAGGAGTAAGAAGATAAAAATAAAGACACGTTAATATCTGACATCTTTGAGCGCTTTTGTGATATGATAAGTTTTAGTTGTTTGGGTAAAGGTATCTATCTATCTTTATAGATTTTTCAAGACAGAGAACTACATGATTTTGGTACTGATACAATACTATTGTGCCCGGTTGATGGCAATAGGCTCGCCCCCTATTACATGGGACTTAAACATAACTGGCGAAATGTGGTTGTACCATTAGGTATACCTCTGCCTAACCCTTCGAGGATTACAGGCGTGAGGTTATGATTTTACAATACTATTATACTATCCACAGACCGCAGACTAAACACGGCGGGGTCATTGCCGCGGCATTCGGTAACTTTATCAAGCATTATCTCACGGACACGATTAGGGCAATCAATTAAATCGCACACCTTAATGAGTAGGCAGAACTGTCGCAAGTATATCAGCAGGTACACCACGTGTGTCGCACAGGTCGCACGGTGTCGCGTGGAGTCGCGGCAATCGCGACACTGATAGCGACGTCGCAGATAACGCAGCTATTATGCGAAATTACTAAAGTATTTCAGATTAAGCAGATAGTTTTCTTCCTGTTTCCTACCGCACGAACAGGCAGCAACCACACGTCGTCATTCATCCCGCTAAATCCCAATTAATAAAAGAACAACAGCAAATGTTGACAACATCGTAATTCAATAACCGCACTTATTCAGCTCTGTTCAGCTTTTGTCCACAGAACACAACGATTTCGTATGGAGATGCGTACGCACAAAATCGTGTTCGATAAGTGTGGTTATAAGAACCTTACGATCTTGAAGATTCGGTGTTTGAAAAACATCATGTCAAACATCAGTCATGAGTATTTGATTTAATATAAGGTTCTTCTTCCATCTATCAATCATCACCATCTTCCCGCCCTTGTCCCATGTTACTTGGGGTCGGCGCAACACGATCCATCTATCTAACATAATATTCAAAACAACTTCGCAATATTCCGACGATAAACTACATATTATTATTTAATGTACGGGACTTAAATATTTGCTACTGTAATTCACAAATTATCAGATAAAGGCCTCCTCACATTTATGACCCAGCGGTGTGTATATCCTCTAATAAACATAAAACAATTGTCTTGATAACTAAATCCTTTAATTTTCCGCAGCATTACTTGAGTGTACCTAACTATGTGGGCAGGGATGTATAGTACATGGATTCCTTAAAACTAAGTAAATAGAGGTTCCTGATCATGTTTAATTGATATGAGCTCTGCTGCTGACATGAGCAAACTAAACTTTGCACAACCTGAACCAACGTCGGGGTCACCAATTTAGTGTGCGTGTGGGTCTTTAGGTGTGTGTACGGAGAGAAATAATACTCGGCGGAACTTGAATATAACTTTACTTGAAGACAGATTTACAATGTTACAGTGGAGTAGTTGCTTAATTTGAGAGCGCGTCTATAGCTATTGGCGGTTACGGGCGAACCGGAGTCGCCGAGCGCTGCGGGCTGCGCGTACGACGAATACAAAAATGCTGCGTCAGCGCTCCTACAGAATCAAACCCAGGACACTCAGCAGTCACGTTTACGACGCCATAACGAGACAGCCCTTTCATATGAACCTGATGGTTCATTGACTACGGTACTACAAGGATCGGCTGTGCTATTTTAGTGATTTGTATGTTGAGTGTAGGTAATAAATAAAAGACGTTTAGCCGTTCAATTCAGATCATAATGAGAACACACTTTGCCGGAAGCCTAAGCTGTCTAAACTTTTCTTGTTCTAATTTTGACCTTATTTTTTGACATTTTCTTTTTCTTTACAACGTGCCAGCGTTAATTCCTTCTGCAGCAGCAAGCGTTTTATGACAACCTTATTTTAGCGAATTATTTCAGCGCTTCAGTGTTGCCACTACGGAACACTGCACACTGCAATGCAGGACACCACCGGAGGCACTGACAATGTGACAATTATATTATTATATTGCGCCTATAAACCATTCTGCTTGCAAGGGGTTTATATTTATTGTCAGCTCAGATACCGTATCTGACGATATGATATTAATATTATGTTATTATAACAATTTGAAGCACGTTTGCAAACCCCGTTGTTTCAGACGTCAATATTTCGCTGGTTCAACGCCAATGCTTCGATTCTCAATGTTTACATTGTTGGGATTTAAAAAAAAACGCCCTCTTTACGTAGGACGTGTACGTTCTACGGAACATAAGATTCTTTTTTACATTCATTCTGAATTTTGTTTTGGTATTTTGGCTATAAAATCATGGTGGCGTAGAATTAGATTGTCAAGGAAATTATTAATTTACGGAACTGCTTGACATACAAACAGATCTATATGTTTAATTAATCTTCTATTTTATGACTGAGAGATAACATCACACGAGCACGTCAACGTTAAAGTAATCTATCGGTATATAAACATAACATTGTTCAGTAAAGTAAAGTTTACAGAAGCACAAATTAACAAGCAACATAAGAAGCAATCGTCTTTAATTAAAGATTTTTGCACGAAGAACTGCTAAAACTCAAACCTGATCCACAGAGCTCAATTAACCAGGTAAACAGGTCCTTTACAAAAGTTGGATACAATTTAGCTAATGACATACAGAGTAGAGGCCCAGGGTTAGCTAAGACTCTCTTCATTGGGCGCTCTAATACCAACTCTTTCGTCCTTTTGCCAACGAATATTGATGAAGTAAAAGGCATAATACTGAATTTTAAAAAATCTAACGGGGTAACGACGGAATTCCAACTAGGAGTGGATACTTTGCCTTGGCTCGTAACAATGAAATGTAATCAATACATGACAACGGGCGTTTTTCCGGATGTCCTTAACAAGACTTTAATTGTTCCCATACACAAAGCGGGGGATTAAGACTGTCTCTAACTATAGGCCAATATCGCTACTGCCCTCCTTATCTAAGGTACTTGAGAAGGTTATTAACAAACGACTAACACGTTACCTTGAATCTCAGAATCTCCTCTCAAACAATCAATTCGGTTTTAGAGAAAACAGGTCAACTAACGACGCTATTAAACACCTAACTTCTGCCATAGTTAATGGACGATGGATGTTAGACCTAGATAGAGGAATGAAAACCATAGGCGTATTCCTGGATTTGGCAAAGGCATTTGACACAGTCTCTGTTCCCCTGCTTCTTGCAAAACTAGAACATTTAGGAGTTTGTGGAGTAGCTCTTAAACTACTAAAAGACTATATGTCTAATAGAACGCAATGTGTAGGAATAAATGGTTTCATGAGCGACCTGGAAAATGTGACTTTCGGTGTGTCACAAGGTAGTGTTATGGAACCTACCCCTAGTTAAACTTATATTGTATTTTGCTTTGCTTTTATTTCCTAAAACTCTTTATTCTATTAAAATATTTTTTTTTGAGACATGTATGCTACCATAAGTACAATCAGAAGAATCATCAATCAGACTACGAGGAAAACTGTTCCACTGTAATACAGTATACTATTACGGGGAGCAGAGCGAATCAGTTCTGTGTTTACAACTATAATAAGTAGGTACCGACACGTAACATACAAAAATTGTAACTAAATACATCTACTGCTTATTTGTAACTTACTGAACTGTGCAAGGTTGTTATTATTATTTGGCAAATAAATACTTTTTTTTTATTGAATCTTTGTGTTGTGTGGTGGAAATGCGCGTGCGCAGATGACGATGCATCACACAGCGCGCCATTCGATAAATTGCTACTGATTGCTTTAATTGTGGCGCTGAGAGTGGTCGCCGCGCGGCACTTACTCGCCAACTGCTTCATCATTTCAACATTTTATATTTATGAAACTCGTGTTGCAAGATACACTTTCAGTAAGTAAATAAGCTGGACACATACGGTGTATACTGTATATTTATCAGGGTTTGTCAGAAGCTTTGCGCGCGTGTAGTACCGGGAAAAGAAGAATGCTATGTCCCGGCCCAGTGCCCAGTTCATATACGTGTATCGGAATCCGTGAAAGTGTAAAAATGTTAAAGACAAGATGCAGAGGTACATTAGAGTTACCTACATTTGTAATACATATTAGCATGTACAGGAATAGGATAGCGGTTGGCCGATAACTTGAGGCACACCGCACGAGCCACCCGTTGCCGATGCAAACTTGCAACTTTGACTGGAAGGACTGCTGCACAATAATATCGTATCATTTGAGCTGATATTAACCTGAATTGCCGGTCTGCTGATTGTCGGCCTCGTTGGTTTGCTGATGATCCTGGATTCGATTCCAATGCCAGGCAAAATGTTATTGCGTTTTCCGTTCAAGAGATTCTCTACAGTTGCTCGGTTCTCTCGAGAGCCCAGTTAATGACAAGAAGCTCGTCCCCTATTGCATGGCAACCTAACATTCTGGCGAGATGAGGAGGTTCATAGTGTAGTCTCCGTCTCTGCCTTCTGAGAGCTGTCAGCTGTGGGTAACTAATTTATAGCATAACGTTGCGTTAGATACACAGATCTAATTGTGTGAAAATGTCTAAATACGTGAGAATTTCTCACGTATTTAGACAAGTCGTCCAAGCCGACTAAAGTTGTTCGCTCTCGAAGTGCTTCAAAGAAGATGGTGGCTACGTTCGTGGCGAAAACCGGTCATGTTGCGACGATTGTTCTTGAAGATCGTAGAATGTAGATCGCAGAGTGGTATAACACAGTTTGTTTACCACAAGTCATCGCCGAACTTCGAAAATCTAACCCAATGCGACGCCTCATCCTACACCATGACAACGCAAGCTCACACAGCGCTCGTCAAACGATTGAGTATTTGAAGCAGGAAAACTTAGAAATTCTTGACCATCTTCCATACAGGTCTGACCTAAGATTTCTTTACATTTCCTAAAATGAAGAAAAACTCTTCGTGGTCGAAGGTTCCAGTCCGGTGATGCAGCAGTCGACGCTTTCAAATCAACCATATTGAACACATTTTTCAATATTAATGAATATACAGAGTGTAAACCGACCCTTCACGAAGCCGTTAACCAAGCATTCTGCACATGAAACTTTACACAATTTTTTTTGCTGGGAAACGACTTTTTTTTTGGGATAAAAATTACGTTTTACGGTAGGACTCATTGTAACGTACTCAAAACATTGTGCTGATGGATGGATTGAATAGTACGGGGGTCGTGGAGGTGTTTAAAGTGAAAATCTTACATTAAAATCATGTATTTTAAAAAAAACTTGTGAAAAAGTTGGAACTTTGACTGGTATGGCATAGAACAAAAAAATGATCGCAATGACGGGGAGAACAAGTGCCTTTCGGCTTCGTTAATGGGCCTTTTTACATCCTTTATGTATAATTGCAATAATTCTAACTGTGATATCTTAATTTGTATTTTTTAGATAGGTACTCTTATCATTTTGTTTTTAATTTTGCTTGCCTATTTCCAGGCAGAATTTACAGATGCCAGCACATCAAGCTACCCGAAACTGTCAAATTTTCCCAATCGACCTTGAACCTAATACTTTACGTGGGCCTGTGGACGGTGAGTAATGGGTTAGCTCACCGTCCGTCCGTCTTATGACGACAGGCCGTGTCGACGGCGCGTTCATGTTCCACGCGCGCCTCAAAGAGATGTCAGCAACCAGGAAGGGGCCCGCAAGGGCCGATGCCTGCCGGGGCTGCGGGACTGTTCGAAAGAGATACCGCGGCCCTGGAACACAAAGGGCAAAGAAGGAACATGGACGGGTTTTAGTCAGTAAAAGTCTGACACTCCCTCCCACTCCACCCAGAGCGGGAGGAGTTATTTGATGATTTCCCATCCGTAAAAAAAAAAGCTAATGCTTTAGCGATAAAGTTGAAAATCTATTTAAAAAAATTGACAGTTTGTAGTAGCTTGCTGTGCTGGCGTCTGTACACGGCTCACTCCTTTCTACTCCACCTGTATTTTAATGTAACCGACATTCATTGCAAATAAATGATTTGATTGATTGAAAACAATTGACCATCGAGACTGCAGACAGAACAATAAGTGTAATTAGAAACCATTTGAGACGAAATTATTTGCACTTATAGCATAATCAAGCCTGTAATGTTCCCACTGAATGCAGGCAAGGAGCACAAACATCGGCCATAATAAAAGAAAACTTCAACTTGATGTCCCAAATGAGAAGCGGGCAGGGCCTCGAAACTGCAACAGACAAATCCCTATTGATGAGAGTGTTACCTTTTGTGTGCGGGACTTGTCGTCCAGCCGCAGGGAGGTGGGCAAGAACTGCTGCGGCCAGGGCCGCGGGTCGTGGTGGCCGTTGGTGGCGCGCGCGGCCGCGTCCTCAGCGCGGTGCCCGTTCACACGCCCGTTCAGCGCGCGCTGACTTTCCACCGCCGCTGACATCGTAACTACCTCTGGTTTATGTTTATCTGGGGACAAAAACATAAAAATATATAAGAAATTAGGAACTTTAAAAATTTATTAAAAATTAACAATATTGGTTTGAATTTACTAGAAATTTTACAAGAGTGCACCTAAGTGCACCCGAATAAGGCAGATGAGCCACCAAGTTTGAGATGCATTATTTGTCATTTGTTCGTTACAGTTACTAAAAAAAATCTTAAAATCTTTAAAGGTAGGTACCTATTTATTTGTTTATGCACAATTTACATCAAATGGTCCATTGATAAGTTCGACTATATCAAATAATCGATCTCCAAAATATTATAAAGTAAACGGTCTAACAGTAATTCGCGGGAAGTTTGTAGTAGTCATGCATGCACGATAGTAATCATTTATCGAAACAAATAAAACTTAATTTCACACTAATTAACTAACGAACTGTGCTGATAACCTGTCGCTGGTCCTTGACTTTGGACACAAACAAAATATTAATTACTGCTGATCCCAGATTCACGAACTTTTCCATCCATGAAACAATTTTGTTGATAAAACATTCTCATTAATAATAATGTTAGGTAGTTAGGTACCTAGCTGTTTGGCTACTGAGCTCCTAGTGATTGATGTTTTTAATATACTTAGCTCTATAATGAATAATCAAATTGTAATTATAAGTTTTAGAGGGATTCTGTTAATTGACAGTAATGGATATAAATGTTTTAACATTAAATATTTTTATGTTTCCTTGAGGAACGAAAAGAACGAAACTCGACATTTGCACCTTTCATTAACTTGACAGTTTATTTAATGACCGGGTCCTAACTTCCGCACAGTTAAACTCGCCTCTTCACCTACGTTCACGTAAGAATAATGTAGCTCTTGACTGCGAAGCCTCATATCGATACAGATACGTTGGCTCTCGCCAGATGGAGTGCCCACGAGTGCTCGAGTGTTTGCTGTGAAAGGCTTGTCTCGGCGTACCTACTAGCTCAAGTTACACGACTGAATACGTCTATATATTTTTCTCGTATTGCCCCCATGGCTATATGGCAAAGTCGCCCCCTCTATTTTCCTAAATGTTGTCCTTTGGCAATTCGGGAGAGGACAGTTGTTTCGACAGCAGTATTGTCTTGCCATCTTCGCCTTGGTTGGCCCGGTGTCACGTAGTGTTCAATGGTCGGTGATTTTTTGGACCCCAGCTCATCTGACATGTGGCATACGAGTCTGTCCACATACATGTGTGTACTATATATCAATGAGCACAGTTTTGACAGCGGTAGTGAGGGGAGCACCGCACACATTTTAACGACATCCGTGCACTTGTGCTCAAACTGCAGTTTCCCACGCGTTGATAAATACACTATACCTAGGTACCTACCTATACATGACCTATATCAATATAACAGCAATGAGATGTTACTAAGGCACTAAGTGCCCCCAACATTCCATGCTCTTATGGTGGCAGAGGACGCAATTGTCGAGGAATGTCGGATCTTCGGAAGTACCCGCCAGGCCGCCACACTTCCGTCGATGAGTCACACACACACACACATACAACTGCACGGTGCACGGAAAGTGGATCACATGGCGATGTCAGCAATCATTCAAACTACGTATGTATCGTCATTTTAAATAGATTAGAAGTGCAGTACAGAAAGAAGCTAGATCGCTACAATGTTAGGTACATCTACAGTAGATGCAGTTTTGTTTGAGACCAAGACTTGAAGAACAATTATTTAGCTAATTAGTACTTGCGTAGCATTGCAAACTGCCCTTCACAACCACCGTACAATTGTATAACCTGCACATGTTTGCCAGTCGCCGGTCGTAGTGTTGATCTGAGCTGCTACATAGCTAGCAGTTACTAATAGGGGGACGCTAAAAAACCAAATCGTGGCGTCTTCGCAGTTTATACTATTATGAAAATTATAATTATTGAAACATTAATTTATTAATATCGCGCGTCGTTATCACAACCGGCTTGTATCTGGCGGCAACCGGTTGGGATTAAACAAACGTCGCGATACTATTCACAATTACCACCAATCATACGTAATCATTCATTTGCACTTTTCCTCTGTAAACAAACCTTTCATTCGAGTATAGATCTTAAGCAGTTGAAATAAGAGACTTGTAAGATTTTTTTGTATATTAAAATGAAAGTTGGTAATTTTTTTGCAAAATTCCATTTAAGTCAATCAGGCTGGATCTAATTCGCAGTGCGTGCGATTACTGCGCGCTGCGATATCATGGGCCGCGAGGTTTATCGACGCGATGCGATAGACCCACAGTCGGTCGATGAGGATTGCGGCGGATTTAAATTAACTACGTGTGACTGGTGTAGAGGTTAATTTTTGTTTTAATATACTTGTAGGATTTGTTTAATTTATACTTTAGTCTATAATAATATTGGACTATCGTGCAGCTTTATTCAGTATTCGGTAAGATTCAGTACCCAGCAGTCGCAATTAAATAGACCCCATTGTTGACTCATGAGAGTTACTAATTTTATTGAATTTTTTCGGCAATGTTTTAGTCAAAAAAAAATGTATCTTTATGTAGCAAGATTTAGGGTGTCGACGTAGTCTTAACACCTCGGGATCTGGGCAAGCAATAGGTAAGCATGGTGTGGTGTTTACCTTCCACAGCGCGCATACTGTAGAGAGATGGAAGGTTTGTCTGTTCGTCGCCGCCGGCGCGGCCATGACGTTGCGGCGCGCCCACCGCCCCCGACACGCGCGCAAACATGTTGGCATGTTGGACACACTCGTCAACACTTTACTCACAGCACGCAAACATTCCAATGTTTGTCACATATGTTGGTCGCCAACACGCTACTCGCAGAGTAAAGGTAAACATACAAATTCAATGTTTGCTCAACGCACTAGCGCTCTAGTCCGGGCCCGGTCGTGGCGTAAGATTTATAGTTCGCTGAAGATACGACTGTGTGGCTTTCTGATTGTTTTCTTTAAGAAACAGCTTGTCATCTGCTGCGCTGTAAGATTACGATTGAAAACAATACCTTGAGCCCGTGGAATGTTGGCTGAACTGAAAGTGACAGCTCGTGAGATAAATATATTTTTAACTTGCCCCCATTTGCTGCTGTTACGTGGATCCGACGGACGACGATAAAATAATATGAAAGGACGTAATATTTAATCATTACAATACTCTCAAACTTATCCTGCAAACTTGGCCTTGGGAGTTGGATGTTGGTAACACAAAGCACACGTTTGGAGAGGCCTGTGTAAATATGTAAAAACTATTTATTACGACGTATCACTCACGCCGCGGTGACATGTAAATAGTTAGGGTCCGTAGTTTGTACGCAAATTATGTAATGCGGTCTGCTGTGCTTGTTCTAAAACTAACTTATTGTCTTGGCGAGGTGCACTGCCGCCCGTTTAGAATTAGTTATAAAAACACAAACTTAAATGATATCTCAAGTAGTAATGAGTTTTTATAAAATCAAGTGAAAATGCTGTCACGATTTAAAAACGCACCTTCATTTGGTTTCCTTTAAAATTGAAAAATAACTCAAAGTCTCATTGTGTTAAGCAGGCAGTAACATTAAGTTAGTGCACAGACAGACCTCAGGTACCTACTACATAAGTTATTTAGATAAGCTATTATTAGTGTTGATATAAATGTAATACCTCTAAGTAAGTGTATGCAGGTAGTGTAGGTAGGTACATAATGTAAGCAGTAAGCGACTACACACCAAGTGTTTGTAATGAATGTGATGTGACGCCGCGCCGGCTGGCTAACTGAAGGACTCCGAATCTATTTATTATCTGGAGTCAATCAATATTTACTATTTAGACTTTGTTTACTTGCTTAGAAAGTATCTAAGCGAGTAAAGGCGCAAACCCACCGCGGCGCATGCTGTGCACGGGTACGCGACGCATTTTAGCTGCGCGGATTAATTTGTTTGACGACGTGGGTCTACGTTTCCACTGCAGTACACACTACACTCCCACAACTGCAGCGTGCGTGGCCCACTGCGGCATAGTCGTGGGTTAATATTCGTGTATAGTGTGTACCACATGCACTGCATGCACAGCGTGCACACGTTGAGCTATGTGAGCGCCTTATTCGAGCAAGCCACGCATGTCCTAATGACATCAATTGATGCATAGCGTGTCCGTGGTTTGCAGTGAACACAATCACATACATTTTCGTGCAAAGCGAAGCTTATCACACGTGCGTGGCCTTTCCGTGCGCCGCAGTGGGTTTGCGCCTTAAGTCAAATGCTTGATATTTCAGTAATTTGTCACAAAAACGATCTATCTGTCATTTAATGATATATCAGTGTTAGTACAACGCTGACCTTGCGTCGGTCGTACGTAACACATCAAAGACATTCAAATATAAGAGCGATAGACTGGACTAGACGAAGAAAATCGTAATCCAATACTTGTTACTACTTAGTAACAAATCGTTCTGTTTAGTGTCATACGCCTGATTGTAGGTAGCATTCATGTGACAATATCTAAAATTTTCGGGATCAAAATTTTCTTATGAAAATATTCCCAATGTCCGCTCTATAAGTCTTTTAAATATTTTTGTAACACATAAGTACACTATTTTATTTTATAAATATATCCAACATTTTATAATTTCACGAATCTAATAATTACTGTACCTACCCGCGTTTAAGCCGGCGGCGCGCGGGGTGCCGTACGTCACAGTGCAAGTGGTCATCAATGAAGGCCCTTTTATTTGAACTTCTAATGTCATTGTGTCTGTGGGGTTGAGGATATGCGTCCCACTGGGGCGTATCGCACGCTCAACGCCCGCACGTTGTTACGTAAGATTCGGACAGATACAGTCGATATCGCGCGGTCGCGGGTTATCGCGCGACCCTACCGCTACACTGTCACGGTCGCCGGACCACTCTGGATTCGTCTGCTCTCCTCCAGATCCTCTGCGCTTATGTACACAATCATTTGGCAGTTTTCCTCAGAGCATTAGGTACCTACCAAACATTGTGTTATCACAGTATTATGTTTTATGTCTTAGAAGATAACGAACATGTGAGACTAATCTACACTATTATTGTATTGTTCTTTGATATATAAGAGTCAGAGAACTCTGTTAAAAATTGAGATATTATCTTAGCCGTATTCAATCCAACCTAAGAATCTGTAGGGATTGAATGCGGTCGGTTGCTAAGCATCGTAAACAAGGTTGGTTCCGAATGCAATATTCACAAATTGCTCGAATACAAGGATTTGTATCTTGATTGACTATGTTGTGGCTGTGCAACGCTGGCAGACCGTGGAGGTACTGCGATAGGATCTCCGTCCTTCGCTATATCTTTTGCAGCGACCGCTCGATAATTACAAGGAAGGCCTTGGATTAGGAACATAGTATGGAGATAGCGATTGGCGATCCGATAGCTTGAAGACAATAATATGTTATGAGTGTTTTGTTATAACTTCTTAGTAAAGCTTTTTGGAAATCAGCAGTTTTTGAGATAATCGCAAAGAGATCGTAGAGCCTCAGGTTAGTTCTACCAGAAATATAAAATGCGTGAACGAACTACTGCGCACTTGAGTTAGCAAGAACCTAATCATTCGTTATTTTCGTAGAGTATGTGAGACTCGTTGATGACTTGTGTCACGCGGAAACTACGAGATGAACAAAAAACGTGGCGAACATGATTGTCATCATCACTATAGTGATGATGACAGTGTGTCGAGATTGCTGATTATAATCAGCAATCTCGACACACTGTACACAAACACAAGGCACAATACACTTTACTTGAACACACAATTTGAGATATGAACAGGCTGTAACAACATACTGTTAAGACGTACTAGATAATAGAGATCATGTACAAAACAAACTGTCTTATAGGTAGAATCCAGAGGACGGATGTAGAGGCTAACTTTGGCACGTATTAATTCTGATGTGAACATAAAAAATATTATGATTGACTGCATTTATTACTATCGCCAAGTGGAAATAAGCAACATACTCTCACATGCATAAAACAAATGAATCTAGAAAAACCTGATTGCAGTTAATACAAAAATATAACTAGGTAACTATAAAGGGTGTAAAAAGACCCTTAACGAAGCCGAAAGGCACTTCTTCTCCCCGTCATTGCGATCATTTTTTTGTTCTGGACCATACCTGGGAACCTTCTAGTTTCGGAGATATTGGAGGTCAAAGTTCCAATTTTTTCACAAGTTTTTTTTTAAAAACCAATTTTTATGTTTTTAGCTTTACCTTTATGAATGCCATGACCCGTTTACTATTCAAAACATCCATCAGCACTAAGTTTTGAGTTTCATCGTTTTGTCGTAACATTGAGTTTTACCGTAAAAAGTGATTTTTCACCCCAAAAAAAAAAGTCGTTTCCCAGCAATAATTTTTGCGTAGAGTTACTTAGTTTGATGTACAGAATGCTTGGTTGACGGCTTCGTGAAGGGTCCGTTTACACCCTGTACAATTCTGAGAAGTCAGTTTTAATTAAGTTTATATCAAACTGTGCGTGTGTAGCGTAGTTTAATTGAAGATCTCACAGATAAGATCGGGCACACAGGACACAATGCAGCTGTCACGGTGTTTAATGGGTTTCGCCGCGGATGTGATGCGCAGGCGACGACATCGCGACAGTCGTGTCACTGCGGCGAATCAGAACACACCCGACGCACACGGGCAGATCGATGCAGTTGATTCAATTAAAAATCCATTAATTTACATTGTACGACACGTATATTATACTTATATACTTTATACTTTTATACTTGTATACTTACATATTCAATCAGTATTGTACACACACTATGGCGATTCTCCCACTGCACCGCGTTCCGTCGCGTAGCGCGGGGCCGCAGATTTTAACAAATCGTCCAATCGCCTATTATAGCCCACACACTGAGGTTATATTTGACACATAAATCTACCAGTATAAACCGGTCAAACACTCTACAGAAATAAATAATTGTAAATAAAAAGTACATTAACAAGTTAATTCATTAAGCTGCTCTTTTATTTATTGGCGTTAAGGCGTATTTCCCTTTCCGTGTTCAACTGGCGACACCGGTCTCGCGAAATCCACACGCTTTTGTTTTACTACGGAATCCTACGATCCCGTGTTCAATTCGCGTCAACTGAGCACGCCTTTGTGATCAAGCAACGTTAAAAGAAGTTTTACAAAACAGTGTGTAATTGAATTGAACACGGTTTTTTAACCTGTCTATTCGAAACAAATCCGTACTGATTTAGCGCGTTCGTAAATGTTCGGGATAAATCGTGCGGGCCGAAGCAGGCGAGAGGCGTATTTCCCTTTCCGTGTTCAACTGGCCATACGCCTGACAGAAACCCTAACCCTAGACGGTCGACGTCAGGGGCACCCCGAGGTTCGGTTAGTTAGGTTCCTTTAATCCCTGCACACAGAAATAGGAGCCCCGCGCAGCGGGGCTCCGTCGACTGTATTGTAATTAAAGGATATTTAGTAGAAACGTGATTTATCCCAATGAATCTAAATGAGAAATGAAAAATGTATAGTGTTTGACAATGGAGTTTTGGTGAAACTTTAGTGAACCGGTCGGCGAATTATGTCTTCTTCCATACTTCTCTATTACTCATCATCTCAACTGCACACGATTTTGTTAAACCTTACCCAGCGCCACTTGATCACAAAGGCGTGCTCAGTTGACGCGAATTGAACACGGGATCGTAGAATTCCGTAGTAAAACAAAAGCGTGTGGATTTCGCGAGACCGGTGTCGCCAGTTGAACACGGAAAGGGAAATACGCGGCGTTAAGTGTTTCTGAATGAAATGAAATTCATTCAAACAAATATGATATGCATGACTGATTAGTAGTAGTTAAGATTGCAGTCCACTGAGGCGTATCATCGCTTTCGCACGCAGGTGACCAATTGAGCGTTCACGAACGTAAGCTTGGTAACAATTGTTGTAACAGGTGATAATATGTGACGCGTCAGTGGACGCTACAGGCAAATGTTATGAAAATGCGGACATGTAAACACGGTGTAAATAGCCGGCGCGCGGCGCCTGAACCGTGAGTTATGAGTTAGCTACGTGTTTATGCGTTACGGTAGTTAACGGAAGATCAATAATCAATCACTGAACTCACAGCGCTTGATTTTTAAACAAAACGATGTCTGTGACAAGCTATTGGTTTTTAAGAAATCGTATAAGTACCTAAGTAATATGTGGACCCCAACATTATTGAGGAAAAGCTAAGCAGATGACGAAGTCGATTTAGTAAGGAACAAACTAGCAACCTTCAGATTAAATGATGAAAAACAAAAACAACGAATCTGACCAAAGCACCAGATCTTACAGCCTACTTGAAATCTGGAGCTAATAATAGTGAACTGTTATAGCTGAAGCCATTGAAACTAATTGAAAGTGAAAGTATTCCGGCTGCTACCCAACTGTGAGCACTTACAGAGTCCGCCCAAAACCAGTGTTTCGATAAGTAATCATTTAATCAACAGTTAGCTGAAGCTTCACAAGTTCACATCCTATCCAATATCCGCGAGTACTCGTTACTATCCGATAACATCACGAGCCCTCTGGACACTGCTCATACTGGTCAAAATCACTGAATTATTTTGTCTAGACTGGTGATATGGATGATAATCCTGATAAGGAGCAGATACATCGGCAGTCACGCGTGGCTCATTCACAGTCTACGAAGAGTCAAATCATTTACAGTTGGCATTAAGTAACAGGGCACCTATGACGATGTCCATTCTAAACCGTAGATCGTACCTATGTACATCTCTGATACAGGAATTTATTAGAAAATTGATGATCACGCAGACTGTAAGATTGGTCGCGTGTTCGAGTCGTGTCACTGCACCAATTGGGCTGGACATTGGACGTCGCTAACTGAACCAAATCTCAATGAGCGTGATGCAGAGAAGCCACAAAGAAACAAATTGCTCCCAATATAGACATCACAAGAGAGAACGACCTGCTCCGCACGTACCCACGGTCTGCAAATTAAATGACAATTTGACTATTTTAGATGTCAAATCTTAGAAACGGTATAAGGTGCCACAGAAATTGGCTTACAGACGTCAGATAGACATTTGGTTGGACTAAAAAAGAGGATCATAACAAACTAGCCGGAGGGAAGACTGCCAATGGCAAGTCTGATGGTGACACGGCACAACTAAACATCAGCAGCTCATTTACTTGTCAGTGTAGAATGAATTGAAAAACTACTTGTCATTCCCACACAAGCGTAAGCGTCTTGTTTTCTCAACAGGTTTCTCTTACGAGACAAATGATGCTCCAGGGGGGCACTCAAGCTGATTGACTAACGGAGTAATTGCAAGCTAGAGCTACCTGTGGACTGTGCCTTGGGAATTGTGCTAAGGCAACCTTACGGTTCCTTACGAAACGATTGGAAACAATTTGAGACGACTTTACTCAATGACCCAGCATAGACGGTAGGTCATGTTTATTGAGAACCCCCCCGTCGCCAGGCACTGCTCACCCGCTCACACACGCCGGCGATAAGGGCACGATTATACGCTGATATGAGCTGTCCAAATAATTTATCATCAATAATGATGACACACCAAATATACATACACCGCCGGCGGCTGCCCAATTGCCCACTGTGGGGACTGTGCCCAGCCCGACCCAGTGGGGGACCTTATTACATCGATTTGTCTAGGAATATTTATTCATGATTACCAGATTTTAGTCTTATAAAAATATTATAACTACAGTTATAAATATTTTTTTAACTGCATTCTTATGATTAGATTCCCTGTATCCCGCGATGGAATGTGGCAGCAAATGCAAGCCAGCGGTCGCCGGTCGGTCGGTGGCCCTCAATCAAATCTATGAGCCGAGAGAGTACAACAGCGCCAACTGATTTATTGGCTTAAATGGCTAATTTGCGAGGACGAGAGGTCCGAGACTCTGGGAACAATGGCGAACGCGACGGACTAGTTGAGCAGACCAATCGTATCGCGACAAGCTCGGTACAAGTGGAGCGATGAGCTGAATGATAATGTGAATGATGGGGAATACTTTAATAATGCCATAATTTATATTGCCTGACTGCTCTGTTGGTCTCGCGGTCGCAAGCGCAACTGCTGAGTAAGGAGTCCAAGGTTCGATTTCCCGGGTCGGTCAAAAAGTGTTATTGGGTTTTTCTATTTAGAATTTCTCAGTAGCAGCCCAGAGTTTGGAAGTTTGCGGTATGATACCCCCGTGCCTCGGACACACGGTAAGCCGTTGGTCCTGCGGCTGATCTCTCTCCAGTCCGGTCGGATCGCCGTCATCGGACTAGGTATGAGGGTGCAGAAGTGAAGAGAGGGCTAATCTCTGCTGAGATTGACCGCCGTGACCGATAACAATCAGGAGGACTAATAGTTTTTAATATGTTGCCTAAATGTCACAAAAAAGGCAGGTGCAGAAGCCCAGCACCATTAAATGCAGTGACAAACTCATAGCTAAAAGAACATCGTTATAACCGACGTTGCAACCTAATCACATAATGACAGAAACTTATTGGCAAATTAATTTTGTTGCATATTCCGAGTTTGACGCAACGAACCTTAGTACTATACAGTGCATTTGATATTTAGGTAAACACGAGGAGGTCACGCGCCGGCGGCGGCGCGGCGCACGCGCGCCCTGCTAGTTAATGAACTTGGACAGCGCGGCCTTGCTGACGTAAGTAAATACTGATACAATGCTGTGATTACTACGTCGTGAGGAGTACGAGTGCTAGCGACTAGTCCTCTTGATGACACGCCCAGATCATGATATTGTCAGTAAGTTTCTGTAATCAAATCATACATAATATATAAGATAAGATTGATGTTTTTTTTAAATTATTTAACTAGTTTTGCATGTATTACTAAGTAATGGCAAATGAAAACCTCCTAATCTCCCGGCATTAATTTATCAATGATAACATGGAATTAGATAATATAGTTACTCAGTTAACATTAGAAACCAAATATTTGGGCACATTTTTGCGCTAGATAACAATATTAATTGTAATTAATCAGCAAAACCAACACCAGCTTGGCTATTACTTTTGTAGCTGAGAGCATGGGAGAATGAAGTATCTACTGAAGAAATAATTGAGCATGACAAGTGGGTCTCTAATTATTCAAGTGCGAGCATCCATCGAGCAAACGAGCTGACGAGCACCTAATCAAAGAGCAAGCACGCCTACCGATTGTTGTTATTACAACTGACGCACGTCGCTACACTCCGAAACAGCGCTGGGTTTACTTAACTAATTAGTAATTAGTCACTTGGATGAACTACGTACTGATTTGTTTTTATACTTAAATTGCTTAATGATTGCTACACTGACTTCTAACTGGTTTCATACAATCCTACAACCATGATGTGGCACAATTTCATAACCCTTCTTCTTGTTCGAGTATTTTCAATTCTCCACTATCAATTCGTCAAAATAAAATTATGTTCATGTTATAAAACCAAGGACAACAAAAAATTATAAGCTGCAAACCGCGGTTTTGTGACTTCAAAAGTCGAGATAGTTTGACCAGACCTTTGTCAATCTGCGTATGTTTACAAAAAAAGGTGTTACTGCTAAAATACTTGACTTGCGGGTTATAGTGGCCAATGTGTTCAAGTGGTCGTTCAATGTCCTGTAGGGTCAGAACAGTATAACTAGAACATTTATGAACATTTATGAGATTTACGAATCTAAGAGCACCCCTTTTAGTGATTAGCTCGTACCTTACGTTTCTACTTTCAATCTAACACGAATCAATGAATACTGACGAGTGTAGAGGGCCATCCGCCACACCCTGTCCGCTTTACGTACTGCTGGCTGGTAGCTAAATTAACACAATTAATGAGGCGCGTAAACAATCCCGCAAAAAGTTGCGTCATTGAGCTGCGGATATAAGAGTACGAACATTCTGTTTATCATGAGCACAGCTGATAGATAAACTATGATACTGTTCAAAATATTTTCGCATGTTAATCATTGGATTTTTGCTACACGCGGGGGTAGAGCAGATGCCTGTTTGATTGAGAAGTACTTCTCATTTGACATTTTAAAATAAATGAGCTATTTTTATGGGATTCATGTTCTTTTTTCCAGTTTTGTTGTAGTTTGAGTTTACTAATAGTACGTTTGTTTTTCTGTCACTTTGTGACGGATTGTTGTTATCTAAAGTAAACCTAGCGATTACCAGTGCCAACAACACGCGCGGGGTATCTACACAGTGGAAGCCAACACTTGTTAGGAGCAGTCAAGGGTACTCCGCGTTACGGTTCTATAGTGCAGCGATACAACTGCTACAGTCATCATGTAATCATAACACCGTCGGGGACGTTTAGTTCCGCTGGCTGTAGAAAACGATCGTTGCAACCTGCCACCATTAAAGCGTTGTTATACCATGATTGTTAGTATTGTCACCGATGCATTGTTCATTGGTCTAGCTACAAGTTGTATGAGGTAGGTTTGTGGACAACAATTTTAAACCAAAACTTCTTTTTACTGCGTTATTGTTAACACCGGTCTATCATTCAGTATCTTCATCTTTGATTTGTGTTCCTCTATCTGCTAGATCATCTTGCCCTGATCTCAAATATTTTTGGGAGTTGGTGCAGCATGTCTTCTTCTTCTTATACCTATGCATCTATCTCAGCAGTCATCTGTCAACCCCTTTCTAGCTTTCCGTTCCGACTAGTTTCTCCTAGTAGACATTCTAATCAAACTTTCCTGAGGGGACCCCAATCTGTCGTATTGTATGCTCCTGGGCATGTCTCGTAGGTCCCTCGAGACGCGTCGATGACGTGCGAATGTCTAATGTCCTCAGCAATCAGTCCACGTGCTGACCCGTGTCCTCGTCAGTCTGCGTCGTGTCTCAATGAATATTTAGTGCAGGACGCGCCCGTCGACCCGTCCTGTACCGTCCAGTCCCAAACGGGTCCCTATTGGAGTTGCAGTTACGATCTCCGGTTATTTATAAGTTGTTACTCAATCGCGCCTCTCCGTTGTGGTGCGAATTGTATGAAATGCAATAAACTTCGGTTTAATTCAATTCCAGACTTTCGGATAACGGTCGCGGAGTACCTAAGAACCATTTCTCGAGTTGGAAAAACTATATAACTTTTGCAGATGCAGCCAGTTCTAAAGTATAGGTAACTGGTAAATGGGGAGGAGCTTGTCTCTCACCACTGACTATTGGACCTTTCGGCAAATCAGATATTCAGATGCACAAATCCATCCGTCACAAATATAATGTATACCAATTTAACGCACGTCATCGATTAGTAAAAGTAATCACGACGCGAGCTTTTCCAACGTCCATTGTAAAACACAAATAAAATAGAATGTCGATAGACGAAAATAGATCAACACAGCAAATAAACAGGAGAAGAATACACTGCTAAAGTCAAGAGAATTTTATAAGACATACATTTATATAATCTTCCAAAAGCTTCCAAACTTGTGATGTTCGCTAAATCGTAAGCCTGCGAGTTCAAGTGCAAGTATCAATGATTTGGGTAAACAAAGCGGTGCGCGGAACGTCGGCGCGTCGCGAAACGCCGCCGGCGTTAAATTATTTTGTATCTATTTACGCAATCAGCCGGTAGCGCGTATATACTTAGTCGTATCGCGCGAATTCCTTCAGATAAACTTTATAGTAGAACGCACTACGTTTTGATGTCGTTAGTGGAAAGAGTCGTGTGAAAAAGTTCGGTGAAAATGGAAAAAAATTGTTTGGAGGTAAATCACAATCGTCAGTCATAATACGTCAGTCGTCAAGTGTGCGAAAATGAGGGTGTGTTTGCACAAAGTTGGATTGCACATCCGAGGCATTCCTCGGAGGCAAGTTTACGACATTGTACGGAGCTTGAAAGTATCCTAATAGAACTTCAGCTTCCTCGGACTAGAACCTTATTTATAACTTTTCCGAGTATACGAACATCTTGCGTCACAAACATAAGTAATTATGTTTGCGTCAATGACTGTGTGTATGTGTGTCTGCGATGTTTTCAGCGGACTTCAGTGTTTTGGTTTAGATAACACTATCTGTTGACGAGTCGCGGGTTCTTTCTCCGGCGAGGTCGCGGGGGGGTCACGGCGGGGTCGCAGGGTCGCATGGGGCCCCACGTTTTAGCTCTGATTGAGACGTCCGTCATATACGCAGATAACATCAATTTACTGAGTATTTATATGTATAATGAAAAATCGAGTCGGAGGCGTGTCAACACATTTTTGTCAATAGTTTGTGTTTGCTGGAAGTTGTCTCGTCAATATTAATGAAGTACTTTACTAATAGAAGTGCTTCGGTAGCGAAGTAGCGACTGATTCGCGACCACGACCAGTGAATATTAATTAAATGCTAATAGTCCGCGATAGATATGCTGAAGTAGATTTTGTCAAAACATTTTAATAATAAACGAATGTACCTACTACACGTTGTTTCGATAGAGTTTACAAAAAGTTTATTGAAGAACAACAATAACTCCACATCACTGCTCCACATAGTTCTTTAAATCGAACATTACTGAATAGTGAATACTGTCTTTTGATAGAGTCCAACGAGAAGAAAATATCTTTATGAGTTAATTGTTCCGTTTTGAGTTAATGTTTGGTAATAAAGGCGTGTTCATATTGTGATATCCTAGGAAGTCAGAATGGAGCAGTGTTATCCTGTTTTCAGGATTTCAGTGTCTATCAAAACGAAAGCCTATTTCTTGAAATTAGGCGCATGTCGGAGTATCGTAGTAAATAGAGATACTCACATGTGGGTCCGGAGACGACGTGCGGACACCGGCGTCGAAATAGCGCCAAGGTCGGCTGATATTATCGTAGAAAAATACGATGTCGTGAACGTGCGGCTTGGACGACGCTCACAGGGCTACTGATACAGACGGGTGCTCCGGGCCGCGCTCGCTCGCATACTGCCGCCTATCAGCCAACTCCCATCGACAACACTGGCCACCAACACGCGACTAAATGAAGAAGCCCCCTCGCTCCTCACAACACTTCTCAACCCAAGCCTTTCCTCCGCGGCCGTGTAACTGAGGCGCCGCCACACAACCTGCCAGACCGGCTCCCAAGCTCCGCGCGCAGTTGTTGGTGTTTACGATCAGTTTTTTAGACAGGTGCCATTGATGCAACAAGTTGAGTGATACAAACAAACTTTTAAGGTAACGCGGGCTCGCCTAGTGTGGAAACCTGTCGTAAGTTTACTGTTCGTTTAGGCCTAAAATTGCATTAAACGGACGCCCGCGCAGGCTCAGGCCTTAGGAAATGCAACAGGTCCTCGGCCTTATACGAGATGAGCAGAGCGTGCACCGCCACTAGTCTACCGCCAGTACCCAGGTCTATGGTACCGGGCTGCTACGGAGTTATTCCTATTAGAAAAACTTCATTTTGCCCTATAAATGGGAATCGAACCCGGCACCCTGCGTTCCAAAAACCAGAACAACGATTTCAACTTCTTAGTAATTTTTTTTAAAATAAATGTATCAGTATCTGCTGGAGAGCTATGATCGTTATCGAACAGCTAACATGCATGTTTTGCAACAAGTGAGAGTGTCCGCCCGGGGATCGGGTAAAGTCCAGACTCCAGCCCAAGTTCACGGGTTCATCAACATTATCTTTATTAGGCTTAGCCTGAAAGGCCAATGTGTACTGCCTAGCTATTGGAAACACGTACCGTGAGTAGATACTACACATTGGCCTTGCTTTTTCTTTCATACAATGGTTACGGAAGGGAGTTTTTTTTTTAATTGTGAAGAAACGGGCTCCTCGCCCTCCTGAATGACATTGGTTTCCACACCCCGACATGCGTCCCACTGACAATAGGCTAGGGGAATTTGAATATTGCCTTTCACCAGAAACTTCAATAAGAATAAATATTTTTTCAGTCGCAAAACTAACTTACCTACTGCTGTAAAAAATAGGTCTACTATAAAGGGTGTAAAAAGACCCTTAACGAAGCCGAAAGGCACTTGTTCTCGTCGTCATTGCGATATTTTTTTTGTTCTAGACCATACCTGGGAATCTTTTAGTTACGGAGATATTGGGGGTCAAAGTTCCAACTTTTCACAAGTTTTTTTTTAAATACATGTTTTTAATGTAAGATTTTTACTTTAAACACCTCCACGACCCTCGTACTATTCAATCCATCCATCAGCACAATGTTTTGAGTGCGTTAAATTGAGTTCTACCGTTCAATGTGATTTTTCACCCCAAAAAAAAAGTCGTTTCCCAGCAATAATTTTTGCGTAAAGTTACTTAGTTTGATGTGCATAATGCTTGGTTGACGGCTTCGTGAAGGGTCCGTTTACACCCTGTATAGTAACACTGTACGAAGTCTCTATTTAAATTGTTGTATTGAGTTGTAAGTATCTCGTTACATTACGTTCTTTTTATCAGCTAGTTTCACTCAACAAATACAATATTTTCCTGTTTTGGCAACATTGAAGCATTTTATACTTTACCAGACTTATAAAACAACCGGCCAAGTGCGAGTCGTGCTCACACGCACACAGGATTGCGTAGCCCCAAACAATATAATATAAATATTTTGAAGGCTCATTCATTATGTTTTATTGTATTACTTACAACAGCAAAACTAAATTTGTTTTTCATAGTATGTTAATGAAAAACAAAGTTACTTCAGTTTGATGTAAAAGTCCCATATCTCTAAAACTAAACTTCAAACCTTATTCAAACTTGTTGAAAGTTTTTTTTACGTTCTACAATCCTACATTTTTTCAGAATTTTCCTCCTTACTTTAATCATGAGAGGGGACATGGGCGGGGACACATTTGACCACTTTGAAACTTGTGTCTATCTTTCAAACGACTGACTTTGAGAAAAAATGGTTTTAGGAATCTCAATGTCATTTTTAAAGACCTATCTATAGATGAAGAAATAAATGAAACTAAAAAAAAAAAAATCTTCAAACGTGTAGGTTGGAAGAAAAAAAAAATTTTAGTTTCATTTTCATGTTTATTTTTTTATTTTTGTATAAAAATCGTAAAGTGGTTCACAGAATACATCTACCTATTAAGTTTCAACTGTTCTAGTCCTAGTAGTTTCGGTATAAAGTGGCTGTGACATACAGACGGACAGACGGACATGACGAATCTATAAGGGTTCCGTTTTTTGTCATTCGGCTACGGAACCCTAAAAACTGGCCCCTAACTTACTGGTTACAGATTAATGTTATTATTGAGATGCGATCCGATGGTGTCGGACCGCCGGCAATTTATTATACTGGCGAATATAATAAATATATAACGATATAGTGATGTGGACACGGTTCAGATAAACTTCTCATTATTGATACACATATTGTTGACTAATTGTGCGACCACGTTTAGGAATTACTTATTAGAGGTTGGGAGCACGAGATTCTTGACTAAATCCAATTAAGTACCTAACTATTAGTTGTAAACTCAGGGCGTTTAGCACATTGCTCGCAGAACCGATGGCCGATGGGATCGGAACTTCCTGGAGTGGCGCGACTCATACTCAATATCGTGGGGAGAGGTGCATGTCCACTGCTGCACATAGACCTCCCGCTTCTTTCGGCTAAAATGATGATGATGAATTCTAAACATCTGTAGGTAGGTGGACATCAGGTAAATCTTTGTCCATGGCTTACATGCCTACAATGTTAGTTGAGCGTATTTGCAACATCTGACTTCAATCCAAGTAATGAAGGTTTGAAGTAGCTGTAGCACGCGCCATCCTCCTACCTAATTATGTATTTGTATTCGCGCACTACATCCAAACTCCGTCCGTCCGAACATCTCAGATCGACAGAATTCATAATGGATATACAAGGTGTAAACAGACCCTTCACAAAGCCGTCAACCACGCATTCAGTACATCAAAATAAGTAACTCTACGCAAAAATTATTGTTGGGAAACGACTTTTTTTTGGGGTGAAAAATCACATTTTTCAGTAAAACTCAATGTAATGAACTCAAAACTTGGTGTTGATGGATGCTTTGAATAGTAAACGGGTCATGGAAGTAATTAAAGTAAAGTTAAAACCTTAAAAAGTAGTATTTAAAAGAAAACTTGGGAAAAAATTGGAACTTTGACCTCCAATATCTCCGTAACTAGGAGGTTCCCAGGTATGGTCCAGAACAAAAAAAATTATCACAATGACGGGGAGAACACGTGCCTTTCGGCTTCGTTAAGAGTCTTTTTACACCCTTTATTATTCTAATCGCTTCAATTAGTATGAAAGCTTATCGGAAACCTTCGACACAGTGTCATCAACAAATCACAAGTCATAACATTTGTGATTTATTACTCGCGTCCACTTTGTATATTAAGAAGATATTAAAATATAATAAGGCCGACTTTTACGATATTATTTTTGTTATTACCATTAACTCTAAACATAATTAAATCGCAGTCACATGTCTCTCAGCTGCTTTGAACTTGAAATGAACAGAAACAGAAATCATACTTTATAATTACCGATGAAAATGTCTATTCAGGACTAGTTGTACCCGCGGCTTCGCTCACGTGATCGCGTATTCTTTTGTCATTGTCAAAGCTTATGAACAAAAAATATAGATGCAACTCATGATCAGAATCTATCCTGGGTCCCAACGGTTAATAGCATTAAAAACTAAAAAAAAATCTTCGTAATCTCATTTAAGCGTAAACTCGTCGACATGGTGTATCCTGCCTATCCTAATCTATGGTGCCAAAAAACATTAGTTCCGTTAATTTTAATAAAAGGTAGCCTGGAATTAATTTTATCAGGAAATATTAATCTATTAATTTGCTCATGTAAGTATTAAGATTGCTAAAAATATTGTTTTCGTTCGGTAGACAGATGACTGAAGCTCGATCTTACAGGCGTGATGTTAAGTAAGTGCTCATTCACACTAATCCGTCAAAGACGATTCGTGTTTTAATATAATATAATAATTAATGTCACTGATGCAGTAAGCAGATCATCGAGTGCGCAGGTGATAGGGCATGCGGTGCAAGATGGAAAGTGGGCCATAGTCTGTGGGGAGACGCCGCATACGCACTTGATAAGAAAAGAAATATATTTTAAAAAAAAATTTAGCACTAGGATTTAGTCGTCTTATCCAGCTTAGTATTTATATCAATCGGCTATCAGTAGTGCGTTCGGCAGATCATTAATCTGCTGATTAAGACCATTACTCAGTACCCGCTGATACAGGAAGATATCTCTATACATAATATGTATGATACTGAGGCCGCGGGCCTGACGTCAATGGCGCTAGGCCCCATAGTATGGGTGGACTCACAGAACAATTATGTCACCATGACCAGCTTTAATCGGGTAGACAATATTTGGACGCAGCTGAATATCAGTATTTTACAGGAGCGACTGTCTATCTGACCTTCACAACCCAGTAACTGGGTAATACCTTCGACCCTTCGGTAAGACTGCTGCACTTTATTAGTAGACTGATGCATATTTAAGCTCCGTATGGTTCAGAGTAGGGCAAACCTGTGTGTCGTATTACGAGAAGTAATTCGAAATGATGTATTGACTGTTTCAACTCATAACTTTACTGTCAAAACGTAATTACTTGATAGGTTTTAGCAGAATGAACTCTATTTCGTAGTGCACAGAACACAAAATCTAAGTTCATGACGTAATCGCGATTAGATCTTCTAATCAAGGGAGGGTGTTAAATGAAAATCCCGTTCGTGAACAAGTCCGTGTTATCAGTAGGAAACGTATCAGTCGTCAGTTAGCGCTGCTCGCTAAGCCCTCACAAACAGCGGCAATCATTCGGTTGTATAAACGACACTATCTACTCAACACAACACAGTGGAATTGTTATTTATTACATTATTGTGTTCGACAAATATTTCCATTCCCTTCCATTCATTGCCGAACGTAATTAGGTATTAAATGATAACCGTTTAGTTCGGCAAGGTTTAACTCTTTGCCAATTATTATAAATGAAATAAGTACAAATGACAAAACTATTAAGTGTGAAGGTAGCTAGTGACATATGCCTTTAGAAGTAGTTTGCGAATCGTACGCCACAAATGCGTGCATTGAAGTTCAGTAAATACCTGCATACTTAGGTGTTGTGTTGATTGTACATTCAAAATCCCAAAATATGTCACTTGCTATTTAATTAAACTTGTAACAGTTTTATTTCGTGGTAATAAAAGCATCAACTTAACATTAAAATGCAGTTTATTATGCAATTTATTTTCAAGTGTTTACAAAAATATAACGTCGTATGTTATAATTAAGTTCATTGCAATCATTTATTAGTATTTTTTGTGGAGACACGCTTACGTATATCTTAATTTAATATTAATTTATTATAGTTACTTTACAATGGAACCCAATTTGAGAAACATCTCCCCTCACACACATACTGGTAGGCGACTACAACTAGCCTTACATTTGTTATCATAATTACTTTCAAAAAGTGTCCTAATTGTAGGCAGGGAAATAGGTGTGAAGCTGCTCCGCGAGAGGGCGCCGAGTGTTCGTCACTTGACAAAGTTGCAAACACTAAGGCTGAGATTTATAGAGCGAACTTAGACTTTGCTCAGCCGCGATTCATCCGAAAATAAACCTTATTTGTATACAGTTCATTTGACACATTTCTACAAGCGACTGTGATTAAGCATATCATACGAATATGAGCATTTAACTATACAGAAATTTGGTTCATTTCTTAACGAAACACAACTGTACTTAGTTGAGTTACGTCAAAGATTACTTTATAGATGTCAGCCTTAGTGTCATCTGGTGGGAAGGAACTCCGTGCTGCTTGAATGAACATAATAAACACTTAACGCTATCTACGCAGAACTCATTTGTCTGTTTTCATCCCCTTTACAATAATATGTACAATGTCACCAAGCTGTATGTGGTAGTTACTACGGTATTATAATATTTAACTTTACTCACTCTAGCAAACAGATATGTGGTGCAGGAGAGATGTTTCCCACGCTACAGGGTGTTGTCCCAAAACACAACTTACATATTATCACATGGTGAGGCACTTGTCGCTACATACTATGTTTGTTTTCACTTATTATTTACTTAACTCCAGTGGGGGTACACGGGAAGGTGACTACTAACGGTTCTCATTACAATATCGCAGCAAATAGTAGTCAATTGCCCATTTAGTGGAGTTTGATACATCCGAGACGCTTAAATCAATATCGACATATTTTTATACACGGTTATCCGTTAAAATCTTTGAAATATTTTCTTTACTGTATATCGACAACTTGGTGCCTTAGTACAAAGTCTGCCTATGTTATTTGCGATTCCTCATGGATGTGCGGGGGTGGGGGAAGGTCTGTCAAACTCTTACTGATAAGAACCACACGGTATCATTCAGCTACCCTGGGCCGGGGTGCATTTGCGCAGTTTGTCGCGCTCCTCGGCCAGGAACTTTGATCTAGATTTCTCCATACCCACCCATCAAAACGGATTACCATGTATAGCCAAATTAAAATTGAATGGAATAAATGAAAACATGTTAACCCCTCTGAAATTCTCGTCGGATGTATCAAACAGCTGATATAATTTACATTATTGTACGTAACGTTAGGTACACCGGTAGGTACGTATTTAAGTGACTTACAATACACTTACACAACTTAATATTAGTGAGGACTGGACTTAATACTTTATAAACTTAAAATATTAATAAATACAATTAAAATTTTGTGCGCTAAGATTTACAGGCAGTCGCGAATTCGAATACTTAAGATAAACATAATAGCGTTTGTGCACAATGTTTGTAACTGTGCCAGTTCTGCCTTGTTCAGCGAATACTGAACATGTACAAATGTAGCAGATATTGATTACGCGACGAGTTTTCCAACTACTTTTTATAGAAAAGTAATGTAGTTTTATTATAAACTTCCAATAGCAAGCATATCATATCTCAAATGTGTTTGTACAGATCTACCGGAGTGTGTATCCACTACTCAACAAATGAAATCATTTATTCAGGTAAGGGTAAAGCAGGAGACGACGCACTATACAAAAGTTCTAGAAACCAGATTGTAACTTAACAGAACTTGGTTTAATTTACAAAACAAATGTTGGATTAGTTTCTGGAGCCTCCCTTCAGCCCGATGCTGTACTGCGGCACATTGCAGTAGTCAGGTAAGCAGTAGCATGCAAGTGTGAGTCAAGTTGCGTCAGAGTCAGAGAGAGATATTAACGAGGGATATCAATGTAATACTGTTTATAGCTATCAGATAACAGTATGCAGCGCAAGCGCCGAGAGGCGTCATCTTACTACTGCAACTAAACAGGCAGGTACAGAAGGTCGGCTTCGTACAACACACGCACACTTTGCACACCCTACAGCTACACGTACAGTCGGCCGCACCGCGATCTTGAGCTGACCTAGCTTATTACGGAGTTTGCGACTGTACTCGCTCGTTGTAAGGCGCCGACCTTCTGCATGTATCTACTCCGTGGTGTGTGCGTCGCTCACCTAATGTCACGCCATGCTTCATGTACTAGTCTAGTAAACAAATATATTAGAAATACCTTTCCATGCGAATAAATTGATCTCTAAATTAATTATTTAGGCCGCAATGTCAATCTTGAAATATAAGAACATAAATAAAAACAATTTAATTTTGTGCTTTTTCTTCAAATTCAGACTACTTCTTGCAATACTTCTTGCAATACTAATATCAACCTAACCTAAGACAAGCAGAATTTGCAGAAATAAATAAAAATGTTGATAAGCTGAGTGGCATTGCTACGATAACTCATTAGAAACGTCTCGTCACTCACTGCTGTAATGTCTCACATCTTCTAGAAACTACGGAGACTTGAGTAAGTTCCGCGCGTGCTAACAAAAGATCACCCGAAAAAATGAACGAAACTTATCGAAGAGTCAAAACAGATTACGCATTTGACAATTTACTAGATAATGTTTGTGTTGTCTTTCGTTTGGAACTTTTAGATACTACGTTCAATAGTTAAGTGCGTCAAAAATTATATTTTTTTTTGTGAAAGGTCATGGATACTCCCCCGATATGTTTTGTCAGTGTTATGGATACGTTCATTTGTTGACATTACGCTCGATATCACTGACATTGCCGTGTTTTGATCGTTAAGTTTGTGATAAACAAATTATCACACGTTTACTTAGTGAACTGTTCAATAAAAAAAATAAAAAAACAAGTAATGAAAAAAAAAATGGATTTTAAACTAAACTAAAAAGCGTGCGTTTCTTGTTTTAAAATATTATGTGCGAAGTGGCTTCCATCAAAATATTTTGTAAAGTCATGGAAAGTTTAAGCCGCCCTGGCTAGTAACTCAATAAAAGTCTACTTCTTAAGAATGATTACGGTTGCCAGATTAACAAAATGATACCTGAATAAAATAAATGAAAATATAAATTACGTAGTAAGTTTTCCCAGTAAAACTGTAATTTGTTTTTGAAGCACGACTGATAAATAAATTATCTACGAAATATTTAAGTGATTAAAAGAGATCTGCAGAGAGTACTGTCAAGTACGTCGTAAGTTGAAGAACAACTAACATTATATCACATGAAGCTCCGTGATGTCTCACTATGCATCTGTACCTAGCTAGCTGCCGTATGTGTACATAATGCTATGTATACGGACACGTTACTATACACATTAATTAATACTATACAAGTAGTATGACGTATGTTATCATACTTATCAGTCTGTGTGCGCTACTCTCCCGCCGCGGGGACCTGCAACAAACAGAAGCATTTGTAACGATTAGAACAGATCATCGGGTGTACCATTAGGCACCCGAGTGGACTATTTGCTGTTAACACAGTTTAGACCCTTCCCACACAGTGTGAATGCGGTACTCCTGACCAGACCATAGCCCACTTGCTCGAGTGTCTGAAGTGTCCCAACTCCAACACTTTGTAGGACTTAAGAAACGCCACAAACGCCACAAACGCCACAAACGCCGCGATTAACGTGGCTATATTCTGGGCCCAAGAAATTGAAATAAGTACCATCGATACGAAAGAAGAAGAACAAGGGGCCTAGAATGGCGCCTTTAGCAGAATCATATTAGGAAAATAATATAAAATGGCCATTTTAGGCCCCCAGGTCATAATATTAGACAGAGGTGTATCTTATGTGTAGTACACCTACATATGGAGCGACGACGGCAGACGAGCGCTGGACAAAACTACCATCTGGGTGAGAAAATTCGACGTCCTAGAAGATCCAAGCGAAGGTGGCGAGATGAATGACAACGCAGCCGCTATTACGTTCCTGTTAACAAACTTGGCAGATAATTTCATACAAATTCTATAAAAAATATATATAATTCTTTTCCATTATACGGACATCGTGAAATAGGCCCTAAGAGTATCATATCAATTTTATTAATTAAAAATTATTGGAAAACTATTAGACTGTGTTAAATATTTGCGGAAAGCATACAAGTTGCTTAATTTTCCTTACAAAGAAGAACCATTTAAATGGATATGGCATGCCTAATAAATACAGTATTGATGAGAATAATAAATAGTAGTAGCAACCTTTTTACAAACTGCCCAAATGTTATCAATATAAACACGGCCTGTTCCTCAAAGGTCGCGCCCGTCATCGACTTTATTACACCAATACAACAACAAACAGACCACTTGAATGACATACGCTATTGCCAACGACAACATGCTCGCATTCACAACAATACTATTTACATCCACAACGATGATTATTGCCCAATATTTAGGCTTTATACGCGATAAACGATTTCTCAAAAATAACGTGATATTAATAACATCACGCGAGTTATATCGAAGGCCTATCGTACACGACTACCACTAATTCAAAAGAACTAGTTTATAAGCACCAATGAGTAGGTGGCCAGACTGTCACAGCACTTATAATGGATGTAGAAAGATCATTAACGAAGCCGACAGGCATTTGTTCTTCCTTTCATTGCGACCACTTTTTGTTCTGGACCGAACCTGGGAACCTTCTGGTCAAACCATTCCAGGTCAAAGTCCTAACTTTTTACACATGAATTTATTTTTAAATGTATTATTTTTTTAAAGATATTATAGCTTTGCTTTAAATGTCTCCATGCCCCCTGTACTATTCGCTGTTTTGAGCGCGTTACCGTAAAACGTGACTTTTCACACGAAAAAAAGGCCCTTTCCCAGCAATATTTCTTGCGCAACATTACTTAGTTTGATGTACAGAATGCTTGGTTGACGAGTTCCTGAAGAGTCCGTTTACACCCTCTATTTACTATGCAAACAATTACAAACTAAATACTATTGTAAAACTTTAGAAGCCTGTTCGGGCACGGACCGCCATTGAAGTACAAGTGCCGAGTGCTTTAGTCTTATGTAGAGGTAAAACAGAAAACCCAATAATTCTTCTCGACCCGGGGACCGCACCCAGGATCTTAGGCCCAGTGATTACACATTTTATAGTAAGAAGAATAAGTGATAAGTTGTCATCGACTTCATCAACATTATTAAAACGGGGCCTCCTTTTATGAGAGCGCGTGTCATCATCCATCACCAGGAGCAGTAGTGGCCAAGTAGGAAAAAATAGAAGTAGTAACGAATTACAAGCAATTCCGAATATGTATCAAGGCTAGTGGGAATGAACTAAAATAGGCAGCCCTTCGATAATCAGACGCAAACTTGTGGTATGTCGTGCTTTGTTGTAACGCACATTAGAGCTCGTTCCGCACAGAGCAGAGCGCAGTTACCTGCGCGGGGCGGCGCTAGATGCACGTGGTCTTGAGGTGCATGGACAGCAGCCCCTTGGCCACGAAGCCGCGCCCGCACAGCGCGCACACGTACGGCCGCGCGCCCGAGTGGTACCTGCAGCATACACATTATACATTGTATGGAATACTTGCTAGTCATTTTCATTATGTACAGTTATAATCATTAACTAATATGTAATAACATAGCAGAATACAAATGCAATTTTCTCGCAGATTAACTTTTAATTCAGATAAAATTTTAAGTGTGGGGGGACCTATTTCATAATTGCACGGGGTTTCAAATTTAGTCATTTTCCCCCCAAACTTGAGAGGTAAATAAGTGAGTTGGGATTTATTTAGGGGCACTTTATTTTAAATCCAAACATTAAATAGTGCTGCTCTCAACAACTATCGATACAATGATCCATCCTACATGTCGAAAACATCGCGAGCCAAGTCAAGATACTTGATTTGCTTATCTTCCTCAGCTTTCGCAACGTTCTCTTCATGCGGGACCGTTATGTCAACTATCATCGCGCGCCGCTGTGATCGATCCACCACCACTATATCAGGCTTATGGCTACAATTGTCCTGTCAGTGATGATGGATTGATACAAAGTGATATTGCCATTTTCGAGAACTGGGTCGGGCGCATACCTATAGTACGGCACTTCCGATTCCACAAGACCGTATTTTAGAGCAAGTTGCCGATGGATAATCCTGGCTACAAGGTTGTGTCTAGGGCCTATGGAAGATCTCTCCGTTAGCTAGACGAGAACACCCGTGATGGATTGATTCGCCCGGACGGTGGCATGCCCGACATATGTCAACTGTGCCTTCCTTTACAATCAATCTCCGTAGTTGTTAATCATCGTAATTTCATCTATAATTGCACAGACAAAACCTTCGGTTTATCCGAAGAGGTCCCCGCAACGTAGCCAAGCTACGGAAGCTGATAGGACGACAGGTCGCTGATAGGTCGGTGCCATGCAGGGCCCGGAAAAAGCGTCCGTGAAGCTCCATACTCTACCATATTTCCCTGCTGTCGTTAATGTCAAGCACTACCACTCTACACTACTAAGGTTTGTGCCAGTTCTCTGTAGCCAAGGAGACCGGGGTGAGCCCCTTATCCACCGCGACCACTTCTGATGCATCCCCACATCGCTTGTAAGAAATATTCCATGAGACTACATATGTCATCATCATTCTCCTGCCCTTATCCCAATTTATTTGAGGTCGGCGCAGCATGTCTTCTTCTTACATACAGAAGTATGGACGAGTAATAGAGAACTATTACTCGTCCATACTACGAGTAATAGAGAACTATTACTTGTCATCTCAGCAGTCACCTTCTGTCTAGCCATGACGATGGATAGACTGTGTGAAGGATTTCACACAGTCTATCCATCGTTTCTTTAATCTTCCTCTAGAACGTGATTGTGAAGTCTTAGCATTTAAAAAGCCTCGCTCTCCACACCTCCGCGAGATATACATAGTCTCACAACTGAAGAATTTGGGTGATGCATGCAACATGCCGTCAACAATGTTCGGACCCTCCTAGCCAGGGTGTCTAATTCTGTTTGAGTTCATGTGAGTATGCCGAAAGAGAACATCAAAACCGGCTTGACCCAACCGTTGAAGGCACGCACCTTATTTCCCCCTGATAAAAGGCTACCTAAATAGTTTTTTCAGGCAGTCAAAGAAGCGCTCCTTCAACGATTCCTTCGCGTCAGCCACATTGATGCTCAGCGCTTCTGACATACAAAAAATAAGTTTATAGGTTTCGGTTGCTGAGAGGGATCTAAGCTCTCTTTACATTTACGAAATATGTATGGTTGTAATGAAAAACAAACAATTATTTAAGAAAATGTGTGAATCCTCGGAACAGACGAGATCCCCATAAATTAGTGTTGAATGATTTACCTAGGCTAGCTTAATACAATAATAACTGCCTAGCAATGTGTGTGCGCATTTGTAATAAAATAACGAAGCATTTTAAAATATTAAATACAAAATTATTTAAAACTAAATTTTGTAAATGGTTACTTTAAATACAGGTTGTAAACGGACCCTTCACGAAGCCGTCATTAATTCTTCATTCTGTACATTAAACTAAGTTACTTTAGGCAAAAATATTTGCTGGGAAACGACTTTTTTTTTTGGGGTGAAAAATCACGTTTTACAGTATGACTCAATGTAACGCACTCAGAACATTGTGCTGATGGATGGATTGAATAATATGGAGGTCGTGGACGTGTTTAAAGTAAAAATCTTACTTTAACAACATGTATTTTAAATCTCCGTAACTAGAAGGTTCCCAGGTATGGTCTAGAACAAAAAAAATATCGCATTGACGGAGAGAACAAGTGCCTTTCCGCTTCGTTAAGGGTCTTTTTACACCCTTTACAGTAGTTTAACTTTCCTTTTAATATAGTTTTTATAGCTTTAAAGAATTTATAAATAAAAGTTTTCATGTTCTTAATATACAGTTCATTGTTGATGCCTCCTTACCTATTTTCCTGTCTTTAAAATTTAGCATGCTTGGTCTTATCCTAGCTAAACATGTTTGAGCCATTTAAATTTGTACTTAACACCTTTGTTTACCATGTTTTACGCAAATAAATATACTATTACTACAAGATTTATGAATCCCCCTTCGCTTTACATGCATGACCGCACATTTGTCGACACCCAATTCCATCCTGATGCTCTACTGAAAGTTTCAATTACCTTCAGTCGCTCCATCAGTTGCAAATCGTAGGGGGCAAAGAGTTTCAGGTCATCCTCGACAAGGAGCTATATAACTTGACCACCTCTCCTCAACCGATAGCCTACACCTGAATCCTCCAGCAGCGTGCTAAGAGGATTCAAGGCTAAGCACTCTACTTATCGGCTCGATATTTCTCTGGATTTGCGGACATTCTGTGTAGCGAAGGACAGTCCTCCATTGCCCATTGACTTTTTAGTCGTCTTACAAAGGTGGTCCACTCAATGTGCCCGACATAAAATAGCTCTAGACGCGATTTTTTTTTACCTACCAAAATAGGTACAAAGAAAAATAAATAAAACATTAGAAACCGATTCTGAAACATCCTGTTAATGATGTTTACGAGTCAAACGGGAGAACATACCTACACAGCGCTCGAGTCCAGTAGATCATCGCTAACAACAGGGTGTTTTAACTACGTCATGCGTCATAATACTGAATAATATGTTTATTTTTAAATGATTAAAATCTCATAAATACCCATTTTTTTTAATGAATGTTTAATAGACTTTGGATACATGATGTGGGCTGCCGTTGTAAGACGACTAAAAAGTCACGGTGTATATGTTACGACTAAAAGCTAAAGTACGGTTACACCTAGTTCTAGCCGGCTATACCTATGTGCGTGGAGGTTTGATGCACCCAATTTGGATGTAGAACTCGCCTGCCGCTGCCGCGGCACCGCTCGCTGCGCTCGCTCGGCTCGCGCGCCTTTGGTCACAGTTCTAACCTAACCTAACCTAATCCATTTGGTCGGTGTGTCCTAGCAATAAAAAGGATACACCTAAGTATAACCAGCCGCACCTAGTTATAGCCGGCTAGAACTAGGTGTAACCTTTTTTTTTGGGATGGGCTATCATCAAATAACTCCTCCCGCTTTGGGTGGAGTGGAAGGGAGTGTCACACTTTTACTGACTAAAACCCATCCATGTTCCTTCTTTGCCCTTTGTGTTCCAGGGCCGCGGTATCTCTTTCGAACAGTCCCGCAGCCCCGGCAGGCATCGGCCTTTGCGGGCCCCTTCCTGGTTGCTGACATCTCTTCGCCGTCGACACGGCCTGTCGTTATAAGACGGACGGACGGTGAGCTAACCCATTACTCACCGTCCACAGGCCTGCGCCTACGGTGGCCGGGAGCCACCACGTGGATTTCTGACTGAACGCCTAGCCGCAGAACGAGAACACGTGCAGCTTCTCACCGGAGTGAATGAATGCACCGCTCTGTGCCATATGGTCGCGTCTCTTACCGCTCGTGTATGACCAGTGTCGATCTCTGACTGAACGCCTTGCCGCAGTGCGAGCACACGTGCGGCTTCTCTCCGGAGTGGACCCGCTCGTGTAGCGTCAGGTTACATTTCTTCACGAAGCCTTTACCACATGTTCTGAAATCAAATAGACTTTAGTTAATGAAAATCTCAAAGAAAAATAACACTTGTCAGCAAAATCAGGGACGTTCGGAATATTTTAGTCTTCAACTAAACGTTTGACACTGTTTCAATACTCATCACTACATAGTATAAAGCAAAGTCGCTTCCCGCTGTCTGTCTGTCTGTCCCTATGTATGCTTACTTCTTTAAAACTACGCAACGGATTTTGATGCGGTTTTTTTTAATAGATAGAGTGATTCAAGAGGAAGGTTTATATGTATAATACATGCATAATATAGTAGAGAAACACTGATAATTTTAGAGGTTTTTAATGTAAGGTCGTAAATAAACATATTTTTTTGCGCTTATATTGCAAACGCTGGCTGAACCCTACGAGATAGATCAAAATAATGTACTACAGTATTGTACACCCTAAAAAGGTCTACAAAAAAGTCCGCGATGGTATATGTCTATCTCTTAGGGATAACCCACAATAACCATTTTTATCCTTTACTTACGAGAAAATAATGGCTTATTTACGAAAAAGCGATTTTAAGCAATACAGCATTAATCCTTATCCAATTAAGTACCTTAAATACTTTGTGCATGTGATATAGATCAATATGGCCCTTTACAGCATGTAATTTTTTTTTTTTTTTTTTTTTTTTTTTTTTTTTTTTTTTTGTACTCTATCACTATGCTGTCCTATTTGACCCCAAGGTTGACTGGTAGAGAATGCCTTGTGGCATTAAGTCCGCCTATGTACCACTTTTGTACATGAAGTTTAAATAAATAAATAAATAATTTAAATGAATATTTTCGAAGATATTACAGATTGAAAATAATCTGTCTGTTTGTCTGTTTGTTTGTACACGCTAATCTTCGGAACTACTGGACGGATTTGAATGTTTTCTTTTCGTTGTGTAGGTATGAAGTCTGGGCAACATATAGGCTATAATTTATCTGGGAAACTTGAACACCTAATGCAGAACCGCAACAGACCAGCTAAACTATAAGAGATACAAAAATGATACCATAGTAAAATTTTTCCGCGTGATGAGCATTTTCTGTTGAGAGAATAAATTTGAAGATCTGGAACACCTGATGTGGAACTCCAAGAGCCCAGCTACACTATAACATATATAGGAATGACGTCTTAGCAAGAGTTATTCAGCCTGATGTGCACTCTCTGTTGACGTATAAAAATTGAAGATCTGGAACACCTGTTATGGAATTCCAAGCGCCCAGCTGCACTATAACATATATAGGAATGACGTTTTCGCAACAGTTGTACAATCTGATGAGCACTCTCTGTTGACTTATAAAAATCGAAGATCTGGAACACCTGTTGTGGAACTCTAAGAGCCCAGCTACATCATAACACATATAGGAATAAAGTCTTAGCAAAAGTTGTTCGGTCTGATGGGCATTTCCTATTGACTTATAAAAATCGAAGATCAGAAATATCTGATGTGGAAATCAAAGCTATCACTAATTTCACTGTATAATTATAAAATAACATAAGCTGGGAGTACCTCCACGCGGTGAAGGCGGTAACAGTTTAGGACTGATTTTCGATGACGACGGTATATCATTGAAAATTTGACTTTACTGGACAAAATTCCCATTATTTTTTTTATTTTATCGAATAAATATGCCTTCGGGCTCATGTTATTTGAGTGTTTAATTTCCCTTTCCATTTATATTCGTGACACGGTAGCCTACCCGGTAACGCTGGGGAGCTTCGATTTTAATTGATCAGGTATCTTCACAATAAAACTATAACCATGCCTAGAAAGAGGTCAAATCTTTCCCAATGTTCCAAAGGAGCTAAAAGATTGAGGATCATAAGATCCCAAGAATCTACCGAAGAACGTCAGGAGAGACTTGATGCTGTTCGAGAACATCAGGCTGCAACTCGCTCCGTGGAAACCTCTTCGGATCGCGAAGCACGCCTGCGTTCTCAGCGTATTTACCCATCTACATCCAGGTCTCTAGAGACCAGTGAAGAATATGATGCGCGACTGACCGCTGATCGTGAACGTCACGCATTGTCTCGCGAGTCGGAGACGTTCACGGATAGAGAATTGCGCTTGAGTTCCAAGCGTATCTACGCATCGACTTCTAGGTCTCTAGAGACAAGTGGGGAACGTGATGCGCGACTGACCGCTGATCGTGAACGTCACGCATTGTCTCGCAAGTCGGAGACGTTCACGAATAGAGAATTGCGCTTGAATTCCAAGCGTATCTATGCATCGACTTCTAGGTCTCTAGAGACAAGTGGGGAACGTGATGCGCGACTGACCGCTTATTGTGAACGTCACGCATTGTCTCGCGAGTTGGAGACGTTCACGGATAGAGAATTGCGCTTGAGTTCCAAGCCTATATATGCATCGACTTCTGACTTACAAAAATGAAAGATATGGAACGTCTCGAATCGTCTCGCGCATCCCGTTGTTTTCCCGTCCCCGGGCTCTTAGAATTCGACATCAGCCATTTCAGATCTTCCATTTTGACGACCCCGTTGTCGCTGGCATAAGCAACAGGATCCGCGTACGAAGTCGCGGGCAGAAGCTAGTTCTATGATAATTTATAGCAAAATATGAGGGAAACTGTAAAAATGAATCTTCGATAGGCGATAATTGCTTTAAAAGAAAGTTAGTGACAATCACTGCACAGTTAATTACCAATTCAATTAAGTAGTAGTAAGACTGTTATAGGGTTCACCAGGGCAACATTCTTGGTCCAGCTCTACAGATACTTAAGAAAAAATGCTAAGGGAGCCTGCCGTTGTCTCGTTTTTCTCGTAATCCCACGTGAGCAATGTTCAATCTCTAGGTCGGGTGAAGTTGATTTTTGACTCACTTGCAGACGTTGGGCTTGTATCCCGTGTGAATGCGGATGTGGAACTTGAGGTGCTCGCGCGAGGACAGCGCCTTGCCGCACACGTTGCACAGGAAGTTGCGTTCGCCCGAGTGCGCGCGCAGGTGGCGCCGCAGCGAGTTGATGTGCGCGAAGTGCCGCGCGCACACGCCGCAGCGCAGCGCTAGCGCGCGTCCTGCGGCCTCCGGGTGCGCGCGCGTGCGGTGCGACAGCAGGTAGCTGCGGAGACACGATACACTAACGCTCTCAACAATATCACTAACGGCGACATATCCATACCCGATCGCAGTCAATCGACTAACTAACTAATACATTATTGGAGCCGGCGTGGATGAATTTTCAAAAATATATCCAGACCCTATGACCCAGCCGTAATAAGAATCAAAGTCTGGGAGGACAGATTAATGGAAAACGTAGATTTTTAATTAACTTGTTGATATTTTCATATTGTGTGGAAACCGGTTGTGAAAAGTAAAGAAACGATGGATGAATTGTGTGTAAGATCTTCTTAGCGTATCGATGGCAATATAAATTGTGTCGGCCCAGAACTGAGCTACTAGTTTGGCTGTGGAAAATGATATGGCTAGAAAAGGCGTGACAACTGAGATAAAGCCCAATAGACCCTAAAATTGGCACAGGGGCAGGAAAATGATGATGATATAATGATACAGTTTTAGCTTTAACCAAAATCGGCCCTACTACGAACTAACTCTACAAAGACTACAACGAGGATTTTTCGCTTTTTTCTCATAATCTAATTTTCATTGTCTAATTAAGTTAGCGAAATTTCCTAAAACATCGATGTAAGTATGGCTAGAGACTCACCGCATATAGACGAAGGCTTCCGGACACAGGTCGCACACAAAGCGCTTGTTGACGGGCTCAGCTGACGCGCCCGCGTCGTAGTTGTGCGTCAGGCCTACAAAGTTTACATTAGCATAATCAGCGTACATTGTCGCTACTACGGTGACACAGGCCTCCTCTCTGTGAGTGGGAGTAGACTGTCATCCAACTCGAGGACGCAGTGCGGGTTGGTAGATGTCACATGTATTCGAATTTTTAATTCCAGTACATGCCAGTTTCCACACTTTCGTTCCTCCACCTTTTCGAAAACAGTGACAAAATGAATTACGCTAGTGCGCCTGCCTGGGCTCAAACCCACGGCCGATAATTCACAAGACAACCACTGCTCACTCATTTTGTATTTATTACAATTTCATCAACTAAACAATTGGTTATACCAAACAATCAAGTTTGTGTTCTGTATTGGATAGCAGTAGCTGGTAATAATAACATAATTTGACATAGTGAAGTGTCCCATTAGACTTCTTGGATTCGGACAGCCCTTTACGTTCTGGTTCCTTTAAAGGTTAAACATAAGGACTGCTCAGAGACATTATTCTGCTAGATGATGCTGAACCATTTTTAATTTATTTTGTTTTATATGTAACCGGTGCAAAGTCATAGGACCTGTCTGTTCTTTTCTTTCTTTGTTGTTAGTTATTCGTTGGTAAGTTCGAACTAGACGATTTGTTTGTATGCGTACCATGTTTCAGTATCTGGTGCGGGTCGCGGAAGGTCTTCTCGCAGAGCGCGCAGCGGTAGGGGCGCCGGTCGCGCTCCCAGTGGCGCGTCCAGTGCGCCGCCCACTCGCCGCGGGTCACCACCTGCCAAGGGACAAACATAAAACTAACTACCGACTGGGTGACTTACTTACCGCATAACAGTATTGCTACAAACATTCTCTACCAACTAGGCTTGTTTATGTATTCATTTTAACAATGAACCTTTCCTAATGTCAGAAATGTTTAGGTCCTCTAGAATAAATGCAGGGTCCTCCAAATAAATAAAAACGTGTGTGTAAATCGTGTATTAGCCTAGCAGGCAATTTGTTTCTGAGATGTTGGATCGCCACTTGCCCTCCCGCGCTAAAACACTACGAAGTGAATGTTGAGTATTTGATTTTGTTCAAAAAGGTTGTAACCCTAATTGAACTAAATGAAGTTTGATTTAGTAGTAAACACGTACCTTCCGACATCTCGTGCAGCGCAGCGGCTCCTGGTCGGGCGGCGGCGGCGCGGCCGGCGGCTCGCCCAGGGCGGACTCCGCTGCGTGCTGTCTGGAACGCAAGCCACGTCTTCACTATTATAAATATGAAACATTTCAATTTCCTTCAACAATAGTTAGGTTAACTAAAATTTATTGCAATAGTGCAGGTGTCAATAAAGAGGTCATACATTCTAACTTTTCCATATTCATACTTTTGTTTATTTACTTATAAATATACATTCTACTACCTTTCAGCTGTCCCGAGGAAATAAGACGCTGTCCCTCTTTTGGCAAGCTGAAAAATGTGCCTCAGGGATTGTCTGAGCATGTATTAATATTTTTCTAAGCAGTGACGACTATTTGTATGTCTATGAGCCAAATACATTAAAAGACACTCTTTTAATTTCGCATGCATTCTAAAAAACTAACATAACACATAAAAATATTAGTTTGTTAGATAATACCCCATACCCCAACAGTTCTCTTTGCTCTATAATTGAAAAAAAAAAACTCCTTAAGTGCTCTACGAAAATAAGTCACCTAATGGCACAAGTGAAACCTTTTTACCCAAAGCATTGATACACAAAAATATTTGAAATGCATATAATATAGAATATTGCAATTTCTATGTTACATCAGTTTTTTAGATAATTTGCGTTTTGCTGCTGCCACTCCATTTGTATATCATCATTCTAACTTCTGTAGAAAGATGTCCATAGCTGAACAAACTCCTTTGAATATGAATATACCACACTATAACTATTTACAATTTAAGAGTAGCAAGCATGTATGTGGTGCTACCTGTAATGCTGAAGCGCCTCAGTCCTGCTAAAGCACTGAGTGAAACAGATGCAGCAGTTGAACAGGTCTATGTCCTTCAGCTGCGGCGGCTTCTCCTCCAGCAGCTCCTCCTTGATGGTGTCTAACGCCACTACACCATCCTCTCTATCCACCACTGTGATTGTTGCATCAGGCAGGCAGTTCATCAGCTCCCCCCACTCCTTTATATTATTTGCTTTTTTTCTTCTAACTTTTTTTTCAGTAACTGACCCATTGATAGACTTTTTACCCTTTTTCTTCTTTAAACTTATTAATGATATATCATCGCTGCCTGAGGAGCCATTATCAAAGTGATCAGAGTCCATATGAAAGTAGTCTTCTTCTTTCTTGATGGGTGAAAATGATTTAGGTTCCTCTTTAACTTGAACTGAGATATTGCAGTCATAGGGTGCATCCTGACAGTCTGTCTGTGTGCTTCTCTCACAGTGTGCAGCATGGTCGTGAGGGACAGGAGGAGGCGAGCCGCTATTTTTGACGAGCGTCAGGTCCACCAAGCCATCAACACAGGCCCCAGACGGCAAGAATAAACTGCGCAACCTGAAATCAGTTTGGACAAACATTGAGTTAATAAAGACAACTTCTACTATATTGCCTGTAAATGAGCCTTAACAATAGTCATTGCAATGATTTATTGTTAGTTTGTTTAGAAAAATAACTTAAACATTCAATTCAACTAGTTGTGGAGTGTATTAATTAACTGTTAAATTATTGCATTGCTATTCTCCGAACTATTACTGAATTAATGAAATAAATTAAGATAAGTTCACCGGTTCCTGCAACAACTGATGATATTCGAACGTTTCAAACACAATACTCACCTATTTTGAACTTCAATAGTTTCATTGCAAAACTGATAGAAGTCGTTCACTTTGCAACTACACTTGTCACACACCTTCTGAGGGAGCCGGTCGTTCTTGAAAACCTATCAATAAACACCATTAATATCGTATAATATATAGGTTAAAATTACACATGAAAAACGTAAGGACACATCTACGAATATTACCTTTATCGGCAGATATAGCGACAATTTGAGATACAACGCATTTTCTTCATCAAATATATCATTATTGACAAACTTTGTTGAACAACATAATCGACAAATTTCATCCATTATTATTTAAAAAAATAAATAAACGATCCGTCCGTGATGTTTATTCCGCAGGAAAGTGACAGATAGCGGCCATTTGTCAAATATTGACCTTACCAAAGTCTGGGTTGCCAATTAATATAAAGAGGAATAGAGTATTGTGCGAGACCTAAAACACAAAATGTATTTTGTATAGATATGTTTTCAAGAGAGCAGGGGTGGGCGGAGGCGGAGTTGGAGGATGTGAGGCGCTGCGCCAAACTTTTGATTAATGAACATAATGTTTGTAAAGTTAACTTAGTTCAGTTAAATTGCTAATATTCACAACATTGAGAACTTTCGTAATGTGCTGTTAACTTTATGTTAAGAATTCTAGATGTTATTGAAGATTTATTTACTGAAATATTTTATTATGACTTACACAATACAAATGTTAGTAATTAATAAACAGCAAACCCTAACCCTTTTGAGCACTGATTTAAGTATTATCTCAATGCCTATAAAATTAGGTAATTGAATTTCAAGGGCGAGCAGATTCATATCATGGACATAAATTTAATTTTTTCAAGCATAAAATTAGTGATTCTCGTAAAGCCCCTTCTATTAATGGAAGAGTTTTTTGCCGTAGCAAACAAATAATTAATCATCAGTCATTTAACTCCAACCTATCTTACACACTTATTTTCTAGTTTTAACTCTATTAAATCCTACTTATTACCTAGATTTTATTTAAGTCCTACATGTCATTTGATTGACATAGTCAGTTAATTCTGTCTAGCTAGCTGGACCAACATTTAGCAGTATTTGGTAATCAAAAGATAGCCCGTTGTTATAAAGGCAAATGAGTAGGTAATACCAAGTCCAGAAATAGTATGGTTGATGATGTGGAAGTGGATCTTTATTACACAGTAACACGTTTGTCAACAAGTTTTAATGATGACTAATGCATGCCCGACACCTAGGACACGTGACCGGTCTGTGCTGCAAGGTCCGAAGGATTTGACTAGTGATACACAACATCACCTAAACTTAGATCGCTCAAAGCAAGGACAATGCAGGCCAGTTCGACAGCACTGTTAATGATTGTGTCATAACATAATAATATATGAAGTAATTACGTTAGAATGAGCGCGGCATAACTTCCTGAAGCGAGTAGTTTTCGCGCGATAGCTCGCGATAAAAGCGTTGACTGCCACTTATCTTTATCTTTATCGTGCGCCTTCAGCAAATAAAGTGTAAAAAACGAGATAAAGCCGAGGTACCAATGTGGCTGAAGTGACGGTGCATACGTTTATATGTTCTCTCGATGTCTAATGTCATCTATCTTCAGAAGGCCACCTGAACGAACCTAACGTCGCCTGCGCTGTAACAGGTCATCATATCGTGTTAACCTGACCATATAGACAGTACGATGGCGACAGACATCTGCAACACGGCTACAATAGATGGTGACAGAAGTCAGAACGGTAGTGCCATTGCTGAATTTCGCTTACTCAGCAAATGGACAGATGCTCGAGCATTGTCAATATAATTAGCACCCTGTCGACTACTGTCTTAGCTCCTACTACAACTCCAACCGTCTCATCCAAATACAAAGCCCTTTGCTTATGTCTGCCTTCTACTGCGGGGCGCAGGTCGCACGGAAACTTCTTCGCGGCTTGCAGGAAAAAATCATAGTGAACAATAAACACCCAGTTAAATATGATGTCATCGGTTTCTACCAGGAATAATCGATATATTTTTATCTTCATCAACATGTTTGATTAGTTCAGAAGCTACTACAAGTACTTAATAAAAATAATTAGGCCGACCTTTAGCAACTGAACGATGAAATAATTACCTACTTCCGACTCGACACGTTTTGTTCATTGATAAAATTATCCTGTTAAAAATAAACACGTGGATTTTATTATTAAATAGAGACGTGTTGATAAAAATAAAGGAGGATTTAACTCTAAGTATCAAGACCACTAGCTCATTATTTTTGTTAGCCTGATGTCCCACTCATAAGCAAAGGCGTCCCCTATTCCTGTTACTTCTCTCAGTGTTGTACTTCTTGTCGTCAAATATTGAGGAAGCTGTCCAAAGCATCCCGCACTATTCTTCTCGGGCCGTCGCGACGCTTTTTAGCTGTCTCAGGACTCCGATGCAAACTTGTGATATTCGAGCCCACAGCTTCGCTGGTATCCGGCAGACATGGTCTGCCCAGCCCTCCAACATTATTAACAAAAATAATACTTAACATCAGTTAAGACTTAAGACGTCAATTACATCTGGGACAAGCTAGAATGTTGTCATCTCCTACCCTTTACGCTGTGAAAGACATCGATTTTGAGATAATTCACGTTATTATAGTAACTAATTTTTTGTGCAGTTTAAGCTCTTGCTGTGTGAAGGGTATGGGCTAGCAGACCAGTGGCTATTCCGCTGGTGTTATAATAGGCAAGAACACTTCCTACGATACTTCAACATTCTTCGGGTGTTGCAGGTGTCCATAGGCGGTAGTGACCATTTGCGAACTAGTGACTAGTCTTATTAACCCTGTTCGAAGCAACCGGTAGAAGTTAAAGATAGCTCATGCATCTATGTAAGTAACAGTTCTAAAATGAACGGGAAAACCTCAGTAGACACTTACGTTACAATAACATGTCCAAGGTAGGACCTTGACAACCGCAGCACAATACTCGACACGTAATAACACTTCGCCTGCTTATTTTTAGCATTGATAAAGGATATTAAGATAACGATACTTATTGCTTGAATGTAATTGGTTCATGGAATCAGCTGGCCCTGGCAGCCTGATGGAGGGTGTCCTATGAAACTCACTATTATGTTGACTGGTTTCGTTATTTTGAAAACTGAATAGTTTCGTTTCTTATATTTTCTTCAGCCTACAGCGGTCCACTGCTGGGGGTCGGAGCCCGCAAATGCACTTTTGAAGGTGTCGTCTCTCGGGTACACCTCATAAACTTACACTATCCAGCTTCTTTCATGGGATGAGTTTATTTTCAAGTTAACTTTATTACAATATAATATCATTCATCATCATATAATGTAACAAAATAATATAAAATAATTATTGTAAGCAATTTTGCTAAACTTCCCCACCCCCACATCGAAAGATGAGAAAGAACAGCAAATATTTAGTCATCCTGATGTTCAGGTGAATATTGAAGATAATTAGGAATGTGAGTAAACACGTGATTATGAATTTCTACTTACTACACTTAAATTCAACATATTTGATTACATGATGAAGATTACTTCAATCTTAATTAAATTAAGATAAGATTTTAAATACTAGGTATTATAGTACCTACAATAGTTTTAAAATATACTACATAATATTTGCCTGGGGTTATAAAAATTGTAGGATAACTGCACCAAAAAACTAATTTAGAGAAAGTTTATCTGGAACCTGTGTCGTGATAAGGAAAAATAGGTTCAGGTGTGGCTGTTATCAGATAGTGTGGCGGGGCCGATGCGCACACGATACGCGCACTCACACCCAAATGTAATGCGTGTGATGTGGCCAGGGACGCAATGCGCAGTTACACAAGGATTGTTAGCAATCAAACCTACAGGACTTGTTACTTTTTCTAACTCCCTACGGTTTTATTCTTTTGACTCTACCTTTATCACCAGCTGACTCGACAATTAATTTTGCTAAACCAGAATCACACTCGATTTTAACATTAATCTTATTAGCAAGCCTCCATACTAGAAAGGCAGTTTCATTGCGAAAGTTCAAGCAGAACATGAACTGCTCAGATACCGCATACGAAGCTACTACTTTCAGATTAGGGGATGATAGGTAGTGTAGGTACCTACATTTCTAGGTCGGTAGCGAAGTATCACGCTGTGCCATCACTGCTATGATTCAAGTGGAAAAACAATTGATTACATTGACACATAATTTCACAGCTGGCCATAGGCCTCTAGCCCATGAGTTCCCACTTTTGTTTAACTTTTATTTTCTTTGATTTTTTTTCTTTGAATTGGGCAGAATCCAGACTGCCTACCTACGTGTAAGAGAACCGACCGTTTTCACAGGTCAGTAAAAGATGACATTAAAAGACCAGCAGTATAACTTTGCAAGCGCCTTTTAAAGCCAGCTCTCCTTACATGACTTCATGACTGATTATGATAACTTTGAAGATTTGAGTACAATATATACAATATTAGGCAGACATTTGTATAAGTAGTCAATGAACAAGAAGAGAAGAAGACTTTGAAGGTGTCAAATTGAAGCTCAATGAATACTGCAGCAGATGAAGCATCAGCGGTTTTTCCTCAATAATTTGTAGGGAGGTCATTCTTAGGGCAGGTCAAGAATCAATACATATTACAGTTGACGCGCACGTGGTACAACACTTTCACATGGTGATGACTGACCATTTTTTTTTTCGGAAGGAAATCATCAAATGACCCCTCCCGCTCTGGGCGGAGTGGAAGCGAGTGTCAAACTCGTACTGACTAAAACCCATCCATGTCCCTTCTTTGCCCTTTGTGTTCCAGGGCCGCGGTACCTCTTTCGAACAGTCCCGCAGCCCATGGTGACTGACCTTCACTTTTAGTTTAGTAATCACCTGTTACATGTAGGAGTGTATTGTAACCCACATCTGCTGCAGCCCATAATCTCTTACCACAACATTCTGATTGTTCTTGCTAAGTTGAGGTGGAACAAAAACTACACGAAGTGAGTTGTGTTGGTTTTTCTATAAATACTAATGTTATGGAAATATAATCGTGGTCACGTGTGCGCGGAGAGGTCGCCTCATTGTGACGTCATGGTCGCGAAGGATGTGAGACCTGCATGCGCTTGCGCCGCGCCTCTTACAGAATTCAGCATTGTTTTTTTGCTCATTCGAATTTATAATGACAACGTTTTTACCAATTTAGCTTCGTAATTTTAGATCTTAATATGAATTATATAAGTAACTTTATTTTTTTCCCAAATTCCAGAAAAAAAATAATATTGAAGCATGTGTTGTAAACTAAAAATCTGTAATTTTAAAGTGATCTTACATTAACTACATAGTAGTCCCTAACACACCCCGCACAGCCTCGCCCGCTAGGCCGCCACGGCACAGTTGCCCCTGTGGATATCAAAGGCAGATTTTGGCACATTGTCGAAGTACTTTTCAACAAAAGTTTGTGAAGCCAGCATGTCTACATTACATCCGATCATAACCTAATATCTGAAAATGTCTGCAACCTTGAAACATTTGGTAAACACGAGATGAAAATCGATACGACAAACTTGAGAGTGAACTTTGCAATCGAGTAAAGCGGGCGGCACACACGTTGTGAACTCTGGCTTAACTTTAACCCACATAACAAAGTTCAATGTAAACACAATACGACAGAAGTTTCCGAAGTTCCAGTTCACGGCCGCCGCCGCCGGGGCGCGCCCCACCCCCCTCCGGGGCCGGCCCCACCCCCGCTCACACGGTGTGCGCCGGCCGCCGGCTCCCGGCCGCCCAGCCAGCCGCCCGCCCGCGGGTTGGGCGCGGGCGGCTCGCAATATTCATACTGCTCGCGATTTTATTTCTTATTTTGTATAGGTTTGATTCATCGGCTGCACTCGGACAGTGCATCGATTGATTTTACCTCGTAACATAGTTGTTTTGTTTATGTTTTATGATGAATGGGGTCGTACGTTTGTGTGTCGCGCTCTCGCTCTAGGGCTGTGAGCAGACTTGTAAGCGGCAACCGAAATAGCTTAATGCAGTAGTTATTCAATGTACAAAAATGTGGAAATATTTATTTGTAGACCCAGAGTGTATTTAAACCCGCGCGATTTATGTTTTTTTAGAATCCGATGAACAGCCTGGCCTCTGGATCGTGCGCATTGTCTACTATATTACAGGCTACCAGAAACTAGACCAGCCGCGATTATGCTAGATGTTCTGATTAGTTCTGATTCGAGTTTATCTTCTAAGAAAAATAGTAAATATTGACTGTCGCAGACAGTTGTCACTATTTCTGAGTAATCCCACTAATATTATAAATACGAAAGTTTGTGAGGATGGATTGATGGATGTTTGTTACTCTTTCACGCAAAAACTTCTGACCGGATCTGTGTGACAAAACAGAAACCTGGATTAACACATAAATAGGATACTTTTTATTCCGGTCATATGATCCCGTGAGACGGTGAGACATAACCGAACTCCACGCGTGTGAAGCTGCGGGCATAAGCTAGTATTGTATAATAGTAGGTTGGTGGGAGCACGTGGAGCTAGGACGTTGTAAGTAGTTAGTAACCATATGTTTACAGTGTTAGGATTACACCACCCACGTGACGATGGGTTTGTTGAGAAATCCTTATCTTACACTCAGTGTTTACCTGTATCCGTTTTATCAGTTCACACTGAAAGGTGGCACTCGAATTTGGTTTTCAATAATAATTTCTTCGAACTAATGCCAATAGAAGTCCAAACAACTTCTAGAATAGAGAGCATCACACTTTGCACACGTAGACCTCCGATAAGTAGACCTTATCAGGTATTGATAAACCTGTTTAGTCATCGTTTCGTTAAAAACTTTTTGTAAAGAGGTTTCAAGTATTTCGTGGAAGTCGATGACATTAAATTTGACAGATTAATAAAAAAGATGCATAAAACAATTATTCTTTTAGTATTTAAAGTGTTATTCAATTATATTATTTAAACGTAGCCAAAACCTTATTTTAATAATTCTTTTGGCGCTCTTCTAGCTTAAAATACCGATTTAAAAATTTCACCCGAATGTGACTGAACAAAAAGTGCAAATTCCGTTTCAACCAGGTGAAACTCGTAACCGTAGCCGCGTGCACTCCAACACTTGCTTCTCTGTTTTCAGCCGCCGCCGTTCCTTGCTGCAGCATAAACTTGTACTTGACACGGCTTTCAGCTATTAAGTCAAAAACTGGGGAAACTGGCTGAGTCACCTGTATCAAGGATAATTGCGAAACATTGAGTCCTAATCACAAAGCCGTGCGTATTGGGCGCCGGCGTGGTAATCTAGAAGCTGATAACTTCAATAAACCAACACTTTGGATAACCTCGGATATGTTGATAGTGTACGTTTAAGGCCGTGGATTAGAGGGGTTAGGTTTAATTTAGGTGTGTAGTTCAATCATCCTCCTGCCATGTGTAAATTGCGGTCATTTTTTTTCATTGAATATCTAATAGGTAATCGCCATCGCAGCCAGCCAGCCATTTTTGTGAACTTTTTATGAACCTACGGAATATAATAGTATAAATGTGAAGCAGTAAAGCGCCCTATGTGATTATTATTTAAATTGTTGAAATTATTTAGTGTTGAACTGTTGACTTATATCAGTCGCCAATATATAATTTCAACATTGAGGGCAAGCCTATCGCTGTTATCAGGCACTACTTCCATCCCGGGCTATATCTAATTGAGACTTTTTCCCACAGGAAAACTCAAATAAGTTTGTATACCTATAATTTATTCAACTTGGAAGGAAACCTGGGCCGAGACAACTACATAGTTGGACAGCAACGAGGGGAGCGAGTCTCCCATATCATTTACTGAAGAAGGGTTTATTACTCTGCGTATAAATTCACAAAATGACAGTAATGTTTAGTTGTGTACTCGTACAGGTGTATGATATGCTCCAGAAAGCACACACCTTATGTCTTATCAAATGACACCGTTTGATATGCGACTTTACCACCTTATCTATCGTGTCGAAATTCTTCCACGTATCACGTATCCTAGTTTAAGGTTCGTATCAACCATGTTGTATTTTCGCATTTAATAATACTTTCCTAAACACACTAAATATGGGCACTTGTAGCAACGCAATTTTTTAGGTTTTTTTTTGGTCTTTGATGTGTTTTGATTCATCTGCATGTCTTTTTCAGTCCTGTTGTTATGACGCAAGTATCGAAATACTGTTATCATCATGAATCATTGGAAAGAAATGTTGCATTTCCTACTCTAGCATCACCGACAGACTTCGCTTCTCTCTCTCTAAGAACTATGAGAAAGAAATGAAATTATCTGCCAGCAGCAGCTAGATAATAATTATAATGTAATAAAGGTGTATCTCAACTGCAAACAAGAGAGCTAGTCTCGGAGGTGGTGTCGTCGTCAGCAGATAGGCCGCGGTCGCCAGGCGCGCGGGTGCGTGGGGCGCCGGCGCAGCGCCCGCGCCGCCAGCGCCGCTTATCACCGATACCTTGCCGATTGGCTGAGTGGAGTGTTTGCGCGCCTGATACGGCTGACGGGGGCCAATCGATTCCCCGTTCCGTCGAATCTTATCACGATCATGGTGGACGTTTGTGCCTCGTGTCGGTACACCGATATCATATCTGAAGATATCGACGAAAGTATAAATATGGGCCCATCGATCGATCGGGTCTCTATCGGAGTGTGAGCTGTGATTACGATTGACTGTGCAGACGACTGCGCGTGTTGTTCTTGTGCTGGAGCCCCTCACCACCGGGACCCGGGACTCTTCGTCGGTGCTCGGGTGACGGTGTCGTTCCATTTGTCGGATCCTGGTGATACTCAACCTTTTATTTTATCTTGTCGTGCCTTGATAGCAACTGTCGACGTGGCAGCCGCATCCAGCTACCTATTGCGATGCTATTCATTCTGTCACTGTCCGTGCTTACCCCGTGGACGTTCATTGTGCCGGCAGTTTAGCGGCTGAATTAGTGTCACTGTTAATACAAAACGACAACGATTACGTAATAACATATGGTGGTCCAATGGCACATGTGTGGGCTCGCTCCGTGTGATTTGCCGCTCGGAGTATGTACAAATTATCTTCTTAATGTAGCCATAATTAAATTGCGGCTACATTCGCTACACAGCTATGCAGGGTCGCTGACGCGACAGGGAAAAGCGTTGCTCTTATCAGTAAACATTAGCCGCACCTTTTCGAGCGGTGATAGCGAGCCGCCCGGCTCCATATCGAGTGCGCGCGCTACGATTGTCACACTGAACAAACACGCACCAGACAACATTCATGTCGTATAAATATTCATTTTGTTTTTCAGAGTTCACCGGACAGCGCCACGTGCTAGGCCTCACGTCTGAGTTGGACAGGGGATCTTGACAGTTTGAGCCATGTGCTGCCAGATCTATCTTTCCAGCTCACGCGTGAAGCCGCCTCGTCTCAGCGCCGATGTCGTCGCACCGGCCACTCTGGAAGACAACTACTGCTGCAACAACACAGACCATCGACGCGTGAAGGATTAAGTGGAGGTGTGATCTCTTCACTTTTTATGCTTAAAGTGAGATTCAACTCCTCCAACTTAATTCCGAAACGCTTATACTACGCTTAAACGACGCAAGATCTACGATTTTGGATGATAAACGAATAATTATTTTACTGTGTATGTACTACCATTTATTTATTACTTCATATAATATTAAGAAGAGTACCTAGGTAGGTACGAGATTATTTTATGCTCTTACTATGTTCAGATTTAAGCAGGTACTCATGAGATTTGTAAATAGTTTAATCATATTATGTTAAAATAAATATTTAACAACATTAATTCTTTGTTATAATTTCACAACTCCAACCTAGGCCCTATACTTCCATCAACGCCTGTAGTTTACTATTTCAAATAGTGGCGCCACTGTACGCGACACGCGAGCATTATGGGAGACCCAACGCTACGCGACTAGAGTGAAGTGCGCAGCAAATCACTAGAAAAAAATCACAACACCCAAAACAAAAAATGGGCAAAAAAATGTTGGTAACACCGGTGCGCTAAAAAAGCTTGCAAACTTCACGCACCTAACCTGCGCTGGACATCGACTCGTCCGTATCTCTAAACTCTGGGAAAATGTATATTGATTTTTCAAAGAAAAGTCAACCGATGTAACAAAACACCGTTCGCGGAGTGTTTATACGCGTATAGAAGTGCCGTGGTCGATGTGCTGTGTCGTCAAGATGATGCGACGGTGTTCGTCGTCGCGTTCCGAGTGAGATCGGAGAGAGTGTTGCGTCGCTCGGCCGACGGCCCGGAGCCCGGCCGCGGCCAGGGCCTGGGCGCGCCATGGACGCCGGCGCTGCTGACCCGCTGCGAGTGGCCAGGCCGTGAGTATCGTGTCTCTTCGCCCGCACCCATCGCCTGCAGCGTGCCGTGCTCGTTCCGCCCGCGTTCTTACGTCGTGGATATTTCGGTCCCCGCGAGCCCATCCGAGGTTGCGAAACAGCCCGTCCGCGCTCGTTTCTCGCTCGCGCCGAGCGGACATTCTCTCGCTCGTGCGGTCGCGGCGTCACGGCCTCCGCGTTGCGCCATTTCGAAACGGTCGCATCGTCCGCTCGCGCTAGTGCTCGCGAGCCGAGGCGAGGACACCGCGCCAGGCTGATAGCGATCGAGCAGCGAGCGCGGCGGCCGAGCGTGACCGCTCCGCCCGCTCAGCCCCGGTGCCTCCCGTATGAATGACTCGGCCAGCCGGGATCGTAAATCAGAATCGTGTTTACAGTTTTTGCGGGGCGCACGAAACCTGTCGCGCCGCCCCCGAGACAAAGGGCGGCGCGAGAGGCGCTCGGCCTCGCTGCGGCCCGACCGTGGCGCTCACCAAACGCCCGAGTGAATTATGGCTAGGTGCATATAACCCGTGCACTACACACTACACATACCTAACATACGCGCCTACCTACCTATAGCTATATGCAGTGAAGGCTGCGAGTACGTACCTACCTACTCAAACAAAGCATTTTGCCCACAAATCCATACTGCTAGCCTCGCACGGCCAGCGTTCGCGTTCTTTGTGAAATTTCGTGCGACTCCGCGGCGGGTGATGTCATGTGTGTTTGTCGTCTTAGCTAACATCTGGCTGATTGTCAATTGTTCGTTTTAGTGTGCATTTTGAGGTTAGGTCGTGACTGTGCCTTTGAGAGGTCCTGGAGTGGCGCTCGGCCCCCGGCGGCGCAGCCCGGCGCGCGGAGCACTGGAGTGCAGTGTGTGTGTGCAGAGTGTCACGGTGCCAGTGAGAGTGAGCCGCTGCTTGTTATGTTGTCTCAGCTATTAAATGCAGCAATTCTGAGTTGATTGCTCATTAAAAAGTTTCAATTAGTGTTTGATGTGATTGTGACAGTGAGCGTGCCGGAACGTGCTGGGCCGGGTGTGCAGTCCATGTGAGCACCGGCGGCCCCATGCTCAGGTGATATACGTGGCTGCGAGCGTGTGTTGGCATTGTGTTCAGTAGCTACCTACTCTCAGGTCATTTACCTGCTTAGCAAACTATTAACAAACTGGTAGGAGTGATAAAACTAGAAGGACTACAGGTTTTCAAGTGACTGAGTTACATCATGCTCATGATTGCACACAAAGTGGTTTTATCTCTGCATTCTTTGTTGAACAGTGTTCAAACTGGATAGTGGTATCTGCCACTGCCAGGCTAGTTTTTAAATTATTTGAATTTGCCTTAAATGTTAATGGTTCCTGTGGCACAGCACTTTGCATATTTAACACATTTGGAACATGTTTGTTTCCAGTCACAAGCTCAATCTATTAAATGAACAATTCTAACATCACTGTCTACTGCTCGCTACTCGTACTAGTCACTAGAGTACAGGAAAAATGTGCTCTGTTTATATATAAACAATCTGTAAGTAAGTCATAACTTGCTAACATTAATGTGTATTAGGAGCATTTGATTTATAGTTATTATGAATTAATTTAATGATGTAATAAACATCAATCTGAAGTTCATTTTGATTTACAATTTGTAGAACTCAGCTGATAAATGAAGCATAAATTGACAATATAAACAAACATAATGGCCATGTGAATGTCCATCAATCTTGATGATGAGCAGTGATTCAGTCTGATGAAGCACACATTGAAGAATGCTAATGTGCGGTCATTGATATTTAGGAAGATATAGTGCGGCGTGTTGTGATGCTGTGTCTGAGTGATTGTGAGTGGCTCTCACACACAAGCCCTGTGTTTGGTGCACCTAGTGCGGGGTAAGTTAGTTGACAAGTTATTATTATATTCACACAGTACTGTTGTTGACACACAGCCCATTAAACTTACTATAAATTACACATTAGCTTATCTCAAATATTGACATAATATTTTAATAAGATTTCACTGTATTTACAGATGATTAGCTACATAATGCATGTGTAAATGATTGGCTCACATTACTCAGCACAAACTGATAGCACTTAGAATAAAGTTGTCAGTGCTCTTTGGGTGTTGTTTAGAACAAGTTCTAAACTGTAGAACATGCTAAATTAAATAACAATTATAATAGCTCAAATATAGTACTAGAGGTAGGCAGTAGCCCAATGTACTATGATCATAATTACCATACAAGTTTTATATTTGCTCACCCCAGTTAATGTTTGCTCTAGGTGTTCATCAGGTTTATCATAAATTGATGTTGATAACTATAATGCCTGTTTATAAAAAGTTAATAGTTGCCAATTGACACGAAAAAGCACTTTAATCAATTACTGAAGCTTTGGAACCTGTTGCCAAGTGTAGTAACCACCAAATATACTCACACCCAGGCTATGACACACACAGTACTTGTAGAGGTACAAGCTCCTATAAATATAGCTCTGCAAGTATACCTATTGTCCTATACATTGGACACTTGTGTGTGAGGACAAAATGTTTCACCACGTGATAACACGACCTCAAAACAATATTTAGAATGGTTTTCCTTCACTAATTGTTACCATGTTCAGGAACTAAAGTTTTCTCTTTAATTATTACTAATTATTGTCCAAATGAAAAATAATTTAATATAGAAGGTAATTTCTGTTTGGATTGCAAACAACAATATACTGTGATGACTAGTAGTCGAATACTATTATTAGCAATATTAGTATTCTGTACACACAGTTACTCATACTTACACAATCATATTATTATACTATAGCAGGAATACATGAAATCAATTAAGTTAGTTACTGTAAAGGTGTATTTCAGTATCTTTCACAAGTTAGTTTGAAACTAAAATGCAACACTAACTTCAATGAGTGTCTGGCCTAAGTGCAGTAAGTGCCAAAACTTGGAGTTATGTAAGAGAACTAAGTAAAATAAAATTGCTTAAAACTGTGGTCAGTTATGTAACTAGTTATGAACTCTCACCTGGTTCCACTCACAAGTTAGCACACTGGCCAGTTTAATTAGTTTGTTGTATACCTCTAACACTAGACATTTCGACAAGTATACCTACATCATAATTTCCCTGAGGTCATGAGTATACCTGTGTACTTCATAGATTGTTGAATAAAATACAATTAATTTTATTTCATTCAATCAGCTCAGCCTATTGCAGCCTGCTCGTACTAGAGTAAGAACATAGGCTACTATCAATAGCTCCTAGTTACTAGGGCAGGGAGGAGATTGCCCACCCTATCATATCAACACACAGAATAATATACTTAACGAAAATGTATTTGTATATTATTCTGCATATTTATGTATATTTTTATTAAGGTGTACCTCATTGTCTCATTATGACTAAAATGTGGGAACAAAAATATGAAAAACCTAATTAGTATGCTCAGTTATATACATTTCCTATGTCATGAACTCATGACGTTTTTGAAGGATACTAGGGGCAGCAATAATACATGTACATCTGCACACTTCACCTTCAATTCATCTCGTCACCAATATGATGTTTCTTCTGAAGGAACTGGTTGTATGATCAGAGCAGTCTTTATTGAAACTGTATGTTCAGTGGACATTTCAAGGCTTCTGGACCTCATATATCACTTTTCTGCACACGGTCAGATCACTAATATTCTGGAGTGTTTGCCAACCGCGGACCTCAAGGCGTAAAAAGAGACAACCAGCAATGTTTCGATGTAGCTTGTCAGTTAAATCTTTGCAAATGGGACATCTGTCTAAGTACAAAAGTAAATGCCAACTCTTTGTAAACTAGCACAGTTAAACTCTGTCCCCTGGGAAATTATTATAATGTACAAAAAGTCACATCATACATAATATAGTAATTATATTTAATTAGATTCCAAGATCATAAAAATACGCTTTTGATAGCGCTGAAGATTGTTACTAGTCGATCGACGCCTCGACGAGCGAACGAGAGGAAATCCTGAGATAAGCTGGCATAGTGGCGTATGTGCGCGTTATCTGATAAGAAAAACAAAATACAATCCAAACATATAAAAACTCGTGTTCGGACATTTGTGCTGGGCATGTTTACAATTTGTTGGTGTGTACACTAGCTTATCTAATTGGGAGTTGAACAAAGACCTCGCGCTGCTTCGCCTTGACCGACATGCATGCTTGATACTCGACCAGGCCGCGACATCCTGGTGCTCCTCCGCAGCACGACACGTGCTCACATACTAGCAAGACACGTCGGAATCTAAAGAATCCTATTGCAAACGATTCACCTTCACACGGCTCCCCTGGTATTCGTAGTAATGCTATTCTTTTGTTAAAAGTTCCCAAAAACAACAAAAAACTCAAAACGGCTTGCTTGCAAATCGGTGTGCCACGGTTGGATAGAGTTCCTTCCAAGTTTTGTCCATAATTTTTGTATCACCATGTTAAATCAACCCTTATATTACCCCGATTTTCAAAGAGCTAGTAACTCGTCAACCCGCTCCCCGCCAATCATCGCGGAATGCAAATGTTATGCAATCAGTCTTCAAACAAGTCATTGAGTTCTACTATTGTTTAACAATTGCCTCTGCCGTGCTCTTCGGTTGTTATATCTAGCCTGCGGCGCCCTAGAGACAGAACCCAAAATGCAATCGAAACAATAGGTGACTGACAAGAGCTAAATTGATACAAAAACATTTGGGCAGCCCTTTCTTGATTCAGTAAAATCCGTTCGAAAATATTCGTTGATTCATCTACCCAAAATGTGTCTTTGCCTGCGATACGAGAGTCCGCCACCATGCCAAAATAAATTACCTGGAATTAGACATCGCACGCACGCAGTTAGCAATAGTGCTGTATAACATAAAGTTGAGTGTCATGGCGTTGGAAACATCGCAGCGTCGTCAAGGCTCCAAGCAATCATCTCGGATGACTTGGAGAGCTAAAGTCATCAGTGACGTCACACGCTGCACACGCCTGCCCCGCGCTGAACTCGTCGACCACACACTAACGCCATCTGTGTATCAACTCCGACAAAATCATTGGAAATTGTTGTTTTGGAATATTAAGCCATGACCTGGTAGAATGTTTTTTCATTAGGAATTTCTTACCTGAAATTCTAAGCGCGAGTTTTAGACTTGTACCCGGTTAAACTCTAAACCTCCCTACATGGGACTTAACTTTCTAACTTAAAGCTTGCCAACCCTTCGGGGAATACAAACCGAACGTTATGTTATAAAGCCAAGTTTCGTTCCTAAATATTTGGGAAATAGTAGCGTTGTTCCAACAAAGAGCTGGCAAGCGTAGAGCTGCTCATGCAGACACGTCGATGTCGATGCGCCCTCCACGCCGCACGTCTCGCAGACGCACTGCCCATTCCGTGCACCTGCGCTTTGTGCGGCCAGCCTTTACGGCAACTGCACATACGTACACACTACCTATAGTCTAACTAACATCACCCAGCCGGCTCGAGGTAATGTGTTTCGAGATCCAAATTCATGGGAGAACACCTTTCGAAATAGGTCCCCAGATCTTTTGCTTGATGCGAAAACGCAGCATGAATTATCTATAACGCTACAGTCAGTCCTGATGTTGGTAATTGATAAAATCACCCTATATGTATTTTACGCCTTAAGAGGGTAACGAGAATTGGCAAAATGCTGTACCATTCTTACAAATGTTATGAACATCAATCGAACTTCGTCAAAATAGACTAACAGGAAATCTTGGGCGTCGAAACCACACGAACGGCAGAAATACGGAAACCCCCCACTCACACAGTTGCTCAGCTAAGCACAAAATGGACGTAGCAACACGAAATGAGATCCCGAAGTAACGGGACGCCTTCAAATCCGCATGGTAGTGTGATTGCATTTCTCAATGACCTAGAAGAAGACACAGAATTACCTAAGTTCAACTAAACGTGGATTCTTGAAAAGTATTGCGACAGCTCTGAGCAGGGGAACAATGCCCCATAGAGTACGTAATGTCACAACACGCTGATTGTATGTACCGAGGCGCGGTACCTCCTCGCAGTATGCAGGTTGAAGGCAGCGGGTACTGTTTTATGTTTTACTGACTTACCTGGCATTAATTGTACGTTACGAGCGAGCTTCAATGCTAATTAATTTCAGAAAAGCTAGCTGGTTAACTTAATGAGAGAATTTAAGTAAATGCGTTTTTGAATTCATGCTTGTGCTATAAAGTATCCGTTGCTCGCCTCCTAGCGTCGCATTTGCCAGACGTCAGCTCTTTATGACACGGGTCCTGTTCCCGGGTACTAGCTAGGTGGTCCGTAGTACAAGAGTGCTTGTTACTACCCGGCCATAATACTTCCAGTTCTTCTCATACATTTGTATTTCATTTCCTCGCATAGTGTGACCTCCCTGTACCCTTCCGTGTTGTAATCATAATGAGGACTACATCGGGTCCTCGTCATTAGTAGTAATAAGTTAACACTATATGGTCCGTTGCGTTAAATTCTGTTAGTCATGACGTAGTGTGCACGTTACGTGACCAATCTGTATAAAAAAATCTCGCGTTGATACCACTTGCCATGATTAGCCCATAAGCAAAAGTTGACGTGTAGAAACACTGAGTATGAATAAAACTAGCCCACCTACACACCTCCGACGATTTATTGTGCGCCGAAAAGTAAGGCATCACTTTTTAAATTAAATCTAGGTACTCTTCGCGTCATTTTCACCGAAATATATTACCATCTTGTTCTTTCAGTCTGTTGTTTGTTAAAGCCAATCAAATCAAATATTGAATATATTAAATCACTTTTCTTTGCTTGCAGTAGTAAGTGGTTAAAAGCCATAGCTCAGGGTGTACAGTGCAAGAACTACCTTCTAAATAAAAATAAGGATACTGCTTGTGCAGTCCAAAATTGCCCTTACTCATGTTTTTATTTTCATGAGCTGTATCAACTGCTTATCGCAGTCCAAGTCAGAGGCCCATGGGCGGCATAACCAAAACATTTAAAAAAAACGCAGTCCACAATACACACAATGCTGCATAGAGCCCCCATGCTTCTAAAGAGCTCCCTCGCGATGGCGTCGCGCGTCGCGCTCTATAACGTCTGTTCATACCCTAAGCCGCGGTGCGCCGCCCGTCGAATCCCATTCGCCTTGCTGTTCGAACTTGCCCGTCTCTCAGAATTGTCTCGAAACGCAATTACCTTAGCGTTTACACGTTGCCCGTGGTAGCTACAGATAAAAAAAACGCACAATTCCGCAGCGCGCTCTCCGCGTTAATTCGTATTAGACATTGGCCTATGACCCGTGAGTAGGGCTGCGAGATGGTTGCTAGGCAAACATGCGTTTGCCGCGGCACTTGACATTGAAACGTAACAATAGGGGAAGAAGAGGAATTCGAATACATAAAATTAGTTGCACCATAAAAAATCGCTTAGATACCCAAATACGGTGTTTTGCGAGTTTTTTATATATTTTTTTGCGCTGTTCTAGGCCATTGACCTTTGTGGTAGCTCAGTTATTGATTGAGAAAACCTAGGACCGTATTCCAAGGCGCAAAGTCGTGTCGTTTTCAGACAGACGAATACACTTAACAGACAGTATTCTAGGCAGAAAACCTGTGACCTCGATCCTTTTTGGAGCGGAAAGAGAATTTTGCGTGTTTGTCCACATGGTATTAGTATTATAATACTTACTCGGAATGCGAGAGCTGGTAAAGCGATCACCGGGAAAAATATACCAGCATCGCAAAAAAATGTATTCGTCGGTCTAATGTTGGGCTTCGTTTGGCTAATGAAGTATGCTCAATAGCTACCTAAATGCCTACAAGCCATGAGACAATAAGGAAAGACTCGCGCCGCACTAATGCCAGCCCTACCCTTGACACTTGACATTACTCTATCAAGCACGATTGTGCCAAACACACGCTCAACTCAAGTCACTTATAAAAACTTTTTCCGTTGTGAACGGAAACCGTACAGCCACGCAAATTTATTCGTCCGTACTCCGATCTCGTAGGTAGACAGATACCTACACATAGTACGCTCCGACTTGAAGACTTGTTACTTCGGCCACCTGATGTACTTCAACTGTATACGTGTACGTATAGTTAACGCCAAGTGCAAGTGTTTATAACTTGCTAATGAGTTCAAAACCAGTTTTTGAAGCAAAGCTGAGGCTGGCAATCTGTCTTCTTAGCTAACTGCAGTCCAAGGCTGGATACGTGCCGTTCTAAAGAGGGGTCTGTCTCCGACATGTGAGAGACTTACGACGAAATATGTCAAGAATTGGGTCTTTGTAGTAATCCAAAAGTAAAATTACATTGAAAGCAGCTGTTTTACTTTAGGACGTATGTGTTCACTGTACTGTAATAAATAGCGGCAAGTTTACTCACACTCCAAAAATTATACACATATGCGACTGTATATGCTCGAAAACTTGACGAAAATACAATAAATAATTACAACGATCGGGAAAACTTTCTACGGAATGAACTTCTAGCACACTACCAACAGTACCAACAACTTGATCTAGCTAGTAGAAGTTGGCAACATGACCAAGTTTTTGTTTACCCGTTTAAAGGCTTCTAATTGTTAACACAAAAAGTTTGAGTTGCGCAACAGATTCGCTTGGAAATGCGTCAACAAAGGACATTGTATCAAAATTATACTCAAAAAGAAGTCCATCAAAAACTTTGCGGAGCTTTTCAATAGTCGCAGTCGAGTCCCCAGCTCCCCAGAGAAGCCTTAAAACTACAAAATGTTGAATAACACGATTCAATCGTAAGCCACGTAATGGCAGCGCTCCTCGGGCCTCGTCGACAACTAGTAATTTATAAGTAAGGGGGACAGGACAGCGTTTATCACATACAAAATTCAGCAGCGACGTACAAAGATACTGAGTACTTAATAAGTGTGTGCCGTCAGATCGGGCGACCGCCATCGATCCGAACCATAGCAACGGCGGCGTCGAAACAAGACACATTGCCTCTCCCAGCCGCCTCGCCGGCTCGGAGCTCCGGGCTTCGTGCTCCGTGCTCGCTGCTCCTACTTACATAACTACTGTTCGCAAAAACTCATTTACGAAACGCAGTATCGTTTCGAACACTTGCCTAATTAACTATTCACAGATAGGTACCGTATGCTCTTCACTTGTGTTGCTAACCTACCCGCCTTTTGAAGTTTTTTTAATCCGAAAAGTGTCACGCTTAGGTGTACGATCGTGGGATCATTTCTTTATCTGCAGCTGGGGCTGAGGGCTGAATTCATGAACTCTTTTGGTTATATCGATTTGGAGTAGCTTCACCTTTTGAAATGATAATACGATTAATAAACCTGTATGAATTTGACACATTAAGTTTAGATGACGTTCTGACAGCTACACGAATGATGCTGCTTAGCAGGCGTTGTTTGAGTGATTTCATAACTCGAGCCTTAGTACCGGCGCAATAAATGAAACCCTGGGACATAGGTCTGTATAGGTCGGTCGGGCTCACTCCCACATAGTGTGCGAGTCCGTACAGCTGTACGTATACAGTGTATACGCGGGTGCTATAGCTAGGTGTGTGTCGGTTGGCGTGATGCGGCCGGGTTCGTTTTTACGGGCGGCCGGTCACCTCCCGGTGTCTCCCTGTCACTTGTAGGACGAAACCTTTATCATAGCATCGACCGACACCACTCAATGACATCCACGTCTACAGTCTACACACATTCCACAATCCTTCATGATTTAATAATAATAGCTGGACACCTCAGCTAAGCCTATTTGCACGCCGGTTATACATACATTTTCGTTTTACCTTATTTGTCGGCATATCATTTTGTGCGAGAGCCCGACATCGAACATGTGCATACGAATTCTTGACGAACTAAAGAGGTTAACGGTACCTAGGCAGGCATAACGTTAATTTTACTTCGCAGCACCATTTAGAAAAATCGCTAAATAGTGGAATCTCTGCGAACGAGTCGACTGAGTTATATGAAATGCGAGTGTAGATGTAACAATAGCGTACAGCACATACAGCACACACGTACTGTGTATATCTACAGGAGGAAGTGTCCTCCCTCGCTGACGATGACGTGTCCGCACTCCGCACAGAACTGCGTTGCAATTTAATTGTACACCATTTCTACTTCTAAATACAACGTTTTCAAAGCGGGTCAATAAGAGTTTGGAAATGAGGCTCAAGTTGGCGTGGTCTCCTATTAGTAGTGTGCAGAAACCAGCGCGCGTGGAGCTGCTAGCAACGGGCGTCGAGATAAAGAGCTCGTTCGTCAAGCGCCGACGACTCGTAGGATATATCTATACGTAGCTGTACAGTATACAGTTTAGTGTAGGTATAGCATGTTCTATAAGTAATGTTGTAGGAGTGTAGTGAGTACAGCGCGCCTTGGAGTTATCACAACGTGCGGCGAACAGTTTAATCATCGAGTCAATATCTGCGGCGTTATCTGCTCAGAAGTGGGTCGTTGCTCTTCTGTGCGAGTGCTGCACTGTACCACCACCCCCGCGCCGCGCACCCCGCACCCCGCCACCCGCCACGTCACGCACACACACACACACTATAGGTGACTGACTGTAGCTCCGAGCCAGGCAGTTTACTTGAAACAACAAGTCTCACACGTTACACAACGCATTGTATCTTGACCTTGGAGGTCAAAGCATATTGAAATGAGGTATTTAAAACCTAAAAGAAGTATTCTTTAAGATTTCCAAATGTGGCGAAACTTGGAATTGTATGACAGTACAGATCGGGCAACCATTGCGCCGTCTTGTCCGAACTAAAAGCCAGAGTACCTAGCTACCAACCTAAACAGTAAGAGTGCATTGACACAGTATGCAACTAAATAACAGTAATTTGCCCTCCATAAAGATTGTAAGAGTGCACAAGCTGCAACAAAGAACCGACAGATAACTGCGAAACGTTTGCGCGCATATCGCTACATTACAACTAAACTATGACTAAATAGAACAATATCTGTTGCTCCCGCCATCCCTCAGCGGGATCACACGCATCCCCAACACCGGGCTGCGGTATTCGAAGCGCTCGTATTGCGCTCAAAATGTATAAATACATTACAAACGCACCCCACCTGCCGCCACATTCTCAGATTCCACCCCTCAGCCCCTGCGCCCCTGCGCCCCTGTGCCGTGTGCCACGCAGCACCGACAACACAACACACAACACGAGACGACCCGCACCCACTCCCGACAACCACAACATTTTATACGTATTTACATGTACACGAGACACGAGTCGAGTACACGCCACAACCGCTCGTATCGCCATAAATACACTTTTAATAACATTATTATCCAACAAATTAGCATTAACATCTGAGCATTTAAATAAACAATTCATTTTAGTTAATAGTTCATAAATAGTTACATAACGGCATACTAATATCGGCTACTATGTGTTTACTACATCAATTCCAATAACAAGTAAGTAGCGAGCTGGGGAGTTGGTAATAATTCAAGAGAACACTTTTATGAATGGAGCTCGTTGAGCGCCGTTTATGTTTATTACATGTGGCATAATGTCCGATGCGAGTCGCGACTGCACTCGTGTGATCAGCTGATCTAAATATTCCATTTGGAGTTTGTGCCGTACGCTGGCTCCGCACGGTCAAGTTTGCTCTGACGCGGACGCCTTGCTGGTTCGATCACCTACACATCTCTTCAATCGATTGCTAGTGTATATTAAAAAGCTTTATTCCACGTTGATATAATTCTCGCTCGTCCGCAGTGTGCCCGGAGCACTGGCAGGAATTTGCGTGAGAGTGATGTGAAAAATGTGCGTGACGAAAGACGTTAGGCAGCACTGGCCGTCCACGACGAACATTTATCAAAGGAACGATGATCCGTCGCCACAAATCAGCCAGACAGCACGATCAGCGGTTTGGTACTCTTTCAAACTAAATGTTTTTATGGCGAGGTATTCGTACCGACTCTGTGACTGCACCTACGAATGCTGGAGAAATTCTAGTGCAGGCTAAAAGATGTTACGAACACCTACGAAGAGCTCCGAGCTTTCTTCGGCTCAAGCTACTTTAGTCCGTTTCTTGTAATAAACGCGATCCGAATCAAATGATGGTTTAATTCACTGCTCGTTGCGGTAATAAAAGTAAAATAAGGTATTTGTTTAACGAACATAATGGCGGGTAATTTGTTTAAGATTAATTTTATGTTATAGCATGTAATCCGTATTAAGACGTGTTCGGAACTGCGGCACGCTGCTCATTATACGAGTTTATAGCCCAGCGAGGATTTGTGGGTTGATGTTTAAAAGAATTTAATAAACTACCGATTTCCTCACTATACTCTTTCACACGATACTAATCCAACGCAGTTCTGGAGGAGCCCGCAACTACCGACTTAACTGCACACGCACTTCTTTTACCTGCCTTTGTCCCCTGTTACCTGGGGCAAAATGCAAGAATTCATCCATACGCTCCCTTTACATTCATATCATCACTTGTATGTCACACAGACATGTCCAGAAATTATTGCTACACAGCTATACAAAATCGAATCGGTCGACACTAACCGTGTCGTGTGTGTGTTCCAGGGAGGAGGGCGAAGAGAAGCCGAAGCCGACGGAGAACCAAGACGACGGGTACGAGACGTCCAACAGCGGCGAGGCGGCGCGCCGCAAGCCCTCGAGCGCGGAGGGCTCGCCCGCGCCGCCGCCGGAGCCCTCGCCGCCGCCCGACGCGCCCTACGAGCCGCTCATGAGGCACTACGAGCCCGAGCCGGAACCCTACCGGCACTTCGAGCCGCCCGCGCCGCCGCCGCCGCAGCCCGAGCCGCAGTACCAGCACTTCCCGTTCCCCAAGTACGGCGGCGACCCGTACGCGTTCAAGCGCGAGCCCGAGGTGCCGTACGACATGAGCCAGCACCACGGCTACGCGCAGGCGGTGAAGCGCGACGAGGAGCTGTACAATGGCATCAAGCGCGAGTGCGAGGACCCCTACTCGTTCGTGGAGGAGGACGCCATGTGCGCCATGCTGGGCCAGCCGGCGCACCACGTACCGCCGCACCTGCAGCACCACGACCACCACGCGCATATGATGCACCCGCAGCAGATGATGCTCAACCAGCCGAAGAAGAGGGGCCGCAAGAAAAAGATTAAGGACGAGAACGGGTCAGTACTACCTTTTGATACAATACATTAGCACAATAGCCGAACTTGGCACACTGTTCAGCATCAATTAATTTATACGAACTTGCCGGTCTCATTGTGTTCACCCGCAAAAAGAAGCAAGTCACAAGTATTACTGATCACTTTTCTGCAATAGGTCTCTGAATTGACGCGGAAAGTGTGATTTAATATTAAATGAAAATATTAAGAAACTGAATGAACTCAAAAGGAAATGAAGCCTACATCGCTAATCAATCTTAAGGGCTTATCGATCCTAATTACCGTTAATGAACGGCATAAGATTGTGGTAACAGCGGTCGTTTGAGTGAGGGTACAAGCATGGCGGCGTGTCATGGCGCTGCAGCATGGTGACACAATTAGTGCGGCGGCCGCTGACCCCGCCCGAATTAGCGATCCGCGCGCGCGACCCACTTCCCCACGGAACCCAACGAGCCCACCGAGCCCCCACACACCACGACGCACCCGTGTCCGTACCCACCAACACCTTGATAATGTCTTTAGTATTTCCGCGCGGCTATATTCGGGATCCCGTCGTAATTGCGTTCTGGAGGTCAGATCGAAAACGTTCTGTTGAGACTAAATCAGTCGCATCCGATTAGATTGCTTCCCTCGACGCGGTTGCTGAGAGATTCCGACGTTTTTTTATGCAAACATTGGAAGACTGCTTTCATTAGAAGGATGATTTTAGAAACATATGACTGTAAGCTCCGTTTATTCCGCCGCACATTAGTGCCGCGGATGAATGAGGCCAAAACTGCTATCAAACGAAATTAAAGATTATTTCTTGCTGAGCTACTGATGCAAATGACAAGTAGCCCCGTGCGCACGCATGCCGCGCTGTTCATGTATATGTGATGCTGCGCGGGCGCGGTGATAGCGGCGTCAACACAGCAGCTAATGATCGTTTGATGTTGTTGCGCGCGCCGCCCCGCGCCTGCGCACACGCCGCCATAGTGTTTACGTCGCGGGGGTATTTCGGTACCGGAACCGAAGCCGCACTATCGCTAGCCAAAAATCCGAGCGAAATAATCAGATCAAGGTAGAATCGTTGAAACGGAAAGCTGATGATTTTCACTTTCTATCACAATCTATTTGTTTAGGGCCGCCAGACGTGGAAACCGATTGTGCACGGTCGCGCCGGCTCCGACCGCCGACCATCGACCATGCACAACCGCTCTCGTTGATAAATATTGTAGCACGAACTAAACTAATAACTAGCATCGCTAGCCGTAATAAGCGTTACCACCACGCTATGTATAACACTTTCCAAAATTAACAATTTTGGGTCACCCAGCCGAACAGCAGCTGAACACTGGAACCGTGGAAACGATTACTGGGTCAAACGTATAATGTTTAGCGAATATTCTAAACATAGTTCTGGCGATTGCGCCGGCGCTGCACGGTGCACCAAAGCCTCTAGAAAGTAAAATGCAATAGAAAAACGAAAGAAAAACGTCAGTGAGGCAGACGGAGTGCGACAATACTTTCTCGGCGACGAATGCAAATGTGCTGCACGCTTTTATATGCACTTTGTTGTCGCACAATGGTGTCTGCCGGTGCGCGCGGCCGCCAAAGCTACCGTGACCACATGTCGCAAACCTATTATGTATTGCCCGATACCTATGTCTTAGCGCTCGCCATTGGTCGGTATTGTCCAATTTCGATTATCTGGTGAGAACTCTCGCGTCTTCGCCAATTTGTAATGCTGTGTACAGAGCGCACAACAGGCGATCCATACTGATATTAATTCGTTTCTAGACCTACAAAATTCGACTTATTATATTTCGATGAAGAAGAAGGTAAAGACATCCCTAGTCATCCCCTGTTTGACCGGGGTATAGGTGGGTATGATAATAGGGCTCCTCCGTCTAGCTAAATCTTGGTCAATCATGCCTTTTCCAAAAGAATTGAAACGTAGCATTCTATTTGTTCTCTGTTGTCCAGCTGCTATAGGAGTGACAAGTATTCTTCTCAGCAAATCGGTGACAAAATATTCAAACATGTTTTGTTTGGCCCAAAATGTAACTGCGCGGACACCAGGTCGTCAATGGCTTTCAGGCGTACCATGCCGCCACATTGAGTGTGGATGTAATCACATAACTGCACATTTATGGTGTCGTAATAATTTCTAAAGAAAACTCTCCACCAATGAAAGCTGCGCTCGCCACTCGACGGATTTCATTATTGTATAATGGATATCTATTAAATTTATACGCCGAGCCGCCTCATTAGCTCGACAATTGGAAAAGCTCTCCTCATTCAATGAGAGATTAGCTTTCATGTTAGTGTCGCGCGTCTACTGCCCATTGCTGACCGAGGGCTGGTCACGATCAGTGAAAGAAGCAACAAAGATAATGTACCCAATATTTTGTAATACCTAACATGATTTTAAAGAATATCCATGGACTCCTTGGCAGTGCAAAGCGCTTGTAAATGAGAAGTAAGATTTTGATTATGTCATCTTAGAAAAGGGACTAAGAAAATATCTTTGACATAATTAGGTATAAATATGTTTGAGAATATAGAAAGACTAGTAAACTCGGGCTATAAAGAAAGTGTGTGAGGTCCTGGGTTCGATTCCCGGGTCAGGCAAATCGTTATTGGGTTTTTCCAACAGGAATTTCTCAGTAGCAGCCACGGAGTTTGGATTTGTGCCCGGTTGCTGGCAAAAGGATCGCACCCGAAATGTGGGAGTAGTATTTTAGGTACACCTCTGCCTAACCCTTTGGGGATTACAGGCATGATGTTATGTTATGTGTCGCCTTTATTCTCCACACCTAAAACACTAGTTAGAAGTAGCTAAGGGCGCACAGTTTGATGGTCAAAAAATGCTCAGGCTTTGAATAAATCATTTAGATCTTGGCACAGAATAGAAAAGTGTCATAGTAGCTTTTGAATCTGTTTTTTTCTCAACAACACATAAATAATGTACTTCCAAGTAAACAGCCACAAGTGACGTATAAGTGAGTAAGCTCAAGGTTGTAATGAGTGTAATGCTTAACATTGCAAGCCCTCCTAGCGGAGCCAACTACATGATGTGGTAAGTTGCTACATTCACAACTTTTGACACGGTATGTTGAAACTTTCATGATTTCTGTATTGCGACATTCCGATGGGGACCTATGTTCAGCACGGGGCGTAAAACGTTTCTCTGAAAGTGTAATGGACGGCGTTTCACAATGCCATCCAGCGATTATTACTCGCTTATTTTACAATACTTTCATAAGAATTATTAGGTTTTCCTCGTCTTCTCGCTACACGCAGACAACTAAACAAGGAGACTGCTTCACAATAATAATTCGTCAAAATTTAGCCCGTGATCGCACGAGCCCTTTTTACGCCACGCTTTTTTTAAAGCGCTTTGGATTTCAAACGCTTGGCCTGGCGCAGAGAGTTGAAATCAACAGATAGCACCCCAGCGCCTTTAATAAGCGCCCAGTGGAACGTAGCAGACAACTGCACGTCAGTGGTTAGGCCCAGTTTCCACCAAAACGGAGAAGAGTGAAGCGCAAACCTGCAAGATTCGACCAATCACAGAACGAGAGAAACTATGCAATGTGATTGGTCGATCCCAATCGTCTCCGGTTTGGTGGAAACCGGGCATAATACTTGAACTATGAAAACATCAGCCAACATAAAGGAACTGTCAATGTCAAATATGTTGCCATGGACGTAGCCGAGGATCTGAATCATTTGGATGCCTTAAGGTAAAGCAGGACTGGCTACAAATATCTTATCTTCATTGTAAGAAAATATAAATGATATCTATTTGTACATCTTCCGCCAGTATGGAGATCAAGCAGGAGGGCATGGAGGGCACGATGGTGCCGCGCGTGGTGAAGGAGCGCAAGAAGCACGACCGCTTCAACGGCATGAGCGAGGAGGAGGTGTCCCGCCGCACGCTGCCCGACCACCTGGCCGAGAACCTCGACATCATCATTGTGAGTATGATCAACGTTTACTCACGCTATTTATTATTAGACTTAGCTTTGGTTCAACAGTTCCGAGGCGGTAATATGGCACAACGAGATGGTTGCGTCGTCCCTGTCATTAAAATCTGTGTGACTGTGTATTTCTGTGTGCCATATTAACGACCTCGTAGTGTAGTGTTGTTACTGAATTAGCAAAGTTTATTTAGTGAGCGAAAACCTACGGTTCCTGAAAGTCTAACTGAAACGTTCGGAAACTTTCAAGACATTATTACTTAGACAATGTACAATAAGAAAGCATATTTTTACGACTCTACTTTGAACTACCATAATAGGAGGTTCAAGTTGGAATGCGAATGTTGCGCAGAAAAAAAGGGCTTTTCGAAACTCCACCCTTTTTATTTGAAAGCAAATCACGTCCTAGAATTGAGTTTTGTTATTCTGGTTAACCAATCAGCACACATGATGCACATGATTAGTAGCACCTCCTGCAAACGGGTTGGTTGCACATAGGCGACGGATTAGGAACCTGTTGGCAATAGTAATTACAAATGACACGTTCGCGACCCCTCACCCGTGTTTATGCTAATTCTAACATACGTGTTTTACTGATTTGATGGAACATTTACATTATTGTGCACAGTTGCTATCGACTTATTATATATTCAACCCTTTTTACATCATCAGCTACCCGCCTTTCCCAACTATGTTGGGCTCGGTTTCCAGTCTAACCGAATGCAGCTGAATACCAGTATTTTACATGGAGCGACTGCCTATCTGGCTTCCACAACCCAGTTAGTACTGGATTATACGATACCCGTTGGTAAGGCAGTTTGTCAGTCTTTCGGGCCACTACCTACTACCTGTAACGGCTGCCAAAGATCTACAAACCAGGACTAACGGCTTAACACACTTTCCCAGGCACGGGGGAAATTCGACATTTAATGGGCGGTCACACTTCCACGGACCAACCTAGGCAAGCGCGGCTTAACCTGTAGGTCGATTCGAGCGACTGTTACTATTTAGCCACGAGGTCCTTTTCTCATACAATGAATACCAATCAAAATTCTACAGTTTGAGATAACAAGAGTTTTTCAATTTTATATTGAAATTGCTTACTTTGTAACAGGTTTAACTACTCAAGTATAATAGGAAAAAAATGTACTATGATAGTGCAGTTTGATTCTACACTACGTATGTATGCCAAGAGATTAAAACTGTAGTAAATTTTCTTCACTATGTGAACTGTTATAAAAACCTGCTGCCTATTTAGCCGCGTTCTTTTTGTTTCATTTGTCGACTGACAACAGTAAAATAGTTTTTGCTACTCTCCTATATTGAAGGTACCAGTTGTAACACCTAGATAGATAACACACTTACACAGCAATTAGAAGAAATAAAGTAAAAAATTGGATCAGCGACTTAAAGTTTTAATAAAAGATAACCCACCAACATGCGCTGACCTGCTTGGTGGATTTCGGCCCACTCCCACTCGTAGACAGGGGGCCTGTGTCCCAGCTGTGGGAACACCATGATTGCCTAATACGAGCAGACAGATACAGCTAATATTTCTTTCATTTTGTTTTTTTTTCAAATTTCCGTGTTAATTTTTTGTTCTCGTAATATATGCGCATAATCCTCCCGTCCTTCTTCCATTATACTTGAGGTCAGCATCAGTCACGACTATCTGACAAGTTTCCAACCAATGAGAGCAGCCGCCCGTCCTTCCGTAAGCTTTACTACGGCGCGGCGCTCACGTGTACTGACTGCACCTCCCACTGCGCTACATTACGTAACGTCACGCCTGTACTCCCCGCAGGCATCGGCGGAGGTGTATAGTGCACCCACATACCGTCAGTCATGTGGAAGTCCCATGTAATAGGGGGCGAGTCTATCGTCATCAAACGGGGCACAATTCCGGGCTAAAACTCTATAACACTTTATATCACGCAACATGTACAGTCAACCGCACGTCCATGTGACATTGACAGCCTATTATGTCACACGCACGTCCTTCTTGGTACCTCTACAAAATCGCGTGTTGTTATTGTGACCAACCAAAACTGCAATTTTAGTCAATAGAACACAATTGTGTCTATCCGTTTGACACAGAAGTTTTTTCTAGAACTGTATAACTTGTAACAATAACATGTACGTACACATATCTACAAAAGTGCTTGTGGTACAGATCGGCATCAACCCCGGGCTGTTCGCGGCGTACAAGGGGCACCACTACGCGGGCCCCGGCAACCACTTCTGGAAGTGCCTGTACCTGTCCGGCCTCACCCGGGAACAGATGAGCGCCGACGAGGACTACAAGGTTTGTACTCTGAGTTTTACACGGTATGTCTTATTACTTTAGTCTTGAACTTACACAGTCGCCAATTACTGGTCAACCAGCCTCAAAAAAAATATATGTAAGAAAATAAAATTAAAACGTGTGGCTCTAGAAATAAGGGACGATAGTAAACTCATTAGATTTAAGAGTTGACTTCAGCTTACAAAATATAAAATTATAAAAAAAAACAATATTGCTGTTATTTTACTAACTAATTACGACTTCAATTTTACGATATTTATATTTTGTCGTACGTGATTTGATATCGGCATCCATTAAATCTGCGAAGTCCCGCTATCTCATTAAATTTGACCTTATATTAAACGCATCCAAAAATTTCATAGTCAGACATATGCGTTAGACACTCACATATTTGTGCACAGAGAATCAGTACGGCAAGGGCACAAACTGGTTTGAACCAGGGGAAAGTAGATTTTAGGGTACAGTACTTCAAAAGGAAACAGAACCCTTACAGAATCTTTGTTATCTGTCTATACGTGCTAACGGGCAGGGGCTGTAGGTATTTACATCGCCATCCACAGTGAATGGATCAGTGATTCCTATTATAACAAAGAAATAAAGAAAGCCGAGAAGGGTCATAGCTATTATTTGCAGAGATAATCTCCAAAAAAAAACCCGTTAGGTCTGCACGAGTGCATTCGCACTGCACAGCGTGGTACTCATGCACTTTCTAGTTTTCTATTACGAAGACGTTTATGTCCCAAATTGACTAGCGATAGGCGAAATTGTATTTGTCACTCAGTCTATTTATAGTTTTGTCGTTCAACACATTCAATGATAGTTGTATATTTTTTGCAATTTAGAATTGAATTGAACCAAGGTAAATGCACTTTCAGTGTGACTGAGCTGTTCGTTTGTATCGCAGTTTTTATAGTTCCCTCGTAGGTTACTGTCGGCCGTACGTTCGGTCAAAATGTCGACTAGACCGCGCAGTTTTTACTGAACAATTTCGTGCCTATCGGTTTGTAATAATATGATAGTTACAGTAAATGTAAAAATGTACTCGTTCATTTATTTCATTACATTTCACGATTACCAATAGCTCTGTTCTCTGAAAGTATCTGAATGAGGAAAATGTCGCGAGCAAAGTTTTGATTGTGATGGTGGCTAGCTATAAGACCAAAAAAACGATGGATGTACTGGGTAAACGATGATAACGCTAGAAATGAGGTGACTGTTGAAATGACGAGAAATAGTGAAGTGTAGAAGAAATAATCATTATGTGCCGACCCCATATGTATTGAGATATTGGCAGGAGAATCAGTGCCTGCACATGAGCACACAGATTAATATTTTAAAATGTTGCTTAAATCTTTTGGAAATCACTTTTTATTGAGATGTGCACGCACTACAGTACATTTAAACAATCTGTATCAAGTAATACTAAGTAATTCATCACTCATATAAGGTGTAAACAGACCCTTCACGAAGCCGTTAACCAAGAACATCAAACTAAGTAACTCTACGCAAAAAATGATGGCTGGGAAACGACCTTTTTTATTTTGGGGTGAAAAATCACGGTTTGCTGTGGTAATCAATGCACGCACTCAAAACATTGTGCTAATGGATGCATTCAATAGTCAAGGGTCATAGAGGTATAAAAAGTAATGTTATAATATTAAAAACTTGTATTTTTTTTTAACTGAAAAAATTGGAACTTTTGCCAAGTACGGTGGTCCAGACCAAAAAAAATATGGCAATGACGGAGAGAAAAAGTGCATTTGGGCTTCGTTTAGGGGCTTTTAATACCCATTATTTTACTACTATTCTAATTATATTTCTATGTGTACGAATACGAACCTCGTATACAAATAATAATATGCCACAATGAGTACGCATCACTATTAGGTTCTATTTACATATAACTACGGCGTCGCTTGAATACAAATCAAAGCACAATATTTAAATTCAATTTGATTATATTGAGATGACCTTTTAAGCCTTGCGGTTCCGCGAAGGTAGTCGAACTTCTTCTCTTTATTTTGCTGTTGAAAAAGGTGCTTGACTTTCTACCTGCAACAGGCAAGAAATGTATTTAAATATGACAATTCTCTTGCCGCAACCCAAAGAACTTAGCGATAGCACTCTAAAGGGGAATGCCGATTTTAGGCCCAAAAATGCCCAAGAAATTAGTTTTATTAAATAATCTTATGTAAATTTTACGTAATTAACTCTGCTTTTCAAACTCAAACTCAAAGCATTTATTTCGAATAGACCCGTGACAGGAACTTCTGCATAGTCAAAATAAGCTACCTACAGTCATAACAGGCATTCACAGTACTGACAGACTGTAGTTGCCCATTCGAAAATAGTAGATCTCATGGAGAAGAATGGGCAAGAAACTCCATGGACACTCTTTTCAAATCAAGTTATATGTATATATTACATAGTCCTGGGTACAATATTGTTGCTTCGATATGTGAGCACAATGTAGAGATAGGAAAATAAAACAAAATCACAGTTAAAACCATAAAGATGAGATGATGGTACTCACACTTACAAAAACTTAAATAATGCTTCTAATTTATATAAAACAATGGTTATCAAAGTAACTAAGTTTCCAAACGAAAAAAAAAAGAAATGATCAAATAACTAAAGAACTAAAGGGGGAGCATCTCTTCCAAACATTAAAATATTAGTATGTGAGCCCAAGTGGCAGTGGAGCAGGACCAGCATTGAGCCAAGCATTTTTATCTACGATATAGTCTTCCAACTTATAATATGCTCGCTTACATACTGTTCGTTTTATGCATGTTTTAAATTTCTTCTCATTAAGTTGTAGAATGTCAAGTGGTATTTTATTGTAACATTTTACACAGTACCCCATAAAAGAAGTGCGTACTTTTGACAATCTGAAACGTGGCTGATCTAATTTGTCCTTATTTCTAGTATTAATATTATGCCTGTCGCTTATTTTACTAAAAAGATGTATGTTTTTCCGAACAAACATAATGTTTTCATAAATATATTCACGACGCGATAGGAGTTGGAAAAATATTTAAAAAAAATTGAAACCATGTCGAAATTCTGTATTCTGTGGCTGTACTGAATAAAATTGAATTACGTTTTTTGTGAATATAGAAAATCTCCGTTTCATTTAAATATAATCCTAAACCTTAAAATTAAGGATTTGTTGCAAAAAATTAAACGATTACACATATTTGTCCTTTTGTGTAAAGAAATTCCAATGCATTTTATATATTAAATATACATTTACAATCGACTTAAAATACATAATATAATCAATTCAAAGATCTGCATATTCTACATGATGCACCGATCGAAAAAAAAACCTTATAATTTGGAAACTAGTTTTTTCAATAATTTTCCCTTTTTAATAAAAATATGTTTGGTGCATGCTATTATTAGCATTCGGTGTTATGTGGGCACTCAGGGCCTAAATCACTATGGCGGCCTGGCATTACCCTTTATATGTCTGCTTTAAGTAGCTATGGTCAGCAAATTACTGAGATAAATATTAGAATAGCATCATCATACCTCGCTTTCGAGGTTATATTATGCAAAGAAAAGAAAAAACAGTTATCCACCCTTATCTACGTATCCACAGAGCCCGGCTGTCCATATGACAAAGCGAGTTTTATGATTGAGCCCTCTCACAGATAGAGGCGTAGGTACCAGCAACGACAACATTATAGGCTGGTTATTTTATTTATTTATGTTTCGGAATACAAAGTAAAGTTAGCGCATACAATTGCCATTTACAAGCTTTCACGAATACGCCTTTGACAGTAAGACACAAACAAGCTAATATTTCCCTACAACACGATATACCTATTTTGTTGAACACACCACATTTTCTGACCAACACATCTTGCTTCTAGCTGCTGAACTTCGGCATCGGCTTCACGAACATGGTGGCCCGACCGACCAAGGGCAGCGCCGACCTGACGCGGCGCGAAATCAAGGAGGGCTCAGCGATACTCCTGGAGAAGCTGCAGAGCTTCCGGCCCAAGGTGGCCGTGTTCAATGGGAAGCTCATCTACGAGGTCTTCTCGGGGAAGAAGGACTTTTGCTTCGGGAAGCAGCCCGACACTATAGCTGGGACTAACACTGTGAGTGGCATGTTGATGTTTTATTATGTTATGAGATGGCAAAAATTTTTACAATTTGTCCTAAAATAATAGATTAACAAACACATGATCATTGTGGACATATCAGGAACAGCAAAATAGGAGAGGAAGAGGGCTTTCTCCAAACAGTCAGAATAAAATGTGAACAGCAACACTTTCGTAGCAGGCATTTCATTGTCTCGATCCTTTTCTGGTGGTCGCTACTGTTGATTCTGGGCTTATTCCCTAGAAAAAAACAGCACTGTTTAAACCTTCGACGGTATTCCGGCGTCATGTGGTAACTGACCGTGTTTCCTTTGACAGTACATGTGGGTGATGCCGTCATCGTCGGCGCGCTGCGCACAGCTGCCGCGCGCGGCCGACAAGGTGCCGTTCTACGCGGCGCTCAAGAAGTTCCGCGACTACCTCAACGGGCTGGTGGCGCACGTGGACGAGAGCGAGCTCGTGTTCCCCGACAACACCAGCCGCCGCCCGCAGGAGGAGATGGAGATACGACGGTACGTACCGAGCCCGAGACCTGCTCTAGTAGACCAGGGGATACCTTCATAGGAATGTAGACGACTTGTGCGTTCCACTTCGAGGTAGACTAGCAAAAATGCCTACAACATTAAAGCTGCGTCTGTACATGTGTGTGCTTAAAGTATTAAATAAATTAGTAAATAAGTCTACCAAAAACAAAACGACAATGACGTTTTACGTTCCTCAAAAACGATGCTACACACTCGTTTGGATTGGCACATTCAATTGGGCAGTATTTGTTGTACAGCGAGCCCGGCCCGAAGCAACTGTCATAGTTGACTACGACTAACTTTCGAGTCCGGCACAAAGTCCACCGGATTTTTCCCAAATATACATCCCTCAAATAGTCGCATGCGCCCGCTGGTGCCGAATCGTGGTCATCCCAACGTGTGTGCAGCGCCACTCGACAGTGTCATGGTGGTACGCTAAAAGTATATCGCCAGCTCTGTGTGCTATGTTAAATGTGGGACCTTCGTTGACCTCAACGCGCTGTGATGAGCGCTGCAGAATTATTCGGATCGCGCCTGGTAATAATCTTTTGAAGTAGCTCAATTACATCATAGATAGGCAGAAACAGTATTTATAGGACTAACAAAACAGGAAAAAGTTATAATACATGATAGTCTTATCGCCAAAAGCAAACCAAAGCAATGGTTATATTACTCAATACTTAAGAAAATTAGTGGTACACCGCCGCGGTGCAAGAAGCGCTCAGACACCAACCTGGCGCTCAGCTGACATGTATACGAGGGCTGCAGTTATTGCAGAGCATAATGTGGAATCAGTACGCTGTAATAACTCAACACACGAACGTCGTGAATTCTAGGGTTATTCACTTTTTTATTTAGGCGTCGTCGCGTGTAGAGCATGCAGCTTTGTTCTAAACGAATGTATCTGTATGTGTGACTACGGGTTGGGATCATTTACTACGAGAAACACAGCTTAGGAACAGCTCTTTGAAGGCAGAACACTGAAGTATTAGAGTATACAATACATTTACGATGAAGCAATTGAACGTAAACATAAACAACCTACTTTTATGTTGATTAAAATCAATGTTTTGTTAATAAAAAGAAACATAGCTATGGATTTTTTAAACATAGCTTGCTGGCCCGAGGTAACATGGCGCAGCCCTAGAGAGCACTGGCGTCAACAATAGCTCGGTCGTACGTAGTGGCGGCTGGCTGGGGCCGATTACGTTTTACATGGCGTTCGAATCGCCCGTCGCCGTCCAAGCGCCGCCGAAGGCGCGAGCACTAAGCGAAGCAGTAGCGTGGCCACGAGTCGCTCGGGTCGGTTAGCGCCTAGTGTACGATAACATTCAGTAAGAAGCGTTGTGTCTGTGTCCTTTCCTACGTAGTCATGTTCACTGTCCTCTCTTTATGTCACGTCAGTTTACTTATGTATTCTTCTCGTTAGTGTGATAGATTTGTCACCAAACTGGCTCACAAGCAATTCCAGGTCTTTAACTTTTATAGTTTTCAATCTTGAAGATATTAAATAACAACTCCAAAATAAAGTCATAATTTTAATGCATCAAGTATCAAATCTGTATTAGCGTTGTAACTAATTATATAAATGAGACCAAATTATTAAATAACAGACAAAATGTCATAACAGTAGAAAATCTAATAACAAAATTTTACGTTTCCTTTGTCCCGTAACAACACGCTGGCCTCTTCCCAATTGTTAAAGATTTTTAGTTTTTGTACTGATTGAACTTAGCCCATTTATTTCAAATTGTTCGATTGTTTCAGCCAAGCCAGCAGGTAATATAACTCGCTGCCATAAACATAACTTTGATTAGTTCACAAAACAAAACATTCGAGTCCAAATAGACTATTTGACATCAATTATTTTTAGTTTGAGCACTCCGGTGACTAGCGAGTAGGTCGTAGGTACTATTAGGAGTAGACGGTGTCTGTGTGCAGCGCAGACCCTGCTAGAAGTATGGAAGCGCGTACTGTGCACTTGGCGTAGGCATTGATGTCAATCTGTAGACGAGGGTTGAGTCGGACCTGCACGCTTTGTATGTTCTGTAGGCGATCGTCGCACTTGCGATGTCACGGCTAACAGCGCCAGTGGCGCACGTAGTGTTAGCCGCAGGGCTTTTGTCGTTCGGCGTCACGCCGGCCACTGTCGTACCTAGCCGTGACATGGCACAGATAGCCCGCACTGCACCACGACCGCCATTGTCTGCTGGTGCCGTGCGCGCTGTCGAGTGCTGCTTCCGTAGTCCACAGCCTCCCGCGTGTCCCGGCACATGTCCCGTACCGATGCATGCTCAACATGCTGCGTAGAGAGCCGCCTGGCCGGACGTGTCGGTCTCATTCAACCCTTCCTGAGCTCTACCTATCTGGGATTAAGTTTGGTGACAAATATATTTACACACTTTTAGTTCCAATTCTAGCCCTTATCGGTGGCCGATTATATACTATTTTACTGGCATATCGGGGCGTCTCGTTGAGATGTTCGTTACTGTAGTCGAGTACGGGGCGGGGTGAGAGTAGGGCGGTAGGTGCTTGGCCGGCCGGGTCGGGCCGGGCCGGGCCGCGCCGGGCAGACGAGTGACGCCGCACGTTGCAGACTGACGATGGAGCCGGAGCCGGGCGACACCATCATCCTGGAGGACGGCACGGAGGTGCCGCTCAAGAAGAAGCGCGGCCGCCCCAAGAAGGTGAAGCTGGAGAACGGCGAGGTGGCGCCGCCCGCCCCGCGCCAGCCGCGCCAGCCGCGCCCGCCGCCCGCGCTCGACGCCACGGACCAGCCGCCCAAGAAGAAGCGCGGCCGGCCCAAGAAGATCCGCCCCGAGGAGCAACAGTTCCTGCTGCAGCACCAGCAGCACCAACAACAGCAACAAGTGAGAACAACACATCATTACTCGTCGGGAGTTGTTTTATTCTGTGACCTCCTCCGATACAATTTTACACCCTAATGGGTGTAAAATTGATGGCGAATTTTTCTGAAAGGAAACATTTCTTATTACATTCATACATTTTTAAAAGTCATGTTTCAGTCGAAAATTGAACAGTTAAAAAAACTTACAGTCGGTCACTAATCAATAAGGCCAATCATCAGGACCAAACCTCACTAATAAACACTGTCTTAACAGTGATCGTATAAAAATAATGTATGAGACCCGACAACATCAAAAATAAAATGTGGCACGTATTGAGTTGGAGCGATATCCCTGTCCCCCTAGCAGACTAACGCGATGGTGCAGCAGAGCAGCGGGCTGTCGTCGCTGCAGCCCATCCACGCGCACGCGCACGCGCTGCCGCACGAGGCGGGCGGCGGCTACCTCACGCCGGTGGGCGACAGCTTCCCGCCGCAGCTGCCGTCGCCGGGCTCGCTGCTGTACCCGCACCAGCAGCACCAGCAGCTCACCAACGATTCCGGGAATTACTTTCAGCAGCAACCGCCTAACTCAGGTGTGTATCGTTTACAAGCCAGTTACCAATATTGGTGACTTTTCATTTTTCGCCTCCACTAACCAAACTATATTATACACTAGCGACCCGCCGCGGCTTCGCGCGGGTGCAATGTAATACATATAAACCTTTCTCTTGAATCACTATCTATTGCTGAAAACTGCATTAAAATCCGTTGCGTAGTTTAAAAGATCTAAGCGTACAAACAGCGGGAACGACTTTGTTTCATACTATGTAAAAATAAAGGCGAAAATAGCATTAAAAACATAATTTCGTATGGCGGCAAAGATCGAAACTCAGTCCGAACTGAGTTAAATCAGTTTATACAGGGTGATTTTACGTAAGCTCATAAGAGCTGTAATTTTTAACCCTTTTTTAGGGTTTCGTAGCCGAATAGTAAAAAACGGAACCCTTATATATTCGTCATGTCTGTATGTATGTCTGTCTGTCTGACTGTCCGTCTATCTATTTATCTGTCTGTCTATCTATCTATCCGTCTGTCTGTCCGTTGAAACTTGGTAGGTAGATGTATTCTGTGAACGGCTTTACAATTTTTATACAAAAAAAAAGATTTAGGGGCTCCACATACCTGGAACTGAAACTAAACAATTTTTATTTTTTTTGTCTTTAAAAATAACATGGAGGTTCCTAAAACCACATTTTCTCAAAGTCAATCGTTTGAAAGATAGACACCTCCAAAGTGGTAAAATGTGTGCTCCCCCCCCCCCCCTCTAATTTCTAAAGTAAGAGGAAGAATGTAGAACAAACTTTCAACGAAAATTGGTTTCATTAGCATACTATGAAAACAAATTTAGTTTTGCTGTTGAATGTAATACAATACAACATATGAATGAGCCTTCCAAATATTTTTTTATATGGTTTGATGCTACGGAACCGGTGCGTGTGAGTACGACTCGCACTCGGCTGGTTTTTGTATATTTTCGTTTACTGTTAGTACGAACAACACGTTTTCTAAAAGTCGCAAAATAGCAGCTTCAGCTAGTAACGATTTTGAATCGACTTATACAAAACATATACAAAAGCTCTATCTTATCAAAATTTTTATGAACTGTTTAAATAGAAATCATGATCATGATTGGTGGATGACTTATGATCGTTTATAACTGAAGCAAAGTAGTCTCTTGTTGAAATCTGAGCTTCCTTTTTATATTCACCATTTCCCATGACCTTGTTAGTTGTTATGTTACGGAAGACCACGAGTCTTACAACTAGTCTTAACGAATGATATTGTGTTACCGATTAACAGAGTTGTGAAAGTCAAACAGGTAGTCGTATCATTAATACTGGTAGTCAGCCGCCTCCACTAACGTTGCCCCCCCTCAGGCATGGAGTCGGGGCTGGACGTCCCGCCGGCGCCGCTGCTGGGCGGGCTGGCGCGCGGCTACGGCTCGCCGGGCGGCTACGCGGCGTCCCCGCGCGGCGTGTACGCGTCGCCGCGCTCGCAGGGCTACTCGCCCTCGCCCGCGCGCCGCGCCGGCACCCCGCAGCCGCAGGTACCTAGCTAAATGCTTCTCACTAATAAACGCACTAAATTGGAGTCGAACTTGTACTATTATTGACTACGAGTTTCTCAAAATATCCAAGGTTAAAATTAATTTACCTGCGAAACTCCGAATTCGTCTATCGAGATTAGATTTCGATACGAGTCTGTTAAGTGTCGCCTATTAATTTAATTTGACAACATAAAAAATATTAAGGAAGTTTACCCATATAGTAATCGGTTAACTGCTTTATTATTTTCAATCAAGTTCACATGCTGCAGTTTCGTTCGTTGTAGAAAGAGACAAAACTGCAGCACACAAATACATGTATTTTACATCGTACGGTGTCGACCTCTCCAGGAGCAGGCGCTGCTGCACCAGTTCCCGGGCAGCCCGGCCGCGTTCTCCGCGCCGTCCCCGCCGCGCGCCGGCTCGGGCGGCGGCTACGGCTCCCCCGCCCCGCGCGCCGCGCCCTTCTCCGGCCGCTCGCCGCTGTACGCGCACAGCCCGCAGGCCTACCAGCACCAGCAGGCGCAGGTAACGTGCCCGCACGGACCGCGACGCCACGACGACGGATCCGTTATCGGCATCGCTCTCTTACAAAATCTAAACTTTAGTCGAGTCACGAGTGATCTCAGAATGGTGAAGGAAAACATCGTTAGAAACTGTATTTAATATATAAAATTCCAAGCACTGTGATATGCATCACCCGACACTAGGCCCGCACGGTGGATAACAGCGCACTTCCTCTCACTTAAAGGAGGTCTGTGTCCAACCCTGGGAATATTATAGGCTCATTGTGCTTACCTAATTTCAAAACTTTCTACATCTGGACGTTTCGCTAAGTCGTGCTGTTTCCCAGCAGAGCCCGGCCCCGCAGGCGCGCTTCTCTCAGTCGCCGCACCCGCACCATCCACATCCGTTCTCACACTCACCTGCGCCACAGGTATGTACGCTACACTATCCTATTATTATAGTATAATAGATAGGGCTAATTTATAAGCTTCATTTTTCTAAATTTTTTTTTTTTTTCTTTCGTGCATTATATTTTCATAAATGAATCGATAAGGCACTGTGGCCGAGCTTAGCCGCCCCGTAGGAGAGGTTAAATGCGGGCCCCATTGTATGTGAATATCGTCAATCGTGATTATCAGAACGGCTTTTGTCATACCCTAATGAGTATATATCGTTTACCTGAAACCTTAGCCTGTCTTTCTTTGAGGTGTGATTTTATTAAATCACCATAACATGCAATTTGGAATGTCAGAAAAACAAAGAAGGCGAAGCTACAGTCACAGACACAAGGCATAATAACATGTGAAAGTACTGTAGTTGCTCATTCCAAAGCGTAGATTTCTATGGAGAAGAATTGGCAAGAAACTCTATGGACACTCTTTTCAAGCAAAATAGTTTTACAAGATCTTGGTCACATCATTCATGTTGAAATAATACATATATGTGAGAACGATGTAGAAAGTCGTCCAGAGTAAAAGATTAAATTAACAATTTAAAAACAAAGTAGTTAAAATAAACCGTGGCAGCTAAGAGATGGCCAGTCCCAACTGACAGCGCTCGTTCACGAACATGACGCACGGATCAGCACCCTAGAACTCAACCATTTTGATGGGAACTAAATGATCCAACACACGCGCCACCATCAGCGAGACATTCGTGTGAGCATAAACTTTTCAGACACCTTACTGAGAACTGGCAAAATTGACACAGGCCTATAATCGTTGGGTTATTTACATCACCGGATATAAACGTATGAGTACATGGGTTCATCGTCTCGCCGTCCGCAGTCCCAAGGCCGTCCGTTCTCCCGCTCGCCGGCGCCGGTGGGCGGGGTGGGCGGCGTGGGCGGCACGACGCCGTTCCCCGCGGCGTCGCCGGCCGCGCTGCACAGCTACACGCCGTCGCCGGCGCACACGCCCTACAGCCAGCACTCGTCGCCCGCGCCCTCGCGCACGCCCACCTACACGGACACGCACCACTTCCAGCCGCAGGTAATTATATCTGCGCACTGTGTGACGCAACATTTCGACCATCTAAAAGGGATCTGTCGATTCCTGCACGTCCTTCTCCGTGCCCGGCGCCACTTTGGAGGGAACCGGACTTACACTTGGATACCAAAATAACCAGTCTTATGGTGGCATTCTGATTTTTTAATTAATTAGTAATTTATGAGTAGCATGTAACATCTTGAAATCTGAAATTGTGTCTAAAAATTCTAGATCAGAACAGAATTATTATCATTAAAATGCACTGAACCTACAATTTACAAAAGGAGTAAGAAAATATTTTAATTCCGCGAACTATTCTAACGCATCCACCTTAATATTAATAAGTCAACTCGTCGATCCACTAACGTACGTGTCTCGGTGCAGGGCGGCAACAGTACGTCAGGCTCTGGCAGCGGCTCGGGCTTCGGCGGCGAGCTGTCGCACGACATCGGCGCCGCCATCTCGTCGCCGGCGCCCGTGTCGCCCGCCATGCTGGACTTCGAGCCGCCGCGCGACCGCGCAGAGCCGCGCGAGCGCAACGACGAGCCCGAGCGCGACAGTCCCATGGGCAGCACCGACATGCATCCCGGCTCCAACTCCAACTCCTCGCTCTCCGACTACAACAAGGTGGGTACTGCTGCCACAATAACAACGACGAGCCTTACTAATAATACTTGCTTCATCACCGATATCTATGGAAACGTGGATGATACGTGTAAAAAATTACATGGGGATCTCGGGAATCAATTCAGCATCTTCAAACTGTAAACATTTTTTTTCCAAAATCAGCTTCTCCAAATTGTACCATCGAGTACAATTCAAGGTAGTTAGAATGTATTGGTTCTTCTTTTTAGACTTTTTGGCGACGAGTTTGATACCTTTAGGCCTGAATTCGTCTGTTGCTTAGAACGGTAGCGCGTCGTGTTCACACTTCACAACACCACACTTTGACGGTGACATGAGTTGCATCGGGCCGTGCATGGCGCGGGTCGGTATGGCTCATCAGCGCGGCGCCCGTCGCTCGACTGACGGTAGAACAAAATGAGCCTCCTCACTCTGTTCCCGACCGTCAGCCGAATGGCACGCACGCGCGTATAGTCGTCATGCCGAGATATCTGTATCGTGGAGCGTTCGGTATCGCATCGGCGCCGATGGTACAGGTCCGACGTCAGCGTCGCGTTTGTTCTATAGTGAGTTCTGGTTGTCCCACAGACGTCAGCGGGCAGCGAGATGTCCCCGGCGGGCGTGGGCGGCGCCACGTTCGGCGGCGCGCTGTACGAGGGCGAGCAGCGCCTGCAGTACTCGCACCTGCACCACTCGCACAGCCCCGCCGACCACGACAAGCAGGACCACTACTACCGGCAGGACCAGGGTACGTAGCGCCACCCTACCCACCCTACCCACCCTACGCGCTGGACTAAATAAATAACGATGATTACACGACGAGTCCAGGTTTAGGCGGCACTGGAGCGGTGTAGTATTTCGAAACTGCGGTGATAACATCTATTTGATGGAATGTTTTCGCAATATTTATTTATTTATTTTTAGTACATGGAGGACTTAGCTAATAAAAACAAACAAAAAAGAAAACCATAGTCACCAGAAAGCCAATTAGAAATCCTCACGTATAGACTTATAATATAATTTTTTTATGGTGTGGGCACAAAAACAGAAAACACACCGCTTTAATCAAAGTAAAAAGAATATAAATACTTGGTATGCAATTATGTGACTAAAATAATAGCAAAAATAGTAAAATAATAAAAACAAATAACCTACCGCTACTTGAAAAATTTGAGGCTTAAGCACCTTCTGGCCGAATTCACACTATACTATACTTACTATCGATTTATTGTGGGCAAAAGAAGTAGTCAGTTCGTTTTTTTATTTCCTCCCCATTGCTGGTTAATTATTCCTGGGGCCTTAAACTCCAGTGGCGTGCAGTGGTTCACCACGGAGGGTAGGCCACCGCCACGCACATATATCGCGGGTATCGGTATCCAAAAAAAAAAAATGAAAAAAAAAAAAATGAAAATGAAAAAAAAAAAAAAAAATTAAAATCAGCCTGTAAAAACAAAAGTTATAAATAAGGAACTCACCACTTTATTCAAGGTTCAAATCACTATTTTCTGACGATGCAAACAGAAGAAAGATTCGGCCACCTCAAATATCTAATCCAAGTGGGTGGGTGATAGTTACAGAACACGTCACTTGCAAGATATCCGAAGCGGCCTGTTAAAAATGAAATGAAATGAAAAATATTTCTATTCCTATCTACTTTAGAATTATGCTTTTCTATATCTAACCTTAACTGGCCGTTAATACTAGTTTCAATACGTGATTTACCAAATGTATTTAACTTTAAGCAAGCCTCTAGATGTTTTTCTGATAGGTCATGCTTTTTTGCCGAGGAATGAAAATTATGCAAATCAATGTACCCCTCACTCCACTTACTGGAAGTATTAAACAAAATGCACGGAAAACAAAATAATTTATTTGTGTGTATACAACCACATAGCCAGCTGAATGTTGCATAATTTTGAGGTTTGAAATGGCGGGTACGAGCTGAATTATCAGATTTTTGGATTAATTCTCGTAATTCGGGTGTACATCTACCTTTCGACACCACAAGAATCTTATCATTAAACGATAATTGCGAAAACTTACTGCTTTTAACTTCTAACAAACACACATTTTCTGCGCAAGTATCACAACAGAACACCATTTTTAAGTAAATAAACAAATACTAAACAACATATAATATTTACATTAATGTTCGTTTCAAAACGAATAACTGATAAGGTTTAACTTGGTAAGATATGATAACATTCAAAATCGCATTTAAATTTGCTTGTCACATGAAATAATAATGGCGTGACTAGGAAAAAATTAATTCGTAATTTGTTAAAAAAAACACTTCCAAATTAAATTGCATCATTGTCATACCTAAATCATATGTAAAATCTGTTAACAAAATTTTGCCGGATAATACTGAGTCTGACAGCACGTGCTTGTCATACTTATTTTAAAAACTCCCCGAAAATCAAAGCGAAAAATAAAATTCATATAGTTTTTAATTATTTTTATAGGCCTTTTGCTATTTTTTAGGTATAAATTCAAAAATACCACCCTATTTTTTTAACTGGTTATAGTAGTCATTAAGAAAACTATCGTGTTTGTGTGTAGTCTGTTTCTCGAATTCGCCGGAATTTCGGTTTAATTTCTACAAATGGCAACTCTGATCTTCATTCATGTTAATCTATTTAACCAATCACAGGCCGTCTCCTTTCCCGGGAGACACGCCTATTATCTAGACATGTGTGCCGTTTATACACACGAAAATATGCACCAGTGTGCGTAAATTTATGAATCAAAAATACTCTACAACCGATTTCGCCTTACAATTGACGACGCGAGGTTAGCTCACAGTATTGTGTTAGTGTTACGTCACACGGGCGCGACAAGTTGCTATAAGTGTTATAACAGGAGTTTTAACTTTTAAAATAATTTTTATTACAAAGGTATAATAATTGCACTTGAGTTGGCGTTTATGATAGGATTGATAAGGTAGGCTAGGCCTAATTGCCTCTATGGACGGCACGCCCCTGTTAAACTCGTATAATCTTCTTAAGCTATCTTTGATCTCATTTTCGGTAACAGCAACCTCAACAACTACTAAAATGATATGCAAAAATCATGTCGTGATATTATTTAAAAAAAAAGTATAGTTAAAATAAATATTTGTTAAATATAGTGTAACTAAACTACTTACTATTATGATTCCAGGAGCTGGCGTCGGAGATAGTCCCAGATTAGACCAGTTACATCAGCATCCCTCGTCCATGTATCCTAGCAATTTCAATAGGTAAGTCTAATGTCGCACTTGGCGTAATAGTTGAAGTCAGCTTCTTGGAGACCTATTTAAATAGGCTCACTATGTAATTTTTTTTTTTGTTAAGATTAAATTTTTATTTTTTTTGTTGTTTTGTTATTGTGGCCTAACATTTTGAATGGATAACAGTGAATAAATGTCTTTTTTAGTCACTGAGTTAATAACAACCTTTTGAATTTGGAACGAGCACGAATTATACGAACCTTGGACAAAAAATAAATAAAACGTGCTAACAAGAATATAACACTGAATTTGTAAAAGTGTTCTAATTTACTAATTAATTTTAATATTTAATCCTTTGTTCTCTTATTAGGTTATTACCGATAATATAATAAAATGTTATAAATATAAATACTATATATACTACCATTAATTTTCTCGCAGTCAATGGTAAGAAGTAAGAGTACACAACACGTGAAAAGAATAATTCATCTCGGTCCTCGTATCCCTCGCACCGCTCAGGGTTCTGATCTAGAAACCATTGCTACGCATGCGATTATACTTCGCTGCTCGGGATCCAACCGAGCTCCTTGAATTAAATACTCTTTGTTTTGGTGTATTGTTAGTTATATTGCCATAACGGCGTATCGCATTTTTTCTTTCGTTGTTTGTGTTTGGAAGATTAAGTTGCGTATCTTTAAGTCTGTGTTAATGTATTCCGGTCGTCCCGTCAGCAGGTCGACGCCGCCGCACAGCGGCGAGGCGGCGTTCTCCGCGGCCTTCCGCCCGCCCGAGCACCCGCACACGCCGCACACGCCGCACACGCCGCACTCGGTGCACTCCGACCACACGCCGCATCACCATCAACCTGGTACGTCGCCCTAATACTATCGTTGTACTTCTACGTGGATCTTTTGCCATGGCGGCGAACATACGGAAAGGTTCCATCGAGTCATTTCCAGCATTGAAAAACGGCATCAGGGCAAAAGGAATGCTCATAATTATGTTGGCAGATTTTTGTAACACTTAAAAGGAGACCATCCCCGAGCTAAATACTCTAGAAAACCACCACAAATACATTGGAAAAAAGTCCGAATTGTATTTTTCGTGAAATATAAAGTTGCTGTAACAAAAAACATTTAATATGTGCTGAATTTTTTCGGTGCTTGTTTTTAACATCAATGCGACGTTGCCGTTGCACTCTGCGTAGGTACGCAGCCGGTTTGTCTCATGGGAGCTGCAGTGCGTAGCGTTACGCATGTATTGTACGCACACGTGTACGTCATGCGAGCGGTGTGCCATCTCTCTATAAAGTTCGTTAATATTACAACGTCATGGTAGGTACACGTCTACGTGTACGGATCCGGTGTGTTTCGGCCTTAAATGTTACTTGTTCACCTAAGGGAATCAAAATAAAGTCAAAATTTCTTGTGACAGAATTACTTTTTGTCGTCCAGTGTTATGTGAAGCATTATTGTCATTTGTGTAACGAGATACAGGTATGAACTACATTTTCGTTCTTACAGGCTTATTAATAATTATTGAATAAAGTGTTTTTGTATGCTGCGGGACTGTTCGAAAGAGACACCGCGGCCCTGAAACACAAAGGGCAAAGAAGGAACATGGATGGGTTTTAGTCAGTAAAAGTCTGACACTCCCTCCCACTCCACCCAGAGCGGGAGGAGTTATTTGATGATATCCCATCCCTAAAAAAAAAAGTGTTTTTGTATTCTCTCAACACGCTGGTTTTTTTTTTCAAATTTTAAGTAAATGTCCTTCAGCGCAGTCGTCTTCACAACATTAAATTTTTCGATTTTTTTATTAACTCTTCGCAGCTAAATGACACAGTAAAAGAAAAAAAAGAAAACTATTGAAATTAGAACTTACAAGTGAATTGGCTCCTAAAGTTAATTTAAAAACCACGTGCCACTGTGTTTGAACAGGCTTATCTTCGATACCTATGTGTATGGTTGGTTCCAACTTGAAAGAAATAATACATTTTGATGTAAGTAGGGAAACTTGGTGTTATGGAGCCGAGAACTGCAGTAACAAATCCCCACGCGTAGTAAACGACGTTTTTCAATACACTTTCGAAGAAATAAAATATTAGAACGGAAAGTATTTTTGTCAGGAATTATTAAGAAACTATGTTTTAATTTGCTTTTTTTCCGCGCTTTGCTTTCGCCAGATCGAAGAAGCAAAGGTATGATACCGCTAAACAGCCTAATAAGACAAATAGAAAATTCAAATATTTTTGAATTTAGAACACAAATAAATGTTAATTTGTTCACAAAAGTAAATATTTGTTTTAATTAATCATGTTTATCTACGATATTCTATTTATAAACACAATTTAAATACTCAAAAAATATTTACACCGTAAAGACGTAATTATATCTCTTTGCCAAGTATAAAAAAAAAACAAGCACCGTCGACTATACTCATTGAACCCATTTGGACTTAGTATAAGAATTGAGAAAAAAATTGAGTTATCTGTGGAAATTTTTATTTCCGCACGTCTGCGGAAAAATATTAAAAATCCACGCTTGTGAAATACATTGCATCCTGAACCTAATCGTAGTGCGATAAGAGCCAGTTTTCGAGACAGTGTATTGAAAAGATAATTTTGGCCGTGCGAAGCAGAAGGCAGGTCGGCATTCTACAGCGTGTATCTGAAAGCGTCATATTTCAGGGTGTGGTTCAGATCATCGAACGGAACAACCTTTTCCACGGGACCAACATCGTAATCGCGAAAAAAATCTGTCCTCGCCTACATTAGGGTCGAGTAGGTATTAAAGCTTTGTACGGGATGGGAAGCCTGCAGGAATCGCGGTTTTGGGTGCCTTCGCCTCTGCTATTGACTGTGTCGTTGCCATATTTTTTAATGACGGTACAACTGCTTCTAAATCTTGGGAGGGAAGTCGGCAGGAATGCAGTTTTATAAATAAATGGTAGCGGTCAGATCGGAGCTTTAAAACTTTACGTTTACGTCTAGAGAAGTAGTAATAGACGGCAATGTTGCAATGTTAATGTAAATATAATGTGTTTCACCAGGGTCGCCGGTGGAGTACGCGGGCGCAGTGAAACCGAAAGCGCAGGACGTGGCGTCCAAGTCGCTGTCGGGGCTGGAGTCGCTGGTGGACCAGATCCCCAGCATCGCGGAGGGCCCGGGCGGCGCGGCGGCCCCGCCGGGCGCGCAGGCGGCGCCGGCGCCCGCGCCCGAGCAGGCGCCCGCCGCCGTGGCCGCGCTGCCCGACTACGCGCCCGCGCTCTACCCGCCCTACGGCGCCTACGGCGGCGCCGCCTACGGGAACAATGGGTCAGTAGCACGCGGACTGCGCGCCTCTCGACGGACCGATTCGAACGTGTGTCGTGCTGCTTAACTTGGAAGATCGACACGAGCGGCCGTTATTATTAAGCTACGAATGTATATTTCCATTCGAGTCTGATTTCTTCGCTTCGTATTTAACCCGTGCGTGCCGTTCCAGTTACGGCGGGCCGTTCGTGGGCTACGGCGGCGGCTGGGGCGCGGCGGTGATGCGGCCCACGCCGGGCTACCTGTCGGAGTGGCAGTACGGCTACCCGGCGGCCGTGCCGGCGGGCTACGCGCCCTACAACGCGCCCTACTACAACGGGTACGCCGGCCCGCCGCCCGCGCACCACCAGCAGGTACGGCGCGACCCGACGCCCGGCTAGCGGACGATCATACCTTCTAGCTGACTTAAGCCCCCGACTGACTACTGCGCCAAAAGTAACATGTGATGACAATCCTTGACCTTTCTTCATACTTGATGTTGATGCTCTGGTTGGAGCCTCAAATCACGATCAGTTTTAACGTGGCGGACAGTGTTCCCTTTACGGTATGACATTCAAATATCTAAGACACAACGCCTCGATGTTGTCTGGCAAACTTTGACGATGACAGGACGAGTTTGATTACTACTAAAATAGATTGTGGGTGATTCAGTGTTCAAGGGCCCTGTAGATGAAAAATACAGGTTAGACAGATATAAAAGTCTTCTTCGTAGGGAAGTGGCTTAGAGTAATTATATGGACACGTGGACAGTTTAGAGAGTGGGTCTTATTTTGTACAGCACTGCACTCATATTGTGTGTCTGACGGATATACAGGGTGAATTTTTCAAGTGGGTGTGGTTGGCCAAATCCGATACTATGAGGAACGGCGAACAATACTAAAACGAGTCTCGAGCTCCATTTTGATGAAAACTAAAATTGTATCAAAAGTTCATTGGGAATTAAACCTGAGGATTTTGGAAAAAAACAAAAAAAAAATGACATTATTATTACACCATTTGATAGTGTCGCTAATAAGCATCAAATTCTGGGAAGTATACACAGCATTTTTTTTTGTCAGCCTGATTTGTCCCACTCCTGAGCAAAGGCCTCCCCCCCATTCCTCCCACTTTTCTCGATGTTGCGCCTCTTCTCGCCAAACGAGAAAGCCATCCAAGGCATCCCGCCATCTTCTCCTCGGTCTGCCGAGAACCCGTCGAACTGTCATACATATGAAAAATACACGGCATACTTATGAAAACTGTAAAATTTTAATAAACTAATTCATTTTTTTTTATCTTGATTGACGACACCCGCAGCGCAATCATTTTCACAAAATGATTTTCCAATTTATTTTTTTAGGATTCCGTACCTCAGTCGGCAAAAACGGAACCCTTATAGGATCACTTTGTTGTTCGTCTGTCCGTCCGTCAGTCTGTCTGTCAGTCTGTCAAGACCATATTTCTCGTGAACGCGTAGAGATATCAATCTGAAATTAATATTAAATACTCAGGTCTCTACCCCTAGGAGCAGTGAACTTGTAAGTCAACGCGATCAAAATCGCAAAATATGCGACAGAATTGATCGACCGCCGAAATCCGCCCGGTATCCGTCGATCAGCTAAAGCTGCCTCACCAATCAATCAACGTCGATCGATCGATTGGTCTGGTAACACCCTAATACAGCATGTTTTTTTTCTGTACGAAGTAAAGCGACAAATCCTACGCTATCCGCGCTATAAGTTGGATAGCTGTAACATATGTCGTGTTGCAGGCGCACTACCTGTCGGCGCCGCCGCTCATCGACCTGCACAAGAACGGCGAGCACTCGGGCGGCGTGCCCGCCGTGCCCGCCGTGCCCTCCGTGCCCTCCGTCGGCTTCGGCGGCTTCTGTTAGTGCACCTGTACTGTGACTGTTGGACGTTGCGGTCGAGTCTCACTCCTAGCTCGGTTACTAACGTTACCGGCATCTAAAGATGGGGCTGTCGAGCCTGCGTTTAAATTGTATATGTCTGCGATTGATCATGTGAGAAGTGAGCATGATTTGGTCAAAATGGACATGAAAGATGTGGCAATGTTAGTAGCTCGGCTACGATAGTGAGTAAATTGTAAACTGTTAACGTTGAATAGTTTGAAGTGTGTGTAATGTGTTGTACGCAGAGTGTGCCGGCTCGCGTTGAGGTAGGAGGTATTGTTAATTTTGTAAGCGGTCGGCGACAGTGCGTGGAGAGATGGTCGCGGCAAGTACTTTCCTAGAGTAAGTAGCAAATTGGACTGAAGTATCGACGCGAGAAATGTTTTGTAAAGCAATCGTTAGTGATGTAATTTAATCTTTTTCAAACTGAGGAGCTTAATTTGTAGGATTTATTTGTAAATATTGTATGTATTTTTTGTTTCGGTCCATCACATGTTTTATTTAACCGATCGCTAGGAACATCACAGTGCGTGGTGGTTAGGTTAGGTCGGTAGGCGTAGTGCGCGGCTTGCGGCGGCGGGGAGTGCGACTCGTACTTAATGTATTCGGAATGTCTGTGATCTTCAGTGATGTCTAACTAATAATGATGGCCATTTTTATTGCCATACTGAAAAATAACTAGTGTTCGGAATTAGCGGCCGAGTGCGCTCGTAATACGAAGTCTTGCCAATGATGTGTTTCGCGTTCTAGTCACTTACTAATTCGTGTCGGCTAGTCAAATTGTGAATGTACCCCTCGCCGCACGCCCCGCCCCCCGCGAGCTGCTCCATTCATTTGTTATCTAAGTCACAACAACGGCCTATGAGATATATTATTATGTATACTTTTATTTAGAGTTTAGTTTACTTACTGTCGCATGGACGACGCTATTTATAATTCAACTTTAGCATTTGATAACTATATTTTTACAGTCGCAGGAGGCGGCCATTTTATTGTAAGCGGTCGATGACCTTTACCACTGCACAAACACCGCCCCGCGGAGGTACCCGCAGTACGCGGCGAGTGCGTCCGTGCTGCGGGCGCGTGACGTCACGCCGAGTGCATTTTACACAACGTTACCCGAACAGTTACATTAGTTTCGGATCGCTAGTGAATAGCATAATTTTACATAATATTGTAACCTATATTTTATTATACACGCGCCATTTTATTATAAGGCTACGGCGCGAGACTAGACGACGCGCCCCGGCTCCGTCCGACACCTGCTTATTTGTATATGGGTACTGACATGTTACCAGCTGAGCTAGTCGCGCAGCAGGAGCTCGTGTGCTGTGACTGCTGTGACGCCAGGTGTGCGGGCGGGCGGGTCTCTCGCGCCATCTTGTTGTACCGTATGACTGGTTATACCCTCTCTAGGTTTAATTTAACGTTAACACGATGCATAATGTTTACATAGGGTGCTGATGGGTTCGATAGTTTCCTTATACAAGCGCGAGTACGCACCCGTGTACTTGTGTGCGAGTCTTTATACTATGTTGTTGAAGTTTTATTTCATTTTGATGGTGTATTAGGTATCGGGTCGTGTAAAGAGTATATAGATCTTACAACATAGGGGTCCTATTGTAGTCGACACGCGGGTCTGCGCGCGCGCTGTATACAAGCGTGCGGCGCGGGCGGGTGTACATAACGGATACATCGGGGAGTAAAACAATCTTGTACAAAAAATCTTAAATTAGTAAGTCTTTTCTTTGCACAAAATGATAAAAGTCTTAAAGTCTTAAATATAAGCTAAAAACGAAATAACATACGTAATAAAGACATATACGTTAATGATAGGTTTACTCGGAAGAATTTATATGATAGTTAGAGGAGGGATAGTCGCCGGAGAGGTCTCGTGATCGTCGGATCGTGCTCAATGTGTTGCGTGCGCGCATAGTGCCGCGGCTACAGCTCCCACACACACACCCACACACGCATGTGACACCACAGCGACCTAACTACAACTCTAAACTGGACGGCTCTCTCTAGCCACACGCTCGTGGCACAGAATTAATAGTTACAGAAGACAGGCTCCATGCGACGAACGAAAACGTGCGCACACGTACACACATACCGGTCGCGCGTACGCTTGCAGTCCTTGTACGTAGACGCATATCTATGTGTGCGTGCGCATTCGCTCGTTGCTTAGAGAACCTTCTCTACCTCTATTGTCTGCTCGCCGTACTCGTAAGTACTCTTGTACAAAGCTAGTGTAGCCCCGCGAGAGTGTCGTCACTGTGTAACATGATCTCCAATATCGTTCTGGTCTGGCTAGGATTAGGTTTATGTACGAGTTCGTACCGCAGCACTATTGCAATGCGTCTTTTATTATTTTTTTCGTAATTCAAAAAGGGAATCATGATAATTTAAAAAAAAAAGAAATCAACAGGGTATTTAAGATTGCTTAAGATATATTATTTTATATTTATTGTGACTTATTGACGATGCGTGCTTGCGGCGCCATTGTGCTTAGTGTTACTGATGTTTGGTTATTTAGTTTTGTTGTCGCCGCCGCGTGATCCATCCCGGGGACACTCATACTAGACGTGCTACGAGAAAGATGAAACAAACCATTAAAATAACATTAAAATAAAAATCATGCGATCATCAAAATAATATTAATAAATCTGAATTTGTGGTTGATTAGTAACTTGGATGTGTTAACTCGAATCATATAAATGTGTAATGTGTAATCTCGAATATTATAAACTTACCAATGTAACCTCAAGTGAAAATAACGGTTCACGGTAACCATAACGTCACTAAATAACCGTCAACAAAAACAGAGATATGTGTGTCCCTGGTTGGTGGGCGGCGAGCGGTGAGCGACAACTGTTCACATAACAACGCCTTGTACATAATGAGTGCTTTATTACGCTTTTTTGATATTATATTTTTTATTTAAAAATAAATATTACAATAATACTATTTCTATATTTTTGCTTTTATTTTGTACATTAACGAGGTGGTGTATTCTGTATGTGATTGAAAAGTTTTTGTTCGCGTCCTGTTTGCGAGTACTCTTGATGCTAATGCCGCGGTATGATTGTATATCTGCGCATTACTTTCACGATTGCTGCTCGATGGGATGTTCTTGTGATAATGTCGGCAGCGCCACGACTCTCAACCTCTGATTAGTTCAACAAGTGAACAGTATGTCGGCGCACAGTTTGCCGCTCGCAAGCTGTGCGCGAATGTTTCTGTTCTTATGTTCATTTGAATACCATATGTTACGAGCTGTGACCTGTTACAAGCGATATTATTCTACTTAAAGCATTTTTTATAAATCTAAAATCAATCATTTATACTTTTAAGAACATGATTTTAGCAAAGAGTTTTTGATAGTCGTGGTGCATCCGCTGTGAACGAAATAAAGGCCTACACACGCTGCCACTGCTTTGTCCCGGAGCCGCGCGGCGCGACTGTCGCTCGACATGCCGCGACGTCGCGCCGCGCTGCGCCCGCGCCGCTCGTGATCTGTAGTGTTGAGCGCAGACGGTCCATGTAAACACGCACTCACTTGAAAGTAAAATAAAACGATCAGAGATACCTGTCAACGCGCAACGTCGTGATGTTTGTTTTCTTGTCTCCTAAGATGAATGTGTCTGGTGCAATGTATCGCTCGGTTTACGAGGACCGTATGCACTGAACGTTAGTTGTATTTATAAGTTTTTCATCTCTCGAATAAGACTTATCGGCCAATATTCCTTCCTGCAACGGAGTGCAATGTCGGGAGATTAGTGTTCTGTCTCGTAATTATTATCTCTATTGTTATTATTATATTTTTATTATTAAACATTGTAGTTACGTCGTGTATAATAGTGTCGTTAAGGGCCGCTTGCACTTAACCGTTCGGCTAACACGAGTAACTTTCGACTTTCCTATCAGGTGCATAAAGATTAGATTTGTACGATAGAATAGAGGCGAGCGGGAAGGTCGGTCGTGCTGGACTAAACTGTAGCTTAATGTAAGTCTCTATCAACGAGTTAGTCTTAGTGTTGTACACACACGACTCGGGAGGCGGCGCGCTCGGGCTGCGCGCGCGCCCGTCGCGCCGCGCTCGCGCCTGTAGGCAGCGGGCGGCGCGCGTGACGTCACGCCGAGCGCGCGCCGCCCGCGGCGTAGGGTTGACCAGTGTATGCATTGAGTCGCTCAACTATTTGTACAATATGTATATTTTTGTAAAATTCACTCTATCTCGAGGCAATATTATGAAATTTTGAAATATTATCTATAATATTAAACTAGTACAATTGTTATAGGCTCATTGGTTCAGTTTTTGGTTCGCCCATTATTATAGTATCATTAAATTCACGTGAGCATACCATCCAAGTCGACGCTAAGATTCATTTTAGCATTGGGGAAAAAAAAACTAGGAATCATTTTATAGGGAAATCCGAAGCATTAAAATATAGCATGGATCTGTAACTCAAGTTGTGTGATGGTTCTTAGCGGCGACTATAGTTGCACGACTCACGAGCTCGCACTGCTGTCGAATTCTAGGCCCGTCTGTACACGTCTGCTCAACACTTCTATCTAACATTATGAGGAACATTAGTGATGAAGCTGGCTTCATTATGAACTTGACATATGAAACAACTCCATGAATAATATATGCTCGAGTATTGAGCTGTCGCATGTTCAGATATTTAGAAGTGTGGTGCAGACGCGACTCGCGAGTATCAGGTCCGTTAGAGTTGTATGATAATGCGCCCCGGCGCCGCTTGGTTGTGAATTAGTATCGCTTATGGCCCCCAGTCCGTCGCCGTGACGTCGCGTTCATCCGTGTTGCTTCACTCAGTATTGTCGTGCCAAAACATACGTAAATGCAGGAGTAACAAAGCAATATCGTAACTATATAGTCTCGAATGAAAGCAATAATATCTCGGCGAGTGAACGCTCTACACTCTGCACTTCGCCTCTCTACTTGTATTATTTGATCGGAATACTTGGTCACGTCACTTCATTAGTTTCGTACACATAGCATTTATAGTTGGCGCCCACCCCCTGCGCCACGCATCCTTCGAATTTTAATGAACTTTTATTTATTTAGGCTGACTTGATTATACTTAAATGTTTTAAATAAGGAGATAATTGATGATGGCGCCTGTGACTATTACAGGCGTCACTCTTATTTACATAATTATGATGTACTTAACAGTCCATGTTGCGAGCGTTGCGAGGCGCGGGGGTGTCGCGCCACTCAGGAGGCGGAGTTCTTATCCTAGCTCAATTTTATTAATTATTATATTATACTTGCTTGTTATTCATCGTTGAAATATAGTTATTTTGAACCTTGGCTGCCTCATGGCTCCATTTAAATAAACCGTTGAACGTTATAAGTACATAGAAGTAAAGTTTATCGCATATCATAGTGGTCTCGTAATCCCAGTGCGAAGACAGCCAAGGGTTAATTCCAGAAGCCTGCATTACTCAAACAACTCGCATTTGATTACGGTGCTTGTTATCATAGTAGTGGGCGGCGCGGCGCGGCACCTGTCCAGCTGTCCAGCTGTCCTGCTGTCCTGCACGTACAGGCGCACACTAGTCTAGTACGTGTGGACCACTGTACACTGCAGGGCTTCGCAAACCTTTTTATGGTCAGACATAGCCGTTGAAATGCAATGTGTTCCACTGAATGTTGCGGAGATTAGAAGCGACGCCGCGTGCGCAGTCACTGTCGTCGACCACTTGTAACATTTACACGAGTCAGGCGACAGCCACCGAGCGCGGCGTCGCGACGGAAGCGAGGTTTAGTTGCCATTCATTCGTCAATTATTTACGTGGTGAGGGAGGCCGCGCCGCGCCCCCACGGTTCGCATTATAAAGTACAATTTACCTTAACCTGTATTGTATTAATTACGAATGTCTACAGTATGGTGACTGTTGAGCGATGTCGCATGTTCTCATCTGATCGTGATTGGTTCGTGTGTCCGTTTATAATATTTACGCTAGCGGTAACACTAAAGTTGATATGTTTGTACAGTTTTTAACGATAAAACTACTTCTCGTAGTGACTAAGCAAGAAATATTTTTAGTATAATAAGATCTAATCGAATTACATCATAGTGTATCATAATAAACTATTCGAGGTCGATTTTTCCAAATTTCGTTAAACTTTGTACGATCCTTCGGAATATTTGGTTTAAATTAAATTATAAATGTCTCTCATCTGAACCTGACTCCGTGAAATGTAATTAGAAATTAAACAGGAAGAATTTTAAATATTGAAATACAACATTAATAATAAATAAGTAATGTATTATAAATAGATATAAGGTAAAAAGTTATTATTAACATTGTATGGAAAAATTGTGACAAAAATTATAGTCATTTGTAATATTACAGTGTTGTTTCATTCATGCCGTATAAAACTTCGGTGAACCCTCAACCCCTAAGCAGAAGTAACGCAGTGCCGGAGAACTAACGAGACAAGAACGTGCTGCCCAGTGCTGCCCAGGAGAACGGTACTTGTATATAATAGGGGTATGACGAACACGGTGTAAAGTTCTTCATCCCCCATAGAAAAGGGAGGCTCTTCCGACCAGACGGCTTATGTGCCTGGTGGGCTACTCAGTATTATATATGATGCTCTGTGGGGCTTCTTGGCTACTGCACAGAGAATCGTAAACAGTTTAAAAGTAATTTTGAAGATAAAAATTCTAAATTTGAACGCCTGCCTATTCTATACTGGCAATCATGACGAAATGTATAGAGGAACATTTAACTACAAGGGCAACACCAACACTTTCATGTTCAGTTTACGTTAGCAATTATACATTAACCCATTCGCTGCGGCGATAAAAAATACGCTTATTAGCCAAGTGCGGGACGGTTCGGTTTTCGTCGCGAACGCCGATGGGCGTGAAAATTTGGAGAATATGGCGATAAATGGTAATTAAACAATTATTGTACTTCACTTTTAAACTACTGTCCCATATATATTTTAGTTTCTAATGATAAGAATGGCTAAATTATCAGTATAAATTAATATCAGAGATAGCAAACCTTTTCTTTCACTTTAATAAAGTATTACTATTATTTATTTACAGGTCTTTATTTTTATAGTCAAATGAAAAATAGAAAATTCAATTGTTTTCTTTTCAGGCTCTGCTGTTTGTTGTTGGGTCGATTTTCGCACCTACAAAATAAGAAAAACTATTAAGATTACCATTACAAAAGCTAAAAAAATCATCATCATCTGCCTGGCCTTTTTCCAACTATGTTAAGGTTGGCTTCCAGTCTAACCGGATGCAGCTGAATACAAGTATTTTACATGGAGCGACTGCCTGATGATGATTTGTCATATTTGTTATCCAATCTATACGCGTCTGTGTGACGTAATGTGAAAAATAAAAATATAAACATGCACGATTGGAGCTTAAACTTCAACTTTATTCGTCACATAATTAAATGATGAGTTAATCATTCTCTACACAGAGGAGCTTGGATGTCCGATAACCAAATTTTTTATGATTTTTAGCCTCGGCCAGCACTGCTGTCAAAATGGCGATGACCGTATTTACGCACTTGGATCTTATAAGGGTAAAAATTAAGAACTTGCGCGATAAATAGGTACTGAAGTTTTAATGGCGTTGACATTATGAGCTTTTTATCCAAGTCTCTTAATTACCGCACACTCATAGTATTTGATAAAAAGAATATTAAATATTTACATAAATAAATAGGATGAAGTATGATTTAAGCGCTAGCCCCTTTCGTATAGGCCCCCAAAGGGGCCTGTACGAGCTTTATGGTTAAATTCAAGGGACTTATATGAAATATACTTACGTCTCTATAGCTAAATGGTCGCTACAACCATGGTCGTAATAAATTAAATCCACTGTACCTATTGCAAAAAAACATAATAGGTATTTATTTAGAATCAAAGGTTGTTAAAGCCTGGAAAACGTCGTTAGGAGCTCCTGTGAAGGAATTCGCAATTTTTCAAAAAAATAAAATTTCGGAAACGGCGGGCAGTCCCTATGTGATTGTTAAAAAATGTGCATATATTGCTTTATTACTGCAAGTATAATTTTTTGTGATTTGTTTTTGCCAAGATTTCGCACTTGAATATTAAATCAAAAAACGCCGATAGGCGTCCGCCTCAGCGAATATAAACTTAATATTCTCACCACATTCATACACGACAAATATGTACATACTACTCTCGTCAAGAAAGTACCGGGAAACGATCAATAATACACAAAATGTTAGTTATTTTATCGCCTTCAAAGTGAGCATACTTTGAAGGCGATAGATAGATTTAGAAATGATAACTTACACCAACGAATAATCCAAACATCAAAACATTTTTAAACGCTTTTTCCGGAATTGAGTTCAGTTCTCGCCGCGAATTCTTCTTTGTCTTTGTCATATATGGCCATATATGCTATATAGAGCCATATATGCTATATAGAGCCATATATGGTGATTAACGAGATTGCTAGACAGTATTTGTTGAGTATTTGGTCAAAAATTCGTTCAATATGATGGCCTTGTGCGTAGGCGCCTTATCGTGGTGCAAAAAAATTTCTTTCCACAAATCTGGCCTTTTAATCAAATTTGCTCTCTTTAACGCCGCATAACGCTCCGGTTTCACCTTCCGGAAAGAATTCCGAGTGTACAACACCGCGATAGTCAAAGAAAACGGTTAACATGGCTTTGACTTTTGGTCGACTTTGGCGTGGTTTTTTGTTTCGATTCAGTTGGAAGGCGCCACTCCGAAGCTTGTTGACTAGTTTGGTTAGTAATCTTATTGGGTTTGAGAACTATACCCTCGATATAGTCTTATCTTAAGTTTCCGATATTGGTTCTTACTTTGTGGCATAGATGGCGCTGTAGTACTTTTTATACCGTCCGCTACAGTTGCGCGGCATAGTCAACAACGAAAGTCGAAGTTATAATTTTTTATATTAAACGCTTTGTCAGTACAGCACACAAACAGAGCATATTCATACTTTGTGTTAAAAGTAGCAGCATTTTCGACTTAAGTTGTCGCGGAGCATACCATTGGTAATGGAGGAAGTTTAAATTTTTTATTAGGTGTAGTCATTTAATGAGAAAACAAAATAGGAAAAAATCATTAAAATATCTCTAGAAACGAAAAATTTATGAGACTTTAAAGTTGCACTAACAATGAGGTGAAGTGACGTCACTTTACCTCATTACGATGTTTTCATGATGTGTGGCTAACGAAACAACCCAAGAGTAGGTCCATAAGTAGGTACTTACTCGGAAAGTTAAATTCCGTTTATTTATTTATTTAAACTTCATGTACAAAAGTGGTACATAAGCGGACTTAATGCCACAAGGCATTCTCTTCCAGACAACCTTCTTCAGCACTAACATGAGAAAAAAACGTCCAATTCTGTGTATTAATGTGTCAATTATTATTTTAATTTTTGACTGCCTCGTTGGTCTAGTGGTCGCAAGCGTGACTGGTGAGCATGAGGTCCTGGGTTCGATTCCCGGGCTGGGCAAAGTGTTATTGAGCTTTCCATCAGGAATTTGTCGGTAGCAGCCACGGAGTCTGGAATTGTGCCTGGTTGATGCCCCCTTATACATGGGACTTAAAACGTAACTGGCGAAATGTGGGTGTACTATTAGGTACACGTCTGCCTAACCCTTTGGGGATTACAGTCGTGATGTTGTGTTATTAATATGTTAGTTTGACTTTAATGATCCATTTATGTTATTCTACGGCAAATTAAAAAAAAACACCTATTTTTTAGTTTTGATCTATATTTGAATTACATTAGTTAAATATAGTGTTATCAACATCATGAAACTTCTCCATTGCTATCTCACCGAGTCACATTATCAGCACGGAATTGCATCATTTTTAGACGCTATGTAACACTGCCTAGTATGTGTGGCATAGTAGTCATTTCGTCGCTAGATCAATTTTGAGCGCCACAGTATACCACCGACGAGAGTAATAAGTGGTAAAGCGAATGAAAGGAGAAAAAATAAATTGGAAATGACTGTAGGGAAAATTGTAGTAACGTAGCGCCATCTACGTGGCTTTGTGGGAAACATGGAGCACAGTAGTGACATCTACAATCCTGTCAAGTAGTCGTACTCAATTCGGGTATGCAGTGATTAGAATCGTAAAAAATAATCTACCCGCTTGTGGTAAAAGAATTAGTAACCTACAACATTTATTTCGCTACAGGACCTTCTTTCAAGATATAATCGACTACAGAGCACGGAGATGCCTCAGCTGCTTATGGCGCGGCATGGCGATTATTTTAGTCACAAAAAATCACTGCAGTAAGAAAAAATTTAAAAAATAACACAATGCAGAATTATAATATAAGTTTACTATTCGAATTTCCATTTTTAACATTAAACAGAGCTCACAAAATTGGTCACGATGTGTGAGAATTTTGCGAGTTAACCTTAGTATCCCACATTTGACAAAGAATGTCAGTGCCATAGACTAAATTCTAGAGTGCAAGAGTTTGTGTCAAAAAGTGGAAAGAGCTGTTTTAGTGTCCTGACTGCAAGTTCACCTTTTAATTTAATGCAAAACGATATAAGTGACAATTTTTTAAATAAAAATATCTTTATTTAATTAGAAACAGTTTATTTTAGTTTAAAAGTACAACGTATACTGAAAAAAAAACTAAAAATATTAAAACTTTTTGTGTTTTTGTAGTCGACACCATAAAGAACTTAATTTTGATGGCTTCGAAACCATAGACCATTTTGTGCTGTCCGAGAGTCTCCGAAAAGATCGGTGGATCGCCTTTAGAATTCGGTGTGGATTGCGATGTCGGATATTGGCAGCGGTGACGAAGGGATTTCTAGTCAGAGTACGTATTTATTTACAACGGTGTAGCGTCTGAGTTATCTCGCGTTTCGCGCCGCGTCCGTTAACCGTCACTGACGTCGTCCCCGACCGTCCTAGCGTTCAAAAGTAAATATCTCATTGTTCCCGTTTCAAAATGGCGAATTTGGGTCTCTTATATCTCGGACGCTGAAGCTTCAGAGGGATCTTCGTGCGGGACGGTCCCTGGGCTAGCGGGTGGCGGCGCGCCGGCCCGCCCGGGACCGGCTCCGGCCGACCGCCGGCGGAGGTTGACGACCTATCGATTTTTTTGTCTGCGACCTCTCGTCGTCGGGCGGGCCGGTGTCGGCGGCCGAGGTGGCCGAGACGCTCCGGGCTCGGCGGAGGCGGGCTGGTGTCGGGAGCCGAGCGTCGCCGCGCCGCACCGCGCCGCGTCCCGCCGCTTGTGTGTCGCGCGCGTCGTCAGCTGAGCGGCGCGCCACCATGGCAGGTCAGTGGCCGCGCCTCCCCTGGCCCTCGCCTCCCATGCTTACCCACTGACCTCGCTAATCTTATTACACCGGGTGTGATCGAGCCGCAGTCGGCAGATGCGGCACGAGCCGAGCCCCTTGTCGGCAAGTTCTTTGTTCTCGTGGTCGGTGCTACCGCGCTGGTGATGAGTGCTCCGCTCGCAAGCGCTAGTGTTCCGTTGTGCAATAGTGAAAGTGTGCTACCTGTGCCCTGTGGACTGTCTGCAGACACCTACATACAAGAACAAAGGGTTGAGTTTACATCTGGTTGGACTGATCTTGTAAACAAAGAGATCTGTTGTGTTGATCATCTGCCAGAGGATTTTAGTATTGATTGAGTGTGTGTTGTGATGAATTTGTCATCTGACTTACTTGCACCACACCAGGGAGTTGCTGAAGTGTTGACAGGAGTAGCGGTGAGGTTTCTGTGTTGTAAGTGAGTGCTCTCCGGCTGTGTCGTACAGAGCACAATCATCACCCATGGAATATCCTCATCATCAAAATCATTGAACCATCATCATGATTCATCCCTGAAGCATTGATTACTTAGTATTGCATGATATTTTGCTTATTGAAAAGAGAACTACTGATGGCTTGCTACAGTGGCACAAGCTCCTACAATCCAATCCTGCTCCTCTCCATTGTCCCCAGAACTTGTTCGTATTATATCACTTTAGCTAAATCTTGTTCCTTCCACCTATTGTGCAACATCATATTATTCCAATTGTCAGTGTAAATCAAATTACATCTGTGAATGTGATCCATTCAGTCAGTTGTAGGAAAAGGACATAATTTCCTTAATTTTTCTGTTGATGATACAGACTTGGACTGGTCCATATGCCAGTAGACTAATTCTGTAAGTTTGTTGTATGAATGTATACTAAATGTACCATTGTATAACGTGCTCACTACACTACCCTGAGTTGTCACATTACAATATAATCAGCTGTTCAATGAATACTAGATTCCGATAAGATTGCTGATTGAAACAATCTATCAATCAATTGTGTGTGTCTATTGTTGTCCTAACACATCATGTTATTTGAATCTTAATTTCTTATTCAAACATAGTTGGAAACCTGTTCTTACAGTAAGAACTAAAATGTTCATATTCCATTCTTTAATTACAATGATTGCATGTTGCACTTTTTTATCAGTTTGCAGTGAAAATCACCCGGCAACGGGTGCATGCAGAGGAAACTTTACGGATTCATACATGAGTGCATTCATGCAGTAATAACCTGCATGAATTCACTTAATGCAACCTTCGGTACAGTTCAGCTATAACAATTTTGTACTGAATTATTAACTGAATGTATTCTGGTAATAAAACAAATGTTTATGTTCGATATCAATTGTTGAGGTTATTCTAACTGGAAAATATGACTATGTTAGGCAAGCCTGCAGGCTTATCAACAGCGTGGTACTGTGGAGCCACTTACATTCAGTACTGAAGTTGATTGTAATATTATTTGCTCAACAGGCTGTAATTTCTTTGACAATTTGTCCCATTTCATGAAGGCGGGTAACCTACAAATCTCTTTATTGTCTGTTTTACATTGTTTCACTGTTGCTAAGGTGCTATTTAGCCATTTTTTCTTATCTATGAGTTGTGTGCCAGCACTTCAATCTACGAAACAAAGAGTTGCAGTTTTTTCAGCAGTTTCATTGAACTTAGTAGATCATTCACGGACATATTAGATCAATGGAGATTCGATTTATAATCAAAATCAAAGTAATTAAATAGATTGACTTCAGAAAGTGTAAGGCATGTTGGGAATCCATTTAAAAATGGCTCTGTATGTTTACATTGGAAATTGGCATGCTTTCAATTTCTTTTTGACATGCATTTGCTTCAGATATGCCCCCTATAAAAATATCCCTTGGATATACATAATTATGACATGTTTGCTGACTGAGTAATAATACATCATCATAGCCTCTGGCTCATAAATGGCAGAAGGGGTTGCCATTTAAAGGCGGCTTGCAGTTTTAAATACCAATTTTGATTAAGTTCCAATACACCTCTACACACAACAATCTACATACAATCTATGCTGTTTCGTTACATCCTATTCCACTGCTGAACTGAAACCCCTCCTAAGTCGCGTCATTGCAGAGAATCCATTCATCTGTTTTCGATGTTGCATGCAATTCTAATATTTTGTCGACATCTTTCATTGCCTCTCCACCACGGCAAATGATAGTCGAATCATACTAGCTCTTGAACTATGGGTTGAGCTTAGATTTACTTTGTCGTGGTCTCTTTGCTAAGCATGGCTGTTATGGCAGCATTGACTGCCGTTTTTACCAGATCCAGGCTTTTACGATTGCAAAATTCTTGATGCAATAACTTGAAAATTGGTTGTGGTATCGCCGACGACAGGCACGGTACAAAGTGCGGTTACTGTTCCTAGGAATGGAAGTTTGTTGATGATATGAAGTAGTTAATCATAATAAAAATATTAATCATCTTGTTTGACAACAACCGAGGACTAGTTTCGTACTGATCAACTTACATAAATACATATGAATTAGTTATACACATTAGCTGAACAAATTATACGCGATCTTCCTTTGTTAGTTAAACAAATTAATTGGAAATCGTATGTATTTAGGAAATAGTTTTCCTCATCGGCAAGTTAATATTGATTACCGCCTGAGAGGTTTTTCACTTTACGAAAGTCCTTTGTCTTGTTCCGGTTTCCGACTGTTCCGAGACATCCTATTTCATTAGAACCGGTTTGACAGTCCAGCATTAAAGATGCTAAAGCAGACAAACGCAAACCCAGTCTCGACGCGAGTAACATTTGCGAAGAATTCTCCAAAGTGTAGTTTGATAGAACAAGTTATATGTCGAAGGGGTATTATATTCAGTTGAGCCTCGGTTTTGGACCGCGAGCGGCGTCGCTAAGGTGTAATCTATTAGGCCGAACAAAGTTTTTATGTAATAGCTACCAAGCTGTCGAGACAGGCGTCGTACTTTGAATTTAGAATGTATCATTTCAAAATAAGACGTTTTATATGGCATTTGAATGGCGTGTGATGCAGGTGAACCACTCGTGTCCAGGGTATCGCCAGACGTTGCCAACACACGCGAAGTGCGATTACGTCAGTGGCCTCTCAATCAACTTAATAATTTGGACAAGAGAGGCTTTTGTCTCATACTGGCTCCATTTTTTTCTAATCTACAAATCTATCAATGTTGCAATCGCTCGCAAAAGAATCATTGCGAAATGAGCGCGAAATTAATTAATGAAGTAAATGACCGTACAACAATTAGATGAATTTCAAGTTAACGTTTCATAGTTGTGGCTCATAACGTGACTGTCGTTTCGTTTCTTCATTCATTACCAACCGTGCTGCGGCTGGGGTTTTTTTTTTAATGAAAAACAGAGGTTTCACTTTTTTGCCCGTCTGGCTTATGTCTGCAACAATATCGTCTGCTGCCAATGACCCGCCTTGAACTACTTACATAACTACTTTAAGTGTCTCTTGGCACACACTCTTACACCTTATTGGTTGTTTAAGTTAGTGATAGACACCCTAGATCGGGCCCCGCTGTGCCGCTCGAATTGTTTAACCGACTTTTAAAATGGAAGTTATCTTTTTATTAGAGCTTTTACGACTTCGCAATTAATTGTCTGGTGATTTGATAGGTTTTTTTATAGTGCGCGTACGTTGCCGTCGCGTCTGAACACTACCGCGCTGTTTGCTATTATTCAGGTCATGCGCAACGCTTACAAGTAGATTGGCAAAAAATGTGTGAAGAAATGACGCCTGGTTTGAACATGGCGGTGCTACGTAAGGAGGTTATTAATATGCGCCACCTGAATGAGACGCGCGAATTATTGCCACTCGTATATTAGCAACAAAGGATAAGATTTAAAGATAAAAAGTGTATTAGCGTGAACACTATCGCGGCGGTTCACTCTCAGTTTTACGACGTTGATGGCCTAGATTTTGGATTCTCAATTCTTTCGAACATATCTAAGTTTAGCCGTCATATCATGCCAGAATGTGGGCCGAGCATGTAATGATAAAGTCGCTTCCTTGTGCTCAGCGGACAGGATTTCGCGTGTTCGCACGACGGCGACGTCACAAGCTTCACAAAAGATCTCTTTCACAGCTAATACGCAGTTGGACACAAAGCACTGAATCTATTATGGCTTTCGAATTTGGGATCACAAGGCTTGTTTAAATACTCCATGCTCAAAGAGGATTAAGTCGTTGTAGTAGCTGAGAGTGCTCGAGTTAACTAGTCTGCTCAAACGAGCCTAATATAATACGATAGAGCGTCTGCTCTAGACTCAAAGATCTCTTTGACCTTGGTAGTCTCACAGTTTACGCTTTAAGTATATTTTCTGAGTAAAAAACTAAAGCTTGCCGGATTGGTAAGTCGGACGTTAAAGTTGATGAATGTGCTGCCACGATGATTTTACATACAGATTTATAATTTGCCAAGTTTTACGATACGAAGTGGTCGTAAACGGTTTAATCCACTATAAGTACTGTGAGAATGGTCGTTATCGTTATATGGAACGTTATAGTAATTTGTAGCGACGTTGTCTGCAGACAGCACACGCGATGAATTTGGCACTCTGAAAGAACGTGAACTGGATTCTAAGTCATATTCCTGTGAATAATGACAGGAGTGACTGATGGAGCTGATTCGGTTTTGTTTGGTTTGATGGATACAGGACCCATGTCACCCCAGTCTTTTATAGCCTAAGTATGTGAAAAATTTAGTTGGATACAAAATTCTTCGCAATTTGGCATAAAATGGCCACTCGCTTTATAACAGTAGTGAGCGTCAAGCCCAAAGAAACGCGTTTGTTCGTTTATGGTGCCACAACTGCCACAAGTAATTATAAATTTTAATTGCTCAAAAGAGAAATGGATTTAAAGCCTTTATTGGCTGTCAATCACTCATGAGATTGTCTTGAATGGTCTGTGCAGGTTTCTAGTCTTTCTGTCCTTTTACGACACATACAGATATTAGATTAGTTATCTTAGTAATTTATTCACTGCCCACTGTAGGCCAGTCATGGGCACAAGTCCGTCCCATCTTTCACCTGTGCCCACCCCAATGGACGCCTTTTTAATTCCCTGTACATTTGAGTGATTATCTAGCTCAAATGGGATCGTCGTCAGTTCGTCAGTCGCCTGCAGCGCCTACAGCGCCTACATCGACACATTATGTTGGTGTACAGCACGCAGACGCAGTCTTCATTGATCGTTTCCATTGCATCGCTCAAGGTTACACGTTCACCTTTGCTCAGTTTCGCTGCCACATATTGCACTTGTATCCTTTTGGACGATTCCTTAGTATTCCTAGGCTGTGTTGTTGCATTTCGCACAGTAATACTTCGTTTGCTAATCAGTGCATACTTAGCACTTGCCGCTCGACTGCGGCTTGGCCAACTTGGTTGCGGTGTGTGTGTCGGTAACACTACACGACTGACCTCTGACCAGTCGCCTGTGACTCGCCGATACCACAGATACTTAGCTTTCTATACGCACACATTGGCTACGCACCGATCGACGTAGCTCATTCTTCAGGCGCCGGCTAGGGACTAGTATTTCTCCGTATTTCGTGTTAAAGAACTTGTATGTGTGCGAGCCATCACCAAACGTTTATAGGGAATCCTATATCTTAACGGATGCAATCTTTCTCGATACCTGCTGAAAATATGTTCTATTTGCTAACGAACTATGCTATGTACAAACAATCCAAAAACGTCAACTTGTTGCGAAATTATAGCGATTGGTCGCATTTGTCCTACTTTGATGTATCCGCCGCAGTCCGTGATGATCTCATGGTTCTAAAGCCTACCTTCTATTGTATGACATAAGTATGGCCTGGCAAACACATGATATTTGGGTATGAGTATCGCCATTTGCTGATCGGATACTAAAATAATCATATGAGCTCCGGACGTATTTCGTAGCAGATTTCTAACCCCTTTACGGGTCTTTTGTCTAGGCCGCTTCCCGGACACGTTTCGCAGATGTCCGGGTGATCATTTGTCAGTCTTGAAGTGGGAGAAACACCTCGTTACGTCTGCTGTCATATCGGACGCTGAACATTTTGATAGCCGGACCCAGCAAGGCGATCGGAGCCTGCCAAAATAATAAGTACTGGTTAAGTAGATAGCACAGGTTATGTTGGTTGTTCTTAGTTTTGAATCATTATAGTTACATTGAGGGTTAAAAATGGAATGTCGCTTTGAGACATCATTTTAATGAGAACGAAGAATCTTGCAAGGCTTCAGGGAGACAAGACGATCAAGGTTTCAATCCACCTACATCATGGGAATCTACTCATGTATTGAGAAATTAATGTGGCGGTTCGATTTGCATACCCGCTTAGGGCGAAATAAATTAAGAAAATTTATGCGCGATTGAGGCATACATGTAGCGTTTGTAATTCATATGCGACCGCGTTACCGCGTTACTGTACGACAGAGCCGGGATAAACTTTTTGTTATTAAATGTCATCCTTAATTTATTTCAAACACGGCACAATTCGTTCACATATTTTATGCGGAACCACTGTCTGCATTATTTTCATGAGGGTAGTCATAAATATGTCGCGCATGTCCATTTTCATCCCAATCTCGTGAAAGCAATCGTTCGCACTTGACACCTACTGGGAAATTAATCAACACGCTTTTGTCTTTTGTTCATTTCCTGTGGCAGGCCTCTCTACGATCGATTGGATCTCTTGCTAGCTGGACCTATCTTTTTCGTACATGATCAGTTATTAGAAGAGCTTCAAAGCACGCTATTTCAATGCTCTAATACTCATTGTTAAGGTTTCATTTGATTGGTGTTTTTAGTATTCCTGTAATTCTGTTCGTCCTAAACCCAATCTGGCATATCTGGGCTTCAGTAAATCAAGACGGACTGACTCTTTTTTGTGTTCATTGATTCTAAATATCCAACTAGTGTATTTGTGAATTTTCGCCATAATAGCCAATGACGTAATATACATAGACGCGTCATGCATGAACATCACGGCGCTCGAAAACAGCGTAAATACTATCGGTAGCTAGATAGCTACTTAGACGCACGAAAAAAGGGAAAGAAAATTGAAATGTCATCTACGGAATCCCAGTTTTTAGAGAGATAAATATATTTCTTTAATTACGTTGTCATTCTGTGGCGCATGCTCATTGGCCGAGCGCGTATGGCACGTGACTTACCTCAGGCGCCAACCGCAATTAGAAGACATCATTTTTTCTTGATATATGCATGAAATGACACTGATATCTTTCACAGTTACGGTATAATTTTTACGTTTCCTAAAAACACAGGACGACATTTTTTTTTTGTTTTTTGAGGAAGTTATTTACAAAAGTTATTTTAATGTCACGTACAGCCGCGGCACTGGTTGGTATGCGACTAAATGGAGTTCCGGTAATTACCTTGCATTCATGTTGCCCTACCGAGTTCGGGCAACGTATCTACAGTTTATATATCATTGATAATAGCTGCGCGACTATACGCAATCCATCATGTTCTCTTGCTCGCGTGCACTACAGAATTTGTAGTTTTCTCGAATTTTCCCGTCAGTTTGACAGATAGCTACAAGCCTAATAGTCGGTGCATTAGCCACACGAAAACTACAAATAAATATCGTTGAGTTGTGCGTTTGCAAGAATTGCAAGCTTGTACACATGCGTATACAATTGAATGATTTCAGCTAGTCTTTTGTCCCATTCGTTGTCTTCTTGTTTAATCAAAAGTTTAATTCCATCGATTATTTCATGTATTATTTGACTCATTCATTCATTAGGGAAAATCGTCTCGTTCGTCTCAAAACAAATCGTTCGAACGTTCGTCGAATCGTTCTCGTTGGTAGGCACTACTACCACATGACGGCTGTCACTTTTGCTTCTTGCTTTCCGAAAAGAACTTCTTCAAAAAAAAAAACTTACCCAACCGATTACCGTTACGTAGACTGGTTAGCACACACATTACTATGCAAAGCCGATGCATACCGGAGGACGTTTCGGACAACACCTGCAATTATTATATCAGCTAATGGAGCGGTGGTAATTAAATGCAGCGTGTTGCGTGCTCTGAGCTCCGGGCCTGCAACGGCGGTAATTGCCTCACGAATTTATTAGAACATACCTCGTCCTAGTTTGCTGACCCGTCCTGAAATTCACAATTTGCTGAAACGGTCTCTAACTGAATTTTGATTTGATGCATGGTCAAGCACAAAGGTTGACCGTTTACCGCTTTGTTGATCCTTTGTTGGAAGTTGCCTGAATATGCTTTGGTTCAGGCCGAAGGCTAACGAAGTATGAAACCATGTTTCCAAAACTTTGGTTAAGACAAAGGATCTACAAGACTCGAAGGTGTTCTGGTCCTTCCATGATCAAAATTCATTCATTCATCATTCACATCTTTTTTTTTCAAACAGTTTTCGTTTACGGTGAAACAAAATTAAGGTGTTGTAATGTCTCAATTGTAAAGAATTTACATATGATTTTGGACCTAGTTGCTGAATAACATTTCTAACTCGTGTTGGTTAGCGCTTACCTTCCTTACAAGGAGATTGCCTGCTTGTCCTCTGTCCTGATACGTGCTAATTTGGCCCGAGTTACGCAATAAATCGCTTGCCAGTCCACCCCACATGTCCTGTCCTACACTCCTCACATAGTAACATGATGATGTTGTGCAAAAAGTTGTAAATTTCGTTAATAAAGAGGTTGGAAACATATTCGCGTTTAATTTATTCGACCCTATGGTAATGGTATGGGGAGGTCACCGGGCGGCGGCGGCGGCGGCGGCGGCCAAGGCGACAGACACCACGTTTGGCAATAGTCTTACGTAAGTCAACGGCTGACAGACGTCACTGGACGTACTGCAGATACGTCTAGGACCTACCATGATGTGATGCCGATTTGAAGAGCTGTTTTGGCAAAATAAAAAGCTCAGCTTAGACAGAAACTGCACTATTGAACCTTATTAAAATCCTTTGATCTGTAATATTTCGGTTCGTGTGGTTTCAGTCTTATTGAAGCCTGAAGACGTCCCCAATTATTTGTAAATAAACTTAAAATAAACTACGTACATGTTTCATGTTATATTACGTTTATTAATGTAAGTGTCTTTGTCAATGTGTTACAGAATATCATGGGCAAAGTATGGACGCTGGCGGGAATAATTTTGACTCCGGTAAGTTCAATAACCTTTTGTACCACATAATAAATTATAACCAGAAGGTTCAGTCCTAAGACAAAGTCCGTGACAAATTTCATTTAGGTTCTTATAATACATTATGTTATTATTTCTTAGAGGCTTTTTGAATTTGAAGCGGGAATATGAAAGATCATGTAAAACAGCATTTTTTTAATAAAAGACAAACAGCTCGTGTCTAAAATCTATTTACGTTACTAACAAAAAGGTTAACACTCATGAGCGGAGCGTTCCCGTTCTTAAATGTAAGGCGGTGATCTAAGTTCACGCCACAGATTTACACTACTGAACACTGGTACATGAGGGCGCTGTTAAAACCAATATAGGGGCGTTAGTTCCGAGCATGGCTTCTCGCCAAAAGATTCACGATAAGTGAATTTTATCGTTGAGCTCCTTGGACGGACTGGACCTTCTGTATGCTAGCTGTACCACAACGCGTAATATCTTTCATGATAACAGCCTGACAGTTTCAGGCCGATTTAAAGTAATGACCGCCGCTCCGACAGATGTGTTGACTAATTAAATGAGCTATTTTAATACCAAACATGCTTCTTGTTAGATTAGGATTAACCGCTTCACTTTGGGTTGATTGATCGAATTATATGTATAACGTTTTAATGTTATCGTTTCCTAGTAACTTGTATTACTTGTTTTATACATACCGAGTACTAACCGGTAGATCACTTTTTCTTAAATCTGTAGGCGTTAAAATACAATGCCAGACGTAACAGTGGTGAGAAATATTGGGCATCTTTTATGAGGGAAGGTTGTAGACGGTGCGGGGTGGGGGCTGAGGCGCGGAGGGTATAGAGGTCGTAGGGTGGCAGAGGGAAGGGGGAGGGTCTACAACAACTCAGCCGTGAGGAAAAGGGACGTTTCCGCCGGAAATTGTCTAATGATATTTTTACCAAATTAGATGCTAAATACATTTGGCAGAAATTAAATTATCGTTTTGAAATGGCCGCGTTTTTTATTTGATCTGATTACTTTCAGACAATTATTTGAATAATCGTTTTAGATAGATTGGTTTTGATTTATACTTTTTTTTTACTGCGGTACTTCAAACTTCAAAAATTCTTGCAAAAAAGAAACAGTTCGAAGTTTCGAACCCCACATCTAAGGGCCAATACAAATGCCCAACACGTTGTCTCGACAGGCCCAAAGCAGCCGGGAATCAATCCCATGGCTAGTGGTGTCCTGAAGGCGGTGTATCTGCGCGGCCCATTAATCACGCGGTTGCTATGCAACCAAGCGGCCGCTTTTTGCGAAGGTTGCCGAAGGGCAGACGGACGCCCACAGCCGCGCTTCACAATATTCTTGATTAATTAATCTACTATTTATTATCTTCTGGACACCTGGGACGGGCAGTCACAACTGTGCCTGGGATTTGACCATCGCTTTTTCGCATAAAGCCTTCATTCGCGTTTAGTTAAGGCTTCCCTCTTATTCCCTTTGCCTAGTTTTAGAAGCATTATAACGATGACTTAATTAACTTGGTCAACACAAAATAGAATGAAGTCAAAACGAATAACTTAACAAACTTTAAAGCCAGAGCCCGCGAAATTCTTTAAAATTAACGAATCGATCTCAAATGACTTCACAATGACTTTCTCATGAAATAGACATTGAATGGGATTAAATGAACTTAGAGGGTTGTATTGATGATTTTAATGATTATAATTCTGTAACTACATACGTGTTGCGTTCGCGAATCATATTCCAAGACAGGTTCTCAATCTGTTGGTTATCATTAGAAAATACGAAAGTCCTGATTTTTATAAATAGCTGTAACATTTATAATTCATGCCTCGTCGCAGATATAGCATTAGGTTCACTAAATTGTAAACTCGGGCTCTTTGGTCCTGGCATATGCAGAAGGACCAGTCTGATCCTGGTACCCAAAGTATTTCGCTTCAATGAATCCAAAGTCAATAGCAATCCCTTCGAAAAAGACACAGTTATATGCAAGCTTAGAGCTTTCCAAACAATTATATCCGCGTCAGTCCACTGCCGGAGGACAAAGGCCTCTTCGCAGTTGCACCATAGCACTCTGACCTCTTACCTCCGCTCCCAGTTAACCTACTTTATCTTCTAATTTTAGAATAATAGGCGTTAAAAACAAAGTATGCATCCGCAACCACACCTAGACTAAACAAAACCAACAAAATTATCAATAAAGACATTGAACGACGATTATCAAACAAGTGAAATCGTACGTCATTGAGCGAGCCACGCCCTCAGCGATCCGAGTACCGTCTGTCTAGCAGTTAGCTAGACTCGGTACTTAGTCATTAGCGCCGAAATGAGGGGCGTCGCCGACACCGGTGCAGCCGTCCGGAACGCGTTGCGTGCATCACAATCGATCACACGTCGATTTCTAACGGACTACGTGCCTTTGTTTCGATAACTTAAACTCCGTTCAACCCCGAACTGTTCAGAATTACGTTTCTTTGAAGCTTGGCGCGTTTCTGATGAAATTCCTCGGAGTCCTTGCAGATGAGACGGTCATGCGCTCTGCGTTTCAGTACTTTCTTTGTCATGTATCTGCCTGTTTCTGGATATTTCATTAATTGACAAAGGATTTGTAATTGAACGATTGATTGCTTTTGTATGCATCATTTAAAGTTCATTTAAATGCATAGACTTGTTTCTCAGTGACTTTTATCAAAATTGAACGTATCTGCGATGTAATGCCGTTATTTGATTTGATATCACATTTCGACGTACATTTTCAATTCCGGGTAAGCGACTTAAATCGATGCAATAATACCGTTTTCTAGGAATTTCTTGAAGAATGATAATGACGTTAGAGAAGGATGTTTCAGTTTTATTGCCTGTTCTTGTTTATTATGAAAACACTAGTACTATAGTATTGAGTTTGCGTTTCTTCTCTAGTAAACGTTTTATATTATGATCTTATCTGTCGTTGAAGCATGTCTGGCAGATCTAGAGAGACGGCTTATGACGTCATACACTTTCCTACCTATACGCCTATATCTAGACTTTCAGATGAAGTAGGTAGTCAATTGATTTAGTTTAGGGAAGGGTGAGCATGTGGAGATATAACGTCTTTGAGAGGTTTATCCCTTTCGGTGTTGGAATTAAGGAGATCGATTGTAAACAGACGGCCTTTATTGTCTCGTAACGTAATACGAACGCAATATTACGTGTGTATTGCCCGAAGGGGTTTGTATAGTACACCTACATTTGCCAGTTTGTTAAGTCTCAAGTGGTAGACCGGAATTTGAGTTTGTGCTCGCCTTAATTCCGGCTACTACTAAAAAATATATGATAAATGACTCATTACCAATGCCTGAGTTGAGAATAATGCGTAGGACCTCATGCTCAGCAAGACCGCTAACAGACCACCGAGGCAGGCGAGTGCAAATACATAGACAGCTAGAGATCTGTTACAAATGGCCACCTTATTACATGGAACTTAAACAATTCTTGCGAAATGTGTAAGTGTACTTCAGCTAAATCTCTGCCTCTCGCGTCGAGGTTATCCGGCGTGATGTAATGTTGTGTATTATTATATTGTCTTTATCTGAACTGCTTCTGAGCCTTGTTCCTCTCGTATGTGCAGGTCAGCAGCCACAGGAGCAGGAGTTGGCGACGAAAATGCTGCAGATCCAGTCGAAGCGGTTCTACCTGGACGTGAAGCAGAACCGGCGCGGGCGGTTCATCAAGGTCGCAGAGGTGAGCGTACGTCATCACTCTCATCTCTCATAGATGTTCCACATTGTCGTAGAATGTTCTAGACACGAATAGAAAAGCATGACTTTCCATGTTGCATGGTTTTTCTGGCGCATGAGGTAGATTGTTAGGAGGGCAGATGTCATGGTAAACATTCGTGAAGTTATCTGTGGAAATAAGACAAGATGGCAGACTTAGTTCCGACTATGACCACCCGCCTAAAGAACTGCAGTCCGGGTAGTGAATATGGATGGATAGCCGTGGAAAGTTCACCAAGAACAGAGGGGCCGCTCACTGTATATGCTAGAGAGTGTTTAATGGGTATGGACAACCCCACGGTGGAATCACCTTTACTGCTACATAATAAAGTCGCTTTCAAGGTCAAACTAGCATGCGGTTGACTGTGGTTGTGTTCTAGTTCTAGTCTAATGTACAAGTACTAGTAGTAGACGAAGTTCTAGCTTGGATTAGGTGCAAGTCTTAGATTTATGAGTTATGTCTACGAAAGGAGTGTCCATAAAAATGTGTAAGGTAAACAATATTAAATGTCATACTAATTAAATGAAATATCTTACTAGACTTCATTTCTATAAAATAGCAGGTGTTCAGGAAATATAAAACACATCTAACCTTGAACAAATCCAAACTTTGCAAAGTTAAGTTATAAATAAGTTGTTTCATACAAATTGTTTGTAAAGGAGTGTTTATATAAAACTTGGGGAGAGACTAACAATAGTCTTTAACTGGCAACTGGCAACCCTCGCGAAGTCGTGACTGATGACGTCACGCGCGTAATGGCTGTAATGATTGCGACACAATACCTGGCGACGTAAAAAAGTTGCCATAAGTTCCCCTCGACCTTTGACGCCCACAAACGTTAGCTATGACTGTTGGATAAGCTTGTCCCATTAAATATAACGTGCAGTAGTTCTACTACGAAGGAAGTTTGACTTCGGACCTTGCGACCCGTATCTTATTGTGATCTACCTAGCCTTCACCCTACTATGTTGGAGTAGGCTGCCAGTCTTACCAAATGCAGCTGTATACCTGACCTCCACAACCCGGTACTGGGTAGCATACTACTAAATTGAAAGAGTGGAATAAACCCAGATTTCATCGCTAGTAAGCATTTCACCTAGTAAAGCAACGGTAAAGGAAAATGAAGGTGACAATTTCCCCGCCACCCCAAGTGTCAGGAATTTTCAGCGTCCTTAATTTAACAGTTCTTTATGACTATTTAGCAATGCTTATGTTTTATAGGTATATCATCATCTCATAAACTTCCTGCCCTTGTCCCGTTCTACTCGGGGTCAGCGCAACGCGTTTTCTTCCTGCTCCCCTGTCGGACGTCACGATATCATTTATTCCTTTCTCTTTCATATCATTTCTCACACAATCCATCTTTATTTTCTTTGGTCTTCCTCTCCCTCTCCATCCCTCGACGGTTTATGTTATGGGTATAGTTTAATAAGGGACATTTTGGAGTGAACCTTCTGTAACGAATTTGTTTCCTGCTAATCGCTAAGGGGGTTCTAAAACGAGATGGTTTTCAATATATAAATAGGTTTCTGGCTGATGATATGATCTGCCAGTGCGTTGTACATCATCAGTCGGGGAGGCAGTTTTCTTTACTATGTGGAGGTTACTGTTTAGTACAATGAATGCTCGCCACTACGTTCCAGGAACGAGTTGCTACCAGAATCAGACGTTCTGAACTTAGTTCGAAAACTTTTGGAAGATTGTGATTACACAAAACATTGGGCATTAATATTTTATTTTCTTAATTAATACACACTATTAATAATTTAAACGTTATAGCTTGAAAGTCTAATTCATTAGAAGTGGTTCGGTGGTTAATGTTTACATAGAGATAGTTATTTATTTACGTGTTGCGTAAGTGCGCCTATGTACACGATAACGATTTACATAATAGATAGCAACAGCTGATGATGATACGCTGATAACGACATTGTACCAAAATGCTTTAATTATAACAGACTGCTATCATTACGCTTATCAATCTTGTGTTTGATAAAGGCACCTCCCAAAATATTTGGGTGCTAACAGGATTCTGAAAAAAAGGCGTATTGGGCTTTCGAATTTGAAGCGACTCAGTAGAAATATTAAGGGTTTTCAGCATTTTGCATGCTGAAGAGCCTTAATATTTGTACTGAGTAGCTAAATCTGGTTATGATGGTACCTAAAGAATTGGACCGAAAGACTACTGAGTTTCTGGTCTTTCGGCCATTAATTGCTCTAGTGTTGTACAGGAACATTGTATCGTCCTGGCAAATAACGTTTAATAATATTTTTTGTCAAAAAAACCTTAAGTAATAGTTAAAATCAGCAACCCAATTTATTTCGGTGCTGAGGAAAGATATTTAAATCGATTTTTTAGTTTTTTAAATTTTCGTGCTACTTACATTATATTAGTGTTGTAAGTTTAAATACTAACACATTATGGATGATTTCCGAAATAAATTTTATTATGATTATTTTCCAGACTGAAAAGAAGTGTCTTTCGTAAATCTCTAGATTTAAAAGAAAAAGAAAAAGTTTTCGGCGTCTTATCTTTCCAAGCGAGTTCATTTCGAACGATGACTGAATCACTGATTCACGCTGTAGATTTCCTGAAAATGAAAAGATTAATGTTATTATTCCACTTAACAACTCCTCTTTTTAGCCGACTGCGGCAAACCCAAAACAGGGTTATGATTTTTATCTCTTGAAAACCCTATTTCGGACATTCGATGGGAACATAAACACGGCGAATATACCATAGTTTCCTACTGCTGGCTTCTGAGAAACATCAAGAACATTAGGGAATCTTGTTTTGTCTTTGACCACAGTAGGTGCGCTGTAGTCCTCAATATTCTCCCGAACGTGGTGAACATATGGTTTGACCCATTTTTTGATAGAACCAAAAGATTGTACATAATATTTGCGGTACATCTAATATAATATTTACGAGCGGCCTAGTCCTTCGGGCGTGAGAAGCGACGAGCAGCATTCAATTTATTATTGATTTCGCCCGCCTCCCCTACATTTGCCGACGCTGTGTAGTTTGCAACCCGATACCAATGTTTGCTGCACATTTTGTGACTTGGCACCGACCACCGCACCATCCTTTACTTGGCCATCTGATATTAGTTTTAAGAATTAATTTTGTCTAAGTGCCTGGCTATCGATATATTGTTTTTCTTAATTAGAAGATTAAGTTCACCTCTTAAATTAGCCGCAGCGCAATATAGCTCAGGTACAGTCTGCAAACATTGGCCATAAAATATCATCCTTCGGCACAATACGTTTTTTCCCTTCTTCGCATATCATATGAGAAAAATCTAATTGTGTTAAAAAAAAAACTTTTTTTTTCTAAAAATGTGTTTAACTGAGCGTCAGTAGCGGAGCGAACACACGGAAGTCCTGATAGTTTCCACTTCCACGTTAAAAAAGCAATTGTAAAATGGGTTTCGCTCTGTTTTGCTTTGTACTGTTAGTAGTGCCAACTAAACGCATGATGTTAATTGTTACTTCTTCTTCTTTGCGTGTCGAATTAATTGTTCATCATCATCTGCCTAGCCTTTTTCCCAACTATATTGGGGTCGGCTTCCAGTCTAACCGGATGCAGCTGAATACCAGTATTTTACATGGAGCGATTGCCTATCGGACCTCCAAAACCCAGTAAGTACTGGGTAATACGATACCCCTTGGTAAGACTGGTTGTCAGACTTTTTTGTGTCGAATTAATTGTTACTTAATTTTAATTGTAAGCAGCGCAGCGTCTCTAAGTACGGGGCTTGAAGCACAGAACACCAACTCGTTTTTAAAAACCGTTAATATACAATCAATGTCAAAAATAAAGATAAATATCATGGTTGGACGTTCTTTTTTTGTTAATTTTAGTAATGAAATATATTTATGTATATTATTATTAAAAATTAAAGAGGTCAAGTTATGAATCAGCATGCTTTGACAAATCATCCGATAACATCAAAGATAATAATTATCTTGATAATTTCCAACTAAAATATTAAGGTTAAGTTACTGACAGATTGAGAAAATTACAATGCAAAAGTTTCTAAGAATATGGGAACAGTCTCTCTAGTTTCCACCTTAGGAAACATGACAAGTTTCACATAATCAGAATCATTTAAATATTTGCAAAGAATGAACTCGCATAAAGTGACAAATAAAGGTGTTATCGGCATAACACAATTGAATCCAGAAGAAGAATACTAAAGTTAGTGATTGTCCTCCAGATTGGCGCAGACGGGCGGCGCAGCCAAATCTTCCTGGCGATGTCGACGGCGGCCGAGTTCCGCGACCACCTGTCTAGCTTCAGCGACTTCTACTCGTCGCTGGGCCCGCCCAACCCCGACAACGTGCCTGACGACGGCAAGCTCAAGTCCGAGATGATGCTCAAGGTGAGACAGAGTGCACAATACGATGTTCTTTGAGGGGAGAAAGGAATAGCAATACTCCATAGATGACAAGGATCGAAGATACCTTGGCTACAGCGCTCTGGCCTTTAATGACATATCGAGATATAGAAAGAGCCTCAGAGAAACACGGGAGAGCCATGTTACCGGCTTTGTGCTGTCTTTCTTCCATCCATCTAGTTACCAAACACTGGTTCCTGAATACTTACTACTGCAAATTCCGACCGACGGACGATATGTGAGTTACGCCCCAAAGTAGAGTCCGCTATCGCCACCTCGGTGTCGCCGCCGTTTTAAGTTGGTAATGTTTGGTTAGCTGGGCGAATTAGCTGTAAGCGAACACTATTCTTATAATTGAATAGAATTTGTATTTTTATTATTTTCTAAACGTTACATGTCTCATTCACTGTAAGATGTAGCTATTGAAACTGTTGAAAGAAACACGATTCGATTTAACGTTATACGTCAACAGTATGTTGCGATCCAGTTCTGGTGCGAACCGATATGCTACCTCGGGCGAGTGTAGCGTGACTGAATGAAGGTCTGCACTGTGAGCTCGATACTGGTGGTCATGACCATTTCATTAAGTTTCCACCGATGCATTTCTGAGTTACTCTACTAATATTTTACATAAGTACATAAATACTACTATTTTTCGCGAGATTTCTATAACTACATCTTAATTTCATGTCTCGATTTGGCTACGGATATGATTTTCTTGGTCACACATAAGTTTAGCACGTAATAATAATTCCAGTAGTTCCTTTCATCTTTCTAATAACATTTGTTCAAGTAGCATGAGTTGAGTTTCAAGACGTTTCTTAAAAATATGGATTTGAAACTGAAAGTCCCACCTATTTCGGACCTGTATTGAGATTATAATACCTTCTCAAACACATACATCTAGCTGCTGTAATAATAGGCTAATCTTAACTCTAACAAAGATTTTAAGTACTTTTCACAATTAATAGATCTACATCGGTTTGTCAGTGAATTTGTCATTACCAAATTATGGTTACAGTACCTGGCTGTTAATATGGCATTTTGAATCGTAGAAAAAGTTCGGTTGTTTTTCTACAAAGTCAAACTTAGTGTCGTAGTTGCTGTCACACATACATGGTTACATTTCTTTCGAATATGATATCTTTTTTGTAATTTTGCTTTCCGTAGCTGAATGGATGCGTATCCAACACACAAAACTGGTGTTTTCTACGGAAAAAAGCTGAATTGAGCTGAATGACTGAAGTCCCTTAGGGTCAGTTCCCACCAATCAAAGCACTTTTTTTATGTCACTGAATAGAGGACTTTATCAGTATTGTCTTTTAGTATAAAATTGGGCGTTGGCGCTTAATGACGCTTAATGTGTGCGTTGAATTTTATACCTAAAGGCGATACTGATACGGTCCTTTATTCAGTGACATCAAAAATTGTTGGTGGGAACTTACCCTTAGAAAACCAAATCGTGAAAGTATCGCTAATTCCATGTTTACTGTAGGACAACCGACGATACTACCTGGACCTGAAGGAGAACTCGCGCGGCCGCTTCCTGCGCGTGTCGCAGACAATCACGCGCGGCGGCCCGCGCTCGCAGGTGGCGCTGCCGGCGCAGGGCATGATCGAGTTCCGCGACGCACTCACCGACCTGCTAGACGACTTCGGCACTGATGATGGAGGGTATGTATGGGGTGGGGAAGATTCTGGTAGCACCCGAAGGCTTGTAGACTAAAGAGCAGTGTGATAATGAACCGTGTTGTTAGTGCCTTAAGTGTAAACTGGCCTGCCCTCAAGGACGCCTGAAGAGTCCTTGGAACTTTTCACTTTATATTTTTCATTCTGTGGTCAGCGCTTCTCTTTGGTCTGTGAAGAGCCGAAGATTCCATAGTGCCTTTTAGGCCAGAACTATAGAATACTTTTTAGGCCTTCGAATTTTATCACATTGACGATTCGAGAACGAACGTAAGGTAAACCGCCAGTGTGATAAGGTCCTTAACATAGCGGCAGTATTTCTTAAATGACGTGGTAATGACAACCAGAACCGAATGAATCGAATTGAATCCGAATTAAATCTATTGTGACGGAAAACCTATTCAATTTCACAAAAACAAGTTTCAAAATAATATATTTTCTATTGCATAGATCTTTAACACTAACCAACCCTCAGTATATCAGTAAAAACTATCGTTTATAGTAGGTACACGAGTGCAATTTTTCTTTCCGATATTTGCTTAATCGCGAAAAAGCTAAATAAGCAGGCCGTTAACATGGCGACGATTAAACAAATAGGTCGGCGCTAATCTTATCCACTCGTGCTTATATTGCGAACCAGTTCCTCTTTTATTGCTAACGTAGAAAGAGTGTATCGGGATTAACTTTATTGAGGCATTTTTTTTTGTTTTTCGGGAAAATTCTACATATGAACCAGCTTAACCATTATACACGACAAGATGAAAAAAATAAACAAAAACAACAACACAACAACAACACGAATGCAATAAACTTTTTGAGTTTGAGATTTTGACAACTAACTAGGGATCGGATATTCGGATGCATATTTACCTAAAGTTTGAGTGTTGACAAATATAGAGCGCGCGTCAGTACATCATAAAAAAATCCGGTTTATTTAAATACATTTTATTTTTCATTTTAGGTTTTTACTTCAAATGAATTGTCATATTTACCATTTTGTCCTATATTCAGCAGCAAAATTTCGAATCGTAAAATTTTGTATTTTTTACTCGTTATTTTCAAGAAATTGCTTGCCTGGTTTTAAATAGATTCTAAATATTCATTATGCTTATGAGTACTAAATCTTATATACCCTGTATTATAAATAAAATACCGCGATCCAGGGAAAAATTGGTATTTTAAGAAGCCTCTTTCATACTTTTGTACCCAATGACGGGAAAAAACGTGCTTTAGGTAAATATGCATCCGAATATCCGATCTCTGCACATATGATATGAATATCGACGATTATAAGTATTGGTCCGAGAAGGCCATACGCCAAAGAAAATTGGAAAGCCATGGGGAGGTCTTTGCCCAGCAGTGGAAAGATCAGTCTGATAAAAAAAGAATTTGTAAATAGTGAAAACCCAATAACCCAACCTAACCATACTAAACCCAATTTTGTTGACTAAATATAATTTATCTTCGTGGGAACCAAACAGTATTTTAATATGCCTACCAAGATCCTGGGCATTCTATATCCAATCAAACAATAAAAAAAAATCATTGCACACATCGGCGCGAACTTAGCCACAGATCAGTCTGTGCTGTTTGTTGTTGGGTCGGTTTTAGTATCTACATTGTACGAACAACTATTAATATTACCCTTATAAAAGCTTACAAAAATATTGATTGTATTTTACGCTTAAAACAGAAGTATTTTAGTTTCCATCCAATCAAAATATTTAGAATATTTGTCATATTCGTAATCGAATCTATACGCGGCTGTGTGATTTAAAGTGAAAAATAAAAATGTAAACACGCACGATTGGCGCGAACCTTCGTCTTTAGATATAAAAAAAAACATCATTACCACTGCTTATTTTAATTGAACCATAGATGAATTCTTGACATAATTTAATAAAGAGTTAGTAATCACACTCAATATAGTGGAGCTTGGATGGAAAACTACATTTTTATGATTTTTAGCTTCGGCCAGCACAGCCATCAAAATGGCGATGACCGTATTTACGCACTTGGATATTTATAAGGGTAAATTAAAAAACTTGCACGTTAAATAGAGAAGTTTTAATGGCGTTGACATATGAGTTTTTTGTCCAACTTTATTTGAACACTTTTGATTAGCTAGTTGTATTTAGGTCTTACATAATAAAGAAGTTCACTGTAATGCAAACAAATTAATATCCCTTAATGAAATATGCCCAATAATAATCATAAAAACTGCAACTATCTATCTCCTTCTTTTCTTTGTTAGAACAGTTACAAAACTGCAAGCTGTATAAACAAAACAGTACAAAGTGCATGTATACACAACATTAAAACAACACCTCGAAGGTTGCAGTTATTAGTTGTTCTTGAAATATAAAGTATACATAATTAGATTATGCTCCTCACCGGCAGGCCGCGTATCGATCGCACTGTAACGCGATACAGACCTTACCGCCGATGCACCTATTAACTATTCATGCGGCTATTAGGCCGTTTCTTTGTTGCTAGCTAAATATGGGGTTGATGGGAAACGCCATATTGTGCTGAATAACTTAGTTACGGCTCGGTGTCATGACATAGACCGGTCGACAGCTTAATGTTAGGAGATAGATGTTGCATTGTGTATTATATAGTATAGTCGTAAGGGACAGTCAGAAGCCTAAAGTCGTAACAAGCAGTCCTTCCAAGGGGTATCGTGTTGCCCAGTTCCAGTAACTGGGTTGTGGATGTCAGAAACGCAGTCGCTCGATGTATAGTACTGGTATGCAGCTGCATCCGGTTGGACTGGAAGCCGACCTCAGCTACATAGAAAGTGGCTGGCATTTGGGTTTTAAAATCAAAAGAACACATAGAATGCTACATACTTTTAGTATAACGAACAAGATTACTCATTTTCAAAATGCCAGCTTGAGCAACTTGAGCTGGAGTAAGAGGCATTGTTCTTTAATTCGGGAATCGGGAATAAGCACAGATTGATTATTATAAAACAAAAGAAAAAATATTAAATGCTAGGAACTTTAGAAAATTCAATTTAAACTCACCAGTATCGTTTGCATTCCAGCACAGAAATGAGGTTCAAGGACCACAAAAATGAAATAAGTGATTTTTTGTACTTATCCTCTTAAGTTAATAAAACGACATTTGCTACTAGAAATAATCTGATGCTGCCACCTCACATGGCGTGTTTGTCAAAATTTTCGCGATATTGAATCGAAACAAATTGTTCTTTATGTCTATTGAGATAAAGTTCACTTTGTCTTAATGGTAAAAAGCGAATATTTGCCCAGATCTGCCAAGTGTAGCGCCACCATGATACACATCGACAAATCAGCTCGTATCGCTTTGTTTATGTTTGGGCCACATTCTGTGCTGCTGAGTGTATTTGGGAAAAGGCGAGGCATATGATTTGTGACAGTATTACGAAGTTGTACGGGGAGTCCCTTCGTATACAATTTTGATATTGAATGTTTATCTGGTACAGATTAGAGGCTGACCTTAATTTTGTCAAATCAGTTTATTGAAGGGCAAATAAAAAGCACGTGTAAAGTTGGCGGAGATAACACATTCCGCAATTAATAACAACAAAATGAGTTCTACAAATTACTCTAATACGGGGGCGGCGCTGGAACTTCCTTATTAAAAAAAAAAAAACAAAAAGTATTACATCTTTTTGTTTTATATACTCTTACATTTAAAGTTTTCTTTTGTAAACGATGTGTTGAAGGTGGCCAAAAACCCTGGATGAGCCGAAGAACAATATTCGTGGCGCTGTTTAATTGCCAAAATCGACGCAGACATGCTGGACAAAATAGACCAAAACTTGCGAGTTTGACTTTCACAATGTATGATACAGCGGGCACTACCGGCAGCTTCAATGTGGCTGTCGGCTTGCACCAAGGGTCGGCTCTAAGCCCTTACCTCTTCCTGGTGATAATGGACGCACCTACGTCGGACATCCAGGAAGAGGCTCCCTGGTGTATGCTGTTTGCCGACGACATTGTGTTGGTTGCCGAGAGTGGCCTAGGTCCAGAGCAAATTGGAGGTGTGGTGGGACAGACTGGAGAATGTTGGCCTTAAAGTCAGTAGTTATTTATTCTGTGATTTCGGCGGTCTCTCCAGTCCTGTGCCCATAACTCTTGCCGGAACGCCCATACCGATCTGTTTCGATTTTCGGTACCTCGGGTCGCTTGTCCAAGGGGAAGGCGAAGTAGACCGAGACGTTACGCACCGGATCAACTCAGGATGGATGAAATGGCGACAGGTCACTGGAACAACTTGTGACCCACGGATGTCCCTCAAGTTAAAGGGGAAAATATACAAGTCCGTGATTAGACCTGTCGTACTTTATGGATCGGACAGAATTCCGATCTGCTGTGAAGTGGATGAAAAAAGATTGCATGTAGCGGAGATGAGAATGTTGGGGTGGATGTGTGGCAAGAATGGATAAGGTAAGGAACGAGTATATTAGAGGAAGTTTAAAAGTTGCGACAGTTACAGAAAAATTGAAAGGGAATCGACTGTCTTGGTATGGACATATGATGAGGAGGGACGAATCGCATGTGACTAAAAGAGTGATGAATATAAAAGTTGATGGATGGAGAGGGAGAGGAAGACCAAAGAAACGATGAATGGATTGTGTGAGGAATGATATGAAAAATAAAGGAGTAAATGATAGTGTGACGGTTGACAGAGGAAAATGGAAGAAAAAAACGTGTCGCGCCAACCCCAAGTAACATGGGACAAGGGCAGGAAGATGATGATGATGATGAATGTATTGACCAGAATTGCCTCCATTCGTGTCTCTTATCTTCAAGATATCATTTTTAAGAAGTAATTAAAACAAAATTTAAATTTTCCACTTTGTAAAATAAAAAGAATCAAAAAATCTCTAATATTTTTTGTTTTATGACTTTTTTTAATAAACAAAAAAGTTCCCGCGCCGCACCCTGTATGATTATTTAACAATAGTTTAGTTTGCATTACCAATATATAGGATGGAAGCATCGACGCAAAATCGGTTAGCACGTGTTCAGAATATCATTCCGAACAGAAATTTTACATCGGTATTTTTTAAAATCTGCTATTCCACACATTTTAACCGGATTGGTATTGCACTTTTGTAGGAAACAGCTAGTTTTTTTTTTTAAATTACCGATGAACATTTTCTTTGTGAGGGTTTCGGAATGATGTAGGTACTATGACTTCAATATAGGTTTTAATACTGGCAATCTATGGATATAAAAATACCAACTGGTTACTGTACTACTTTAGGGTATAACAATATGTTTATCTCATATTTTGAAAGTTATGGAAAAATTATATTTCTTATGCCACTCTAAAACTCATATACAAATACACAAAAAAGTACAAGTACATAACATTTTCATTTAAAAAATCAATCATGTTTTAAAACAAACCTAAGTCAAAAGCCATTTATTCAAGCTGAAATCAGCACTTTTTGAACGTCCAGTTTACAAGAGACAGTCCCCAAAACGCCCGCCCTTTGCCACTTCCTAGTGATTCAGCTGGGAAGAAGGAGTGGCGGAACAATCCCCAGCAAAGCTCCCTCGCTGTTAAAAACGAATACTAATATAAAAACGTAAAATTTTCGCACTTAGTAAGATAGGTTACGCACGTTATCGCGCGTTTGATTGCGCCGCGTAGCAGCGACCTACATCTTCGCTATCGGACTGATTACACCAATCATTCATGGAACTGTTCCCTCCACTTACTGATTCTTATCACTTGTTTCTTTATCTCTGTTTACTTGTTTTTATTTGCAAAATGTTTGATGTGTAATCGACAAGCCTATAATGTCCTAGGGTAATACAGTAGTGACAGATCTAACCGTCCGGATTCGCAGTTTTCCGTGAATATATTCTTTTTTGTCGTTCTGAATTATTTGATAGAGCACGGAAAATTGTTTGCAGGAAAATGCTAATTCCGACGGGTAGTTCTCGTTGAACCTTAAAACATATCCCACAAGGAAAAGGTCCCTTGTAAACAATTGGTTGACCTCGAGCCCGTAGGCTGTGACTAAAACTATACCGGTAGAATGTTCCGGAACTTAGAACCTAGGATCGAGCCCAGCTTCAGTCCAAAGCGGCGGCTATCATGTTTTTTAAGACAAACTATTCTGACTTCTTCTCTGATTGCTGAATTGACGCTTACAATATTATTGTTAAAATTTTTTGTTTTCCACCATGTATACTCTATCAGCTTTATGTTTTTAACGGGGACTTTTCTTTTTTCTGATTCTTGCCACTGCCGCCGTTAGCGAACACCCGCCTGAGGCTTGGTTTGAGCCGGAACGGTATGATTTTCATTATTAGGGAATGGTGCCGTATTCTTTGTTGTTGTCGACTCTGTAAAACACACGTTTGATGCTTAAAGTATTAGATTGAGACGTAGGTCGCCATGATAGTGTTCTAGCGTGCATGCTGGATGTATGTGTGTGTGGGCGACGAGGGGAGAGTGACGTCACGCGTGTTGCAGGTTCAAGGGCGAGCTGCCGGAGGGGCGCCACCTGCGCGTGGACAACAAGAACTTCTACTTCGACATCGGGCAGAACAACCGCGGCATCTACATGAAAGTCAGCGAGGTGACCACTAACTGATTGTTACGGCATGCCTGTCGCTCCATGTGTCACACGCCTCTATGTATGCCGTTGAACTTGTGATCATGTAGTGTACAGCCATTTTGAATTAAGCTAAGGTTTTTTAAGGAATTGGTGTCTTCATTATATCGACGGTGGAATTCTGAAATGCTGTAAGATAATTGAGCGTGCTGTTAGCGCTGAAAGTTGAAAAGCTTCCACCGTCTATATGTAGTAGCCGCAAATGACTCTACGGTGTCAAGAAACTAGCTCCCCCAGCTTGCGGCGTGATATGACGGCACCGCTTTCTTAGGACCCCCAAGCCTTATGTGTCCGTCGAAAACAATGTACATAAATAATTTGTAGTTGCCATATTACATTAATCAGTATGATTAAAAAAACAAAACATTGTTGGAATCAAGATTAGTCTGATTTATCTTTCTAGATCCATTTTAAAGTTGTCATTATGCTGCCAGTTAAGTTTTTTAGAAAGTTTAATATTCATATTCTTATCATTGTAATGTCATCTTAATCTGATTTCAAAAATGGTAATTAATCAATTTGAACCTGACTATGCCCTCAAGCAAATGGTTTAATTGATTCTGCAAGTCCCAGAGATCCAAATATTCAATTTTGCACCACTAACGTAATAAAAATAATAAAAGGGGCCGGCGCCGACCTGGCGAATCACTGTCAAAGGAATATCTATATTGCATATGTTGAATTAAAGTTGAAAACGAATAAATTTAACCGTGTGCCTTTGTCCGGTTTGATGGTCTCACAGACAAGGGTCAAGTTAGTATTCTTTTGCCATTGAACCCCGCGCTACACCGCGCGTCGCCAGGTGTGCGCCGACCCTAAGAAATAAAACCAGTTTTAATTTTCCCCCAAAGCAATCAGGAGGCTGGAAAGAAGTTAGTACTACATTAACAAGTAATGATGAACATTTGATATTGAAGGTCAATAATATGGTAAATGAAATCATTTTCAGGTAAAAAGTAACTTCCGCACGGCTATTACTGTTCCGGAGAAGTGCTGGACGCGCTTCCGGGACATCCTGGCAGACTATTGCGACAAGATGTGCCGCGCGCACCAGCCCTCCGACTCGCATCAGGTATGTCCTCACCTACTCAGTGTTCATGTCACCTTGGTACTTTGTGGCACAGTAACAATCCTTTTACAATTATTTTTCCTTAATTTTGTCAACCTTGTCAGTGACTGCAACCTTAGCACAACGAAATTGAAGATCACTAATTTCGCGATAGTGCTGCAATATCAGAGGTATAGTAACTGTGAGAGGATTTTACCGGCGGCTTCCGCGACAACGTTGTGTCGCCAGTGAGCCAGCCAATCTGTTCTGATTTCGAACAAACCTGTGTATGTTTTATGTGACCCTGGTACTTCGTCGGCTAACAGCATTAGCTGAAGGGAAGTCCAGCGTGTATTGTATTGTCCTGTTATTTGTAAAGAAACAAGATTCCTATAGTATTAGGTTGCTACTGTACAAGTGTACCACGTACATGTGTTTACAGGTTTGATATAGACGAAGACTTTAGACCTTGATTATATTCAATGATGGCCCCACATAATTTGCGTTATAATCTTGAATTTTCAACGCAATGTCCTGTCCTTTAGTAGTTAGGTAGTAGGCTAACATGTCATGTGTCGGGACGGTTCCCTGAGTTCAGTTTGTGGTGGCACAGGGCGGCACGAGCGGCGCGGGGCTGGCGGGCTACGCGGGCGGCGCGGGCGCAGCGGGCGGCGCGGGCGGCGAGCCCCGGGACCAGCCCGCGCCGAGAGCCTCCAACATAGTACGTACACACCACTCGCTTGCATACATTGCTCACTAACACGGAGTAGTTAGCTAATGGAGTACTAACATCTTTATGTTTCTGGATCAGTTCAGTCGAGCATGTTCATGGCATCCTCTATGCCTTCAGATATTATGCTGCAACACCAGTGTAAACGTGCAGTACTGAGCCGTTGGTATATATTACACACTATGTCCTGTTAAGACTCGATGTGCCATATTAATGCCCCCGTATAAAGGGTCTAAAAAGACCCTTAACGAAGCCGAAAGCCACTTGTCCCTTTCACTGAGATCATTTTTTTTGTTCTACACCATACCTGGGAACCTTTTATTTACGGAGATATTAGGGGGCAAAGTTCCAACTTTTTCACAACTTTTTTTTAAATACAAGTTTTTAATGTTATAACTTTACTTTAAACACCTCCACGACTCCCGTACTCTTCAATCCACCCATCAGCACAATGTTTTGAGTGCGTTATACTAAGTTCTACCGTAAAACGTAATTTTTCACCCCAAAAAAATGTAGTTTTTCAGCAATAATTTTTGCGCAGAGTTACTTAGTTTGATGTACAGAATACTTGGTTGACGGCTTCGTGAAGGGTCCGTTTACACCCTGTAGATAACAGCCCTTAGTTTTGTAACAAGCTTATACACTGTCCTTCAAAACGTTTAACGTATCTTGAATCGGTTTAGTGCTTCTATTTCAACTGCAAACATTCTGCTTTATTTCTATACTCTATGCTGAAAATCATCATTGTTAATTGCTATGAACAGCTATCAGGGATTCTTTTGTTTTTAATATCTTTTTGTCGCCTTAATATGCTAGCATTTTTCATCCTCATGTTATTTGCTTTGCGAATCAGCACAGAGAATTCATTTGACGAACTGTCATTCCCACATAGAGTTTGAACCATTCCTTGAAAAATCTTAGTAACACTTTGTACGGAGTGAATTTTCTGTGCGTTTCATCTTGCGTTACACTTGCAAACTGTCAGCATTCAGTAACGAATGTAACGCGTGTTTCAGGACACATTCACGGGCAGCGCGCCGAACCGGATTTGATGCGAGCGTGCTAGCGCCCGGTACTGAGCTGGGCCGGCCCGCTCCGCTCGGCTCGCTCCGCTCCGCTCGGCTCGCTCCGCTCCGCTCGGCACGCGCGGCCAGCTCGCGGCACATCACGCCGGCCCCCGGGCTGTCCGCACGTACCACATCCCACGAAAACTGATGCTTTATTATTATGTGTATATAGTATTTTATATGATTATTATGTAGTATGTTATATATTTGGCGCTACGACGACCCACACGGGCTGACCGGCAGTCCGGCCGTGGCGCGAGCGCTCCGCTCCGCTCTCACATGGTACTAATAATGTTTGCACTTTGACAATTTTATTTCTTGTTGATCATTATTATGTGATAGGTTACGTTGTGCGGACGAGGTCGTGCGCTCACTGCGCTCAGTGCGCTCACTGCGCTTAGTGCGCACACCTCGCACTTTACATAATACACTTGTTCGTGGCCTTTTAAATCTAAATTATTACTTGTACCGCTACTCCGAGAGGGCGTTATATTAATTTCTCTGAAAAAAAAACTAACTTTAGACGGCTTTGAGCTTTATTTTTAAATTATCACTTTACTTTTTCTCTTTTTTGTCTAATTTGTGTAAATAGTTTTCGGCACATGATATCGAGAATACGAAGTGGAACGTATGTTGATACACTACAACGGGATGGAGTTGTTATTCCAGAATATAAGTCATATTATTTTTGTTAAGTTATATGATATTAAACAGCCAGGTGACATCAATATGTCGACATGTTTGGTATTATTCGGTGAATAGGGAAAACACAATGCGAGGAGTACATCCCTGGCTTGGTCGTATTGTAACAACATAATAAAATTTCGATAAAAAAATTAATTTGCCCACTTAGCTAGTTTGTAGGTGTATGTGTTTTTTTTTTAATATGAATTATTTAATTATAGAGTTTTTTTGTCTGTTTACACTGAGATACGTCAGGCACGGGTGTGTGCGGGGGCCTGACTTGCACCGCCCTTTACTGTGAACTGACAATTGATTACTATCTGAAGCTTCTACCTAGACCAGTACATAGTATAGTCACCAGTTGGCAGGCACGTTCCCGCCGTGGGTGAGGGGGAGGGTAAGGGCGGTGCTGTCGGGCCCGGATGTAACAATAAGGCACCGGGTGTTTACAGGGCTCGCGTGAGGCCGGTGTGTCGCCGGTGTACTCGAATCATTAGATTAATGACGCACTGCTGTGATATTCATAGGCGTACGATCCGACGGATTTAAAATGTTATTACGTATGAGATGGGCGCGGCCGCGGACATGTCCGAGTTATTTGGTAGAATTATATTCGAATCTAAATTGATAAAACATTGGCTTAGATTCAAAATTTTTGATGTCAAAATTATTAATTGGCGAATTATGAATTTTAGGTCGGTTTCGTCACTTGCTGGTGTGTTTGGTATTAATTGGATGAACGAATCAATCATAAAGCAGTCTGCTGGACATTCTGACTTCTAACCAGGAAAATGACATTTAAACACGGAGCTGTTTGAAGCTCCACCAAAAACTTATCAGCCGGAGACGAAACAGAGTCTAACTTGTAAAATTTTTATACAATTCGATTGGAACTTTAAAAGTATTCTAAAATTGTATGTTTCGGCAAAATTCGCTCAAAATTGTATTGCTTTAGCACTGCCATTAACAAAAGACACGTATTTGAGTACGTATCCGCCTATGTGCCGCGGCCGCGTACATGGGTAGGTTAAGTTTGGTTATGTAAGCACCCTGTGTTGCGACACACCCGACCCGCTCCACGCGCACACGATAATGGCTCTTATAAACATAGAGTAATACGTAAATGGAGAGACAATCGTACATCGCCGCGACACTCGATTGTCCAATGGCAGAAGCTTCTCTTTTCGCACGCATTGTTTGTGCGGGTTCGTTCGTACTACGTGCGTATGTGCACTCCATTCTCTTACCACTCCGTGGTCAAGGTAATCGACCACCAGTTCTAATAGCTCGCATTAGCAGCTATCTCCCAAGTCACAAGTCACTGAACAGTATGTCGCTCTGTAACCCAGTCAGTCGGTATGCGGGTCTGGGAGCCTGTGGCCTTAGGGCGCGGTCGGGTCGGGTCACGTGTGCGAGTGTGCGTGTGTATATATGTATGTAAGTATGTATATGAGTGCGCGGGACGCAGTAGTATAAGGTCAGCACTACACCAGGCGTCGGCGGTGCCTTCAAACTTACTTTACTAATGTATTTATGCATTTTTTTTGTTTTTCATTATTATCATTTTTTATTATGACTACATCACTCCGGAAGTTTCACCCTTTATTGGTAGCTTTTAGGCGTATCGTAACGCGGTCGCATCATCCGCTGTAGCTTTATATTTAAACACTGTATTGTACGTATTCAGTATCAAATACTGGATTTCTTTTGTTGTTAATTAATTATGGACTTAAATGAGTAACAGTCGTATGTTGGCGTTTCAATGTATCTCCTAATGTGAATAATGCAATAAAATGATCGTTGTGTATCTATGGCCTGATATCATTTGTGTGTGAACACGTTCTTTATATGAAGTTGTTTTGAAAACTTTGTATGTGTGTGTATTGTATTAGTTAGTGGGTTCAGTGGTTGATACTGGGCGCGACGAACTTGTAATGGAACATGTTACTGTGTCAACACTCTGTGAAGATAACTCTTCGGCTAGTGTATCTGGTTGGAAGTTGGACGGACAGTGACGTGTAACCCGAGCCGGGTGAGCTACGTACCTTGCGATCCGGCAAGGTACGTAGCTCAGATTGTTTGTGAAAGAATTATTCCATCATGAATTGACATCTCGTGGGAGGCTTACAGTCACCGTGCGTCCAACAGCAGGCTGCTCGTATCCGAGTCGGAAGTGCAACTGTATTGTACTTAGGTTTGTTTCACACTGTTGTGTACTGCGCTACCTGTCAGCCGCGACTTTGATTTAATCGTTTAATTATATTGTACCCTGGTGTGCCCTCAACTCTCGCTCAGTTCTCAACTTTCTCATATTTCGTGTGAAACGAATATAAGTATACATTTTAAAATTTCTGTGGAATAGTTATAAAATTAATTGACTGCGAAATTATTATAAAATGGACTGCGAGATCTATTATAAAATTAATATTGTATCTTTCGATATGCGATTACTTGAGAATATTGTATATATGTTTCGTTGTGTAACGTTGTGGTCGACGTTATGTTGTATCGCAGCGATAGTGTAGCGGTCACCGACAGCTTGCCGCAGCGTGCGCGTGCGCCAGCTCTGCGCGTCTCGCAGAGGGCGCCTGGTTACTTTACGTTACGTTGTTCCATGGACTTATGAAGTAATACACAAGTATGTGGTTAGTGCAGAGTGCGGGCGCGGTCCGCGGCCTGCGCTCCGCGTCCTCACTCAACAAATAGTGTATTTCACCCTCTAAGGTTACATAGACATAGTCCCGCGCCGCGCCCACCGGCCGGCGCGTCTACGTAGGTTAATTTACAGTACATTTTCCTCTGGAGACCGTTCTATCTCTATAGAGTGACATAAGTTGGTGACGTCCGATAATGTGTTACATATAGAAAAAAAAAAGATAAAAATACCTATATAAAAAAAATCATTTCTCTATACGAATAAAAATATAGAAATATTATACGTAGCGGGGGCGTCGCGTGGTAGTCGCCGTAACGTAAGTTAGGATAGCTTGCGTCGTCAGCGCGGGACGCGGCGGAGCGGGCGCGCGACTTACCGTGAGCCGACCGCAGGACGCGCGCGGGCTGCGTGCCGAGCGGGCCCGGCCGCGCGCTCCGGCGTCTAGTGGCTTCATTTTAAAACAAAACAATTTATGGTACAAAATGTAATTTTAGTTCCATAGACGTTTAAGACCTACAGAGTTTATATTTAGACTTGAAATAAAAGAGGTTATATTCGCCCGGTCATCGGCCGGCCTGGCACTCGGTCAATAAAATATAAATAAATTAATGCTATATGTATAATGAGATGTATAACGTACGATATAATAGTCTATGTGTCGGAGCTAGCTATCGCGTGGGTTCATTCCGCCGGAGATAGGCAGTCGTGCGCGGGCTGAGCTGCCGGGGGTCAGTGACCCGCCCGTCCGCGCGCCGGCGACGCCGTCCACTACCGCTGCGCACGCGTCACATGCTACACAGATCGGCCATCTCATCATCTCACATTGTTCAATACGCACATGTAAATGTCGACGTCACAAATTCTGTGAAATCGTGCATTGCAGAAGTTTCGAGTGTTTTGGACTGTGTGTTTAAAATCTGTGTAGTATGTAACTCGTGCCGGTCGCCGGTCCGACGTGTGACGTGGTGCCGCGTAGTAGACTCGTGCGGAAAGTCGGGTTCATTCAACAAGCGAACACGCACGCACACAGGCGCTTCACGTACAGACACGACTATGTGCGTGCGCCTGTCGTGTTGTGAGCTGTCTGCTGCGCGTGCGGCGGCGCAGCTCGCGGCCGCAGTGAGAGAGTGCTGCCCCCTGTGATACCGCGCCCCCCTCCCGCCGCGCCCGCGCCCCCCGCCCCCGCCCACACCCGCCCCGCCCTTCACCCCGCTTGCCAGTTACTCTCGTTAAGTTAGGTTTATGATGGCAACTGGGCATACGTTCGTGATTGTCGCCAGTTTCGGTCTGCCTGTGACCACCTCGAACTATCCTCTTGAGATTTTCGCTTTAGAGCAGTGTGTGAGCTTCCTGTGTCCAATCTTGACGTGTTCATGCACGAGTAGAGTATGATCTGCAAGGTCAGGTGGTCGGCCCGGCCGAGGTGCCCTTAGTCACGTCGGGTAGTATGTGTCTTGTGAGTCTGTCGGCTGACCAAATCTCTTCAAGACTTTGGTTGTGACATCAGCGTGATAATGTTTGGTTGGCCAACAGTGATCTCCACGTGTCGGCTCTCTGCCCGGGATGACCGGAGCCATCTCGGTCAGGCTGATGACCGGACCGTGTACAGTTCAAATTGTTAAGATTCCTCTGTAATGTAACATTACGGATCTTGTAGGTCCCGATGAGCGAACGTATGTCGTTTGTGCAGCGCTGTGTTTGTGTAGTTCGAGTGCAGTCTGATGCAGAGATGCCTGGTGGTGATAGTCAATTATTATAATATTCATTATTCGCGACGCACCGCCGCTGCCACAACCACCACCACTCACTGACCAGAACATACCACGGTCTGATCACAGACGATCAAGTTTCAATGGTAGCAGAAGTTTAGGGAAAATATGTCCGATGTTTAGCGCGATAGAAGAGTTTATCTGAGCCGTGTGGCAGCGGCGACGCAGCCCCACGCGCCCCCCCGCTTCTAAGTGTTAAATAGGTCACTATAGTTACGAATCGAATCAACTGCTAAACTAAAAACTAAAAAAAAACAGAGTTATAATAGTACGTTAGTTTTAATTATATTTCTGATATTAATTGATGTTTTGCTAAAAGATAATTTATCTGTACGTTACGTCTGATGTCGCGTGTCTACTGAATTGTTTTACTGCGACAACTACACTGTGACACCATTCATTGTTTTACTGTTCCCGCATACACAGCATGCATCGCAACGATGCACGAGCGAGCGCTCACCAGAAAACGTAAAATGTTATCTCGATATTGTAAGTAGCTCAGTAGTCCACTTTTGGTTTTCTGGTCAGCCTCTACCACACCTATTAACCGCCAATGTACAAAATATAAACTTGTGAAAAATCATTTTATAATTACATGTAAGCAATACCACAGTACCTGAGATTGAAATAAAGAAAATTATTAAAAATGTAATAGTATGAAAATAGCGGTTGGACACAATACAAGACAAGTACTCGGCGGTTTTCGAAGAGCAGTAACAAAACAGGATAGGTTTGCAACTCCATATTGTGGATTTAGTTAGGTATGTGTTTTATTTAGGTGCGGTCGATCGTCAGCGGCTCAGCGCGTCTACTGCGAGCTACGGTAGCTAGGTATGATATGTCACGTTCGTTTGCGACGCTTGCGAGAGTGGGCGATCAGCTGGAGTCAGGTCAGGAAGTGGAGGCAGGACAGCTGCAGGAGACACTGCCAGTGTGCGGGGCACCTCGCCAGCTCACAGCCCCCGGTTAGTGTAAACGGTTGAAGGGATCACATGCGAGGTGACAGGAGTTGTTTATAGGCGTAGGGAGTATCTCGGCCTGGGCGCGTGTGCGGAGCGCTCTCTCGCGGTGAAGCGAACATCCCGGGTTGTACGGCCAGGTGCCAGCGTGCAGCTGGCCTCATGTCAGGTGAAGCGAGCGGTCCACACACCGGCCAGGCTTGTTAATGTATGCTTAGGACGTGCCATAACACGTTTGCGTCATCCGGCGAGCGCGTCCGCGGGCGCGCTCGGTGCCGCGCGGCGCACGCTCGGCGTCGCGCGGCTTCATCACATGTATGTATTAGGGTACCCTTTGTATTTACGTCCATGAGGAGGAAGGAGACGGCTTCAGTTTCACGTCATTGTCAACATAGATCGATGACTAAGTTTGTTTAATTTTCTGTTCTTGTACGTAAGTTTGACCCGAGCGCGGCCGCGGGCCGGCGACTCCCGCGGGAGGCTGCCAGCCGGTCGCCGCGCTCGGATGGTATGATAAGTGCTAAAGTTTCGTTCGACGGTATTAGTGAAGGTCTCGCTCGCACTGTTCGCCGTCGTCGCGTCGTGGCGCCGCATGCGCGTGCTCGCGGTGCCGAGCGTACGCGCGGTGGCGCGGGACTCGGCCGCGAGCCACGTCACGATAATATCATGAGAGTCAGGGGGAGTTATATAAATGATACTGCCAATCGATTGTAGTTTATATTTAATAATGGTAAATGATTTGTAGACTTAAAAAAAAACAATTTCGAGATATTGTGTCCTAAATATGTATGTATAGTATCGATACATTTGGTGGCTCGGTGTTGTTCAAATATTCACTCGTCTATTCCGGTCGTCGGCCGCTGCTTGTCGTGGTTCAGTTCGGTTCGTGCCTTTGCGTGCAAACGTCTTCACGTCGCTGCAATAGCTCTGGGAGTCAGTTGATACATCTCACTCGTGGGTGTTTGGACACTGTCGGCCACCATCAAATGTTTTCCTTAGGGAGAGGACGAGGGATACAAACTGTGTTCTGTAGAGTACCGATCGACAGGGCGTTGTCTAGATAGGATTGCAGGGTGCGCGCGCGCGGGTGCCGGGCGCATGCGCCGGGGACCGCGCGCGACGCCTTAATAAACGTGGACTGCGTTCGCGAATGAAGCTAAGATGTAAAAAAAAAATAGATTGCAATATAAATGTGGTTGTTAGGTATAATGGTGACGGCATATTGGGTGTTGTGTATGGAGATGTGATGTGACTAGGTGGAGTGATATTGACGGAGGAAGGTTTTGATAAGATGCGTCTAGGACGGTCGAAGTTTTAATTATTTGCGTGTTCGTATTCATTTCTAAAATTTTAAAAAGTATCCAACTTACGTGGATTTTGAACTCAGATTTCTAAAAAAGGCACCCAATATGCAATGGATTAGTTGGTAATGTCGATATCGTAATGTTCGGAACTCTGGGACTGACATGGCTCATGTGATGAGGATAAATTTTTTTTGAATATTTTTTTTGTCAAAATTGTCAAAATTTCTCAATTCGTGTAAGACACGGCTCGCTAGTATGAGACTGGTTTGGTGTGACGGTCGCCGGGCGCGCGCCCTCTGTCGCCGGCTGCCCGCAACGACGACGACGCACGCGATGAGGTGAACAGAAGACGCGCGGCCGGCGACTCAGGCGCACAAGTCACGTCACTTACAACTGCTATTGAAGTATTTTAAGTGGGAAAACATCAGTGAAGTGCAGATAGAACAGTACCAGTAGCAGCTGTAAGCGGCACTTGGGCGCCAGTGAGATTTTGTATCCAAAGATTGTATAGTGTGATGTATAACTTCCTATAGGTTTATTATTATACTAGTATTTTATATACTTGTTGTTTTCTATTGTTTGACACGAGGCGGTGTAACGGTGATGTTTGGAACATTGACAGATCTCCCGATCGAATTTTAATGTGTAAAAATTTGCTTGTAAAGTTTTGTAAGTCAGTTAACTGGCGATCAGCCGCCATTAGCGGTCTGTCTTAGAATTAAATTCAAAATTCGATGGATTAATAGCAGTGTCTGTAACATTCATTTTGTATGTATAATATATATTTTCTGAAGGAAAGAAATGGAACTCCGCGCTACGGCTGTAAATTAAAGTTTTGTAATAACAAACTTGCCAAGCAATGTTCAACTCTATGTCGTAGCGTGGAGAGTTGATTATCGTATGTGTGAGGATGGCAGTTAAACTGCAGCTAGATGGTGCTTGTGTGTACTTACGATGGATATCATTTTTTTCTATTTTACTACTGAAATTATCGCCTATTTATTTTGTATAAGTGCAAGTGAAATTGTTATATTTTTAATCAAAATTAATTTGGTCAAACTGTTCATGTCTTAGTTCTTGTAAGCGCAACACGTTCATGTTTATAATAATGTAAATGGGCGCCATCTATCGGCCGCCACCGAGTACTAATAAGTAGCGGGTAGTTGTGTGGACGTGTTGCGTACGATCGGCGACCGAGCCGTCGTGACGTGAGTGGCGTGAGTCGCGCGGCGGCGCGGCGTCGTGTCGCACGCGTGCGGAGCCGCGCCGCCGTCGCGCGGAGGATCGCTCGACATACACAAGGCGGAATATTGGTGCGCGACTGCGACGCGCGGTGTGCCGTAGGAAAGTTTTACGATAAATGGTGAAAAAATAAAGAAATTACAAAAAAATATGTTTATTATTTTGGTTACCTTTCAAGAAACTAGTTTAATCGCTATGTTAATAATTTGTAAATGTAAGATAACGTCTGTGGTGCATTCCCGCTGATGAGGTCAGCTATGATGATTGAATCTAAACAGAACTTTGTAAAGGATTTTAACGTTGAATATGGTATGTTGCCAAAATAAAAAAAGTACTTGTTAGTAACATAATGGGTGTAAAAAGGCCCTTCACAAAGCCGAAAAGCTTCTCAGATTTTGCTCCTTAATGCCGTGCCCTAACCAGGTCTCATGTTGGAACTTACTTACATAAATGTAACAACTACATGTAAAGTTGAGTTCCTTAATAGCGACACTATCAAATGGTGTCATAATACAGGTTGTTTTTTTTTGTCTAAAATCAACGGATTCGATTCCTGTTTATTGCTGATTCACGGGTTTAGCCACTTCTACTTGAAAAATTCACCCTGAATACGAACGAAATTTAACTATACTCTGAAATCCCATCATCTGCCTAGCCTTTTCTCAACTATATTGGGGTCGGCTTCCAGTCTAACCAGATGCAGCTGAATACCAGTATTTTACATGGAGCGACTGCCTATCGGACCTCCACAACCCAGTTAGTATTGGTTAATACGATACCCCTAGGTAAGACTGGTTGTCAGACTTTTTGGGCCACTGACTACCTAACGACTACCAAAGATCTACTAATGACACCCGGGACCAACGGCTTAATGTGCTTTCCGAGGCACGGAAGAAACTCGGTATGTAAGGGGTGGTCACCCATCCACAGACCAATCTAGGCAAGCACAGCTTAACCTAAAAATCGACCCGAGCGGCTGTTATTATTTAGGTACGAGCTCCTCTATACTCTGAAACCCCATAGATATAATATTGTAATGTCCTTTTAGCGCGTGGCCTTAACTGGAACTAATTCTACCAGCCATCTTGCATTTTAAAATCAATTTCACAAATGTTAACTACACTAACAGCACCGTCCCATCCTATGCCATGCGAATGTCAGGGCTGCGAATTTGCCTACCTTACCTGAAACCTTAGCTTCCCAGACCCAAGGCTTGGCCCGATAACAGATGGCGCTAGTTACAGGTTTACATTAAAATTGCATGCGCTTGCTTGTAGGTTTAGGTATTCCAAATTGGGATGTCTACGCAATACAGAGACAATAATCTATATCCATCCCTACCATGCCTCTTTGATTTGTTTTTTTTTCCATAAATTCATTATTAAAATAAAAAATCTAAATTACGGTATGGTAGGAATGGATATATATATACAGCGTGTCCCAGAGAAAGGCGTTGTCATATTTCAGGGTGAGATTCAAACTACCATACTGAATGACTTTCTTCATGGCACCAATATAGAAATGGCGAAAAGAATGAGCTCCCATATTAAACAGGGTTGAAGGGACACCGTCGCACAAACGGTTACCACCTACAGTTCATCCTACATCTCAGTTCATCATTCTGTCTGAACGTGTTCTGAATCCGCCACATAGAATTTTTTATCGGTAATTAAAAAAAAAGAGCTGATTACTACAACAGTGCAATACCAGTACTGTAAAAATGTAAGGAACAGCTGTTTTTAGGGTTCCGTACCAGAAGGGTAACCACCCGTTGGTTGGTTGTTGGTGGAGCCTCATCGCTTTCTGTAATATTTTCTTTATCTCCTTCGTCTTCTACAACAATAAAATAACTTCTTGAACCGTAAAATATCCGTAATAACTACATAACATAAAAAACTAGTCTCTCGCGACTTTGTGCGCGTGGACCTAATTTATGTCGCGATATCTATACCTCTCTAACGTGAGTTTCTAAACTCATCCCCAACATCAGAATCATCACCCACTTCAAGTTTTATTTTCACTACAAAAAGTAGCTAGCCTATGTCCTTCTATAAGTAGCCTGTGCCGTGGCGTCGCTTTAGTTGATCTATATTAACTTGAGACCGAAACAATAAATCAACAACTATTTGGCCTGGCGTTTTTAACAGACTTCAAAAAAAGAGGAGAGGTTCTCAATTCGTCGGATTTTTTTTTAATGTACGTTCACCGATTACTCAAAGACGCCTGAACCGATATGTTAAGTTCCATTTGATTGGGGATAAGCCTATTACCATGAAATGTATTGTTAACAATGTAAAATAAATGCATAGCAAATATTAATTTATTTTTTTATTACAACTAAAAATGGAAAAATAAAAAAACTTTTTTGCAAAAAATAAAACCGACTTCAAAAACACAAAAAAGTGACAAAAAAACTAAATCAAACAAACAAAAGTCACAGACTTCTGAGGCTAAAGTTATTTTTCACTTTTTGAAGTCGGTTTTATTTTTTGTCATAAGCAGTAGTCCCATAGTATTTTGAAATTATTATGGGCTCGAGGTGTCGTTCCAAGTTATTAAGATAGGTAATTATTTCCATCAATAATTGAAGTGAAATTAATGTTTTTAACCGGCTTCCAAAGACAAAAGATTTTGTGTGTTCAGCGATATTTTCCCCAATTGTGAACCGATTTCGATGTTTTTTTTTTTTGGAAGAATATTATTCCGCGGTGGTCCCGTTTAAATTTGGTGAAGATCTGATGGTGATTTTCGGAGATTTACAATTAACTTCCATTTTATTGGGGATAAGCCTTTTACCATGAAATGTATTGTTAACAATGTAAAATAAATCTAAATGAATATTTATATAGGATATTACAACTAAAAATGGAAAAATAAAAAAACTTTTTTGCAAAAAATAAAAACCGACTTCAAATACGCAGAAAAGTGAAAAATAACTTTAGCTTCAGAAGTCGGTGACAAAAAAAAACTGAATCAAACAAACAAAAGTCAGAAAAAACATCACGAAACCTAACATTTTGGTGATAGTGGGAGAGTGAATCCAAACCAGAGCGAGGGTGCGGCTTGAGGCGTTCAGCTCTCTCTCAGGGCTCTGTTGTAGCACCTGAGTCGGCTTGGATAAAGTTAATCAATCGTTACAGATATTTTTTTTTACTAAGATTTGTTTTAATTTGATAGTATCGCAGTTTGAAAATCTTTGCATGTGAGTATCACAAAAATTCAATTCAAATTCAAATTCATTCATATTGCAAATATGGGTAGTTATACAGGTGGGTTTTTGAAGAACAGGAAAGTTGTTAGTGTCACCATATTCTGCACTAGGCATGCAACATTTAGTTCGGAACGTGGTTAGTCCCTAAATTAAAAATTTAAATACATTAAAGTTCAAAATTACATGTCTATTAAATTGTCAATTAAAGTCAAAGTAAATAATGTCAAAGTTAATCTATTAATGCTAAAATGTCAAAAATTAAACATTGTGAAATACGCAATTTATGTCAAACTTAAGTAATAAACATTATTTAGAGTTTGTCACACAAATATTCATTAACACCATAATAAGATTTGACCAATAACATTTTTTTAACATTACATTTAAATATGTCCATACTTTTTAAGTCTATAATACATTTTGGTAAATGGTTATAAAGTCGAGGTGCCATCCAAAAAATTCTAAGTATTGCTAAACAAAGTAGTTCTACTGTTGTCAGGGAAATATATTTTTTTATTGTTACGTTGAAAAAGTGCAGCTTGCAAAATCGTTTACTATTGCGCCTCCTGTTGGGGCTAAAGATATGCCACACGCCTTGCAGACTGGGTTTCGGCGGGTGCGGGCCTGGATTCCTCTGACAAAACAAAACACCGCCCGGACGGGCCCCGGACGCTCTCCGAACTGTCACACAACCGGGGAAACCCGAACGGATGCCAATGCAACAATTTTTATAACAATAAATCGGCTAATCGCGGAACACGCTCAGTGAAGTCCGTAAGCGTTATGAATAATTAAATAATCTATCCAAAGAACAAACTTAACATAGTTTAAAAATTTATAACCATGTGTTAGTGAAAACAGTCAAGTCTGCCTAATACAGGAATATCTGCTGTGATGTTGTAGGAACATGTATTACACACTTAGGCAGGTAGGTACTCTCAATGAGTTACTGATTCCATCTTCATTGACTTGATACCTACTAATAACAAAGGCGCACAGGAGATAACCTCCCATCATGAAAGTAGATAATACCCCACCATGCAAGTACATCGTCTATCTGTCGGCGAATCGCTTTGAAGACGCGATCAGATCTCGATTACTGGCAACGCGAGTGGTGTGAGGTGAGGGCTGGGAGGGAGGGGGGCAGGCTGTCAGCAAGACATCTGATGGAGATACCACGATACCGCGCCCTCGAACATACCGCTGTAACACGGCAGCTCTGAAATGGACACTCGCGTTCTGTGATTCAGTTTTAGTGAGCAGTTATACGGAAGCATAGTTCTAATTACTTCTTATAAATAATGATGGTTACATGGCCTTCGTTTTTTTTTCTGAGTTTCATTTTATAAGGCTTATAAGTCAGTCAGTTTTAAAGATATACTTATTTTGTAAAAACATGAGTGAACGCATACAGTACACTGGTCTTGTAGCGAAGTTAAGTGTAGCAGAGGTACCTCTTGCCAACTTGGTAGGGTCTATTTTCAAGCAGGCACAATATAGAACGGTCAAATTAATTAGAAGTTTACATCACGCATACCAAGCAGGTTGGTGAATGATGATATGCAAGCCTACTACTTATCACGAACATAGAGGAAGTACAGTACAGGAAGAAAAATCACCGAATAACAGAAAACCTCTACAAGTGTACAAGATCACGCGCCCCATCCGACGCAGCCCACTTACTCTGCCGTCTGCCGGTGCCGTGAGGGTCGGCGGGAGTGGCATCGAGAGGGCTTTGATCTCCGCCATCGACTTCTGCTTATTTGCTTATTAAAGGATTTACTTAATTGAATCCTTCTCTGTGGACAGGAAGCCATTATTTTTATTTTATTGCCGCGACGAGTGCCGCGCAAATTGAAAGAGAACCGCCGTCAAACGGTGTTGTCACCCTTCTTCTATTCAGTAGAGTGTAGGAGTTCTTTGTGAGTACGTGTGGGGTTTTCTTTTAATTACTCACCTCTCTCGAGAGCTGGTTTGATGTTTAGAAGGATTTTTGCGAATAATTTGAGATTGAATCTGATAGTTACTGTATATCAGGCTGGTGTCAGCAACTCCATATCCAGGGCGCGTAAATACGTAAAATAACGTACGCTCTAATGGTTATACTTAGTTGTGGTTGATCTGCTTCAACATGTATTATTTCACCACAAAACATGACGCATAACATTTAATAAAAGCACAAAAACCTGAGGCGAGGGGGAAATATGAAAAAAGGGTAATATAGGTAACTATCTACAGTGACGCGAAGTTAGGGGGAGCTAAAGGGGATGTTTAAGTTTAGCTAATCTAGCAACACCAAACTCATACTGTCACTTACAGGATATCCCCTAAGTGACAGTATAAGTTTATTTTTAAACCGTGAAAGTTTAAAACAGTGTTTAGCAATACCATGTCTTGTGTGACACATATTCACTATGCCACCTAAGTATCTTCAAACATGGGCACCACCCTCCTTCTCATATAAAACAAGCACCAGCACTCCAAGCCACCTGCACTACCACCACTACCACTATCCTAACTGCCTCCGCTTACCTCACAAACGACATAACGTCCTGTTACATACTGCATTACATTATAGAGCGGACATGACAGGAACACCGCGGCTCCCGGCACCGCTTTGACATGCAAACGACGGGTAGGTCCCGGCTGGCGGCTGCGCCGGATTATTATTATAATATAAACGAGACTTAGTATAAACACGGTTTCTCTCGAGGGCGCTCGTGCAGACTTCGCATAATTTGTATTGTCTAGCAGTGTCAAATGAAAATGGAGAAGTAATTACAGACCTCTATGTACAGTACTTAGTTTTGTTTATCTAACCAACTACCAACCTACCAACCTACCTACTTACTTACTTAGTAGGTACTTTCAGGAGTAGACTAGTCATGATTGTGGCTAGTGAGCGGAGGGTTGCGTTCGCACTGCTCCAGGAGCCGTACGTGGGTGGGGTTAACTATGCCCCGCAACATTCATCCGCATGAAATTATTATAAAAATATTACTTCTCTATTTGGATTTCGTTATCAATTTCAAGGGCTTGATTTTTTGTTAACGGAACCCTAATCCTTTTTCAGTCCTTTCCTTTGTCAGCGGGCTGTACCTTATGATCCGTAATAGGTAGACAGTTGAAATTTTCACAGAACGTGTATTTCTGTTGCCGCTATAACAACAAATAATGGCACAAATAATGGTACTACGATGGCACGGAACTCTTCATGCGCCAGACCGTGTCGCACTTGGCCGGTTTTTATTTATTTGTATAGATAAGTAAGGTGCTTCGAATTCCTTAAGTAAAGGATGCAACAGTAGGAGGGTAGGTATCAAATAAATAGGTTCTTAATCTTACCATTCACTCCAAACGAAGAACCTATACCGCTGGATCTAGGCTAGACTGATTTTGAAACTTTGTATGAAAGTACAAGTCTTTGTATTTGTGCGAAACTCTTGCCGATGGTAAATCCTATCAAGTGCAAGTCTCCGTTCTTTATCGTGTGGTTAGTGCCTAACCTAGTGTTAGAGTTTTTATACCGCCCATGGGCTTCTGGCTTGGCTTAGCTTAGTCTCCGTTAATATCAAAACTTAAAAAAGCTGAAAACTGAGGAAGCTGTGTTTTCCTATGAAATAGATCGACACATCACTGAATCCTGTATCGTAAAAAATGTAGCTGCACTTGCGTCAAGCTCTCTCAATTTAATAGTCACCCGCACATGTATCACTCACCCACGTGTTTGCCATGTACACAACTACACATGCATGGCGATTGCTCTCGACTCGCGGAGAGTGATCGATTCATACCTGCATACCTACACAGGTAAGTGCCGCACCTGCATCCATACTGCGAGCTCAGAGGATCGAGTGCGAGCTTCATAAATATCCGCTTTACTTTATCGCGGCAGCATGGATCCACCTGAGCTTTTATTTAGGAGGTTGTTATTAACATAGGTTGAAGAAGATGCCGTGTGATTTCTTGTAAAATACTTCCTGACTATTCTTATCCTTTATTGCACACAGAATTAAAAGATATACACACAAAATCACAATATATAGGGTAACTGGTAATTAGTGACCGATACTTATACACGTGATTGGACTCATGATAACAAACAACTTTTCCAAAGACCAATTTGTCAGTCTGGTACCGGTCCTAACCTGGAAAGGAAACTAATTGTAAAAGCATCAATCAGGTCGTACGAGAAGCTGCAGCGGGTATGTATTTAGGAGCTGGATTATTGCCATTCCCCTTATCAATTTGCAACTGGGTTTATTGTACTAAGTATCAACAATTTGCGTGAAAATCTCGTATCATAACTTCGATTGAATTTCACTGAAGTCGTGCAGTAATCAAAGACAATCATACCCCTGTATGAATTACTTTACATACAAAAGCGCTGTTTATTCATATGTTCACGACTCGAGCCCGAGGGGAGCAAGCACACTCGAAGGCCCTCGTTACCAGCCACTCGCTTTGACATCGGACTATTTTTATATTGGGCCCTGAAGTACCAGTACCTACCATACCTAGAAATGCTGTGGAATCAAAGCTCTGCCTGTCTCCCCCTCAGCAGGGGCTGGGGTGAACATATTTGTGTAATTATTCTGATTGATGTTTAAGAAAATAATGGTTGTAAGAAGACAAACCGTTTGAGGAGGGCGTTTGATTCTTTTAGCGGGATTTTGAGGGAAGGAAAGTTATGTAAATTTGACAATTATGATAATTTATCATGTTCTGTTTCTTGACGCCAAACGAGTGTTAACTATTTGCACGTAATTTTCGCTTAGTTCATACGCATTCGGTTTCATGTTTTTACACATTTTGCGTCTCCGTGTGGAATAAACCAGAATTTGTATATAATATCACAACTCGTAAGATTACTATACTATACAGGACCTACGCAGTTCGCAATACAAAAACTACCCGTGTTCTACAAATAGATTCGTAGCATCGTAGCCAACAAGTGATGTAGCACTGTCGTAGCACCACGCTCGTAGCGCGTAACCCACGCTCGTAGCGCGTAGCACCACGCTCGTAGCGCGTAGCCGCCACTTGACCACTGACCCCGAGCGCCGAGTTTGTTATCAATTGCTACGCTTTTCAAGCTTTGAATATACTCCTCGTGACCGTTTTTGGCCAATCTCAGCGGAGACTAGCAGTTAACCCAGGAAGTGATAAAGCCTGGTGGTGTGTCAAGCCTGGTGGTGTGTCGAGCATTCACTGAACTGAACAACTGTACCTGTACATACCATTACCAAACAACTTTATTCAGCATGCAAGTTATCATATAGGTTAATGGGGAACCTTATAATATTTAAAACTTAAAACATTATAAGTATTGCTCGTACTATTACTTTTTCCTTAGAAAAAAGCGCAAACATGAGTTTTATATGAACGCACTCAATGCATTTTTTTTTACTAAAAAAAAAGCGTTGCCTCACTAGAAATTTCTTCCGTTTCGTGGGTGCGTTTACAAACATTTGCACTCAAATACACAAACAGCCAGACCCGCAACAACTATCTTAGGCCATACAAATATTTATTCCGTGAGGGGATCGAACCCGCGACACGCAGCGCAGCAGCCAATCGCTCAGCCACTGCGCCAACCGTGCTGTCAACTTGCAAGTGTAAAAAGAAATTCGACAAGCAAACTTAAACCATTTGATACAAATTGGCGGACATTAATTCTTTAGTTACATCCTAATTCAATGAGTCCGCACTATCTCTGACCCCGCCGCCTACTCTGCGCCGCGCGATACAAAGTGCGACTGGCAAGCGTCGAGCAAACACATCCGCGAGACTAACCTAATGAGAGCGAACGAGACACACATAGCAACCACCCGCGAGGCGGACAGAGACCACTGTAGGTGGCGGCCGAAAGCGCAATACCTACTATACAAAGTGAAAGCGAGACAGTGATATGTGCCTCTTGTAGGTTAGAGAGAGAAGGGTATAGGTGCTCAGTGTTGCTTGGTTAGTGAATAATTTAGTCGCGACCGCCCTTTCGCGTTCCGCTAAAGCCTTCGTACACATCGATTTTGAAACAAGTTTGCTCTTTATGTAGCCGTTATGTGCGAGTATATAAGCGGTATGTATGGAGTACATAAGTGTAGCTATGTATTGTACTTATACAGCAAATATGGATGGCGGATGGAGTTTTCAGTAAGTATTCTAGGAAATTGTATTTTAGTTTGTCCGTCGTTGCTATGAGCTCAGTAATATTTCCGTGCAAGAGCTTTTTATTTGTTTGAGTGGGAATGAGTACAGGATCTTCTTCAAGACTTTGCACCATTACAACTTCAGTACAAGTTCGATACCTCAGTATGATTTGCTGAAGGCTTCATTTATTTCCACATAGAGATAGAGAGCTATACGTATAACCGTTTTCGCGTCGGTATCCCTTCCACCCCGTATGTATAGGTGAGGTAAGTTATTTTAAGTACAGTAACCATCATGGAGTCACAGTTCAACACTTTCTTTAGGCTTGTCTCATCATATCATTTTGACCATGACCCACCTCTTGACAAGCATAAGTTTACGTTTAAAAGATTTAAATGGAAAACATCGTTGATGGTATGAATTTGACATCAACTGTTCAAGCGTGATTTTTTTTGTATACTAACACTAAGAGCACCTTCACATTAGTAGTGTTTGTTTATGAGTATTCCCAAACACGAATGTTAAAACGTTTCTTTAAAAACTCCTTGATTTCGACCACGACCTACGAACAAGGGACACTGCATCGATATCGCGCTGTCACCCCAGAGACCTGCCGTCCCGGGTTCGATTCCCGAAATCCCAAACCGATTACTGCGTGTAAATATTGACGTCGCGGCTGTTTACACGAGGCTGGGGTGCTGCCTACCCCCGGGCATTATGTCGGGATTGATACTAAGTCATTATTAGAGTTTTAATTGAGGGCAATAACTTTAAACGATTGAGGAGGAATACTTAAACCTGAATAAACTAAACGACAATATATCAATATACTGACTTATCTGTATTATTTCTTTTGTATCAGTAGGTAGTTGTGATTATTTTGGCTGTTATCTTACTAACAGGAAAGATTTGTATTTTTGTGTGTGTATGTTTGTAATGAATAAACACAAAAACTACTGTGCCGATTTCAAACATTTTTTCTTCATTAGAAAGCTACATTATTCCTGAGTAACATAGGCTATATTTTATCCCAAAATGTTTAAAAATAAATGTCCACCCGTGCAAAGCCGGGACGAGCCGCTAGTTTAGAATAAAATGGTTAATTTTTATGTTTACAAAGTGTATTCATTATATTCTGAAGACTTTAGAGTTCTGACCAGTGACAGTTAAATGGCAGTCAACCTAATTGACTAACTAGCATTAAGCATTTTCAGAAAATAGTAACTTATTCTACAGCAACATTTTCATTAACAATAATCATTTATCAAGTGCATACGCAATTCTAACTTGAACGAATATTACACCAACCATGTCAGGACTAACTACATTGGACACACAGTTTCTATTAAATCTCGATAACACTCGATCAATCATAACATTCGTAATCACAACACACAGCACACTCAAGTACAATAATATCCGCTCTGATCATAACTCATCACTCCGTCCGGTCGGTAATGTCCGTATTAAATTAGTTTCGGCAATAATGAGCTGATCCGTGTCGTCGCCGCGCCGTACGGGTGCCGGACGCGTGCGGGACACGTGCCGGACGCGCCCCGGACGAGTGAGGTCGGTGAGAGGTAGATGTTTATCTTTATTGACTTCGCTTTAGTTTGTTTGTGTCGAATAAATTAATGAGTTGTTTAAATGTATCTGGTTAGGGTTAAGGTAAAGTTAATATGGGAAAAGTAGATGTTGAAATAGGCCCGTGAGTAGATTAACGTCGCGTTGAATTGCGTAGCGTCGCGTAGAACTGCGTAGTGTCACGTAGCTCGGCGTAGCGTCGAGTAGCACGGCGTAGCGTCGCGTATCACGGAGTAGCGTCGCGTAGCACAGCGTAGGGTTGCATATACCTGCGTTGTATTGTAATACTGTGTAGATAGATGTATCGTTGCAAAACTTAGAAATTATCTCGTAGTGCAAAAATAAATAGAGAAAGTATTTTGTTACTACGTTAATTTATCCGTGTCATGGTATTTTGCAAATATTTACGTTTGTCTATTATTTCAAAACTTTTTCATAAACGATAATACATCGTTTATTAATTTTTCAATATCTAACCATTATTATTATTTTACCCCTTTATGGTGTAAAGAACTCAGTTACAATCTAAATCAATCAACCAATCAAATGCTCACAATTACTGCACTCCACTACCTCTGTAGAAGAGCTCGTTGAGCAAACAATCAATTGATCCAGTGCGCAGGGCCGCCCGCGCCGGCCAGCCTCGCGCATTGTTCTTGCAACTAACGCGCACACACACGGGTAGCTTATGTTTTATCGTTGATTCAATTTGTTCGATTAGGATCTTAATTTTTTTGTTTTTCGTTGTTAACTTCTAAGTAGCAGCCCTTATTTATTGGGAAATCGATACGCTTGCGAAACGTCGTAGTGTGTAGTACTTTATTTTGTGTTTTCAATAAGTATGTCTAACAAAGTGCATTTGCGTTAAGTAACGGTCAGTTAATTGAGCCAGAAACTTACAAAGATTTCTTTAGCCAATCTAATTGTGTCATTCCAACTTACTAATCAGTTCTTAAACAAACCTAGGAAAAAGGAAACTTAACGGATATTTTCTCAAAAAAAAAAACCAATTCAAATCTAGAGCTCTCTGCATTCATGCAATTTTCACAATTACTTTGTCCCTACACATATTACACCTACGCGTGTGTGCGAGTGTGCGTGTGCGCATGTGCGAGTGCGATGCGGGCGGCTGCATCAAATGCGGACAATTGACGAGAACAAGTGCTGTCCTCGCTGAAGGTGCTTCTGTTGAACTGGCTGCATCCTGTTTACATGTGCTTAGATTAGATGATAGCTGCAGCTATGCAATCTGTTGGCTAGCTCGATTTAAATTGTAGAAGGTTTCTTGTTACAGTAGTTTAGTTCACGTACGGTCGGTAAGGTCCAGTGGTCAGCTTCACTTAAACCTAACATAGCCTATCGTAGTCCATTGCTGAACATGGCCTATCCCAATCTGCGCCGCACATCCTGTCTTTCGCCTTCTGCATCCAGACTGTCCCAGCCACCGTTTTAAGATTATGGTCCACCTATCTGCGTCTAAAGTTACGCGTCTCCACTCCAGGACTCGTAGGTTCCATCGGCCGTCGATCCTTCGATAGACATGGCCAGCCCTCTTCCACGTCAGTATAATCAGACTATCTCAATCAATCTGAAATGCAAGTTGGTAGGAAGATAACTAATTAATTGCAAGTCTTTTTGCTGTTGTAATTTTAAGTAAATATCAACGTGTTTGTCCTTTGGTCCTACGGCTAGAATCAATACATGTGCCGCATAGTCCGACGGTATTCACATGGTTGAGACTTATATTTCAACATTATCAAACGGCTGAAAATGCTGTAATATCTAAAAATACAAAAGCAATAAATAAATTACCTACTTACATTTCTGAAACAAGTAGTTCCCTCTTAATTTGGTGTTTCCTGGTTACAAACAATCAATTTTCCGATTGATTGACTATCAGGGGCGGCGTGTGTCGGTCAATTACTTTCACTCCTCGTTAACTGTTCGTGAGAGTTTAACTCATTTTCATAAAGTGTGTTATTGGTGTGTTCAGATATTATTATAAAGTTTTAATTTCACCCTAATTTTGTAGAATGTAAATGAATGGTCTTATACGTCATGTCATATTGTGTGTGAGAGCTTTAACCATTTGGATTTGATTATTTTGTTGGGAGAATAATTAGCTAATAAGCAGAGCTTGGTATCTTCAGATAAATTTAAAAAATGTCACTTTTAATAAAAGCTAAATCAGTTTCACACAACCTTTGTAACTTCCAAATACACAGGTTTTTATAATTGATCATGTAAATTGTAAACAGTTTCCCCATAACGTTCTCGTACACTTACTAACCCATGTCATGAGACGAATGCAAACAAAATACCTATTATCATATTCATCCGAAGCGTCGGCAGTAGTGCGGACATATGTGGCGGTGCCGGCGGCTGTGTGCGCCTAATCGTTCAGCTAATGTTTACTAGTAGTTATGATCTGTTACTTTTAATGACTGTTTCGATGGGGCAGGGGATATAACCTTCTTGGTTGGTAAAGAATTTTGCAGTATACCAATTTATTTAGTTTTATGAGGATGTTAACTTTCTTTAAAATGTCACACAGATAAATGTGACATCAGAGTGAAAGAGAGTAAGTTAATATCGTAGTCACTTATAGGAAATACCCGTTACTTATAAAGAAACCGTAGGCCTAGAGCAAGGCTGCTCAACTTATTTTGAAGGTGGGCCAAGATTTTGTTCCCTTGTCAAGCGGCGGGCCATCTAATAAATAAAACTTGTGTATAGTACCTTTTTTTAACTAATTCGGACGACTATTGTGGATATAACTTGTATACTTTTAGTAAAAAAAAAGTGATTTTTGAAATTTCTAGCTAGATGTTGGCTTACTGAGAATGGGTTCATACGGAGAAACAATTTTTTCGATCTTTTTGAAATCTGTTTTCAAAAGACTATCGTTAGTTGACCACTGTTGGTGTGCAAATTCAAATGCGTTGGCGGGGCACGTCGTGGCCTGCGGGACTGGGGTTGAGCAGTCTTGGCCTAGAGCGTAGGGCCGCGGAGGTATTCCATATTTCACAAAAAAATAGGTTACTCAGCGAGATATGAACAGCACGCGCGGTGTCTGGAAATGCTTCTAGCTGGTTGATGGCAATTAATATTATCATATGCCCGGTCACCCCTATGTGTGACAACCACAACAGAAACTGTGGAATGTGAGTATATTACCGGACATCTTACCCTAATCCGTCGGAGGAAGATGGTGTGATCCTATTTATGAATATTAAACGTGTGTAGAAAGAAGACGCTTCAATAACTATTTATATCTGGTTATGTGGAACATGCCTATGGTCTAGGCTATGCGAGCAAAAGGTTTAGTAAAGTATGTAAGTAGTTTTCTCAAAAAACGAGGAAGAAATGCTTCAAATCCTTGCTCCTTCAAATAAAATGTCCGCCTGACAGCATCTCTGTCTAGTTCCCGAGATTATCGCCGCGTATCAAAGGACCAGACGAGACACATCTGTTCCGTGTGTCTTTGTCCTCCATATTACGTTCCTTTGACTCTTCCTACATCCTTCGCAGTATTTGTTGAGTTGCGCACAGTATGTGACTGTTGTACAATGTAAGGTTCCGGTCCGAAGGCTTTCTTTGTTGACTTAAAGCTTTTATAATAATTATTATTCACTTACCTAAACATCTTAGAAAGTTCGTTTGCTAATAAATATTATCATCATCTGACAATTCTTTCCTTTACGTTTGTTTTGCTAGTAAAATATTAAGGTACCTGATATTGAAACTCTATACAATCGATGGAACCAGAAACACTTCCGGCAACATCTCTTTTCCTAAAATGCATAGGTACATACATAATACGGGGTGATTGGTAATTGGGTACATTCCTTGAAATGGGTAACGATACCGATAACTTGGGGTCCAAACTGGATTGTTTTTGAGATATCGAACTTTAAAAGTTTTTTGGAAATTTTCCACCTCTCCACCATAAAGTGCTGATTGTTAGAAATCTACACCGTTCAGGATGTTAAACTGATACTTTTCTGATAACTCATGTAAGAAGGAATTTTTTGAAAACCAATTTGTCAAAAAAGTACATCTGCCTTTGGAAATTAAGCGCCTTAAAGGTGTGCACTTTCCTTGTTTTTCGAGGCAGTTTTCTCAAAATATATGTATCACACTTCGTGCAAATTCCAGAAGCCTGTACCAATCCTGATCGATCAGATCAGGTAAGATCTGTCTCTATCCGGTTTATTTTTATCTATCGTAGCAGATAGTTTAAGCTGTAATTTTATTCTGTGCTGTAGTATTACCCATTTCAAGGAATGCACCCAATTACCAATCTTACCCTATATATTTATTTATTTTACTATTTATGTAGGTACACACAGTAGACAACACAGGAAAATAACATTATAATGTATGAGTACATAGGTACTACTTATTTCTTAAGAAATTTCTGCCAGCAGACCTGCAAAAGGAGAAATGAAAAAGAATATATAGATACAGACCTACACAAATCCGATCGGAACTACTTATTTTGTGCAGCAGTGCAATGAACCATCCTTACTCCACATAATGTATCTGTTGTACAACACAAGCTTCCGGTCTGAGACGCTTTGTCGGCGGTTTAGTGTTAAATAATAGCAGTTCTTCGGTTAAGGGCAGCTTGGAGGAGAGCGCTGTTTGTTATTTTGTTGAATATAAGTAAGGCTGGCTGGTTGTACCTTTTCGACTTTTTCAATCACTCACACCTACTCGCCAAATCAGAGCGATGCGTAAGTAGTTTGCTTTTATTAACGTTGTGTCTTTTAGGAGTTATCATAGAATAAACATACAGGTACTACTACTACTTATTACTATCTGTATGTAGTCAGTAGCCCAAAACTTGACAACTATTGACTTCGCCTAGTTGCCGCACAAACAAGCGGGTCGGACTGTCGGAGTGGAGTCAAATAGCTTCCTAGAGTGACGAAAGTATAGTAGTACAAGATTGAATGAATTAAAACAAAAATCTGATCTCTCACATTCGCCTTAACAGAAAAAAAACCCGTCTCAACTGTACGAACACCTCCACAATTCATCGTTAGATTTGTGCCGACACCCACAAACATTGTCCGGTGTTAGTCCACAATGCTCCCGCGGCAATACGACATTAAGCCACTCTTAACCGCAAATGGATCTTAATCCCCACTGATCCGGAATTAAAGTTCCGCCGAAGGATAGATGCTTCCGTGGGCACGGCCGCACGGGCTATTGTAGGCAATATGTTGCTCTGGGCTATTGTAGGCAATATGTTGCTCTCAGCTATTGTAGGCAATATGTTGCTCTGAGCTATTGTGGAGCAATATTGTGCGAAATGTAATAATTTGTGCAATAAATACTTACGTGGAATTGAAGTGTGGGATAATAAAGATATTTCATGGATTATCAAAGGATTTGGTGATCGTTGAAAAGTTTTTGTGGTGACAAGTCATTTAAGATTGCATGTATTGCAATAAAATGTTAGGACTTGTTCGTAACTATAGATAAAGGTGAAGTATAGGTCGTCATGAACTAAGCTCGAAAGTTTTTCCCGAATAAGTGCGTTTAAGCAAGCGGCATAATTTTCTTTAGAGGCAACTGTCACAACAGTAGGTAATAACATACCAACCGTACCTAGCTTTTTGTCAACCATATTGGGGTCGGTTTTACATGGACCGGCTACACACAATAACTAAACTTGATTATGACTACTTAAATACATTGGTACTTTTCGATTGTTTGTTTAAATATGTATTTGAAAGTGTTTTTCGAAGAATTTCCAATAACTACCAGAGTATAAATTTCCATATCAATTGGTAAAGTATATAACACTAGCCGATCTTAAAAGAAAATATTACTTTATTCGGTGACATCGTGGGAAGTGGTGCACCTATTCTGATATATACCTTCTAATTTCTAAATTATTGCCAAATAGGTATCAAAAGGGTCGTATAAAATTATTGAAGATCTAAAATTATGGATACGATTGTAACGGTCGAAATTTGTAACCATAACATAACATCACGCCTGTAATCCCCGAATCTCCCCGAATATTTTTTTTTTGGATATAGATAAAAAGTGTGACAAACAAAGTTGTAGAGAATTTTATGATGTTTTATTATGTAGTACAACAAAATTTAATACGATGCATTGTTTTGGAGATATAAGCAAAAAACCAAAAAACAGGACCTTCTTTGCCCCCCCATCCCCCGGGCTCACCTCGGCGGGGTCAGGACTTTTAATATGTTTATCTTCTAACTAGTCCAAACAAAGTTCATAAGTCAGATTTTCTGCTTTCAACTTTTCCAACCACAATCATTCATTGCCCAGGCTACAAGTTACAGCCGATCTGTATGGTCTTTCCTTTGATACATAAGTTCCCTTGTACCGGGCCGTCACCTGCCTCTTTTCATTAAACTACTATAAACCTCGGAAATAAACGCTACAGAACAAGCTCCCAAAAAAAAACAGTAACATCAGTAATTCCCCAATATTACAGAATACGTCCACTAATCTCTTCAAAATTGTACAAAATACGCGTTTTCAGAGGAAAACGCCACAATGGCTGTAATCCCCGCGTTTTGTACTACGCACAATACGCCGGAGGTCGCTAAGCCTATTACGTGGATGTTGCGATGGATGATAACATCCAGCGATGTTTGCATGTGGGTGGATGAGTCCGTCATGTCTTTAGACGTGTTTATTGGATGTGAATGAGAGGGAGTGACAGATACTTAGTGAATGTGTAAATAAACATTTGATTTAAGTTCACGAATGCTTCATTGATGGGGCGTTGCGTAAGTAGGGATTATTTGGCATAGCTCGTTATTGCTCTGTGGTTTGTGCTATCGAAAGAAGAATTCGTGATAGGCTACAAACTACCACGCTGTTACAGCATTTATTTATGTTTTTTACAAAATACTTACCGTTTTTATGTGTCCAATTCAACTCATCCTTCCAAAGTAATTTTTTTTTGGACAGGGATTTTTATTTTAACTACCTTAATATTTGTACCATTCCAAAACTAAGAACCTTTTAAGGCTGACGCACATTTCGACGGGCCGCACGGCAATGCGGCCTCGTCTATCATCCTACATCAATTTCTTACACACTACAGCTATCGCTTGATTTTATAATCAGGTAGCTAGTGTAGCTACAATATTGCAATTTGAAATGCAACTAACACTGTACTCTTCCACTCATCTCTTTTTAATCTCCTAATGAAGTTGTTACAATATCACTCCTGACCCCTACCACTTAATGTGCGGTTCAAACTCGTTAGTATTAACTCTGACCCTTACAGTAACAGTTAATAAACAATAAACATTCGTTAATGAACCGACAGCGCCAATAAACTTTATGTTAACTGCGCTCCAGTGAGCAAATCATAAACAATATGAGAGCGAGGGAAAAATCGTAATCATGGGCATAGAGTAACTTACCCCTAATATCTATTGCAGATGGGACAGTCCGATGTACATTTTTTTTTTTTTACCTTATGCCAATTTTATTATATTTTATCTATTGTTACATGTACATGTGATTTGGCTTAGACATGTCCTCATCTACAGGGTGTAAACAGACCCTTCACCAAGCCGTCAACCAAGCATTCTGTACATCAAACTAAGTAACTTTACGCAAAAATTTTTGCTGGGAAACGACTTTTTTTTTTGGGGTCAAAAATCACGTTTGACGGTAGAACTCAATATAAGGCACTCAGAACATTTTGCTGATGGATGGATTGAATAGTACGGGGGACGTGGAGGTGTTTAAAGTAAAAATCTTACATTAAAAACATGTACTTCAAAAAAAACTTGTGAAAATTTTGGAACTTTGACCCCCAATATCTCCGTAACTAGAAGGTTCCCAGGTATAGTTTAGAACAAAAAAATGATCGCATTGACGGGGAGAGCAAATGCCTTTCGGCTTCGTTAAGGGTCTTTTTACACCCTTTATATCATGCACTTGTATTTTTGACAGATTTGCTACCATTACAGGAACTATAGGTACCTAGCCAAAGAGCTTTTTCGGCCCAATAGTATACCGTCTGTAATCAGTGTAATCACTTTTGATTAAGATTCGGAAAACATCACAAAGAAGAGAGACGACGACGAGGGACGATAATGCATACTCCGACTTGAAGAGGTATAGTATTTATCCCTCTTCTGAATTCGATAATATGCGTAGTGAACAAAAGCAAATTTCTGTAGCCTTTGCTTTGATGTACTCCTGCTTTAGGAAAGTTATGGACTGTAGATGATCCCACTTAATCATTGTTTGTCTTTCAATGTCATTTTACGAATCAAGTCACTAAGAAACATCCACTCTGCACTATCCTGATCTATGCCATGCCCGCGGCAACGTCAAGAGTTCGCAGATTCGTTTTCATTGTTCGACCCCGCGAGGGGCAACAAAAAACTCGCGCAATATGCTCCTCATAAGCAGGGACCGTACAACCCCGAATATAAGTTAATTCTTTCGAAAGTGTTACAGATTGTGCGCCTACAGTAACGGAAAATGTTACCTCTTGGTAGTGGTAGCCCTTTCATAACACTAACGTAACGTAACTAGGGTAACCCTATCAATAAGTTAACTAGTACAAGATGTTACCGGCTCTTATATGATTTCCAATTGAAGAAGATAACCCTTTGAAAGGGTTTGTCAGGGTATTCAAAGGGTTTTAAATCAAATCATTTTAAATTACGTTGGAGTGGAGGAATAGGCATTGACCTTGAAAGTTAGGAATCATATAGAATCGTTCATTAGTGTTTCTTACTCGGTTTTATAGGACGGTGCTTTCTTTTTTAAGTTTTAAATAACATCTGAATATTGAAGATGAAGGTAAGTAAATGTATTTTAATTAAGTATCACATATAATAAAATTGTAAATAACCTGTGTGTGTAAATTAAATATATTTTAAACTTTTAGTGAGGGTGTAATAAGTAATCAATATAGATACCAAATCACGAATTTTTGAACATTTTGTCTGTCTGTATGAAAGTTTGTGCAGGTCAGAAACAATCGTGCCAATTAGTTTACCACAGAATTCTGGACGCAAAGATCTAAGTGTTCTGTTAGAAAGGGTGTACAATGAGTTTCCATGGAAGATGGCAAGTACTCTGGTAAAGGCCACCAACGTCTCAGCAGTACGCATACTGAATCCAAGTAACAAGGAGCAAGTGATTAAGAAGGACTCCGTGATCGGCACTTGCGAGGAAGTAGCTTGGATGCGTCAATTGCTAGATCTACCTACCGGAAATAAAATTCATAGTGCAAAATTTGACGTGTCAACGCTTTTGGAAAACTGCGACTTAACTGAAGGAGAAATGGACCAGGCTATGAAGATGTTACTTCAGTAAGCCGGCATTTTCTCTACAAATGATGCTGACATAGGGAGAACTGGATTGGTTCAGCACAAGTTTAAAACAGGCAACGAGTTACCTATCCGTCAGCGACCAAGAAGACTGCCGGTTGCACGGGAAAAAGAGGAAGAAACCATGATTGAGGGAATGGAGAAGGACGGTGTTATAGAACCTTCATCCAGTCCATGGTGTTCTCCTGTGGTCCTGGTAAAGAAAAAGGACGGCAGCATGCGCTCTTGTGTGGACTATCGACGACTGAACGATGTCACGAAAAAAGACAGTTACAGGATCGATGACACACTGGATACGCTGACTGGAATGAAGTGGTTTACCACACTGGACCTGAAAAGTGGCTACTGGCAAGTAGAAATAGACCCCATGGACAAGAAGAAAACGGCATTATCCACAGGAAAAGTATTGTGGCAGTTTAAAGTGCCATTCGGATTGTGCAATGCTCTTGCAACATTTTAAAGGTTGATGGAGCAAGGACTTGCCGGATTGATGTGAGACGCATGTTTAGTCTATCTAGACGACATAATCATCGTGGGCCGCTCATTTGAAGACCACCTTAAAAACCTCAACCGAGAGCTGTCGAATATCCAAACAGCAAATCTCAAGTTCAGTCCGAAAAAGTGCTCGTTTTTCAGATAACAAGTGAACTTTCTAGGACACATAGTTTCGGGGGAAGGTGTTCAAACAGACCCAGAGAAAGCAGTCGCCGTCAAGGATTGGCCAGTTCCGAAAGACAAGACGCAGGTCAGAGAATTTCTGGGTTTGTGCTCCTACTATCGAAGGTTTATCAAGAATTTTGCCGACATTGCAAAACCCCTACACAAACTCACTGAGGAAAAGCGGCAATTCTGTTGGGACGAGAACTGCGACGTCGCATTGAAGAGACGTCTGTGCAAACTCCTATTTTGGGATATCCTGACATTGAAAATGACTTTATAGTTGACGCAGATGCAAGTAATACTGGAATTGGGGGCGTGTTGTCTCAACGGAAAGGAAACCAGGAGGTTGTCATAGCTTACTTCAGCAAGTCTTTGTCCAAACCGGAAAGAAATTACTGCGTTACGAGACGGGAGCTACATTGCATTGACATTGCAGCACATCAGTAAGTATTTGCTGGGACGGAAATTCTATTTGTGAACTGATCATGCTGCATTGAAATGGCTATTTCAGTTCAAAAGTCCAGAGGGACAAGTTGCGAGATGGATTGAACTACTACAAGAGTTTGACTCCGTAACTGAACATCGCAGTGGGAGCACTCACGGTAACGCAGACGCCTTGTCGTGAAGTCCTTGTCCTGAAGACTGCAAGAACTGTACCAGGCAAGAGACTAAGGAAATAGTGCCCGTAAGGATGCTTAGAACGGTTCTCAGCGATGAATGGAAGGAAACCCTACAGCAGGCTCAGCAAAATGACTCGGACATCCATCCGATCTTTGAGTGGATCAAAGCTGGTACTCCTGAACCCAAGTGGAGTGATATAGCAGTGATGAGTTCCATCACGAAGAGTTATTGGGCGCAATGGAACAGCTTGGTTATCCAGGATGGAGTCTTGTGCCGTAAATGGGAAAACGCTCGAGGGGACAGCTGTCATCTACAAATGGTTGTCCCTAAAGCCAAGGTAACGGATGTTTTGCGGCTCGATCACGATGGATGTTCAGGAGGACATATGGGGGTAAAAAAGACTCTACTGAAGATCCGAGATCGATTTTATTGGATCCACTGTCGAGAGGATGTGGAGGACTGGTGTCGAAAATGTACCAGTTGTGCGGCTATGAAAGGACCCCACACACGCATCAGAGGTGCATTAAAAGTGTACAACGTTGGAGCGCCCTGGGAACGGATAGCACTAGACGTTGCGGGACCATTTCCAGAAAGTGAAAGCTCCCGCTTTCACTTTCTGGAGTACAAGTATTTCATGGTTGTCATGGATTACTTTACAAAGTGGCCAGAAGTCTTCGCCATTCCTAACCAAGAAGCTATAACAATAGCAGATAAATTGGTTCAGGAAGTCTTCTGTCGTTTTGGAGTGCCCTTAGAAATACACAGCGATCAAAGAAGGAATTTTGAATCGCAAGTATTTCAGGAGACTTTTCGATTGATGGGTACCCACACAAAACCAGAACCACCTCTTACCACCCACAATCTGATGGAATGGTGGAACGATTCAAACGTTGGAGAGATATCTGGTAAAAGTCGTGGAAAGGCAAACGGATTGGGACAAGCACATACAGCCGTTTCTTCTGTCCTACCGTAGTTCAGTTCACGAAAGTAAGACTGTGACGCCAGCCTTTGCAAACTTTGGAAGAAAATAACGGTTGCCTTCAGATTTAATCACTGGAACTCCCCCTGATGCTCCACGCAGTGTAACAGATTATGCGAATGACTTGCGTAACAAGTTGAATGATGTTTATGAGAATATCAGACAAGCTGGTCAACAGATGTCTGAGGAGATGAGTCAGTGTGGTTGCATACCGACCATACCGACTACGTGACTAGGATCAATGATGTCACCTACCACATACAGAAGGGTCTACGAGGTGCGCCTAAGATTGCCCATGTAGACCAATTTGCGCGATACTACGGGGCTAATGATGCTCGGGACGAGCATGTGTAAGGAGGGGGCAGGCAGTGTTACGTTGGTTGCTTACAAGAACATTCTAGATTACGTGCGAGTCTCGAATGTTCTCGTAAAGACCTGTCTAGAATATTAGTCTAGAATCTTCCACTATAGAACTGTCTAGAAGTTTCGAGAAAGTTCTGGAACTTTCTCGAAGGATAATGTTTTACTATGGAGCTGTCTTGAAAATTCGAGAAGGTTGTGAAACTTTCTCGAAAGATCGGTCGGTATTTAAATAGCCGTCGTGTTTGCGGGAAGAGTCAGTCTGATTTTGGCTACACAACGAAGCGAATCGAAGTAAACTAGAAGTGCGATATCTAAGTGAATAGTGATCAGTCGTGTAATTGTGATTAAGTTTTAGGTGTTTAGTAATTAATAAAGTTATTTCGTGTTTAATCAGTAGTATTTAATTTATCCAATACCCAGCTCTTAACAATATCTATGTACGGCATCTCGCCTCGGTTGTGGCATTTTTTAACTCTACAGTTTGACGCAGCTCCAGCTTTCCCTTCGGGCACTAAATTAGGAGTGAGACGATCGAATGACATTTATGATTCCGTAAAAAAGACAAGATTATACATGAAACAACCCCGAATATTCCAGAAAGAAATACATTGAACTTTAACATTACTGCAATAATAACTATAATCGTATGTGTATGGAGTCGCTAGGGCTTAGACTGCGTTTTGCGACTTGACGCATATTTGCCGAATGCGTGCAGTTTAATACTTTAAAGTAAAGTCGCGAGAGATAAAATTACAATACTTGTAGTCCGAATGGGTAACTCTGTTACAGTCGTTGAAGGGGTAACCCGTTCAAAACGTCTTACCATTAAAAAGTAGAACCCACCAAGAATGGGTTTTTGAATGTACAGGTAATCAAATCGAAAGGGTTTGGAAGAGGTTATCCATTGATGAGGGTTTTCGTAAAAGAGGGTAATAAATATGAAATTGGTTTTAAAACAACACTTTGTCAAAACCCTAACAAAAACCCTTTCAATGGGTAACCAAAATGGTCCCTGCTCATAAGAGCCCATAGCCCGTCGGGCAATACAGCCCCACAGCCCGTCCTTCATAGCCCGTGCTTACCGTCGGCTCGGATCAGGCTCCGTGCTTGATTGGCGGGATGATGTTGAGACAATCTGTGTGTTTCGTGATGATTTGTGAAGGGTTGGACGATGTAGCTGCCGTAGGGTTATGAATGTTATGATGTTTAGTGGGCTTGTATTTAAATTGTGTTTGTATTGTTTTTATCTGTTTAGGGGTTGAAAGAGTTTGACGTTGCACTGTTTTATTTTGATAGCGTGACATTACCTCTCCTACATTCGTACGCTTTTTGTATGGTTGACATGGTACCCTATTGATTTGTCTCATACACTTCGGGTTAATAAAAACATGTAGCAATAACATCATTTTTTGAAGTCCTGAAGAACCCATGGACTATTTTCCAGAATTTGAATTTGTGTTTGAAATGCGTGCAAAGTTTTCAGTGATCAAGAAACACTCATTACGTTTCAAGGCAGATGTAAAAATTTAAATCCTGCTGCAGGTGGTTCTTCAACTGTCTATAAAAGGAAATTTTATAATTACCTATCCATTACCTTTATCCTACTTGTCATACTTTTATCGTTAACTTACACATTCACTATCATAATGTCGATAGTGAGACTGCATCCCCAAACTACGGGCTCTGCTGATGACACAGTTATTAGCGAAACCTCTTCACATTGGCTGCGTGACACGCCAGGTTCCGCGTCGCGTAGCGCTGGCACATGATACGATAGGTTCAGAAGGTCCACTTTTACTAATAAGGAAGAGACACACACACAGGACCTCCTACTGTTTTAATGACGTTTGTACGTCATAAGCGTCATCGTTTTAGTTTAGACACTAAATAAAAGCGCGCGGTGGATATTGAGCGTTCGGCTCTCAAGTTTGTAAAGACGTTCATATAAGTATCCGGCCCAAAATTGGAGCCCCAAGGTCAAGGGGCAACCATTTACCTGGCAATCTAAGAGGAACATTTCATCCATAGCCCTTAGGACACGGATTCTGGAGTCGTGCCCGGTTGATGGCAATAGGCTCGCCCCCTATTACATGGAACTTAAAAATAACTACCGAAATATTGGTGTACTATTAGGTAGGTACACCTCTGCCTGACAGGTGTGATATTTTGTTATATAGTTAATCTTTGAGAACCAAATCTTCAATAATCATTTAACTTTATGGTCCCTCGGTAGCTACCTCGCCTCTGGTCCCGCGCCGCCACCACCCGCTACCCCGCCGTGCCGCCGCGCCGCTAACAAGCCCTGCTGTCACTCGCGCCTGTCACGTGATGTCACGGTATTCAGGAGTTCGGGAGTATCCGTATAGTCGGGATATTAGCTGTCATACAATTGAGATCTTGTTTATATAGCGTTTCTTGGATTGCTAACAGTTCTAGGTGTGGAAACGAACTCTCACGTCTCGAAGTCTGCTCAGACAAGCCTAAGTATTGGAAAGGTCTAATTGGTAGGTAGCATAGGTCATCAGAACCTGTTCAATACTTAGTGACTCAAACATAACTGATGAAATGTGGGCATAGGTACCAGAGGTACACCTACTCTGCCAGTTTTGTACTTTGCCAGTTTTGTTTAATCCCATGTAATACGGGGCGAGCCATCAACCGGGCACAAATCCAGACTCCGTGGCTACTACTGAGAAATTCTTGGAAAATTCAAAAACACTTTACCCGACCTGGGTATTGAACCCCGGACTTCATGAATACCAACGAAGTAGTCATGCAGGTCCTCCATATTTTTTATATAACTTAATAATGTTGAGACAGACGTCATGAACGAAGCTGTTGGTCTACTAACTATCGACAAATATCACACCCTCACAAGTCGCCGGGTGTATCACACGCCTCGCTCGCGCATAGCAATAATAAGAGAACCCACGACAATCTGCGCCGCAATCAACAAGCTCAAAACAATATCAGCTAACCAGCGACCGTTTAATTAAAACCTCTGCTCCATTGTGGCGGAAACAATATGGCGCGAACCGTTGCGCGCGCACCCGCCACGTCACTTCCGGCCGCGACAATGCGCCGGCGCACAAAAGCGCAGCGCGATATTATTTCAACTATTATTTAGTACTAAATAACACACGATTATAAGTTGTGAGGAGCTCGGGTTACTGACGTTGACTTCGCGCTGATTACTGTTAGCGGTTCTCAAACTTGTTTGTTTTTTTACTTGGCGACCGTACCAGTGTTTTATCCAGTATCATGATTTGCAGATCCAAAAGATGGCAAACTATTTTTATCTAAGTAAGTATTGATCTATGCCGTGCCCGACAGGGTTCATAATTGTGACTAATATATTTATTTCCCTTCCAACTATAAAGGGTGTAAAAAGACCCTTAACGAAGCCGAAAGGTACTTGTTGTCCCCGTCATTACGATCATTTTTTTGTTCTAGACCATACCTGGGAACCTTCTAGTTACGGAGATATTGGGGGTTAAAGTTCCAACTTTTTCACAAGTTTTTTTTTAAATATATGTTTTTAATGTAAGATTTTTACTTTAAATACCTTCACGATCCCCGTACTATTCAATCCATCCATCAGCACAATGTTTTAAGTGTGTTACATTGAGTTTTACCGTATAACGTGATTTTTCACCCAAATGTCTATAACAATTGCGTCACACCTATATGCGGTTTGGTTCAGGATACTTTTTGTTCTTCATGGAAAGTTAATTCAAACTTGTCGTCACTATACAAGAAACTTACTGGTTAGTGCTTTAGCAATACCATCTATTATTATGTTCAGGATAGTCACTTGCGGGTCAGTTTACAAGTATCCTTGGTCCCCTAAGATACCTATGCCTTACACTGAGCTCGTGCCTATCTTTTCTGAAATTGGAAACCAGGAAATAGTTTTCTTAAACCGGTTCCAGGCTTAATAATTATCATTAGTCATTACTTACCTCGGAGCTCGTGGCTACATAACTGCAAGCGCTGGGGTCGATCTTCAGGTTATGCCGCGCTTTCCTAGGTTGGTCCGTGGATGGGATGGGTCCCATTACTTAACGAGTTTCCTCCGTGCTTCGGAAAACACGTTAAGCCGTTGTTGGTCCCGGCTGTCATTTGTGATCTTTGGCAGTCGTACAGGTACAGTGTACAGTGGCCCGGAAGTCTGACAACCAGTCTTACCAACGGGTATCGTATTTCCCAGTACTGCAACCCAGTGATGCAGTGGCGAAGGGTCAAAATTATGACAGAGGAAGCCGAAGAAAAAAAATGAGAATTGTATTTTTTTCTATGTTTATTTTGACTTAATTTTCGTTATCAGCGACCCCGAAAACCATCAAAATGACACCCATGAAGAAAAAAACAAAAATAAATTCGGCGCCATCTTGAATTTGCATTTTAAACAATATACATAGTTGGGAAAAGGCAGGCAGATGAGACATACCTACCTGTGTGTGTGACAACAGAGATGATTTATTTTATAGATAGAACGTTCGGAAGAATAAAGGTGAGGCATAGAGGCTCATAGAGTAGACAAGGAAATGTATTATTTCCAGCTGACTTACTCACCGCTATCTTGTGCACGTTCTACTGCTAGATAGAACAATCAGTGGATGATCATAGGGTGTCAAAAGGTTTGAGCACCTCAGTCCTAAGTTCAAGGTTGCCTATAATTTGGCGCTCACACTGACCCGCCTCGCACTGTTCACTTACAATCACAATGATTGAACACCATTGTTGTAGCTCTACTTACCCCACAGCTACATGACTTGAAGCGGCAGCTGCTCTGCCGGCATTTCATACGCGAAGGATTTCTGTTTGCTAAATAAATGAGAGCCAATTATTTTGATTTTTGGCCTCAGTAGAGCACTTTAATTTTCTAAACAAACTAACCTCGCGAACAAGACCCCGCAGACGTTAGCTAGGACACTGAACTAAGTTATGCAAGAGTAGGTATCATGACATTCTTTATTTTTGTTTTATTATGTCCAGATATCGCAACACATCACGTCTGTGGATTTAGGTTAGCTAGAGCTGGAGACATGAAAGCGCCGCTTCCTTGTATAACTTTCCCATCTTCGTTATCTCCCGAGTCCTGATAGATTTTCATTTTGTATACGTACTAGCCGAGTGCAGAGACAAAAAATACTCAAAAGGTGGAACGAAGTTTATATTGCTCGGATTTTCATTTAACTTTTTTTATTGAGATCCTAGAGGAGTGGAGAAGAAAGTTAAAAAAATATTGCCGTTCGCGGATTTTTTTTTTCGTCCATGAATAACTTCAAATTCGACGAATACATATTGTGACGTAATAGTGTGACCTGCGTGCATCCATTAAACGCCAATTTGGTATGTTTCTTTGTTCATTGGTGACGATGTAATTAATGCACATTTCAAGTATTTTTTGGAAATTTCCTATTTTCTTCAATTATTTCTAAAATATCGAATTTTAAGACTAATATTTACGTAAAAATATTCAAGAAAACCACTTTTACGAGTGAAGTAAATGTAAATGAGCACTATAAACTTCGTTCCACCTTATTGCCTAATTGCAGTCGGCTATACTATATATGGACACGATTTAACAATTATGGACTAATCGAACATGAAACGGTGAAAAAGTGCATTTAGGTGCACATTTCAATTTATTTAAGTTCAGAGACCACTTACTAACTGATATGTAGGAGTGTAGGTGCAATTAAACAATTAGTATATTTCACAGCGCATATATTTATTTATTAATTACACTCAATATTGCATTTGGTAATTATCATAATTATTTTGCTAACATAATCCTATTATGTACAGGCTATGATCACTCTTATTGTTAATAATTAATAATTGTCGCTCCAATGAGATTCTAAATATTTAAACACGTGAGTGTGATTCGGTAAGTAAACAATATATCTTCAAGATTTACAACATTTCCTCATAGTCATCTACTTATTAAACAACATTGTGAAGCTGGAACCTTACATCTGACATTTTGTTCACGAATACGATTATTTTGTTACCAATACTACATAGTATTGGACGAGAGTTAACTAGTCCAGAGTTTTAATATCTGTAGTGGACCTTAGGCGATTACTGTGAAACTTGATGAATTCATGGCGAATAATTTTCTCCACGATGTTTCTGAGTTTTTGCACAAGAACGATGAAATCTTATGAAATTAGTGAGCGACATTTCTAAATCACATAAATCTAAATTCCAATCAATGGTGGCAATAGACAGATATCTTTACTTAAATTAAACTAAACTAAATTATTTACAATATAAATATTTACAACGCATTTCTCTACCATTATTGTTACATACATAAATTCCAGTTTTTCTACATTATTTCCTAATTTTATTAAGTTTCACTGAACGTTTTGAGAGATGATGACTTAAATCTTTATATTTAAAGCCTAAAGAACTCCTCTATGAATGTCAAAACCAACGACACGTAAATAAAAGGACGGCTTAACATTATTACCAGAAAACTGATCGAACTTCGGGAACGAACTCTATTTCTTCAGAGATATTTCACAAAATTACAGTTCTTTGCTACCATCAAATCCTTCATCAATTCACTCCTTGTTGTCTCCGTAACCATTGAAGTAACCAGCCCCGGGTCACAATAACTTGGAGAAGAAATTGTTGGGTGCAGTCATCCGCGAGGGATCCAGTATGCGAGGGTATGAGGCGCCGAGGAATGGCCTGAAGGCTACCCTACTTGCGTCTTCAACAGGGCTGGTGGTCGCTTCTTGCGTGGATTCGTCTTGGGTATCTAGGGATGAATCTCCGTTGTTGGAGCTTCCAGCCCCCAGGTGCAGTTTCCTGGTATGCTTCTTGAGATCAAAGTTTCTGCAGAACCCTTTAGCGCAGATACTGCAGGTGAAAGGTTTCCGCTCGTTGTGCGTGTGCATGTGGAAGGTCAGGTTGTAGATCTGGTGGAAAGCTTTGTTGCAGATGCTGCACTTGTACGCCTTCTCTCCGCTATGGGTCAGTCTGTGGTTCTTGTAATTGCCTTTCTGGTGGAAACCTTTACCACAAAACTCGCAGACAAAAGGTTTGTATCCGGCATGGATCCTGGCATGCGTGTTTAAAGTCGACGATCTGTTAAAAGCTTTACCGCAAGTGAGACATTTGTGAGGCTTTTCTGAAGTGTGTATGATCTTGTGTCGACATAGCGTGGAGGCCTGTCGAAAACCTTTGCCGCAGATCTTGCAGACGAAGGGTCTGGCGCCTGTGTGGACTGGCATGTGTCTGGTGAGATTGTAGTGAGCGTTGAAGACTTTGCCACAGTCACCGCAGGCAAAGCTTTTGTTCTTGGCTGGAGAAGGAGTGGGGCCTGTGGTGGATGAGACGGCATGGTCCGCTGCTGGAGGTCGAGGACTTGGCGGACGCTGGACGGGGGATGTCGGTGGAGGAGGCCGAGGTAAGTGCAGCTGATGAGCATACGTCAACGACACGAGATCAGGCCCATAGTAAAGCAGAGGATAGTGAGACACAAGCTGTCTTCTCGCCGCTGGGATGTACTGCTTGAACGCTGAATCTAGCAGCTGTGCTCCGTAGGACAAGAACCCTGGCGGTGGTGGCTGTGGTTCAGGAGACACTGACTTCTTCCTGTCAGGTTCCATGAGCCTTGCGATGGAGAAGTTGAGGACCGGTGCTGTGGGGGTGTCGGGGGATTTGGCTCGCTCGGGGGAAGACTCCCGGGGACCCTCGGGCCGGGCTGTCGACTGGAACGGTTGCATCTTGAGGTCTTAAATGGAGTTGTGTTAAATCTGTAACAAAAGAGACATAGTTTTATTGAAAGAGGTCAAGAAGAGAACCAACGCGACGGACGAATTGATAAAACTACATCTGTCTCAATTGAAATATCAGAGTACCTCCAATATGTAGCTCAAACGTAGTTCAAAACGCGGCTGCAGTTTTATTTAGCAGAATCGTAATCGTAGAAATGGAAGCATCCAGCCGCCAATTCTACAAATCGACCCTGATTGTCGCTATCAAACATCAAGAAGCGTGGGTGTGTCGCCCCGCCCGCGCCCTGTGGCGTCGCGTCGTGTCGTGTCGCGGTCGCAACAAAGCGCGATCCACTATTGTGCTTGTTTTAAGTAAAATTGGAAGGCGCCGCGTTGGGGCGCCGCGACTCAGTCGCTGCGACTGACGCCCTCATTCATCCACAAACCTCGGGCATTGTGCAGAAATCGCCCGCAAACAGTCGACGATACAAATTATTTTTATTATGAGTGCTTTTGAATCACATAATTTGAAAGGTGCTTCTGAAATTTTTCTTTTTTCATTATAAGTTTTATTTCGTTGCCTGAAGGAATTGTTGAATGTGCTTCAGTATTTTATTATGATGTTTATGATGATGAAATTAACGTTTGTTTATACTCAATCTTATTAAGTCGAGGTCGTCTTTCAAGAATGTCGTTAACACCTGTGAGGTGTTGTCATAATATTAGAGACGTTTTCGTTTCTTTACTGAATGTTAGGAGAAGTTTTTCAATATCTTCCCAACAAATGATAAATAAATCGCGGAAAATCAAAACAAATCTTAAAACCAAACCATCAAACAAATATAAAACAAGGGGAGTTCTGTACCCCTAAAACAAAGTAGCACGGGAGGGTTGTGTCACTTATATCGCGGCAATTAATACGACAATAGCTTGCTTGCACGACTAACCCGCGGAATATGCTCGTGTGGTCGGCTATACCCCAGTGATTGACGGCCGCCGGTCGCGGACCCCGCGGGGAGTGACTGTTTGAAGAATTAATTGATGGCGGGGGCGTGCTGGATTTGAAGGAATTGAATTTCTGAATGCAGATTTTTATGGGGTTTTAGAGAATTTTAATCAAACGATAGTAGACATGACGTGGTGTATTTTACTGTTGTATGAACTACTCTGAGGCACAAGAAGATGGGGAAATTCTACCATTGAAAAAATAATTGTGCCTTTCGTACCTTAGAGTTAGAATAAACGGGTCCGGGTACAGAAGCTTGCTACATCGTTCTCACATAATGTACCATCTAACAGGAATTATTTAACGAAGGTTTTGTAACAATATTCTGATTTAAAAGAGTGTCCATGGAGTTTCTTGCCCGTTCTTCTCCATAGAGATCTACGCTTTGGAATGGGCAACTACAGAACTTTCACAGTATAGTTGTCTTTGTTTCGACAATTCAAAAGTGCCTTTAATTGGCCTACTTGAAATAAATGCTTTGATTTTGATGATTATTTCATTTTTAAGTCGACGGGAATAATTACTTAGCATAATGAGCCTACAACGTTCCACATGCCACTGTTCTGTGAGAGGAGTGGGCCACAATCTACTACGTGGGCCCAGTGGGAGATAGTTAGAGTCATATGCTTTTAAATTTTGTGTTTTTGGTATATGAACTAGCATTTGCCCGTGGTGTCGTTCGCATTATGGACGGAAATTATCCCGGCACGTCGTAACTAGAGCCCATAGGCATAATTTGAACTATCACAGACACTCGGGAATAATGTAGCTTTCCACTAATTAAAGAATTTTCGGAATCGGATCAGTGGGTAGTTCCCAATATGACCTCTCCCCTCCAAACTAACAAACTTCACCTTTATATAATGTTCACTACTTTACTCTTTATCACAGGTTGCACAGGAAGACACACTTAGCACACAGCTACTTTACTTTTTTTCTTTTCTGTGAGCTTATGCTCACAGGAATACAGGCCATAGGAATTACCTTCACGATCTGGTATTTAGATCTATTGTTTAAATCGAACGCATACTTACCTATTTATCTTCGTAAAGATCAAATTCAAAGGCATTACCTAAAATTGTTACCACTCCCTAACCGGGGTACAAGGACGCACTTACGAGCACTCTACTGAATACTGATTCATAATTTCAAATAAATATAAAAATATTTCACAATTGTTTTTAACCGTCTCTAACGAGATGTTTACCCAACAATACATCGGTAGCATATTGTGTAGTGCGCAAAACTCGCGCAGTATTGTTCTAGTGCGCCCTAACTCAGACTATTGTTGAGTTCAACACTTGAAGTAAGAACTATTGTTGATTGTAGTTTTGCGCACTAGTACTACAAACGTACCGGTATATTGTTGAGCGGTAAGTGCGTACCGCTCGAAATAATGATTTAGAAGTTATTGTTGTTTTAAGTTCGACTGGGGTTGTAACTTGAGGGTTAAGAAATATGTTTGAGTTTTATTTATAACAAAACTTATGTTTTAGTTTTGGGTACAATATAACAATACTTATTTGGTTGCAATTGGTTCAACACGCGAATATTATTTAAAATATGATTGACTAAAAATATTTGTATATAATGAAATACTTATTACACACATTGTTTCAAACCAAAGACCTAGGGAGGACCTAAACGAGTTGCAAACGGTTTTTTTTTAATTTTTTTTTTTTATCGTTTAGGGTTTTTTTAAATATAAGTTTTTCGGTACCTGCTTGAGTAAGTCACACTCATTTTTCCCCCATTATTATCGCTGATAGAACCGCACTTTGTCTGAGCAATCATAATCTGATGATCTACATATTTTAACCTGTAACCGTCCAATTTCGAATAGGTAGCACTTTTTCTTTTTTTCTTTTCTTTTTTTAATAAACGTTGCCCCACACTAGGAATTTCTCCTGTATCGTGGGTGCGTTTACAAACATTTAAACTCACATACACAAACAGCCAGACCCGGAACAACTACCTGTAGGCCATACAAATATTTGTTCCGTGCGGGAATCGAACCCGCGACACGCAGCGCAGCAGTCAATCGCTCAGCCACTGCGCCAACCGTGCCGACTCGATGCTCGAGCACTCGATGTATAACTTGTTAGATAGATCACCAGCTTCCGTTCTACCTACTCTAATCAGGTACTAATACACTTTGATAACAGTATAATATCTTCAATCCCTGCTGACTCTACAAAAAGACCTTATCAGTAATCACCCCTAATCTTCACTTCTGAACCCTCAATCTCCTATCACCTCACCAAGATATCAGCATCTCATCTGATATCATCATCCCTTTGTCTGATATCAGTGTCAATATCATAATTACACTTGAGGACGTGTCGGCCTATCGCTCGCCGGGATCGCATCTGATATGATACAGTCGGTGGCTCTTTAGATAATAAACTGATTAGGCACAGATCACTTGTGGGTGGTGTCGGGGGAAAGTGGGATGTAACCTAAGGGAGTAGGGTTTAAAGTTTAATGGATGGAGGTTATTTGATGATGGCTCGCTTTGTTAAGTAAAAGGTTAACTCTAAGTAATTGATTTGAAGAGTTGGGAGATTGATCATCATAGAGTACGTACGTATAAGGTAATTTGTCTTTTGAAAGAAAGAAGAGAGTTCGTTATCAAACAGTTCGGCCAGAAGAGATATAATGGCTGTGAAAATACCCTAAACGCAGCCGAAAGGCACTTGTTCTCCCCGTCACATCATTGCGATTTTTTTTTCGTTCTGGACTATGCCTGAGAACCTTCTAGTCACGGATATATTGGGGGTCAAAGTTCCAACTTTTTCAAAACATATTTTTAGAATACAAATTACTAATAAATGCAAATTACAACGCATCCATCAGCACAATATTTTGAGTGCGTTACGAGTATATTGAGTAATACCGTAAAAAGTGACTTTTCAAACCAAAAAAAAAGTCGTTCACCAGCAATAATTTTTGCGTAGGGTTACTTAATTTTATGTACAGACTGCTTGGTTGTCGGCTTCGTGAAGGGTGCGTTTACATCCTGTATGTAGACCTAGACTAGGTTTACTTTGATAGGAAACTGTACCACCTCTCAAGGTCTAGTTGTACAGGTGTAGTAGTAGTGGTTTGCTTGGGTCAACACGTACACAGTCATCGTCACCGGCTAACAGTATCAGAGTACGGGTCCTTTCAAACTTATAAAACTACTAGTCTATGCCCGCGGCTTCGCCCGCTTCGAGTTCGGTAATTGTCCCACAAGATCGTACTACCGGGATAATAAGGATTATAAACCCTATAGGGTTTAGAAGATTATGTGTTATTCCAGGCTATAAATCATCTGTGTGCCAAATTTCATTCGAATCCGTTCAGTAGTTTTTGCGTGAAAGAGTAACAAACATCCAGACATCCTAACAAACCTTCGCATTCATAATATTAGTAGGATTAGTACGATATGTATAAGTACGATTATTTTATCTTAGTCTAGCATAGCTCTTATGTAAGCAGACTGCAACCAACAATCACAAACATCTCACTAATACCCTCTCCATCATAACCTAAATCTGCCAGCAGTCCTCCTCAGCGTCACTCTCTGACATCTGTCAAATAAACAACTCATTACGCTCCCATTTGCGCGGGAATCGAACCCGAATCACAGCATTACTGCTCCCGACGTGCGTCACCTCTAATCCCTAAATGCGTTTAATCGGTCCCTCCATCTCGTTCTAACCTACGGCGAAAATATATCTATCTCGCTCTCAATTCTATGATATTTCTATTCGACAGAAGTCATTAGTAAGCACCAATTTATGTAGAGCTCTCGTGATTGGTTGTCGTCAAACAATTTGTGGTGAGTGAGGGGTGTGTCAGGGGTCTGGTTGTGTTGGACTGTTTATGGCTCTGTTATGGGGTGTTGTACGAATTGTGGCGTGATGCGGTTGATAATTGAAATGCTATGATTGTGAGGAAATTGCTTATTTTCGTGTTAATAAAGTGTTTACTTTTCCGTTTAAGGTCGATTAGGTGCCTGGTGCAAATGTTACTTTTGATCGGAAATGTAATCTTGTTACCAAGCTGTTAAAGAGGAATAATTATAGGTAATCAAAAAGTAGTCATAAGACCATAATTGGGTTTTAAACTTGCTGACTGCTGTTTGAAATCAATTAAGTAATAAACTACAATAGCGAGAGACATCAATGGGCTTCTAAAATATCACCTGTGTCATTTGCAAAGAATTAAATGATTTGTTTTGATTTGTCATAATTGCTAAATAGATGTCATCTCATCCTTTCCACTCCATCGACTTAAGAAGGAAGAAGAAAACAAATTGCAAAAGAAACTACCCATAAACTCTTTAAAATATGAAATTACTCCAACTCCTACAATAAAACCTTTACAAATATCTTAAAGTATCACAATGACTGTCATTGCTGACGTCTGTCAAAATTGCGTACGTACCGTTCACACTTGACCGGTCGTCGGTAATTCAAAATGACGAGAATTGACGTGATCCGACGAGACCCGACGAACTCGTCGCGACGTCGAGTGGAGGGTTAACCGCGGATTATATTTTATTTGAAGATTCTATTGTTATGGCCGAATTATAAGGAAGATGTTTTTCAAATACGTCTTTATTGAAATTATAAATGTGAGTATAATGCGTGGGTGAGTGATTTAGTTGACGAGTTTTTTTGCAGAAAAAAGTGAATTGAATTGCGACATAATTTGATATTTCTGTGCCGCTTCATTGATGAGTGCAATTGTATTTGAGAGGATGATTCATCTTTACAGACATCCATCTCGGCAGATGCAGAGTCCCCGCAGACTGCAGACTTTCTATTTGCCGCTAGTTTAGTCGGGCTCTTAATCAGTATTCAGAATACGTATGCTTGTGCGCATATTGCAACGTTTCGGTATGGGATCGGCCGATAAGACAGTTTGATGGGCTGCACGATTGTCTTCAAACTAAACTATCGGGTAACGGCTAGATCAGTATAGCGCTTTTATCGCGTGCGCACACTTGCCGATTGTTTAATCGGCCGACTTGGACTAGCAAATTGTTGTAACTAGTAAATTGTTCGAGCGCGGTCGAGCGACTGTCGGTGTGGTTTGCCCAGCCGTCACCAATTCGACCGTTTAGTTGGCGTAGTGTGCGGTAGCAGCTCAACCCGACCAAACTATCGGCCGATAGAAAGTCTGCTGTCTGCGGGAACTCTAACTCTAAAAGAAATAAAGAAAAATGTAAATATTCATCTTAATAAATAACGAATGTTATGTGAACGTATTTCAAGTAAAAAAAAAAAAAAAAATAGATTTTAATAAACTCTCCACTTTATTAAAATGTATTTTAAATTGGTCAACTATATCGTGTTCACGAGCCGTAATTCCTACGGGTTTCAGGTACTTACGAATGTTTTCGTGAACTTTGTTACGAAGGATAGGTGTGCAAGATTGCGCTGAGTGTAGTGCACAGAGCTATTTTCTAATCAGAAAACAATCTTTGGCGGCTGTCTTCAGTTGGAAGCGTTCTACTGACTTTCTAATTATACCGGCACCAAAATGTACGTTTTTAATCAAATTTCCAAAAAAATATTTGAAAACACTGATTTTGCTACTCTTGTTGCAATGTTTATGTGTTTTGCGTTTATGAATAAAACCTCAAACTGTAGCACGAATGCTACATACGTGTAATATCATTAAAATTATAATTTTATCCTCAAACCCTTAAATGTCGCCCCTAAAAGACACGTAGCTAACTGAGTGAGCTACGTCTCGTAGCACCGCGGCGTAGCGCTACGAGACGTAGCGTTGCCGTAGCACTATTGTTCCGAGAGCGGGTCGGTATTTAGTATTTTGAAGTTTCAATCTGTACTGTACCTACAATCTTTATTTAAGTTGTTGAAATTTATATCTAAATAATCAACATTAAATACTGCTACCGACATCTGTTGTCACTAGTGTGAAACTAACCTGTAATAGTATATTGTATCTGTGGCATATTAGTTTTGAATAAAGTTATACGTTCGTTCTCTCTTGAATCTCAACGAGCTTGTTTCATTAGAGGTTATGGGCCCAGAATTGTGTTTTTTCTCTTGTTCTCGTTAAGAACTTGCAAGTTAGTGCTGTATAAGTTTGTGTGGACTGAGAATACACTGTGCCGGTGAAAATGAGTTCGAATTACGGAGTGAGCGTGCCAAAATTAAAAGGTCGCGAGAACTACCAGGAGTGGGCTTTCGCCGCGGAGAATTTTCTAATACTGGAAGGTACTTCGGACTGTATCAAAGTCACGAATCCAAATGAAGCCGCAGCCGATGCGAAAACCAAGGCAAAATTGATTCTTACGATTGACTCGTCGCTATATGTTCATATCAAGGATGTCGAAAATACGGAGAAACTATGGGAAAAATTAAAGCATTTATTCGATGATTCCGGATTTACTAGAAGGATCAGCTTATTGAGAACTTTAATATCAATTCGTCTTGAAAATTGTACATCTATGACGTCCTACGTTACTCAGATCATAGAAACGAGCCAAAAGTTGAGTGGATCGGGCTTTCATATTAATGATGAGTGGGTAGGATCATTGCTTTTAGCTGGATTATCTGAAAAATATTCGCCAATGATAATGGCGATAGAACATTCGGGCATTAATATAACGGCCGACGCCATTAAAACAAAATTGATGGACTTGGAGGAAGACAGTGGCGACGTTAGCGGAGCATTTGCGAGTTATCAAAAAAGGTATGGCGCCAATACCGGAAGAATTCAGTCGTCAACGTCAAGGTCAAAACAGAAAGTAATCACATGTTACAAATGCAAACAAACGGGACACTATCGTAATCAATGTCCTAAGGATGTAAAAGATTCATCAAATAACAAATTCAGTGAACGTAAACAAACAAATGCGTTCAGTGCCGTGTTCCTAAATGGTTGTTTCTCGAAGAATGATTGGTACATTGATTCAGGTGCTAGTGGCCATTTGACAGCGAATGAACATTGGATTACAAATGTGTCTAACAATCATACAGTCCAAGAAATTATTGTTGCGAATAAGGAAAAAGTGTCTGTCAAGTGCTCTGGTGATGTGAGATTAACAACATTGACAGATAACTGTGAGTATGATGTGGTTGTTGAAGAAGTATTATGTGTACCTAGTTTGACCACGAATCTCATCTCTGTAAGTCAATTGATCGCAAAAGGCAACACGGTCCTGCTTAAAGATGATGGCTGTCAAATATTGAATAAGTGTAATGAACTAGTTGCTACAGCTCACTTATTAAATGGAGTTTATAAGTTGAGAATGCCTGAAAGGCTGGCTGCAGTGGTGACCTCGAGTGAAATTTGGCATCGCCGGCTTGGTCATGTCAACAGTAACTATTTAAGTAAAATGCAGGAAGCTGTGGAAGGTCTTACACTTGATAGAAAGGCAAAAATATCGAAGTCGTCATGTATAGTATGTTGCGAAGGGAAACAAAATCGTTTACCCTTTCCACATAATGGAAATAGAAGTGATGATCTCCTGCAGATAATACATACAGATGTATGTGGGCCATTCAAGAATGTGTCACTTGGTGGTTCCAGATATTTTATTTTATTCATTGATGACTATGGTCACTTGACCAGATGGCTGGCCTATTTCTTGGCCAAAGAATCAGCATTGCCATTCAACGTAATGCTGCTAGCCTTCTTTCCCCGATGTCAGCGATGCGGACAATTCGACGCCCTTTATTTCTTTTCTGCTTTTGATACAGTAGTCAGTTACTTTAATTAATCATTTAAAAACGTACCGCCTAATGTTTATTTAATTTCCCAACTAACTTCTTAATAATCCTTATCCTTACTTTCTTACTATCTTATTAATATTATAAATGCGAAAATAAGTAAGTTTGTTACCTTTTCACGCCTAAACCACTGAACCGATCATCCTGAAATTTTGCATATACGTTGTCAGGTGTACAGAAACGGTCATAGAGTGGGACCTTTCATACCGAAAAAAACTACTATTCCCGAGGAAAATACAATAAATTTCTTATGAAAATAGATGGCGCTACGTGTCTTTCGAATAATAATTGAATTATATTATAACAAGCAGAGTACAACCCGAATTGATTGTGAAATTCTAAATTAAAGCGAGCGAAGCCGCGGGTAAAAGCTAGTGGTTAAATAACGCAAAGTTGCACATTCTTCGTTCTGCCCACAAATACGCCACGTTTACAAATGGTGTGTCCCGCGCCGCCCACAATTAAACTGTTACGCTAAACGTCTGCTAATCCTCGGTAATCCCCCGGTTAGTGTCGCTCACTCGCTCGCCTTCCGACGGAAGTATCGCCTTGTGTTCAACTGGCTTTGTAATTTTGTATGAAGTGTTTGTGTCACTTTTACTGTTAAGGATAATCCGGAAGATATGCAGGAATTTGATACTTTTGTTGTACAAGGGTTGTTAACTTTGTACTACCGAGTAGGTAAACGCGGTCGTCGTATGTAAGAGGAGATCGCCAATACTCCAAAGTATTGGCGACATTAGGCAATCAGATTCTTTGTGGATAGCCCATTTATCAAGTAAGGCTACGACCAATAGGAGCGGAGCATCAATGAAAAATGTTACAAAAACGGGGAAAATTGTATTTCAATAATAAATTCACGCGGGCGATGATCTAAATCTGTTCAGTAGTTTCTGCGTGAAAGAGTAACCATCCATCCATCCTTATGCCGTCGATAGACGTTGGGTTATGCATGACAGTTTTAAAGGTGCATGCAAAACGGAGTTCCATAGAGGACACATACGTAACTTCAAGCCTGTAGGTTAGCTCATTTGCAAGCATGGCATCCGACAACACACGATGGTATGGTTGCTTAAAGGTCACAGCACACATATCAACTCGGAAAGGGATCGGCACCGTATCAACTCGAGCCGTTCAGTATTCTTTGTATGAAACTCCCTACTGCAACGCACACTAATCGGAATCGCAACGTAATCGCCTCGCCTCAGGACAAGCTCACGAACCGCGGTGCGGTGCGTGGTCAACTCGCTTACGGCTCGTCGTCCCCGCGCTCACGTCTCTCCGTACGCGAGCTTACGGCTCTTCGTCCACCCTTACGCACACTACTGTTGCTCTATCTTGTTCTTCTTCCTCGTCGTCCAGTGTTATGGCTATGATAGCCATCTTGCGTATTGTGAACCGGGACATAACCGTGCGCTACACTTCACTATCGGATTGAAACTGATCTGGTGCCAGCCAGGTCAACCAGCGGTCGGCGAGCCGTAAGCGCGGCGTCGCCTAGCCGTAGCCGAGTCGTCGTATCGGAGCTGCTGATCCGCTTGCTTACGTTAGGTTAAAGTTTAAAAGTTTATTGAGCATTAAAAGAACAACCTTACACACAAATCCCAACAATCCTGTGATTTGTGTCTGCTAATATACAAATATAATCACGTATTATAAATACTGTGTTGTACGGTTGTTTGATCTTGATTCACACTGACCTCCGTACTAGTGAAAACTGTATCACGGCAGGTCAGTCTTCCTCGTTCACAAACACTCACACACTTTCACAATTACAGATAACTCGCATTTAACTGCTAAATAAACATTGATTTATGAATACGAATATTGTTACTCTGTGGGTATTATTTAAACATTTGATGACTTGATGACAAACATCGCGAGGGAACAATTATAAAATATTAAAAGTATATGCAAAAATCTCAGACAAAAAAGTTTGGATTTTATGAGTTATGGTCACATGAACTTTAACATCGAGGCAACAATAAAAGTTGTCAATAACGACTAATATTACAAAAACAACCAAAAACAAAAAATAATTACAAGTATAATGAAAAATGGTGTGTGAAATGTAAGTTAGAGAATAAGTGTGAGACCGGCATGGAATGATAATGTGTATGTCTTTCTGTAAATGTATTTATGATATGGATGTTAATAGCTTTTCTGCGTTATTATAGTTCATTTCGATGATATTTATTTAAAGTTTTTCTGCAAACAGAGAGAGTCGAATCGCGTAAATTGATGTCCTTAGATAACTGGCTATATATATGTGGTCCGAGATGGCCAAAGAATTTATCTGAAAATACCGTCTTACGTTTAGGAATGGAGTACACTAGATCTTTTCTTCGCCTTGTACTTAAATTAGGTACAGGTAACTTGGAGTGTTGAAGTAAAATAGCATTTTTTATAAATATTTGTCTTACCGTAGGTTGACTGTGCCGATCCCTTTCCGAGTTGATATGTGGGCTGTGACCTCTAGTGTGTTTATTACTTGTTATTAAAATAGAAAACGATAAAGAACTGAGAGCTGCGCATGCGACCAACCACACACGCCCGGTTATGCCTGCGCAGTCGTTCCGCGAAGGTGTATAACCGAGCGGGACAATATCTATTTGGATAATAATTGATTGGGAAAATATTTCTAAGTTGATAACAGTACTGTTTTCTCCTACACACGTTCAAGCATGCCCGTACAGTTTGATTGTACAGGCAATACTGCACAACCTATCGTCTATGGCCGGTTTAAGATGAAATGTATGATAAGGTTTGTACGAGTATAATATACAGTTGTAGTAACTGCTTGAACCCCGATCAGTTTCAATGAATTTATAAGGACACCCTTAAATAATTAAAAAACGTACCGCCTACAGGTTATTAAATTTTATCAGTTAACATCATTTATAACAAGAATTTGTGTGGTATACTACAACTAAAAAACTCGACTATTAAAAAATGACGCTATAAAATCGGGGTTTACAAGGTAAAATCGACTCCTCCTATTGTTGAAGTCGGTTAAAATGTTGCCTATGTTACCAGGCCCTGCAGTCTCGACATTAGATAACGACAAAAATCGGTCGTTAAGTGTAATCGATGTCAAATTTCTGTAATAGATTTTCTACTTTATTTCGAAAGCATAAGGTTGAAATTCTATTAAAGAAATTTGACAACGATACGACTTAGCGACCGATTTTTGTCGTTATCTAATGTCGAGACTGCAGGGCCAGGGCCATAATTACGAATCGATTGACACCTTATTCATCAAAATCGGATGAACAGTTTCGGTACAACAGAGGAACATACGTATATAGAAACATACATCCATAAATACATACATACACAGACTGCTAAAATCATAACCCTTCCTTTTAGCTTCGCCGAAGTCGGACAAAAATGATCAAATAACGTGAATACTTCTCACAAAAAAGAAATGTTTACAACTGGTCTGTCCCGCGCCGCCCACAATTAAACTGTTACGCTAAACGTCTGCTAATCCTCCGGTTAGTGTCGCTCACTCGCTCGCCTGCCGACGGAAGTATCGCCTTGTGTTCAACTGGCTTTGTATCAAGTGTTTGTGTCACTTTCACTGAGGAATCATGGTGAAGATATGCAGGGATTCGATGTAAAAAAATGTATTTCTTCGTTTAGTAAAAGGTTGTAACTTTGTACTAAAAGAACCGCGACTTGGATTATTGGAGGCTTCGCAGGCGATATAACAACATAACAACACGCCTGTAATCCCCGAACGGTTAGGCGGAGGCGTGCCCTATAGGACACCCACATTTCGTCAGTTATCAGTTTGTCCGACTCGGGAATCGAACCCAGGAAAACATGCTCAGCAGTCGCGCTTGCGACCACTAGACCAACGTCAAAGCTAGTTTTCAAAAATCTTCCAATGAAGGTACACTCAAACGCAACGGCCAAGCCGCCCAAATTGGTATGACAGTCCGCATCTGCACGATTGATTTCATTAACAGCTAACCTTCATGAGAACACTTCCTTAGATGGCGAGTTCACCCACCGCCTGACACTGCGTTCGAACAGTGCCGTTAAAGGCTTTCACTTCACTAATACAGCGACAAAACGTTTCCCTAATAATATTTTTTATTCGTCAAATGAGATTCACTTAACTGAAGAAGAAAAATGCTGCTGCCGCGTTCGGTTATATGGAAACGACGAGGCAGTGTTGTTTGCAGTTGTTGTCAAACGCAACTGCCGTCGCTTTTGGAAAAGCACATTAAGGAGTTTTTCCTTTGAGTAAAACTTCCGTTAGCTATTATCAAACTCATATACATCTACCATTCCATTACTCAGATACTTTTCCGTCATATTTTTTTACCGAAACGTCGTCCTAAAACGGACATCAAACAGACGGCCTCAGTTCCGCATTTATAATGTAATGGCGATAATCCCTCCAAAGAAAGTGCAAACTGAATCACAGAAGGTGTAAACACCACAACAATAACTCATAGAAACGGGTAGGGTATACTTCCGTCGGAACATCGGACACAGAGGCGCAGGCACAGACTGTCTGTCGCCAAGCCGCCGCGCGCCGTGACGGTACTCGTACTACGTAGATCATACAAACATGAGGATTAAGTAGGATAAGAAGCTTTTTTTATGTAATCCAGTATCTGTTATAGCTGCTGCAAAAAAATATGGAGTTGGTTATTAAATGATATTACGTAAGTATATTGAATGAGGGACACCCAATGTCTCGAGGTGGCCTTGCACAAGTCCGAGGCCATGAGCTTTCATAGGCCTCGGAATGCGCCACCGTCGGGATCCACGCTGACGGTAGGAGGGGTTCCCATCGGCGTCGAGTCTACTTTGAAGTACCTAGGACTCGTCCTCGACAGCCGGTGGAACTTCGTTGAGCACTTCCGACGTTTGGCTCCCAAACTGGAACGGGCCGGGGCTGCCTTCAAGCGGCTCTTGCCCAACCTGAGGGGTCCAAACGCCTCCTGCCGTAGGCTCTACGCGGGGGTCGTGCGGTCCATGGCCCTTTACGGGGCCCCGGTGTGGGCGCGTTCAATTAAGCGGCGTGCCGCGCACTACCTGAACGCGCCCCAAAAGGTCGTAGCCGTAAGGCTGATCCGGGGGTACCGCACGATCTCCCGCGAGGCGGCGAGCCTCCTAGCCGGATTGCCGCCATGGGATCTGGAGGCGATAGTCCTCGCGCGCCTGCATGAATGGCGCGCGGGGGCACTACGTCGGGGGGAAACTCCGCTGCCGCGGCAAATCACCGCTCAGCGGACAGACCTCCGACGCGATCTCATGGCGACATGGAGACAGCGACTGTCGCAACCCAGTGCAGGGCACGCCACAATAGTGGCGATAAGTCCCCTCTTTGAGGAGTGGCTAGAGAGGCGCCACGGCGCCCTCACCTTCCGCCTGACGCAGGTCCTCACCGGACACGGTTGTTTCGGGAGGTTCCTGCACCGAATCGGGCGGGAGGAAACGCCCGGGTGTTATCATTGTGAGGATCGTCCGGAGGACACGGTGGCGCACACCGTGGAGGTCTGCCCCGCTTGGGCGGAGCTCCGCCGTGTCCTCGTAGCGGCGATCGGCGGCGGCGACCTCTCGCTCCCGGCCCTGGTTCAGGCCATGGTCCGGAGCGAGAGGGAATGGGAAGCCGTCACCTCCTTCTGCGAAGCAGTCATGCTAGCGAAGGAGGTGGCGGGACGTGAGAGGGAGAGAATCTCACGTCCCAGCCGCCGCGGGCGAAGCACCGGGCGTCGGGGGCCACGTGGTGGCTCCCGGCCACCGTAGGCGCGGGCCTGTGGACGGTGAGTAATGGGTTAGCTCACCGTCCGTCCGTCTTATGACGACAGGCCGTGTCGACGGCGCGTTCGTGTTCCACGCGCGCCTCAAAGAGATGTCAGCAACCAAGAAGGGGCCCGCAAGGGCCGATGCCTGCCGGGGCTGCGGGACTGTTCGAAAGAGATACCGTGGCCCTGGAACACAAAGGGCAATGAAGGAACATGGATGGGTTTTAGTCAGTAAGAGTCTGACACTCCCTCCCACTCCACCCAGAGCGGGAGAAGTCATTTGATGATTTCCCATCCGTAAAAAAAAAAAAAAAAAAAAAAAAAAAAGGGACACCCAATAAAACTTACATCAAACATATTTTACAAAAATAATCAATTACATGATGTATGCGTGATCTTTGTAAATAATTTTACTCACGCATGAGGTTGGATTCCCATTTAATAATTATCATTATTTTCTTTCTTTCTTTCTTTATTTTCTTAATTATAGCGCTCTACGTTTGCTATAACGACCATAAAGCGCAGGCCACACCGGCGCCAGCTGGCGGGCAAGCGAGCGACGCGAACGAGGCATCGTTTCATCTCTTTTCATAATTTGGTTCACACCGCGAATGACGAAAGAGCCGAAACGAAGTATGAAAAGAGCCTCGCCGGCCTCGCTGGTGGGCACAAGCTGGCGGTGTGGCCTGCGCTTTACCGTTCATAATCTATCTATACAGTTTCTTTATATAAATAACCTCCTCCTTAGTAGTCGGTTAAAAATAGGACTATGTTAGCTGAATATTAGTATTTTCCAGGGAGCGACTGGCTGACCTCCAAAACATACTGGGTAATATCCTCTCTTGCCTCTTGGCAAGACTGGTTGTCAAAATTTCGGACATCTATCGGCCTGCAAAAAAGCTGGTACTGGTACATAATAATGTCTACGAATCAATGATCAATGTCTACGCCACGGTGTAATTCCTTGCGAGACACCGCAATAGAAGATCACACAAAACTACAAGATTACATCAACAAATAGCTGATAATCCGGTGTAATCTTCATCTTTGTCGGTGTTCGACCGTGTCCACTGTCCACTGTGTCCGAATGTGTCCGATGTTCCGACGGAAGTGTACCCGTTTCTATTTTCTATTGTGTGGTGTTTACACCTTAAGTGATACGTTTGGCACTTTCGCTCGAAGGATTAACAGAAGGAATAGTATTGGTTGAAAAAACTGTTTTGTTTAAAATTATTCACACATCAGTGTTCGCGACTTACGAGAGTGGTCGTGTAGGTCTTGGGTTCGCACCCAGCTCCAACTGGTTGTAACAAAACGAAAAGTCTGCAACATTTGTAGGTATTCTAACTTGCATCACATAATCATGGCTGTGAAACATGGTAATAATATCTCTGTGGTAGTTTGAAAGATACATCTTTCAAACTACCACAGAGATATTATTATGCTACAATACTGTCAAAAACTATGGAGAGAAGCTTGTTAGGCTTCATGAAACATAACAGGAAACTAGAACATAAGAACTAAAACTAGATTTATTGAGGTGCTTACTGCTTACGGGGACAGATCAAGTGAAATAGAGTTGAATAATTGGATAGGCTGCATAGACATAATGATAATAGGAACCTTGGAAAAGTGGTGTATAATTGTCACGGACTGTTTTCCCAGAGATGGAAATAATAGGGGAACTATAACAACATAAATGATGGAAAGACAAGCTGAAACTCACAGCGGGCCTTGGCTGGTGAAGGGTCGACAGAGATGGAAAGAAATAGAAAATGTTAGAAGAGGCCTTTGTCAAAAGACACAATGAACTCAGAGATCAATTTTGGAAATGTACTCTTTTTTTACTTATTTAATAAAAATACATTTCTCATATTTGATTCTGTGAGCTTAAAAATCACGCAATCTACTTCCCAGATCCTCCCTATGAAACTCACTAAAGCAAAAACTTTTAATTTTAAATCCGTGTGAAAGCTCAACTTATGCGAACGCGTGAGAGCATGAATAAAATATTTTTAAACAATCTCGTTCCACCCCTACGAGACGATTACCGTCCCCTACGACACATTGTCACTATCACTGAACAACATTACCTCCGGTCGCCTGTGAGGTATAATCTAATAACTGCCCTTCACTCCGAGAGGGTTGCCTACCTGATCAGGTGGTGACAGGGGTGGCAGGGCCACAGAGGGTGACAAATTAGCTATTGTAGTAATGAGCGACTATGGGTGAACTCATCTGGCGAAGATCATGACACCCCTTTCAATGGTTTAATGAAGTTGTGCATGGATTATAATGAGGAAGGGAGGTTTATCGTGTAGGAACTGCGGGCATATTCATTTTGTACACTTTACGTATCACTTAGGCTCTCTTACGTGCTTTACGTAATTATGATGATTGAGGACATCTGCGAATACAAATTTGAACGATAACAGAAATAAAGCAGTGGTCATGGCATATCAATATCACAGCTAAAAACGGCTATATGTCAGTTATGTACACCGCAGACATTCTTCAGGACTTAAAATGATTAGTGAGTTACAAACAGGGTGTTAAAGGACTCATCACGAAGCCGTCAACCAAGCATGTTGCACATCAAATGGTGCAAAAATTATTGCTGGTAAACGACTGTTTTTGTGTTACCTTGTATTTTTCGAAACGTGTGAAATAGTTGGAACTTTGACCTTCAATATTCTCAAATAAGGACCAGAACAAAAAAAAATAACAATGACAGAAAAAACAAGTGCCTCTCGGCTTCGTTGAAGGTATATTTAGTTCTAAAGATATGTTGTTATTCCTTTTTTATTTCTGACCTGCAGAAGTCGTGATTCACTGAATAACTCTTTTGTCTTTCTCAACAATGTAAATCCACCGATTGACTACTCGCTTAACAGATTCAAATCCCGTCCCTGAGGACCAAAACGCTAGCAGACGCGTAATCTATTCTCTGGCAAACACAAATAGATTCTATTATATGAGTGGCTCAAATATTTGCGGGTAGTAATTGGCGCTGGCGTGGGTTCGACTCCCGGGTGTTGACACGTAGGGTGTCGCCATCACGCGACCCGAAATATGTCATTACTGAGGGTAATTGGTATGCGGCTTCTAGATGACGCTGTCATTTGAATGTTTAAGTAGAGGTGGATAAGGGTGAATATCAACAACGTGCATTTTTATTCAATTTTGGTGGCGAAATTTTTTCTTCATTATTCGTGAAAAATAAGGGGCTGGTATAAGAAAAGAAACTCCAAGCTGCAAGGATCTTCAAGAGGGCTGAGAAAATCTCGATAACGTTTTGAGATATTTTAGTTCAAAGTCTAGTGTGGCCACCAAAATTGAAAATCGCCCACCAAAATCGAAAGTGCCCACCAAAATTGAAAATTAGTGGCACCAAAATTTAATTTCTCCCTCACAAACCTCAATCTCACTAATAAAGCTCAATGTCACAAATTCTCATTCTCATCAATAACTTCATCGGCTAATAATAAAAGACCAAGTGGTAATAAAGACTAAATCTAGTGGAGGTAAGGTCGTTTCGAAGCCGGAGATTCTGTGGGAAGTCGAAAACTTCTACGGGAAGTTGTACGCATCGCATGCATCTCGACCTGATTCTGAAAATAAGGATTCCAGAGCCACCTTAACCCGCCATTTCACAGAAGACCTACCAGAATTCAGCCAAAACAAAATCGGGGCGTCACTTAGACAGTTTAAAAATGGAAAAGCGGTGGGCGCTGGTGAGGATAAATAAAGTTTGAGCTCCTGAAAGCGGGAGGAAGTCCTGTATTAAGAGAGCTACGAGAGCTTTTCAACTCGGTCGTGTTCTCTAGGAGAACTCCAGAAGCGTGGTGAAGGAGCGTGGTCGTTCTTTTCTTTAAAAAGGGGTACAAGACCCTATTCAAGAATTACTGACCCATTTTGCTCCTTAGCCACGTGTATTAGCTGTTTTCAAAAGTCATCACGAATCGTCTAGCGCGAAGACTCGACGACTTCCAGCCACCAGAGCAGGCCGGGTTTCGAGGAGGATTCAGCACCATAGACCACATCTACACAGTGCAGCAGATCATACAGAAGTTCGAAGAGTATAATCGGCCGCTGTGTCTTACATTCGCGAACTACGAGAAGACTTTTGACTCTGTGGAGACCTGGTCAGTTCTGGAGTCTCTGCAGCGATGCCAAGTCGACTGGCGATACATCCAAGTGCTGAGAACTCTTTATGAAAATACCACAATAACCATCCAAACTCAGAACCAGCAAACAGAGCATATCCCATTGCGTCATGGGGTGAGCCAAGGGGACGTAATTTAGCCGAAATGGTTCTCTGGGTGGAGTGGAAGGGAGTGTCAGACTTGTGTCCATGTTCCTTCTTAGCCCTTTGTGTTCCAGGGCCGCGGTATCTCTTTCGAACAGTCCCGCAGCCCCTCACCAACGCACCCGGCATGAACATCAACGGCGAGTACATCCCACACTTGAGATGAAATCGTCATATCGGTTGAAGCGATGCACGACTTTGCAGCAGATGCTGGATGGCCTAGTTGATTCATCAATACGCATTGATCTCAGGATGAACTTGGACAAAACCCAGGTTTTGTTCAATGAACACGACACCCGGAACCAGGACCTATTGCTGCCAATGGCGGTCCTCCCGAGGTTGTTCGAGAATATATTTATCTAGGGCAAACTCTGCAGTTTGTTAAGAACAACTTTAAGAGGGAGACTGACAGAAGAATTCAGCTGGGCTGGGCAACTTTTGGGAAACTTCGTCGGGTCTTCTCGTTGCGTATTGCCCAGAGCCTAAAGACTAAGATCGTCATCCAGTACGTCCTGCCTGTTATGACTTACAGGGCTGAAACGTGGACACTCTCGGTACGGCTGGTCCATAAATTCGAGGTCGCTCAGCGAGCTATGGAAAGGGCTATGCTTGGACTCAATGCTTTATTATGTAATTTTTTGTTGTTCCAAACAAAATAAAAAATATTATATCCAAAGAGAGATACAGTGAAATAGCAAACAGATCATTACCATTTCACCAACGCTCTAGTGACTACGCTCTGCAGATTTCAGTTAAACTAAAGCCTTTTCAGTTAAAAAACCTTAACTCAATATTTGGATGCTAATCACCAGACTAGATCAATGGTTTCTACAATCAGTCTTTCAATCTAAGAAAGGAATTTGTAGTTTTCAAATATAAATCTTCTCTCATCTTTACTAAAAAAAACTTAAAAACAAGAAAACACTCGTTTTCTTTTTTCCTTACAACTTTTTTCGCAGTGTTTCAGACTGTTTTGGATTGTTCTTTATTTTTGCTTTTTTTCTTCTTTCTGCCAGTCTCTTTTTAACCAGCCTCTCTCGAAACTTGATCATTAGTATGCCACCCTTATAATAATTGGTCTTACTTACTGCCAAGTACATAACATTTATTTGTTTGCTAATCAAACTGTCCTGCAACGTAAAAACTGGCTATATAGGTACAAACCATACATATACAATACATAATTAAAATTCGGTGGTTCGTTTTCAATTTTGGTGGCGGGAAAACGCCACCAAAGCCACCAAAATTGAGCCACCAAAATTGGGACCAGGCATAAAAAAAATCTTTAAAAATAGGGGTTTTAAGTTCCAATTAAATTGATGTTACTGATTTATACGAAACCCTAATCACTAGCTATAACGTGTAGCTTACTATTAAAACACTTTAAAATCAACAGCAAATCGATCCACCAAAATTGAACAATTCTTGTCCCCCGTGCCACTCAAGGTGAGTACTTACGTTTTTGGGGGGTAATCCCAGCACTAATCACATACCTGTTACCAAGACCGCTAGCCCAAGACTTAGAATTGCGAAATAATAAAACACTATTGATCACACACGCCCGAAGCTTCATGTTATACTAAATTGAAAAAGTGCCAACAAAATTTTGATTTTTGCTTGGACAAACTTTGATCGAGTGTCCTGTGCTTTTAAATTAGATTTTCTAATATGGTTTAATTGTTTTTAGATAGTGTGTCTTATGTATATACTAAGGAAATTGTTTATTTGCTATTTTACCCCAAATTGTTACTTTGGTGAATGCAATTATATCAAAAAATGGAACTGGGACAAGCCACCAAACTTGAATATTAAGGTGTTTTTTTTTTTCCTGATTATTTATATATACTTATAAAAACAAAAAATGTGGCCCTAATTGAACCAAGTTACGTAGTTCACTATAAAAAAAAATAAGAAACATCCTATCATTTTACACCTCGATTCTCAACGTGGACACGTAAAATTTGCTGCTGTGATATTCACCCATAAACAGTAATCTGCGGATGTCTAATCATCAGTCTAAATCCAAAATCAGTATAATTAATCTGTGTTTGAGGGGTCCGTAACCCACCAAGCCGACGCGGGCCCAGTGCGTGCTGGAGGATGTCTTATTTATTCGATTTTTTTGTTCTAAAGCAATGCCGGATCCTTCACCATTTCGAGAGCAGTGTTGATACAATAAATTACACAAAGTCTAACCTCGCGGCTCAAATCTCCCGGCTGCCAATGCTGATTTCAGATAATTTCCTAAAGTGATCCCTATTTGTTCCATTCTTTTGCTTTTCGTCATTTGGTTTCTATGTCTGTTTAATCCTTGTGCGAGATGATCTGTCCCAGATACATGTACCTACTCTTTCACGTAAGTATTCAAAGAGTTCGTTGCTTAATGTAATATCTCGGTTATCTGAGTTTGTTAGTAGCTTTGTCTTGCATAGTTAATGTTTTCTCTGTTCAGATCTTGAACCATGTTCTCTAGTTTTTCTGATGGTTTTCTTCTAATATAACAATATCAATTGCATCAGATTATGGTGGAGATTCATAGATGACTCTGCCCTGGAGTGACAATTTGGTATTGTCCCACAAACGATGGGACACTAATTGATGTCGTGTCCTGCCAGTCCTGCTGTTTGCACATCAGAGTAGTTGATGGTCGCTGCTAAAAGTACCAAACTCGTTGCCAAATTTTAGGCTGACTCAATTTAGACTGTCATTGACGCGAAGAAGAATACATCTGCTTATCTTTGCTGGTTTAGTCCTCGTCCATCTTTGCTTAGACCAAGTAGATCCCATTCCATGTTTCGGAGTATATAGGTATATTCTACAGTACTGCAGAGATGAGCTAAGGGGACGGTGGATCACCTTGCCTAAACCTCTATTTATTTTGAAGGTTTCCAGTTGTATGTATTCTTGCTTTTCTGTTGGAATGCTATATGTAGGTACTGTATAATTATACTTCGTTTTCTAGGTTTTGCCATATAACGCCACAGCTAATAGGTACTAATCGATGAGAACCACAAACAGGTGACAATGTGCAGATGGTATGGTAAAGCCAGCCTGTACCATTGGTTGGTTTTCATCAAGATTAATACTTATGCTTTTTGATTATTGCATTGCCTAATGTACCTACCTTACTGTTTTCTATACCTAGGCCATAGGGTAACCTATTTATTCCTTAGGATTTCATTATAGATTATAAAGGTAAGGTTAGGTTAACGCTATCATCAGTCCAACTCGATTCGTAATACTAATCGCATAGAACGAAGGGTTCATCCGGTACTACTGAAAGAGATACGTTAAAGTTTGTTTTATTTATTTATTTATAGTTAGGAGAACCAACAGCTACGACAAATGAATAACAATTGTATATGTAACAGAGCCAATTACAGGTTCTCACGAGTAAACACAGAAAAGATAGTAGAGATCTTAGGACCACTAGTTAACAAACAAGATTAAAAAAAAAATATAGACCTACGTTTATTGAAAAGATTAATTGGGGACGTTCCGCAACTGAGGATAAGTTTTACATACCTGCTTCCTGAATCCTACCTAATCTCTTTAATCATATTGTGTCGTATCGTTGCAACCTAAATCTGCGTAGTTATTTGGTCATATCAGGTAATTACACATAGCTCCAGAAACTTGTGTTGAACCAACTTCAATGATGTTGATAGAGATTTCTAGTTACTTCAACACCTAATACCTTCTCATGTTCTAATCTCGGTGTGTTTGGTCCTAGGTGTTGCGGCTGCAGAGATCCACGGCGCAAATACAGAAACCCTATGTAATTCCTTAGATAGGTGGTAACTTGGTTGAACTGCCGTCTACGTTTTACGCAGAAACTACGCGTCGATTATTTAGAAGCCACCCGACTCTCCAACCCGCTTCCCGAACCATTCTCATGCATTGGCCAAACGCTTTTGAACGCCATACCTAAATGGCAAAACATTTAGCCACTTTCTCATTTATTTATAAGGCCTGTGTATAGTAGTCGGAAATTAACCCATGAGAACATTTTAATATATAGGATATTCTATGACGCTGGGTGCAAAGGTAGCAAGCGTTTCCGGAATTGGATCATCAGTAGTTACGAAAATTAATCACCCTTTACATCCGAACAAACAAAACATTACCTCTTTATTGTAGTTTATATTATTCGCTCATGTTTTTACAAAATAAATATATCTTTAGGTATCTTTGTTCAGCGACAATTTAAACTTTGGTTCAAGAGAAAACTTGGCTAAAAGTGAAGCATTTCAAAAACTCCTTGCAAATCGGGCAACAGTCCGTTGTTTGCTTAGGTGCCAAAACCACCACAAAAGATATTTAATTCAGTCATCTAATGGAGCTCAACGATGGTAAAATAAGATTAAAATGAATGATTTTTTTTTTGAGTTTTCTTTCATTCAGTTAAGATTTTCTATTTCCTACCTATTCAAAATGAACAACGTTTGAGAAGGCTATTTGGGCGAAAATATATCTGATCGAATCTGGAAAGTTCTGTCTGTATGGTTTGCGGGTCTTCATCCTCGTTTAATTTCAGTGAGACTATACATCAATATCCACAAAAAGAACAGTTCTGAATCAATAACTGACTCATGGTCAACGCCCAGCACCAACTCTTCGGCCCTTTACGACGAAGATATGTCGACAATTAAGCCGGCTTTTTAGAAATTCTCAAGGAGTAAGACATCTAAGTTGGTAGGCATCATAGGATGTACCTACCAAGATGCCGGGCAATCTTTTGACAAGATATAACGTAAGTAAGTAAAGGTTTCTTAATTGATACACACACATAAAACACAGACAGTAGGTACAGGTGCATTCTCTATTTTACCTTCATAATTTACCAACCATATAATATTACCTATACTTCCTACGCTATGTGTTTATATTTCGTCTATTTAGTTCGGTGAAGTAGTATTTTTTAATTAATTAGTGGGTAAAACTTTCTTGTTCCTAGACGTCACCGAATTTAATATTTTCTATTAAAATTCTCCGGAACTAAGGCTCGGTTTGTTGGTGTTTTGCGGGACTCTTAGCTTGTATTTGGTCTCACTTTTTTAAAATAAATTCCTATCCTAATTTAACCAGGTATTTAACTTATCCCATTGGAATCACTCACGGAGATAAAGAAAATTATTGAAAAACTGACAAACCTGCAATCAATGTCGGCACTCCAAGATCAGCAGCCAGCGCTATCCATAGCAGCCACAGATGATAGACCAGCACAACAAATACTAAACACCTGGGAACGGCCAGTCCATCACTAAGTGAGCATCGGCACACCGGTCATTGCACTGAACGAAAACCAAAAAACTGGCCAAAGATGGCGGTTGCAAATTCAAAATTGGTGTGACGTCGGAAAGGCGCGCGGCAAGTGGCCCAGCAAACACCCGCGCAGTCCCGCGCCCGCGCCGCTCCCGCGCCGCGCCGCCACTCGCTGCCCAAAGGGCGGTCGCCCGCTTCAATAATTCACGACAGCGACCAACGGCAACACGTCGCGCGCCTCCCTCTCAGCACGCCGCGCCCCATATCGCGCTATCCCACTCTCACTGTTGCGCATTTACTACATTTTATACTCGCTCTCCCTTTCTCTTAGGCCCATTGCATATTCGCGTCTCGCTCGCACTCATTAGGCGGGTCTTGTGTCGTGTATTATGCAGTGTTTGGCGAACGTTTTATAAGGTTTGCGCAGCGATGCACAGAGTAGGGGACGAAGTAGAGACTTCAGAATTAGTTAACGTTACAAGCCAGATAGTATTGTTACCCATGTAGGACGGTATTCGATATAACTTTGGTAGGATTCTTACATAATAAATAACTGGGAAGACTATAAGTCGCTACTTTTTTTTATCTATTAGATACATAATACCAATTAGTATTGTAGCACCTAACCTTTTACTGACTTTCAGTCTGTGATGATTCTGGTTGCAGTTCTCACATAACATCTCCTCCGCAATTCCCGTAGGGTTAGGTGGAGGTGTACCTAATAATACACCCTCATTTTGTCGGTTATGTAACAGGGAGTGAGCCCATTGCCATCAACCGGGCACTAATCCTGACTCCGTGCTGCTACTAAGAAATTCCTAATGGAAAAAGCTCTGCCCGACCCGGGAGTCGACCCAAGACCTCATGCTCAGCTGTCGCGTTTGCGACCAGTCGGCCAACGAGGTAATCAATACACTTTGCAGTTAATAATTATTGTTATTTAGGTATTTTGACTTTAGGCAAGTGTTTGATAGACTTAGCCAGTTCTCGGCGCTCTGCTGGGGTTCTCTACTAATAATTTAGGTAAGTGTGTAATCAGCAGTGTTAATACCTAATAAAATAAAATAGAATTTCTCTTTATTCGAATATCCAAGACTCAAAAACCGTTAGTAAAAAAAACAAACAACACAACACATAACGGTGGATCACTACTGTGACAACCCATGAGTAATTGCACAACAGCGAGTGCGACCCACATAAACACAGTCCAGGCGACTTGCAATCATGCCAATACCAACCTATGAAACCAGGAATCGAATAATAGTAGTAGAAATTACGTTAGGGTTACTCAAGGTTCTATTTTAAGACCATAACTGATTTCTATTGCTCCCTATGATATTTTATTAATTTCATGTATTAATAACAAGTGAATATTTACATTATATACAAACTACAAATCTATAATAGTAAGAAAAAATAAAAATGTACAAGTATCAAAACGGTAAGTATATTTTATTAATTTGTGCTTTAGTAAGTTATTGGTTCACTTGAGTATCAAATGAACGGTAGGCAGGTACTCTCGAGTGACTCATGTTCATTTAATTTTATTCTACATTCACACGAAACCAGCAAAATGACACAGATATAACGATATGATATTAACGTTCATGTTCATCTGCTAGTTTCATTTCATTTGCCCTTTCAATATTTTTGGAATGATTCATTAATGAATTCATTTTTCTTTTGATTCATTTTATGTTCAGGGGGCCTAAAATGGCCGTTTTAGCAGAATCATAATAGGATAATAATATGAATTACTTTACAATTCGTAAAACGGTCACAAAGTGACAATTCGTAATATTAACTGTGTCTGTTACGATTTTAAGAATTTTAATGTTTCATTGGTCGTTCTGTAGGTAGGTATTTTCTGCTTAGGCCCATCGGTTACTTGTGTGTTTGAGGAGTATAAAGCGCCCTCTAGCGGCTATTTGTAGGTGGCCTTAGTAAGAACTCGTGACGACGACGGTACTTAGGCTCCAGTTTCAACAGAATCTGAGTAGATGTCGCTGCGTAAAACTTAGCGTGTTAGTAGACTTGAACTGGCTGATCAGTCAGATGTCCTGTTCAAATCGATTTTCCAACTATCTGTGAAACTTTTCTAATGAGCTATCAGAAATAAGTACATAGTGTTACTTGCTATGTCAGTGCATATATGACACCTCTGGCTCTTCACAGGCATGATGAGTAGTTTCCCTACTCATACTCATATCTGACATCTGGTCTTCTTTCGTATCGATGGTACAACTTACTTGGGCCCAGTACGTGGCAGACTAAATTTCATTTGTGTATATTATCGATCTTATTACTTTTTCCATATTTCTCCCAGAAATACCTAAGGTAATGCTGCATGGGAGATTTAAGAACAAGACGTCATTTTGTTAAAGGTAAGTGCTAAGTTCGTAATTCACCTCGTCACTTATACTTGTGTATCTTGTTACGACTAGCTACGTATGAATTTACGTTCGGTAAAGATAAAATGCCCTGCCGTGCTGGGACCGGTTTGCGCTGGCCTTTACTGTGAAAACCATCGTGATCTTTAGTCTCGTTCCATTAAGGTTGGTGTGGAGTTGCTGGTGTCAGCAACTGTGACAATACTGTATGGTATGTTGATATAATATAATATGTAAGAATAAATAAAACACCATTAAATATTTTAAACCAACTTTATTTTTAGCTAAAATATAATAATTCATACATCAAAGAAGTTCCCTAATTATACAGTAATAATACCGAGATAATACGAAAAGAAAAAAATAAAAATGTATTACAATAAAATAGTAATGATAAAAATATAAAAGTATATAAGTAGCTACCTCAAGTAATACTTTAGGACAGACTGAAAGTTCAGGATGCTTTGTGCGGAGTTGAGCTTGGACTCGAACTGTTTCAGATCTTAACAAGTAAGGAGAATGGGGGAAATGGGCACTGGACGGTTGTCGGGTGTCGGGGTCGGGTGGACATCAACAAACAATAACGGGAACAACGGGGAACGTTTGGGGGAAAACAAATCGTTGTACGAAATATAAAATGGCACTAAAATTGTTCATCTACTAACGAAATAATTTAGAAAAGTTAACAAGTACCCAAACGTATCGCTCGCTGCTCCTCAGTGGGACGGGGTCTCTGTATGAGCTTACATGATCATCTTTGTAGGGTATCTTCTTATTTAAACTTGTATCCCACCATCTCATTAAAATCACGTGAACCTGAGTCCTTTGAAGGAATATTAGATTATTATTCGAGCTATACAAGAGACCGCTTCACACCAAAACTTAACATAAAACACAACGCAGTCAGAACAGTGAAAGACAGAAAACAACACGTGACGTCAACTAGAAGAGAACACCGATGATTATGTCCACAACATTGCTTACCATTGTATGTCACTCTATGCTAATATGGCAAACGGTCCTTGATATGCAACGTCCGAGAGAGACAGAGCGACGAGGGCGCCGCGCGCGCGAGCGGGACGGCGCCAAGCGACAGTGGACAGAACAGAAACCTACCTACTCTTACGCTAAACGACGACGCGTCTTCGTTTGCCATTTCCCGTCAGCGTCACTAACACATAGCCACTTAGTACCTAATTGTTAGTAAAAATCCCTTAACGCATTCAAAATATATATATAATTAATATAGTTCATTATATAGTAGCTGATCCTAAACCGATACCATCTGTATAATGTGTATAATATCGTACATCTATTTTTTTTTTTTCAAATAACTCTGTGCCTAATATACATTTAAGCCGATTTTGTCGAGAAGCTCGTAAAGGGTTAAGTGTTGGACATTTTTTGTCGAGAGACAAATACTTTTTAAAACTACACACAATGGGGGAATCTTGAAGCATTTTGTACCGTCAATAAATGCGTCTTTTTCTCTTGTACTAAACTAAATGCGGGAAACTGGCGGGGATCCAAGATGGCGCCGACTTAACCTCCAACTAATAAAAGAAACGTCAAAATAATACGCCATTTTGGATTGCCCCGTTCTTGCAACAGAAAGGTGTAGAACCAGTGAAGCGTACATTATCTTATGTATCCAATAATATACAATCATAGTATCTGACCGCTTACATACTAATTATCTTCTTATGACCGATTCCATACGAAATTACAACGACTACGATTTAATACATACAGTTTTTTTTTCATTTGTCTTAAGTGTAGAAACGAATAGAAAAAGTGTAAGAGCTCTATATTTTAGAACAACGACATATTTCCTTCTACGAAAGCAAGCGAGGAGTCAAATTATATTTCGTTTTACGTATAAATTTGATATGATCATTTTTTAAAGACCTTAGAATAGACTACAAATAAAATGTATGCAGTCGCGACCAATGCACGCGAGTAACAGACCACGCGGCCATTCAATCCCACTTTTTCGTGAATTTTATTAAAGTTTTTGACAGTTGATTGACAATTGGTGAAAACCTGAAGTCACCAAATTGAAAATCAAATCGTTTAGCCAGATTTTCGTGTTCCAATAATCTCGTAAATGTAAAAATAATCTCAAATCTCACAACCACTAACCAACCGTCAAAACATTTACCACACAAGGGTGTAAAAGCGAGATTTTCGGTCAAAACTGTGGGGATTACATCCATTGCTCGCGACGTACATACCAAAGTCTTGTGCCACGCGTGTGTTTGTGCCGAAAGCGTCCATACAAACTACATAGGTACAATAGCCGCCAGACGCGGCTTAAGAAATCAATTCCGTTTCCGAAATGTACTGAAATGTCTCGCTTTGTTTTGATATGCGATGTTTATATACACGTTTCTTGTATATAAGGGGAGATTTGAAAACCTCCAGAAGTGACGATGTTTTAAGTACGTCCGGCGCACTTTGGGCTGTCTTCCCCTATATCTTACTGATTGCCTTACGAGTATGATTGACAGATAAATTGATAACGCAGCTCCCTTTATTTGCGTCTTGGTTTTACAAGTTGTTATCAACTTGCTTCGTTTCAAACTCATTTAGTTGTCGACGCTTTGACAAAAAGTTGAACAAAATCAATTTTATTGAAGAAACAGTTGTTCGTTTTTTCAAGGAATTTCTTACTATTAACATCGATATCATCTAAATAAATTAATTTGATCTTAATTTTGATCTTTATTCCGTGTTCGTCAATAACATTGTTTTTGTCAATGATTTGTATTTATTCTCATCTTACTCCTTATTTTTCACAGAAATATGCTAGCAAGATGTGGAGAGAGAACATCCATTGCGCTATTTTCAAAACATCAGTATTATCGCTTGAAAAAACGCAATGAATCTTAAAATAAAGTACCTAAAGATAGATACAATACAGATAGATCAATAGCTGAACAAACTCACGAGTTACTCACGAGTTACTTATCGATAAACTCACACAAACATAAAACCTAGTTAAAACAAAAGAGAATCTAGAAATTAGCTTCAAAATTGTGATCCTTGTTTCGACAACACAATGATAACTGTTTTTTGCAACTTCAGTATTCGATTCGATAGATTAATGACATTGCAAAATTAACTCTCGTTCATTATTATCTTTAAAGTTGATATTCGAGTAAATTGCAACAAGTATACAGTATGATGTGTTTTTCTATACTAGGTTTTTTACATGTGTGAGTTTAAATCATGGCAAATCGGTTGTACTCATTAAAAGTGTTAAAAAGAGGAGAATGCTCTAGAAGACGTGTATAGAAACATCGCTGTGTCGCTTGCCGCGGGGCCAGGGGGGGCCAGGGGGGCCAGGGGGACGGGGGGCGCATTACATCGTGCTGTTGTCCCACTCCAGCTGGCTGATGTTCCTGTACTTGTGCTCCTTGCTGGGCATCACTGGAACGAGAGAGGGGCGTTAGTGACGTCATGAGAACAGTAGAAAGTAGACCTCGCACGGCCGGCAATCTCAACTACAGTGCACAAGTGTGTGCATAGACAACACTTTGAGAATGCATCTGTAGATGCATTCTCTATTTTGCTTTCTTAAATCGATGGTATGGCAGTCTGACACGACCGGCGAGAGATCAAGCAGTTTCACAACACTACCTTTACTTACAAACTCAGAGCTCCTTCTAAGAAATTCTTAAAAGAAAAAGCTTACTTTGGCCTGTCTGGGAATCGAACCCAGGACCACACGCTCAGCAGTCGCGCTTGCCTGACCACGAGACCAACGAGGCAGTACTTGCTGTAATAGGTTTCCAGCGAAATAAGCTCTGCTGTAAACTTTTAAAGTGACACTACATCTTGATGGATTCTGATGGTATTTTAACAGCTTCGTTCAGCTTAGCTTATCGCAGTCCATATCTGCACATAGGCCTCTCCCAGGCTGCACCAGAACACCATGTCTTCTGCATTCCGGCTGTCCCAACGAAATTTTAAAGGTCGTCGGTCCATTTAGCTGGAGAGCGTCAAACGCTGCGCTCGTTCTACAAAGTCCTGATTAGACATAATTAATGTCAGACACTAGTATTTACCTTCGTCGTCGTCGTCAGAAGAGTCGTGCTGGTCGGAGTCGGAGTCGGAGCACGACTCGCCGTCCGAGCTGTCCGCGCCCGCGTGGGTGCCGCAAGATGGCGCCGCTTGCTGGAAGGAGGGGATACAGGTTCAAAAACTAAGGATTTATCAAGTGCAAAATGAAGCTACAGTCTCCTCAGCGACACCCCACCCCTGACAACAGCAATCCCATTGCAATCCACATAAAGACTGAAGGAGATGCAAAATCTGTGGCATATAGACTGTGACAGGACTGTAGTTGTCCATTCCAAAGCAGAAAATTCTATCGACACTCACATGTCGATCTCTTTCTAACACACTTGGTAGAGTATATTGCACACTAGACAACAGTGGTCAACAGTGGCGACCACCAGAAAAGCGCCGAGACAATGAAGCTCAACGAATTCCCAGAGAAACAAATTAACTGTCTTGGATCCCGCAACGAAATTAATCAGAAAGGGAGGGGGGGGTACAGCCTATTATCGAAGAGCAAGAAATAACTGAGTGCTTCGGGCCATCGAGAACTTCGCGACGTGTGAGCGAGTACTTCGGGACGTGTGACCGAGTGCTTCGGGATGTACTTACCTCCTCCATGGGATTAACAGTGATGGTGAGCGCGGAGTCGTCCCAGGCCATCTCGGCGTCAGTGCGCGCGCGCAGCGTGTGCAGCGCGTGCAGCGCGGCGGGCGGGCGCGCGCGCGAGCTGCGGGCGGCGCGCGCGCGCACCAGCGCCACGCCCGCCACCACCACCAGCACGCCGCACGACACCACGCCGATCAGCAGGGCTACGTGGTCTGGGGAGGAATGAGGATAAGATTGATTCGTTACACGTTGAAATCAAATTCCAAGCTACTTTAACGCAAGGCGTTACGACTTCAGGTGATGCAACTTGCTTTCAGTGACGTGCGTATGTCGTTTGTTTATTCGCGTGAGTACCGTCGCTTCGCAAGTCGCGTCGCGGTGAGTCATGGCATGCTCTCAGCAATTTCATTTATTTATTTTTTCGTAGTCACAACATGCGTGTCGGTTGTTGAGCGTGTAACTCTTGGTTTATTTATTTTTTCGTAGTCACAACATGCGTGTCGGTTGTTGAGCGTGTAACTCTTGGCTAAGCGGTAAGCCACTTCTGACATTTTTTATGCCTGCGACACGCGTCTTGTAAGAAATGTTTGACGACATATTATTTGGTTTTCTGTAGATTATGTTTTAATTTGGCGTTTTTTGTAAGTCGTATGATGTAATAAATGAATAAATAGAGCGCTATACTGACTGGTAGGCATCTGCTCAGCGTGCAGATCGATGAGGCGTGGTGACGGCACGTCGGCGGAGTGCGCGTCGCGCTGCGCGTGCGCCGCGTACACGCGCGGGACCATGGAGTGGCCCTCGCCGCGGTGGTGCGGGTGCTCCGCCTGGAGAGGGGCAGGTTGGGGTGAACGGGTTTGGGCATATGAATGTGATTGATCATAATTATCTTAACTCGAACAATTCACATAAAAACATGACGTCTAGAGATAATAATTCCAACTAAGAAAGATTTCAATATTATGTTTCACGTTAATGTAGTGTGTGTTGCGCACATAACTACATAAAACTCTGTAGTTATGAGCGCAACGTACTGCAGCAATTTTTGTTTTATGATGCTGACAACTCTGAATATAGTACTATGTGGGTGAAACAACCATAAATACGAAAACTTAGCGCATAGTTCTGTTTCACATGAGGGGCTGGTTACCACATGGATGACCCATGCTTATACGTTTTTGAAGTAACAAAAACAAGCCGAGATTTCCACAACATTGGCAGGACATAATTAAACGTAGTCTACTATTTTACGAACAATAGATTAATTAATATTAGTGAAATAATCGGTAGTGTGCTGACCTGCTTGTCGCGCGCGACGGCGTCCATCTTGTCGGCCATCCCGCTGGGGTGCAGCTCGCGCGACAGCGCCTCGCCCGCGCCCGACATGTGCGGGTGCACCACGGTCAGCTGCGGACCCACAGATACATTGTTATTCAATAATACTCAGCTTAGTTCCCACTACTGGCACTCTGACCTCTGTAAGGAATGCCAGACACAGAGCACGGAATCGATACACATAGTCGTTTCCGTACTCTGTTGTTTTAATCCAACACACTAAAAAGAAATGGGAATATTCATGGCGCTGGTCATTGTTTGTCGAAGAAAAAGTGTTCAAGTGAAAGAAATATCTACTGAAAAAAAACATTTTGTCAAATGTGTTGCGAGCGTCAGACGAGTGTGTACGAGTGTGTGCGTGTGCGTGCGTACCGTCTGCACATATTCGTTGCTGGTGAAGCGCCCGTTGAGCTCGGAGCAGGTCAGCTTGAACACGCGGTTCAGGTAGTACGCCGGCTTCTTGTTGTTGTACTCGATCTCGCGGAGCACCTGGAAGTGATACCAGAATTAGTGGCGCGCCATTCAATCATTTGAAGTTTGACACGACAATCTATAAGCATCCATTACAATTCAACTACAATTACGGTGTCACTGATCGGCTATTCAGAGACATTAACGGAAGCAAACTTGGCCCCCAGATCATGTCTAGATAGGATGAAATCAAGATCAATTCCGGTATTAATCATAAACTACAATCACAAACTATTCGAGACACAACACACAACATGCGTTAATGTTGTGTGTGTGTGTGGGGGGGGAGCCTTGTGTTTCGTTCCCCTGTTACCTTTTGATAGTTGTGCACAGTATCAGCTCCGGTGAGTATGACGCCGTCCCGGGTGACGGCGGCGCGGATGTCGTAGCGCAGCGGCAGGTCGGCCATGTCGCGCAGCGCCAGCGTCTCGTGGTCCGGGTTCAGCGCCGGGTACACCGACACCACGCACGAGTCCAGCTTCTGACTCTCTTCTGCGGAAAACAACACGAATTTTAGTAATATATTAAGAAAAAAACATTAGCAACCGATTTTTACGATTTGACAATGCATATTATTTGTAACCCTCAATTAACTGACCAGCCATAGGATGTCCGTTCCCGCCGGCCAGCACTCGCACGGCCAGGTCGGGGAACACGGTGAGTCCGGCGCGGAAGTGCGTGTAGTCGCGCGCCAGGTCCTCCGAGCCGTTCAGCAGGATGCTGGGCGTCTGCGGCGCCAGCACCATGATGTACGACTCCGCCGGGCGGGCCTTGATGATGCGCCCGTTGTCGCAACTGGGGAGAAAAGATGAGAGTTAGTTCACTATCAATCATTGCTAAGTAAAACACAGCCTTCGGTCTTCTCTTGTTCTTCTATTATTTTGTTATTAAATTAATTGGGTTTCCGAAACCACTAACATGATCTTTGAAGATAGCTCAAAAGGCACCAATCAGGATTTCAGAAGGCCATGGATTATGCAATGTGTTACGACTACAAAATTAATTTGATTACTTAAAATTGTATCAAATTAATGTTTCCTAATTGTATTAGAGATCTACTTGTTAGTATGTTTAAAACCAACCAGATTTTTACGATCGAATGATGGCAATTGTTTACCGCCACCTACGACAATACGGTAATGACAGAGGTAAACATATTCAAGAGAACAAAGAGCCGGTAGACAGGCATCTAAAGTTCCTAAAATTAAAGGTAACATGTTAGGTTGTTGGGTATACATACGTGATGGTAGTAGCGACGTGCACGTTACGCCGGCCGGGCGTGGGGAAGGCGCGTGCGTCGCCGTACGCCACGCGGCGCAGCAGCGTCTCCACGTCCGCCACGCCGTCGCCTTCCACTGACACGGACTTCAGATCTGCGACACAAAGAACACTTTAATGCCGTCCACTAATAATGCGACACCATAATTAAATGCCTTAACTAAAGCACACTGTTGGATTTTCAACGCACGGTTCGCCACTGAGAGTTGAAATTCCAACAATGCAGGCTATAGAGAAAGAGTTCTTATTTGACCCATTTACCACCAAAACCTATTCAGCTCACACTCGGCTGAATGCAAACTTGTCTAAAAGCGCGTAGTACTTTATTTCTTTTTTCCGCCCTATCATTAATGTCTAACCTGGTGTCAGAGTGTCTTATGTCTTATTTTAATTCCTTTTATTTTTATTTTTTGTCGTGCTTGTTATTTAGTGATCCTAAGATTTCTACTACCTTTTCTGTGTTTACTCGTGAGAACCTGTAATTGGCTCTGAGTTGCCTATACAATTGTTATTCATTTGTTATAGCTGTTGGTTCTCCTATTTATAAATAAATGTCCCTTAGGGCAGTGAAAACAGACAGAAGTTCGATAGTTGGTACAAATACATACAAAGTGCGAGGCTTCCACATTTTCAGTTCTGTTTGGACGAACCTAAGTCTTCTCCATAGTTTGCTACAATATATGTTTTCTTGAATTTTAATGTGCCCCTCATTTTCGGCATCAGTAACGTTTCTCCCCAAAATCCATCTTTATCGCAAAAGTAACCTTCATAGAATCTTATAAGGTTCAACAACTCTTTATAATATAAGAAAGGCCATCCAATTTACCAGTGCAGTCCAAAATTATATTTTCTACCAGACTAGTACTTCATATCAAAGGTGGCGTGTCAGATTGATAAAATGACGGTCATTTAAAAAGCCAAGATGGATATACTCACATAGATCAGGCGCCAGGCTGAGTCCCTCCCGGCAGTGCGCCAGGCACGACAGAGCCCGGGGAGGCTGCACGGTCCCTCTGGCCACCCCCAGTCCAGCCAGCCAGCCCTTTAGATGATGCTTCATGTCGTTCTCTGTGCCTGGGGAAAATGTACCGAGTTGTTAAAGCAGTAAGGTGTAGTTTACCTTATGTAATGTTGGTGTTTTAAGACCTATTTACACGGAGATCCGGTCAAACTATAAAACAATTTAAGTAATTGTATCAGAAGGAATGTTACCCTGCAGAAAATAAACAGTTGAAAGAAACTAAACTGAATAACTATGATTTAGAGTGCTGTTTGGTATGCAATTGCTTGACGATCCATTTCAATCCTAATGTTATGGTTTCTCGCTCCTTCCTCGGGCCCCTTCTCGTCCACCGCGCTGTAAGGGAACGCTGAACCTCATATCTATCACAACACAGTTCACTTTACCTTGCCAGCAGGCTCCGATGACAAGGGTGGTATTAACTCCATGGGCCGGGTGCAGGGGCCAGTCGTCGATGACCTCGGGCCCCTTGCCGTCGACCGGGCGGTAAGGCTCGCCGTCCACGAACAGTTCCACGTTCGGGAAGCGAACGTTGACCGCGTAGTGATGCCATTCGTTGTCACAAACCTGCGAGAGATAGGAAACGTTAGAAAGAATCAGAAATATTTATACAAGAGAAGCATTTTGAAGTTTAAACTAAAAATCAGAATGTGTATATTTGAGGAGGTTGATGATAAGTACTTCCCCCTTGGAAAGACTATCGTATTACCCAGTCCCAATGGGTTGTGGAGGTCAGATAGGCAGTCGCTCCATTTCACAATAATCATCAGCCTACAGCATTCCACTGCTGGCCATAGGTTTCTCCAATAGCACGCCACTTAATGCTCCATCTAAAATCCAGGAATTCAGCTGCATCCAGTTAGACTGGAAGCAGACCCCAACATGGTTGGGAAAAGAGTAGGCAGATGATGATACAGATACGTACTTCCGGTAGCTTCCACCTCCACTCGGCGGGGCGGAAGATGTTAAGGTCGCCCTCGCCGAAGTCCCGGCGCAACAGCAGGATCAGGCGACAGTTGCGGACGAACAGCGCGTAGTGGTGGCGGTTCATTTCTGGAAGAAGGAAGAACAGTTTAGTATGGGTAAATAAGAGATATTGTCATGGTGATATTTAACAATCTAGTTTTGCTGTGGCTGCGCTTTTGGTTCGTTATTTCAGTACGTTAAGCTTTTTGAAGAACTGAAACTGATAATAACTACATAGCCTGAAGAATTTTGGCGAATAATCATAAAGTTGTGAAAGCCCCTGACTGCTATGTATTAGTTATCTACATTAGCAAAAAACCTGCCTCAGTGAGAGATGACAAAGACCAGGCTTCAAGAGTGCTGTGAAAGCCTTGTTGATTTGCAGCAGTTGAGAGCGCAAAAGAGTTGCTGTGATCACAGCATGCTAGTACTCACTGTGGTCATCAGCGAGACACAGCACGTGTTCCTTGCGGTGCTTGTCGGCGTCCGGGGCGGGTGCGTGGCGCATCCAGGTGCTGATGCTGAAGCTCCCCACCAGCGCATGAGGGAGGATGGACTCGGGGACCACAGCCGCCGTCGTCTCGCCGTCGAACTCGAACATCTGCTCGCCGTCGCGACCTGGAAGATATTGTGACAATTAAACTATGATGGTAAATTCGAGAAGTTTTTAAAAGACTTCTAAATGAAGTCTTCTAGTAAAATGGTTGTTACATCCGAACAGACGGTCATGACGAAATTAGATGGGTAAACAATCTTTATGTTCTTAGATATACAAATATGATGGTCAAGTATGTTATCCCGAACAGTTTCTGAGGACAGGATGAATATAAAACGAACCTGAATCTGGTTTCAGTGACTTGGCCCATTCGTTTCCAACTCCAGGGCTTGGAAGAAGGTCGATCGTTTTTGGGTCCAATCCTGCAAATAAACAGAAAAAACACATTATTCGTCAGTTCTTCATAATTATTTTCTGCCTCCAATCAAAAAATAGTCAAAAAAGGAATAACACATGTCCACACACGACATGTCCTAGAACCGAAAATTCCAAGGCATGTGGCATGTACCAATCCAAACTGGGAGCGCGTGGTGGACTACAGCCCATTTACTCTCATAGAGAGGGGGCCTGTGTCCCAGCAGTAAGAATTAGACTGGGAACATTAAACTGATTAAGAGGTAGCAGAGAATTATAGCAGTCCGGTCATTAGTATCCGAGATGGTCGTTTGAGGAAAGAATCCAAATATCTGAGTGGACTGGTCCAGTCAGTGAACGTGTTTGTCAGTCACATTGAGGCTATTCATCAATCTCCTGCCCTTATCTAAATTTTTTGGGGTCGGCGCAGCATGTCTTGTTCTTCCATACTTCTCTATTACTCGTCATCTCAGCAGTCACCTCCTTTCTAGCCATATCATCCTTCACACGGTCCATCCATCGTTTCTTTGGTCTTCCTCTTCTCTTATAGCCATCTACATTCATACTCAACATTTTCCTCACTGAGGCTGTTATCATCATCAACTTTAGCAGCCTTGCTTCACCTACTGCTGTGTGTAGGCTTCCTTCCTTTAGCGCCATTCTGCTCTAGACTGCGGGGAAAAAGTGTTATTCTAGTTCGCTTACCGCAAATAGTCCTCTGCGAGTGCAGCGAGTACGTGTCCCTGTCGCAGCCGCTGCCGGCGCGCGAGGCCTGCAGGGTGACGGCGGCCTGGATGCGCGTCACGCCGGGACAGCGCTCGTCGGACGAGCACGTCTCCAGGCGCGCCGCCGGGAACAGGGCTAGAGGGCCCGTGCCCGGGGCGTAGTCCACGCGCTCGGCGACGCCTGGGGGGCAGGGAGGTGAGGTTAGTACTGGTAATATGGGTTTCAATGAAATGTAACGGTGGAGTGTAGTGTGTTGGGTGTACAATCGACCGAAAGGCGCAGGTTCCACCGAAGAGGCTAGGATAGTTCAATCATACGGGTTTATATTATGTTGTGCTGATTGCTATTCTAGACGGAGGGGTGTCAAAATAACGATAATGCGTTCTATGTTCTACGCATTGAGGAATTTCTACTAACATTGTTATTTGTTGAAAACTTGGTGTCCGATTTGGACGATTTTGTAAAGCACACGTGTGCTTTCGACTTCTCTCTATAATTGAAACCGACTTCTTTCAAAATCGAGGTTTTTCACAAAAGTAGAAATAAATAGACTAGAAAAGCAGCAATTACTTTATTCCATTCATTCAATCTTTCTTTCCAATCAATACCTAAGAAGAGTTTATTCCTTTTTATATTTTCTCCTCAATACAAGTTTGTGAGCAAATACAAACATGGCGGCAAGAAGTCTTAAAGTAGTAATTAATTAATATCGCCACTTCTGCGGCTTCGTTCGAATAGCGTTGTTATAATAATCCCGCGCTAAGCCGGGAGTCCGGGGTCCGGGACCGGGACCCGGGGCCCGGGGTGAGCCGCATCAATTATTTAACGTTTACTTGTTATAGTTTGTCGGTTTGTTGTGCTTATTGAATAGTGTGGCCCAGTTCTGATAACAATAGTGTTTCCCTGAATACAATGACTAACGAACTACGACTCGTATATATTCGCAGTTTGCTTCAATATAATTGGTGCTATACTTGTAGTTGGGTGGAATTATACAGAGTGAAAGGGACTTCACTTCCACCTCTTATATAACAAATACAATTTAACGACCGGCAACATTATTAAAATAGGGAATCATAGAAAATAAGTGTGACAACACGAGTGTACATAGGACGAATAACCAAATTGAAGAACAAAAAAAAATAAGAAATTGATAAAATATTTACAGTAACTATTCATAGTAAAAGTTGATAATTTTCATGCATAAGTAATACACTCCCTTAAAGTAGGTATACCATTTCTTTACCAGGGCAAGACCTCTTCTCAGTTATGATGAGCGAAGACTATCCTACTGCTGTCCGTGAAAGTACTCGAGAAGATGCCAGTACGAACCTTTCCAGCCCGCCTTGCAGGGCTTGTTGACCTTGATGGTGACCATGACGGGCGCCGACTGCATCATGCCGCAGTCGTACGCCACCACCGACAGGATGTGGTTGTGCGACTTCTCGTAGTCCAGGGCTTCCGTGTTGCGGATTACACCTGGGGAACAGAAAAACGCATTAAGATCTAAAATGCATTAGTTTATCAGTCGTGTCTGTGGTTTCAAATGATTGTTTTTTATAAATAATTATTATTTATTGACACACAAACGCTAGGCTATCATACAAAAATAGCTAAACAAAATACAATGAGCAAACTTAAAATAATACAAAAGTAGAAGTAGGGTGGTGCAATGTAGCAGTTACAGCGAAGGCATGAGTACCAGATATCACCGTTTAGTTGTGTAGTTGTTCTAACCTGGGATCTCCTAACGGCCTATAGATAGACGCATATAGCCGTTCGTTTCCGGACTTAAAAGCTTACATTGAGGAATTGTGATGATGGTACTTGTGTTTATAAAACAACGTCTCAACAAATAAAAATGAAATGGAAAACGCTGCGTTATTTACGCAGTCTAGAAAAATAAACTATAATAAATATAGTAATTAATAAACAATCCATATAAGCTGTTAAAATCGTAAAAGCCAGAATAATTTGAATTCAATTCTCAATTCTTAATTGCGTACCATAATGTATGTAGTTGGTATGGAAATAAATATATTAGTCACAATTATGGACCCTGTCGGGCACAATAATAATTTGATTACGTATATTAAAATTGTTAAAAGCTATCAGTAAAATACATAACCCTGTATCTGCTATCGCAAAGACGGGTAACAACATGTTCACAACCCACCTTCATTATCGATAGTGAAGGGCTGGCTCCTGTCGGTCAGTATCTCGTACTTGCACACATCCCCATACCGCGGGGTGCAGTCGCGGTCCGTGGCCTCGACCCTGAGGATCTCGTCGTAGACCCGGCCCTCGTCCACGGCCTTCACGTACGCCGCCTGGCTGAAGACCGGCGCGAACTCGTTCACGTCCGTCACAGTTATGTGGACGGGCACACTGGGGGAGAAAGGTGGGGTTGAACAATCAAGTTTAATGTAGATCCTCGCTTTAAAGGAGGAAAAATCTGGGATAAAGTTCCAGGTAAATATCTTGACCGATGCTGGTTTATACTGCAGGGATAGTTATTTCAGTGGTCAGCACTGATGTTTCTAATGTTTCAAAAACACGTATATATTTGTGAACGTTCCAGTACTCTATCTAATCTAGGGTAGTTTATTTTGTGTAATTTAGATTTTTATCCCTGAACCACATAAATATTCTGGGCGATTTTTTTACTTCTTCTCCTCTTTTTACGAAAGAGCTGTGCAGGTGGCTATATACTGGTCGGGTATTATTTGAGTCTAGAGGCAAATAAGAAGAAGAGTGAAATTTACTATTCCCCATAGGATCCATTCAAAAGTCAAGAACACAGGTAAGTAAAAATCAGCGTTGCGTAGTTTGTTTGGGCAAAATGAGAAGTAGGTTAGGTTGCATCACTGGCTTATTCGTTTAGATATTTGTTAGAAAAACTTAGTAAAAGTACAAATTAAACTTACGTGTTTGAGTAGGAGCCGTCGCAGCCCACGGCAGCGATGTCAAACTTGTAGTTGCGGCGCTTCTCGCAGTTGAGCGGGTAGCGCACGCGCAGGCGCGCCTCGTTCTCGTCTATTACCATTATCTGAAACAAAACACATGTTATATAATAATGTATGAACGTGGACGAAGCAGAAGATGTGCGGTAATGAACGTAGCCAACGGTGTTTTGCAGTTTCTACTACTCACCTGGGAAAAAAACATGAGTTTATGTATGTATGTTTATCATTAGGGTCATTACCTCATAGAGTAAAATGATCATTTTTTGGTTGATTTTGTGTTATGAAATTCCTACAATCAATACAGAGTTTGATCGCTCGGCGACTTTTTCCCTCCCTTCCATACCAGTTTACTTTAATAAATAAATGTCTTTGTCTGGTTCAGTTTGTTTCCGAAGAGGTTTTACGAGAATTTACACCGTAGCGGGAGAGAGTGCAACTGAGAATGTCTATCTTTGTTGGGCCTAGAGAGTTTCAACCGAAAATAGAAGCCAAAACCTTAAGATTTAAGACTGAAAAACAAAACAAACTTGTATTTATCAAACAAGCGCATACTATCCGTGCCCAACAAAAATCACTTACGCCCGATTATACACTAAAAACAAATCAAACTCTCCCAAATAAAATCCTTCAATACAATACAATAACATGTCTATTATCAATACTCGGATCTATCCCATCCGGTGTTAGGAGCCGACCTATCAGCTCCAGCCGGGCGAGCCAAATAGAAAACTTATCCAAACGGACGAACGGAGCATAATTCCCATAAAATATTTGTAGGTCCTTTAATGAAAGTGATTCCGGTCAGTAATGGACAATGGTATTGTTGGGTTGTCATGGCAACGGGCCGGAGGGGCTCTATGGGCTTGTGATTAATGTGGGATATAAATTATGTTTTGTTTGTCGGGTAGAATGGTGTGAATGTGGGTACTGAGCTACCTGTCACAAAATGGTTACTGTACGTTCATAAATATACTTTAGGTTGTTTATAAGAATACTAGCTTAAGCCCGCGGCTTCGCCCGCGCGTAGGTCGGTAATTGACCCCCGGAATCGTACTACCGGGATAAAAAGTATCCTATGTGATAATCCAGGTTAGTTTAGGTTATCCGGTAAGTAGATTTTGCGTAAAAGAGGAACAAACATCTAGACATCCATACGGGGTGTAAACAGACCCTTCACCAAGCCGTCAACCAAGCATTCTGTACATCAAACTAAGTAACTTTACGCAAAAATTTTTGCTGGGAAACGAATTTTTTTTTTGGGGTCAAAAATCACATTTTACGGTAAAACTCAATATAATGCGCTCAAAACTTATTGCTGATGGATGCTTTGAATAGTAAACGGACCATGGAGGTAATTGGAGTAAAGTTAGAACCTTAAAAAGTAGTATTTTAAAAAAAACTTGAGAAAAAATTGGAACTTTGACCCTCAATATCTCCGTAACTAGAAGGTTCCCAGGTATGGTCCAGAACAAAAAAATGATCCCAATGATGGGCAGAATATGTGGTTTTCGTTTTCGTTAAGGGTCTTTTTACACCCTTTATATCCTCACAAACTTTCGCATTTATAATATTAGAAAGTAGGATTTTGGGAAGGAATGAGGAGCATGTCGTCAGCGAAGTAAATGGCTTTACAAATAGACGAAGAGCAAATAAGCGAAAGATAGATTGCAAGTTAAAGAATGCATGATGACATGATAAAGAGGGGTATGAATTGAGATCAGGAATCTTCAAGATGTATGGAAGAAACACAAAATAAATTGGGATAAGGGCAGGATAACAATGATAATATTGAGGGAACTGTATCCAAAGTTAAGTAGAAGTAAGTAGGGCAAACTAGAACTAAGAAAAAAGAAAGTTAATACAATTAATCATTCAATCAATGTAGAAATACAGCCGTACTTAGACTGAAGGCCGGCCATTAAGTGAATTGAAATAGGACTAAAGCTTTTTGGAATGAGAAACTGCGAAGTCCTTCTACAATAAAGTAGATAGGACATCAAACTGATTCTTAAGAGCTCTTAAATATCAGTTGCTTGACCCGACAAATGTATGAACCGAAGATAGTACATAAGAAAAATGTAATCAAAACGACAATGAATATAATCGTTAAAATCGTGGGGCTCTTGCAAGGACTGTAGGTAATCGCTTGATGGATAAATAATACGTACTCTAAAACGAGGCTAACACATTTCCAGACAATTCCGCATTTCAGATTTCCGCGATGAACCTCCACAATCCATCTCCACCTTGCTACATGGAGTGCAGGAGCGAGATAAGTTCTAATCCTGTGTCTGCAATCGATTACCTGTCAGATTGTGAGCTGGCTATACGCGGAGCACACACCCCGGCTGTACGTGGCCTGTGGCCGGACTTACTTGACAACTACCAGTAAATCACTGAAGTTCGAACAAGTTGCGAAGTTCGGCTTTAAAATAGATTCGGTAATGCGCTGATTTATGTCTTATTCTGACTCAAAATAAGCTGGTTTTATTATGCTGTTTGGAGACCGAATAGCATCTTAAAAAACCATCATGATAATTAGCTTTAGTGACCCCTATCATGGTTGACCAAAACACGGAGCAGCTTGAGAAACAATCTGATCTTTTTCGTCTTAAAAAGTGAAAGCTAAGGAACGTCTGTCCCTGAACTATTAGGTTTTACAATTCGCATTTGATTGAGACTAAGAACAAAGACATAACTCCAGAACCGCATCGTAAACTCAAACACACAGGCTGCTCAAACACAGTAGTTCAACACAATAAGGTAATATCACTGCGGTACCCGATGACGTTGACGTATGACTGTGTGATCTGTGCGGATCTTACACCGTGTTGACACACTGCACACGGCGCGGACTATTTGTAGGCTGTGCGACATTTGTGGAGGCTCGTAGGTTGGGACATGGATCAAAACGAATGATTTGAGTCTCTTTGAAGACATTTTCGATCTAGGTTTCCATGTCTGGGCATATTGGTCATCGAGGACGATTTGCCTCTAATTGAAAACGAATGAGAAAAACACGAAGAAGCTCCAATCTTGCCTCCTCTGTTTTGTGCTATTCTTCCCTGGTCTGCGCGAGCCACCTTTGACCTTTCCAATAAATAATATATAAATACGACATTCCTAGTAAATGACTTACTATTCAAATATCTTCTACAAACTTACACAATGTAGAAACCAACTTCTTAAACACAATATGTAGATCTATTACTAGGAAATTTCATCAAAAAACGCCAACACAAACACAGACTTTGTAAGTATTTTATTGGCCAGCCTGAAGTTGCAACGAGGAAATAAGCCGACAATGTAAAGTTACAGTTATTGGCTCTCCAAAGTTGCCACCTGGCTCGCTGCAGTCGCTGCCTACCCCCGGCTATCGCTGCATCGTGGAACTTTGCAGCCACACTCTGCGGCAATCGGAAGAAAGTTGCAACTTTCTGTGGCTTATTGTAAGTCTGCTGGAGTATGTGAGATGGTTTTTGTATATTTATTGTTTTGGTTTTCCATCTAGCTTATTCATATTTATGTATAATCGACTACAAATTGATTTACCATCTCTGAGTCTCACTTGCTGACATCAAAGGTCACAAAGGTCTATTTTAGCTGCAAGATCAATGCGACAGTAGATAGGGTAGCGTCAACATTAGTGAAGATTCATCAGGAGTTTTCGTCAAAACTGGTAGAGCAATGACAGTTTCTTCCTTGCAAATTAATGAAAAGGTGGTCCTTGGGTACAATACCCAACAACTTAGAAACCCTGAAGTAATTGAAATAGGACATTTATAAACAAGGCTTCGCTATTTGCTTTTCGTCCCGTAACTTAGTTTGTGTATTATAAAGATTTTATGGGCAGACGCTAACAGTTTCCTAAAGTCTGTCCTGTTGTGCTAGGTACACAAAAATAAAATCTAGAAATATTTTGCAATATAATGAATAAGACTACTAACAACAACAAGCCACATGCGAGCAGTTCATAAATCATTCCCACCCTGTGCTCAGACGTGGCGGGTGAAAAATGTGATTTGATAAATATTTAACTAGTTTTCTAGGAGCGAGGTTAAAAGAAGACTAGAACATAATGTTGGCTGGAAATTGCATTGTTCTGAGTGGCGCGTCCGACACCTGTCCGCCTGTATTGAACATGAATGAATTTTTTTTTTTTTTGGTACATGAAAGTTTTTCACAGTATTTGTTGGGAAGGAAATATTTAAAAGTTCTGCCAAACCGATACGAAAACTTGCGGACAATCACAGATACGGTACTGATGTATCTGTGATTTTCCGGTGTCCGCAAGTTTTTACAGTGAGGATTTTACAGTGAACATTAAAGATTTGGACAACTCTTTGATTCTACTCTGACTCCGACATCAGGACACGGAAACAGAGTACGCTGTCTGCAGCCTGGCCGCTATTTGTCCGTATTGATTTGACCAACTCTTTAATGTTCACTGTAAAATCCTAACCTTCCTTTCTCTTGCCAATTACTCAATAAAATCTAGCCGGTTCACAGTAAACATTTCACTTTCAGCAAAAACACAATCATTCAAAAACCACTCGGTACCCATCGACAAACTACTTGGTCGCTCAGAGTACACTTCGTCAAACAGTTTGCTATCGCACCTCTAAAAAATCAAGCCGGGCTTTTTAAAGTTTTTAACAGCGATTTGAAAGTACCTGCATTGATGCAGTTTATCGCTTGCATTCCCAACTTTTTCCATTTCTAGTTATCGCCTGTACGGGACAATAAAACTACGGCACACCATACGACGTTTATTACCAGGGAGAGTTTTATAACGCGTTGTTCGTAGGGTTACCATTTTGAAATTTTAAAAGTCCTGACGAAAAGCCGGACATTACAATAAAAATATTTCTTTTATCAGTATTCATAATATAACATGAAATCAGGCCTGTAATTCCCGAAGGGTTATGCTGATGTGTGCCTAATAGTATACCCACATTTTGCCAGTTTTATAAATCTCATGTAATAGAAGCCGAGCCTGTTGCCATCAACCGGGCACAAATCTGGACTCCCAGGCTGCTACAAAAATTCCTGATGAAAGAACCCAATAACACTTTGCCCGACCTGAGAATCGAAGTCAGGACCTCATGCCCAGTAGTAGCTTGCCATCACTAGACCAATGAGAATCGCAAAAAGCCGGACATATCCGTATGGTAACCCTACCCGTGTGAGTTACATAGCTACGGTGAGTTTATATCGCATAGTGTGAGTTACATTGCTGCGCGGGTACGTTGCAAATGGGGCTTGTTTACGAGCAGAACGCGCAATGTTTCTGTTGATTTAGTAGCGGGTAGCGGGATGCGGGACGCTCGTCGCATAGTTCGGGGTTATCCTTCATTGAGATGCGTTAATGAGTTTACGGCGTATCGTCGTACAAAGCTGAATGTGAGTAACTTGGTACCTTTGTTGTGCCATTACCCGGCCCCGGATAGATTAACTCTTCTACTTTGACTTAGAGGAACTACCAAAACAATTCTGCTTAGTTCTCAAGCGTACCCTTCGGTTTGATGAAGCAGTTGAGTACCTTACTTACTTTACATCCTGCTAGCTTAAGAACCTGACATTTCTGCCGTTTGTACAATTTTCGTTTAATTAATAATTCACGTAGTTCAAGATCCATTAAAATCTTCGTCATGTTTGAATCCTATCTTACTGAACTATTTCACATTACTTCTATACGACACAACGCGCAACTTACCGCTGACAATTATACAGATTCCCTGGCGACCATTCCTAGTTCAGGCTAACAAGATTACTGCGATGAAAATGTACGGCGGACCATGTCCAAATAAATAATGTTTGTGTGGTCCAGGATGGGAGGAACGACGATTTACTATTGCGACACTTTTGAAAACTATGATTTCAGGTTAGTTCTGGCAGTTTGGTTCGGGTCCATATTTAAAAAGGAACGTTTAAGAGAATTCAGAAATGAACTAAATTTCAGCTTAAATTCTACCATTACGTATAATATAATTATCAAGCAACTGCTTGTCCTTGTGCTTGTGCTTTTTTTTGGGACAAGCCCGCCACACTATTCCCAAACCGCTGTAACTCCTGAAAGCCGGAATCTACAGTGGCGACCACCAGAAAAACGCCGAGACAATGGAGCTTGACGAAGTGCAAGAGAAACAATTTAACTGTCTTGAATCCCGCAGCAAAATTAATCAGAAAGTATAGCGGATGAGTAGTGTACTCCTCCCGATTGGGCTGTTCATTGATATAAAAAATGTCAAAAATTGGAAGACATGCGACAAATATGAACCCGTACTGGGCCCGCATAGAGAGGGTCGCGCCGAACTCTAAAAGTGGCAACATGATACGTTGATAATTAAACTACGTTCATGCTTTTTGTTGTTGAAAACTAAATACCTCAAACGGAGCCTCCCCATGGTGCTTGTTGTTGAGGATGAGGAATGAGCAGAGCGGTCCTCTCGCGCGGATGGCCGGCGTCACCTCCACCAGCGTCTCGTTCTCCTTGATCAGACCGTGGTAGCCCTCCTCTGGCTCTGCCAGCTCCAAGTATGGAATGTCTAGAAAGAAGAAAAAGGTCTGTTTAAAGAACGGAATTTTAAAGTGTGCGTTTGGCTGAAAATAAGTAGTAATAGTCTCTTGAAGCCGGCTTGAGTGTTCTGCTTGGGGTTACAGCTTTCAGGTTACGACGACAATATTGGCAAGACATCTAAGGCTTCAGAATGTTTTACAATAACCAAGACCAGATTTTTAAGTGGCCGGCTGCAATTACATTCATTAAGCAATTTACAAGTCGAAAATAAATCATTTTAAACACTCCAAGACAACATTTTTAACAACCACAAGCATGATTAATAGTTCATTGTTCCTCCACTTTACAATTTTTAATCCAAACCATGACATGTAAAAACTTTGTAACGCAAAACTCGTTTCATTATAATCAAGAGGGCGCGGCCATTAAATATTCCGTAATAAAATTTAATAATTTGCTCGAAGGACCAGGGTCTCAAGCGTCGGAACAGGCCATAACCGTTAAAGAGGCTATTAGGCTCTCCGAGAGGAGGGCTATCCGCAGATTTTAATGAAATAGCCCCTGCCCCACAATCCGATGCAGTGTAACTGTGTAGGGCCTGTAAGAACCCATTCCGGGGACACTGAAGGCCCATTTTTGGGACGATCTTGTGTAATGCCCGCTTGTGATAAGGATGGGGGTCATTCGAATCCATGGGGCGAAGCAGAAGCGTTATGGGAATACTTTTGTATTTGAATTTATTTTACTGTTGGGATGTTGAATTAAAATTGGCAGAAATATTACATTTTCTGATTTAGAACCTGCTATTTTGTCGGCTTCATTTGAAATGTTAACTTAATCTTACCTCACTTTTTTTTAGTTAACAGGAAACAAAAGCCTCGCAATAGGACCTCCATGATACAAATCCCAACAGACACAGTCAAAGCGTAAAACGTGCGATCAGATGCGTACAGTACACATAAAAAATACGCTCGTAAAACGGTGACCCCGACTCGCAACACTTGACGCTGCGTTTACGACTGGGTGCCCCAGGCTGGCACACGCACCAGCTTGCATTTAATCCCGCTCCGGATCGCACAGGATCATCCGGGTTTGTTTACAATCTCGTAGGAGCAGCATAGCCCGGATCTCTAGTTAAGGGCGCGTTAGATTCGTCCGCGGCACGCAATTTGTGCGGCGCTGGTCGCGTGAGCCGACGATCAAACGCGAAAAGCTCGACTTTTCCTGTTATTCTTGCGTTCTGTTTGAATAATGGAAATTTTTCTCGGTTTTACGGCCGGAAGGGTTGGGACGGTGGCAATTGTTTGTGTTACAGAAATGTGACTCAAACTCGGGGTTCTGCGCAAATATGTGGTCGGTAAGCAAAAATGCGGGTCCGACGGTCGTGATTCTTTTGTGACTTTCGAAAGATCAGGTATTTAGGGCGGCCCTGTTTGTAATCCGAACGAAAGTCGAGTAAACAACGAAACGCAAAAACCTGCTTCTTTGGAACCCACAAATCTCTATATAATACGGATAGTGCAAACACGCTGAATTTCAAATAGAGTTAAACTTATGTCCGATCGTAAAATCGTTGGCATGAAATCTGTTTACATCAACAGAACTAGCTTGTGACACAGCAAGACTTTGTAGCTGAACCCCGAACATAAGCTTGTGCCAAAAAGAAGCTTGACCCTTGAATGTGACCTACTTGACCCAATAAAAACATTAAAAAATCTATAAAAATGTCCCTAGTGTCTTTATAATTCTGAAATACAGCGTTAAACAGCCGTTTATATTCCATGACTGTATTTCAGAATTAGTCTAAGTAAAGTAGCCAGTTAATAATAATTAATGAGATCCACGTGGAAGCAAAAATAGCTATACCTTATTAATAAGATAATATTAATCGGTTCATCTTTTGAAGTAAATCGTGAATCTAATTTGGTATTATTTTGTTTTTGTGAATGTCTGCATAATTCGGGAGATTATATGAAAATGGTAAACAACAAGATGATTAGCCCTACTTCTTACAACAGCAAATAGCACCTTCAAATTACTTATTAAGTTTCCCTGGGTGCTAAGAATCCTGCAATGCACCGCGTAGTGTTGCAGCTAACATAAATACTCCCCATAGCGCCCACTCAGGCTAACTTACTACTGCGCACGAAGATAGCAATTTTCATGTTCTAGATTTTTCCTTGAACCGAGATTAGCATGAAACTTTGCTCGTACTAAAATAATACTCGCATTTCTCTCACACAACGCTTTTAAATTACTACCGGAATCAACACTTGCAGGAAAAATGCAAAGAGGAAAAGGTATTTTTTTTCCATTTCGCAATCCGTTCGCAGAATACAGAAACTCATTCGAAATCGACAGTGGGTACTTAGCATGTAAACTGCGCACTTTGCAACACAAAAAAAGCTTAAAATTTTCTACTACATTAATTAAAAAGAGGTCATTACACGAAACAAGAGGTAATTTCGCTCGCAAAAAGGGTTGAAAAAAATATTTTTTTATTTCGTCTTTGAGGGCAGTCCGTCATACCAGGGGCCTTATTTAGTATTCACAAGCGGCGACGCTGCGGTCCCGGGATCCGTGTGAACGTGGCCTTACTTACACCCAGCCAGGTGAATTATTGCGTTCAAGTTAAGGTATTTGTTTCAACTTTTTGAGTGTAAATCATTGTGAATACATATTTTGTTTTGGGATAATATTTTGTTTGCGTGTTAGCTGGGTCGAAAGTTTTAAACAAATAAGCCCAGTTTACGTAATAAAATTATCCAGGGCCTAGTTAATAAAGTGTACGTAGATATGATCTCATATAGGTAATGTTGTATTTTTCGAAAAATCTCTCGTCTAATTTTTAATAAGTCATCATCTGCCTGCCGTTTGAACCTTTTGCCAACTATGTTAGGGTAAGCTCCCAATCTAACTGGATGCAGCTGAATTGAATACCAGTATTTTACATGGAGCGACTACCTGTCTGACTTCCACAACCCAGTTAGTACTGGATAATTTGATACTCCTTGGTAAGACTGGTTGTCAGACTTTCGGGCCACTGACTACCTGTAACGACTGTCAAAGATCTAAAAATGACAGCCGTAACCAACGGCTTAACGTGCTTTCCGAGGAACGCAGGAAGCTCCCATCTACGGACCAACCTAGGCAAGCGCGGCTTAACTTAAAGAGAGATTCGAGCGGCTGTTATTATTTAGCCACGAGCTGCTCTAGTTTTTAATAAATGCAGGTCTTTATTCATTGGACAGTTTCCAATAGGCACTTTACCGTGACATTTTCCCAGCAGTCACCTGACCTCGGCTATATCTTAAGAAAACCAGGTTAGGAACACAGTTTCACAAGCTATATACTATTGCGACCTTTCACAACGAAATACTTATTTGTAAAAACTTCACTTCCAGCGGAAACTTTGCTTTATTTGGTAAAGAATCTCCTGAATAAAACATTTAACATTATTAACTGCTTTATTGCTTCCGGAAAAAGAAAAACCAAAATACGTTTCCGATACCAACATAAAAATTTACGACAGCAAACAAACAATTTATAATAACAATAAGCAATACATATAACAATAACTTACACTCTGACATATGCCTGTAAAAATACTGCTTACAATAGAGGTTGTCGTAAAAAGAAATGGTACGTGTAGTTTTCACGTCAAATGGACTCACTAAATACTGAAGTGACATATATTCAGGGAGGGTAGTCGGCGAAACGAACGGCCTTTGTACCGATGACATGTAGCGTGGTGGTACCGACAAAAAGTTTAGATGTGTTGGTCCCACACCGGGCGCCAATAGGGAACAGTGCGGGTATTGTGAAATGTTTACAATTTCTGTTGCTGTGTTGGCAAAGTTTAAAACATTTTATCGCTTCAAGTTTACACGCTAAGTGGATGCGCTGAATTCGGCTAACTTTGGAAAGACATAAGCAGTGTAACTCAGCTCATGAAAAAGGGTAGGTACAGACTAAGATAGCCTCACTATGACAAGTAGCATGATGATCTGAAAATACCATTTCCTGTTCGTTGGGCCCATGTTGGAGCGCCATTAGAAGTCAGTAAAACTAATGTATGTGTATACGTACGATTTATGCAGTTTTAGGATAACGGTTGTTGGTGCAATTAAAATAGCTTCGATCTTCATCACTTGAAGTGTCTGCACGGAATGGTCTCACTAAATATTGGTCGCTTTTTGTACTAACAAACATGCACGGCTGTTGGGCGACGCGTGAAAACAAACGACCTCTAAACGATGACGTGTAGTATTGTGTGTGTTGGAAAACTTTTCGATATGTTGGTCCCACGTTGGGCGCCAATTGTACCTTGTGAATGTAGTACACTTGTTATGTGTACAGTATCCTTATATAATAAGAAAAACATTCGTTCTTTACATAAACCCTCCGCTTTCAATAAAGTATGTCAGAAAAATACCCTGAATGTGAATACACACAATTTCCAAAGTAAATACATAAAAAGGTTATTGAAAAGAAATCCAAATCACACGAACAATTTATCACAAACGTTGACTTCCCACAACATCCTAACAGACGAGTAAGCCGATCATTTATTTCAATTACTCATTCACGTGAAGGGAGCATAAAAAAACCCTTTTCGACGTAGCCTGCGATCGGAAACCCACAACCATTAATCTAAGAGCCATGTGTCAGTCAGAAAGCGTACATAATGTGACAATTACGGTCTGGATTTGAATAACATCGTTATAGAACCCCGTGAAGCATTCCCCGTAAGAACTCCAAGGATCCGATCCTGCGAGAATTGGTCATAAATGCAGATCCGCCGCAAAGGGCGATAAAATCGACGCTAAATTATTTAAAAGGCTGAAAAGTGGGTAGTATGGTGCGCGTATGGGTGCTCAGAGGTTTCGTCGGTTTGGATATTTGCGGTGAAGTGGTAAAGCTTTTTATTGTTACTCCTCGCTATAAAGTTTTATAGACTTTAAATTCAGATATTATATTTTGTCAGAAATGGCCACAACACGTCTGGATTCTCTTGTAAGATTTTATAGTTACTTCTTTCTTTCTTGCAGGTTTTGCAAGATAAAACTCTAATATTATGACTTCTAACCCAGAACCAATATGCACTGAACACCATAACCTTTCTATCTCACCATCATCATAACACAGTCACAAAACGAAGGTCACCATTGAACTTTTTACTACCCGACCTCATGATAAGGTTCCATATTTGGACCCCTTCGACACAATGGGTTTACGACACTAACCGGTCATTTGGCAAAACTGAGCCGAAGTTACGGACAAAAGTTGTATATTTTATGGTGTCTCGACGTGGCAGGACTCATCAGTTTCACTTAGTTGTGGACCCTAAAGTTGGGAGCTGTGGGATTTAGAGGATTATAAACTATGATCTCTGCTGGTGGCGCTATTCATGTGCTTTGTTCGATGACAGTTTGTGGAAAAATTATAATTGATAGGTATTTTATGAGAGGAATACAGAGGGATCCAAAGTTGTTCGGCTTAATTCACTGGTCGTATTTCATTTTGATTGCACGCGAAATTTAGAAAAGAAAAAAGTAAGAACTCTTTGTCTTCAAAAAGAAAGTAAATATGGAATACAAATATTTTTCGATACGAAAGCAAAGGCCCCAAATGGATAGATTATGTATGTAAAATATTTATTTATGTTAACAGTTTCAGCCCACGCTACGATACCGATATAGTTCGAAGACCGTTAGGCTATCAAAGAAAAATAATTCTATTTTACACACACCCACATGTACGGGTATGAGACTTATTTATAAAATTCAAATCCGGGGCTTATTTAGGACTTCATTTTACTAAGTGTAAATAAGACTAAAGGATAACTAACCATCAGAATTTTGAAACTATTCATATCCGAGCTACTGCAAAATACATAGAACCCACAGTAGTTTAACCACACAGTACCATTTACCCCGACAAGAAAATCTTCACACATAAAGTCGGTCCCAAACGCTGTAACAGTTTAAATCAAAATCCGACAACTTCTACACTACACCCGTAATGGTCGTGACATACATTATGCATCACTAAGCTGCGTGTTCTTCGCTCTACGCCATGTGGTATTGATTCCAGTCCTGAAGCAAGAAATACGAAACCTCCACCTGTCTCACTCTTACACCCAAACTTTTGGCAGGAGTGACGAAGACAGGAGAGAGGTTGCGAAGGTCCCATGAAACGGCAGAAAGAAAGGCTGGTTACGCCAAAATTACTGTGTAACAGCACTGTCATTGGGGGTTCGAGTATTCTGCGTTACTTTGAAGTTAATCGAGTGAGTAGATAGCTACTTAAATGCGTTTTGGGTGAAATCTGAACGAGGAATCTTTTTTGTCATTTGTTTAGGATTTCTAACAAGCAATTTTAGGATTTAACCAAGTTTTCTGGTTGAAATAAGTCGACTGATAAAAGTAGTGGAGAGCATCTTTCTAACACTATTTCCAGTGACTCAATTGCTAGATATGGTGGAGATTCTTCCGAGATTCTGTCGAAGATTTATGGGAGATATTACTTCATAAATCTTACACTTCCGAAGAAAGTGTCGGAAGTGGGGTCAAGTGCTTTGTTTGGTGTGTGGAACTAGACAAAACACAAGTATTTACGACTTCTCGATAAGATCGCCGAAGTTAGCAATAACATACTGCAAAAATTAATATACTATTTCATAGAATCACAACCTGCACAAAAATGCCTAGACAATTGACATTCATTAGCGATAACGATGACGGAAAAGTTAGAAACGTTGTTTTCTGAAGAAAAAAATAATATGTATTGGTTAGCTACCGATAAGCTAATGTCGATCATACAGCAAGTCGTTGTAGAATCCGAACTGAATGCTCTCAACAAACAAGTAAAAGAAAACCTTAGAAAATTTTATTCATAAGTATGTAAAATGTGGACTAAGGTTGTTAATTATATGATCATAAGACCAATAATTCCCTTAGAACAGAAAGAGACTATTTACTCTTTAGAATGAATGTAATCTTTCCAAAGCGTAGCCACGTTTGCTATCCCTAGAGGGCTCATCAAAGTTGTGTTGTGTTTGCTATTATCTTAATTAATTGAAGATGATTGAGATAACAGCACACATTGAATTCTCGACGTTCTCGAGATGAGATCTCGACACTTAACGTAACACATTTCAGTATCAAATGTCTGATATCTCTGTCCTTGACAGGTGACATTGTAGCTCAAACATAATTATTGTAATTGCTACCTGGAACTGAATTGCCAATAGAAGCTAAGTATGACTCCATACTATCACAATTAAATAATAAGGTTAATCAATTCACATCATCATCTGTCTAAATGCCTAACCTTTTCCAAACTACATATGTTGACATCAGCTTCCAGTCAACTGGATGCAGCTGAGTACTAGTATTTTACATCGGGCGACTGCCAATCTTACCTCCACAGCCCAGTAACTGGGTAACCTATTAAATCATTTATGCAATATGGCTAAGGCCCTTCACTACTTACATCACTTAGTTTTAAGTTGGAAGAAAGAGTTACGCAATAAACTCACCAGCAACTTGACTACGTACTTTGTTATATTTTATGCCAGTGCAGTTATTTCTTACGAAGAGAAACTAAAAGCAACTGAGAATCTAAGCAATTTCACTTAGAACTAAATAACCCTATTATCCCTCGCAACTAGAAACAGCCAATTCACGAAATCAGATTACAGGAAAAGACATTTCTAAGATTCTTAGAAGCAGCAGAACAACACGTGTAGTACACAATTTGTAGCGGCAAGCTATTCCGAGCAATACTGAGCTAGATAGTGATTGGCCCTTACCTCCCTAAGGTAACAGGAGAGCAGAGCAGATAGAGCTCCCAGTACAGAACTCAATAAGGATGGACGTACTAACGACCAATTCACTTCACCCCCAGTTCTCTTCGCAGTGAATTTTTAAAACGACTCAGCTCACACGGCATTTCAAATAGAATGGCCAAAGGCTGAATTGCTGTTCTCAAAGAATTTTCCACTCTATCCCCTTTGATGCAGAGTTCCGTTTCAATTTGAGGGTATTTCGAGATTTTTAGTGTAAGATCTCGGATTGTTGTGTTGGTTATCACGCGCTCGTATAAGTCTTATAGTTTATTGTGCGGACTGTGTTGTGTACGATAGCGTGAAACTGGGGTTTGTTAAACATGAAGCACCTATAATAATAAATAAGGCTTCATACTAGCTGGATTAGAAAACTGCGGAAGCAAAAAAAAATAAGGCAAAATGGTAAACAGGAAGGAATACAATGTATGAGCGAATTGGCAAATGTGAGCCAAAAATCGTTTATTTCTTCAGATATTTAGAAATCTTTACCTGCAAAACCGTTTTGTTTGGAATTTTTGAAGAAAACAGCCTCTAGAAATGTCTACTAGGTGATAAAATACTCAACAAAAACTCATTACAAGGCTGCTGAGACTTCAACACGTACCTTCGACCCGCAGATTACCTCGTACCCCCACAAACTTACATTACGTCTACTTTCTTAGCGATAACACAGTACAAGCAAAATTAATCTGAAACTACTGGCCTAACTCCTCTTTAGACGACCGACGTCTAAACTCATCGGGTGCTAAGGAGCTAGGCGTAGGAGATCTAATTACTAGCGATTAACTTAATGATGCTAGTAATTCTGTCCGACCTAACACTTAAATCTAGGGCCTTATACAGGTCTTGGTTACATGTCTCTACTGGGGTTATAGTACTAGAGTGAGATAGAATATAGAATTCTCTTTAATGTATAGAAGATACAAATTACAGAAATAAAATTTAGAAATAGGATGACCAAATGGGTGATCTTGCAGCAAAAAGCAATATTTTAATTGTTGGATTAAAACGGGGAAAGAAGAGCCATACTATAGTTAGTGTGAGGTATTTACATATAGAATAGCTACATAATTATATACCATTAGCAAACAGTTATCTACACAATTAATTATAATAATTGCATAATACGCCTCTAATGTACAGGCCTCGTATCAAAGGTAATGAGTACTAAAGACTATGCGATGGGCCTGGCATGTTATCTACCACATGGGCCCAGTATGGGTCGGTAGATGACACATGACTTTGTATTTTCGGTTATAAAGGGTGTATAAAGACCCTTAACGAAGCCGAAAGGCATTTGCTCTCCCCATCAATGCGATCATTTTTTTGTTCTAGACCATACCTGGGAACCTTCTAGTTACGGAGATATTGGGGTCAAAGTTCCAACTTTTTCACAAGTTTTTTTTTCATACATGTTTTTAATGTAAGATTTTTGCTTTAAACACCTCCACGACCCCCGTACCATTCAATCCATCCATCAGCACAATGTTCTGAGTGCGTTATATTGAGTCCTACCGAACACACAAACGTGATTTTTGACCCTAAAAAAAAAAGTCGTTTCCCAGCAAAATTTTTTGCGTAAAGTTACTTAGTTTGATGTACAGAATGCTTGGTTGACTGCTTCGTGAAGGGTCCGCTTACACCCTGTATTCTAGGACATGGCGATTTCCTTACCATGTTATCCTCCCCGTTTTGAGAGCAGTGTGAAACAAAGGAGGGTACACAAGAGAGTAAGTGTGTTAGTAAGTATATCAGGGGCTCCGGTCTTCAAGGCCCATTTACTAAACAAATCCGTCACGTCTCGGTGTAAAAAGGTTCCCGTGGAGGCCGTAAAGGTGTCGTCTGACGGACAGTGTGATTTTATCGCCGCGATAATGCAGCGGGGTGCGGGGTAACGGGGAGCACGTGCCCCGCTTTAGGACGAGGCGGGTTTAGACGTGACTAGTGGTTGAGGCGAGTAGATCAGGGGTGCAGTGGTACTGCTAGTACTGGCCTGGTTTAGTAGTGTAAGATCGGTTAGTGTGTGGTTTAGAGTTGTTTTCTGCTTTCGTGAGTGAGACATTATTTGCTGCATTCATTACCTTTTAGAACTTTTTAGGACAAGAGTGTTTACATTTAAAAGTAATCCTCTTTCACCTGCAGCCATCCACATTCATCTAAAAATCTAGATCCCGTGCTGTTTCCTGTTTGTGTTTTTGCAGACCCCCTTTTCCTAAGTGCTAATTGGCTTTGGCTGTCACTAACCGTACAACAAATATGTAGTTGACAAAAAAACTTACGGTTCACTAAAGCAATTTAATACCCTGCCGCTTTCAAAACCATCAAATATACATACGTTAGAGTGTTTGCCAATATCTTGGCGATCACCCAAACGTTTACCGACGACAAAGACAACAATACTCACACGACTGATCCAGCACTATTTGCCCACTCACCTCAACAAATATTAGTCCCCTAGCATCGTGTGAACCCGGCGTTAAGACTGTCTCATTTGGCAAATGGCTGGAGTTGTGCCTACCCACGTATGCCTACACCTCGATCCCGAGACACTTCGGATTACTTTCAGTAATAATTCATATTCCAAGTTTTGTTCAAATTCTGCAGACACTCGTAACGTGTTTTGCAAGAAATGTTTGTCCTATTACATAGCGTATGTGTGTGAATGTACTTTCGAAGACGTGCTAGTGATTTTCCTTGTACCTTGTAATGTAATTTCGGTTTTCTCATAAACATGTTTGATAAAACCTGAGAATTACGTCTTTATTAATGGTGTTTGCGAAATCAAAATGCTCTTAGCTTGTTTACTTCATCAAATAAAGGTCAACACTAAACTTAACGAACAACAATGGCTAGAATAAAATAACACGAGAAACTTGTTTTGTTTTTAGAAATTGACCTTTAAAATTATAAACAAAACACCTGACTGTGTATTCTCCTTCATACTCTTTTATCTGGAAAACTCTGGGAATCTGGAGTTTTTACTAATTGGGTTAACATTTCCAATAAAGCTTTAGCTCAATACAAAGGATTACGCGATTTAAAACTCGTTCTGATCAAAAGATTAAAGTAGATATTTACGTGGATTAAGCAGGACTTAGCATTGATAAACTAGTTGTACAAGCAGAACCGTGGACAGACGAAGACAACAAGATGTAAAACCGGTTAAAGGTATAGGTACATGAGATGCTGCGAACATAAATGATGCAGGAAATGCTATAATTGACACCTTTATCTCGCCATTGTTAAGGAAGATCCGGGATGACTCAGATCCAATCTTCAATCGACCATAGAATAACAGAGTCAAGACACGTTCGTAATCAGTAGAAATCGGAACAGGTTAAGAAAATATTTGATAAATTAACTTCAAGGAAGTAAGTACAATGTGAATATTACCTGCCTTTAAAATAACTGAACATTTTTAAGTTCCGTATTAAAACTGTTATGGAGGTGGGTAGGCCGCGAAATTCAATTTTCTTACGTTTCAGTTAAGGGTCAGGTTATGTTGAACAAAATAAATAGTTCGCGACCGTAACACGTACCTATGCATTTACAGAATTATAATTATTAAAATCATCAATAACACCCCCCAAGTTCATTAAATCCCCTTGATTGACGATTTCATGAAATAGTACCTGGTCTGCAAATTACAAAAAAACTAAGAAACTTTGAATTTTGCGGGCTACCCTGGCGCTTTCCCCTTAAATAAAAGACAAGTATTATATTATCCACATGTTACTTACTTCCTTGAAATTCAAGCAAATATACTCTACCTATTCCGATCTTCGCTAATCAGTTATGTAACAGCCGAGGTACCCGTACTTACTACAACTGTCCAACTTCCTATTTACTGATACTGGCATACGATACAAATTGTAGTTCTGTAGCAACTAAGTATCAGAGATAACCTGTGGTGGCTCGTTGGGTAGGCGTATCACGTGCACGGGCTGGTGAAATAGGTATAGCTAGGTATTGGTACTACTCTGATGTAATCGGATTTGCTTCCTTGAAGTAAGAAGATCTATCTGGTGATGATGAAAGTTTAAATGGGAAAGGAACCTTGGCGCAAAACAACTCTTTCTCATAGGGGGTGGGGATTTCTATCCAGACCAATACTTGTGTATCGCGCTGTCTATCACAATCTGCAGGATTTTAAAGGAAATTAATAATTCATTGCTTCATGTGTTTGAAGAATTCGTATGCTCGAAAACGTAAATAGAGCATTGAATATTATAGAATTGTCTAAAAATGTAAGAAAAGAAAACAACACAATTACTCTGCAGACAAAAGAAGAGCGGACGACAGACAAAATAGGTAAGACCTTACAGCACGTTCCGTGTCAAATTAGACATTGAACAATTAAAGAAAATGTCAACAAGTCTTAGTGCATCGCAGTTCTATCTCCGGCCTATCGATCCAGGTAACAAGCTCGACTGCAACCGTCTAACTTTCTATCTAGTTACTAGTTGAAGCGATTCCGTTAGTAAACGACTAACCGCGGCCACGGGGCTGTTTGAGTCATATTTATAAGTTCAGTTTACAGTTCAATCTGGAGGTTCAGTTAAATGAGCTTTATGCAGTTAGGTTATGATTCGTAGAAAGGGTGATACCCAGAAATTCATCGCGCCTTTTCCTATAGTAAAGTAAAAAAAAAGTATTTCTGGTGAGTAGTGACCGCTTCAGATAAACTAAAGCGAAATATGTTTATAAATCAAAGTTTTACTCAGCATCACAATAATTGGTTATTCTTTGAACTGTGGCATCTCCAAGTCCAGATTTATCAGCCATGACTTCTCAGCAAAGCCATTTTTATACAGGATGTAAACAGACCCTTCACGAAGCCGTTAACCAAGCATTCTGTACATCAAACTAAGTAACCTTGCACAAAAATTATTGCTGGGAAACGACTTTTTTTTTTGAGGTGAAAAATAACCTTTTACGGTAAAACTCAATGTAACACATTCAAAACATTGTGCTTATGGATGCACTGAATAGTAAACGGGTCATGGAGGTATTTAAAGTAAAGTTATAACCTTAAAAAAATGTATTTAAAAAAAAACTTGTGAAAAAGTTGGAACTTTGACCCCCTATATCTCCGTAACTAGAAGGTTCCCAGGTATGGTCTAGAACAAAAAAAAATATCGCAATAGCGAGGAGAACAAGTGCCTTTCGGCTTCGTTAAGTGTCTATTTACACCCTTTATTAATTTGCTGAAATGGTTATCTGACGAAACTTAAGATTCCTTTTAAAACATATAAGTTACCGTAGTAACTAATCTTGTCTCATTATGAACAAGCAATCAAAATTAATCATGAAGTAATTCTCAATCTTCAACACAAAGTACTAGGGCTTCATACACCTACAGAGCTTTATTCGACATCACTTGAAACCCTTCATCTCCTTCAGATAAAATAAAGGCGTATCCGGCCGACATTAACATCTCAATTAAAACTGAAGTACGGTACGTGGGAGCTTTTACTTAATGACTTTTTACTAGGATGGCTATATTTCAACCTTGTTCACTTCGCTCTTTACGATTAAAAACAATGAGATGGATATTTGTTTTACTTTCAGTTTTAGTAAAATTATTTTGCTGTGTATAATTTTTTTAACATACCATAACATCACGCCTTTTATCCCCGAAGTGTAAGACATTAGTTATTATTAAGGGATAAATGCAAGTTTATGTGTGTGTGCATTTGTGATTAACTCTTGTGGCTGTTAAACATTTTGTTTGTAGCTTCCAGAAGCTAAATACGGTGGTCTTCTTATTCTGGTCTTTTATGTATCGCTTAGCAACTTCACAATCAGCGTATATTGTCCCCACTGCTGGGACACCGGTATCCCCTCTGTGAGCTGTGAGAGATGGGACGTAATCCACCACCAGGATCCAATGTGGATTGGTAGACGAACAAATTTTAGATCATTTAAATGTCTTGATCCTATGTACCCAATTAGTACCTATCTCTTGTCAAGAGACAAATTCCATTAACAGTTATTTGTAATTCAATATGATCCTTAAACAATTATAAATTTTGTCAACCCTAGCATTAACAATTTCACTTGGCTGACAGTGTACACAGGCGGACAGAATATTGGCACAATTTGCGACGAGCTATTACCATGTAAGGATTGCACGTACATGCGTTTTGCCAACCATTTATTTTCTCTCCAGTGTTTAATTAAGCGAAACTAAAAAAAAGTGAAAAATAATATCGTTTTTAGTCAACCATTTATGCAAAGGTGCTCACTGTAGACGAAAATGAAATTATTACAAAATGTTTTATAAAATACCAGGAAAGAGTTAATTCAAAATGAAAGAACAATTAACATAAAACACAGCGCTAACAAAACAATTTATACACACTCAAAATAATGAATATTTCACGGAAAGCCCAACTCAAAATGCAAACTTCATAAAATTAACAGCTTTCGCCCAGGGCTACATAAATAATCCAGGTTGGCACACACAGAGCAGAGAGGCACGCCGCGCGTCGTCGGGGCTGAAGGCACGTTACCTGATCGAACATTAAAGATATCGGGTATCTGGCCGCGTGAAATGTGTGCACAGCGCCGCAAACCTATTGCAAACGATAACCCCCTGCTTGTCTGCACGTCTGATCTTCGATCACTTGTTTGCGAGAATTTTGAGGGTGCTTCAGTTTCATGCGCCTCAAGTGTACGCTCTCAGCGAGCTGTGTTCACGGCCTCGTGCGATAAGACTAGCGTCAAACGACACGCGCGTTTGTCATTTGTTTCCTTCGCGTTAGTACCGTGGGTCTAAACAACTTCTTTAATTTGTTATCCCCGTAGTCGCTGTCGCTTGCGCATGTACGAGGGTGGGTCAAAAAGTTCGCGGAATGGAGGGGTTAGAGTAGGGAGGGGAGGACTTTTTTTACCTGTCGCTACTTGGTGACTCAATACAACTATAAATACTAATTTTCAGCCCAATCGGTTCATTAACCTTTGAGATTTACCTGAATAAACAAGTAAATCGGGAAGTGAACACTGACTATGGAGAAAATTGAGTTTCGTGCCGTGCTAAAGTTCCTTACTAAGCAAGGTAAAACGCCTCAGATTATTATGGAAGAGATGTCATCTGTTTATGGGGACTCTTGCCCTGGAAAATCGATGATTTACAAGTGGCATAGTCTTTTCAAGCAATGCAGAGACTCGATTGAAGACGATTAGCGCTCTGGTCGGCCGATTGAGGCAACATCTTCAGACATTGTTGAAAAAGTTAAAAAACTTGTTCTCGAAGTTGCTCATCTGAAGAAAAACAGATCGCAGAGATGACTGGAGTATCGTTTACGACTATTTTGAGCATTCTCCATGACCATCTTGGCATGTCTAAGGTCAATGCAAGATGGGTGTCGAGAATGCTCACACCGCTTCAAAAACAGCAGCGCGTCGAGTGTTCTCGCGAGTTTAGGATCTGTGTAGCGAGAACAGGAATGAGTTTATGACCCAAATTGTGACTGGGGATAAAACTTGGGTTCATCACTATGAACCTGAGTCAAAATAAAAGTCCATGTAGGGGCACAAAAAAGGCGCAGCACCGCCTAAGAAGTTCAAGGTGTCACAATCGGCCGGAAAGACTAGGCTTCAGTTTTTTGGGATTCAGAGGGGATTTTATTGATCGATTATAAAGATAAAGGTGTCAATATCACGGGGCAATACTACGCTACGCTATTAGAAAAATTAAAAAATGCAATTCAAGAAAAAGGCAGGGGAAAGTGGCCCCGAAGTGTGCTCCTTTTGAACGACAACGCACCCGTTCACAAGAGCCATGTTGCGATGGCTGCCTTGCATAAGTGCGGCTTTGAAATTCTGAACCACCCATCCTAAAGTCCAGATTTGGCCCTAGTGATTATTATTTGGTCCCAAACATGAAAAAAGAGCTTCGTGGAAAGAAATTCACCGATGATGAAGAAGCGAAGTCGGCTATTTCTGCCTATTTTGAGGGCTTTGACAAATCTTTTTTTTTCGAAGGTATAAACCAATTATTTGAAAGATCTGAGAACTGTATTAGGGTTAAGGGAGAATATATTCAAATAGAAAAATTATTTCATGTTTAATTTCACCACCCTTCCTTTTCATTCCGCGAACTTTTTGACCTCCCCTCGTAGCTCGAGTCCAAGCGGTAAGCTCTCAGTGTGCTTATCAGGGTTTGTTCTCGTGCAATTTTGAGCTTTATTAACGTAATTCCGAGACGCAGGAAAAAGAAAATTGCATCTAGTGCTTAGAGCTTAAAGTTGAAAGTACTAGAAACTTATCTAGACAACGTTCTGTACGATAAAGAGCTCGCATTTCCATTGTGATATCGTTCAGAAAGAGAATGCATTAGCCCGAGCCCTTTCGTAAGAAAAACTCGCTGAAGACTACGCAGTACAGTTTTATTTCGTTGTTTTTGTCGTAGTTTCCCCTTAATTGTAGGAAACTAGAAACAGTTTCGTCTAGGATGAGATGCTTGAGTTCGGGGCTTCGGAAGAGGGTACCTAATTAGGGAGGTTCTTTAGAAAAGTCTGCTTTCTCGAAGCTGAATTGCTTCACTACAGGAAACCTGAGTCTGTCTCAATTTTTGTAATAAGCTGCTAGAAAGAGATTAAATTTTTTAACTAGGCAGGTATTTCATTATCAATCTATTTCGATACGAAACCTATCGTAAGAACACCTTGTTGAGAGTGAGAGGTGATTCTATACTTTTACAATAGTCAATGTTGGCCCGTATCATGAGCCCCGAGTTACAGCTAGTCAAGGGAAACAAACGTCTTACTAAGAAACAAACTTCCAGGATAAAAGTATCCTATATCCCAGCCTAGGTCACGGTCTACCTATGTTCCAATTTCCATTGAAATACTTTCAGGCATTTAGACTTTAAAATATAACAGAAAGGCAGAGTTACTTTTGGTATTTAATATTAAAATGAGATCGTGAACCTTTGTACCGTCTCAAAGTTCCCGCAAACGGCTTTCTAGAAATCCTTGCTAGTACCTAAAGCTCTCAAAGAACACATACAGCCATCTTTAATTAAATCTATATTAATGGCGCACCTATTACCACGCCTGCCCACAAACAAAGGGACGCCAGACTAGGCATTGTGTTCAGTTCAATACCACGTTTGACAAATTAGTGTATAATTGGCGAGGCACTGATTACTCGGCGAACGTTGTGCGCCACGGAGTAGAGAGGTAATGGATTAACAGTAATAGCTGGCAAACGTAACTTATTTTTTTTCGTACATCAAGATGAAAGTAGCCAGTGACTTAAAAACGCTGCATGATGCAAGTTGTAAAAAAAGAGGCTAAGAAAGTGCCACCCAAAAGTAACACAGTATCGTAGGGTCTTGTAGTCGTCTGTATTTAAGCTATTTAACATATTCTACCCATTTCAGAACCTACTTGAATTTTATTATAATTCCATAGTATAGTGGGAGAAATAGGTGAATTAGGCCGATATCATATGATAAATTTATAATATCATCTGTGATGTTTCAATGACGTTTCTTCGGCGAGGTTTTGCAAGAGCCTCCCTTATTACTATTACTCCTTGTCACTTAATCGATTAGTCTTAGAAGCCACTTACTGTTGTCTACTACAATCTCTAGCCGATAATAGGGCCAGCCGCCAGCCTAACTAGCTTTGAACTGCGGCCAAATGATAGTGAGACCACCTACTTTTAAGTAATAATTGTAATCTGTTTGAATTAGTTAATATTATACACCATTGTAAAGCCATATTGATATGATATGTACTGTTGAGATTGAAGGCAATTTTTGCAGGTAATTAGGGATAATTGTAATGATATTACGAGCTTGAGTGATATGAACTGAACAGCTGAAAAATGGTTCTCTAACAAAAACATTTTCAAAGCAAATTACTGTGTATTTACTTTCCTAATTTCCACTTAATTAAATTCAACCTTTCGCCACAAACGCTATGATATTTCCATTTAAAAACATCACGGAAAGAGCCAGTATTTTCCTTTGTGCAGTGTGCAGTGCTCGCAATTTGAGCACATTTGCATCCGCGCGGGCGACCACCGCCAGCTCAGATAAGCACTAATAACTAGCAAAATGGACGCTATACCACTGAGTAAGGACATGCAGAAGGTCTGCTACTGCAAATGAAGCAATTACGAATCACAATAGGGACAGTATTAACGAGCGGTATTTTAGTTTATAAGAATCCATGTTCTTCAGTAGGAATCAACTCAGCCTACTGCAGTCGACTCTGGACATGGACCTCTCCCAAACTACGCCATAACACCCTGTACTCCGCATTTCGAATCCAGTTTGACCCAGCCCGTTTTGAAAGATCGTCGGTTCTTCGAGCCGGAGCCGTCCAACGCTGCGCTGGCCGACCTTTGGTAGCATCAACGGGAAAAACAAACATGTTTTACGTTATGGTCATTTTGATAAGCAAAAGTTGTTACCGAATCGATAGCTGTGCGCACAAATCCTTTGTGGCATTGCGTTGTCCTTCTGACCTTAACTACTCTGCGGCACTGATGAGTACTTATATCTAGTGAAATGGATGCAGGATACTGGGCTAGAATACAGGGAAATCACTAATGTATTGCGTTCAGTGCTGTAAGGTCGGTTTTTAGTGCAGTCCAGTTCTGTGTTTAGGCCTAATGGACGCGCTTTGTGTGAGGCCTAAATAGTGGCCTCGGGTTTCATTTTCATAATTTATGAGTGATTTGGGAGGGTTTCCTAAAGGGTGGTATTTTGCATTTGTTGGATGTTAGGGAGGAACTTATCACTAGGTGGAATTAAAACAGAATAGATAGTTCTGTCTTCTGTTGAAATGCGCCCTGCGGGGAAATAGGCATGGTGTTATGTTGTACTCAGATATATTGGTTCAAAAAATATTGAAATGAAGGGCGACCGTTTTGGTGGACTCATGTAATTTTCATGGTAAAACTAGTTCTCAGCTTTTGAATAGATGACTTTAGGTTTGATTTGAATTACCTATAATTTTAGTAAAAGAAAGTACTTTTAAGACATGTTCTCACTTAGACAACCCTTTTTCAGATATTTTTAATCAAACAGGCCCCCGAACGATGCCCGGGCCTTAAGATTGTATTCCCAAGGCCTAGAACTAAACAAGTTTGCCTAGTGATTAGAAACTCTAGATTTTCAACAAATAGACTTAAGAAAGTTTGATAAGTTCTTCGATAGAATATTAATTAAGTATAGTAAAGAAAACCTATATCTACAAGGTCGTTTCAAAAAGTTCACTAATTGGATATTCATGATAAACACAAGCTTTAACCGTACTTATGTCTAAATTAATAAATATATTGGTATTTTGTTACATAAAGCAAATACTGTTTTAAGCTTTCACGGTTTACAACTAAACTCATACTGTCACTTACGGGATATCCACCAACCCGCAATCTCCAGTCAACCCGCGATCATGGCGCCTGCAACAGCGTCGAAATATCAGGAGCACAAAATAATGAACAATCACGGAAGATATCCCGTAAGTGACAGTATTAGTAAATAAAGCAAATTACCAATTTGTTGGTAAGCGAAATATTTTCTAACTCAACAGAAAGATGTGTTGCTGGGGAGTTTGTCCCACCACTCTGCCCCCCCCCCCCCAGCTAAAACACCAGGAGCAGGTCAAGGTCGAACACTTTGGTATTCAAAAAGTGGTTATACTCAGCCTTATTAGAATACATTTTTGATTTGATTTGATGGTCCATAATTTTTCAAAGAGATAGTGCATTCAACCGCGCGTCTCTTTGACCTGGCGTAGTACCGAGTTTCAACAAAACACGAGGTCAGGTTACACTGACTTTGTAACCATTGGCATTCGGTCTATTGTACAAACATTAGTTTAAAACTTGTGGTCACATATTTGGCCATAAGGGACTCTGCCCAAATTAGTTATTTGCTCTGTTAAAAACCTAAAATATAACACTATGAAACCATAGAACAAGTCTAAGTGAACATGCTATCCCCGCGGGGCTCGTTACAGTTAGCCACAAAAATGGATCACTTCTGAGCCCTGGGTTTATGGCCTGAGGGGCTAATGTTTACAACAATGAGTTAAAATCTTGTAGAGGAAAATTAATAGTAAAATACTTTATAGCAAAAGTAAACCTTTGATGTTATTCTGGGAAGGCTTCAAAAAAGGTTTTGTTAATTTCAGAAGTAGGTATGGGAAGTTAGATAGCTTTCAACTTATTGTAGAGACGGATCCTTTGCTCATCCTTTGAGCTGGCCTAGCGTAGTACGGTGTTTTAAAAGAATAACAGGCCAGCATATACTGGTTATGTTCCTGTACTGGGTAGGTTACGTTGGTACCATTATATCAATTAAGACGCAAAGAGGATATATATATCGGTCTTTAAAAACCACATAGTTGTAACAACTGACTTTTTGCTCTGAGACAATGACTAAAAGAAATTCATCTAACCGATTACCTAATACCTACATAGTTACCAGCACGTACATACATTTCTAATACGCTAAACCTCGTACACAACACATTTCACTGAATCCTAACTGGCAACAAATTTAAAGTTAGCCCAAGTTGGCCATTGAAGTCATAAAGTTATGACGCGACTGCCTGCAACAGGAAAAACTTGGCGACTTGGCAGAGTGCGCAAAGTTTCGGTGCACGCTAGTTACAAACTTGGCAGCCACTGCGCTTGACATGTCGCGACTCACAAGATTCGCGGGACTACATTTTTGGGAAAGTTATTTTACATAATATTTTGCTTAAAAATGTCTCGGAAACAAGCTTGAGTTAACTATGCAGACGATGTTTACTTTTAGTTTTTAAATGGATTAAAAATGTTCAGGGAAGGTTGCTCGTAGTTTGATGTAATGGTTATGTCTGGCGGATCGCAGGACTGATGCATAGCTCAGATATTAGTTTGACCTACAGTAATAGTTCCAGGTCTGGGAGTGTGTTACGGGCAACGTGATTAACTGGGCATTATTAATAAGGACCGGCCATTATTAATAATGCCCGAAAACGTCAGGCAAAGTGATTAATTTGTCACTTTGACCGGCCATTATTAATAATACCCGACTGCCCGTGGTCCATGTAATAAGTCAGTGTTTGAGATAGCTTGAATTTATCACTTGGACCGGGCAGTATGAATAATTCCCTGGTGACCAGTCAGTTCACCAAACATTAATTCATTTTTTTTTACTTTGCAAGCAACGAGTGGCAAAAACATTGTCATTTCATCATTCTACAACAACAAGTTTACCAAATATTTCACTTAGCAAAATAATTATCCGATAAACTTTTATTTAATAACGTATTATTTGACAAACAATTCATAATTTTCAGCATAATTGCCCTGGACTTTTCAAAAAAAAGAGAAAATAAATGAATTTTGTTTTCTATAAGCATAAACCCCCCAAACAAACACAGATGCTGACAGAAACCCTAACCCTAGACGGTCGACGTCAGGGGCACCCCGAGGTTCGGTTAGTTAGGTTCCTTTAAACCCTGCAGACAGAAATAGGAGCCCCGCGCAGCGGGGCTTCGTCGACTGTATTGTAATTAAGTGATATTTAATAGAAACGTGATAAATCCTAACAGTTCACCTATTTTATTACTTTGCCCAAGATAGGGTGGGCATTATTCATAATGGCCGGGAAAAGTGATCAATCATGCTGTTTTAATTACATTGCCCAATTGAGTCGGGCATTATGAATACAGACCGGCCATTATGAATAGTGCCCGGACTTATCAAATTGCCCGTAACATATGCATGTGTGTAATATGTAGGTACTAACGAAATCCTTATGTAAGGCAATACCGACAGGGCACGCCACAATAGTGGCGATAAGTCCCCTCTTTGAGGAGTGGCTAGAGAGGCGCCACGGCGCCCTCACCTTCCGCCTGACGCAGGTCCTCACCGGACACGGTTGTTTCGGGAGGTTCCTGCACCGAATCGGGCGGGAGGAAACGCCCGGGTGTTATCATTGTGAGGATCGTCCGGAGGACACGGTGGCGCATACCGTGGAGGTCTGCCCCGCTTGGGCGGAGCTCCGCCGTGTCCTCGTAGCGGCGATCGGCGGCGGCGACCTCTCGCTCCCGGCCCTGGTTCAGGCCATGGTCCGGAGCGAGAGGGAATGGGAAGCCGTCACCTCCTTCTGCGAAGCAGTCATGCTAGCGAAGGAGGTGGCGGGACGTGAGAGGGAGTGTTAGCGACGGCACGTAACTGACTGATTTTTATTTATTTCTAATTAGATTTTACTTTTTTAATTGTGATAATAATGTGATTAATTAGTCTAATAAGATGTTTAATACTAATTTAGTCTAATAAGAAATTTAAGTGTTGTGCATTCCTGCCGCCTGGCGCCGCTACTTGTAGTAAAATAAGCTTAAGTACTAAGAAAAGTTACCGTAACGAGAGCCATTTCAGTATTTTTGTTATTTTAGAGCGTAAATTAAGGTTTTTAGTATTGTTTTTTGTAAATATAAGTAGGTAAACCCCTCCTGATATTGGGGATGTAAGGAAAAGGTTGTAAGGGATGTCTGACCACAAAAAACAGCATGTTTTAAGTTTTTCATATAAAAAGTCACCTGCGCTCTGATTGGTCGAAGACGATCGATTAGTGCCGTGTGCAAAACTAAGGGGCTGTGATTGGTCAGAGCTGCCTATAAAAAAGGGGCATTTTTCCGTGGTCAGGCATTCCAAATCCAGCAGTATCTCAAGAAACATGAAGAATAAATAAGAAGAAACTTCTGAAGATCAGTGTTATTATTTACTCCAGTCTCCACCACCGCACACTCTCCAGTCAACATCCCGCCAGCGAACCCGCTCCACACTACGTCGCAATAGTCACAAACACACGAGCGTCAACAATTGGTCCTTCGAGCCGGATTGGGTTCAAGAAAACTGCGAAGATGCCTGCGAATACAAGATCAAGATCGGTGCAGTCGAAGACTACAAGTGAAAGTAACGCTACGACGGATACTACGGGTACCGGTACGACGGATTGGAGTATGAATACGCCGAGTGAACCTACAAGCGCGACGACTACGAACACGTCGATTTCAAATCGATCGACACTTACAAGAAGATCGCCGCCGGCCAGCGTACAAGAACGTCAGCAACCCGTACAACATCCCAAGAACACTGCAGGAGAGGAATCAACATCGGGGGAAGTGACTCGTACCACCCCCCCGACCCGCACCATAGAAGCGTCAATTCCCACTCGCCAAGAAGAGAGTCATCCAACGCCGCAGATTCAAGAAAGAAGTGTCGCAGTGAAAACGCGTCTGAACGATGGAAGTACACCAACGTCCAGAGAAGAGAGTCTGCAGCGGCCTCACCCTAAGAAGTCGACCCGCGATCTAGACACACATTCTGTTCGCTCGTCGCATAGGAAGAGAGCAGAAGCGCAAGCAAGAATGACAGTGGCACTCAGGGAATTAGAACTGGCAGAAGCTCGATCAAAAGTTGCTCAAGCTGAACTAGAACTTCTAGCCGCAGAATCAGAAGAAGAAGATGGTGCCGGAGAAGAGCTGTTCGAACAAACTCAAGAGGTCGAGCAGTGGATCATAACCACTGGGGACAGGCCCAACAAGGGTCGGAGGCCGACCGAGACAGAAGAAAAGAAGAGCGACATCCAGGAATTGGCTTCAGTCATACTTAAGCTATCCGAAAAGTCACGTGACACCGTTTCATCGAAGCACATCGAACTCCCTCACTTCAACGGGACCTGTGAAGAATGGTTGGCCTTCAAGAGGTCATACGAAGACATGGCCGCTTCCTTCAGTAACAATCAGAACCTAGCGCGCCTTAGAATAGCAATCCAAGGAAAAGCCAGAGAAGCCGTCCAAAGCCTGCTGTTCACTGCTGAAGATCCACGCGAAGTAATCAAGGGACTGGAAGCAAGATTCGGAAGACCTGGAGCGCTTGCATTAGCAGAACTAGAGAAGATGAAGAACCTGTCAAAAGTCGGCGAGAACCCCAGCGACATATGCGTTTTTGCAAGCAAAGTAAAGAACGCCGTCGAGACAATCAAAGCCTTGAAGAAACCACAGTACCTCAGTTCTCCTGAAACACTGAGAATTATAGTCGACAAGATGCCAACATCCATGAAGTTTCGTTGGTTCGCCTACCACAGAAGCAGAAGAGATGAAGATATTCAAGAACTATTACTCGTCGAAGCGTTTTTAGAAACAGAAGCCGATATGTGTGGGGACTTCGCTCCACCTGAAGTACCTTCGGAGCAGAAGAAGCAAATAAGAAGACCCGTACATATGGTGCAAGAAGCGTCACAAGAGAAATACAAGAAGTCATGTCCATTCTGTGAAGAAGAGCATTTCGCATTAGAATGCAAGAAGTTTAAAGAAGCTAACCTTAATGAAAAATGGGATATGATCAAGAAGGCAAAAATATGCTTCAAGTGCCTTCGATTCAAGCACTCAAGAATCAACTGTAAAGCTCCAGTCTGCAAGCAGTGTAAAAGATGGCATCATACCATCTTGCACTCTGACAAACCGCCAGTTCCAGTAGAAAAAGAAACGAACAAAGAAGACACGGGAAGCACGTCAGAAGAAAAGGTCGCCTCGATCCACAACGCAAAAGGAGAAGAGAAGGCATACCTGAAGATCATCCCAGTGGACCTTTATGGTCCAAAAGGCCAAGTCCGCGTGCTAGCATTGTTGGACGAAGGGTCAACAGTCACACTCTTAGACGCATCGGTTGCTGAGAAGATTGGAGTCGAAGGGAAGCAAGAAAAACTCACAATCGAAACAGTCGGTGGGAAGGTGTTAAGAAAAGACAGTTCACAGAAGATTGAGTTCAAAATAAAAGGGGCTCATAAAAGGGAGAAGAGATCTATCGTAGCAAGAACCATCGACGATCTGAAGCTGTCCGAGCAATGCATAAACAAGGACACCGTGAGAAATTGCCAGCATCTAAAGGCAATTGAAAGTCAACTTCTCTACGTCACCGAAAGGCCTAAGCTGCTGATAGGTCAAGACAACTGGGGGCTGATAGTAACAAGAAGACTGAAGAAGGGCAAACCATCCGATCCTGTAGCCTCCCTCACTAACCTAGGGTGGGTGCTACACGGATGCGAAACAGGGGCGACTGCCTTAGTAAACTTCACTCACTACGGCAGATCGACCACTGACGAAGAAAGCGTAGAAGAAATCGTCCGTCAACATTTTCAACTGGAATCTCTTGGGATTCAAAATCGGTCGCCAACCAACGACAGCGATAGAAGAGCACTAGAAACCCTCGAGAAAACTACAAAGAAACTATCAAGCGGTCAATACGAAACAGGACTCCTGTGGAAGAAAGAAGACGAAACCCTACCCAACAACTACAATCAGGCAATCCGACGCCTGGTCAGCATTGAAAAGAAATTGGATCAAGACCAAGAAGCTAAAGAGCACTACGAGAAGCAGATCCAGAGTCTAATTGAAAAAGAATATGCAGAGAAAGCTCCGGAAACCTCGAACAAAGGAAGAATATTCTACTTACCCCACTTCGCCGTTGTGCATCCAGTTAAGAAGAAGCTGAGAATAGTATTCGACGCAGCTGCCAAGTTCGAAGGGAAGAGCCTCAACGACGCCTTGCTCTCGGGCCCCGACCTACTGCAATCACTATTTGGCGTACTACTGCGCTTCAGGGAAGGACCAGTGGCTGTCATGGCCGACATTCAAGATATGTTCCTTCGTGTCAAAGTAAGAGAAGATGACCGAGACAGCCTCAGGTTCCTGTGGCGCGGAAACCGAAGAACTGGCAAGCTCGAAGAGTATAGAATGTCGTCAATCATCTTTGGAGCAGCGTCATCACCGGCAACAGCTATATATGTGATGAACAAAAACGCAGAAGAATTCAAGAATACTCATCCAGAAGCAGTAAAAGCAATAAACAGAAACCATTACATGGATGACTATCTACAGAGCTTCGCGTCTGCAGCTGAAGCAAAGAAGATCTCAAAAGAAGTAAAAGATATTCACGCAAGAGCAAACTTTCATCTGAAGGGTTGGGCCAGTAACATTCCGGGGGTACTATCGAAAGTAGAAGACACCAACAAAGAAGTTTCTCTGCAACTAACGAAGGAAGAGAAGACTCTGGGGCTAAGATGGCTGGTAAAAGAAGACACACTAGCCTTCAATGTTGGACTGCGTAACACGCCAAAGGACCTGCAAGATGGTAGAAGAACTCCAACAAAGAGAGAAGTCACGAGCGCAGTGATGTCTACATTTGATCCAATGGGTTTTGCAACACCAGTCTTGATACAAGGGAAGAAATTAATTCAAGACATTTGGCGAACGAAAATAGAATGGGACGAACTGATCAACGAACCACAAAAAGAAGCCTGGATGAACTACCTAGAAGAAGTATCGGCGATAGCAAAACTGAAGATTCCAAGATGCGTTTCACCCCGCGGCAGAAAAGGGCAACTGCACACATTCACCGATGCAAGTGAAGAAGCCTACGCCGCAGTAGTCTACTGGAGAACAGTCGAGCCCGGAGGGAAAGTCCATGTCTCCATGATCGCCGGCAAAGCAAGAGTAACGCCAACGAAACCAGTCTCAATTCCGAGGTTGGAACTACAAGCGGCCTTGCTTGGCAGTAGACTAGCTGCCACGGTTGAAGAAGAGTCTGACCTCGAAGTATCAAAGAAGACCTACTGGACAGACTCTAGCACAGTACTGCAGTGGATAAAGGCGGAACCAAGAAAATTCAAAACTTTCGTCGCCAATCGACTGGCAGAAATTGAAGAAAAGTCCAAGCCAGAAGACTGGAGATGGGTACCGACTAAAGAAAATCCAGCAGACGACGCCACGAGGGGAACTCCAATCGAATTTGACCATAACGCCAGATGGTTCAAAGGTCCGTCATTTCTCCGTCACCCAGAAGAAGAGTGGCCATTTCACGACTTCAAACCAGAGGGTATCATGCCAGAAGAGAAGAACAAGCAGAAGGTGATGGCGATTAAGGCTACAGAAGACCTCCTTTTGGACCCAGAGAGGTTCTCAAACTGGGAGCGACTATTGCGCACTACGGCCAGAGTGGTTGCCTTCACATGCCACTTATTAAAGAAGACCCGTAAAGCAACCACCACCGCCGCGCGCCAGAAGGAAGAGCCCTGGAAACCTCAAAGAAGAACCCAAAAGAAAGTCACGCAAAACTTAAATCAATCCACCAACAGAAACGAAAACAAGCGGCGCTACCTACCCCTGGAAGAAGAACACTTAAAGAAGGCCAAAGAGTTACTAATGAAGATGAGCCAGAACGATAGTTTCGCGACAGAAATAAAGAGCTTGAAAGCGGAAAAACCCTTAGAAAGCGCAAGTCGTCTCAAGAAGATCGACGTTTATATAGGAGACGACGGAATTATCAAGTTAAGAAGTAGGACAACGAAGTTCCACGACAACAACGAAAGGAAGATGAATCCCATCATACTTGATGGAAAACAGAAGATAACGCGTCTCCTAATACAACATTACCACAAGAAATTTCTTCACGGAAATACAGCTACGGTAATGAACGAGATTCGACAAAAATATTGGATCCTGGGCTTAAGAGCGACGTTAAAGTTGGTCGCACACAGCTGTCAATGGTGCAAGACAAAGAAGAGTTTACCAGAAATACCCCCGACGGGAGACCTACCGAGCGAGAGACTACAACACCATCAGTTCCCGTTCTCTTGCGCAGCCGTGGACTACTTTGGACCGATGCAAGTAACTATCGGGAGAAGAACTGAGAAGCGCTGGGGGGCATTATTCACTTGTCTCACCACCAGGGCCGTACATCTAGAGTTAGTGCCCTCTCTTAGCACGAGCTCAATGATTATGGCACTTCGACGAATGGCAGCCAGAAGAGGAACCCCAAAAACCATATTCAGCGACAACGGGACCAACTTTGTCGGGGCCAAAAGGGAATTAGAAGAGGCCGCGCAAGAGAAGGGCATCAAGTGGAACTTTATCCCCCCAGGAGCTCCAAATATGGGAGGCGCCTGGGAGAGACTTGTGCGAACAGTCAAGACGGCATTATCAGTGGTTCTCAACGAAAAAAGCCCACCTGAAGAAGTACTCCATACGCTAATGACTGAGGTTGAACACATTGTCAACTCTAGACCTCTCACCTCAGTTAGCATGGACCCCGAAGACGAAGAGGGTCTGACGCCGAACCATTTCCTACTGGGGAGATCCTGCGGAGCAATGGCACCGGGAGAATTCGACGACTCAGAGCTAATTGGGAAAGCAAACTGGAGAACCACCCAAAGACTCGCAGACCATTTCTGGAAAAGATGGATCAAAGAGTACCTTCCCCTCCTAATGCCGAGGAAACTCGAAGGGAAAGTAACCAAAGACCCAAAGGAGGGAGATATCGTGCTAATAGTGGACGCCACGTTACCACGAAATTCATGGCCTCGTGGAGAAGTTATCAAGACGTATCCTGGACCAGACGGGAGAACCAGAGTGCTGGACGTGCGGACATCGGGAGGAGTACTTCGCCGCCCGACTCGACGGATCATCGTGCTGGTTCCTGCCGCACCGTCGCCTCCAGAGGATGAAGTGCTGCGCACCGTGGGGGAGAATGTTAGCGACGGCACGTAACTGACTGATTTTTATTTATTTCTAATTAGATTTTACTTTTTTAATTGTGATAATAATGTGATTAATTAGTCTAATAAGATGTTTAATACTAATTTAGTCTAATAAGAAATTTAAGTGTTGTGCATTCCTGCCGCCTGGCGCCGCTACTTGTAGTAAAATAAGCTTAAGTACTAAGAAAAGTTACCGTAACGAGAGCCATTTCAGTATTTTTGTTATTTTAGAGCGTAAATTAAGGTTTTTAGTATTGTTTTTTGTAAATATAAGTAGGTAAACCCCTCCTGATATTGGGGATGTAAGGAAAAGGTTGTAAGGGATGTCTGACCACAAAAAACAGCATGTTTTAAGTTTTTCATATAAAAAGTCACCTGCGCTCTGATTGGTCGAAGACGATCGATTAGTGCCGTGTGCAAAACTAAGGGGCTGTGATTGGTCAGAGCTGCCTATAAAAAAGGGGCATTTTTCCGTGGTCAGGCATTCCAAATCCAGCAGTATCTCAAGAAACATGAAGAATAAATAAGAAGAAACTTCTGAAGATCAGTGTTATTATTTACTCCAGTCTCCACCACCGCACACTCTCCAGTCAACATCCCGCCAGCGAACCCGCTCCACACTACGTCGCAATAGTCACAAACACACGAGCGTCAACAGGGAGAGAATCTCACGTCCCAGCCGCCGCGGGCGTAGCACCGGGCGTCGGGGGCCACGTGGTGGCTCCCGGCCACCGTAGGCGCGGGCCTGTGGACGGTGAGTAATGGGTTAGCTCACCGTCCGTCCGTCTTATGACGACAGGCCGTGTCGACGGCGCGTTCGTGTTCCACGCGCGCCTCAAAGAGATGTCAGCAACCAAGAAGGGGCCCGCAAGGGCCGATGCCTGCCGGGGCTGCGGGACTGTTCGAAAGAGATACCGTGGCCCTGGAACACAAAGGGCAATGAAGGAACATGGATGGGTTTTAGTCAGTAAGAGTCTGACACTCCCTCCCACTCCACCCAGAGCGGGAGAAGTCATTTGATGATTTCCCATCCGTAAAAAAAAAAAAAAAAAAAAAAGGCAATACCGACCACATCTCTTGAGACTTAGGTACCAAATGAGAATAACATATATCTAAGTAGTTCAAAACCTGTATGTACGTATGTACATCAAAAACAATTAACCTTTGCAATAAAATCTCTTCACATAATTAGTGACAATTCAATTAATAACATTAATTCACCACAAATGTATGAAAACAAATTACCTGCACCAATTCAGGAATAATTCAAATTAAATATTTATCCACTTGTAGTGAACCTGTAACGCGACACTATCAATTTTATTAAATTAACTCAACCATTTGATCAACTGCTAATTGTACGTTCACAATATTTTAACATTTTAAGCTCCAGAATGGACCAATTACATCGCTCGATTTAAAACTGAAATACTTGTGAAGCTGACAGCGCGTCGATCAAAAATGTCGAAAGTCATTGAATCATCGAGCTGAAATCGACATCAGATTGTGCTTTGTAATTTCTTTTTTATTACGTCAAACCTAGCATAATATCATACCTGTGATCACTAAGGAGCTAGGCAGAGGTGTATCAATAGTACACCCACATTTCGCCAGTTGAGTTTAAGTATCATGTTATAGGTGGCAAGCTCCTGATGAAAAAATCCAGATGGGAATCGAATCAAAGCCCTCATACTCAGCAGTAGCCTTACGAATTCTAGACCAAGGTAGAGGTAGTATTATTTCAGACATAATAATGGTTCTGGCTAATATCTCGTCGATTGATAGATTTGGTACCCTTATCACTTTCAATTAGGCACTGCCTTTACAAACTGCTATAAAGCACTCTATCTGCCCCTTAGGGGAACTGGCGTGAAGAATTACTCAAATAACTCTTCAACGGAGCACGATATTATAACAAACACGCTTGGGAATATAAAAGGAGAGCTTTAGGAAACAAAGCAGGGGGCATTGAACTATAGTACATAAAAATGTGGGTACATAGTAGTAGCAGTAATAAAAATAAATAAACGACCACTTCACACTATACAACAGTTTATAGCTTACACTAAAACTAAATAAAACACTCCGCTAAACGATGTTCTTCGCGAAGTTTATTGTACCGAATAGTAATGGTTTCCTCAGTTAATAAATCTAGGACATTGATTTTCTATTGATGATAAGCCAAATTATGATGGGATTTCATGAAAAATATGTACGTTTTCCATCCCACAATCACAAATAAATAATTATATTCCTTTCGCCTTTATTAACTACTAGCGGCCTGTCCCGGCTTCGCACGGGTGGACATTTATTTTCCCCTAACCCCCCCTAATTTTTTCTAGTAAGAAATATAGCCTATGTTACTCAGGGATAATGTAGCTTTCTAATGGTGAAAAAATTTTAGAAATCGGCACAGTAGTTTTTGAGTTTATTCATTACAAACATACACACACACAAAAATACAAATCTATCCTCTTTATAATATTAGTGTAGATATCTGTCTAGCCTCAAAAGTAACAAAGCAAGCCTGTCCCGACACAAAGTAAATGCCCAAAAAGACTACAGCTACTAAACAAGCTGAACCTCATCCTACCCTCACATGTACGTAAAACGATTAACTTTTTTTTGTTATAGAAAGAGGGTAGATGTAAAACTGACGTCGGATGTCCAACGCGTTGTATTAATATTCTAGTCAGGGGAAACCTCTGTGATACTGCGGTTAAAAGTAAGGACAGATGGGTCCGGGTGAGAGAATGGGTCAAGAAAGGAACTTCTTTGAAAAAAAAAACAGGAGTGCTTAGAATATCCTGCTAAAAATGTAACGTAAGGGTCTGATAATCACTGCATAAAGTTAGTTATGACAGACCTAAAACCTAAAAATTGTTAAGCCATACTGTAATAAATGACATAGCTATGAAAACTGTTTATTACTTCGAGGGAAAAATCTAGGTTAAATATCCAACCAATAACGTTACTTCAGTGGAAAATTCCCCCACTGCGGTTTTGACGTCACAGGTTAATATATCCCGAATTCCGTGAATATCCCACTAAGTAGTGGAGGTAAGTTTTTTACGGTTATTACCGGGTTGCCAGCGTTGGCAGTGTTGGCGGTGTTGCCAGGGTTGCCAGTGGGAGTGCGTTATGTGGGTAGGATCGGTCGGCAACGGCCCAGATGTAGGGCGGCGGCGGTTAAGAGCAATCCCTTGTTCGCTAACCGCTTTGTTTAGCAACTGTCACTTACAGAGGGTGTGTCGTTTGTTTATAAATCTTTTAGGAGCATTTATTGGAAACACTCTTCTTACCTATATAACTGTCAGCAGCGATTCTGTCTTCATTGACACGCTTAACTTTTTAGTGACCCTAATATGTTTCTGAAAGATAAAATTAATAACATGCTAAGTGGTACTTTACAAAGTAATTACGCCTCATATGAGCAGGTTATCTCCCGCGTCCGCCCAGCTTTTGCACTCCGCAAGATGATTAAACTAATTACCTCGGCTCCCTGGATTAAAATCCCCAGGACGTACTACGGCACAAAATCGGTGTAAATATTTTCTCCTAGGGCTGCGGTAAAGGGCCCACATCAGAAATTATTTACAACACTATTACATGTGCCATTAAGCTACCATTATGGCCCCAGCGTCGCCATTTTGATGCCGAATTACATTTTACTCGATTTAGTCTAATAGCACGCGCGGTTGCCTTCTCCACTTTGACTCGTAATGGTTGACTTCAGTTTCTCAGGGCAAAACGTACTATTACGTGAATTGCTTGTATTTAAATCAGTCCCACGTTGGGCGCCAACATCGAAGTGCTCCAAATCCCTTTTGATCTTCGTAAGAATCGAGTAACGAGAGACTTCAGACTCTAATTTAAGTGAAATTCTAACATTCATGAAATCATGACACTAGGTCTCGTAACAAAATAATATTTACCATCTGAGATTTCGTTCTACTTTAGTATTCAAGTCACTAAGTAAAACATGTTGTCATCTAGCTTTTATTGTACCCTACAGCTTTCAACAAAAACTTGTATACCCCAGTAGCCCAGATTGCGGCAAAAGAAAATCTTACGCAACCGTATACTTTTCCTCGAATAAAAACTCTTATTCATAACAATTTTCATGAAAGGCTCGTGTGGAATACTAAGAGAGAGTGAAGCTGTGAGGCCGTGAGAGCCCAGACTCGTTAATTCGGAACAAACCCGGTACAAGCGACTCACATGGCAACTGAGAAGCCGCAGAGAAGGGTAGGAAGGGAAAATTAAGCAAAAACTGTTATACGTCGTGAGGAATTGATTCGGAGTGGCAATGTGTTACGAGGAGATTGAGTGCGGGTAGAAACAGATTTGAAATAAGAGCGGGAAATGTTTGCTTCTTATGGTCGGTGGAAAATGCGTACATTTGTTCTCGGCGTATTTGCCCGTCTGTCAGAAAATTGGGTATGGTTTTGAGCAAATATTATCTTTATTGAAAAGCTTAGGGCACAAAAACAACAATATTGGTAGAGTATCAGAAAATACCGTAGGGCCTAACCCAAGGGAGGGTAGGAATATTCAGCTACCTAAGAGTTTACGTTAATCCTGTCGAAAGTCGTTTGAGATATGCTTTGAAAGCAATAGTCAGTTGTTTGGTTAGGCCCTTTGTTTCTTTACGACTTTCAAAAGTAAACTTCAATATAAAAATATCATCAGAGAATATTCATTCGGAGTGTGTTATTACAATTTTCCCAGAGTTAAGAAGTTTTAACTTCCATACCAAAGCAAACTTGTGTGAACTGAACTGGCCAATGGAACACTAACTCCCTCTAACACGATTCGCCTGAAAGCCACCTCGCCGTAATGAGCACGAACTAGGAACTATAAACTATTGTGAACTTTCACATAATTAATATGCGGAGAGCGAGCGCTGATAGTAATGAGGTACTAAGTGACGTCACTAGTCGTTAGACGTAAGTTTTGAATTAGGAAGGCGATGACGTCATATTTTTCGACGATTAAGATTTGATTTTAGTTCGCGTCTACTTGGTTATTTGAGCCCCTACCTGGGTTTTAGTTTTTTAGCTTACAGTGGTAAAAGGAACATGCCGTTTGAAAGACTTTGGCAGGGGGAGTTGTTTATAAGCATTTGAGAGAAAGTGTCATGAAATATTAATGTAACAAGATGAAGGAGTTAGTTCCAATTACAGCCACGCGCCCATGGAGTTCACGTATGACTGAAGCTTAGCTTTTACGAATAGGGTAGGCAGACACATTGAATCCTTTTGCCGTAGGCTCAAGGAAAACTTCAACCGTTTATTTTGGTCTGATTTTGTGCTTATGTTCAAAGAACTGTCGAAAATATGCACAATATTTCTTTTATTTTTATTTTATTTTATTTTTAGTATTATACAGTCTAGACGATGCGGCCTCTGCGCCCCAATGATACCTAAAATTGTGTTCTGCGCAGCTTTACGTTAGATATTCCGAGCCCCCATAAAGTTTGAACTGCTATACCTGCGCAGACCGTCATTTGCAGCTAACTTCCGAGCCGCCATAAAGTTTGAACCGAACAGTCTCTACTCTAGTCAAAATGAACTCCTAATATACCTGCTACTCACAAGTCACTCCTATTACACGACCTCACAATACCCAATTTTGAGCCCCCGACAGCATAATACACTGTTGCCTTAGTTTCGGTCTGTTGCTAGTTATCCCTCGCAGAGAACAATAGCACGAGATGTGTGGCGTTCAAACACAGCGCAAATATGAAGTTAAGCATGGGATTATTGTGTGTACTCTGTATGTTGTAAGATTTGCTTTGCAAAACTGATTCATTTCATACACAATTGATATGGGGGCAGCGCTATTTGTTATGTAAGGGAAGGGAAGTTTTCTATGGCTTGAACAGTTCCGGGCCGTTTACTTATTTCAACAGATAATCGGCAAACGGCCAGTGTATGACGCCCTTTTCGACTAGGTGATCATTTGATCAACAAGAACTTGAAGAAAGATATTATCCAGAAGGTGGATGGATGGTGAAAGCCTGGGTTGATTAACAGTGCTAAGAAAACAATTTATTTTTCATTAAAATTCTACAATAATGCTAATTCTACGGGTCTTAGCGCTGCAATCGACTTAATCTTCCAGACAACCTTTGAGCATTAGGTTTCCCTACATTAAGTGAATGTTCTGATTCCAGGAAACGAAATAGTTCCCGAATGACTCGCAAAAGCTAGTCCCTAATTTAAATAAAACTAAATGAGACCCAAATTAGAATTTCCCATCCCAGGTAAAACTGCCAAAAAACGGGCTTCGGTCCCTAATTACAGATAGTTGTAGAAAGCGGTAGTCTGGCTGGAGTCCCAACTTTTTGCGGGTAGTCGTAGAAAGTTGTTCTCATTAGAGTGAGCCGAGCTAATGTCCATGTGTGACGGACATGTTTCGTAAATAACCTTTTTGGGTAGAAGGATCGAGGTTTTTCGAAGGTCGAAACTATAAAGTGAAGTATGTAAATGAACTAAGGGATTATCGGTTCTAAATCATTTGCCTATTTTCCATAGGTACAAAAATCACAGAATCAGGAAAAACAGAACGCCACCTGATACGATTCTTACATACTTAGTTATTTTACTTAGTCCACGATCATCGGGTCATACACGCACCCATCCTTTCTGAAGACCATCACCAATCAGGTCAGAGTATGTACTCTTAGGGCGATATAATTCACATCTGCCTAAAATAAAAGTCTTTAGTTAGTCGTCTTTCATTCATTCTCTCTACATAGCCAAAACAAACAAGCATATACTCTATTGTTTGTTGTGTTAAATTGAAACGAAATTAGGTCACACGTAACGATATTTCTTTTTAACCTACAAAGGTGGGTTGTCATAAAACACAACGCTGCTGGTCAGGGTTCCCTTATTTCTCCGCTCTAACCTCCGGGGGATCGGCCAATTTCATTGAAGTAATATGTTGTGTGGACTCAAAAGGTACTCTTTGCTTTTATTAACGTACCGTTCACGACCTGACGTTATGCGACGCGACTTACAACAAGCAAGCGTGTGCGTCATTTGTTTACTTCGCGCTGATGGCGTGCCCTCAGCAATTTCTTTCACTGGTTTTAACTGCAGTCGCTGTAATAGCACGCATGAACATGTAGTTTATGACTAAACAGTTCAATCTTTATTTTTTTAATGTTATTAGAAATGTACCGACTAGTTGCCTGGTCATATTTGTAGTCAGCGGATAGGATAGTCGGTAAAAAGCGCCGACATTTCGCCGACAGTGCAAGCGACTAAGCTGTTCATGAAACGTCATGTACATTTCAGATGGCCCCTGAACTCCACCAAAAGCAATGCCCGGCCAAAGTCTAAGTCGGCCCTTCTCTGATTGTTATATCATAATTGATTTATTACAGCAGCTAATTATTTATAGAAATACATTGAAATACTAGATACATTAAGATCAAAGACCCTTATCCCCCAGACGTTTTCCATATCCAACGGAGGCGGACACGGATGTCCGGCCATCCAGCGACTGGGAGGATGTGTACATACGGCATATTATCCACCTTTATCCACCTAGCTCCGTTAGAACCGGGAGATGTTCCGTATTCTCATGAGAACCATATCAAATGCTACCTTCATATTATTTCGTTGAAATATACTCTAGCTAGATATTACTGCTTGGAGAAGCAGGAAACAGTTGCGTACCTGGAACAAATGATAAATGATTTATTAGTGTTATATTTCATAATAGCAATATCTATACTAATATTATAAAGAGGAAACCTTTGTATTTTTGTATTTTTGTATGTTTGTATTGAATAGGCTCAAAAACTACTGGACCGATTTCAAAATTTCTTTTACCATTACTTAGAGGGATTCTTCCGAATCCGTATAGGCTATATTTTATCCCGGAAAATAGATAGGATTTTTCGTGGTAGTGAAAATTGTGGAGTAAGGCGTCGAAAAAACTGCCGTACGTTAACGATTCTCGCGAACGCTGCCTAAATGGTTAGAGATGTATGGTTGACTTCTATAGAAAAGTTGTAGAACTCAATAATGCCTACAAAAAAGTCCGCGATAGTATAAACCAAACATTTATATTTTAGCCATTATAACCACTTTTCCATAGAATAAAAGTAATTAAAATTATTAGCCTATGTTTATTGATCATATTATCGTCAAATACTAATCCTTATCCAAATAAACTATTTATTGAGCAAGATTGTTTCAATAGCTATAAATTACTTTTTATTTTATTCCAATCGGACAATCCATTCAAAAGATATTACGAATTTAAAATTGTAAAGACTTGCGAACGGATGAGGCCTACAGAGAAAAATGAGCATCGGACGAACAGCATAGTGGTACCAGACAAGAAGTGCCACAAACACTCCACAAAAGCTTAAAAAATAAATGTCCACCCGTGCGAAGCCGGGGCGGGTCGCTAGTTTAAAATATAAGTAGAAGTCTGATAACGTTGTAAAATTAGACGTTTTAGGAATAATTAGTTTCTAATAAGGGCTAATAAACAAAGTCAATTAACTATAAACAGCGGTAAAAGACAATTAACTAATACGAATATTGCCAATCCCGAAAATAGCCCAATTATGTTACCACCACACTTGATCGTTTCTCGGAAACCTCGTAACTGAACACATTATAATTAGACAATAAACTACACCACTTCATATATCAAAGTTCAACATAGCACGTTTTCTTTGATTCGACAGGCGAGACCGTATCGCGTCAATATACCATATTTAATAATAATACGCGAGGGTAATACCTGTGGTAATACCGGCAGGTGGTAATGAAACACACATCAAACGCGATATTGCCACGTTCGCCGTCAGACCCCACTTCGTGGCAATCACACCTTAAACACCTTTCATGTGAAATGCTTACGACTGCGCCTTAAGTTGTTACTTTTCTTGATATTCAGATTTTACGCGAAGAAGTGGTGTCTGTGGGTATAAAGAAATGCGTTTTTGTGTTATGGAGTGAGATGAATGGCGAGATTGAGTGATAACATTCTTTTGAAAAATCTGACTTTTAAAAGGGCCTTAATATCTCAATCTAAATATCGCTATCGACTGTGAGAAGCATTCTCCATTATATGCCATTTTAGTTAAGAGCGTTTACGAGTTACGGCATTTCATGCAAACTTTCAAATCCTTTTTTTTTCGATCCTTTTTAATCGTGTAAATTAAGACGCTTTCCGCACTAGTGCTTCGTTCTTTCCAACTCCGTGCCACAAATCAACCCGTTTTACCGTATCCTCAGATACGTGGGTAATATAGTAATATAGCAATAACGTGCAAAGGTCAGGTGTCAAATATATTATATCGAATCCCTAGTGAGTCTCACTTCGAAATATAAAGGTCATGCTTGAAGCTTATGATTCAACACTAGAGGGCCTATCGTATATCTAACGCGTATCATAACGCAGGACCTGTGTACTATGATACTTGTGCGATATGATATTTAGCGACACTTAGTACGTGTAGCGACAGCTATCGTTTACAATTGCGTGTTTGTGGCACAAGTACACATTCACTTGTTTTACGCAGTTAAAGCTATTTGACTAAATAAACATAAAGTGGCATTCCATCGGCGATTATGTTTAAAAGTGAAAAATGTATTCGATTTACATGGGCTACTGAAAATCGTATGTCCATGCTGTTGGAAGTCGTCCTGGAAACATAAAACACTTCAAAACCGATTGTCAATTTCTATGTCCTCAGGAATACAGAACAGACCTTCAGCCGTAGATAGACCTACATATAGCTTTAGCTATGAATAAGCAGACAGCCATTTAACTTCAACCTAAGGAAAACTTCTTTAGGCAACATTTTGACACAGAACATTAAAGCCAAGCCAGTCGGTATTGGAGAAACAAAACTAAAATGTAACTCCAAGTGTTTACAATTTAAGTCTTGCCATATAAAATAAACGTAATAACACAGACAATATCAATAAAATATTCTCGTTGAATAGATAATGTTTCTGCTAAATTAAACGTAACATTATTTACTCCGCATTGTGTTAGTCTTAAGTTTATTTCCAAGTTACGACGGTCATGATATTAAAGCGCTGGAAATTGAGGAATAAAATGTAAACCAAGCGGTTGGTTTCATTTGTGCGTATAGTTTAATGAAACCGTTTGAATGAGTCATCATAAAGATTCGAAATAAGGCTTTTCTCACTGGGAGAAATTGAAGAAGGATCACTTGTGCGCGTGGACAAATTCGGTACTAATACCGCCATTTATTTTTTCTATAAGCACATTTTCATTTGCAAGTTTATCAACAGCTCCTGCCAACCTCATTCGAGCAAAAAATCCCTGGAGCCTTGTTATCAATTTTGCCAGCCAGATATTTTATGTCTTCGTAGGTCATGTAAATGTTATCCAAAACGTTTTACCATGTAAGTGCTCATTCACACTAATCCGTCAAAGACGATTCGTGTTTTTTGACGAATCGTCTTTTTTCACGAATCGTTATTTTGATTTGTATGGGCGGCTATACATTTTAATTGCCTGTGTTCACACGATTACGGAATCGTGAAAAATGACGGATACGTCTTAAATGACGTTTCGTCTTTTTTCAAAAACCTTCAGTTTTAAATCACGAATCGTTATGACGGATCGGTCGGGACGACTATGCCTTGCACTGCACCCACACACTACGACCGTTCCTTGACTTGTAAAGACATGTCGCGCAAATAATTAAGGTAATACCAACACAAGATAGTCATATTCACATCCATCGTGTTGGATAGTTCGTCCAAGACTGAAGTCTGAATCACGAATTCAGTGTGAACATCTATTCGGATATTTTGATGAATCGTGAAAAAACTCGATTCCGTATGCAATGTGAACGTTCATCCGTCATTACGTATCGTCTTTTTTGACGAATCGTCGTTGACGGACCCAGTGTGAATGAGCCCTAAGCCACACAAAGCGCTGCCTCGTGTTGCTCAACCGTGCTGCACCCTAGAACTGCTCGTTTGGTAGTATTGTCTGCCTTTTGTTACAACTGGCAATTGAAAAAGTCCTCTGGCAATGACAAAATTGCAAAGGCGTAGATAAACTAACCGACGGGATTGAATATTACTTACCTTATTCCCTTGGGGGTTAGGCAGAAACTACAGAATGCCTTACTTATCGAAACCATACATATATTTTTGTTGCTTCGTTCAAGTTATTTCATGTAGTCATACGCGAACGTCAGTCGCGAGTATTACGCACCTAATTTTTTTGAGTATTACTTTATCAGCATTAAGCATACTCCCATTTCTGTTTTACCCGTTATTACTAAGCAGAACTGCGTAATTGATTGGGTTCAGAAACCTCTCCAAACGACTTAAAGTCTACTTCAATAAGTAGTGAATTATTTCGGGGAAGTAATAAGCAAATTGCCTCCTATCAAGGGTATTTGTGAAGTTCGCGCAAGTTCCACACTTCGTGTGTATTCAATAAAGTCCAATCAAAACTTGTCGGCTTATTTAACGTTATTAACTCTTACAAGGTTCGCCCGAGCCAATTATGGCAATGGCTGAAACTTGCCAAGTCCGTCACTTACGCCAAACGTAAACTGGGATAATAATTTGTCGTGGGTCACTTTGAACCATTGTTTATATAGCGAGTCAGGTAATTGGGTTTGTGGTCGGCCACCGCGGCAGGCGCAGTGTTGTCGGAGAACTTCGCCCAAGTTCGGTTAACTTCGGAAAGTTCGGCGACAATACGGGCGCATGGTCTTTTGTCAACACACTCTTTGAAGTTTGCCAAATTGGGATTTTATTGGCGGGAATTAAAAAGCGGGAAACTGGGATGTGGTTAGGATTGGGGTCAGAGAACGTTGAAACTATTTCGTGCTCGGTAGTTACTGTAAAATCCAGTTATTTAAGAGATTTTGAATCATCTATCTAAACTAAAGTTCAACGAAATGCCTATTCAAACGTTGCACAATCACTCTTCTGGTAGTTCAGTTATTGTTGTTCAAAACAAATTTATAATTGGCAATAAGCTGCAGAAAGTTCTAGATCTGAACCGAACGAAGCAACATCCAATACCATTCCCGATACCTGCGAACAATACGAGAGCAATTCTCAATATTATTCAGAATGGCATAATCCTGGACAATAAATACTGGGCACGTCTTGTTTCAAATCGTGATAATGCTTCCATACAAATTGCAGGTCGTTAAGATGTCGTTGTAATCATGGACGGCATTCAGACGTATACGGGGTCTGCGCCGGGGTCTAAGCAGCTATCTCGACGATATTTTACTTTACACACAACGGAAAAGGGAATGAAAATAAAAGAATATATTATTCCTGGTTTGGGAGGGAGAAAAACAATGTGTTGGTGTTACTTTTATCTTTGTAAATCTTGAAATATGACTACGGAAATGTTGTGGGGAAAATGGAATAGATGATGTATGGGATTTAGAATTTGGGAAATTTACTTTTGTCACTTATTGCAGCAGGGTAAATATCTTTCTACTAACCATCGCCCTGCCTAGTCTTTTCCCAACTATGTCGGAATCGGCTTCCAGTCTGACTGGATATAGCTGAATATCAGTATTTTAAGTGGAACAAGTGCCAATTTGACCCCCACAACTTGTAACTAGGTATTACCACTACTATTGTCACAATATACTCAATCACCGAAAGAAAATTAATGTTTTATTAGCTTTCAAACCAAGCTCATTTTCTAATATTCCATCTATCTCCAATGGACCATTTCAATTTCAATTTCCCAGAAATCCAAGCGTGATTTTCTTACGTAAACAAAGAGAGGGTACCCGGAAATCCGTGCAAGTGACAGAGGATGAAACAATACATGGATGTTAGGGAAACGATAGTCAAACACAGTGAGCGCCGCAAAGTGGGCGAAACAACATGGCCGACAAATAACCGATCGTATGTGACGTCAGACGTCAGACGTGTGTCAACTGAACAAGATGGCGGGGGAGATTTGTATTAAGTATTTTGGAGATGTTAGTTGTTATTTGTTTTTGTACGGATAAAGAGAGTGTAAATGTGTTGTTACACAAACGGCGGGACACTTGATATCGTGACTTGCCTATCCTTTTACTTGAACATTACAGAAGTTGATGTATACTACTGAAAGTGCCAAACTCGTCGCCAAATTTTGGACTGATTCATTTCAGATTGCCATTGAGACGAATAACCGCCTTAGTTTTCGGGAGAACATGTATGATTTTATGAGTTTGTGTGATTCAAAGGTATTTAGATTATTTTGATGCGTTTGCAAATGCGTTATTCTTCTTAGGTGTGTCGAGGTTTGCAATGCGCTTCCTGATCTGATAAAACTCATGTCATGACATAAAGCACTCGGAGGAAGTATTCTCATTATCTACACTATTCGAAACTAAGATTATAACTATATGTAAATATCATTACTGAGGTAATTTCTAGATCTCTAGGCAAAGTTTGAAATGAAGACCTGAAAATTAAATACCGATTTAAGTGATTCCATACTTTATCGTCCAATTATTATTGAGAATTATTGTTTATTGAGAATTTTCTGGAAGAACAACTATTGTTTCACATTAAAATTGAAAGATTCTATTGGTTAGATCTTATTATGACAATAGTTCCCCGAAGTTATTGTACGGCGATATCTTAGTTGATGGCAACGTAAGGAATTCTTATAAAAGTCTGGAAATATGAAAGATATTTCTTTCAAATACTATACTTATTTGAAAGAAATATCTTTTACGATATTCTTGACCCAGTAACTAGTGCTGCGGGATTTTTTTTTCTATCTCCTCGATATTCAAAGGCACTACAGTCTACAATAAGAGCCCCGAGGTTGAATATTCATCTAAAAACATTACTCGTGGCCATCATTATTTCTTTGTCATGTCCCTGCCAATTTAATTATCCTTTCGAATTACTTAGGGCGGAAGAACATTGAGCAAACACAATAAAACATAAACACACGCCATTTTCCCAAGTTATTAAAGCTGGCTTAAGTTTGAACAGGAGCTCCTCAAGAATACTCCATTTCAGCGTGAAATGATTGCTGCCGTAAAATTTCATAGCTACCCTCACATGTTACAAAATAAACTTATACAGGTGTATAACAACATATCATTGCTGAACTATAAAAATTTGAACGTGTTGAAAACAATAAAACGTTTTTCGTCGCTTCCCGCTTAGTTGGCGCCCACGTGGGACTCATTTCAATTATAACGGACGAGAGGAGAATAACATTTGCAACTGAATGCTGTTAACTCTATAACAGGTTGTTTTATTAATAAAATAAAACTCGTCTTGTTTTGTGTGAACTGTGTGACAACTTCAAATATTACCAAAGTTTATTTCCATAAGTTAAACGTTGTGTTTGCATTAACTACTTCAGCTTCTTAACAAGTAGTGGTTTAATATGTTATAAATGTTCCCATTACGCTACCGCAGCGAAAGTAATTACAGACAAGAATCATATTTAAACATGTTTGCCGAAACCCACTTCATGTACTAAATCAAACTTGAAGATATGAGCAAGCTCCCGCTTTAATTACTTTCCTCAATCCAAATACACGAAGAATTCTAAATACCCTCATATCTGGGTAAAGTTCTTACATGTTCGGACAAGTTGGAAGTTTGAAGAAGAGGGTTTTAAGCCGAGATCCAGTTGCAGAGGAAGGGCAGCGAGGGATTGAACACAGAATTAATTGAAATAGCGAGATAAGAGTTTGAGGAGCCGTCTTCTGGCGTGACTGTCAGCCTTAATCCGCCGCTTACACGGATAATCCGGCGAGTTTGAGTGGACTGCTCACTGTTACCCCGTTCGTAGATCATGCGGGCTCCCGAATATGGTCGGCTTTCAGTTTTTGCGGGTGGGATTTAAAATGTTGACGCGTTCCGGTATTTGAGTGAGACAGTTACCTAAGAGGTTAATTTATTTATGTGGAGCGTGTTTTTGTGAGGCTTATGTGGGATCACGGGAGTCCGATTGTTTCATGAAATATTATGCGATTACGTCATCCTTTTGTTAAATTATGGGGTAGAATACTGCTTATTTTTTAAGCATATCAGTAACTTGAGTAATATAATATAAAGTAATCTTTTTAAACCAACAAAGACTTTGTGGGATCCCTAGGTAAACCACAACAATGGATAATTTCATATACAAGAAACAAACAAAATAGGAACAATTTCTATATCGGATTATGTACATATTAAGCCATCTCCCAATTTGTCTTTTTGTTCACAAAATGAATAAGATCCAATCTTCTCAGAATTATTTATGTACAAAAATACTGATTTACTTTTGTGAAAGAAGGCGGTTTGATTGACAGGTCAATTCGTTTGGTTTGGCCGGGAAAGCGGAGCCTTTATCAGGATTATGACAGAATAACTTTCGCGATCGTTTTCATATTGTGCTTGGAACAATTATTTTATATATTGCTTGGTTGTATAAGTGCTGGCTTTATTTTTCGATATAATATAAGTTCTAAATTATATTATTTTACTGTTATTTGATTGATTAAAGGCAAAAAGAACTAATATATCTTTTAGCATAAGGATATTTTACGTATAATATGAGTTCAAAACCGTATAAACGACAATGCACGACAATACGTATCTACCTAACCCTTCGTGAGTCCCAGGTGACTGACGGCTATGAATGAATCATGAACATAAAAATATATTGGCGCCCACCGTGGGACTACGTCATAACTGAATCTGACCATCGGAATCCATCTTATTCTATTTTTATGACGGTCACCGTGTACCCGCAAACAAAGCAATGTACGGGAAACCAAAGTTGCCGATATATCGTATTTTCCGTACGACCATAAAACGTGGACAATGGGGTTTATTTTTCTTTATTCCAAACGTTTTGTCCTTCGTGACGGCTTTCATCCTTTATCTAGACAAATGGGGACGGCAGGGCTGTTCAGGTGGGCGTTGCAAGTGCACATTTGAACTAATGTTGTGATAAGTCCCTTTTTATGGGAAAGAAATAAAAGGAAACGACTTGTCTGTTTCTCCTAGTCTTGCAAACAGAACATCTTAAATCGGTTTGCAAAGTGCAGTACTATTTGAGAGAAAAGCTTCATCACATTTTCTTTTCGGATTTTGTCTGGTTATAAATATTTATGTTAGTTTTGGTGTCGAGCCTGTCACTGTGGTAAAATGACATTTCGTGCTGATCATGTAGAAAATAAATCTCCAAAAAACCTATCAAGTGATTAACCCATTATCAAGGGAAGCGAAGAGAAGGGAAACATTTCACTGAAGGTTACCTCTACCCTCAGCCCCTTACTTAACCGACCCTATATCCGGCCATGGAGTTTACACCATTTACGGGTTAAAAGCAACATGAACCTCATCCATCCACTCTGTGAAAGCCTTATATCAACTCAACCCTATTGAAATTATATATGTTCTGTGTTTCTTTTAATTTAAAAACCTTCGACCCTTTTAAAGAAATAAAAATAAAACAGTGATATATTCCAGGCATAGACCTTTTGAAAGTAAGCCTAAGTGCTGCGTATTTTCTTTCAATTATTAAAATACAAAATGCTGTGTAAAGCATAAACGAAATTGAAGTGTATTGAGAGTCGACGGGCATAAAATAAGATGTTTTGATGTAATTGAGTTCAAAATCTTTGAACGCATTTTCTTAGAAAAAAATAATCTAAATCTTAAATGACGCTATGAATAAATTCCATTAACATATCTTTGTTAACACAGAGCCAACGAGCGTGAAACGTATGTACATAAATAACGCTATCTGCTCCAGAGCCAGCACTAAAAGGGTAGTCAACATTCAACAAAGCCTAGACCCGGAATCAGTGAGCGATACAAATAAATCAGAAGTTGCCGCTCGTCTCCTCTATAATCCGGGATTTATCCGGCCGGCTTATCAGCGGATGGCACGCGACGCGTCCGCTCCGCGCGGCTTCCGCGCGATAAATTACAAACTTCGCCCGAAATAAACAACTTTAGCTTATTAAATTGGGATTTAAAATGCAAAACGTGGAACTAAAATAATTTAGGCTTGCTGATTTATGTGTTTTCGTTTTGTTTCTATCGAGATTCGTATATTTTGTAGACTTTTTTATTTGGATTTAAAATTGTCTTGCAGATAGCACAAATAAAGCTTTCGTTTTTAGTTATAAAATAGAACGTGGTTTCGTTTAGTTTTAGCAAATTGAGAAACAGTATGTTTAATAGAAGTGTAAAACCGCTCGAGGCGATTCGTTGCGGTCGAGTGATCGGACTTTCGTAACTTTCGTGTGTCAACATACGTGTTTTGAAAATATAACATGTTTTATAGGTACTGTGAACAAGCTCTGGTTTTGGTAGATTTTGTACTATACGAGTTAATAGTCCCCAAAAATATTGATATTCATCCGCACATTACCAAGTACCAACCACGTTAAGATTCTGAAAAAGTTTAGAGACACAAGAAGACAGAGACAGAAAGCCCAAAAACATTATGTTTCAGTCAATGACATCCCAGAAATAAACAACTTCGACAGTGTATTCATTCAAACTTATAACTTAACTACATGGAGCATCTCTTCGGTCCAATGATCTGACAATGAACCCTCCACGAGGTCCTTTGACAATCGTTGGTGAACCTAGTTCGGTTTCCGAGTCACCGAGCACCGACATAATCGAGTAACTAGTATTTTGGGTAATGACCTAACTAATAGTTACTACGACAGTGGCTTGTTTGGAAGGCACAGTTTCCGGAACGGTAATGTCCTTTCATTACTGAAGCTAGTGGTACTGCGAAATCCGTCATTTTACCTGAATTGGATGATACAACAAACAACAATAACGGTGGGTTTATATGTAAGCTTTTTTCCAACAGAGAAAGCAACAATGGTATTGAAGAAAACGAAGGTTTATTACCATCAAATCACTACAACAGTATTAAGTGCTTTTACTCAGCAATAAAAACAACCAGTTATTCCAGTAGGTATCGCATTACTCAGAAATGAGTAAATGGCAGATAGGCAGTCGCCCATTTAAATACAAGTTTTCAGATGCATTCGGTTAGACTAGAAGAACAACAAAGAAAGGAAACAAAAGAGAGGAATAAACAGGAAATTCCAAAAAAGTAACGTTTTGTAAGTTCCCAAAATTGCGCAAAAAGACGGTACAGGACAGTAACCTTTCTAATAGATTTACGATACAAATCTGTCCAGACATGAACCCTACACTGACACTACAAGCGCCCAAGGTTGCGATTCAATCGATCCCGCTTACCCCTCTGCCCGACCTTTAGTGTCCAAGTCGTGAATCAGAAGTTACGACGTCGGAACTGTTAACGCTAAGTAATGGCTGTAGAAGCATTATGAGACGTTGTACAAGGTTTAAATCAGGCTTATGAAAGTTACCTGTAATATTAGACACACACCTACGATTCCTATTTGCCGACCGGTTTGCCGATCGGTTTTACCAACGACTTGTGTTCCTGCTCCAATGTTCTTCGTGTTGCTGTCTTCTATCCGTTAGTTTTCTTGCAGCAGAAGCAAAGAAATGGATGACAGTATAGAGATGCTTTCAGAAGAAATGTTAAAGAAAAATATGAGACCATGTCTAAGGAAGGCCATGTACAATTACGAATTTTCCAAGCTTGACAACTAGTTGGCTGCTGCAATTAGATTACCGTGTTGTTCGCTTTGTCCCATCATCGTAAATGTATTTAAATGTCTTTGAACAGTATTTAGTTGGAAACAAATGGTTCCTTTTGAGAATTTCCCAAAGCATTTGCAAATCCGTCAAGGGATCACTAAGCTCCAGTTTCCACCCTTTTACTTACATCCGCCTGAGTAATATGAAAGAATATTGACATTGATTGATTGACACATCGAAACTAAACTTTTTTTTGTATTTAACAAAGGAACTAGTTCTGAAACTACGTTTTTTCAAACCATACTAATAATGCGAATGTGTCTGTATATCTGTTTGTTACTTTTTCACGCCTCAACAGCTAAACGGATTTCGACGGAAGGAATACGCACAGACCATGACTATTACCACAGTACAATGTGGTTGTAGGATACTTTTTATCCCCAATTTACGAACCCATGGAATAATTTCCGAAAACAACACGGGCAAAGCCACGAGCAAAAGTTAGTTTTCCAACACAAAAGAAAAAGCTGCGGGAAAAGCAATAAAATAAGTGTTACGGCAGCGAATTATACGTCCTACCCGAGTGACATCACAGTGACAAGTGACATAAACATACAGGGTGTCATATTTTATTGCGACACTTTTGACGTGTTTTGTTCTGAGCGTTTATTGAGTGGATCGTATTCGGCCCCGTGGGATTTCGATAAAGTGAAAATGTATACAACAAGAACAGAATAAAGCGATAGCTCAATTTCAAGATGTTTTATTAGGCCTAAAAGTAATAGGCTAGTCCGTTGTGATTAAGTATAAAGGTTTTATCTGAAATTAAATTCAATGTAAATTATATAATTAAATTAAATTCATGTATATTTATTACCTTCGCTTACTACTCGACATTATTAAGCTTTTAATTAATTATTTTTTACAAAAAGACTTATTCTTAGTCTAGGTATTTTTTGTTAATGTTTTTCATCAAAATCTCAAGCAAGAATTTTTCAACTTACAGTAACAAATGTAATCCTATTTAGACGCTTGCTCATGAGGTCGTATTCCTTGGATTCCAAGTTAATAAAGTGAAAATCTCCGACGAAAGTTACTGTATAGTGTTAGCACTCAGAACATTAATATTTGAGTAAAGTGTTACTCCTCGTTTTTATGGGGCCGTCAAGGAATACCTTATTTATTTACAGCACGCGTATAAGTTAAACTTTTGATCCTCGCGGATGAAGGTGGAATACTAATCTCAGCCTTTGGTAGTACACACATACATGTGTTTAAAGAGAATTTGCGGGGGAAGCTGAAGTAGAGACTTTTGAACTGTCTTTATTTGATGTTAGATGTGACGATGACTTCATGAAACGAGGCAGCGAGCAATGGGCGAATAACACCGAAAACTAGACGGTGTGGTTAAACATCATGTCAGGAAAATTATATGAATCTTCATTGGGCTAAACTAACAGTCATTAGGTAGTCAGTGGTCCAAAAAGTCTGACAACCAGTCTTACCAAGGAGTATCGTATTAATAAGTACTAACTGGGTTGTGGAGGTAAGATAGGCAGTCGCTCCATGTAAAATACTGGTATTCAGCTGCATCCGACTAGACTGGAAGCAGCCTTTTCCAACTATGTGGGGTCGCCCACATAGTTGGAAAAGGCTAGGCAGCTGATGATGTAATTGGACTGAACTAGATTCGTAATGCAAGGTAAATAAGTTGTGGTGTACCTACATCGAGAATGACTAATGTAATAGCAAGGACGAAAAGATTAACTGACCCTGCAATTACCAAGAAACAAGCTATTTGCAGTTATTAAGTTCTTCAAGTAATTCCTCGGTAAATATTATAATATTTATAAATAATACGGTACATCATTTTCTGGAATAGAAAGTTTATGAAGTTTCTAGTAATACCTTTGTGCTTGTGAGCTTAGAGGTTCAGCAAATACCCATCCAATTAAAAATATACCGGGAAAAGGATATTAAAGAGGAGTACTCTTAGAAGTTTATTATTGAATAATAAAATGTTTACTAAGAATTTATTCTAAGTAGTTTATGGAACACGCAAAGGTAAATGTGGAAAAGGAAAAATTATGAAAATATTTCGAGGAAATTACGAATATCGCTCGTTATACAGTTTCTCGAATCAAACAACCTGAAAAGATTATACTTTTTTCCAGGTATTATATAATCGAAACGAGATGGACAAAAATATAAACTTCAACAGAAAACTTCGTACGTTTTATACTTGTTTAAAGGTCCAATTCAATCCTAACGAGTTTTTAATACAGACTTAAATCATAAAACGCGATGAATGAATGAACACTGAACAGGCAAGAAATATTTAAAAAGTCGTTGGGTTTAAACTTGCAAGCTGACGTTTTACAACGTTATTACTCAAAGATGGCGTCGTAAAGGTAACGGTTCTCGGAGGCGAGGGAAAATCAAAGCGCGTCTTTAAACAAGTTTTTTAATATCATTTTATATGGCGAATAGTAACTATGTTTGGTAATACTCTAGGCTTTTAGAAATTGGTTTAAAAGTTTTTCCAATATCAAGCTGAAAAAAGTTGTGGTCATAAATCTTCAATTCTCTTCTAAGTTTCCCGCCAGATGTCCATTAATTAACTTACAGGGTTTTGGTTAGTTACTAAAGTAGAGTTTTGTTCGATCGTAAAACATACATAAAAGACTGCTTCCCAAGTATTTAAGAATATTGTCACAGAGCTGTGTAGCAACTTAAGCGTACAATAAAATATTTATCTATCTATCGACATAGGGAACGACGTGTTTTTACTTATATTTTCACTTTGCCATTAGACTTTTAACGAAAAAACCTTTTCCCCTGACAACCTATCACTAAAAGACTATCTCCACTAACATTTTTAAGAAAATGCCCGTTAGCTGTAGGTATTCTCTATGGGCGGAAGTCGGGTGGCGCGCGTCATCCGCCACTAATGGTGGGCCGTCATGGCCGCGGGCACTTCCCCCGGAACGACCGCAACTATTGGATACGTCGCTTAAATTGTGAGGGTATTCTTTATGCGAAGGCTGAAGGTCGTTCGTAAGAGAAGCTGTAATGAACTAGGATTTGTCATTCTTGAAATAGCTTCTTTGATTTATAATATCATGCTTAATTGTGATTATGTAAATGTTGGCAGAAACTGTAAATTATCTTCCGAGTGACTGATGTCAATTCATATTGAATAATACGTTCTTGTCTAGAGCATTATTAGGCATTTTAGCTACTGCTGAGCATGAGGTTCTGGGTTAGATTCCCAGGTCAGGCTAAATGTTATTGGGTCTTTCCGTTTTCTCAGTAGCAGCTAAGAGTCTGGATCTTCGACCGATTTATGGCAATAGGCTCGCACGCCCCCTATTACGTGGAACTTAAACATAACTGGCAAAATATGGGTCCTACCATAGATATACTGTTTTTAATATTTCTGTGGGTCCTACTATAAGTATTCCTAACCCTCTAGGGATTAAAGACGTGGTGTTATGTAGTTATTATTCATACTCGTTTATTCGTCTCCGCTACAAAAACCCAACACCAACAATACAACAGACCACAAAAGATAAACCCGTAATCTACCCTCACACCAACAGAACGATATCATATTTAAGTGGCCAAACACACAACGCAAACAGTACATCGCAATTCAATCTTCGTACACTACATGAAACTAATGGCGGCAAATATTAAGTGTCGGTCTGGCCATCCGTCTCCGTCGGCCTGTTTGTCCGAGCGGCCATCACTCACCGGCTAGGGGAGGGGGGAATGTGTTTGTCAGTCGGCTTTCGGCAGCCTAACGAGCTGGACGTCTGTTGATGTTATTAAACGGTTGAGGTTCAAAGGGTTTTAATAGAATATAGACTGTTAGTTGTAATACTATTTGCTTTGCTTTTGTTGCCATGCAGCTTTCGATTGATTGGTAACTGTTAACGCATTTGCATCAAAAACAATATGTAAAACTTAATCTGGTAACATGCAACAGATGTAAAATTGAAGGGAAAATTACTTAATAGTGGCCCGCAGCGATAAGAGCGCTGTCATTATTTGAACATTACCATAATCTTTGGAGCCATTATGTTAATACTCTAAGCCGTGTGTTGATGTTGCCCGGAGCACTAACGCTTAAAGGTTAATACAACGCCTATTTGGTTGAACCCTTGACTTCGAAGGGTTAAACTGGTAATCGTTAAGGTTACGTTAACGATGTATTGATTGGACCAGATTTAGGGAACTAGGCTTTACGTTCTAAAATACGAATTATCTAAAATACCTCCCATTATTTTCGCAGGCTCACTTATCTCCTCACTCATTTGACGATGAAAATTGCTTTTTTTAAGTCACTAATAAAACAAACTTTAATTTTCAAAATTACACAATGACTAAAATTACCAAATCCCTGTACACAACTCCCATCCCTAACAAAAGTTATCCAGCGGCTAAATTCGTTTGCACGATCCATTGCCGACTCAGTGCGGAGCGCATTGTGCTTGATGAGCTAATTACAACGCGACGCGGTGATGGATCGCTGCCTCGCGAGTATACCTTGATGAGTTCCTGTCGGATCACGGCTTCGGATTGAACGCCGTGTTCGACGCAGCGGGGATTAGTGCGCTGATGTTGGGGAAAATATGTTGGGATTATTACTCTACTTTTCATAGCTATTGCTAATCTGCGATATACGCAGATATAAAGATGTATGCAAGATGTGCAATACCTATTAGATGGTGATTCAGACTGAACAAATTTCTCTAAGGATGTAATTCATGTAATACGCAATTAATACGAAGTGTAGGTTTTTAAAATTCTCTTATAAACGAAACTACTATTTTCAAACAAAATTCTATACACGCAAATACCCGCACACCGCCCCGCCCCGGCAGCGGGATGTGATCAAAATAATTTAATCAGATTGAAGCATTGTGTCTGCCACAGCTCATTAGCTGTTCACAAACCCGAAACAAGTTTAAAACGAGCACTAAAACATGCTCTGTTCAGCTTTTCAGGAGCATTACCAACGATGCGTGTAAACAAAGACATTACCAAAGTAAATAATTATATCCCATAGCAGAGATAATAAGCTTGCAAGATTAGAATGGAGTCAAGAATGGTCTCATTATGCAACGCTCAAGTTTCAAGGATTACTAATATAAATGAGAAAAGTTTAATTTTTTTCATTTGTTGTCTGATATCGCGTTAAAAATGAGCTAACTTTGTTTTTAGCGAATACTTTTATATGAAAACTGACAGTATCCAGGAATAGTTCTGTAATTCAATTAAGAATATAAGAGGATTAAATACGGATGGCAACCGCAAATAATTGGGTACATTTGTTGCCCGAGCGACGAGAGCGAAGTTGGAGGAAAAATAAGAATCGAATACAAAATTAATAAAATCCGTTCTTGGGATAAAAACCTCAGGAAGCAATAAAATATAGAATCCCACTCGTAAAATATTACTGTTATTAAGATCTAGGCGAGATTACGGCAAATATCAATTTTGGGGAAAGAGTCCCACGCTGGGCGCCAACAGGAAACTTCGAGAAGTTTCGAGTTTAATTAAGTTTAATAGATTATATTACATCACTAAATTATAGGTTTAACGTTGTTATACGGTATTTCGCAGTATCGAATTATATCGGACGTTTTTCAACTCGTAAATCAACTGCTTAGAGAGGATAATACTGAAGGGGCCGTTGGTTACTAGGTGCTTCTGAAATTATGCGAGTCTTTTAAAAATTGAAGTCTTGGTTTTAACTGTAATAACGTGGACAATGTCATAAAGGCCTGAATACCTGATTGTTATTTTATTTATTTTGCTATTAAAGGATGGCTAGTCGTTGCGTTGATTTGAATTGTACAGTTAATTGCATATAAATCTACCCTCTATTCAAGTAATATTAAAGCCCACAAATGAGTCGTGATTGCGACAGACGTCTCATAATGTTACTCTAATGGCTGATATTATCAAGTGTCAAATGAAGATATGTGTTTTTTTGACTACCTACAAAACGAATAAACGAGAACTGGTTCTAGACTCTTCTAAAGTTAAAGGCAGCTTCCAATCTCACCAAGTATGACATTAAGTACCTAAGTAATAAGAGATACATTTTCAAAAATTGTAGTTCAATAAAGCTGAATATTTGCCGTCTACATTTATCTAAATGTGTTTTTGATGTGTGCATGCTTTTCGACGAGCGTGCAGTGTTGTACAGTAACTTGCTATCTCCGTTTTGTATAGCACCTGCGTTTCATGCGGGTACACTGTATTTTAAATTTTATTGAAAAGCTTGTTTGCTTCTTCTTCGTCGTGTCGATGATTTCCCCTTTAATTAAATTTGTTTTATCCAAAACTCTGTCACCTCGACGGCGTTGGTGGTGGCCTCGGACAGGTCCCTCAAAGTGCACGTGGAACCACACATAGTGCATGATAGGAGGTGAGCCATAGTTTGCTCTGAGGCACCGCAGTCACACATGGCTTTATCGGAATACCCCCACCGGACCAGGTTGTATCTGCAGCGCCCCACCTGGCTTCGCAATCGGTTTAGGGTCTTCCAGGTGGGCCATGGCAGCAGGTGTCCCGGTGGGAGTCTTTCCGCAACTTCAATATAGTGTGTCGGAGGGGGATGTCGTAGGAGCCACAGCTGTTTTTTTGCTTCACTAGCCCTGTTGTTGTCGACTAATGAATTAGTCGACCTAAGGAAGCTCTTCCGACTCCTCAGCCTGCCTCTTGACGTCTCCATATTGTACAGAGGGTGGCGTCTGTCCGACTGCTGCTTATGCTTTTCGGAAGAGCAGGCAACCTCTCTTCTCACCTCTGGGGGGGCCACTCCTGCAAGCGGATATAGTGCAGCTAATGGTGTTGGTTTGAGGCAGCCAGTGATTATTCGGCATGTTTCGTTAAGAGCTACATCTACTTCTCGGGCATGGACGGATCGATGCCACACTGGGCATGCAAATTCGCCAGCCGAGAAGCAGAGAGCTAAGCCAGAAGTCCGAAGAACATGTGCGGAGGCGCCCCAGGCGGTGGATGTTAGCCGACGTAATAAATTGTTGCGAGCGCCGACCTTAAGCTTGGTCTTAATGCAGTGGTGTTTGTAGGTGAGTGAGCGATCTAGTGTGGCTCCCAAATAAACAGGGTTGCTGTTGTGCTCAATGGCCGCGCCTCGCCATTTTATTTTGAGAGTTCGGTTCGCCTCACGATTTCTGAGGTGGAATGCGCAAGATTGTGTTTTAGCCGGATTGGGCCTCAACGCGTTGTCCTCATAGTAACTACTGAGAGTATTCAGAGCTATTTCAAGGTTTGATTCGGCATCCTCGAAGTTTGTAGTCCTTGTAGCTAGGGCCAGGTCGTCTGCGTAAAGAAATCGTTCGGTGTTGGTTGTTTTGGGCTGATCGTTGGTGTATATATTAAATAAAATGGGAGCTAGGACACTGCCTTGAGGTAAACCATTCTTAATGATGCGCCATCTACTTTTTTCTGAGTTCAAGTGGACTATGAACCGTCGGTTTCGTAACATTTCTCCCAGGATCCGTATGAAATTTTGATCATCTGTTAAGGTTGTGAGTTTGGCTAGCAATCTTTTGACGTTGACCGTGTCGTAAGCTGCTGATAAATCGACTAGGACAACGCCAGTTATTTGGTTGGCTTCGTAGCCATCCTCGATATATTGGGTGAGGCGAAGGATTTGCCCGGTGCATGATTTTCCAGGGCGAAAACCAGCTTGTTCTGCGATCAGCTCAGGATCGATCAGAGGTTGTAGACGGTTGAGGATTAGCCGTTCAAACAGTTTGAATGTGTGACAGAGGAGGGAAATTGGGCGGTAGTTTTTTGGTTCCGTTGAAGACTTTCCTGGTTTGAGGAGCGCTATCACCTTAGCTTTCCTCCATTGCTTAGGGAGTTTTGTGTCTCTGAGACATGCGTTAAAAAGGGCAAGCAACCACGACACCGCTACTGGACCTAAGTTTTTTAATTGTTCCACAGAGATGTCATCCACACCCGCAGCTTTTCCGTTCTTAAGAACTTTTATTGCTGAAATGATGTCAGATAGCGTAAAAGGTTTGCTAATATTGTTGCTGCAGGTTGACTGTATTTTATTTTTGGGGAGGTTAGGCAGTTTGTTTGGGGGTTTTCCATTTAAAAGGAGTTGATGAGCTATCTGATCTTGATATGAGCTTGTTTGCTATAAAAGGTTGATAAAGCGAAGTATTTATGACAAAACTACCAATGAATTTTCAATATCATGCATAGTGTTTTATCCAAATGTAGTCAGCAAATTGACTGTTCTTTTATTGCTCGCTATGCAGCCTTTAAAGAATGGACGAGCTGACATTTTGATCAAGTTTTAAGCATATTTTGCACCATTTCAGTTGTGCCAGACACATTAGTGTATTGCTGAATAGATTGTTATTTAATTATGTAACACCAATAGCACTAATTACCTTCAGAAACACGCACATTAATATTTCAATCAGCATTCTAATTTATTAGTACCTAGTCCTACTCCAAGACAGATATAATTACGAGAAGCCATTTTATTTTCAAACGTCATTAAGACCCCGAAAGCCCATCGGAGGCTCCATTAGATGACCGGAAGTTCCGGCTCACAGGTTGTTAGAGGCTTCTAAAGCACTTCCGGTAAACAGGTGACCTGGGGATATTAGATTTACTTCGTCCACTTCCTCCTGATGAACTTTTCTTTTGAAGTTTTCTTCTTTGTTTACCTGCAACAAATTAAGGCATAATTAAATATTGCGCAGCAGTGTGCTCTAGGGTTAATTAAAAATATATGAGTTTGTTTAGGAATGTGTTCTGGCTTTGTAAGTTATTTGTTCATTAAGGAGCGTGTGGTCTTTGCACGCTTGCGAAAATATATTTAAGTTTCGAAGAATTTTCTAAATTAACTTCGTAAAAGCTGCGTCAAGAAAATTGGAAAAGTACTTTTGTGTGTGACCCCATTTAGGACCAATACAAAATAATGTAGAAAATTAATTGAAAAAAGTTTTAATCTTTAGGATAGTAGTTGAAAGTATAAGTTAGAAAAATCGTGTCAACTTGCATGATTTGATAAAAAAGATGACAAATATTGCTTCGATTGAGAACAAAAGTAGAAAAGCAATGCCAAAACCCTGCCTGTGGGCCTCAAGCCACAACGCAGTTCTAAAACAACAGCGCTATCACAAAGACTACTTAAAACATCTAGTGAAAAGTTCAAACGACTAATAAAAGGTTATTTGCGAATGGATATGAGTGTTTAACTCTCTCCACGTCCCTCGGCTCTTCACAATCAAATACTATCAGCGAAGGCTTACGGATACAAACTGTTATTAGGGAGCGGTTTTGTTGAGAACGAGATGGCGAAGGAGGACAAGGCAAAGAAGTTTCAACGCTAGGGCGAATTTTAACAATAAAATTGAACGTGATCAGCACTTCTAAACCGAGAGCTATCAATAAAAAAATAAAATTAAAAATTAACGCTCATTTATTTCAGGTACCACAAAGCCCACATCAGACAACTTTCACATTTTTAAATTATCCAATAATAAGTATAACATCAACACACAAATTAGTTACCTATATTAATTTCATATCCATCATCATTCTCCTGCCCTTATCCCAATTCATTTGAGGTCGGCGCAGCATCTCTTCTTCTTCCGTACTTCTCTATTACTCGTCATTTCATCAGATACCTCCTTGCTTGCCATATCATTCTTTACACAGTCCATTCATCGTATCTTTGGTCTTCCTCTACTCATATAGCCATCCACATTCATACTCAAAACTTTCCTCACGACATTGTCCTCATTCCTCCGCATCACATGTCAATTTTCTATAATTATCAATGATTACACTGAAAGCTTTTGCACTTGGTTAGCATATAGCACTAAGGAAGACAGAATTTCCTGTACTTAATGGAGTCAATCCCAACCAATTCTCATACGAGGGTCAAACGAAGACTTTGTCCAATAATACATTCTGAACCACAGGATGCGATCGGTCAGCAACTACAAGATTCACCTTGATCCAATTTAGCACGCCGACTGTTCGCCAAATTAGAGCAAGGTGACTCTTGAGAAAAGTGAGAATCAAGAGAGCTAGATATAAAATCTTTCAGGCACACTATCAGGGACGTTTCAGACCTTAGAAGAAACTCCTCTTAGGTACTCCTCGCTACCGCTTATCCCAAAGCCCTCCGCCAAACTGTCGTTTAAAGCGAACATTACAGTAAAAAGCTTCATTTGCACTGAAGAAACAATCAAGACATGCCATTAAGCTAAAGCGCCGCCATCATTGACGGGATACAGCTGAGATCGCTTCCACCGCTTTATCGCCCCGCGTATCGCTTCAAAGCGCTTTATCGCTGGCCTGTAATGTGCACTAAGTAATTTCATTTTTACGACACGTTGTCTCAGCGATATTTTTTGCTTTTAACTTGAGAAAGTCGATTATAACCCGTGTTGATAGGGAGGTGAAAGGGGGGGAGATCAATGTAGTCGATTACCGGGAGAAACCGATGGGTACCGGTTCTTCCGTTAATAAGACTTCTGGCTCCTTCAACCTTTTTTTAATTTTTAGAATATTTACACGTAGCACCTAGTAGTAGTCTGACAACCTATTGTAAGAACAACATTTTTCTTTCAGCTTATGTTTCTTAAATTAACCTATTTATGGTTTCCATCGAAGAAATACCCGTAAGTTCTGTAAAAGATCTGAATTTAATCAGGTCGAGAAGAAAGACAGCAATGCCCTTGCAAATCTGCCTGCCAGGCGACCGTAGATTCAGCTACGGAGGTATAGACAGGCAAGTAATTCATAAATAAGAATTGATAGATAACTAAAAGCTCGTTCACGCTAACTAACCCTTTAGACTCGGCAACAGTTAAGAAAACTAGGTTCCGTTTATCTTAACTACTTACTTTGTACTTGAAGTTGTGAAAGGTAGAACACACTACACTGGTCCTGAGTACCTATCCACACAGTCGTTGTTTTCTTTGTAGAGTAGTTTCCCGAGTCGCCGATGGATGGCGCTGTTCAAGTTATGTTTAAGTAAGAACTTATTAGCAAGAGAAACCGAAGTTAGTTCTAGTTCGTGATACGGCATAAGTTATAGCAGTTTGTAATGTAAACAGATTGAGGCGCGGTACCTACATATATGGACCTATAAAGGGTGTAAAAAGACCCTTAACGAAGCCGAAAGGCACTTGTTCTCCTCGTCATTGTGATCATTTTTTTGTTCTGGACCATACCTGGGAACCTTCTAGTTACGGAGATATTGGGAGTCAAAGTTCCAATTTTTTCACAAGTTTTTTTTAAAATACTACTTTTTAAGGTTCTAACTTTACTCCAATTACCTCCATGGTCCGTTTACTATTCAAAGAATCCATCAGCAATAAGTTTTGAGCGCATTATATTGAGTTTTACCGTAAAATGTGATTTTTGACCCCAAAAAAAAATTTCGTTTCCCAGCAAAAATTTTTGCGTAAAGTTGCTTAGTTTGATGTACAGAATGCTTGGTTGACGGCTTGGTGAAGGGTCTATTTACACCCCGTATACATATAAACGGTTGACGACCAGCCAGAAAAAAATTAAACCTTTAAAAATACAGGGTGTTTTCTAATTTCTGTGATTTCTTAAATTCAATCCATACGAATATTACAAATGTGGTAGTATCCTAGTATCCTAAGGGAAGGTCCTATGGGATAAAAGTATATAATACTACGTCCTAACCCAGGTCATGCAGTCTACCGCCACCGAAACCAGTTTATCTGCTAAAACGTGAAAAAGTAACAGGTATACAGTTAGTGTTGATTGTATGACAATTGGTGCCGCGCCAGTATGATATCGCGGTAGTGTGTCCCTATGGTATAATTTTCAACCTCCACGCGGACGAAGCCAGGAAGCAAAAGCTAGTCTAATAATAACTATTAGGAATAACCTATTTATTTATAAGGATGTAGGTACCTAAAATTCCTTTGAGAAGATAATAACATCGAATTAAGATGGGGCTCCTCAATACGGGGATATTCCCTCAGTCCCTCGCGAGGGATTAGGGGAGTGCTCGGAGTATAAGCATCTGATATTACTTCGATAGCAGAGCTTAGCATTGCGCTGCAGTTATTAGGGACCCAACATCCGAATGATTTCTGTTTATTTGAGTGGCCGAGGGACCACCTGATATTTTAGGTCTTCGTAATAACATAGCATAACTGTAATCCCGGGTGGTTAGGCAAAGGTGTACCTCTACCTAATAGTACCCTCACATTTCAACAGTTAATATGGGGCGAGCCTATTGCCATCAATCAGGCACAAATTCAAACTTCGCGGCTGCTACTGAAAAATTCCCGATGGAAAAACCCAATAACACATTGTCCAACCCGGGAATCGAACCCAGGACCTCATGCTCTGCAGTCACGCTTAAGACCACTACACCAACGAAGCATTAAAGTCAGCCAAAAAAAAAAAAATTGTAACTATACACATCCTAGGTTTACGCCCCCCTTGATTTGACAATCATAATCGCTTTTAACTGGTCTAGTAGGTTTGACTTTGAATTTAGGCAATTTGGAAGGGATTGCCAGAGGCCTGCCACACACCCACATTTCCTATTTTTTGACCTGGAACTCGAATCCAAGACCTTATGTCCAACATCAGCAGTTGCGCTTGCGACAACAAGATCAACAACAGATTAAATAAAGTACTGGATTATTTTCATATCTGATTTATTACTGATGTAGACAAGATTCCATGCCGTTTCATAAAGAGAAGAACTTCCTCGGTTAAAGCACTCCACACATTGTTTTCTCCTAAGCTACTCAACCTCATATGCATTTCTCTCAACCCTTCAGCATTGTTGCCTTAAAATACACCGCCATTATTTACACCCAAATAAAGTAACTTACAGTACAAAACGTCGGCGGCCTGTGCACACAATTTATATGGTAATCGTCCGGGACTCGAACCCACGGCCTCTTTATTTAAGTTACGGATTGGGTAGTTACCCAGAAGGGTTTCCGGGTGTGATGGTGGAAGATTACTCTTGTTTGTTGAGGTAGTCCGCATTGTGACTGTTGTGGTGTTTCAGAAAGGTGTGATTCAAAGCCAAAGTCAACCCATTTCTTTCAATTGCACCATTAAAAGGCACTTTTAACAAGCAAACAGAATTGATTCTTGTATGTACATTACTTGCTTAGTATAAAATACTCAAAGTGACTGAACGAAGATGATTCGCGAGCTTAATAAAGGTTTCACGGGCTCCGCTCTCGGATTCATCCTGGGTGCTTACCAGAATAAAGTTTCTCAGAAACCTAAGCTTCTTCACGTGAACATATTTCGAACTCAATTCTCTCCCTAGGACAAAACCTTTGCTTCACAGTTACCGAATTACCAATAAATCAATCTTGAATGTTAAAGAGCCTTAAAAAATAGGAACATAAAGGAATAAAATTTCACAAAGACCAATTCGCGTTTCTTGCATTTATCAAAGAAAAGACTCCAATAACATATTTCAAGGGAGCACCTTCGACCCAAACGTTCTTTAAAGCATGGTCCCCATAAAATTGGTCACATGTCCCATGGACCCACGTCACCGTGTGGTGGAAGGGTGTGACGATCTTATTGACGCTATTTCAGGCATTCATACGATCGCCCATTATTGCTCCGGGCAAGGGATCCGCCCCATGGGATGGACCCTTCGATATAGCCCCATTGAATGATGGAGAATGTTGGGTTTATGTGTAACGAGAGTAACGATTGCATCTTTTATTCAGGATGGGTAGTGATAGCAAACGAACTGACTATGATATTAGTTTCATTTCGAAGCTTAACTTGATCAGCCTGTAATGTTCTCGCTGCTGGCTCCCAGGTGGAAGCCAGTGGAGTGGGCTATAATCCATCAAGTGGGCCTAGTGTTAGTTGGTGGATGTAAAATTTTAATGTCTTCGATTTTTTTGATCTAGAACATGCCAGTTTCCTCGCGATGTTTTCCTTCGCCGCATTTTGGGAAGTAGTGATGAAATAAATTGCACAAAGCGCCTGCTCGGGTTCAAACCTACGACTTACAGGCAGTGGTAGCCTAGCGATGTCACCGTCTGACTGCCTCGTCATAGATCTCTAATTCGAACCCAATACACACAACTATGTTTTTTAGAATTATTAATTGCTTCGGTGAAGACAAACATGGTGAGGCAACGAAACCAGAATGTCTGAGACATATATCTTGACGGCATGTAAAGGTACGTCAGAGGCCCATTGACTGTACAGAAACTCTGACACCAGGTGAGGCACTAACAACACGAAAAAAAAAAGATAGAAGAATACGTCATTCAGGGCCGTTACCACTACACACTGCTCCTTAAATACTATTCTTATTGGCAATCTATTTCATATTTGTCCCTCTAGCCACTTCGCTGGATTTTTGCACGAAATTCAAAGCACAGCAACATATTACTAGTCTGACAACACAGACACAAATCCCAAATAACTCAAATATTGAAACAACAATACGTTACATATGTATGAAATCCCTCGATTAACCAAACCAGCCGTTCCCTGCGTATTTCGGAAACCGATTATGATGATCGAGTTGGGCTGCACTATCCGCTGCAGCGGATACTCGACGCACAACACTAGCTAGGGTTGCCAGACTAATAAAATCATGACATCAGTGGCTGCATGTAATAACAATGTATTTGCAAGGCAGATTGAAACTTTACGACCAACGACGCAATTGTTTTGCATTTAATAGGAATATTTATAGCGTTTGCGCATACAGAAGTTATTAGAAGACGTGCATTAGACTTAATTGATAAAATACAACTGAAGACAGACGAAAAACTAAGAACAACAAGCCTGCAACCTAAACGCGAAGAAAAAATCCAACGATCACAAGAACTATATATTTCAATGTCTAAACCAGTACCATCAGTCTATTAAGTTCCCACTGCTGGGCACAGGCCTCCTCTCAATGAGAGGGAGAGGGCAGTAATCTACAACGCGAGCCCAGTGTAGCTTAGTAGATGTCATAATGTCTTCGACCTCACAGTTCAGGACATGCCGGTTTCCCCACGATATTCTTCACCATATCATCAGTAATTTTTCTATGAAGTAATGCATTATTTTAACCCTTCCTTATATGAAAATACAGCATGATATTCCTGGCAACCCTACAGAGCAATGCCTTCGCTCCATTGGCGCGTACGAAATCCGTCAATTTGCTCCGCCGACCGGCCAAAATTAATAAAATGTAATATCCAATAAGCGAACTGAATTCCATTTTTAAATAGTCTCCTGGGATTCGCTGAATAAGTAAGTGCTGGTCCCGGAATTTATTATTAAATTAAGAATGACGTTGTTAATTACAAATTTATAGCAGTGGTGGTGGAGACGGGCGATTTTTGGCAAAGACTGAGCCAACGTTGCGTTGGTGACTGTGACTGGACCAAAGTTGACATATACTGGTCTAAACAAAGAAAAGTTTATGCCGAATAAGGTGCCAGGCAGTGGATGCTCAACAGTTAAACCGTGGTCTGACAAACGATAGGTTGTGAGCACAACCGATGGAAGCTTACAATAATGACATAATAAGTGAACAACTGACTCGTTACTTTACTATTAAACTTTATTGCTGAAATAAACGGGAACATTTTCCAACACTAAGCAGAAATCATAAGCAACACAAATATACAAGTTATCCTAAACAAAATTGTTTTCTCCCTGATAAAGTTTTATGCTGAAAGGGTAACATTTCGCATTATTTTCTGTATGATATACATAAATCTATCTTTCGTGGAACTCGTAAACTTTTACGAGGAATCCGTTTGGGCTCGTAAGTCATATTAGACTCATAACTGTCACAGTTAGGTCACAGGCCGTCTGGTGGAGCTAACATTACTCATTCCTGTCGTTTGGCTTTGAGACACTGAATATATGCTAGTTTTTTGGATGTTTATATATTGTTTATCGCTATAGAATGTAGGGTATAATTAATGGCGATTACAAGGTAAGTTACAGTACAAGTTACTTAACAGTTAATTACTTGTAATAACTACTAACTTGGTTTAGAAATTCAATTAAGTTTAGTGTTCAATTTTTTTATATATTTTCGAACGAATACTTTACACATTAGCACTGGAGTTTAAAGCGTCTTGTGTGCCTACAAAGTATTCGCACTTCCGCTTGTCGGTAAAGGCTTTTAAGGACTTATGTCAAGAGCATGAGCGCCAATTTCCTGCTGTCGTCCGAACAAAGTTACATCGATCACGATTATTTTCAACAATACCACTCTTGATACAGCAAACATGGAAGATAGATATTCATAACCAGGTTACTTATTATTGGCATAGCCCCCTTTCAAATTGAAAAAAAAAAAACATCTACAGGGTGTAAACGGACCCTTCACGAACCCGTCAACCAAGCATTCTGTACATCAAACTAAGTAACTCTACGCAGAAATTATTGCTGGGAAACGACTTTTTTTTTTTGGGGTGAAAAATCACGTTTTACGGTAAAACTCAATGTTACGCACTCAAAACTTAGTGCTGATGGATGCTTTGAATAGTTAATATGGTGTGTGTGGAAAAATATAAAATGGGTCAAGGAGTTGATTAAAGTAAAGTTGAAACCTTAAAAAGCGGTTTAAAAAAAAATCTTGTGAAACAATTGGAACTTTGACCCCCAATATCTCCGTAACTAGAAGGTTCCCAGGTATTGTCTAGAAGAAAAAAATGATCCCAATGATGGGGAGAATATGTGGTTTTCGTTTTCGTTAAGGGTCTTTTTACACCCTTTATATGAAGAACCTCCTCCTCCTTTTTACAAATCCCTCCAAAAGCAACATTTCCTGAACTTCCGACCACCGTGAAACCACAGAGCCCACAACTAAAGTTATCCGCGCACTGGTCTACCGCACTCGGAAGAACAGAACTCCGCCCCTTTGGTTACCATTTGACATTGACCTCGCTTTAGTCACGAAGCAATAAGGTTGGGTTTCGTATATCAAGCGTGGTTAAAGGAACAACAGAACGACACGAGGCTACAACTTACAGTTGTTGTCAGACCTCGTATGATCACAACACAGAACTATTAAGTTTAGAGGGTAGGATGACAGCGATGACGTTTGTTAGGTTTGTGTGTCGAGTTTCGAAGTTGTCATTGTTGTGGTGGAAGCGAGCGGGCATTGACGTCCTTGGACAAATATAAGGACTAACACGAAATTGTGTTTCTAACAGAAATACACCAGTTCACAGTTGTCTTCAATCAGAGGTAAAGCGTCAGTGTACATTATTGAAAGCCTTTCAATAATGTACTACTACATTACTGAACTTTCATTCATGAATAAAAAAATTGACCTGATGTCTATTTTTTTTTTCATTAATGAAAGTTTAATGGCGGTGGCGGTGGTTGGTGTGATTGAAAGCCAACCACTTACCGTTTCACCGTTCCTCACGTTCAAAACTCCGAAAACTTAGCCAAGGAAAATTTTAGAACCCTCCCTGGTGACTTCAACGACGTAGTGAACGACTGAAAAGCCGGGATACGGGTCGACCCGTGACACCGTCTTTCCCAGAGACAGCGAGATGAACAGCTCTGAAGATTGGTAGGGGATAACTAAACTGCTGAATGTGCTCGGCTGGAGGCTATGGGATGATGGGGGTCGGCCTCTGGCTTCAATTATTATCGTTTAACCTTGTTCACATCTGATTTCTCCCTTTCAAATGAACCATTACAGCCAACATTCACACAAAAACATTCCCCACTATTACCCGCAGTCCTCAGGGACTAACACTGATTAATCTAGGCTCCAGAACTAATTAGTCCAGCTCTAGGCACCGGACATAGGGCGACAATTAGTTACGTATGAGGCCATCTAATTCGATGGCTCGTAATGAATGGGCGTTTAATCAAGGTGGCGGTTGTAAGGATTTCTCGAGTGTAATGACAAATAACGCGCCCAATTAGATTTAGCGTAGGGAAGCGGTTATTTTGCCAGGTCTCACGTAGTGCAAGAAATAAATCATAGCATCACGCTTATTGCCATCGTCCGGGCACAAATAGAGACAAATCCCAACTACGGGTGGCTAGTAAAAAAAACCTCAAAAACTCTTAGCCCAACCTGGAAATCGAACTATAGACTTCGTGCTCAGCAGTTGCTCTTGCGACCAGTAGAACAACTAGGCAGTCAGTTATGTGTAAGCAAGAAGAAAACCACTAACACATTTTGGTCATAGCTCAAATGCTCTTACGTGCCTCCGTTACTCCGAAATCTATCTACCCTCTTAAAACTGCAATATATTCTTGTGCAAAAGTAAGCTGGAAATAGGACCTGGTTTGTTTTCCAACCTAGCTACCAACTTGAAGTACCATCACTTGACTTGTTATTTACGCAATTGTGTCTAAACTTGATAAAACAAAGAGAAACACGTAAGAAATCATCCCCCATCAAGTTTCCCGCCAACGTTTTGTCAGCTTGACACACACAATAAGCTTGTAAAATTACCCAGCTCGTATATCAGTCACGTTCTTACCTACACACGTTTTTCTTACGATGCCACTGTAGATAATAAAGATAGAAGATCCAGTACCCTTTCAGCCTTTCATATATTGTAAAATTGAGCATAAAAAAAACTTTTACTAAAATGAATATTAGGTTTGTCTATCAAAATTGAAAGCGTATACAAAGTTTCGTATCCGTGCTATTAACCGTTGAGGACATGTCTCATGCGGAGGCAATCCTGGCTGCAGAATCAAGTCATATTTGCCACAAAAATGTATTGTCACCAGAACCAAAAGTGTGTGCAAAATTTCAGCTCAAACGGGTGGGGGGGAACTGGTTTCAAATTCAGTTGCGAGATTTGACCAATACATAATAACTAACTAACAACGAAAGTTGAAATAAAAGCTTATAATAGTAATTACTGCTGTCACAGTGCACAAATGCATTACCAATAGGAGTGACTGGCGGAAATTAATATTGAAATAAAAAAACAACAATACTGAAACACTAGGAAGTGATGCTGTAAGGTTTAATCTTACAGAATTTTGCAGTTTAAAAAGTGCCGATTCTCGACTCAATTTGTATAAATGACTTTTGATTTTGACTTTGAAGTTTTCTATTGATCAGTGACAGCCTACACATGGCTCTGAACCAAAACGTTCAAGTAGCTTGTCAGTTGGAGTAGACCTTCTGATCCCTCTCCTGTAACGCTTCCGTTATTTGTCACTGGAAAGTGCCAAATTCGGCTTGTCATACAAATTCGTTAGGGAGTGCGTCTCGTACATGCAAATCACTTCCCACCCGAACTTGTCACGACCGAACGATCGAAGATAGCTGGAGTTACAACTGCGACAATCTGTTGGCAAGTTGTAGACAACGAATAGAATAGAATAAGTAATGTATTATTGTTGTAGGTGGCTTACATAGTACAGAAAGGGCTATCATACGAAATGTAACAGAAAAACTGTGCCCATGTCTCAATGAGACCCTAATATAACAAAATGACGCAATTCCCAAGTTTGACACGTCACACGTTACACTTTTGCCGACACCAACCAGTTGGTTATTGCGAGTCTTCTTCTTTATCGCTTTATCGTGTGGTTATTGCCTAACCTGGTGTCAGAGTTTGTATGCCGCCCATGGGCCTCTGAGTTGGCTTTACATGCCGTCGAGAAATATCTTTCAGGCATGCTGGTTACCTCACGATGTTTTCCTTCACCGAAGCAAGTGATAATTATACAATCCGCACATGAATCCGAAAAATCAAGAGGTGTGTGCGTGTCTAGGGTTCGAACTTGAGACCTATGAGTTGACAGTCCGACGCTCATACCACTAAGCTATCATTGCTTACGCGATTTTTTTTTTATTGTGAGTAATTGACGATGTTGTTTGCTTTGTCCCGTGTATCATATTTGAATGTCTTTGGTTTTAGGTGTCTTGGTTACATTACACCAGAAAGGTTAAGAAAGGTTTTAGTAATTAAAGAAGTCTGCGAATACAGATAGATCTCTTGGGAATTGGAGAAAGATGCTGACCTACATATAAGCGAGGAAAGATTAATTATTAGATCCCATGGGGGCCGTTAGAGATACTGAAGAACAGGTAGGACCTAACTAGGTTAGTGGGTAAAGGTTCGAATTCCATGTATTTCTTTTCAGGGCATTCGACATCATCTGTTTAATTTCTTATCCTCATGTCGCATAGTCATAGCTTTACATGGATCTATTGGCGCGTGGTGTTAATCAGAATTATCGCCGCCATCTTGTATTTCACACATGTATATGTTAACGCCTTCCGTGACAATGTCAATTAAGAGCCAAACATGCAGAAATTTATGTGACACCTTGGGGACACCAAAAGCAATAAGACTGACTGACAGCAAACTTACACACCACAGACTAAAAAAACTAAACGTGCTCTGCGTCTAAAGTTTCCAAATTCAAAAATCTCTCATTTCAACCCTCCCTTGCGCTCATTCGGCAGCGCCTCTCTCGTCAACAAGACGCGTCGACGCTTCTCGTCGCCGAATTAATTTCCTTCCCTCTAATTGGTTCGCGGCGTGCAACTCCTACAAACTTTACACGCGTAACGCTTAGTAATTGAAACTGGAACATTTTAGGGTTAAGTTAGTTTCGTCTAATGATTTATGTTGTTTGCGCGCCCTTTCTTCGGCTTATTGTATTTTGGCTAGTTGTTGGTTAAAGTTAGAGCTATGTAGTAGGGCGAATATGGACAGAAAGCCATTTACTGGGCACTTTGTCAAAATGGTCAGACAATAGAATGCTTACCTATAGCTTTCAATTCAACTGACGGCACGGTCGGATCAGTGCCTGAGCGATTGGCTGCAGCGCCGCGTGTCGCGGGTTCGATAAATATTTTTATGTTCTACAGGCAGTTGTTCCTGTTTGTGTTTAGTTTAAATGTTTGTACGCACCCACGATACAGGAGAATTTAGTAGTGAGGGGCAAAGTTAAAAAAAAAAAACCGCACAGTCAAGGTCAAAGATTTTGTCGAATTGTTATCGTGAGCCCAGGTAGGCACATATGCCAAAGGTAAAGGAAAAATTGAGAGGAAACGAACATGTCCTGGAACCATAGCTTCGAACTCATGACATCCACCATGACACAATATGCTCGTGTGTTAGATCCCACTCCATTTTACAGAAATGACACCTGAGTCTCAGCAGGAACTCTACAGGTTGATTATACTAAAGCTCCAATTAAATTGGGTTTTTACACAATTCTTACTAAAAGATTTCTAATAGGAGCCCTCTAGAACAGTCGTCGTCAAACTGCGGCCCGCGACAAAACAAATAATTTTGGTAGATAATATCAAAACATGATTTTGCACAAGAAATGAACTAAATAGATGCGGGCAATCGATTCAATCAGAGGTACCCATTTCCGATAGTATTTATCAAGATATGGTTTCCTACTTGAAGGAATATTTGTCCGAAATTAAAAAAAGATTCAATGAAGTGAGAAATATCAAGAACTGTTTTATGTAGTCAGTTTTGATTTTCAAAAACTCCGTTGCTGAATAAAATAAACTAAAATACGATACAAAACTCAAAGCTCATTTCATTGAATATGTGAAAAGCAGTAACTATAAAAGTTTACGAGACTGCGCACAATTTATTTTGACAATATTTGCTTCGGCAATCTTTGTGAAGCTTCATTTTTCAAAATGAATTTCTTAAAGAATAAATACCGCAATCTTCTTTCCACTCATTTAGAAGACGCAATGAGAATTGCGTGTAGCTCTAAAGATGACAACACCGAAGAAATCATTAAAAATGTACAATACACAATTTTATTTCACACTGATCACAGGTAATAATTATTGCCATACAAAATCCATAGGGCAATCGCGTTTTGACAGCTGTCAAAAATATGTCCATTGATTGGTAGTGTCAACTAAATGCTGCAAGAATGTGCGGCCCGCAGTGATACCTCACATTATTCTATCATTCACCAGAAAAGTGTGACGACCACTGCTCTAGAACATCACAAATCTGCCACATTAAATCAAAATTCGGTTCATAGGAAAGCCTACCGACAAAGAAAGAAGAGACTGATTGTGAAAAGCCTTCAAAAACCCTTACACAAGGAATAAAGTAGCTTTTCACGCTCTATATTATAGCACACACAAGGTAAAATAAAACGGCTTAGGACAAGGCCGAGACGTGTTCTCTTGTGCTCATCAACATACAGGGTGACTGCTGAGACGGGTCTGTAAGGGCAGGTTCCACAACCGTTGTAGCTAAAGGAATACATGCATAAGAAACTGGCCATATTTTTTTGGGGAATTGCTAATTGTATTCAAGGTTTTTCAGCAAGGGATACGTCAATTCTCACGTTTATTTTTTATGATGCGAGTCTCTGTTAAAAATGCGGTTCCAGACAAGAATAAAAATACCTACTCCTCTGGCCCATAGCACTCAGGCCTCAGGTGACATTATAAAAATAAAAAATGAAGTCTAAAAAAATCACCCTGTATAATTGAGAAGCTATAATAATATCTAATAGGCAATGTCTAACCATTTCTTATTATCACAGATGTTTACTTCTCAAGCTATTGTTTAAAAAGACACATCAACTGAAGAGTATATTTATTTTATTCTGAGTACCAAAAACAATTGCTGATTCAGCAATCAAGAGAAAATAATAACATGTGTGGTTTAACGGAGAATGATCAGGGTTTTAGTGGTAAGCAGTGATAGTCTAGTGGTGTGACCGTCGGACTGCCAAGTCGCACCTTCGATTTTTCGGATTCATGTGCTTATTGTATAATTATCACTTGCTTCGATGAAGAAAAACATTGTGAGGAAACCAGCATGCCTGAGAGATATTTTTCGACGGCATGTTAATCCAAGTCAGAGGCCCATGGGCTGCATAAAAATTGACACCAGGTTAGGCACTAACCACACGAAAAAGAGAATATGGTTTTAATTAAGCTTTTCGACAAGAAAAATAAAAGTCTATCAAATGTGACTCCCACAAGTACCTATGTAAAGAACACCCACTGTCCGAATCGTATTTGAAATAAAGGATTTTCCATCAGGAATTTCTTAGTAGTAGCCGGCCTGGATGGTTCTCGGATCTGATGGCAAAGGATGGCAATAGGAGCCTGTTGCCATCCTCGCCTCCTATTACATGGAACTTAAGATAACTGCCGAAATGTGGATGTACCTACGATAGGCACAACTTTTCGGGGAATATGATGTTACGATGAATATTACCCTATAATGCCCATCCCACAGTCTGCACAAGCCTTGGAAGCCATTAAAATAATAAAATGTCCGCCAGAATGAAGAAAATTCTAAGGTTGGTTGGTAACCATTTGATAAATGGGGCCTATTTGATTTATGAGTCGCTACCGTCTGCCCAGCCCTATCGTGGATAACCTTGAAGGTATGGCGATTATATCGAACGATAACTAATGTAGTAGTTTATTGAATCTATGCGATTATAAATAAAGATAAATTATGCTTGGGAATAGGGATGTACGTGAACTTGTTAGCTTAAGACGAATATTTAAGAACTTCAATAGCCGAATTAACAGTTTTTAATTTGATCCTCGGTGATATTTTGTCGTAGAGAGAGATCGCTTGTCATTCTGAATATATTCAGATCGCAAATGACTCCATAATGACAGCAGAGTTATGTCGCTTTACGCCGACATTAATAATACCGCATAATCAACAATGCGGCAGGAATACTTATGCAAAACTTCAGGCGGTAGATATTCGGCCTTCGGCTTACGTCATAATTTAAAAGCCTTGGATATTCGGCGTCTGACCGGCCCTGAACCGAGGCGATGCAGAATGCGGTCGAATACATTAGAGATACGGCGTCGGAGGTCGCAGGACGATCGGTTTTCATTCCTATACATGTTTAAGGGGACGTATTTCATTCTTGCTTTTAAATAAATTAAAGCACTTATTCTCTTGACACAAAAGGGTTCAGAAAAGGCGAACCTGTCTGAAAATAACAATTTGAAATTTCAAACTGTCTGAAACTGAACATTTCTCTTTATAATAAGAGACGCCAGCGATGGAAATGGACACGTTGTTTTGAACCAATATTTTTCTAAAAAGTACTAGTGTCAACGACACAACCTAAGTTTGGACGTTGGCTCTAGCCCTAAGCGATGTTAAGCTAAATGTTTTTCCTGATCTATGGTCATTAGGTTCGTTATTACCTCTATCCTTTTATTAAAATACCAGTCGGTCATTTACCGAATATTTTTATCCGCAAAAACGCGACCGACCATACCAGTCGGGATAGGGTCGCGGGAAATTATTTATAGCATCGGACATTTGATATGAAATCCCGAACGATGCCGGATGCGGGCACAGACAGGGTTGGACAACAAATCAATCGCGGATAACGTTGCGGATACGGATACGCTGCAATTAGACCCGGTATTCGCCGCACCATTATTTATGGATGTCGCAACCCTAGATGTCTTTTCGCCTTTTTTTTTGTTTTTGTGAAAGTATTAAAAAATAAAGCTGCTGAGCTGGTGTTTATTTGTGCGTGGTTTGTGTGCTATGGTTTACAAGTTATTTTTAATAAATAAGATTGGCTTTGATCAAGTGTTTGACAACTAATAAGGCAAATAACTAAAAAAATTGGAAAATAATTAGGAAAAAAGTACCAATATAGAAAAATAAGACATATCAAGATGTATATGTTTTACTTTTAACATCAAACGAAACCTACAATTCTCAAGAAAAAAAAAACCTACTACAAACCACTTCAATTCGAAGCTATTAAATACTAAATGCTGCGTCAATTAAAATAATTGTTTGCCCTAATTAAATAGTGTTGAGGGTTTCATTACATATTAGTAATTCATTTGTCGGTTTATAGCAACCCACGCGACAGTTTCAAACATGATGAACGTATGCAGTTTGTTACCTATGTACACGAATCTATACATGCTGCATAAATGCACTGTGCAATTGTTTAAGCAATTAGGCGGGGGCCACATAGCGCATGGCGCGACAAGACACGACGCGCGGTATAATGGAAAAGTATCTAACTACGTAGCCTCGAGCTACACAAGTCTTGCGACTGCCACGGTGAACAAAACAAATGAAATGAAAGAAGTTGCTTCAAGCACGAGCGCTGCGATTTGCGACAGCTGGTACTCACGCGAAGGAATCAAGCGACACACGAACTTAGCGCTAGACGCAAGTCGCATCGTCAGAGGTCGTGAACAGCGTCACCGTTTAATTGGTCTTGGCAATTAGGCATAAGCCTGATAGCGCATCGCGCGACAAGATGTGACGGGTGACTAGACAGGATGCGCGACAAAGGAGACGCGTCTAAATTTCGCAAACGCGCCAATTAGCGTTCATCGCAAGACATTATTGAATAACATGCTTCGTCTTGTTTCATAGATAATTGGTTTGAAACTTGTATGTATTCACGTTCTTACATTACCTGGTAACACGGGATAATTACACAGATTAAAATACAAAATTAGATGCTTCACGTTGGTTACAAGTTAATTATGAGTGTTTTTTATAGTATCCTTTATTCTAATAAAAAACTGCAGCGTATTTGCTTTGCATTGAGAACTGCACGCGATCAGCACATTTGGACTGCGTTCAAGAACTAACACTGTCAATATTCCAAAGCAATGATCACACTGACAGTTCATGAACGCGGCTAAGACGTGCTGATTGCGTTCGGTTCGCGTAAAATTCGCTTCTTACTGAGATTACAACTACTAGTAACGACTATTAAATGGACAATTGGCATAATCTTAGATTGTCCTCTCTGAGAATATCGCTTATTAAGGAGTGCGACACGAAGATTTAAGTGGTCACGTTCGCGTCATATCGCGCGTTGCACAGTGCGTGCAAGCCCTAATTTCCTAACTGAAACTCTTTGTGAAATTAACTCTGAATTTATTCTTCATCTTGGTTTATTTGTGAGCCAAAACGTAAGTAGGTAAGTTTAAAACTTAGTTTACTATCCTAATTTCTAAAAATAACTATAATCCAGTTATAGTGTTGATTAAGAGTATGGATGAACTAGCGGTTTTACAATTAGGTCCAGAAACGTCAAGTGTAGACGAAAGTTTAACATTATTACTAACCAAAGTTTTAATCAATTAAATAAAACAGATAAGAGAAAGAAGAATAAGACAACAGTCCCTTAAAAAGAAGAAGCTTTGACAAAACGTCTTGCTATTAGAGTTACTAAGATGATGGAATAGTCCAAAATTGTGTGAGACTGACATATGCTTACGGAAAGCATATCAATTCCGTTAAAAATCTTTGTAGAAATACGAAGTTCTTTGGAAGAGAATGCCCTTAAGTGATTAAGGTTTGAGTCACAAACCGGTCAGTGGGTCGTCTTCACAAACCTTTTTAAAACGCCACACGCCAAGCCTGTGAACACCTTTATTCATGCGTGAAACCTCTCTAATTCCCCGCCTATTCACCCGTCAACAATTTGGAAACATTCCTCTGCTTATTATTAGACAGAATCTGTCCACCGCAGTAATGAGTGTAATCATCTCATTAGTCTAAACGTGTTTCCTGAAAACGGATTCGCCACAATGGCTGATATCGGAGGAAACATTGTAACGTGTAACATGTGTCATGTTCGCGGTTCTGCCGAAATGTATAATTTGTTCAAAGGGAAATTGTGGAATGGTAAGTGTTAGGATATGTGATGAGATGAGCTTATTATTTTACAGAAAAAATGTGCCTTTTGAGTTTTCAGAACTTAATTTGTTACTTTGGTAATAAACTACATAAGTAGTCAACGTAACAGCAACGTGAAAGTTATTACAACAGAACAGCCAGTCTAATTTCTTAGCCAGCATTTCAGCAGAGCCTAGAAAGAAACCTTAGATGTGGGCGAGACACTGCGGCTTACTTATTACATTTTCATAAAAAGAAAATTCTGCCAATTAAAGCACCCGTGACACTTTCTACCCGATTCCTAAAAACACTTATAAGCACTTAAAAATTTAATTCGTTTCTGTCTCCTACCATAAATTCAAGAACATTATCTATTCATATTCTGTCCAAAATTGTTCAGGACAGAAAATTTTCAGGGCAAATTATATTTAGCGGCCAGTATACAGAAAATCAAGACAATGTACATACACAAAAAAGCAGATTACAGAAGGTTCATACAACGAGTGAAAGTGAATGCACGCATAGAGCTTTACGTAAAGCGTGTGCGAGCGCAGTCGCTGGCATTCGTTTGAGATCTACGTAAGGCCATAGGCGACTTCATGCCATGACTCGACCCGTTCGATGTGAAATTGTTAGACCGCGGTCAGTCGCACCCGGTAAGTCGTGGCCGGCCTCGTCAGCATATCTTGTTCGAGAGCCATCACGGGTTGTACCTTATCTAGCAGCACGGAACGGAATCGCCCTTTACCAGGCTCCTATCTTTTCTGTCGCTCAGAACTGTCATTTGCTAGAGCGAGAACAAGAGCGGGAATGCTATCGCATGGAAAAGTAAGATTCCACAAATGAGATTCAACCCTCACTCCGCAAGGCGGGATAAGATGACTGGGATTTTTTCACACCGCGGTCGTAGTCTAGTAGTCAAAGGGTACACGTCTATGTGAGCGTGCGCCTGTTATAGCGACTTGTATGTAGTCGGCCTTCTGTACCTGTCTAGTTAGTGGTTCGGACTAGCCGGCCAGTGCCACCAGAACATTACTGTCACTCGGTGGAGCGGAATAACGACTGATATCCACCATCGATATTGATTTCGTTGACTACACAAATAAACTACTTCCCGCCTCTAAATGTATTGGATTGTGAGCGACCACGGTAATTATATAATTATCACAGCTCCGCAGTATCGAAGAAAAGTCGATCAGCTATGATAATTACTGTCATTAAAAATAAATAGGGGTTATTGCACACGTGGATAGTGAATTAGATTAGTAATTAGATTTTTAGGCTCCAACACAGTTGTTCATAGAAAAAAAATTACCAAGAACTTTTTTTTTTTCAAACCCATGAAAGTAAATTAGAGAGCTAGTAATGCCAGCTTTCCGGCTCTGACGTCATACAATGATTTTGACCAGAATGACTGACTTGTTATTCGGCTACTCAGACGCCCAAAGTAGTTCGGACAAATCAACTGGAACTTCAGACCACAACATAGATCGACGATCGAAAAAGGCTTAATAGAACCACCTTTGAACCTTTAAACAATACAAAAACAACAAGAAAATATACAGATAAAATAGCTTCGAAAAATACCATTCCGAAGCTTCAGACAAATGACGACCCCCCCCCCCCCTTCCCTTACATTGTGAGCCCCGGTCTTATTGGCAAGGGCTTTTGTTTCCAGCATCCTACAATGGGGGCGAGATGAAAAGGATGGCAGTGTGCTGCCCAGCCGACGGGTTATTTGATTGGATCGGACGATGATATAAATGAGCTTCGGAAAGGATGGTAAATGAAAATCTGTACGGACTTTTATTAAGAGGTATTTAAACAAAATCAATGAGGTTCGGTTAAATTGGGTCGGAGAATTTTCTCGACCGGACCCAACGAAACACCATATCCGGACACGGACGTCGGACATCTCATAACTCTTGTAGGAGCGCTGACGCAGCATTTTGTATTCGTCGTACGCGCAGCGCTCGGCGACTCCAGTTCGCCCGTAACCGCCAATAACTACAGACGCGCTTTCAACCTAAGTAACTACTCCTTTGTAATATTTGTAATCCGTTCGCAAGTAAAGAAATATTCAAGTTCCGTCGCATTTATTTCTCTCCGTACACACACACACTTAAAGTCAATATATACACGCACACTAAACACTAAGTAACAGCCAAAACTTTGTTGTGCCAATAGTGGACATCAGATAATGACAGATATTTCAGTAAATCTGTATCGAGGTGTCTGTGTTTGGGGACGCGTCTGCAGTTTTTCCGTACCAGTTTGACTAAATCTATACTGAAGTGTGTCAGTGTTCACTGTCCGGTGTCCGCAGCCAGTACGTACGGTGGAAAGCGTAGCAAAGGCATAAGGTAGCACAGAACGAGCTGCGCCGTACACGTGTAGGATCTTGTAACGTCTTTTTGTTAGCTTAGTTAGCTACGCAAATATTATGTGAATGGCTAATTATTATGTTCTTCACATGCCTTGTTCAATTCAAAATATACGTTGTTGTACTTTGGTTACTGTATATTTCTTTAAATTAACAACGAAGGAACAAAATAAAACTATGTTACCTCTACCTACCTATACATCAAAAACTTAACTGAAAAATATTTCAGTCTGAGATACATTCGCTATCATATTCCTCCACATTTCACCCCATTTGAACTCATTGTAGGAGAGATATAAAGGCTCGGTCCACTTCGCTGACTGCCCAGTTATTGCAGCAGACCATATCTCACGGCGTGCGCGGAATATCAAACAGATTACGAACGTCTAATACTCTTTAAGGAAGGATAATAGCGTTATGCACTTGCTTTGATGTGGTCCTGCTTATCCTAAGCTGTATAAAGCTTTATTTCATGAAATCTTTACTAGGTAGAAAGACTATCTGTCTGTTTAGTTACACTTCGCGGCTTATTTATTGAATCAAGTACTTATCTATTAATTTTTGCGGATAAGTTATCCAAAAGGTGCTCTTTGGACGGTTTTAATTTCGAAAGTGGCATCATAATTCCGACTGCCACGGTATTTCCCTTCAGCAGTTTTGCCTTAGTCATATGTCATCATTATCATCATATCAGCCCGGAATCACCAACTGCTGGGTATAGATATATATATACCTCTCCGTTTTTCTGCCACACTTCCCGGTTCTGTGTTTTTATTTAACAGTTTATCATCATCATTATCCTCAGCCTATAGCAGTCCACTGCTGGACATAGGCCTCCTCAATCGCACGCCACTCAACTCGATTCTCAGCAACTCTCATCCAGTTGCTACCACCCACCCTGCTAAGATTGTCACTCCACCGAGCTTGAGGGCGTCCCACCTTACGTTTGTCGATTCCTCCACTCAAGAACACGTATACCCCAGCGGTCATCGGTTCTACGGCTAATATGACCGGCCCATTGCCACTTCAGTTTACTTGTTCTGTGAGCTATGTCGACAACTCTGGTTCTCTGCCGGATCAGCTCGTTACGGATGCGATCCCTCAAAGAGACTCCAAGCATAGCGCATTCCATAGGTCGCTGAGCGACCAAATATAATATAATATATCCAGCAATGGGAACATTATTATGCTGATTATGCTACAGTTTTATTGACCCCTACCCTACCTACCATCACCTTCACGATCACCGTGACCCAGAGAACGTTAGGTACGTTCTCTGGGTCACGTGAACAAAATCAATTGTAAAAATCAGGCCAAGTCACGTAATACATTTATTTTTAGAAAGAAGCACTATAAGAATCAAATATAATGAATAATCCAAACTTTTCTAACTCTGGAAGGTCTCCCAAACGGTTTAGGACGTACTTCGTGAAGTGTTTGGCTAAGTGTCATCAAAGCTCCATTATATCTTAAGAGGGAACTCTTAGAATATCGATTAAGTTAGTTTATTGTGTATTCGTGTCCTAAGAGCTAAGCCTTGTTCACAAAGTTACGGCTTGGCCACGAGCTACACGCCCAAACGGCGCGTGTTGCGAAACCGTCTGCGAGCAAAGAAACTTAAAACAAAAACTTATACAGCGGGCATTGGGAATATTTCCATACAAAAGTTTTGATCACCAACATTTTCGATTTTGACACACGAATGCTACCTGGTAAGCGCCTATGGCGCCGTCTTATTGTCATCGCTCGCGCGATGATGCGTGCGTAAAATGATCGTGCGACCGTACGTTCAAACATACTGACATCTACTGAATGTCCTATTGAAGGTCGTGCGATCATGCAATGTGACAAAATTTTCTAGTCTTCGTCGCGCGACTATCGTCGCATCGTGTTGCAAATATACTGATCAGGTACTAAATGTCCAAATGGCGCTCCCGCGACCAAGCACAGAGGATATTTTATAGAGTTTATTTTTTATCATATTTACGATTAAAGAAATACTACTCGACAGCAGAAACTGTGCATCTTAAGAGCCATTTCGACAGTGATCACATCGCTCCAACATAGGACACACATTTTTTTATCGCGCGAGCGGTTTCATCGCACGATGAAATCGCATCGCATAATCGCGCGAGCGATGGCAATAGGACGGCGCCTATGACACTAGACTTGACTAGACAGACCGGTGGTGGATTACGATTTTCTTCTTCTTGTCCCGTCTATAGCTTATAAATATTTAAATGTCTTTGACTGCGGGGAAAACAAGTGAAAGAATTGGTTTAAGGCATGCGACAAGATACCGCGCGAAGGAAATGTCACACGTTTGTGTCGTTTCACGCAAGCCGCATCGCGACCGAGGTCGTCCACGGGGCGTAAGAGCTAAGCTTTATTGTATAGTCTTAATATTTTTACTGTGCTTGTAACCAATTAAATTGGTTGTAAATAAGACCAACAACAAATACAATCTGGCAGCAAAAAAAAGTCAATAGAGCCTAAATAAAGCTGTTACCTTTCTACATTCTGATGAACAATGTAATTCACCGCACAATATCAGCTTAACGAATGAAATATACCCGTAAAAAATCTTGACAAAGCAAAAAAAAAAAGATAATTGGAGCACAAAAAAGCAGTCCTCATCATTCTCTGCTGAATATTTCATTGTATTCAGTATTCGCAGCTCATATTGCCCAGTGACCCAGATTGGCCACATTACCCAATACAGGGGTATTACGAGCAGTGTCGGGGGATATTAGTTAGGTACTTGTGTTTCTGTTAATTACATTAGTTGCCAATAATTAATGATAGAACAACAAATGAGTGTGCGAGAGCCAATTAGTGTTCGGGTGTTATTTCAATAAATGATTCGAGGGTAGCATCCAATTGTTTGTTGATTTTATCATTTTGTACGATTCATTTAGTGTGTAACGCAGAATCGTGTTATTGTTACGGAATTATTGTTGTTACATGTATACAGTAGAAAAATATGTACGTAGAGAATTAATACCTATCGTTCTAATATCAATTTCCACCTTCATATTTTTTGTCTACTATTCGCAAGCCCCTATCACTGAGATTCGATTCTCAAATCGGGAAAGTGTTATTGGGTTTTTCAATTAGGAATTCTCAGTAGCACCCCAGAGTCTAAATTTGTACCTGGTTGATGGCAAAAGGCTCTCTTCCTGCTACATGGGACCTAAACATTACTGGCCTTACTCTTCAGGGAAAACTGGCAAGCTATTTTCATTCTGTTAAATACAAAACTCATTTACCTACACCTACTTACTGAAAGCGGGCTGACTAATAAAACAGTAAATTAGTAGGTAAATTAAAATAGACATATCTGAAAGACATCTATATCGGTATCTGAAGACTGCCTCTTTGGTGTAGTGGTCGCAAGCGCGACTGCTAAGCATGAGGTCCTGGGTTCGATTCCCAGGTCGAGCAGTGGCGTTGGGTTCTTCCATCACGAATTTCTCAGTAGCAGCCACGGAGTCTGGATTTGTGTCCGGTTGATGGCAATAGGCTCGTCCCCTATTCCGAGGACTTAAATATAACTGGCGAAATGTGGGTGTACTATTAGGTACCTACCTCTGCCTAACCTTTCGGGGATTACAGGCGTGATGTTATGTTACATCTGAAAGACTGCAGTTTAAACCATTTCCTAACGTCGAACTCAAGCATTGATTTCCTTTTGCCACTGTCAAAAGAACATAAAATCCATTTGTTTTACAATATCCGTTCCGTTTTCCTTTTCAAATGTTTGTGAAAGAAAATCAGTGCAATAAAGCCTTCAATATTGACTGTAACATATCGTTTCCAGTACCACTAGCATATCTATTTGAGAACCTGTGCAAATATTACGGATCGTCCGCCCGGGGTATGAGCTGAGAGTTAGACTTATTTTCATTGCACTCCTCGCTCTGCGAACTTTTCATGTTTCTTCAGAGTACATAATCTTGTGCGCTGTGAGTGCGAATAAGGCATCTGAAGTAAAGTTTTACTTTACTTTTTTTTAGTTTTTCAAAGCAAAAAGAGCCTTTGCTGTTTTTGCTAGATTTCAGCATGAATCCATGTTTTCATCAATTTAAAAGATTTCGCTTTTTATTTTATGCATATTTGACAGGGGATACCGTTTCTGCGCATATTGAATCCTTAAATCAAGATGAACATTTAAAACGCAACACAAACCTATGAACGCATAAATCCAAGCTGTGGACGTCACCACTATCCGCACTAACGAAATTATTACCGACTGAATGAAAACGTGTAGTGTAGTGCGATCCACACATACGCAACGCACGTACGTCATTGGCTGATTTATGGCTCGAATGCCGGCCGCGCAACCACACAGTGGTTATTGCAATCGTATATTTACAGTTGCTATGGCTACTATTTATTCGCAAAAATGTTGAAAGATTCTGAAAAAAGTGCGTGAAATCTATTACTGATAATGGATGCGTAACATGTTACAAGGAAAATCCATCAGTTGAATAAATGAATAATGTTTTGAGCCAATTTACGAAATGAATTCGTATACCGTAGACGTAGAATAATGAATGAATTGGAGTACATTTAGTTACTTTTGTAGTCTTAAATCAACACAATCTTGAGTCTTTTAGGTCTCACATTGTGGCGCTCGCCTATTATTTCATATTATGTCAACCTTAATGAAAATTGCGAGAAACGTGACGCCATTCTACTAAGAACGACTTCAGTCCTTATAAACTGTCTCCAAAACTTAAGGTACGGCTTTTGTGAGACGAAAATTTACATACCAAGAACATAATTATTTTAAGGTTTCGCTACTAAACTGAAAACGTGAACAATTTACTGATTTTATGAACTTTTGGGCCTTTATTAAATGGCTACTATTACGTGAAGGCCTTTTGGCCATTATGACCAGGTGATTTAAATATGGCGCAAACAGCAAACAAAATGGCGGGTGTATTAGTGAACAAGATGGCGCGTGAGTGCTGTCGTAAAATTAGGAGGGCGGCCATTAGAGTTGATGAGATGTACATGTCTGGACTTTATAATAACTCATTATGGTAACTACGGGTGTATGTTTTAATTAAACATTACGTCTTTATTATTCTTAACTTTGTAAAATTGAGAGCTTTTCGACCATTTTTAAAATGTTTATATGTTATCATCAACGTTAAAACATTTTCTGAACAACATTTCCATTTTTTTGCAAAAAAACACGACAGCATAAAAACAGACCACGAAAATAATCCAAAAACGTATTCCGAGGGGATCACAGAATGTCCCAATAAACACAAACTTGTGACAAAAGAAAGGCGACAGTTTCGCTTCCCGATAGCCGAGTGACGTCATTGTTATAGTAAACTGCGACCCGTATTGCACTGAGCATGCCCTTATTACCCGGGTCGTGGGTAATAGCGACACTTTTGTATCGCTCGCGCCGTAAGTTGGGCCGTTCTGGCGAATTGGCGAAGCGACCCGGCAATGTATACCGCCGTATACGACCAATGTACTGGAAATTGGTATATTGGTATTGGAGATCAGGGCGGAAGATGAGTTGATAATCGAAGGAGAACGGAAAAGTTGGGAATTATGTGTTGGCGTATAGATGGTGGTATTACTTGCTACGAATGGGATGCGTTCACCCCTTTTTACGCAAATGGCCAAAAAGGGAGTGTTATGTTTTCAAGGGCGAAGGGTAGTTTTTTACGGAGTTTAATCTGGAATTTCGAAGACTGCAGGTTTACAATATATGTATACTTCTGAGTTAGTGTTATCATAATCAATAGGGTATTTGACTGAAAAAACCTATTTAGTCCGTCAGTTACGTAATCAAAAAATATTGGACACATATTTTTTCTTTTGTCATGTAAACGAAAAATGACCACGATACAGCGTGTCGAAATCTCGCGTGACGTCACAATTTACTGTCCAGTGAAGTCACAAGCCCCCTCTCTTGAAAGGTGATGCGCTGTATCGTCGTCATTTTTTGATTATGTGACAAAAGAAAAAAATATGTGCCCAACATTTTTTTGTGATCTAAATTACGGACTAAATATTTTTGTTTTTTTTTTCGATGTTGGCAAATAGCCTATTAGAAGTTAACTTGCTGATTTAAAGGTTCTAGATAAAGTTGAAGAGACATCATTAGTTGTGAACCTGTGTACTAACGATCTCACTGGGGATCGGTTCATATTTTCCATCTTATGTATTTTCAGTAATATAATATTACAAGTTGGATTAAGCCCCGTCAGGTGGTGGTTTTCACATATATCAATAAAATCCCCTTACCATTTGAATTTTCAATAAACTCTCACAAGCTCTCGCATATAAACTCAATCTACGATGTTCAGATAAAATACACTCGATATTCATATGAGGTACGTGTAAACAGGGCTCTTTGTCGAAGGTACATAAGAGGTCACTATGCAAGTAGGAGCAGAACGCCCACTTCGCATAGTTCTTGTAATATACTGTCAACGTCTATTGACATGCGAAATCTTAGGGACCTCGCGCACTACGCGGTTTAGACGCACGACCAGGCGTCCGACCAGTTTTGTTCAAGATAGGCGCCGGTCATGCGACAAGTCGTGGTCGTGGTCGCGTAGTGCGCGAGGTCCCTTAGAGTAGCTTTATGATTATGATAAAAAAAAATGCAATTTCTATTTTAATTTAGCACAATACTTAACTTCTTGAGTAATTGCTAACTGTATTCACATAATTTGGTAAAATAATAAAAGAGCCTTACAGTCACCTAAATAATCGCCAGTTCTCAGTTTATTTTAAGAATGCTTATCGATGCAGTTTGGAAAAACTATTACCATGAATACTACGGATCACACTTACATAAACTCACGCCTTTTTCCCATGGGGATAGACAGAAACCACAGAACGCCACCCGCTACGATTCTTACACACTCCTTTCGCCTCGTCCACGTTCATACATCTGGTCATACACGCACGCCGGTTGCGAGTACTACGCACCTGACCTTTCTGAAGAACCTCACCAATGAGGTCAGTGTATGTCCTTCTAGGGCGTACCCCTCACGGCGTAGTAAACACCTTGTCCTTATACTATGGATCAATAAGGTGAATTAACCGTGAGTTGGACTAGTCGCGCGAGGTTCCCTGTTACTAAGACTTCTGCATATTGATTATTGGCTGTGTCATAGTGACACAAGCCGAGACCCAGGTGACCGCACGCACGGTAACGGACGGGACGCTGGACGCGAACGTACGGGGTTTAATTAAAAGAGAGAGTTTATTATCACATGTATGCGGTTATTGGTTCTGGATTGTTTTTCAATGTGTAAAATAACTTATCGATGAACTGATAGCCGATTGAAAAAGCCAGTCCTGGAATACAGACCGCGTGTCGGTAAACCTTGTGTGGGGCGCCCCCCAGTCCTGGCTAAACGGACCTAAGGCTTCTAACGGTGGTTGAGATGCAGAGGATGGGGGACAGGGAGTTGTGGTACAGCTTGGAGATACCCTACAGCAGAGGAATGTGATGAGGCTGAGTTCATCACTACGTATTTTAAAACAAAGTCCTTCGCCGCGTCTGTCTGTCTGTTCGCGATTAACTCAAAAACTACTGAACGGATTTTGTTGCGGTTTTCACCAATTGACAGAGTGATTCATGAGGAAGGTTTAGGTATATAATTTGTCAAGGTTTAGGGTAAATTGGTTGATATATGACGATAGTTATTGTTGGAAGCGTCGGAAAAAGTCAATCCGCCTTGCTCTACCCGTGCGAAGCCGGGGCGGGTCGCTAGTTGATTATAAAACTTACGCGATTTTTCTAGAACTTCTTCTTCAACGTGTGATGGTATTTACCTGAAAATAAAAATAAAACAATTTAGTAAATAATTAAAGTTTACACCTAAAAAACTTATACTTAATACTTAATTGTACTCTTGAATGTTTAAACCACTTGATAAATTGCTTATTTATTGGAATCAGTTTCGGTTTTAAGACGATTAATTATTAATTTTGTGAAGCTTTTGTTGGCACTAAATCCATATTTGCAAATATTACTTACAATTTAATTATCTAAAATATTTTTTTTATCTAAGTAAACGACCTGGCTTAAAGGTTAACTTGAACTCATTGCGACCTTTTTAAAGTTATTTTTGTTTCATTAAAAACAAAAGGTTAAAAAACAAAATGAAACCACCTCAGTATGCTAAATAAATAGATTCCAGTATATTACAAATAGGCACATACTCAGGTCGTATCCTAACCAACGCGAACGTTGTGAAAACACGCGACTGTCCTGTTAATTTTGCTCGACGAACCACAGCGTGTGGTCGCCGATAGAAGACGCCCTCCGAGTTTCCGAAAAAATGAGTGGTTTATAGACAAACGGTCGCGTATTCGCACGACCGATCGTTTTGGTTAGGAAGCGCCTTTCCCCGGTAAGGGTTCCCATTAAGTGTATTAGACAATGTGGTCGGGGCTGATTCAATAGAGCTAGATGCTACTCACAAGTCGCTGTGGTTAGGAGCTGACCACTCATTGTGGTCGCACCCAATAAGCGCGGTGGACTAACGGGGTAGTTTTAGATTGTTGTAAAGAAGATACTGTTAAGTTCCTATTAAGGATTTTTTAATTTAAATGAATAGAAAAAGGAAATGGAAGTGAGAGGAGAGGGACCCCTCAATCAATCAATCAATTACCCCCGCAGTGAGATACTTTTAGGTAAAGGGCGAATCCTGAACATGAGGTCCTGGGTTCGACTCTCAGGTCGGACAAAGTTATTGGATTTTCCCATCAGGAATATTGCAGTAGCAGCCACGGAATCTGGATTTGTGGCCGGCAAAAGATATAATACGTGCACCGCTGCTTAACCCATCGAGAATTACATTCGTCATAATTATATTATGTGTTTCATAGTACCACTGCAACACTATAATTTCTCCTTAAAACAAAAACCCTCTCGCTGCGGGCCGCGGTCCCTGCTACCCACAGCACCCACCTGTGCCTCCCTCCCCGCACCCCGCACTTAGCTAATGAAACCGCCCCTGCCTCAGATTATCGGGATAAGGCCACTAGTGGTGCTGCCATACTCTTATTTACTGCACGTTCCGATTAATTCCCACGTGCGGTTATGTATGGCCTACGGGTTTTATTTACCTTGGCTTTAAGAGAGACATAATTGTGTGTTTTGTTTATTTGAGTTATAGTCGAGTGCAATTAGACAATAAGGTGGAACGAAGTTTATAGTGGTCGGATTTTCATGGGACTTTTTTTGTTGAGTTCCTAGAGGAGTGGAGAAGAAAGTTAAAAAAAAAAATTTCGACGCTCGCGACTTTTTTGTTTTTTTTTTTGGTTTTCCTTTGGAAATTTTTTTTTTCGATGATGAATAACTTCAAATTCAACGAATTCATATTGTGGCGTAATAGTGTGACCTGCGTGCATCCATTAAACGCCAATTTGGTATGTTTCTTTGTTCATTATTGTCGATGTAATGCATATTTCAAGTATTTATTGAAAATTTCCTATTTTTTCAATTATTTCTAAAATATCGAATTTTAAGACTAAGATTTCTTTTGAAATTGGTAACAGATACATTTTTAGAGATAACTGGACAAGAAAATGTTAAAAAAAAACCATATTCATGAGTTTAGTGGCTTAAAATTCATTCGCAAAAATCAGAAAATCGTCTATGTTAATGAAGCCATATTTTTCCGAAATTTTTCTATATAACTCAATGTGCAAATTATTTTCCAAAACCTCATTTTAGTAGCTATCTAATAAGGTATAATAACCAGAAAAATATTCAAGGATACTTGTTAAATATCAGTTACTGCTGAGAAAGTAAAACATGACAAAAGGGATCTATCGCTAAGAATTGGGAGCGGTATCGGTATCGGTATTGATATTAAATGGGGCGTAGAGACCCAAGCTTGCAACTAATTCTACATAGAAATTATGAGAAATGGTTACGTTACAATTACGATAATTTTTGTGAGTTTACCAGCGGCCCCATTTCACCTTCGTCAGCAATAATCAACATTTATCAAGAACCGCCGAATATTTTTTTTATTATGTGTTCTCTGCGGATAGCTGATATAATAAGGATATTTTCAGGATAATATTTAAAATGACCGCCATAGAAACATTTTGAGAAAAATGGCCTTCTTTAACTTTTTCATAGAAGATTTCCTGATATTTGCGAATGAATTTTTAGTCACTTCACTCGTAAATACGGATTTCTTGCACATTTTTACATCCAGTTATCTGTGAAAAAGTATTGGTTACCAATGACAAAAGAAATCTTTGTGTTAAAACTCGGTATTTTATAAATAATTGAAAAATATGAAATTTTCATTAAAAAACCTGGAAATATACATTTCGTCAACAACAATGAACAAAGAAACAGACCAAATTGGCGTTTGATGGATGCACACAGGTCACACTATTACGCCACAATATGAATTCGTTGAATTTGAAGTTATTCATGAACGAAAAAAAAATATTCCAAAGGAAAATCAAAAAAAAAAAAAAAAGTCGCGAGCGTCGAAATTTTTTTTTTTAACTTTCTTCTCCACTCCTCTAGTAACTCAACAAAAAAAGTCCCATGAAAATCCGACCACTATAAACTTCGTTCCACCTTTAGAGTATTTTTTGTCTAATTGCACTCGGCTATTAGTTGAGGTTTTATTTATTTAAGATGTGAAGTTCTATGAATTAAATAATTAGGTATATGGTGATAGTGTAACAAGACGAATAGAAAAACAGGAACATTCACTTACCTGGTGAAAATCATATGAAAATCAAGGAGTAGGGTAGTCCTTGATTTTCGTATGATTTTACTCTTTATCAGGAGACATGTAAATTGATGAATAAATGAAATTGAATGAACTATAAGTGATAAAATAATGCACAATCTTAACAAAAAGTGAATCTTAGTTAGATTTTAACCGATGAGAAACTTACGAAAAACAAAATAAAATAATTTCATTAAAGCTTTATAAGGGAGTTATCAGTCAAATAATATACAATCTACGCAATAATAAGCGCATTTACATACAGTATTAAAATTGAAATGAAGGAATTGGGGGGGGTGGGGGCTTTGTCCAGCAGTGAAACAGTATAGTTTAAATAAAAAGTGAAAAGGATACCCATAACCCATGTAATGAACTTACAATGTAGTCCGTCGACGAAACATGTAGGGTTAATTTTGATAACTTTGTTAACAACTTGAAAGTAATTAATTTGATACAACATCGAATTAGGAAACCCATGATATAACAACATATCCTGTACATTCCTGGGAACTTGGTGTGTTACACCGGAACATGGGTATTTCGAAAACGGCAAACTTTTTAATGACATATGTTTGGCTTCAGTCAGACCCATCTGTTACAAATTATTATGTCTCGAACTAAAGGTTAAAGCACACTTACACGCCCTGCACCATTGTAAGCTTTTATATATATAAAGGGTGTAAAAAGACCCTTAACGAAGCCGAAAGGTACTTGTTGTCCCCGTCATTACGATCATTTTTTTGTTCTAGACCATACCTGGGAACCTTCTAGTTACGGAGATATTGGGGGTCAAAGTTCCAACTTTTTCACAACTTTTTTTTTAAATACATGTTTTTAATGTAAGATTTTTACTTTAAATACCTTCACGATCCCCGTACTATTCAATCCATCCATCAGCACAATGTTTTGAGTGCGTTACATTGAGTTTTACCGTAAAACGTGATTTTTCACCCCAAAAAAAAAAGTCGTTTCCCAGCAATAATTTTTGCGTAAAGTTACTTAGTTTGATGTACAGAATGCTTGGTTGACGGCTTCGTGAAGGGTCTGTTTACACCCCGTATATATATGTATATTTAACTTGCCTTGTTAGTTAGTCCGTTTGTTTTTTAGTATGTATTGGTCAAATCCTCTGCCTAGCCTTTTCCCAACTATGTTGGCGTCGGCTTCCACTCAAACCGGATGCAGTTGAATACCAGTATTTTACATGGAGCGACTACCTATCTGACCTCCACAACCCAGTTAGTACTGGGCAATATGATACCCCTTGGTAAAACTGGTTGTCAGACTTTTTGGGCCACTGACTACCTGTAACGGCTGTCAAAGATCTACAAATGAGTGATTTTTATAGCAGACATTACTTAATCCTGCAGCCAGGATCGTCTCCTCACGAGAGAACTCCTCAACGGTTAATAGCGTGGGCACGAAACTTTATTTAAGACCTGCACGCGTAGCATGACCATCGCATCACAATCTGTCATTTTGTCGATTCTTCCGTCAACAAAATCCGTTTCTACGGTTGTATTGTTTTAATTCAAATATTCTAAATTTCAAGTTGTAATATTTTTTTACTTGTTAAAGTTAAGAAAATTCTTGTCTGGTTTTTAAAAGATTATAAATTTTCATTATGCATATGAGTACGTTTTATAAACAAGGAAGAATTATGAAATTAAGCTATTCCGGGAAAAAACGTACTTTAGGTAAATATGCACCCGAATATCCGATCCCTACTTATAACTGTGTGTTGACCTTAAGGATTAAGAAAAGGTCACCTAAATAAAATGTTTTATTTACAAAAAGTTCTAAAAATAAACAACATCAAAATACCGTAATATTTCACTCAAATAAACAATTGAATACCTAAACAAAAGAAGCGTGGTCAAAATATGAAGGCTTTGTAAAAATATGAAAATGTTGCCTTTGTAGGTTGTGAGCGACCGCCCCGCGCCCCTCGCCCCACGCCCCGGGCGACTAGCTGGTACGAATGTTACGAGTCTACACCAAAAGATTTGAGGACCTCGTAAAAACTAATATTCAGGCCAAAGTGCTGGATGCTTTACTTTTTAATTCGACTTCCCTTTGCTTCAAAAGTACGGACATTTGCAACGTAATACAATATTGGAGGACTTATCAAAATGTGGTCGTATTTTTTATGTAGCGAGAGGGAAATTTGCGAATTTCAGCTTTTATTTGCTATTCCGTGAGCGAAAAGTTACGCGTAAACTTGCTTCGTAACTTAGTAAATGCTCCGAAAACTTGCTATTGTGCTTTTTAAGTTTCGTGAGCTATAACGTTTTATTTTATGCACATAAAATCATGTGCCATAAAATATTACGTTTCGTGCCAAATTCTTTGCGTAAGATAATTAAATAAAGAATTTGGAACTAGGTTTATGTCTGACATAATTTTATATTTTTTATCTTCTTCTGCGAATAAAACAATAAAATGTTATTATAGTATGTCTACAGGGTGTAAACAGACCCTTCACCAAGCCTTCAACCAAGCATTCTGTACATCAAACTGTAACTTAACGTAACTTAATGTAACTTAACGCAAAAATTATTGCTGGGAAACGACTTTTTTTTTTGGGGTGAAAAATCAAGTTTTATGGTAGGACTCAATGTAACGTACTCAAAACATTGTGCTGATGGATGGATTTAATAGTACGGGGGTCGTGAAGGTGTTTAAAGTAAAGATCTTACATTAAAATCGTGTATTAAAAAAAAAAACTAGTGAAAAGTTGGAACTCTGACCCCCAATATCTCCGTAACTAGAAGGTTCCCAGGTATGGTCTAGAACAAAAAAATGATCGCAATGACGGGGAGAACAAGTGCCTTTCGGCTTCGTTATGAGTCTTTTTACACCCTTTATATGAAGGTTTTCTTTTTTCACTGTTCACTGTTCTGACTTAAATGATTTAATTTTAAAAAGTTAACCCTTGAAGGCTGCGTATACCCAATTATTATTATACTAGTCATTATTATTATCCTAAAATATAAAATTCCAATTATAAATGTATCAAGCAATGGAGCCACAAGGTCGCTAACTCTTTATTTATTAATACAGCCCACCTCAGCCTAAATAATAGATAGCAATTAATCCTTTTACCATCAGAATCAATTCGGCGCGTCTAATTGTGACAGGCGTCTGAAGCTGTGACACCTATACTGCTTTACTGTGCATCAATAATTCAAGCTCCTGATCTGAAATTCCTTTTAAATGGGACAGTAGGGGGTAGGATCAGGGGGTCGGATTTAGGTACGTACCTATTTAAAAGTGGCTGGGTCGGTTTGCTTTAAGTTTGTCAGTGAAGGGATTATTTATAAAAGTTTGAAACTAGTGCTAATTTTGGTTCTGTTTAGTTTTGTAAGTTAAAAATACTCGTAATATTTGAGTTAATACTGGTTTCCACGAATACTGCCTACACTACTTTATATTTTAGTGGTACAGGCAACTTTATTTTAGGATAAAAGTTAAATATTTGTGGAAATGGTTTGCGTAGACGTAATAAATTGTAATTTCATTCTATATGGAGATCAGAATTTCGAAAAAAATTCTAACAAAGAACTTCAAAAAAACATAACGAGCGAAATGTGGGTGTTGACCCCTTTAGGGCACACCTACGTGCGGGACCGAATGTTCACAACATTCTTATCAATTTCTCAGTATTCTTTAATCACTTTGATAACAGTGTAGAGGAAAGAATTGATATAATCCATATTTCCTGTAGTAAAAAAAAAAACAGGTGCGGTTTAACGGTTTCCACGAACATCTGCTATTATTCAAATAAAATTTACCTAGAATTTCAGATCAGCTCAGTTGTTATATTATATACCTAATATACTTTAATAAAAATCCTCTATATTAAATTCTCTTTACGGTGCTTCAATAAAACATTTCTAAATTGTTTTAATAATTGATTCCTCTCGGCTGAATTTCAATGGGTTCAGGACTAATTCAACTGAATCATAAAATATCTTAGAGACGTATCAATGGATTCTAAGTAATTTAAAGTAATTTCAAGTTAAAGCGATGCCTCCAATTAAAGTTGAAAGTGTAATTAAGTAATGAATATGGCGCTCAGTTAAGTACTATAACGCTTTTTAAAATTTCTTTTGATCAATTTAAGAATAAGACAAATTGAGGTTTTATCTAAAATTAACTTTAGTTTTGCATTCTTAGTAATCTTAGTACTAAACTCTCAAATCTTCATAGTTTTATGCTTTTGAAGACGCGCGAGGTCTTGTTCCCAATTTTAGCATTTAAAAACCGTTTAAAAGGAAATTCAAATTTTTTATTTGTGTTACTATAGACAATGTATGATTAAAATCATCAAAGTAAACTAATGACCTTAATACAATAATATTTCTCTTAATGAACTATGATGTAATAGTTTTGGCAGTATGTGTAAGAGTGAATTGTGATGTTTTGCATTCTCCGAAATATAAGACAAAGATTGGCTAGACGCCATTTTTAATAAGTCAAATGTAGTATGGCACGTTTATTAACCATACGATATTCTACCATACATGAAAAGCAATAAAACACTAAGATTTAACTACATATTAAACTGCATTTTATGCGACAGCCTCCCGTTAACCGTTAACGTTATTAAAATGTTTATTGAACGTTCAACATTCACTTGCAAGCTTTATTGAAAACCTATAGTTACGATCGTAAAAGATTAACCCTGCAAAATCGTGTGCATGTCTTGAATGTAAATAATTGAATATTTTATATTATCTTATTGGAATGCGTATTTATAATGGAATTTTGAATATTATTGTATTACTGTTAAATTAATAATTTAAGGAATGCATATTTATTTTTAGGTTTTGTTTACTAATTTTTTTTTTAATAAATAGGGCGATAAAAAGGAAAATTCGTATAAAACGTTAAAATACAAAAAAACCCTTCCAAAAATTGTCGGAAGTGTACACAGACCCAACCTTCGAAGATGTCGGTTGATCAAATTAAGCTTCCAAACTATCTTGCATGGAGTTGCAGATGAGTTGACTATCAAATAGTCGACTATCTATGCGTCATGCTTACCGCGAGGATCGAACCCACGGCACGGAAACACGAAGCGAACAGTATAGCCGATGGACTGAGCGACGAGTTGAGTCATGCGTCCAATTTTATCAACACTAGCTAAGTGAGTGACGTCACATGCCCGCGCCGCCGACGCACATGATTTTTTGTTTACGCTGCGCGGGCGGCGAAGTCACTGCGTCTTGTGATAAAATTTTGTGCAGCGAACAGTGAGCTCGGTTTTCTACCTGAGTTTGTTGGGTAGCATTCTTTACCCGCTTTGACATTTATCTGTTAAAAGGTACATTTTTAATAAATAATTGTGTTAAATTAAACACCTACCAATAAAATAAATTGGGTCTGTGAACTCCTGCAATAAAAACAAATATAATGTTGTTTATATTTTTAACGTCTCTGCTTCTGACAGAGTAGATATAACCACATTTCTTAAGAAAATACTTTATGAAGGCATTTCGATTTAACTTTGTTATACTTTAATTAATGGGTTTTGTACCAAAATATAACAAACAAACTTCATGTTTTCATTATAACAACGAGGAAATTTTAGCAAAATTGATTATTTTATAGCATTATTTCATTAAACAAGTTACAAAATCAGCAAAGGAAACACTCGACAAGTCTCGCAACTATTAGAACTTTAAAATTCTCGAAGTTTTACGAGTTTGGAGGCTGGCGAGCTCGCGAAGTTTTTCAAATTGGAAAAAATCTCAGAAACTGGCAACCCCATCCCTTCGGAGGCTTCACAAGTTTGAGGGTCGCAGTTTGAAAGGTTCGCTGAAAGTAAGCCTCGTTCAAGTGCCCAAGAGTATTTGACTTGACTTGATCATTGAATTGGTTATACCCGCGGTTACTAACTTTCACTGTGTACGAGAACTTTTCCCTTTGTGAGACCTCGAGGGTTCTCTTGTGATATTATTCTCTAATAATCAAACTAAAAATAACGTAGTTACAAGGTAAGTTGATGGCGAGGTTGGTAAATACATAAATTCACTAGCCTAACAATCTACTTACCATAACGCTGTTGCCAACGATTTTGGCATCATTATTACAAAATGTTGTAAAGATAATGAGTTGCCAACTGCAACGCAGATACCAAAACAGCAATATTAACCGAATAAATAATAGTAAGCCCGCAATAACAATTTTTTCAATAAAAATTCTGCCCGTCCCCCACATATCCGGGATATTACAAAAATGTCATAATAAACCTCAATGAAGGTCTGTATATGGCATATTTTTGGGCAAACCGATGATAATGGCCGTTGATCCCTTCCCTATGAGGGTCGCGATGGCACTTTCACTACTGTTTTGAATATATTAAATTGCGAGTTATTTTCCGACAGGGGTATGAATTTAATCGTAGTTTTATTAATAGATAAACCTTTTTCAGCCAAGTTTGAATTGGTACGGTCAAGTTAGAATAAGTTTTTGAATTATGAAATACACTCTGTGGATACAGGTATAATATTGTAACCTGACTTATGTCAGCGAAAAGACACGACCGATGCACATATTGAAAAATAGACTGTGCAGCTTAAATAAGTGTCTTTTGTATGACACTTATGTTCGCAACTCGATTGTTCTTTTAATATTACTTTCAGTCGTATCTTAATAAAACTCCCTGACTCAATAAGCATAAGAATCCATAGTTCGACAAATAATAACCAGCTAAAAAGGAACCTATGACAATAATACACGCCCACGCCCATCATTCTGAACAAAACTAGTACAATATCAAAATAAATTAGCAGTTCACCTCATTGTACTGAAAATATCATAAAAACCAACTTCCCACGCATGTATCACGCTGTAATGTAACATGACACGCAACGCGGTCGTTACGATCACGATATTTGTACAACCGTACGTCACGTCGACGTGACGCGACGCGAGGACGTAAAATATTATTATTTTGCGTTACCTTATTATCGCGCGGCGAAAGAGGGTTAACGTCGAGTTTGTAGCTACAGCGTCAAGCATTTGTGTGACGGAATTTCGTAATAGATAATGTTGTTTTATTATTTGTTTATGCTACCAGTTTAGTCGCGGAGGGTGGGTAGGAGTATAAGTAGGTAATGTTATAAAAAGTTGGTAATTTAATTTGTTTTAGAATTTTACAGCATGATGCTTTTCTGAATGAATATCATATTATAGAAAGCCGTACGCTTTTTACGTTTTTAACGCATAAAAATATTATTATGTTGTATGTGTTAATGGGTAAACTCTTGATAAGACTGGTCCTCATGCTTTCGGGCTACTGTCTTGTCTACTCATAGCGACTGTCAAAGATGTATAAATGACAACACGGATTCACAGTTTAAGATGTTTTCCGACGCATAGAATCCAATATAGTACAGCATGATTTCACAGACAATTTCATAAATGTTTATAAACAGCGACCCCTGGCAAATTCGTGCAAGCGCCAAAATAATCGTATACTACTTACTATACGCGTGCATAATGTAACAAAGATCTACAAATAACACTCAGGATCCACGATTGAACGTGTTTTCTGAATACATTCTCGCAAGTAGGACACAATACTCCGAAGTATCGACAACAGCACACTGCCCATCAATATTTTCTTTCACGAGTATATAAAAATAAATTCGCTAACAGCTCCAATAAATTCGTTGCCGAATACAAGTGAATAAAACATTGCACTCCGGTATTTTTCTACCGTTTCTCGCTTCAAAAACACATCGCGAAAACATGTTGGACGAACAAAAATATGTACATGTTTTAATAAAAACTTCTGTGAATATGTATGTACTTGTGTAGGTTGTATGTAATGTGCCGTGTACTGTGTTCTTCGCATCGGACATTATTGTGGAAGGAGGATGGGCAATGAAGATAAAATTACCGCCATTTTGTTTTCTATTGATATATTTCTGAAGAAAATTTTAGTTCAAAGACGTATTGTTTCATGGTTGAACGTGTGGTTTTAATAGGAACTGTCACCACTATCTTGTTTTTGTAATGTTTAGCCACAGCGCCCTCCCATCAATGTCAATGTCACAGGAACGCAACACTGCATATCAGGCTGTTTGTGTATGTGAGTTTAAATGTTTGTAAAACGCACCCACGATACAGGAGAAATTCCTAGTGTGGGACAACGTTTAAAAAAGAAATAAGTACAGCCTTAGCTATGTTAAAAATACACTGTGAGGTTTTGCGCAACTTGTGAAAATTACTTGTCAAAATAAATGGAACCGCTCGCTTGAAAAGTTGAAACTGATCTCATTTGTTTTTTTCCTAGCTTATTTTGGACCTCGGCCACTTCAGTCTGCCTCGTGTTATTATCTCTATGAATTTAAGTATTACACGCTGTAGTTTACAAGTTCACTACCTCGTTGGTCTAGTGGCCGCAAGCGTGACTGCTGAGTACGAGGTCCTGGTTTTTATTCCCAGGTCGGGCAAAGTGTTATTGTGTTTTTCCATCAGGAATTTCTCAGTAGCAGCCACGGAGTCTGGATCTGAGTAATAGGCCTCCTACTGCATGGGACTTAAACATAATTGGCGAAATGTGGGTTTTACTATGAGGGACACCTCTGCCTAACCCTTCGGGTATTACAGGCGTGATGATAATTAAATGTTAAATAAAATATCATTCGTACAACTACGCTATTCTACATGCGTCCATTCATACTCAGATAAAATCGACACATGTCTGTAATCCCCGAAGAGGGCGAAGGTGTTCGGCTGTACATCTACGGACAATTCTAGGATAATGGCATTAGGCAGCCTCCCCTGTGGACCGGGACGAACTAGCTCTTGTCCTGGTCTAGAAACGTACTTGTTACCTAACATAGGTACTTGTAGAAGTCCTGTCTATGCTAAGGCAATGACTTGTGAAACTACTCAATTTTCACATCGTTCACATTGGTCGAATCGTTTCAACTTTCGTCTGATTGGTCGATGTTTGGTCAACCAATCACAACAACTAGGATGACGGGACATGGTAGACAAAAGAAAGGATCCGAGAATACACATTAGCACTGGATCAGAATTGCTGGAAGTCATGGGTAGACCACCTTTGCTCGGCAGTAGAATTATTCAGAGTTACAGCAACCAGAACACTTTCTAGAGCGGACTAGGCAACTACAGTACTTTCACAGGTTATGATGCCTTGTGTCTGTGACTGTAGCTTCGGTCTTTGTTTTTTTGTGACAATCAAAAGTGCCTGTAATGGTCTAATTGAAATAAATGCTTTGAGTTGAGTTGAGTTGAGCGGCCTCTGATCTTTGTTTCTCATTGCCCTTTTGCAAGGGATGGTGCGAAACAGCCTAGCTGTGTGTTTTCGACCCAAGTTCGTCTCCACGCTTTTATCGTTTTAGTATTTCAGACCTCCGTTGCCAAACCGTACCATCCAAACTAGGGACAATGACACAAGGCGATGCCATGCAAAGGAGATCTGATACACCAAAATGATACGAGTGTTCATAAGCCCTAAGGCTTCAAGAGATCGTGAGGCGATAAAGCCTTGTTCAATATTTCAGTGCCTTCATATGTTCAATAACAATGTCCTTGTTTAAATAAGGGAGGGTCGCAGGGAACGAGGTCGAGGTCATCCAGCGATCGATGTCGTGAAGAAACAGACGACCGGTCGTTTTGTTACTTTCAAACGCATTTATATAAATTGTGCTTACCAAGTTGATGAGGAAAATGGAACTATTCCCTCAAAAACGTTAAACAGATGACAGGAAAATTAAATACATGTATGTTTAACAACAACAACAATATTCATTGTTTTTAAACTGACATGGTCATTAACACTATCATTAACACTAAACCGTTACCGTTTATCCGTGATCATGGTGCAACAGCGCCGAAATATGGGGAGCTCAAAACAAACAGTAAACATGGTAAATACCCATTCCCGTTTTCAGTGTTAATGATATCATTATTCATTTATTTTCAGACAACTTTGGTCCATAGATATATGCCTTACAGATTAATATAAATATGATAAAATACAAATTGGGTAAATAGAACCTTAAAACGATGTTAGTAACACTTCACTTGTGCACTATGTCACCGTGCGTTCATGTGGCACTTGCCCGTGGAAGCGACGGAACACCGCTCCCTGCGGCCAAAAGTCCTCTTCCGAGACGAGGTGCAGATAACACGTTGGTATTCGCGCCACGAACGCCTTAAAGTTGACGTTGCGGCGCGACTCGAGCAGCTGCACTCTCGCCACGTACTTGGTCTTCTGATGCACGTACTCCACTATGTCCTCCGTCGTAGTGGTGTAGTGTAGGTGGTAACAGTGGGGAGACTTTTACCTCCTACTCAACACCACTCTTAACTGGCGAAATATGGGAGTACTATAACATCTCTGCCTAACTCTTCAGGGATATGCAGCCGTGATGGAACTTAATTTGAGATTATCTGCATTGTTGTTAAGCCATCGGCTTTTTATGTAACCTCTGCCAAACGAGTTGTCTGAAAGGCTGATTGCATCCTTCCACACCGGGCCTTAAAGAACAGAATTACACTTCAGCTGACTCGAGGGAATTAAAGAGATTTTTAAACAGTTTCCAACTATCTTTTCAGATCGGAAAAACACAATATTGACTGCAAAAAAGCCAAAGCAAGATAGTGACCGGGTCAGGTATGCTCAGGTAATGCACACCTGACCTGTCTACCCCTCTTCAGTCTTCTTGTAGAGGGGTCAAGTAATGCAGGGCGCTGACTGAACACACGTAAGTCACACTTAAGCAATCAAATTAAAACCAGGCACAGAATGAATGACGTTCAAGCTCCCAAGTTACGTTCAGATGATAAAAAGAAAAATATTCGCTGAAAAACTCCATTGCACACAAGTATGTATTTTACTAACTGAGGTTCGTGAGATATTGCAGCACCACTAGAAGCCACTTAAGTAGGGTGTCTTATAATTACCTGCAAACAATGACAAATGTATGAAAACACTCGTTTGGCTGTTTAAGAAAACAAACGTGCTGGAATATTACAGGAGTATAAATTATTTTGCAGTAATTTAGGTCTGCGTTTGTGATAGAAACACCCTCGAATTTAGTATTTTACATGAAATTTTTATACAATACGGTTATATGAACTATTCTGACGTATTCTACAAGAGTTATCCGCGCGATTAGCGAAGGTACACATACAGAAAACCGACAATAATTGTCGGGCAGAAGCCCACCAGACACATATGGTCAGAACTCTACAGAAGGCACCTACACACTACTTAGAGTGCCTTTTTCCCGAAGGGAAGATTGCAAGAATCGGTTTCTTAGGAGCCATCGGGCCTGCTGTACACCCTGGTCTTTATGCCTCTAAATTATTTTAAATACATACATAAATGACTGCAAGGAACCAAAACATAAGCAAGCAGCCAATTTAGTACAAAATTAACAACCAATTAGCAGCAGCAACGGGCCATAGCGTACCAAACTGTCCAAGAATTTTCAACTCATGCGCAGTCGGACACAAAATGTTCTACAGGAATAACATACTTATTTAAAGCGTCTTTCGCCATAATATCCGACGTGTAAATCATGGCCGCGTCTGGGCACGTGAAGCTATGAAACACGCCCATTACACACTTTATGACTTTTCACGTTATGTCGGGACTGTTTAGACTGGACCGGGCCCGTAGGGCAGGTCAATGTCATTGACAGCACATTTCTCGGACAGTTTTCATGTTCGGAGTAGATGGTCTTTCGACATTGAATGAAGTTTGACAGTGTATCTCAGTGTGAGTGCTCACCGCCTTTTCAAGGAAATTTCAAAACGCTAAGTTGACACTTCTCGTGAGTCTCTTGGGGACATTACCATTTGACAGCATTGAGGAGTTTTTTGACTCAATTTTTTAGTTTATTATTTAGTTAGTTTCTTCAATTTATAAATGTATATAATATTGTACGCAAAGTAAATAAATAAAATTAATCAAATTACAAATCAATATTCCTTCAGAATAATACGGGTAACGTAGCTACTTACTTTAGAACACGATATTGATTACACATCCAAGTATTTCAACCAATCACAGGTAAGTTATTTATAACAAGATCCAATTCAGGCCACGGCCTAGAAATCTTAGTATTATTGGCCTGACAAATAAGAAAGAAAATGAAAGAATTATATTACTTGAAACGTATATTTTTAGCTGTTGCCCGTTCCTGTACTTCGCCCACACAATCAAATGTTTTCCCTGGAGTATTCCTTTCATCTACCAGTATGAGTTAAATAGTATTATTTAGTCTTTTATTTCTGTTAATGTTTTTTTTTTGGGACAAGCCCGCCACTCTATTCGCAAACCACTTCTTGGATCCCGCAACGAAATTAATCAGAAAAGTATAGCACGAGTAGGAAAACCATAATTTCCGGCACAAAGGGAGATTAAGGCACAATGGGACGTTTACAACTGGGATAAGCCCAGTTGCCTAGCTCCACGGATAAATATTATCATTAATGGGTCCTAAGCTGTGAGCTGTATTAATTGAATAATTAATGTAATAATTGTCAGTTTCTATAACAAAAAGTTACAGTAACATGTATTTTACGAACAGTGGTGGCCCAGTTATGGAAGACCTTGAGCCAAGCAGGACGGCCCTTTAGTTTGTGTCATTTATTTCCTAATATAAATGGATAATATCATCAGAATACCAGCATATCCCAGAAATCAAAATCAACAAGGCCCACTGCCTCTCACTGTGTTCTGTCTGAGGGAAGTATAGCATGCGGAACCGGATTTCGGTCCCATAGTAAATTTTATTTTATTTTCGGTTTTTCCTGGGTTTTACTATGCTATCAAAACCGGGTTTCCCTAGTGGGAAGGTGAAGGTCCTCTGGCCTTTGTCCCAGCAATGGGAACAGTATAGGGTGATTAATGTTTGCCCGAATCCCATCAACCATCCTAATTTCTATAAGCGAGGGATATTGTCATCATTTCGGGCCAGAAATCAGTAAGACAGTCAAGCCCTTAAGATTGAACGAGCATACCCCATTTTCTCAATTATAATAATAAGCTATTGTGTTACGTCTGCCCTCGAATCTGCCCCAAATATTTTGGAACATTGTTTAATCAAATATTGAAATATATGAAATCCGGGTTTGAATACTTGTATTGTTGTTCATTATTTCGTGGCTCGTACTTACATTAAAACGCGGCAATAATTAATGTTTGAAATAGCTTTTATAAAATTGGGTTCGTGATATTTTATTATTACATATTTCAGTTGTGTTTGTTAATGTTTTGGTTTGGCAAACATACAGGCCGCGCGCTCGATTTTAATAAGCCACCCCTGTTTTTTATTGGGGTTGTAGAGCGGGTGTGGGCAGTGTGTTTTTAAATACTAATTATCATACTAAAAGCCCTATCATTAACAGTAGCGGTACCTACTTGATATACCCTCTGGCCTATTTAAAAGTGAAGTCAAATATGAGCGGACTGGAGAGCGGATACCGAAGTTTAACAGTTAATATAATCTGCCCAAGTCGGATCCACGGCGAGTCCGGTCCGCTCAGTTTGACCCACCGTAAGGGGACTGTTTACTTCAGTATGTAATTTCCACGCAAGACAAACGGGCCAGTTGCTCAATATGCTATTCAAGACAGAAAACCAAATAGTATCTAGGCACGTACTACGTAGACTACGCAGATTGTCGGCCCCGAAGGCAAGCCGGTAGGAATCGTTTTCTTAGGTACCTTCGGGCCTGGTGCAAAGAACACTTTCTGTAGCTAGTTTTCCGCTGACTCCAACACTGTTTTTTCTAAATGGTAAAACTTTAAAACGTTCTTGCCTTTCACACACCTCAACCACAAACACTCCCATTTCACCATCCACCCCTCATTGACCTTCAACCTCGCATTACCTCAGCACACTACCTACTCCAGTTTGACAGATAGCGTGCAGTTTATTCCGCGCCCTTTCAATGGACCCTCAGATTGCGGCCGCACATAATGTGGGTAAACTATCAACGGAACTGGCTATACTTCGTCAGGAGTTATCTGATTGTGGCAATATAGCTGAACTTTGAGATTCGTCTTAAGAAGAAAATAAGTGGTAATGAGAATAATGAGATCATTTATACAAGGTGTAAACAGACCCTTCAAGAAGCCGTCAACCAAGCATTCAGTACATCAAACTAAGTAACTCTACGCAAAAATTATTGCTGGGAAACGACTTTTTTTTTTTGGGGTGAAAAATCACGTTTTACGGTAAAACTCAATGTAACACGCTCAAAACTTAGTGCTGATGGATGCTTTGAATAGTCAACGGGTCATGGAATTAATTAAAGTAAAATTAAAACCTTTAAAAGTGGTATTTAAAAAAAAACTTGTGAAAAAATTGGAACTTTGACCTCCTATATCTAGAAGGTTCAGAACAAAAAAATGATGGCAATGATGGGGAAAACAAGTGACTTTCGGCTTCGTTAAGGGTCTTTTTACACCCTTTATATTGCTAGATACTCTCAGTAATAATTGCGATTTTACCTGAATGAATGATTTCAGTTTTTTTTGAGGAGAATATCGAATAAAATGATTAAGAAACTTTGTGAAGTGTAGTCAATCATGAAAATAAGATTGATAACAGTTACATAAGAAGTTTAGTTTACTTTAGATAATTTTATTTCTTTTGATTCTGAAAGCTTTGATATCGAAACTCGAGACAATTTTGCTCATTGCTACATACCCACGCACTGTCAATCCGTCTTATCAATAAATGAAATTATATTTGTTTCTGTAGATCTTCTAAAACAGTTTTAGATGTGAATTTTCTCGTTAATATTTTATAACTACCTCGATGTCACCAGCAGTTCCTTCTTGACTGAATATGTCGAACAACCCCTAAAACATAAAAATAATGACACAAAATTGCTTGATAAAAACATAACGACATAGGAAAGGTTATATGTATATATTTTTAGGCGTTTGATATTCTTAATAGTCAAATAATTCTGAACACATCATACACCCCTTATATTGGGTTTGATGTTCACATAAAAAGTTCATTCACACTTGTACGGAACGTGCGAAGTTACACGATTGCGTGCCGTTAAGGGCTGATGGTACTTTAGGCCTAATACAATTAAAAGGGCTAGAAACTACGATTGGTATTCGTGTTTGTTCTTGAATAATTACTGTTTAGGCCTGAGACCCGCACGTCAAGGAGTGTAGACTAATTAATAAAAACCGGCCAAATGCGAGTCTGACTCGCGCATGAAGGGTTCCGTAACATCGTAGTAATTAAATATAAAATATATAGTAAGTAAATTTTTATTATTTGTTGTTATAGCGGCAACAGAAATACACATTCTGTGAAAATTTCTACTACTGTCTACCTATTACGGATCATGAGATACAGCCCGCTGGCAGACAGACGGACGGATAGCGGAGGCTTTGTAATAGAGTTCCGTTAGTTACCCTTCGGGTACGGAACTCTGAAAAGGTCTATTTTATTTTGCCTTGAACCTATAGCCGTTTGGAGTGCAATGATCGAGAGGTGACAAAGTACATTCTCAATTATAACTATGTATAGTTCAGTTGGAATATTATATTATTAATAAACGTTCAGTAATAAATAATTAACATTAGCATATATTATTATACATATACATGTTTTGACGTTCAAACGTTTCTTCTTAACTTAAAATAGCGTTTATAAACAAAGTGGATATGTTTACCTCTGAGAGTTATACAGTCTACAAGACACAGCTCCGGGTAAACAGGAATCACTTAACTGAACAACAGTATAAGTTACTATCTATTTTGGTTCCCTAACTAACTCAGAAATGTCTTTAATTAAAACAAGCTAGAGCAATCCTAAACTAAATCTGGTCTGTGAGCGCCTGCGGTTATTACGACCTGTATTCAATGTAACACTAGAACACTACTGCTTGCTATGATATTTCTGACAGGCGTTTGGTTTCATTCAATGTTTGGTCTAGAAATGGACGTATGTAGGGCATGACGTAACGTAGGTAGTTTAATGACGTAGTTATGGTATCGTATAAGAGGAGGAAAGCCAGAAATATACCTCAGGTATGGTAAAAGACCTACTGAAGACCTAAAAGGCCCTCAAAGAGATGTCAGCAAATAGAAAGGGCTCCGCAAGGGCCGATGCCTGCCGGGGCTGCGGGACTGTTCGAAAGAGATACCGCAGCCCTGGAAGACAAAGGGCAAAGAAGGAACATGGATAGGTTTTAGTCAGTACGAGTCTGACACTCCCTTCCACTCCTCCCAGAGCGGGGGGGGGGGTCACTTGACTTGATGACGAAAAAAAAAGGATAGGGTGATGTGGCGCACCTTGGAGGAGGACCATGTCTATCAGAGACCTCCGAAAGGCTGAGTTGATTGATTGATAGTACAACAAAAGTATGAATGAAAAACAAGTGTTAAGCATAAAAATATAGAAGTATGTTTATCTATGTTAGTAGAAATAGATGTTGGGCATTGACCCAGCAATGACAGACATAAAATAAAAGATAAGATTGTATCAACAAGCGGCCAATAAAACAATGGCTCGTAAAATATGGCCGCGATATATTGTGTGCGGCTGAAATTCAACAAACGAGATGAAACACAATGATCATAGTGACCTATCTGTGTTGGCAACGAAGATAAATAATATTAGGTGGATCTTAAGCAGTGTACATAGCGATATTAAGATACTTTTTTATATTAATCGTGATTTTATTATCATTAGATAACATGCCTTTAATCCATGTAAGTACACCCACATTAAGTCCCATGTAATATGCGGCGATCCTATTGCCATCAGCTGGGCAAAAATCCGAATTTCGGGTTATCGTTGAAATTCCTGATGGAAAATCCCATGCCCTATGCTCAGGAATCGAATCCAAGACCGTGCTCAACAATAGCACTTGCAACCATTAGACCAATTGGGGTACTTTTATATTAAACATGAATTTGTAATTTAAAACTTAAAGTTTGCATTGTAAATTAATTTCTTTATGCAAATATTAATAAAAATAAACTGTCAATGTCCCACAGACAAAAGATGAAACAATATCTAAGTAAAACTTAAATGACTTTTTCAAAATGAAAACTTGATAATATTTTTTAATAAAAGTCTTTTAGATTCAGAAAAATGATATTAAAATGTAAAAATACCGAAAACAATTTGTAAGTTAATAAAAATGTACTTACTTTTGATAAGCAAAAATGTAATTGAAGAAAAATAACCTTAAAACTATAACACTGGTCAAGTTGGCCTCGCACACGAATGGTTCCGTACAAGAAACGCCGAAAAAACTTAAATATCTCCGTTATTATTTGTTGTTATAGCGGTCATAGTAATACACACGGTTTATTTCATGTGACTACTAAAACGATTCAAAAGATACAGTCCTGTGACAGACGGACGGACAGCAGAGCCTTAATAATAGCGTCTCGTTGGCACCCTTGGCTACGGAACCCTAAAAAAGCTCACGTTCAACATTTTTATAATTTACACAAACACGTCACGTGGAGTTGCTCGTGCAGCTCCGTAGATTAGAAAACTGTCTACAATGAAAATATTACCGTAATAAGTTTCAACTGAATTTCAGCGCTCCTCAGTGCAAAATGAAACTCGATAATGGAAGCGCAGTTGTCTTTAAAATGTTGGGTCTCACTGCTAGCGGAGCGATTAGCTGAGCGGATTGAGAAGCGGAAAGCTTACTAATAAACTTTAGAGTAGAGCAACTAAAGCTTTCTTGAACAAATCCAATCAAATCCCTTGAAGATGAGAGGGATAGAATGATTATTTAAATTACATGTTTTACGTTAAAGTAATTAATTAGTCCGTTGTATTGCAAGGAGTGGCCCTTCAAATCCAAGGTGCTTTCTAGATAAGTAAGATTTACTTCTTGTTGTACAATTTAATTAGTTGATTTGTGTGTCGGCAAGAAGGCTGCTAGGCTAAAATGGGATTGGGCGGGTCACGTTAGCCGCATGCACAATGACCGCTGGGCAAAAGTCTCCACGCGATGGTTGCAGGAAGACGGACGGCGCCGCCGAGGCCGGCCCAGAAAGAGGTGGCGAGACGGTCTGGACGCTTACCGCGAGGGCCGGCCCAGAAAGAGGTGGCACAAGAAAAGAGCACATGGAAGGAATTGGGGGAGGCCTTTGCCCAGCAGTGGGACAGTACAGGCTACTAAAAATAAAAATAAAAAATATTGTGCTATACTAACTAGCGATTTCCACAGGGTCCCATTAGTTCAAGTGAAATTTGTATGATTTCTCAAGAGAGTTCAATACTAATCTCATTTTAATTGCATTCCATTTGATTTCATTAATAATCTAATAAAGTTAATGAGGCAAAAAAATAAGCGTAGGTATAAACGTAAATCACATGCGACAAGGACAGAACTATGTTCTTACTACTGTAATAATTTTTTTAAACATTGCCCCACACTAGGAATTTCTCCTGGATCGTGGGTGCGTTTACAAACATTTAAATTCACATACACAAACAGCTAGACCTGGAACAACTACCTGTATGCCATACAAATATTTGTCCCGTGCGGGAATCGAACCTGCGACACGCAACGCAGCAATCAATCGCTCAGCCAATGCGCCAGCCGCGCCGTATAAATATGAGAGACCAAAAAACCCTTTACACTAATGCGGAATCCGATAACAAGGTTTCTTATTAAACGTTACTATTTCTGCCTAGAAATCACTATTACCTAACTACCAACTAACACGCAATCTTCTTGTTACACCAACTATTCACTAAACATAAACTGTTACCTCTACAAACCATAAAATAACATTTGCTCTATTCCACAGAAATAATAACACTAATCAACTAATTGCTTATTCATACATATTTAATCGTGCGAGTAATTTCCTAAGACTTGGTCTACGTCCAGTTTCCTTGTAATTTATAAGTCCCTTGTTATACCGTATTAGGTACTACTGTATCACTTTTATTTCTTGAGATTTTAACTGGACACAAATGAATTTTCTAATAATCTAAGAAAAACCCATACAGGTACATTACTGTTACTGTTAGTCAGTGTCATCCCACTGCTGGGCAAAGGCCTCTCCCCGTGACTTCAAAGTCTTTCAATCTAGGGCTAATGTGGACCACTGGTCGTTGGTTCTGTCCAGCTCGTCCCGCCATCAGGTACATATCGCCCTCAACCTTAGTCGGGGTATTAAGAACAGGGTGTAAAGTTCTTCATCCCTGGGTGAAAATCGCCCACACAGAGACCTCACCCTAAGTAAAACAATAGCTCAGATCGATGCCGCTAATGGGCGCGATGCTTAGCAGACGAGTGTTGTTGCTCTTCAGCTCCGAATGCTCTGGAGAGCAGTTTGTAATGATAGTCGTGTGCAGCGTAATTATATGAAAACAGACGAGTCATGGAGAGGAGGAAATTAGAGGCGAATGGGTACAGGGATACGAAAAGACACTTTATTTTGAGATTAGTTTTTAATTGCTAACAGTTGCTGATAGTAACGAAGGAGGCTGTTTCATGTCCATACGAGACACTTAGGAAACTAGTAGTGTTTTAATCCATAAATTGTACCCTGAATTTAATTTTCTCGAAAAATAACTGTAATTCTAAATTATGAACCTAATTCGAAATTCTTTACGAAAATTCTTGAGATTCCATTCATTCTGAGAACTATACATATTAAAAGAAAGCAAAAAGCTAATTAATACGTAAATATCTAATCAAAGGCAGATTTTCAGAAAAACTTCCACAGCCTAACGAAACCGTCAATAAATCACAATCAAAACAAATACAAATTCGTAAAAGTAACATAAATAAATAATTAATAATACAGAAGTGAACTAAGACAAACGAAGTTGTTTGACAGAACGACACAAGTTAGGCAATAATAATGAGTTTGTAAACTACGCGATAATGCTGCTAATGTCCCAAATAGCAGTTAATTAGAAACGCTTTGTAAAACGTTATGGCACAACTTTAGGTTTAGCTCAGGGAGATATTTATATATTTAATGTGTAGATCGAAGTTATGCGGTTGATTTAGCACCCATATAATAGAATTTTCAACTCCAGGAAGCCATGCGATCCGCAGGCGGACGCACCTGTTACCATCCACACAAGCCGCGGTGTCAAAGCTATAACGATCAGTGAGCCTGCCAGCAGCCCGTATGACCTGCTGAACTTATTCAGTGCAGCATATAGGGTGACTGGTAATTAGTGACCGATACTTAAACACGTGATTGTGCTCATGATAACAAACAATTTTCCCAAAGAAACATCTTTTTTAAACGGCTAACAGCTGATAGGTCACAGGCGCGAATTTCATACGGCTGTTGTGTTATTGTGAAAAAATTGTGTGTATAAAAAAAGCGTTTCTTTGGGAAAGTTGATTGTTATCGTGAGTACAATCACGTGTTTAAGTATCGATCACTAATTACCAGTCACGAGGAGTGTCATCCTCGAAAAAGTACGACCGACCAGCAGACCGTATTCTATGGCGGAGAGAATGTTAGGGTGCTTGAAAGGGCCTCCATCAGAAATTAAAACCTTTGGCTACCACGAGTAAGAATTACAGTCAACTTCGACCCTAAACTATTTTAATTATTTACAGTTAGCTTTTGTAAATACTTATTGTATGATGGAAGTCCTTTAAATTCAATAACTGATTAATTCAATAATTGGACACAGATTTCTTAAATTCTTTCTACAAAGACTTCCAAAGATCTTGTTTTGTTACAAAAGGAACAAAAGATGGTATTTCTCAAGTAGCTGTACAATTAATTAATAATTGTTTTAAAGTCATTGAGACGAAGCAGCTTGTTTTCAATGTGAAATTGAAATGAAGCGAAAAATTATTTGAAATCGAACACTCGAACTTGAAAAATTTAATCATTTGCATTTTTTCTTCGTCAGTAATAATGTATAACACTTTATTTTCGGACTAGACACCAGTGGCGAAGGTACTATACAACTCGATTCCTACCGGGTTCCCTTTCAAAAATGGCACTGTCAGTATTCTATAGACAAATAATATAATCACATTAAAAATTATGTACTCCGGCTTACCTCTTTCAAAAATTGACCCTTCGCTACTGCTAGACACCACACGAAAACATGCAGTTAGTTCAACTTGTAAATTGGGGAAGTATCCAAATGTATGATACTTCTGAAAAACACGCCAGTCAGATTTAACCATTCATATATCGCTGAGCACAGCCCACCTGCTCCAGCCATAAAACCTCGTTTGACATGAAAACGCCGAATAAAAACATGCACAGCACAGGATTACAGGCAAAGGGGCCAATTAAAAATGTTCGTTATCAAAGACCCGTAGTCGGCCATGTATTTGGGGGTGTTAATTTCAACCCCGCGATGAACTCGCCCCTCAAAACTGTGTAAATGGCGAGTACCCTCGGAAAGTGCTCTCAAAAATGTTCTTGGCATTTTTTCTTGCCGCTGAGCGATAATGAATCTTGAGTTCAGGGTTTTAAGTTGCTATTTGTGTGAAGTGGTTGGTTTAAATTGAAGTTGCAGTAAGCTTATAATATTATAGTGCAGTCGCCGTTTAGTTAGTAAACTACTAAGCGGTCTTTATTTAATGCAGAATTAATTGCACATAATTGGGTTAATTCCCAAAACTTAGTCTCGGGGGACTGAGTTTGTACTCTGCCTCTAAGTAGTTTATAGTGCTTGAGCAACCCAATCTTGATGAGAACATAAATCTAAAAAGGGTTCCGTACTGTACAAAGAAAACACGAGAAGGATTGCCAGCTTCTTCGATAAAAGATTTAAGATCCAAATGAGTGCTAAGTTCTATAAAACTTGTTTAAACCTACAGGAATAGAAAACTTCTTCAATTGCTTTAAAAGAAAAGTTTATATTCCAGCTGAATAGTTAAAGATGCTGTTCTTTCCGAACTCCAAACTTCATATTCCTAATTGCAAATCTAGACTGTTAAGTGCGACGACTAATCCCAATAATTCCCAACAAAACCTACAATCAAATCAAAATGTAGTCATACACACCCTACATCAAGTAGGTGTGTGCAGGCATCTACACATCACACACAGGCATAACCTGCGTATGTGTACCCAAGTTCTTTTTTGTACCATACCAGATGCGGTGCCGATGCGACTGATCGGTACCTCATCAGGTATGGTACTGACGTACGGTGCGCCACGCAAAAGGGCGCCATCGCTGAATCTGCGGGGAGAGGGCAGCGAGGGAGGAGGAGATGGACGGAGGGAGGGATCCATCAGAGAAGCCGGACAGTTATTAATTTTAGACCATAATGGCATACGTTATTGATTTTTGATGCTGCAGTTTTGGTTTTCAAATCGAGTAAGTTTGGTAAATGGTGAATTACGACGAAATTGCTTTATAAACTTTACTATTAAACGTGACTGTCAAAGTGTCAGGTGGTAAATAAATACCAAATCACACCTGGACAACCTGCTAACTCGTAAATGTAATTAATGAGACAGCAATCAACACAAATACAAGAAACTGTCCGTGCTTCTCAAAACATTCTTTTTTGGCATCGCAACAAATGACACATGAAGACGTCCTAACCGTTTCACGTACTATTTGTTACTGACGGACGCTCGGGCGGCGGAGAGGCGTACTACCGACGGGCGCTGAGGGTTGGGGGTGGCACCCCTCCCACGTCATCCATCTCGCTCGCACGCCATACACTCACAGATCAAAATGTCGTTATATCGAAACAGCTAATTGGCTAGATATTCTATAACGTCAAAACTGGAAAAGTGACATTGTGCTACGCATATTCAGTTTGGTGAAAATCAGTAGTACCCAGTTGAGCTCTTTCTCAAGATGCTCATCTGGGAAAATACTAGGTACAAATACTAGGTAAATACTAGGTTTATCAGCGTTCTTGTACCCAGTTTGAAGAGTGTATTTACACTTTACAGGCACCCATGACATTTCAGATTTTTCTCTGATATGATAATTGTTGATTCCGATGTTTGTTTCCTACCAAATAACAAGTAGAAACAAAAGCATAGAAAAATACTATCGGTGAGTTTCCAGCCGACTGGCCAATTTTTGGGGCAGGAAATGTTTTTCAGTTTAACACGGCGAATCTGGCGGGGAACGGGGACCGAGTAGGACGCCTTACAAAAATAGTGCCTGAAATGTACTTACATTATTCGAGGATATATGAGACAAATGGTTAAGTGACACAATACCCATTAAATTAATTAAAGCGTTGACATCGTTGTCCTTTTGGCTAGAACTACTGGGCTTCATTGATTTCTACGACGAGTCTTTTAGTCTGCCAACAACAGCTGCCCTTGGCGTTTGCCGGGCAGGTTGTCAATACAACATATGTGGACCTTCCAGAACTCTATTACAGTAAAGTCATCATCATCTGCCTTGCCTTTTCCCAATTATATTGGGGTCGGCTTCCAGTCTAACCGGATGCAGCTTAATACCCCTAAGACGACCCACTGACCCAGTATTTAACATGGAGCGACTGTCTATCTGACCTCCACAACCCAGGTAGTACTGGGGAATACGATACTCCTTGGTAAGACTGGTTGTCAGACTTTTTGGGCAACTGACTACCTAACGACTGTCAAAGATCTACAAATGACACCCGGGACCAACGGCTTAACGTGCTTTATATACAGTTTTTATTACAGTAAAGTCACTTACTACAACATTCATCAAAGTGTAGATACACAGTGACACTACAGCTACCATGCTTATAAAGCCACCAGAAAAGAGGGTACACCTAAAAGAACGAGCTTACGCGCGGCTAGTAATTAAGTTTGCACTACCTTCCACTCAACACACGGGGAATGTAAGCCACATTAAATGAAAACCAGTAGAATTTCCAATTTCCAACATGTTCGCTTTAATAGGGACGAGCAAAAACTATTCAAAAAGCCTGTCAATATTCATACAGGTGCCATACGATACTGCTATGTATCTGTATTTCTAGCATTTTTTGGGATGCGGGAGTCGGAAATCGATTTTAATCTAAAGTAAATATTGAATGTTGCATCGAACCTGTATAATAAAGAGGCGGAAATATACAGTTGCAAGCTGGCAGGGCCCAAAATATAAAATGCGACGATGTAGCTAGATATTTTGGTTACAAAGTAAAAAGCCATGCTACAGTTAACTTTGTATTTATTTAAACTTCATGTACAAGAGTGATATATAGGCAGACTTAACCCACAAGGCATTCTCTGCCTGTCAACCTTTGAGTCAAATAGGACAGTAAAAAATAAAATAAAATTACCATTTTTTCAACACAAATAATGTTGTTGTAGCAACGTAGATGAGTAGAAACGAAGTTATTGAAAGCACCAATATGGCTGTTCATATTTTAGATGCGAAAAGCTCAACGCAATCTTGACAGTTATTATGATGCAAAGATGGGTCTTGATTTTGGGACCAAGTCCTTTCGTCCTACGACTGCTACAACACCCCTGGTCTGCCTGATCCCTTTATAAGAAAGGTCAGATAATGCAGGACACTGACTTTACCTAAGTCTTAAGTTTCTATATCTCAAGGCAGGAGGCTAGTAGGACTTCTGGCCTTAGCTTTGTGCTCCTACCTCATAGCGAACATCTACTATAAACGAATGTGTGCTAACACTACCGCCGCACTAGAAAATACGAGAAGACTTGATTTATTTCTGTTTTAACGCCACCTTTCATTTTGTTTGGTATTACGAGTTCTATTTTCAATTCGTATTTCTATGAAAAAGACAAGCCTGATCCTGATAATGAGGTGTTTCATTTTCTTCTAGCTTTGCATATGTATTACTTGTGTTACTTTGTACCTCCTCTACGATTCCAACCTACATTGCGATTGTTATCGTGTCTTTTGTGATGTGAATATTACCATAACCATGTTTGGGGGATTTAAAGATGGTTGCCAAGTTTTTAATTAATAGAGCCTCGATTTTTCTGACCGACCTTGGTAGAAACTGAAGCATGAAGTCTTACACCCGTATCGTATCGCATTCCTTGAGTAATAAATAACTTAACATACGATGCTTGAAGTTAGAACTGTTAGAAAAGTTAGAATTCTTAGTTTGGCTTTCTTTGACGGATCTTATTTCGTTCAAATTCTTGTCAATTACACTATCACTACATAGTATAAAGCAAAGTCGCTTCCTGCTGTCTGTCCCTATGTATGCTTAGATCTTTAAAACTACGCAACGGATTTTGATGCGGTTTTTTTTAATAGATAGAGTGATTCAAGAGGAAGGTTTATATGTATATTGCAGCCGTGCGAAGCCGGGGCGGGACGCTAGTAATATATATAGATACTAGGGTAAGATTCACTCAACAGAAGACGCCATTCTACTTTTGTTGTGAAGGATGGGTTACAGGTAGATGGGGTCAAAGACTGTCGCTAGATCACCTAACATAACGTATATGTAAATAGATACATATGTGTATTCATTTATATGATAGTTATTTGACACTATCATTATGATTTATGAAACTAGCAGTAGTTAATACAACAGTTGCATGTTCGTGCTACCTTTGCTTATCACTGCTATCAGTGACATAGTGTAACATTAGTTATCTCTCATCGTTACATAATATCATCTGGTTCTCTCATAATTACTGACATAATTAGATTTAATTGTTCTATTAGAAGAATACCGGTTGGTTGCACAATGCATGATAATATGAGAAAACTTGTTGCTGACCAGAGTTGAGGAGGTGATTCTCCCGTTTGGGGCTAATTTATACCACTTAATATCACGCCCGTTTTTCGCCCGAAAGGTTAGGCTAAGGTATACAACTTGTAAGTACTAACATCCAGATTTCACCAGTTATGTTTAAGTACCAAGTTGACGGCACGGTTGGCGCAGTGGCTGAGCGATTGACTGCTACGCTGCGGGTCGCGGGTTCGATCCCCGCACGGAACAAATATTTGTATGGCTTACAGATAGTTGTTCCGGATCTGGCTGTTTCTGTATGTGAGTTTAAGTGGTTGTAAACGCACCCACGATACAAGAGAAATTCCTAGTCTGGGGCAACGTTTTAAAAAAAAAATGCGTGATTTTTTTGTAAATCGACTAGTCCAGTCATTATTTCAATAGTTTGCACAAATCACACGCTATATAATTTGCACAAATCACACGCTCTTTTTTGCTAAAAATAAAGTAAACCAAACATTAGTTTATGACAAGAAAAAATACTTGCTATCGCTGTCACTGCCAACATAACCCTTATATAAAACCCCATAAAGTCTACTTCAGTCTAATTAGCGATAATTACTTCACTAATCACGTCCATAACTAATAAGATCTTTAACAACTACTATTTAACGATCATTTTCGATTGACCCATATAATATTTTTAGGCGAATATTTTGGTCGCCTATTAGATTTCTTGAGTGGAACCACGTGTGTTGGCAGGTTCTTACTACATATTTTATAAATATGTTTACATAAAAACGTGTCAGCGATCTCTGTTGCATAAACATACAACGTAGATAAGTAAATAGAATTCTTTAGTTCGGCGAAATAAGACATGTTATTGAAAACTTGAATACAGGAAAATGAATTGTATACCGAGATGTAGGTTTCTCTAGAGTTGTCTCAAGTTTCTTACAAGGAATAAGAAGAAATAAGTCGTCATGGAAATAAGAGATCTCTTTTATAGATTAGAAGGTTCAAAAATCGTATTACTAAGAAACTGGGTTGTGGAGGTCAAATAGGCAGTCGCTCCATGTAAAAAAGACTTGGCATTCAGTTGGATTGAAAGCCGACCCCAACATAGTTAGGAAAAGGCTAGCCGATTAGGAGACCTGCACGCGTAGCATGACGGAAGAATCGACAAAATGACAGATCAACAAAATAAATCTGTCATTTTGCCGATTCTTCCGTCGACAAAACCCGTTTCTACGGTGGTCATGTTACGCGTGCTGTAAGAAATCCATATAGTGATGATTATGATGATAATAGTATCAGGATTTTAAAAGCTAGCCCAAAACCTAGGCCGAAAGAACAAGCCTACGCCAAAATACCTCTACTATCCTCAAATAAATAAAAAAACGACACGCAGAAATTTAAAACATTTAATTTAAATCAAACCATTTACAGAATTACAGACACTTTTGTATTGTCAAGGAGTCTGTTAGTCATTAAGAAACTTGTAGCTTATTCCCCGTTCCAAAACGCAGATCTCTATGGAGAAGAACGGGGAAGAAACATGGACACTCTTTTCTTATTTCATAAACAACCTCATACTTGACATACCATAGCCCTTATTATTCCCATTAATTTATCATCAACGACTTCTATATCTGGCTGTGACTCACGCAAGCCCTTAGCGGCACACACGAGATGGATTCAATGTAAACAAACAACCAAGGTTACAGCTAATTGAATCAACCGCTGATGAATATATAGCGCTACTACTGTTTAGAGGATGGGCAGTCGTTTACGTTACACAACCATGTTCGCTTACGATGAACCTGTTTTCAAAGTGGCTGTTCGTTTTTAAAGGAGTCTTGTAGTTGCTGACAAATAGGATTATGTTACACTGGAAGATGAATGAAATGAATAAATTACTTATGACTGGAGTCAAATCTATAAATGTCAATTTAGGAACGACAGGAAACCCATTTATACAAGTATGAAGAAACTGAATCAGCAGCCAAACTTGGTTGTTCCCAATTAGGTTTTTTTTTTAAACGTTGCCCTACACTAGGAATTTCTCCTGTATCATGGGTGCGTTTACAAACATTAAACTCACATACACAAACAGCCAGACCCGGAACAACTACCTGTAGGTCATACAAATATTTGTTGCGTGCGGGAATCGAACCCGCGACACGCAGCGCAGAAGCCAATCGCTCAGCCACTGCGCCAATCGCGCCGCCCATGCTCATAGCTGTCTATGAGGAGGCTTTGTTGATCAGTGAATAACTTATAGAACTGGAAGTCTTATTTTTTTGCTATAGCTATCAATACAAACTTCTCCTACACTTCTTCTGCCTGCCCTGCGCCGATATTATTAGGTACTAGGTTCGATAATGCCCCTCACTAACAATCCACTCTCTACAAGACAAAATTCTAGGAACTTCACAAGAATTAGCTATAAAAAACCTCTCCCTGTAAACGGCTTATTTCCCTCTAAACATTGAACCCACTGAAAACCTCGTAAACTCATGCGAAACACAACATAATTGGTTAACAAACTCAAAGTTGGACAGAAATAGTATCATGCGTGACAACATTTGCATCACAAGAGATTCATAGAAATACTAGTTAGTAACAAACGTTGAAGTGAACCTGTATGACTAGAAAACCACGTAGTTTCCGAAAGTGGGTGTCGAAGAATATAACGAAGGTATTGAATTAGATTCCTCATTCAGAATATTCGAGACTTCGAGACGAGAGAAGATCATGAACACATGAGAAACAATTAAATACATACAAAAGGACTAAATTAGTTTGTTAGGCATAAAGAAGAGGGTTGAAAAGTGGGTGTTTTGGGATACAACTCACCACTTATGACACTTTCAATTAAAACTCACCAGATATCTAGGCACTTTTATAAAGATCCTTCACTGACTGACAACGCAGTCCGACCTGCTGGATCTATAAGCTCGAAATGCACAAGAGTATCTTCTTTTTACAGAAAGTGAGAAATATTGAAGTATTTTTGAATACAGTTGAAACTTTTTGCCGATGAGAAAATCCATCGGGCTATGACTTGTTTGGGATCAATCTGACCTAAACTGGTCTAGATTTGAGAAGATTACATAGATTTTTACCACATGATAGCAGGTGAGACTTAGCAGACACAATAGTGTTGAGAAAATTAAAATCATTTATGTAAATTAGGAAGGAGACTTTTGAAAAAACGATGAATAACAGAGACAAATATATAAGCCCATAACAAAATGTACAAACCTACAAGGACATTTTGACGCTTTATGGCATTAACATGGCATTGTGGGGCGTTGGTGTGAGCATTTGTGCAACTGTGTTAATCTATTAAAAGATGGGATCGAATAGTTTCGATTTCGACCTCACGCCACAAGATCCTATTACAAAACGATTGTTCCTTTAAAGAAGAACCGTCAAGAATAAACTTACTAACTACTTTCAAAAAATATATATCCTAGCTCGTTTACATAACCAAGCCGTCCAGTCAAAGAATTCCCTATAACATAAAATTCCCGCACAATTTATCCCGTAAGTTAATCCCTTGGCCGCAACGGGGCAGGAAGACTCGTTACCTATTCATTAGAGAAGAATTCAATGATGGCGGCTGTCCCGGCTTAATTAATATCTGCAAAGAAATCCGCTGTATTCCCCATGGAATGCCTGTCGTTCAATTAATGCTAGCTTATTTAAGAATTTTCCTGAACGTTCTAATGAATTTGTATGAGAGAAGGACAATCGATTTTTATGGAGCTATTTTAATGGATGAGTAGACGACGTCTGTCTTTATCGATGAAGTTATGCTTTTGTAGTGTTTGAACACCCCTGAAGTTCACTGGTAAACATAGGTTTCCTGATCACTGTAAATACATATCATCACGCTCCTGCCCTTATGCCAACATTGGGGTCAGGACAGCATGTCTTTTTTTTTCCACATGTATATTTTTGTGACATTGGTGCCTTTTCCATTGAAGATCAATACCAGGATACAAATAAGTTCCCCCAACATGTTACCTCAAATCAATCCTGTCAAATTCACTAAAAATGCACGTCCAAATATCATGACTTTAAGAAACATTTTACAATAACTAGAGGATAGATTTTTTACTCAAATTAATAAATATTATGACCTCTATCACAGATGGCGGAAACTTAACAACTGCATCTAACCACTGGAAAAATATCAGTCTCAAAACAGGTCAGGTGCAACGTCACCTTCCCAGTAAAAACGCATAATTTGAGAAACCACATCGATTAGGGTTTTACAACCAGAAATCTCGTTTGTGACAGAATTCCCTAAAGTCGAGCGCATTACCACTGTCGTCAGGCCGGATCGTTAAGAGCTCGTTAATTAGTAATTAGTTTTTGATGTTATTGAGGTATATAAGATAGGTGTATCGTGGATGAAGACATTGTGTAAACAGCTGTGATACAACAATAGTAACAATGAAGTGCATGGTAAGTTGTCTCTTAGTTATATTAATTTCTAAACCAATATTCATCGCCCTTATAAAACATTTCACTTTTCTTTTGAGAACGTGTTCGTTGGCTCTCTTAGCTCTAAAAACCTATTTTTATTAAATATCAATACACTTCAAATAATATCTGTACGTGTCTATTGGATAAGTTGTCCTGCATTAATTTACTATCATTTCTAATATTGAATATTGTGTCTTCGGTAAATGCACTGTAGATTACAACCACGATATATATAATATCAAACTCCCAATCAATTGTTATCGTATAGAATAACTATAAAATGTCTATTATCAACATCAAGCCGTCGACGTTATTGATGCTCTGAATTATTTTCCACCTCATTTTCTTCTAATACTTCTAACTAGTTCTCTTTTCTTCCTCCAGATTATCGCAGCTTTGACTATCGTGGCGGCGGTTCAGGCCAAGCCTTACGCCTTAGGCCTGCAAGGTGGGCTCGGCCTAGGAGCTGGACTCGGCGGTCTAGGAGCAGGTACACTATCTTCTTCCATAATACATCATCATCTGCCTAGCCTTTTACCAACTATGTTGGGGACGGCTATCAATCTCACCGGATGCAGATGCCAGAATTTTATATGAAGCAACTGCCTCCATAATCCTATTTGACTTACAAAGATCTATAAATGACAGCTGTGAACTAACGACTTACACCTTCCTGAGACACTGAGGGGTCTTTGAATGTAATGGATGATCATACCGACCACTGATCTCGTCAAAGACCCTTCGGGGATTACAGGCGTGATGTCATGAGCATAGTAGTTGACTTTTCTACTAGTTAAAACATTACCCATTTGTTTCAGGTGCTGGCCTTGGCTTAGGCCTCGGGGGACTTGGAGGTGGCATTGGGGCCGAAGTCGGCCTCGGGGGTCTAGGAGGTCTTGGGGGCCTGGGTGGTGTCGGGGGATACGGGTCTGGCGGCGGCTACGGACAGCAAGGCTACGTCGGCCAGAGCAACGGCTATGGGAACTCCGGCTATGGTGGCGGCGCCCTCAATGTTGGACACAATGTTGGTCACCAGGAGAACGACTTTGATCAGGTGATTAACTGACGCTTTATATTTATGATGTTGTTTAATCAGAATGATTGTTACATTCAAGAGAAAATCAATCACCTTACCAAAAACTTGGATAATGTTTGAGCTTTACCACATTTCTGTTGTTGGCTTGTCAATTGATGTTGGTGTGTCTTTCACTTTTATACTAACTTGATGCGTCAATTTTGTCCGCGCTATGCCATCGTAACATATGGCACGGTTTTGAGTATGGTTCAGGCTCTCATACGCAAACTGCACATATGAAATCGTCTTCTTGAATGTATCATCATCATCACCATCATCCTATCGTTATCCCAATTTATTTGGGGTCGACGCATGTCTTCTTTTTTCATACCTCTCTTTAAGTCGTCATCTCAACAGTCACCTCCTGACTAGCCATATCATCTTTCACACAGTTCATCCATCGTTTCTTTTTACTTCCCCTGCCCTCAACGCCATCCACATTAATGCTCAAAACTTTCCTCACGACATTTTCGTCGAAAAAACAGTCTCCTAACATGTTTTATGCCATATTAATCTCTTTCTTCGTTCTCAGGAGACCCACCACCACCAGTCGTCCGGTCACGAAGTCGGCGGCGCCTCGCAGATAGGCCAGGGCGGCCACAGCTTGTACGGCCACAACGACTACGACGCCGGCAACGCGGGCTACGGCAACCAGTACAACCAGGGCGGCTACTTAGCCTAGTTTAGGCTACTTACCGTTCCGTTGACGATGTCGACACCGACATTTATTGTAATAAATATTAATATGAAAATTGAATTAGTTTTTTATTGGTCTATGGTGCTAGTTAGTAATGCGTGCATGCATTACATTGCTTTCCCTGATATTGTATCCCATATTGTGGAATAGGCTGTAATACGGTAGCTGTCATTTCAATAGCTGTGGAATTTTCTTTGCTAAATCATTATTATGGGTAGAACAAGTTCAGGTTTCAAAATTTTGAACAAGAACCAATGGCTGTATATGACATTGATGTCTGTAGTTTGATTTACTAATCTGATAACTTTTAAGCACTCCCTGTGATTTTCAAAGCAGCTTGATGATCATCGCTCCTTTTGGCTTTTAAAATTACCTGAAACAAAATAAAGAAAAGCAATTAGTATATCCCCCGGTTATTAACACTTGGCACACGTTAAAATTTTTGATAACTTATTGGTAAAGTTATTAAAAACCACTTTGAAAAACATTATAATGCAATTTTGCGGTTTGTATAATTAAGAATTGAAGCAAGTTTGAAAGCTTTTTACAATACTGAATCATTACTATAACTTTTATTGAAATAATCAAATTAGAAGTCATTAAACATTGAGTGCCCGGCAATAGACTGAGCTACCTATTACATAGTACTTCAACATAACTGGCGAAATCTAAGTGTTTTATGGGAGAATTTGTTTAAAGTAAAGTAAAAACCATAGGGTAGCCCACGAAATTCAATTTATTTTAGGTTTTTAGTTATTTGCTGGTCAGTATCCGGTTATATGTTGATTAAAACATGAAACGCGACCGTAACAAGTATGGCGTAACTGAATTATAATCATTAAAACATCAATACAGCCCTCTTAGTTCCTTTAATCCCATTTAATGACTTTTTCATGGAATAGTACTGTAACTACATGATGTTATGATCGCGAATCATATTTTGTTTAACATACAACCTGACTGTCTTGTAAATTTCAAAAAACCTAAGAGAATTTCGCGAGCTACCCTGGCGCTTCCCCCATAAGAATTCGGAGATTACAGAGTGATGATAAGGTATTACTATGTTATGGATTAGCCATAGAGTCCTTTAGTTGTGGAACTAAAGTCACTCAATAAATACCAAAATAATGACGTTCATAACTTAAACTCTACCGAAAAACGAACAGAACTAACCGACCCGACATTCAGGCATTCGAAACCTTTTTATTTTATTTTAACAATGTTTCACAGTCACCATTTCGACACGCACCTATATGATGTCACCTCTCCCAAATAAGGATCAGCAGCGACCACACTGAATCACATTTGGGATTGGAAAACGAGCCATTGTCGACTGGCTTTTTTGAGGTCAATTCTTTTTTTTTGGCGCCATTTTTATGAGTCTACAAAACGACCACTGTTACTTGATATGTCAAGGTGGCACTGCTTGTTTTGAAAAACTTCATTTGTGTGTCAAACTCAGTACATTTTATTTTAGATTCTTAATTTGCCACGTGTCAGTTAATACTGGGTGCCTTTTGCCCTGGGGGGCTATGTGTTCGTTAATTTTTTTAATTTTGGTGTGTTATTTCACTTGTTTTGAAAGTAACAATGGTTGTGGTTTTTAATATTGTCGTGTAGTAAAAACATATTTGGGAGAACAACTTTTTGGGATATCAAAGAAAAAACATATGGGATTTCATTGTCCTTTATTGTTACTAAATTTTCCGACAGTAATTATAACAGTAATTTAAGTGATTTCATATGTTCTATGATCATTGTTTTGTCTAACTACTTGTTTTTGGTAATAACGTCAACAAAGAAGAGATTGCGCAAATGTTGCAAGAAGACAATAACATGATTGAATTCAAAACTTTATAGTGTAAAATCCAACTCGCCAAATACAATCGGATATTCAAGAACAAAGCCACTAGAATCTAGTTATTATAATACAATTCAACACTGGACTGGAATCTGACAAAGTAAGCAGTAAACCTAGAAATGAGGTAGGATTGTAGGCAAATCACGTAATAACAAAGATGGCGGCGGTCAAATAAAACGCGGGAACAATGCGACACGCAAATACAGCTGACACCTCGCTCCTAAATGCGTAAGTTATTTGTAAAAGTTGGTAGAAGTTTTGCGACTAAAACTATTGTTGTTGGCAGGTCAAAGTTTGGAATTATTTTAGGATAACAAGTGGTTTATTCGCAAATACGTGCTGGATCGTAAATTATATTTTGTTCTGGAGCAAGTTGGTATAAGTACTCTCAAAAAACACTTACTAATGATATTTGGTCCAATTATTCTTCGCAAATAATGTAGCAAGCAATCCAGGGTGCATTTGGTCTTAATAAAAACGGAGGCGCATTTGATTTTAGCCATATACCTACCTAATTAGCTAGTTTACGACGTATTTCTGTCTATCATCTTTCAAGTTCAGCGTTTGGTATCGATACAGAGACTTCCATAGGTTTTAGGTACCAATATATTCTTTGTTCAAGAATTTCAAAGATATACCTATAGGCATATTCAAAAAACTCTTCAACTGAGGACACCACAATGGTAATAAATGATTTTGTAACAACAGAAGTAAGTACTCATTTAAGACACGACGTTAAACACAATCATTGCTTTATACTCAATCCAGGCGTTACTGAGGGTCAGCAGTCAAGTAAGGTAGATCACGACAGGCGCACGTGCGATGCAGTGGGCGAACCGGCCGTAAAGAAACAGTAGTTGAAAGGTAATATTGTGTCCTATGTTCTATACATATGCGGTATGCATGTGTCGTGTGTCTTCGCAGCTGTGCGTAACTGATTCCGCATGTGCCGCTATGCTGCCGGAATTTATGTCACTCTTGTTTAATTCTGGTGTTTCATTGAAATCGGTCAGGAGTTATAGGTAGTTTTGGGACTACAGTTAAGACTGGGTGGGTATAGTTTATCATTTACATAACATATACACAATAACCCAGCCTACGAAGTCTTTTTACTTGAACACAGTCGTCTTTTTGTGTCCTTGGATTTTTATTTGTCCAGTGCGAAAAAATGTTTTTTTACGTAAATCCAGAGCAGCCAATCGACAATCGGTTTATAAATCAAAGGCCGACAAAGAAAAAACATCGGTAACATCCAGATTTTCAGAATGGTCACCGAGCCCTGCAACTTACTTTACTTTAAAAACTCCTATCTTGAATTTCATGAAAGAATAGCGTTTTCCGAAATTCCAAACCATACTCCACTGGACTTTAGTCCTCCATTCGTAAATTCTCCAAAATTTTAAACCGTCCCACAATAAAATTCTGCATCAAAGCGTTCATCATATCCGCAGCCTTCAACAATGACTATACCAGCCCACTATACTAGCTCACTATACTTGTACACTTTCATACAACACCGCAGTGCTGTCGGCTGGTCGCTAGTTCTGACGTCAGGCACTAAATAGGACAGACAGACAATACCACGGTTCTAGCTTAGCTTCTTTATGATCTACGTCTGTGGAACTTGTAATGTTAACTCTTTTGTGCTATGGTGCCCTGGTACCGGGTACGGGTGATTGAAAATGTTTTTGGGTCAAAAAGACAATTTTGATTGGAATATTGCTGTGGAACTACTATAGAAATTGTATTCTAGAACCCTGTCATGTTAAGGTGCCCTTGTATCTTTTATTGACATCATTTGGGTTAACTGTTTGAATAGCCAAACTATAGCAAGATCTGGAAACAGTGTCGAGGAGCTAGGAAAATAACTCAATTGTGTTTGCTTAGGTCTACATTATTGACAAAGGTTCACCTTTTGGACTGAATAGGTCATACAGCCGTAGTTCATTGACCTATTGCGTGCACTAAGAATGTAGGCACTATGACTTTTAATGATAGCAACGCCAACAAGCGATCAAGTTGGTCCGCCTGTGCAAAACTTCTGGAAAAGAAAAAAGACAGTCTAGATCTATCCAGGATAAAGCAAAGACAAAAAGGAACATAACGACAGTTTCCATTTCCCTAATTTATTCATTAAAACCAGGACAAACTTCAAGCAATGTTCTATTAGCTGAGCCGAACGACGCAAACACGGCAAATAATTGAACAACATTAATTAAAATAAGTAAAACTCCGAATCTGATCATTAATCAAGTTGACGCGGCTGTCCCAGGTGTCCAGACTTAGTTCTGGCGAATTAGCATAGATTCAATAATTCATTCATTAATACCAGGGCTTGGGGATAGGGACTAAGGGAATATTTATTTACAATGAAAATGCTAAGCCTAAAGCTTTGCTTCTAATATCTAGAGTTCTAGACTTAGATAGGCGGTATATTATTTACCAAAGAGGATGATGGCTCTAACAAGGCTGATTTTGTAATAACATATGCAAAGAATATTTACTGGTGGGAAGAAAGAAGGAACGAGAACGAGGGCAGGGGGTTATGAATGACTAAGGCCTGAAAACGTAAGGAATGATCAAACTCATTGTTCAGATCAATTGAGTATGCTCACAGTAAAAGTTGATGTTACTTCTAATGAAATGAATCCAGGTGATGAAGATACTCATATATAATAACATAAAATTAAATAAAGAGATTTACCAGCGTAACTTGTGATTGTGAATATAAGTCCTTTGATCAACTACAAAATAAAGCTCACGTAAATACTTCGTGGAACACATTGGGAGGTACTGTTTCAAACGAAATTTTTATTTTATTTTTTTAAAGAACATTTCAAAGAAACACTTTGTAATGGACTCTAATGTGTTTGAAGATTATAATGAAGTGTTTTATTTGTTTAGATGTCTTTTACAATTATAAGCTCCGGTAAACAGAATTTAAATTTGAAGCATATTTAAAGATCTTTGATTTTAACTCAATTCAATGAACTCTATTTATTTAGTTTGACTTTTTTCTCGATTTCACATTGATACCAAACTGAGAGATATTTATAATGATGTTAAGGTTCATAGTTTCAGTTGTCTGACACCCTGTGTAAATTCACTCCTGGACATAGATAGGGCCTCCCAAATTCATCTATACTTGAAAAACATTTTTTACTTCAAATCTACCTTCTATATTATTACCAAAGAATAGCAATTACGCTAGTTAGCCCGAATATTATAAATATAAATGGGTGAAGGCAAGCGAGTTTACGAGCTTCGGTTCAAGGCGACCCGTTTTAAATGCAGCGTGAGTCACATGACTCGACTGAAGAAATATGTATAAAGGTAACATTACCTATATCTTCGGTTACTAGGTAACAGCCAATGAGTATTGTGAAATTAGTTATGAAGTGTTTTGGAAGATCACTTTTTATGGTCAAAATTCCAATTCTTGTCATGGAAGTAAAACAGAATATTGATTTAAATTTATTAATTATAGGTAAAGAGGCGATTGGTGTGACGATCCGGGCAGCTTTACAGAGTAGAAGTGCCAAGAAAGCGCCGTAAAAGGGAGAGCGGTTTGGAGGCAAACAGGGGACGAAAAAGATAAAGAAAAGCTTAAAAAGTAAAACCAGAACTTAAAAGATTGAAAACACCTTAAAAATAACTCCTATGTTCCAATACAGAAATACAAATCCAAGGCTTTTCCGCAACGCGCCTCGTCGCACCGTATGTCAAATAACATCAACACGGCACTAATTGGTCCCGATTCGGTTGTCGAATCTGCAAGCTCAATAGATAGACCTAACGATATTTTGGTCTCTCTATGGAACACGGATATTCCCATATGTAAATTCAGATATATCACTCTCATCTTTCAAAAAGCTTTCATGTTTAAAGTGCAGGCCATTTTTTTGCAATATGTAATAGTTTTCATTGAATACTCATTCTCCAATCATCTTGATAAGGAGAAACTCCAACCAAGATTTCGAAGACGAACGTCCCCGCGTGGTGGTTTACAGTCGATATCCTCTCAGAGAGAAGAGAACCGAGTCCCAGCAAACAACCTGGGTGACCTGGGTGAGACGACCTGGAAGCCTTCCTCGAGAATTGAAAAGAAGTAGTGCAGAATCGTGACCGATGAACGGAAAGAAGGAAGACTTTTGTCCAGCAGTGTCACAGTACGGGCAAATAACAAAATACTCATCAAAAGGACAATGATATGATCTTAAAGACCCCTACAAAAAAGTGACCAACACTTTCACAGATATTCTCAGAATCACAAGAGAGAAAGGCATTGCCAAACCCATGGGTGTGTAGGTAGGATGTACCTGTGATTTCTACGCTATGCAGTGGCAATATAGAAGCTGAGACAACATTGCACAAGCTTACAAGAGTAAGCTTACGGTAAGCAGCTTAACCCCCACGCGGTGACATGATTGGTGAAATTGTGCAGCTTATGGATGTTATGAAGGCAAATGATTGGTAGAATGTTACTGTGGAGTATGATTTAAATCAAAAGCTCTTTCCTCTTTGCTTGAAAGAGTCCAAAATGATCATTTCTTTGTTACCTACGACTTTAGTTCACATTGTGGAATGAAAAAAACACAATTATTCTAACCGTATTGCCCAATAACTGGGTTCAGATCAGAATGGCTGTAGTGCTGGTGAGAGTGGAAGCAGAACCCACCATAGTTGGAAAGAGGCTAAGCTGATGATGCGAATAGTTGTATTGCAACTATTCATAATAATATGTATGACCTAATTTGTAGTGGTAACCGATACTAAGAACTCGTCAAAGTGGTGTCCATTGCAAGCTTCAAAAGCTGCCTGTCCGTTTGGTAGGCGTGCGTGCAGTGGTGAAACGTAAACACAAACTAAGGCGATTCTAGTGGAATTTCATGAATTAGAATAGATTCACGTCGTGTAGATTTTGCGGAATTCTATTGAGTAATGTTTGCATTTCTATGCTCCACTTCTAGTACCTCGCATCACGTGTTTGTAAAATAAGTGAATTAAATACGTATTCACATGCATAGAATCAGATGCAAATAACTCTGTAGCCATAAAAATATAACCTATCTATTAAAGAACACAACAAAACATCACGCCTGTAATCTTCGAGAACTTAAGCAAAGGTGTACTTAATAGAACACCGATATTTCGACAGTTGTGTATGTCCAATGTGAGGGCGAGTCTATTGACATCAACCGGGTACAAATTCAAACTCGAAATTTAAAAAAGAACTCGAAATACAAAAAAGAAATCAAATAATTTGTATAACAGCACCACGCAACCTTTTCAGTTTTACTTCAAGAACTTTATTATCCAGTCCTCCAATAGAAAATCAACCATCCTCCCCCGAGTTAGTAGTTAGTGGCATACTGTCCATTCCACCGGCTCATCTCGAATGCCTAATACCAGCATACGGGGCCATTGTCTTAAGATGGCACGCTCCTCTGGATGCCCTAATGATCTGGCCGGCTACCAAAATGGCTGGCTGATGTAATTATAGCCTGATTCACTTGGATAGCACCCGTATAGGTGTGTTATTAACTGGAAGATATTTGCAGAACTTGATGAGATGAAAGAGAGAAGTTTGGTAAGAAAATTGTAATCAGGATTTTAAATTGCTACACAATTGATGGTGCAATGCTATGGTACCTTTACTTGTAGATGATTGTTGAGATTTACATCTCGTTTAGTATTTCATTGATAGGTCTCTAGCAGTTTGAAGAATGAATTTTTATTAGGCTCTAAAGATTTCTGACGAGTGTTTCGTTCCTTGCAAAGTTGCACATATTTTCCTAACTTATTCTAAAGCCGATTCCAACTTCTCTTGATTCGTTTTCAATTTCATTATATGTATGAATCACTTTGTCTGTTTATTTAAGTCGTGGGCGCCATAACTATATTTCTTTCTTTCTTATTCTTGTAAAATGTCATCTAATCCAAATATAGCTAGTTAACAATGATAGAAACTTGAGTGCGGCACTCGACCTACTGACTTAGCCTCGAGCGACGTCAATAGCCGGCCATTGTCTAGCTTGTTTTATATACCAACAACTTATGTTAGAGAAAATGTTATTAAATTACGAGTAGGTAAAGTATATCACAGTGCAGTATATGTATGTTTTTATTCAACATCAGCGCAGGCTTGTAAAAAATCTTTCAACGTAAAGTACTACGTAAATGAGTATACGTCTACTGTAATTGCACAATATGACAGCGTATTGGCAGTAGACGAGAGAAAAGAAATACAGAGAAAAGAAAAGGAGGAACAAAATGATTATGATGATAGTCCACCACCAGAAACCGAAGATTTTCTTTTTAACCCTTAATAAGGCAAAGGGAATAGTTTTCCCACCATATTTTTCAGCTCATTAATTAAATAAAGTGTTCCTGGTAGGTATTCTATTGTTGTACAAAGATTATTTAAAGACTTATCAATCACTCATTAAATATTAAAAAAACATTAAAAAAAAAACCTACCCTACCCTACCAATAATACTTGTGCCAATTTGGCATAATTTTGCGATTCCCGGATCGTTAAGCCCGTTTAAGGGTTAAAGTTACACGGCTTTAGCTGTAAATTATTAGCTTTCATCATGCTCCTATTTCAGTGGAAAGAAAAATTGTCAATTTCTGAAGTACACAACATATTAATTGATTTCATTTTGAATCGAGTTTGTCTGGGTAGTCTCTCCTGTACCTCATCCCTACGCGACCTTCAGCACCGGTATGTCTGCGACTGATCCAAGCGACAAACTACTAAAGTTCTTGACCAAGTGACTCAGAGTTGTTGAAACACATCCTTAGTCCCTTTGTCTCTCGTGGCTTGTTTTAGAACTCAATTAAATTGTTACTGGACTTGTTCTAATTGGTTTCATAACAACTCGATTATGTGTGCGACCATATTTGCCGTTGACGTAAGTAGTTGATTATTTATTATTTATCCTTGTCTCATCAATCTTGAAATTTATTCTCTTTGTCTTTTTCCCTAAAAATAAAATTAAAACAAAATCCCCATAACAAATTCTTAAGTAATTCTGATTGTCAATTAGTATGGGTCATTTTGGGAAGGTGCATTTAAAGATGCTCCAAAAGTGATGATACTTAAATACAATATAGACGGCCTCTTGGGCCCGCCCTAAGGGGTTCTACACGCCCAAGCCGCCGAAATGTGCTTTCATGTGTAGAGTCCATAACACTAATCTTGCCGATTCCATAGGCTTCTCAACAGAACATTCGCTTTCTTTTATAACTTTTGCCACCCGATATCTGCAACTGTTCCATTGGGGTATTCCTCAAAGCGCAACTATTTTTAAGCGCAACCAACTAAGCATGAATGATGCGCTAAGTGATGAAAAATATCGTTACTGAATCCACCCATCTCTATTTTTCATCATGGCTGCGCTTTGAGGAATAAACACATAATATTTTTAATTTGTATTTGTGAGCGCAACTAATGGTTGCGCTTCGAGGAATAATTTAGTTGCACTTTGTTGGTTGCGCTTAAAAATAGTTGCGCTTTGAGAAATACCCCATTCCATTTCCGCTTCATACCCAATAATAATCCGATTATCACAGCTCACGTACTCAATCCACTATTGTAAAGACTCCTAACAGTCGCTAATGTATCATCAAACCTTGATGTCACACGCTAAAAACATTATTAAGTCATGTTTGTGAGTTCTGGTTAACATGATGTCATGCTTACGCAACTAAACTGTTCTGTGGCTTATTCTATTGTACTGGGAGTGTCTGTAATGTGTCTTGTGAAGGAAGGCTTCTATTTCATCGATTAAGGGGTAACTGGCTCACTGCTGGGCTACGGCCTCTCCCAAATGTCGTCACCGTCAGATTGTTGACCCTAAATATTTTTAGTTAAATTCTATGTCCTGTTTTAGGAACTGACTTAAATACATGCCATCCGCATAAGAGCAATCAGCAGAACGATTATGTTCCTTTCCCACTGCTAGTAAACAGGCCTCCTCTCTGGGAGAGGGTCCACCACGCAGACCTGGTGTGGGTTGCTACATGTCACATGTCTTCAAATTGTTGGTTCTGGGACACGTATGCAGGTTTCTCATTACGTACGAATATTTTTGAGATGATCATGACAAGTTTGAGACGACTTTAACTACCCAACTTGGTTACCTGTACAATTCATCTAGGTATTCTTCATCATCTGCCTAGTTTTTCTCAAGTAATTTGGGAATTTTACATGAAGCAACTGCTTCTTTGACCTCCACAACCCAGTTACTGTGAAACATCTCCTTTGTGAACGGTTAATATTAGCCCAGACCGAAAACAACCGACTCCTACACATTCGCTGAATCCGAACTCATTGCAGTTCCTGAGTGAGCTGCAATTATTAATAGCCAGTGATCTAACGTCAATTACTTCATCTGAAGAGCGAGTTATATGCGTGATAGCCGATCATTTGGCTCAGCAGTTCGGCTTCAATTGATTGGCTTTCATTGGGTATTGGTAAAGCATGTTTTGAGTAGTGGAAGTTGTGATTGATCGAATAGTAGAGTAATTGCAAAATTGACTTTTGCCCGCGAATTCGTACGCGTTGGATTCGACAATAGTTTAAAATATATCCTATAGCACTCAGCCATATTGTGGCTTTCTATCAGTGAAAAAAATGAGAGTCGGTCCGGTACTTTCAGAGATTATCGCTTACAAACAAACGATTTTAGCTAGGCTTTAGCATTACTTTCGATGTTGTTTAGTTTTTTTTAATTGTCGATTCTTACATAAGGAGGTGTCTGGGAGATTCTATAGAGTAAGTACTGTATACAAATCTCCACGCTAAACGTTGTAAGTACAGGCATAGGACATGAAACTCTGATAGCAAATTAAACGTAGTTAAAATCAAACCGCGATTTTTCTTACGTATGATATAGCGAGCTTCATTCCTTTACTTTTATGGCTTTGTTGATTTGATATCTGTTTCTAAATATTAATAGTATAGCTATTGAATGGAAAAGGATTCTCTCCGAATTCGCGCAAACTTTTCAATTTATTCCATAACATTCGCATAAATTCCAATTAATTTTGATAAAATCAAATACTTCAGTTTATTCACAAAAATATACTGAAAATATTAGTTACTTTATTTTACTGCAAGTATGTGCAGAATGTATTTCTGTTTGTAGTATTATTTGGCAATGTTGCATCCCTACAATGTTTCTGATTCGATCACGAAATATAGTTAGAGCTACAACAAAACAAACAATACAACAATGTAATTAACCTGCCAAGCCTTAGCTTAAATTGACTTTGGTTACGTCAATGGTACCCAGTTACAATCTCAAGTCAATAATATCACAGTATGACTAACATCATCCCTTGTATATCCTAATTTGATTACAGCACCATGACCTAAAATCCCTTTTTCTTTCCTAAAAATAACAAGATTTGTTTTATATCAACGCCTTTACGTTGGCATTCAGAAAAGGTTTTAAACCGCACTAGGGTAAAATAACATTAGCCCAGGTATCGGGAAATTCTGAGAAAGGACAGAAAGGGCCTTGTTCAAAATAACCATGGAAGAAGTTTTGAATATCGAACTCTATTCTGACAAAGCTAAAGTTGTAATTATAAAAACGGTGTTTTGGTTGTCAATAAATTATGTATTGAGAACCAGTTGAAATCAACTGCCTAGCCTTTTCCCAACTGTATTGGGGTCGGCTTCCAGTCTAACCGGTTGCAGCTGAATACCAGTATTTTACATGGAGCGACTGCCTATCTGACCTCCACAACCCAGTTAGTACTGGGTGACACGATGCCCCTTGGTAAGACTGGTTTTCAGACTTTTTGGGCAACTGACTACCTAACGACTGTCAAAGATCTACAAATGACACCCGGGACCAACGGCTTAGCGTGCTTTCCGAGGCACGGCTCGGTATGTAATGGGCGGTCACCCATCCACAGACAACCTAGGCAAGCACGGCTTAACCTAAAGATTGACCCCGAGCGGCTGTTATTATTAATCCACGAGCTCCTCAGAGCACCAGTTGAAATAAAGTTCGAAATTCATATTCATTTTATTTGCGTTCCACGATGTAAGTAAAACGTTATTATGGAGCCTGTTGGGGCACAGCTAATTCCTCGATGGTTTAAACTTCGTTCTCAAATGAGAACTCGAGGTTTTAAAGTTCTAGTCACCCTAATAGACTACAAAAAAAAACAAGCAAATTCTAGATAAAACCGTAATCGTTCATATAATTTCGAAAGATCAACTAAACCAGACATTCCTAAGTGCATAGGTAAGGCCATTCGCAAACCACATTCCTACATTATTGTAGGTCTATAAATAAGGTAATAGTAGGCTATTGACTGTCTCATTTACAATCACTTAAAATAACATCGCCCCTGTATAGACCGAAAGATTACAAAAAGTACACCAACATTTAGCCAGTTCTGTAGAAAGGAGCGAGCTTATCAACCGGAAATGAATCCTGACTGGGACTGAAGCGCTACTACCGAGATATTCCGGATGGAAAAACCCAATAAAACTTTTCCCGACCTGGGAATCGAACCCAGGACCTCAGGCTTAGCAGTAACGCACTCTTCACGGACAGCATTTTCATCGACGTCCGACAAAGATCGGTGCATTTTGTCACAAATTTTATTACAGACCATCTCCATATAAAAAAGACGCAATATTCCCGCGCTGTCCCATCCCTAGAACCCGGGAAGGACAGTGTTTTCTCCGCGTTATCTCTTTAAACGCGATCTAAATCACGGGCACGGGGCCCCGGGGAAATTAAAACGAATCAACTATTTATTATACACACTAATGATTTTGTTGAAGACGCTTTAGAAAGGAAAAATGTTGAGAATGTGAGATGAATTTAAATGAGATGATTTTAACCCTAAAAGTTGGTTTATTTTAAGGTTCAATCAACTTGGTGATATCTAAATGCTTGATCAAGTCTCTGCATATCTGCCAATCAAATCAGAGTAACTACTTATCTTTGTCACCAGAAAAACAAATTGCTTCCAAGCATTTAGTAAGACTTTTCGTTAAGATTGGGACTGATAACCAAGCTAGAAAATCTAATTCTGTATCTTAAGCCACATCTGTGAACCAACTTTGAAACAAAAGGCTAAGCTGATGCCTTAATTAAGACTTCTAGACAATCATGGAAGAGGTCTCCCGAAGAAACCGGTTCACTCTTTCATGAGTCGAAGATCAGCAACCAGCACTACAGCGTAGACCTTTTTCTAACATATTATTGTTAAGTGCCTATCTTTTGTCAAGCCTACTTTGGCCTCTGAGAATTAACACTATAACATTGTTAAAAGACAAATATTGATTAAAAGTGTAACCGTGGAGTTTCCTGCCGGTTCTTTTCCATAGGAAACGACCAATCCGAATCATGGACCTAGCTACTGACGTTTCATATGTTGCATTGGAATGCATGCCTTTGCCTGACCTCAAACATGCGACATCAAGTTTTATAGAAAAGCTAGATTTTATACGAGAAACAGAAGACAGAAATATGCTCCAATTCCATTAATACTGTTTGATGTATTGGCGAAGACGACGCGTCGGGGCGACGACGTATTGCAATGTATCTTGTTACTATCACATATGTATTTGAAATCATTTCTAGGATTTTGCTGAAGACCCTATTCATGGAAGCTAGTCTATAACTCGAGTTTGTCGAGGCTAAATAAATAGTAATAGTTTTATCGAAATATACGTCGCATGAGTTTACCATGGCACACTTAGAAGTCTACAACTATGTAGATGTCTTCAGCGGAACGTCCAAAGCCTACATTGTAGGTAATTAATTGTTGAAAGTGAAGTAGAGGATCTTTTGGCGCTCGTATGTCGTTGACAAAAGGTGTCTATTGATAAACATTTTGAAAAAACCGGATTACGGTTTTGGCCGAATTATTCTTTTAAAGCTATAGTTGCAGTTTTCCCTGAACAGTTTGTTTTGGGTTAGGCCCACGTGGTAAATAAATAAATATACTTCAACGAAGCTTTTAGTAAAAGAATTTAGCCCCTAGTCAATAAAACAGTCAGCAAAACCAATGACACACCTTTTCCCCGAGATTTCAAGACAAAACAAAAAAACAGTAGCCATTTAAAACAAATCCAACTCATTAAGGGTTTCAGAAGGTTTCGTGCGAAGACCAAAAAAAGCCACTTAAGTCACATTCCGGTAATATATCGCAGGCAATTGGCTATATCTATGGCCTCCAGGCCACTTTAGAAGCCTCCGAATAGATTCGCGAATATTTTTACACCTGGCAACCTTTTTAGCTGCTTAAGGCGTTAAGAGTAATGGGTTGCCAATAGATTTTCTTTCGTTTTGAGAATTCAGTTAACTGATTTTAACATGGATGTTTTGGCGCTTGGCCATAGACGAAAGTAAAGCTGCCATTTTGTTTCTCAATGCAATTTCCATTATTTCCTTCTACTTCCTTTGCGACACAATGTCATTTTACCGCCAAAAGAATTATGTAGAACTGTACCTATTATATTTCCACTTGTTAAAAGATGGCTAACTTCTAAACGTAGCATAAATAAGGTTTCTTTGTAGCAGGAGTCTGAAACCTACTTTATGAAGTAGTTGGCCTGAGTTTCTTCCCTCCCAGGAGAAAGGGTTATTTTTTAATCTAGAAGAAAGAAACTAACTTCGCAAAGTTGCAATCAGTTTCTAGCGTATACTTCAAAACTTTAATTTTACTACTATGTAAAGTTTAATTTTAACGTGATTTTCAAGGTATGAGGGATGCCTAGAAAATCACGTTAAAATTAAACTTTATCATACCACCAACTAACCAAAACCAGGGAGATTCTCAGAAATTCTTATCGAAAAAAAAAACCTTAGTATATAAAAAAAGTAAAGTAACTTAAAACCTTAATAACACTTTGCCTGACTCGGGAATCGAACCCAAGAACATGCTCAGCAGCGCTAGCGACAACAACGACAATCGAGCAGTCAACCTAAGTAACAACTACAATGTACCAATCTCACAAAAGCATATCTGTTTACGCCATAGAAAAGTTGTATCGTTGAAAATTGCCCAGTTTTATTGGCGCTAGTGATGTACTGAAACTCAATATCGATAATGCGATTAGGGGAGTCGCTCACAGCGCGTTATGCCCGGGCTACTGCCTCGAAGGGTTATTATCGACATCGCAACGCAATAAGCATTTTCATTTTAAGCGTTTGCACGTTGTTGTGATCCGGAATAGGATTTTATTGGACGCACAAATTGGTTGTAGGCGGGATTTAGTTTCGGAAATGGGAAAATGTTGCGTAGTGGTGATCAATGTGTTTTCCGGCTGAAAATGAGAATAGGCCTTTGATTTTCAGCGTGATATGAAGGTAGTTAGAAAATTAAACGAACATTTGTTTTAGTGGACCGACAGAGGAGGCCTTTGACCAGCAGTGGGGCGATACGGACTGGGAATAAAATCATTAAAATAATTTTTTGGTGACAGTAATTTCAAGCTTTCTTGGCCCTAAAAAGCCTTGCTTTACACTTGAAGCCAAGCTGTAGAGGGCTGAAAACACGTCTAATCAGAGCTCGAGGGTTACCCATCTTGACTTTGACAAGAAGTCTCCGTGACTTTGTGAAGTTTCTTGATGACATCGTTAAGCTAGTCTTTCATGACCTCTTCTTGTGACGTTCTATTTATATGCCAGTTGTTACCTAAAGGTCGGCTTTTAGACCAAACGAGCGAATGCACATATGGACCCCATACTTCCAAATTAGCCAAGTCAGGGGCCCATGGGCGGCATTAAAATAGTGACACCAGGTTAGGCCCCTAACCACAGGATAAAGATGAAAGACTTCCAAATTATTTTCGAGGAAACGGGGACAGCATAGTACTTAAGCTTTCGTTGGGTCTATCAATACTAAAATATCAGTAGTATTAAGAAAATAAAGGACATTGCTCTGCTTTTATGTTCGTTTGGTTATTCTTCTTCAGTAACGCGAATTTTCGGGCATCTCCTTGATTATCATTTTCTGCCCTTGTCCCAATACATTTGGGGTCGGCGCAGCATGTCTTCTTCTTCCATACTTCTCTATTACTCGTCATCTCATCAGACACGTCCTTTCGTGCCATATCATTCTTCACACAGTCCATCCATCGTTTTTTTGGTCATCCTCTACTCTTATATAGTCTCTCACCCACAGTCAAATTCAAAACTTTAATAAAATTCTAAAATTCACACACGTCTGCCTGAAATGTAGCAGAGGAGTTCCTTTCATACGGAAAAGTGAGCACAAAAAAGATCTTTTTTAATTTCGACCTATACAATAAGTAGGGAATGAAAGAAAGATCGTAATCGTGCCGATGGGAAATTACATCAGGGACTCGGTTGCCAGTTTTACAGTTTCATAACATAAGCACTTATGTCTCGGTACTCGTTAGACAACACAATAGCCCCTATGACCTCACGTACAATAACACTAGTTGCAAGCAGGTGTTTGCGCTAAATGCTGTAGAATATTAGTTTGCTGCCAAATATCACAGCATTAGGTAATCTGTGACATTGCACAGCAGCCGGGCTAGCACTTAGCGTGTTGTTGGCTGAATTGATGGGATCATCAATGTTAATAGTTTGTGTTGTGTGATTAGATGATTACTTACATAATATATAGAGTTGTTTTGATTATAATTAGGAGGTGGGGTGTTAAAGGTGAGAGGGCCGTACCAGATGGTAACAGACCCGACTTCAAGTGGTGGACTCGTTGATACTTTGTGTAATTTATTTCAACAATATTGCTTCCAGAACGGCGAAGGAAACCTTGCGAGGAGAACAACATATCCCAAAAACCGAAAATTCGAAAGTATGTGCCATCCACCAACCCGCTCTGGGCCGTGTGAGGGATTACGGCCCACTCGCTCACAGAGAGGAGGCCTGCTTGTGACCCAGCAGTTGAAAATCTTTATGCTTATTATGTGTCAAAGGTCTTTTGGATTATAAAGTGGGTAGAAGATACAAAATAACACCACCTACACTTTGTAGGTGGTGGTATTTTGTATCAAAAGAAAGGTAAGATGTTTAAATTGGGAAAATGGCCGATAAGTAATTTTGTATACACTTGTTTGTGACGTACGAAGAAACACCGTTAGATAAAGCTGTGGGAGACTTGTGACGCACAGGTACCTACAATATCAGACGCATTGACCTTTTATCTAAAACATTAACTCAAAAATGTCGACGCTTCTTTTAACAAAGCTAAAAGTAACAAGACGTTCACGACGGAAAACGAAGACAAAGTCAAAAGAAAAAATCAAGCAAATTACTTTAAAATATCTCATTTTTCAAGTTTTTCATTTTCCAACGAAGTTTTTCTATTAGGAATCTACGTATATTTTATTCAGAGACTTGAAGAAGTGGTGTTCTGAATAGTAATCCATAGTTTAGCACCTGTGGATGACAGGTACGTTCACAGTAAAAAATATCTCTTACTATTCATAGAGCAATTCTTTTTCTATAAATCTACACGTTTGTAGACAATAATAAAAGGCTATTGAATTCAGAACCTTTGTTCCAGATGAAGCTTTGGGAAAAACCAATAAATGGTGTTCTGGACATTTACGTGGGCAATGTTTGAAATATGTGAGGTCACCTATTATTATAAATTCGTCCCTAGCTGGGTTTTAAAGTCAGGTAGGTGACTATTTATTTAGTGTTCTCAGTATTAAAGCCTTATATATAGTTTACCTACAGATTGATTACTGAAAAATGTATTTATCCAGTATTAATTTGTTTTCAGTTTTTTATTTATTACCCTTTTGACAATTAATAATACAGAGTGACATTTAATTACCTAGAAAAAGTGTTCCTGTGACTCTCTGACCAGCGGTTTAAGTCAAGTTCTACCACTTACAGCCAGTTTCTTCATCGACAACTAAAGTTAACAGTAAAAGTATTAACCTTTACTTGACCATTGCTGATATTATAGGAAATGTGTTTCTTCATCTAAGTAAAAGCAAAACTAAAAGTCAATAGAGTTGCCACAACACAAACGTCGTAATTTCCCCAAATACTCGTGGGGAGGTTTTTTTACACATGACAGCACCGCAATAGCATTGTCAAGTAGTGTCAAAAGACAAGTATAAGTTCTTTAAAAATAGGTAAAATGAATAAGGATTTATTGTAACATTCGTAAAAACTCACTTTCACTCGTAAAAATACTCTCAAAAGATAGATCTCGATCAAACTAAGATAAAAGCCAATCACAGCATATGTTTTTATGTTTGGGTTTGGCTGGAATAACATGATTTATAACTACACATATAGCGTGGGCAAATGCAGAACTAAAGCTGCTATTTTATTTTTTCAATACATTTCACAAATGTCTACTAATAGCGCTGTCCTGTCAACCTCTATGAAGCGCCAAAAGATCTTTATAGCACTCAGACCATATCCTGGATTAACACATAGGATACTGTTTGTCCTGGGTAATTAAGTAGTTGCAGAGCAGGTTGGCAATAAATATTACCTACCAGGTGATTTACTTTTGGTGTACGGTCTCATCAAACGTACATTTACGTAAGAAGTTTAAGTAAGAAAACGGAATAATGGTTTTATAAAGTTTTATTTTTATAAAATTTCATGTTAAAAAAAGCACATTCGGGCACCATCTGTGCAATCTCTATATCATCCAGGGTCGATGGTACTGCATGCTGGGATGCATACAGCGAGAAAGACGTAAGAGCGCCCGAATAATGTAAATAGGTACACATATTGTTTGCACGTTGTATGAAAATACACCTTTCCTATTTCTGTACAGCTCTGCCCTTTCACCTCCTGGAACAGATATTATTTGTAATAATGCATATTTTGTGAAATGTGAATGTTAGTAGAGATGTTAGGACATTTTGTATTTTGTTAGGATTTTGTTTTGAAAGGGCACACACACAGACCATGTCCTGGATTAACACATAGGATACTATTTGTCCTGGGATATTGTTGCAGTGTAGGTTAGCAAAAAATATCGCCTACCAGGTGATACAATTACTATATGGGTACAGTCAATAGCTCCAATTACTTTTGGAAATCTGGCTATGTCGTAAAATTGACAAGATATGCTTTCTAGTTCTTAATTTCTTGGCATTTGTACAAACATCCCTGCTAAAGAAGCTATAGCGTGTGATACTCTGAAAACGCATTTACATACTACTGTACTTTTATGTACGCCAGCTATATCGCCCACAACTTGTTGCATTGATCAAGTTGCATAAAATCGTAAAGCCAGCAATAATTGTTCTTTCACAGATTGAGCTTTATTCCTGTAATTATCAAAAGGTAATGAATTTAGACTATTCTTGACATTTCCAAGGAGAGATTTTTTGTGGAAATAGGACCTGCGGGTAGCTGTTTACATAATAAGTGCTGGTAGTAATACAAAATACAAACTGAAGATGAACTTACTTTTCTGTGGTTGGCGTCAGTTTATCTTGTAACATCATGCTGAGGTAAGCAACGGTTTCCTTTGAAATTCTGTATCGGAACAGAAAATCAGCCTCGTCCCATAGGAAATGATCTTTGCGAACATTAAACTTTTTACGCCTATACGTTAAATAACTTACGATAGATTCATCGTCTGATGAAATTGAACTTTCACTGGACGAAGATTGTGATAACATTTTAATATTACAATAAAATCTAGGAAATAAATGCAGTGATATCTATATGACTTATGTCAAAATAACAGTGACTTTTGCTTTAGCAGCTCCCTTTTGAGCAGCAAAAGTTAAAGGCAAAAGTAACAGTTAAACCAACGGCTAAAATTGTCAAGAAACGTATTTAACCGTTACTTTTACTTTATGACATTGCTTTGACTGTTACTTTTGATGAAGAAACTGGCCGTTAGGTAATGATAAATGCGCTTTGGTGAGCAAGAGGTCATGGATTCGATTCCCAGGTCGGGCAGTGTTATTAGCCTTTTCCATCAGGATTTTCTCAGTAGCAGCCACGGAGTGTGGATTTGTGCCCGGTTGATGGCAATGGGCTCGCCCCCTATTACATGGGACTTAAACATAACAGGCGAAATGTTGGTGCACTATTAGTACGTACGCCTCTGCCGAACTCTTCGGGGATTACAGGCGTGACGTTATGTATGTATTTTATTTAAATTGTGTACATAAGTGTAGAAAAAGACAAAATCGACTAGGTACGCACTAGTGAGAATTTTATTGTTATTCAAGAAATATGAGCGTATTGCGAAAACTGTCGAGTAGTGTATTTTATGCTGATATGTGTCATTTGATTTTATGATAGAAATACGATATTGTGTAGAAAGTTGATCGAGGAATAACGTAAAATATGTTTATTGCCGTCGACTCTTTCTTCAATAACATCGATAAGGGTATTATAGGTACAATATCTAGGTCAAGTAAAAGTGATTTCTTGTGAAATAGCTCAGACAAAGGTGGTTATTAAGAATGCCCAGCACAAGTTGTATCTTTCTTTGTAATACTGTGTTATCTGGGCAAGTGGGTACCTATTTCTTAATACTTTCAGCTTTCTGATTAGATATACAAGTTCGAAGAATGGATAAGGACCTGTGCAAATAAAGACAAGTAAGATTTGATCTCGTATTCGTGTCGAAGAACAGAAATCAGTGCGTTTAGCTGGTATTCTGCTAATAGATAGATGGGTTATCGCTGTGATGTGTAAAAAATACTCAAAAGGTGGAACGAAACTTATAGTGATCGGATTTTCATGGGACTTTGTTAATTGAGTTTCTAAAAATGTGGAGAGGACAGTTACAAAAAAATTCGGTCCTCGCGACTATTTCAATTTTTCTTTAATTCGTTTTTTTTTTTCGTTTATGTATAACTTGTAACTCGACGAATTTACCTATATTGTGTCATTTATATCCATTAAACGACAAATTGGTGTGTTGATTTGTTCATTGTTGTCGATAAAATACAAATATGCATTTTTTCTTTGATAATTTCCTATATTCTTCAAGAATTAACTAAGATTTCTTTTGAAATTGGTAACTGTTACTTTTGTACAGATAACTGAACAAGAAAATGTACAAGAAAAACCACATTCATCGTCTATGTTAAAGTTAGAGGCCATTTTTCTCATCATGTTTCTATGGCGGTCAATAAAAAAGCCTTCATTAACGTAGACGATTTTGTTATGTTGGAGCAAAAAGATTGCCAAACCAAATGCTCGACTCCGGAGGTGTGAAGCAGTTTGGCTTACTTAAATTCAAAAAGCAGTAACCATCTACTAATGCTAGCCAAGCTTTTCCACTGAATGAAAACCGCATGTTGACTCTCATATCAATTTTCCAGTTGATCCCTACAGAAACATTCTTACAAGCAATATTTCAATATTTTCTATGCTTCCATTTAAACTACAAATATGCAATATTACAAATATGCGAGGCTCGTATACGACATTTCAAGAGGGCATAGTATAACCCGGCTGCGGATGGATGCACCAGCTTACGGTCGTTATATTGCACTGTGAGAGGCCTCTCATATTTTGCAGGATTGCACGGATCGAGGGGCTTTGTACCAATATCGGAATCGGAACGCTTTAAATCGCCATGTTGGATTTGTGTTTGAAAATGTTTTTATTTATTTTATTATATTTTTGAAGTTGGCAGTTTGTTTTGATGATGGATTGTTTATATTTATTCGGTTTAGTAGGTAAATAGTATCGCTTCATATGCACAAGTTCTTTTAACATTAGCGATGGCGAATGTAAACGTTTCAGTAATAAACTCCGTTTTACGAATAATTGACCTATCAAACCGGGTTTAGGAATAACATCGTCATAAGTCCGTAATTGTGCAAAACATGGAACTAGCCTGCAAACCTTAAAGCCTAGATAAAACATAATATGCGCAGATTATGACTCACGCTACCAAGTGGTTTACTCTTGAAGATAATTGTAATTGAGGTAGGTACAGCACGCCCCACTCAATGATAATCTACGCCACGCTAGACCATCTAGATATTAGGTCATCTGCTCTTAGTAAAACCTGACCCAAAAGGCTTATGAAACTGGGCTACAAAAAACCCGCTCCATCGAAAACTATCGATAAAGAAAATCGATTATATCCGCCCATAAGCGGTAGTAATCCGGAAAATTCCGGTTCAGAGCGGCTCGCGCCTGAATAAGCCGACGCCGACCGGAGAAAGCCATGAATATGCATCGCTTTTGTGATTTAATGCCCACGCTTAGTTCAATTTCGATAATACGAAATTCTGGCGAGAAATATTAAGTTTAGCTTGTCGGTAAACAGAGAAGCTGGAGTGCTGGCTAAGTAAAACAAATGGAGTTTGCAGCCAATCATGTGCAAAATAGTGGAGTCTTATCTTACATTCAGCGATTTCTCAGTTCTAGTTCAGTGAATGAAGTGATTGGCACAATGTGGAGACCGTTTCTGCGGAACCGAAGTAAAAAAAGTTGCCAATGACAAAATTTAATCATACTCCAACAAAATGTTGCCAACGCAAAAAGAATGTGCGTAATAACGAAGGTGTCACTAAAGGTTCGGAACCTATTCAAAGGCTAAAGACAAAAGGCTCAATGTATGAGCAAAAAAGCAAATTAAAAAAACCTTTGGAAGCTTTTCAATCCGCGTTTTCATTACAGCAGGAATTTGTAATTAATCCATCTTAAAAAAGGGTATTTTCCTGTTTGAACCGGTTCAATCTGGTTTGCGGCGGTTTGGAAACGAACAAATGCTAATTGTGCGAATAGGTTTCAAGAAATTTTAATTAGATCTGTTTTTAGTAAAAATGACTCATTTGCAGATGTTCAAGTTTTAATGCCAGGTGTAAATCTGTTGTTTGATGCATTAATTAATTTAAAATCTTTGCATAAAGCTCTTAGCGAGGTCGTTGTCAAACTAATTAGTTATGTAAACGTTGATCGAATTTTAGAGATCGAATTACCGATATCGTAAGGCTTGGCAGAGGTGACATCATCATAAGGTCAGTTAAAGTTAACAGCCTAAGCGTCGTTTTAATTTGAAGTCGTAGAAGAAGATGATTGTCCTAATTTCGACATTTCTCGGATTGGTTTTCGAGTGATAGGAGAAGCCTTCTGAGAAAACTAGTTTCTTCTGAAAGCGCGGGAAACACCTGGATGACGAACGCACGGACCCAAGAAATAAGTCAGAAGAGCCTTGTTTTTGTCCTTCTAGACGGAATCTCGTCTTCAGACCTGTAGTATTTTGCAAGGTTTTATAAATAAAGAGAACAGGAATAATACTTCTAGTGTCAATCCAAGGATGCCAGAAAAAGAGGACCACCAAGTATTTATTTAGGTCAGACATGTTTAAGAACTTGAAATACCATTCAGAATACTAATAAAGGTGAAACAAGTCGAAACACGCACCTATGAATCAGACGCTTACAATACACAGGTCTCAGGTAGGTAAAAAAACCGAAAACCAGCGGCGCAATCAAACAAATGCATAAACATTCATAAGTGCCACAGAATAATAAAACTACAGAAGGACAAAGAACCCCTATAATTTACGTAAATCACAGAGTAGTACACAAATGGAGTGTTTAACGCCCCGTTCACAATCTCAAGTGATGCAACTTACGACGCCGACGACGCTACTTACACGCGCATCTGTCACTTGTTTCCTTCGCGGGAGTACCTTCACTACGCAAGTCGCATCGCGTTGAGTCGTGCTCGTGGCATGCTCTAAACAATTACTTTTATTTCTCTGCAGGCGCTCGCGACACTCGTGTCACGTGAGCTTGTAGCTCGTGGTTGTGCAGTATAACTTCTTGCAAAAATAAACGTAGACCAAAGAGTAGTAGACAAATGGAGTGTTTAAAAACGTCTTTTTCCATTGAGTCTTCATATGTGAAGCGCGGCGGGAAATTAAACGTCTGTCATTGGACGATTGCCCGGCGTCGCGTCAAACGGCACGTTTCCGTTTGGCGAGGGGGCAGTGATATGATCGATTGAGTTGTTTGCCTTATTTGCGCCGTATGTACTAGCAATTGATGCATTGGATATGATTATTTGAGTCTCTGCAGCGACATTAACAACGCCACATTTGATCTACGCATCGTATCTGACGACACGCAAATCTCACATCAAGAGTTATTCGCGAGATTATGGTATTGTATTGAGTACCGCAGCAACCGTAGAGCAGTAGCCCACCAGATACAACAGCCGTCTGGTCGGAAGATCCACCATTTTCAATGGGGGCTGAGGAACTCTACACCCTGTCAACAATCTTCAAAACCCGCCAAAAAGGGCATGGTTTGCTCTTGCAGTGCTTTAAAACTGTCCTGGTTCGCTCATAGTCACAGCAGTGTAAATCGAATTTTGTTAAGACAAAATATGATCTTTCTGTCCTCCAAACTTATTCATAGTCAAACTAATTTAGCATGCGCAAACGCCGCCTGTATGATATCCTGTGTTAGTCACTCGGCGTGCTGAGAATACACCCGATCTACCTGATATGCATCTAGTTACTGATGTGACGTCATGATTATTTCCTTTTAATAGATTTATAAAACGTACGTTGATTGTTTTGACATCAGTGTACAGTCTTAGTTTTCTATATTTATTTAAGGTCGATAAATCATGGCATTACGTTGCTGAAATCTATGACAGCAAAATTGACTCTCTAAGGATATACGTATGAATGCTAGTTGATTTTACCTATACTCGTCATTACGACAGTTCATTAGTTTTGCGTTTTAGTTAAAATAACTTGGACCATTTAACTACCAAAATCATTAACAGAAAAGAAAGGAACACATTGACACTTATTTCAATACTATCATTACAGTCACTACAGAACCTCGTATGCTACGCTTTTCAGACAGCATTAAAAGCAGAAATCTTAAGGACTGCTCACATGACCTGTCTCTCCGCCTTTAGCATCTAGTTGGAAACAGCTGCCTCCGCAGAGATTTGAATAGAAGGATATTTTTAGAAAACTGAACGAATACGGAATGGATAAAATGTTTAAAAATAGATGTTTGCGTAGCATAAAACGAGAAGCTATGTTTAGCCATCACGGCGCTTGGATTCCTTACGTTTGAGTTTTAAAATTGGATAACCTTTTCTCTGAAAGTCCTAAATGCAGGTATTACTTTTTGAATTCGTTTTGTGTTTGTTTCTAGTTATCTAATATCTATCGGGATACTTATGATGAATTTTTTATCGATCTTATCTGCATCAAACATAGCTTTAATGATTAGTGGCAAAACTAGTTAAAGTTGCAATTAAGACATTGTGCTTGCTGTATGGTCGAGTGTGACGATACACCACGTAAAATTCTGGAGAATACCTATCACCTTTTACAACCCCCACAAAAACATAATCCTTCTAATCGAATTTCGGTCATGGCGGCACATCTTCGAGAGAAGGGGGTATGTATAACACAGCCACCATTTGAACTCCAGGCTGCTATTGAGAATTTTCTAATGGAAAAAGCCAATAAAAAAGAAAATTGTTTCTTGACCTGGGAATCGATCCCAAGAGCTCGCAGTTACCACTGCAAACGCTAGACCAACCAGTTTGGTATCACCAAACATCTTGTCAATCCTGTCACGTTTACAACCCCACAAAAATAACCGCTCTATTAAACCCAAAAGCTCAGTTTACTCACCCAATATTTAACAAAATTAATCACTATTAGTGGCCCAATCACCCCACGTGTTCCCTTCCCCCTTGTCTCCGCGACTCAGTGCAATACAGATTGATTGTCAATTACCAGCCCGGTCCGAAGGGCTCTTAAAATGGCGTACATTTATCGAGATTTCGATACTCTGCCATGTTTTTAATTAATGGAAACTTAATAACTGTTTACAGTTGATTGGACAATTTGTAAGTGGATCAGTTTGCCTTGTTTTTTTGGTGTTTATTTATTTCGGGTTCATGTGTTTCGTTTGTAATTTTTTTGTTTGCTGTAGACTGATTTTAAAGTTCTGTTCTCAGCAAGACGTATTTTTGATTTTTTCGCGGACTGATGTCAATTGAAGATTGCTACAATGAGTATGGGTGTCAAATGTAGCATACTTTGAGCTTAATATTTTATTACTTTACAACGCTTGCCAGAACAAAACATAGAGAAGTGATATCCCCGAAAAAAAAATTAAGCCATTTTTAGCTTGTCAAAATGCGCAACACTTCCCACCAAACTTTGTCCAACGATCCGAAATTGGCATTCCACTTATCTAAATTTTAATGCAGTTACAGAAAAGTTTCACGACGCCATTATCGAGTTAGAAAATACAATTTCATCGCGATTCTGAACTCGGAACTAATTTAATTACGGCTAATAAGTGAGTTGATGCGCGAAATAAATGCGCACAGTAGGACCACTTCATTTAATGTGTCGCAAATTCACACAGAATAGAGGTGCATGTTTCCATATAATCAAAATAATGTTGGTATGCATTAAATATCGCACCTTCAACATATGCGTTTAATTTTTGGGAGCGGGAGAGCAGCATTCTACATCTCAGGCTCGATCTAGCTTTTACGAAATCCAAATGAAACATTGTACTATCATGGATTTCCACAAATTACTGTCTGATTTCATAACTGACCTAATAGAAGACAAAATTGATAATAGACCTTACAAACTGGAGAAAAGTGATTAAAGACCAACTGTGACTTAAAAAACTCTTAAATACTACATTTGAAAAAAAATCCTTCACAATTAGTAGTGAGCCTTCTGCCTATTTTCCTACTCTGTGGACTAGTGAATTACAACGGGCACAATGTCGAAGTTTGTCTGCGTTTTGGGCAGAGACAACATTGTTATGTCTCATAATGTGCTCTGAATGTGCTGATACTCTTTGTTTGGAGGGACAATGTTTGAAGTTGAAGAATGGTTTTACGACTGCGAGTGGAGATTAAAGCTTCAAATCTTTGCATGTGGATATAGAAACTTTTGTTGAAAACGCGTTTATTGATGTTAACTGAGTATCTATCATCTCAAATAAGAGCGACATAATCTATTCCCATGCCTAAAATAATTTAATACATAATATTAATTAAAGAAAAAACATAACAGGAATATATTTGCTGGCAACATTGTAAGAGTCCACTGGGGAAAAATCGACCTCAAGGTTTTTTTTAAAATCTTGGACAAGGAAAAAGAATTGAATAAAAAACCGCTATAATCATCAAATATGTTAAGTTCCTAAGATGTTTAAATTCCACATATTATTAGTATCATAACATTTCCATGGCAACGTTTCACACGTATTTCACAACACAAAAATGTCCACAAAAAATATCAATAACCCAATTCTAACCCATAATATCCCGTCATCTAATTCCCTCTACTGGGCAAAGCGAAGAATCTCTGGGCAAAGTGCCAACTAGTCTTCCGGTACCAAAAAGTACCACCTGCGTATCATCTGTCACTATATGACACTGTTTAGTGTCATGCACTGCTTGTACAACCAAGCTACGCTTAACCAGTATAAGCTGAGCTCTCATTGCACGGGAAGTCTATACAAAGCGAGGTCTTGTTATACTGGAATAGCTTTATATGTCGCTGTCTGTAATTCGGTACAGTCCTGTCAAAGTAATTTTACGTCTGACAGCTGCAATTCATCAGCAACCTTATAGTAACAAAAATAAAGATCACTTTAATTATGACAGAACTTGTTATTGACAGCAACCGACCAGCAGCCTTATCCCTACTGAAATAAAGATCATTGTGATTTGTCAGCGATTCTAACTCAGGGGTAAAACAATATGAATGGACCTGTAACCGTTATGTCAGTCTCAGGTAGTAAAATTAACGACAGGGGAGTATTCCAGGGGAGTTTTTTTTTTTTGATAAGTGTCAAAATGTTTGTCAACAATGAGGTTAAATGGATCCCATGTGGTGATGGGGAACGGCATGGTGTGTGGTTAGAATTTATGTTGTCAAGTGGTCAATTTATAGGATACGGTTATAATAGATAGCTCTGTTAGTAACCTTTTTTTCTTGTTTCTGGTATTATGTTATTTTGTAATAAAAATAAGATGAAGTTATTTGATTTCCAACTTTTTTTCTTAATGGTTATAATTTATGTGAATAGAAACAATAATAGCTATCCCTTTCTCATAAGAAAAAGTTGGTAGACGTCGAAGTTCCAAGAAAGAATTAAAATATTGAATACTCAAGCATTATTTCATTATACGAATCTAAATATTGATAAAAATATTATTTTTATCTTATATTAAATCTGTAAGAAACCATTTCTACGACCTAGAATAGGGACAATATTAATACTAAAGTTACATTTTCCCCAGACATTTTTCTTTTGACATAGAAACATCTAATAAAATTAGTCATTTACTACTAGAGGTCCAAAATTAGACTAATGAAGTCTCAATTCTAATATCTGTAACAAAGATTTAAGAATAAGAATAAGAAACTTTTATTTGTAAACATAGGTAGTTACACGGTGTGTGAGATGTTACAATATACTTAGTTAGATTCTCTATGTTTTGCCGTGAAGCGTACAAATATGAAAAAATAAATGAATTCATTTAAAAACAATTTATCAGAGTGTTTCATGCAATCATTATCTTACGAAGTTATAATATAAGAAGAACTTATATTATAACTTCGTACTTCGTACTTACTCTGACAATGTTTGTGAGAGAAAATACACCGTAGATGTGGATAGTAATCTCCTCATCATCATACGAGCTCCATCTCGTGTTGATGAGACGCGTGGAGATTATCGTCGGTATTTGGCAGCAGACTCCTATTAGACTAATAAGGAAGGGATGCAGGAATGCTGTCGATGGATATACGGAGAAAGAATTAATTAAGACTGCCTCGTTGGTCGAGTGGTTGCAAGCGCGACTGCTGAGCATGAGTTCCTGGGATCGATTTCCGGGTCGGGCAAAGTGTTGTTGGTTTTTTTCCATCAGGAATCTCTCAGTAGCAGCTACGGAGTCTGGATTTGTGCCCGGTTGATGGCAATAATAATAATAATAAATAATAATAGGCTAATAAGCTCGCCCCCTATTACATGGGACCTAAAAACATAACTGGCAAAATGTGGGTGTACTATTAGGTACACCTCTACCAAATCCTTCGGGGATTACAGGCGTGATGTTATGTAACGTTATAAGTAATTCCAGCTATTATTTCTAGCCTTAGAAATTGAAGTTAAAGTATAAAGTTGTTTAAAGTCAAAGACAGTATGTTTTAAAGAAAATTCATGTTCAAGATTTTAGCCAAAGTCATAATGTCGGTCTTAAATGCAGAAATGACATCTGAATCACGCGTCTGAAACCATATCTAATTCGTTTAGAATGATAGACTGACTTATTATTCACCTGTCACTAAGCTAGCTACAACCAGATTACCGTGGAACTTCAAAGTGGCGCCACTAGTAATATCAAAAGACTGCAACCTGTCAAATTCAGTACTGTCAAACTTAATTCCACAATTCGCCACGTATCACGTATATGCTGGGAGAATCGTATGAAGAGAATTTCACACGTTGTCTTACACTTAATTACTTGTCTGTGCTTACAACGTACAGAATTATAAACAAGATTGTTCGGTGCTTGTGGCGAGTATTAGATGCGAGGTAAGAAGTTTACTTGGACAGCAGAGACGCAGGCCCAATTGCCGGTAAACTTCATCTAGAGAGGTATAGAGGAGAACCTTTTGGCGCTAGAATAACATTATCAGAGGCAACTGAACTGTATTGAAAAAATATCGGCGATTTAAGTTCCGATTTTGGCCAAGCGCACAATTTATTAAATAATAAATATTTGTCAAATTAAAAACTTTACTTATCAGAAGTAGTAAATCTCTAACAAAAACACATAGTAACAACAACTTGAATAATATTTACGACCCTCGGAGCCATGGTTTTTGTCCCCGTTACAGCATTTCCCCCAAAATAATGCGACCTATTAGTTATCACAACGTAGCTACGTGAGCAAATGAAATCTCCTACTCTGTCCAAACTTCCAACAATCATAAATACACAGAAAATAGTTGGAAAACTCGATTTGCACACACAGAACGGCACAAAGCGACGTTCAGAATGTCAAGCACGCCACGGCACTGTGCTTTGTCAAGTGTTAAGTCAACAAAAAATAGGGGTGAACTTGGGAAACTTGTCGAACTGAAAATGCTCGCTTTTTTGAGCAAATAATAAGAGGTTTTCTTGATCTACATATTTCTGACTTTACTTAGGCTTTTCCAGATTTTGAACACAAGTATTTACTTAAGAATCTTAGCGTGTTGAAGCAAAATGCTTGAGAGGTTGTCGCAAAGGTAAATATTTTGCTGAAAATGTTTTTGCTTTTGTGAATCTGGGAGACTAATGAAAGACTACATGGAAAGAGAGGTAGACTAGCTTGTTTATAAACACGGCAGAATGTAGCGAGAGACATTCACGTTATCAACTTGGTTCTGCTTTTAATTACCTTTTTTCAGACTTATTTTCGAGTAATTCCACGGAGTTTAATGTTGAAAGTTTTCAAAGGAATTTTTATCTCGAAACTTCCTAACTGAACCAACTTTTAAGGATTTTTGTATAACAAAAGCGTCGAAAAAGAAGAAGAGGAACGACGTCACTGGTATTCTTATTGTAAAAATTAGCTCCGAGAAAACAGAGTGTGACAATAGACAGAAAAACTTAGGCACTCCGAACTTTAGACACAAGTAATCTTTTTATTCAGATCTCCTTTCAGAGCAATGAGTTCCCGTCTGTTTACTTGCATATCTTTTACCATAACAAAACCAAAACAAATAACAGCAGTTAAACATCTAAAACAAATAGTGTTCTCATAAAAAATAACCCTTTTAGACCGATAGACATTTATAAATTGTCAAATTTTCTGGAATCGGTCTCCCGGGCGATGCTCAGAGCAATTTTCGTGATCAACTGAGTGGATGATTGTTTAAATTGCTCGTCTTGTGCGTAACAACATTGCTTTAGGCAATTTATGTAGCATTTTTACGGTTTTTTCTTTTATAACTGAGTACGTTCAATATGAGATACTATTACTTTTTGAGAGCTTTTACAGTATAAATTGATATTCTAGGTATTGAAAGAATAAATTACACTCGAACGGTTTATAGAGACAATCGGAATGTTTTATTACACTTTTGTTACTGTCGATATTAATGACTGGGACGTTTTGCCCCAGTTCACCCGAAATAAAATAATGAAATGTTTAATGCATTGTGCAAGAAATTAATGGTGACTATAGGTTGTAAATTATTACGGTAGCTATGGTTAGTTTTTTACTTAATCATTTTATTTTCTTGTACACTTTCTCTTGTGTGAAAGACTACTGGTTAAATCTGTCTTAGTTTGAAGTCAGATTTAGAAAATGGTCATGAATATCCAGCAGATGTAATTTCATCCTGTAAATTGCAATTTCTCTACCCCGCCTAGCTGCCAAGACCGGGTTGTAAAACAAATAGTACCCCGGTCCAGCAGACTATGCAAAACGGTTTATTTAAATTTTATATGCAGCCGCCATTATCATAATGTTTTACCGTTTCCCTCCAAAACCGAAGGATTCTGTTTGTCCTATATTTTGACATTATATGCGATGACGTCACTTCCGGTTGTGTGTTTACCTGTAACAAGAAAAATAAAACGTTAGAATATTGGGAATCCTTTTCTGTTTTGCTTTTGTAAGCAAGATCATTTCAGGGGACGAAATATATTCAAATTGTTGTTTATTTATCATTGCCAACGATTTTCTGGATGTTTTTCCTCCTTTTTTTGGCGCAGAAATGGGTCGGTAATTATCAAGCCTTTTATAACATGAGAAACCTGTCGGTATACGTTTACACGAAATATAAGCTTTCCACTAACCAAAAGTGAAAATTGCCAATAAGCTGCCACACGGATCTTGTTGGGGCTCGTTAATTAACAGGGAAAACAAACGATTGTCTGAGCAGTATCCGGTTAGACTGGAAGCCGACCCTCACATAGAAAAGACCAGGCAGATGATGAATTACACACAAATCATCACACATCTGCTTAATCTTTTCCCAACCAATTGCAGCTGAATACCAATAGTTTATATGTCGCGACTGCCAACTGAAAACCACAATCTTGTGACTGGGTTATGACCCAGCCACTGATATCCCATGGTAAAACTGATTGTCAGATTGCAGGACTTCTGAATACCCGTCACGACTGTCCAAGCTATATAGATGACAGCCGGGAGCAACAGCTTTACCTGCTTTCATTGCTTATCATCACCTTTATCTAATGCAAAGCAATGGGCGGTCACCTATCCACCGCAAAACTAACAGGCATGGCCAAAAACAATAATACCAGGAACCTGTCTTTATACCGCACTACTTTTTACTCTGCTCACCTATGTAGGTAAACAGTCGTTAAGCTTCATAAAACCACTATTTAATTAACTACGTAAATAATGGAATCACAAATACTAATCACTGTGCTAAATAGGCGGCAAACGGGCACAAAATAGCGTTAATGCAATATGCATATCAGCTAAATGGGTTTATGCATATTAATGCATATGGCGGTGCCATTACATATCTTGTTAGGCTGAGTTGTTGGCAAGCTTCTTAGGCTGTGGTTTAGCGTTATCGTAATGTAATAGTTCTAGAAACGGTGCGTGATTAAAATCGGGACTAGCGACGCCATCTTGTTATTTCACACCTGTTTGTCTCGTTGGTCTAGTGGTAGCAATCGCGACTGCTGAGCATTAGGTCCTGGGTTCGATTCGCGGGTCTGGCAAATTGTTATTGAGTTTTTCCATCACGAAATTGTCAGTAGCAGTCACGGAATCTAGATTTGAGCCCGGTTAGTATGCTCCCTTATGGCATTGAGCCCACCAATTTCACCAATAACAGATATGAATTGAATGACAACAACATTAATTTCTGAAATTATGCGTGGAATTTGTATCTAATTAAAATAAAAGCTATAAGAACCATTCAATATATCACAAAACTAGAAATCAGAATCAAGTTACACCATTAAAGAAAGATCATGAAACTGCGCATAACTAGTAAGCAGGGAAAACGTTTTACGTAACAGTAGCTCTAACCTACTGATTACATTACTCTGTGGCAGTCGCTGGGTGAGCTACTGCGTCTCAATCTGTTACTATGTTGGCATAACACCTCGCTAGAAAAGTACCATTGGCTGTTAGGTCATATTAGGTACATCAAGTTTTAGAAAATAGGCTTGCATCCTATTACATGGGACTTAAATATAGGGTGTAAAAAGACCCTTAACGAAGCCGAAAGGCACTTGTTCTACCCGTCATTGCGATCATTTTTTTGTTCTAGACCATACCTGGGAACTTTCTAGTTACGGAGATATTAGGGGGCAAAGTTCCAACTTTTTCACATTTTTTTTAAAATACATGATTTTAATGTAAGATTTTTACTTTAAACACCTTCACGACCCCTGTACTTATTCAATCCATCAATCAGCACAATGTTTTGAGTACGTTACATTGAGTCTTACCGTAAAACGTGATTTTTTACCCCAAAAAAAAAGTCGTCTCCCAGCAATAATTTTGCGTAAAGTTACTTAGTTTGATGTAAAGAATGCTTGGTTGACGGCTTCGTGAAGGGTCTGTTTACACCCTGTATAACTGGCGGACTGTGGGTGTACTGTTTATTAGGTAAACCTCTGCCTACCCCTTCGGGGATTACAGGCGTGATGCTATGTTAAGTGGCGCTGCTTGTCAATAAAAACTACATCGATATGTCAAACTTGGTAAATTTATTTCAGTTCTGTGTTTTCCCGCCCGCACAGATAAGTTAGTTGAAGTGCAGTTTGTTGCTCCACTGTCTCAATACCGAACTACGACAAAATGGCGTAAGCTGGGCACAGTCGTGTGGTCGGTCGATTGAACTTCCGTGTCGCGCCTTAAAAGGGATTATTGACAATTTGCTACAGGCTAACGATTGCGTAGTGTAGGTATTTATTGGAAGAACTGTTATTTAGTAGCGCACTGCTATCCAGGAAGATCATAAGCGGATAAGATGATACACGGGGTAAATGAAATTCAAGAACACAGCTGTCTGATCTAAACAAGGAAAATAACAAAGATTTAAACCTGTCCCCCTACCCGGTCAAAAAATAATCAAGTTTTTGTTCCGTTGGCCTTTGAAAAGTATTGTCTCGCTCACTCATACTAAAAATCGTATACTTCCATGCAGGATGTGCAAGTACTCTTCTGTTTAAACATTGTTTCGTGCGACCAGTAGGTACAGTGACATCCAACAATTTACTTTTATAGTTAGGGAAGATATTCTGTTGCTCAGCTGTAGTTTTCTCAATAAATGGGCTTATTGTTCACTTACCTACCCTATCACATATTGTGCTAGATCACAATCTGCAGTAGCAAGACAGTAGTATACTGGCGGTTATTGGTAGGTATTTATTTACTTTAAATGTAAGAAGTGAAGTAGAGATATACATAAAAGCGAGGTGTGTAAAGTGGGGCGCCTCCAACTAGGCTATCACGACATCTGATACCGAAGGAATGTCACTTGCCGACAGGGTTGCCACTTCAAAGGATAGAATGTACCTACTGATATTTATTTATTTTGACCTAAAGGGCTAATTTTAGGGTGAGAATAGCAGTGATAGTGACCGTCGGACTGCCAAGTCATAGGTCTTGAGTTCGAACCCAAGACACGCCCCTCTGATTTTTCGGATTCATGTGCGTATTGTATAATTATCACTTGCTTCGGTGAAGGAAAACATCGACAGGAAACCAGCATGCCTGAAAGATATTTCTCGACGGCATGTAAAGCCAAGTCAGAACCAAACGAAATAGATGGAAGGGTAAGGATTAAGGGTCCTGATAGGGATGCACTATTCGTAAACGTTGTCTACATCACAAAATCTAATTTCATAATATCAGGAAGCGCAACTCGTTCTCTTCATTGCAAAACTATTGAATAAATACGCACGGCGAATTTTCTGAACTCTTGATAATATAAGTTTATCAATTAAATATCTACCAACGAGAAAAACCCAAAAAGGGAAAATATATCTTACCTACTTGTTTATTAAAAGTAAGTTATCATTGTTAAGTTCTACCGGTCTTTGCTTATCAAAATTATTTTTGATCCTGGCAACCCTACCGACTGCAAGCACTGCACTGTATAAAAGCAGGTAGGTACACAATAACGTATGCGTCGCATTCCTTCTACGCCTCGATTCTACGTGAGCAGGCATAATCTGTTCTAGCCTATTGCGTATTACTTGTTTATGGTGGAAAATAAACTGTTTTATTACTTGGTCGGTGGAAACTAGAAGCGATGGAGACAGCCTTGTGTAATTATTGTCGATTAAATTGAAGTTTCTACTTCATGAAACTATTAAATACCATTTATAGGCTTTTGACATAGATATCTGTCTAGCTAGGAGCCTAAGATTTGTTTATCTACCAAATAAACTTTCACAAACCTAGCACTGGGTTCAGAGACTATGATAAGGTGGATACCGAGACGAAATTAGTGCATTTTGACGTTATTTCGACAGATCATAATTCATAACATAAGTTATAAGCTAAGTTACCTCTCTGATTATGATTTTCCAAAGACAAGAAAAATGGTGTCTCATTTTCTATTCCATATTTGAAAGACACCGTGGCATTCAAATTAGAACTCCAAAGCAAATGAATTGCCACAGATCTTCAGATCTTCATTAGCAGCGTTTATACTGACAGGCAACAAGATTTCCTGGTAAATTCATCAAACAACAGACAGTACTGTTTACACTGACGCAGCTAAGTCTATGCTTCTCAGTTAACCGTTGTCTGAGACGCGAGAACCGTAGTTAATCGAGTTGAGATTTACGACCGACTCGAGAAAAGATCTAGTTAGATTCCATGCATATAAACTAACAAGACAATTTGTCAGGGGTCTGTATACAATGGCCTATGATGGACATTCATGGTCCATTTGTCAGTATTAGTTCAGTTCAGTTCAAGTTGCTATCGATTCTGCAGTAAGCAAAGCCAAAAGCAAATTGGATTTCCGGATAAGGAAGTTTCCTCTACTTTTACTGAAGGATTCTTTCAGTATCAGCCGATGAATGTTACTTCCCGGTAATTGGTATTAACTTCGTCCAAGATATAAATCGAGAAATCCATAATTATTCAAGGTTGAAAGTTGAAGAACCGTGTTATCTAAGTGAGAAAGTGATTGATGATCAGTGACAGTATTCTACTTATTTTTATCCCTTGTGTGCACAAAGATAAGCGATAAATGGCGAAAAAATGGCACAGTGATCTAATTGTCAGTTCAATAACCTCGTTGTATACGATAAGCGATTATGTAACTTCAATGTTTTCATTGCCAAAGCATTTCGTTAGGTACATTTTGTAAAAGAAGATTTATTAAATCCGTAAAAACTGGACAATCTATCAATTAGGTAGGTACTCGGAAGATGAAACACACACCGAAATGCCAGTGTGCAATGCCATCCGTCAAAATGAATGACAGATAGATGACGTTGTTGCCAGCTAAAAAAACACCAACCCTAAAAATATTTTATTTTACATACCTATTGTGCCAAAAATTATCGTGCTTATCCAAACACGTATTGGCTGTACATAATTTAATGCAAAACATCAAATGATAATCTGATGGTATCGTGCAACAATCCATTAATTTAGTAAAATTATTATGGCCGACACGCCAAACGCAAAATGGCGGGAAATGCTTCTCACTAATGAGTTGTTTTCCACGTTAATGTGCTTGTAATTTTGGGTGTCCGGTGTTGCAATATTGGGAATAATCTGTGAGATAAACAAATAGTATTTGTCCATGGACATAATAATATATCGGAGCATTCACTTGAAAGAATAAATATGATGCCTTTGTTATGTGTGAGGAAATTCTTCGAAGTAGTTTCAGTGTTAATACCTTTAATTGTACAGACTCCAGCACATCAAGCTACTACAATCTGTCAAATTTCTTTAATAGATTTTCAACATTATCGCTATAGCATTATGTTCAAAGTTGATTGGGAAATTTTAACAGTTTCGGGTAGCTTGATTTGCTAGCGTCTGTACCAAAACGGCATGAACAATTGAACATTCCGCTAGCTTGGAAAAGAATGAAAAAGACTTGTGGAGACTGGCTATGACATTGACTATAGCAGAAATACACTTCGCCACTTCCGCAGGTATTCATTCACTTAACTTCGGGAAAAACTACTTTAGCTTCCAGAATAGATAATAACTACATGGCATCTCGCAATTCCAGCAGCACTAAATCACAGTAGTAGGTACTGTTACTGTGTCGTATTTGTACGTTTGTATGTTTAGAAGTACCTTACTCAGTAATTATTGGAACGTTACTAGAAGTGGTTACGGTACTCGTTATCTTAACTGCATTAGTTATTGCTAGTTCTGTAATTGACTGGTTGACGTTGAGTCACGCTGTAACATTCTTAATGCTACAGACATTCGTTGTTTCTAATATGATTTAATTCATTAGAGTTTACTCAAGATCTTGAAAATGACATGAAGCAGCTCGACTCTCCATGCGAGGGAAAGGACACGTGCAGTTGGACAACTTTGAATCTCAAAAATATTCCTGATTTAGCTTTAGTCTTTGTAATAAATTTCATCGTCATCTTCGTGCCCTTGCCCCATGTTGCTTGGTGTCGGTGAAACACGTATTCTTCTTTCGTTTCTCCTGTTAACCGTTTTCTATTGACTAAATACCTAAAAGACATAAAAATTGGCTAATGTTAAAAGACCATTGAGTAAAACCGTTAGGGAATAGCAAAACTAAAATAAGAAGGTCAAGACAAAGGAGAATATGACCGTCCTAGCTGATTAATCGACATCTCGCTATAACACTTACGTCCTTGAACACCCGGGACATGTTTGTCCCAACGAGTATAAATTAAAAACTTTCATAAAACAACTCGTTTTTGCAATGACGCCCATTAGTGTTCAGTGATTTACGTGGCCACATAAATTTTTAGAGTTTTTATTCATGGATGACCATTAAATCATCCAATATTCGTGTTTCCCAAATACATTCTGTAGATCGGGATAAAATGTTATGGGACCAATAAATGAATCAGCATTAGTAATGGCTCCTGGCACATACAAGCATACGATGTAATAGTTCCTAACTTGTATGCGTTTGCTTTAAAGCTCACTCTGCCATCATTTGAAACAAACAGACCATTAACAAAAATGTAACGAAATGTTTTTGATCAGTGTAAAAGCATCTGTTTGTAAGCAAAAATTTTAATGTATTGTACCTACTGCGAAACTGGGAGTGAGCTCAAATAGGCCCATTAATTAATGCTGACACATTTATTCCCCGAAAAGCCAGTACACATTTAAAACGATGACAGTAACTCATTCATTAGTCCGATTTTCGGAAATCCTGCAATCAGCGGAAAATATCCATTTCTTATCTGTCACTCGATATCATTTTCTTCGATGTAAATAGATTATTAAAATTGATTCATGAATACTATACAAGTAAACATCCTCAATAAGTCAAGGATCTTTCCTGTAATATTTTTTCGAATAAATGCGACACGGAAATGACAAAACTCCATGTTAATAATTCTGACAGCGGCCATTGTTATTTTTTCACGTGACAACACTGTGAACAAAAGTGTCATGGCGTTGCTCTCTGATATTTTAATTAATTATGTATTGCATGTTTTTGGTGGAATGTAAATTGAGGTTTTAACCCACGAAATTACTAATTAAAGTGTTGTTTTTTGTTCCGTTTGAATGTTATTCGCCGAATGTTTCGTTTCATTGTGTTGTTTCCAACTGATCTCCCCTTTTCGACTAAACAAGCCAAAGATCGTGTTTCTAAAGATGTCCCGAAGCATTCCCTCGTCCTTTGAACTGTAGGAGACGACGATCACAATAAAGAAACTCATTTAAATTCTCAGTATCTACTTGCATACGTGTGCAGTGTAATTGGAAACGGGAAAATATATTGAGTTGCTCGTAAGTCGTATAATGGAGCAGGATATATTGGACATTTTGGCTATAAAATGTTTAATATTAAGGGAGTTACAACGAATATTCCTGTTCAAGTAATTGTACATCCTATTTCCAATATATTCTAATTCACAATGCGGCTGCAATCCCACGGTATCCGACTAAGCCTACTATTATTTCTCTCTAATACCGGCCACGTAAAACTACAGCTTAGATCCGTTTCCCCATAAATAGATATAACAAAGCTATGCAAATCGGTGGGTGGTCTACTTCGCTATTAGTTAAGCCTTAAAAACCTGACTATTGGACACACACACTTAGGGTTCCGCAGCTAAGAATGATTCGAAATAATAAATTGTGCTTTTAAGATAGAATCATTTTATTGGACTGGTCTGGATAAGTATTTGTCTTCAAATGTTGGATTCATCGGTAAAAGTGTAAGCATTTTGATCGACACTCTTATTAAAAAAGGGAAAGTTTGTTACGTTTGTATGTAGGAGGTAATCTCCGAAACAACTTACCCGATTTCAAGAAATCTTTCACTGATAGAAAGCTACACTATTTCTAAGTGAAAGAAAAGAGACAAAACAAATGACTACCCGTGGGCGAAGTCGCGGGCAGAAGCTAGATGAGACATCAAAGGAGGGAATTACAAATCATCAGATTTGCCAATTTTGCTATAGGTACGCCTACGGAACTTTAAAAACCAGCTCATTAGCTTGCCTGGTACGGTATCGATGAAGTCGATGAGTCAACGAACTTTAGACAAAACGCGCCAGACCGAAAAGTATTAGCACTGAGCCTTGAGCCTTGACTTTGACAGAATTACCAGACTTAGAGTTCAAAATAATACACAATGGTGTTAGTTGATAGCTTTGTAAACAAAGAGATTTCTCTAAAGTGCTCTGTGGTAATAATTTTAATACATTTGTGGAAGTTTTAAGTATTATTAGTCCCACTGGCAACGCTGATGGCTGATGGCTTGTGCTGATAGATCACGAACCTTTTCTTTTTAAAGATAGTATCTTCGATTGTACACAAATTGAACTTCAATGAAACACTGTTTTTTTATCAGCCGTTATTTGTTTACGTGATTTGAATACATCGTGTCTTACATATTTCATTCATGATTTGATTTCAAGGAATTGGAAGATGTTCTAGCCAGACTATACGTAGAAGGGAACGACGCACACTGAACTGTGTTCGAAGTTACATGCCATATTGATATAATTATGGAATCCATTTACTCCCTTCCTGCTATTTATAAGATCGTGACTAAGTTATTAATAAGGCATTATCGAGCCTACAATGCGGCAGCATCGTGTTACCTATAAACAATTAAATCTATTTTCTCCCAACCACAGTACATCTAAGTACCGTAGCTAATAATGGCGCTTCACTATGATTCAATGTCTAAAAGCAGAACAATGGTAGCTCTAATACCTATTGTTAGATGATTGTTAGTAACGAGCCTGATCGCCAAGCCGTCACAACTAATCACGGAACAATATCAATTTGACATCTGACAGATAGCGTACGTCAAACGATCGATTAGTGTTATAGTTGGATGGCAACACTGGTGAATAGTTTTCACGATATTTTTGTAGCAAAGTTGTAGACACAATTACTTCATTCAAGTAATATTACAAAGATGTTTGAAAAGCAAAGGAATTTATGTGTTACAGGAGTAGCTTTACGGCTCTGGCGTTTTCCCTATATTTGCTCATGGTCAATCGGTTACACTGAATGCGATAATCTTACCACCGATGATAATGGCTAACATAGATTTTTTTTTTTAAAAGGTTAGCTATGTAGGCGACTTATTCCTACGTAAGTAAATACGTAAATACGCAGCACTGATGCATTGTTGTATAAAATATTCACTTCAATACTTTAAACTCAAATTATTTATCCCGCTTTGAACGACTTGTCAAAAAAACTGTTTACGGTTTCCGCTAGTGCTGCACTCTAGCGGCAGAACATTGCAGTAATATTCCCTATTGTCTGTTTCATCCAAATACATATAGGTGAACATTATTACACCATCATTACTAAGCTAACACTAAAATGTAACAAGCAAACAATATTAGCTGTGAGGTCACAGTTGGTAAAACATTGCGCTTCCCGCTGAAATCAAATAAAGATGGCGAGGTTACGTCTCGCACTACACTTGAGCAAATAGCTCAATTTAATTTTATTTTTATCGTCGAGACAGCGCTGTTATCCTATATCCGTCTTTTACAAACATGGTTCGACTATAGTTTGCGAATAAGGCTTGTATTCTTCGAGCATAAACTCGTAGGTACGCTACGCTAAAAAATATTCTGAAATACTGGATTTTATACCGAGATTCATGCTTCAGCTTTTTGGCAGTCGCTTCATGTAAATTACCGATATTCAGCTGCATCTGGTTAGACTGGAAGCCGACCCAAACATAGTCGAGAAAAGGCTAGGCAGATGATGATGCTTTTTGAAAAGAAATCTACTCAAAATAAGCTTCTGGTGTCTCCTCTTTATGTTATTCTATTTAAAAATGTAATTATTTAATAGAAAGAAATTGTACATCCATTAAAGAATCTCTCAAGTAAGAGCACATTATTAGATAGTCGAGATAGAATGAAGAAATTCCGAATACCAAGGCGATTCCCGACCGATAGTGGTCTAGCGGTATTTGATCCAATATTCAAGGAAATCTTCAACATTTTACAATCTTTTTAAAAGTACTTTGCTGTGTTCATTGCAGTGTGGCATTTTAAAAGGAGAGGAAATTCTGTGAAGTAAAACGTGTAATTTTCTTTCAAGAAACGAGGGTACCATTTTCATTTCCATATCAGACAACATACAATAAATTCTCTTAAATTACACAAATATGCTATATTTTACATAGCCCATTTGTCGTGAAAGCTAGCAGCGAACACAAAAGTACCATTATAAATAATATCGAGCAAAACAAAGGTCCGTGCGCCATGTTTTTGACACTTTGTTGGAATCAAATTAGTTTCGCGGGAAAATTTAGTAACCTTATACAAAGTCGTGTCGTTTTTTACCTTTGTTACCGTCGGGGGAATCAGGAGCTGGGTCTACTGTTGCTGAAGGGCGTTCACAATGGCTGGGTATCGTGTTTCCATGGGATGTGCTGAATAAATGAGTTTATTTTAACGACGCAAGTGGCGCGATCATGGAATTGACATACAAGTATCGACATAGGCATCGTTTACATAGAGGAAATAGTGATGGCAGATAACAATTTATCTAAGATCACAGACATTTTATCTATTGAAGATGATCGAAATTCAGATTCTGTATACGTATCTCGTCACCCAACAAGGTGCTTAGGACGGCATGACGATCAACTTATTAGCTGTCTAACCTAATTACCTCCAGAAAACTTGATAATTATTTTAATTGAATCCAGAAACCGAAAACGTCTGACTGAGTCCACAATAAACATTTAACTCGATAAAGCCAAGTTTTGTAACAAACTTATGTTCGGGCAGAAACTGGCTAACTGAATGAATGGGTACCTGCACGACCCCAGTTAGACGTGGACTACTTTTTATTCCGGTAACATTTACTACATTTATTCACGAACCTGTGAATAGCGGACATAGAATAAACAAGGTTCAGGGTTGATAGTTTGGTCCGCAAAGATTTTGTGGAAACAAAAGCATTCGATTTCCAAAAAAAAAACATGGTGAGTACGTTTAGGAAGATGATTTCCTGGTGTTTGCTGACATGACAACTTCAGTGTAAAGAAAATAGATTACTTTTGTAACATTCAGTCTACATCCCCAAAAACAAGAACAAAAACACCCACTACACGATCTCTCGATCATTTATCATCGGACCCAACTCCGGGCTGCAGACACCACTGTCATCCCTGTGGGCCCCTGGTCCCCGGTCCCCGGGTCCCGAGCCGCACCGTATTAACATTTCCGTTAGCCAAACAAAACCCATTTTACTTCGGAACACCTGTAAAAACTCGGAACTCGATTTCGTTATCAGCGCTTCAGGGATGAGAATTGCCTTAACAATTTCTCCCTAAAATTAAGGGCGTCCGCGCGTTAGTCGCAGATGCTTCTCGACTGGCGAATTTCAGAAAATTCTCGCAGTAATGCGCCTCGTCATACCTGTATAATCTGCCAGTATTAAAATTTTCTTGGACATGAAGATTGGAACTTTCGAGATTCCACTGATTGGACTGGTGCTTTGCTTTCTAAAGAAACCTTGCAACAGCATTTTTATAACACAGATATTCTTTGTACTAAGAAAAAGTTAAATACACCCGTAATTAATTATCTAGATGATTTTATTGCAGGAATTAATTTTCATTCGAGACATTAATCAAGGCAATATTAAAAGAAAATTCTCCCCCATGGGAAATTATCCCAATTAAGGCGTGATCAAATTAATTAGCTACATATTAAACGGCTTCTTAGATGATTTTGTTGCGAAAATAAAGACGCACCTAAGCCGCTGGCTTTGAAGAGAAGAGACGTTACTCCAAAACATTGTTAACTTCTGAAAAGTGAGGTTATATTCTCTGGCTAAACCAGTCGGCATCGTTATATTGCATCATGGATTTTTTGGCGCTGAAATGACATTGTCAGGGCACTGTTGGTAAACATTTGTAAAATTCTATTGACAAAACAAGATGGCGGCGTCAGTTCCGACTAAAGTCACATGCCAAAAAAAACATGCAATACTAGTTATTTGGTTTTGGTTTTGGAAATTATGCCGTTACACGGTCAATTTAACAAAAGCGCGATGGTTCTAGATCTTCCAATTAAAATTAAACGTAATATCTTACAAAGTACTCCTACCATAAACTTTATAGCAGTAATGACTGTTATTAGATCCAGACGCAGACATTTTATTACGTCACTACCTACTAAATAAAATGGCCGTACATTTCAACGCTATAGTAATTAGAAACAGGGTTTATTTGAGGTCCCAAGGGTCAGTAATCAGGGTTGGAGTCAGCCAGACGTAGCTCCCTTATTTAGACCGAACCTCCGGGCACTAACTAACAAAACATACTGTTTGTATTATTTTGCAGAACGTTGTTATTTTTTTTAAGAAAACCATAGAGCTACAGATTGTTTGTAAATTGTAATCAATAAATGTTTGAAGTAATTTCTGATTTAATTGGGACTTACGGTTTCCATTTTATTTGACTTTTAGAACCCATGGTTGTGGACGTTTAATGCCTAGCGCTCGTGTACAAACATCGTGCAGCGTGCATCTTAAGAGCACATGGACATCTTTGGACATGTTCCTGGGCAGTTCGCGTGCAAGCTTTCAAAGAGCGGCCTTTCAGTCACATCAATACATATCGAAGCTTTTCTGAAAACAAAGTCTGAGCTACTATCCCATTTTGTTAGCATTTGGTGGAAATTATGAAAAAAGATTGGTTTAATAAGAACAAGCTACATTCCTCCGCCAGGTAACCTATTTTACCGTACAGTTGTTAGTTATCGATAGAACGAATGACTAAGCATTGCACAAACCAACACTGATTGTACACGGTTACATTGAGTGTAAAGATCAATAGGGCGCAAATAGAAACTCGTTGCCATGGCAACCCACCTATGGGCACCGCGGGAACACGTTTTCTCATACTTACTATGCATAAATTACCTGCAAGGAAAGTTCTGGAACCAGCTATTTATTATTCGTTACCAGTTGAACGTATATCTTAGAAATTCTATTCAATCTAGTATTCAAATCGAATATAGACATTGAAAATAGACTGGTGGTAAATCTTCCTGCGGAGCTCTTGGGACAGTCACCGACTCACCATTTTCTGTAGAAGTTATATAGGTAGTTGGTGTTTTTTAGTTATGAGAATACTTACAGCAGAAAACTGGTGATGAGGCTACCTTATAAAAAAAGAGTGACAACTTGGTGTGCGATAAAGTTTCTATTTCTGTCCACTTTTCACTTCCTTAAGTTAAATTCTAAAGCGAAATATACAGTACTAGCTTATGCCCCCGGCTTCGCCCACGTGGGGTTCGATAATTGTCCCACGGGATCATACTACCGGGATAAAAAGTATCCTATGTGTTAAATAATCCAGGTTAAAGACTATCTGTGCTAAATTTCATCCAAATCAGTTCAGTAGTTTTTGCGTGAAAGAGTAACAAACATCCATCCATCCTCACAAACTTTCGCATTTATAGTATTTAGATAAACAGGCGAGCAAATAGCAATTTGACCTACCCGCAAAAACAGTGTTAATATTTATGAATGCATACCGCATAAATCACCGATATCTACCTATTTGGATCGCTGGTTCAATAACGTACCTGTTATTTATTTTCTGTTTGATATTTATTTAGATAGTTATAGTCTAGTTTATTTAGACAATAGCTAGTTTAGTTACCGTGTAACTTGAACTTGCTGTGTACTGCGTAAGGTCTAGGTTTACTTTCTGTAACTTAATATAGCTAGCTATACACTAACTATTATGTTAACTGGATATTATCTACACTTTACCAGAGGTCAGCGACCAGTAAGACCGATACTAAGCCCAAGCTTTCGATTTGATCACCTCGAATAATTTCTAGATCTCTAGTGATGGAGCTTTTGCCACAACTAAAACTAAGATTAAAAGCTTAGTAGTTTTCTTGACTGTGATTTCTACTTTGGCTCAAAAACTACTTACTGGCAGTTAATTTAATGTAAAGTCTCCTTTCTAAGACGACCACTTTAAAAGACTTTAATTACCGAAAAATCGATAACCATAACTCATAAAGATGGAGAGAGTAATCCATCTAATTTCCCTATCACCTATCACTTGTTTATTTTTATTACATGAATATTCATGATGCAGACTCAAAGCCCCTTCATATTAAAAGCTATTTATATCTACGGGATCCCGGCTCGATGGTGTTTACTTCTTATTTCTTTCTCCCTCATACACCATAAGCAGCCGTGACTTTACAGGGAAATTGGTTTCACGTTTGCAATTTTCCGAATTCGGTATCCGATTTGTGATTTTATTCGTGTTAAACCGTTTTGGATGCTGATTCGGATCGTTACGAGGATTTGAATATAGATTTGGTTGGAAAATCATATTCCATTGAGAGAGTGAACACCAATAGATGCGGAATCGGCCATCTCCATGCAGGAAAAAGACCTCATTCACCTAATTTAGGTTTGGACCACGAGACTTGACACCGCAATAAACATAATCATATTGCATGGATATAAATCTTACTGTCCGGTTCAAGCAAATCCCGTAATGATCAGTGTTGCCACTTACGTTACAACTTTATTGTACCTATTTCACTGCAAAACCGCTGAAATAAATTCTTTATATCACCAAAAGCCACATTCATAAGTCTAAGAACATAAAGGCTTTGAACAAAGGTCAAAAAATTAAATACTCTGACTCTAAATCAGATGTAGGATCTTGTGACTTAGCGATTCAGTGTTTCCCCGTAGTAAACAAAGCCTTTAATTTTATTTTATAAGCCTAAAATTATTTCCGAATCTTTATCTCTGATTATCTTATTGGTATCTTCACTGTTAGGTATAATAAGGATATACGCATGGGTTAATATAAAACGTTAAGGGGAGGCTCGAGGTACAGCATAAAGTAGGCTTATTAATAAATAACAATCTAAAACTAGGAAATAAGCTTTAAGATGTAGCAGAAGGTTAACTTATGTGTATGAATGTGGTTAAGCTATCTGTGACTAAATTATTGTGTAATAGATTATTGCCTTTACAGACAACTCATAATGGACATGGCAATGACCAGGATGTAGAATTTCTAAAGCGTTTATAAAGTTAAAGTTTATCGGGGACAAGTCAGCAAGCAGCATGCAGATTTTTCTCGTTTCAGTGTTCTTTTGGAGTATTTCCCAACATCTAACTAGATCATGAGTCAAAATGGTACTTTTACGAATAAAAAATTACAGTCAATCTCGCACAATATGTCATCGAAGCGACCAAAATGCTTAACTAAAATAAATGTCGTGAAATAAGACGCCACTAAAAAACGAACATAAAACGAGGAGGAAACGAGTGATTTATCTGCAAAGTTGGCGGCCATTTTGATGCCGACCTCATCGGCATACTGCCTCCTCTTGATCAAATATTAAAAAGTATGAATATGGACGGTTTTCATAAGTATTGGGGTGGTGTGTTTTTATTAAAACGTTTTCTGCGATGGAAATATCAGATGTTTTACATAGCATACGAGCTCAATATCTCCCATTCTTCCGGTGTCGATGTAAATGATTACTTTAATCAAAACGAAGACCTGTTCAAGCAATTTAGCCAGCGGAAACTACATTAATTGAAAAATAACATGATTTTGCCTCATCCTCCATCACCCAGCCACAAAAGAACACGGCTAAACAACCAAGGTAGGTTCTACATAAGCCCTCGAGGATTTCGCTTTCAAGTTTTTAAACTTTTAATATTTTTATCTGTACCTACATCAAAAGCAATTTTTCCACTCAATTAAGTTAGCGCAGCTTTTTTTTCCATCTCCATCACTTAGTAACAGAGCCATGAATGATGCTTTGTTTTCCCGCCTCGGTGACACCGGGCCATTTTCGACGCCATTTTAAAAGCATTGGACAGGAAGTGTTTTTTGACAACAATTATCTTGTAGAGTAGGTGCCTTGTAAATTAAGCTTTTAATTTAAAGCCTGTTTAATTATCATGAAATTATAATGGTTTCAGTCGTAACAATGTTTTTTCAGCGGAAAGATAACTGTACAAAAGAGTCTGAATAATTTTATTGTCTTCATTCCGGGTGGAATAATGTGGACTGTTAAAAGCATAATTATCGCATATTGCGAACAAGATATGAAAAGAGCTATCCGCATCAGATAATTTTAAATATGTACTGTGTATCCCCTCAACCGGAATCTGTTTCTGTCCTGTTGATTTTTTACATTGTGTGAGAATCTAGACCAGTTTATTTCATAAATTTCATTTAATTTCTGTCAAAGTTTTTCTCGTACGTAAACTATTAACTAGATAACTTTTCTTTGTATTATTGTTAGTTATTATAATACTTTTAGCGACACAACTTTTTACATTTCAATGATAATGAACAGTTTTCTAAAAACTTTTCACGGTACGATGGTACGTCAAACCTCCATAACAAACGGTCCAAATGACTTTAATATCATAATTGTAACGTTCCCAAAGTTTCTGAACCCTGAAGCAGCACTCGAACCCAATCAACGTCTCTCAAGTTTTCGATAAAATCCATCGTTTGGAGTTGTCACATCGAATAAGGCTGTAAGGAAAGTCAAGAGTATTAAAGTGCTGGGCGAGAATCTTCAGGGCCGTTATGAATTGGATTCGTTATGAATATTTTCTTTGGCGCTGATGAGATCCACTTTTCGCTTGTTAGGAAACGTGTGTTAAGTTTAAAACTCGGAGTTCAGGATTGATCGGGCATGAATTTGTTTTAAAGATAACAGAACTTTGCTCCTTTCGGTGTGATAATCATATCGTTAACATAAAAAGTTGAAATTCTCTTGATGTTCTTTCACCGCTTTTCCTGTTTTCTTGCGCAGCTCTCACAACAGCTTTATTATCTTGTATCTACATTTTACCTCGTTTCCAAACCACAATAACTAACTTCAAAGTACCCACATATTATTATTTAACACTAGCGTCCCGCCCCGGCTTCGCACGGCTGCAATATACATATAAACCTTCCTCTTGAATCACTCTATCTATTAAAAAAAACTGCATCAAAATCCGTTGCGTAGTTTTAGAGATCTAAGCATACATAGGGACAGACAGACAGCGGGAAGCGACTTTGCTTTATACTATGTAGTGATAAATATCGTATTAATACACCAACTTCTAGGTGCATTTACAACCTGTTGGTAAAGAGTGTCGCAAACCGCGGCCTGACCGCAGTCCGCAAGTATTCCGGTCTGGACTAAGCCACTAGTTGCACTGACTTACTTAGGTTATCTAAAACGGATTAAGCAGTAATATTTGCTTAACCTAACTGTGTTTTCTCATCTTGTTGTCTCGGCTTTATTGCCGGCATTACGTAAGGCATGCAGAGACAGATTGTGTGGCGACAATGCATTTATTGCTCGGCTTACAAGATAAGCGGTATTTCAAGCGATGGCTCAGGGAATTTAGTGTGTTTAACATGTTCGGTTTTAGTATATTTTCTAGTCTAGTCTTCTAGAATGCAAGCTGTGCAAGATGCACGTCATCTAGTAAATACTGCAGTGCAAAACAAATGAAAATAACTGCTTTTATGCAAACAACCTTACTTACTACCATCCACTCTGGTAATGCTGCAATTAGGAATTCTATAATTGACCAAAGGATTCGGCCAGTAACCGATACAGAGAAAACGAGAGAAAAGCAACTTCCTAAATATGATTCGATTCGTTCGTTTACTCGTTCATTCATTCATTCGGTTCTGCGTTGAATTGAAAATAACCATGTAATTCCATTTCAACGGTCTCAAAGGGAACACGGTTTTGAACAAATTTGTCCGATTCTATTTTTCAGAGGAGAAAATTTTAACTTCTTCAACTAATTATAATTGTTGGGCGTCTTCAAAGTTGTAAGGAACTTCGTTAGGGAGATTTTTTACAAATAGGAATATCTACTTTTGTTTTACGAGCTCACCAAAAAGTACTTAGAAACCATGATAACGCAAAACTTAGTAGTCTCTCGCCTCAAGCTACCTACTTAATAAACACGAGGCGTATTGTTCTAAATTGTCATGAACTTAGTGAGATAAATGGCAGGTTTAAAAATATTTTATTCAGTACCTTTATCAAGCTTATTTTTTGTCAAACCAACTGGGGGCCTGAGCCCTATTTACTCTTCAGGGTTTATATTTATAAGGTTTAGACAAGATAACTTAATTGGGCCCTATTTATTTCTAAGCAGATGGATAAAATTAACATATTTCGTGCTAATTTCACGCCAGTTGGGTCAGGGAACTGATTATGCAGTCCGCCCATGTTTCTGCTATTTTTTACGTTTGCACTCATCTCGCTATAAATTATACGTCCCATACCTGAAGAGCTTATTAAGCTGAATTTATAAGGGCCCGGATCAAAGGTAGAATCGTTTTGGAACTCCATTGATGTTGGCGACTGAATCTAATGACCTGTTTGGGCATAAATTGGGTGATACACACGCTACCCGACGGAAATTTATTCCAACTCCGATTGGATTGTGTCGCAAAATGTCAAGTCAGGGTCGAAATACTTTTGGTGATTTGCCAGGCAACTCGTAAAAATTCTGAACAGTCATTAAGGTGGTGAGGGTCATAGGTTAGCAAGTCATCTTTATTAACGGCATTGGAGTTTAAAACGTGACTTGCTGGCTGCTAGAAGTAACAGTAAAGTTATATTGCTTTTCAGTCCCCAGAAGTTTCAAAGCCAAGTTGCAACACAATACATTCTGAAACAATAAGGACCTGGAGATTACAAAGTTTAATATTAGCCATAGGACGGTTTTTACGACCGAAATTAAGAATTTACCGCCCATTACAGAACAAATGATTTGACTTCATTTCTTTCTGCGCGCAGAAAAAAATTCAGGTCTTTTCATTTATGATTAATGTTTCTATAATTACAAGGTAGAATGAGACTCGGCAGATTGTGGGCGTATCAAATGTATATTGTTTGTAAAGAGAAGATTGATTATGTCTTTACAGAGCGCTTCTAAGAACTGTCTGGGCGAACATCGTCTGGAGATCATTTCAAGAATTCTATATCTTCTGTCTTATCGTCGAGGTCTTAGGGGAAAGAATGCAGGATTCCCAAGAAAAGGATAACTGTAAAATAAAAGAAGCATAACTGTACTATTTGAAACTTCAAGCTAAAGTAGGATTTACAGAAAAAATCGCATTTTGCATCATATATCACGTCTAATTTTATCGATTCATTTAAAGCAAAGTAGTTAATCACGAACCATATCTTCAATGTCAGCTTTAAACTGTAAACGACCCATAAAACCATAAACGTCTACACATGAAAATAAAATCATTCAAACAAAATCTATAAATAAATCTAGTTTATTAGCCAAAGCTTGTTCAAAACTAAAACTACAGAAGCTTTTGTAAAGCGAAATCGGATTACTCCAGCAATATTTTGCATAAACATCGCCCACATCTTTCCGTAGAAGTCTAGAGCGTAGTTGTTTACAAAAGCTATTAAAAGCATCAATTAAACTAATGAAATACATGGAACCATTTCGCCGAGAACAGTTTAAAGCTAAGCAGAGTCTGAATACGTAATGATGTCGTGGAAACTTGAAGACACAACTAAAAGGTGAGGTCTTCGTCAATTACGAATTCAAAATAATGTCGCTCCTTGTGTCTAATGAATTCCTTGGAAGGCGAGGTTTGTTTGAATAATGAATAAAAATGTGTGTATTTACGCTTTGATTAATTTGATTATATGTATTTGTATTGAACAAGTTTAATTGGATGATGGTTTTAATTTAGAAGCTTTTCATTAATTCGTTTCGCATGTCTTCCATCACACAAAGGATAGAACCCCAATAAAAGAATCCCTAACCTAAACAAAACTATTTAATTCACGTTTGCCTATCCCCGCTTCCCAAGCCTTTTAAAACCGTTTACAAAATACACAAGAGCAAGCAATGACCAGCATTTCGGCACGAAGCCTCAATTCCAATCGTGATCAAGCAGGAATTTATTCAGTGAACTCGAAACACCTCGTTTTGTACTAAAATTACCAACACAATACGCTCATTGGGATAGTGAAGTCGCTGTGGTATTCGAAGCCACATTCTTTGAACTGATAAATAAAGTAAATATTGGACATTGTAAAGGAAGAGGTGTTTTAAGTTAGTTTGGGAACTCATAGACTCAGCAACGTTTGTAGACAAAACATCTTACGTACAAAAAAAATGTTTTCTCTAAAAGTCTTGCTCTTCTACCATCCGAATCTGTCCAGAATTTATTCGGACCACACCTAAGGATTTTAGTGATACTAAACTCATACGAATACGATGAATAATTCAACTTCATTAAAGGATAGTCATAAATAACACCCACTTTGCACTTTTTGCTGCGAACAAGCATAATATTATTATTTACCAAAAGGGTTTTCCTTTTAAAACTTCAGTCATTATACATGCAAAAGCGCTCGTTACTGCAATCAAAATTCACGGTGCTTTTGTAACGAGAATCAAGTGACCTACCCGCGTAGCAAGTGTTAATTCTTGAAACTATGCAGCAAGCCATTGAACCAAGCATTTTGTTTGATCAATGCTCCACTGTTTACTCACCGTAGAAGCAACACGAAAAAAGTTACATCCACCTCTAGTACCAACAAACATTTTCAAACCAACCGTAAAAACATATCTATTAGCAAAAAATATACAAACCTAACAAACTCAAATGAGATTCAGCATGCCTGATAAAATATACCAAACACAAAAGATAGGAGAAAAAATAACTCCAACAAATAAAAAACCAGGTTCGGAGACTCGTTAATTCTAGGTCTCTTTTGACACACGATTATGATTTAGGGGAATTTAAGCCGTCTGACAGTGCGAATAACGTCCAAAGTTCAGATGCAGACAAAAGAAAAGAATTCAGATTCAAAGGCGTCTCTTAGGAAACTTTTACGAATTGTTCCTTTTAGTTAAAGAGCGAAAAACGACATTGGCGGGATTCAGAATACGTTATTAGTTCTAAACAGAAGAAATAAAAAGGCAAAGACAGCACAGAGCTTTAGCGAAACAATGAAGGCTAATTCTCATTAAGCGTTGATGATCTTAAGCTAGGAATTAACCTGTTCAAATAAGCTTACAGCACTTTGTTGATGTAAAACTCGGCAAGTGTTCTAATCCGCTAAATTACAGACCAAAGTGCTGTAGGCCCAACAAGCCAGAAACAAGTTATGGCCAACAATAACGCGGCTGCCTACAAATTTGCTTAGAACCGCAAAAAACAACTTTTGGGGACTAAAACAACAGCGGATTTAGCACAAACTTAATAACCCGACGAACAAAAATAATTCATTGTAAGTATCCTAAACAAATAGGTATGCAGGCGACGGGATCATTTAAATTCTTTGGCCACGATAATCTGCCACAGGACGAAGGCAATCAAAGTTACCAAATGAAAAAGTTGCGCTCAACCGATCCTTAGCACGATCTGTTTGTTTTTCTTATTCTGTCTCGTTTACGTTCTCTCTTTATTATTTTTTATAGGATTATATCTTCCAATTTCCACCAGGCTCGTCTGTCGTGCATTTCTGGAGGGTGTATTTATCACCGAATGTGTAACAGGAGCCGGGTGTATACGGAAACCAAACTGTTTCATGTGACAAACGAGATTTATTACATGGACTCCCGCTGCATATTCAAGTGGCTTTCGCTTCGCATTTGTCAAAAAATCATTACATTTGGCTTCTATAGAAGACAAATGGTGGGTATGTATGGAGAAAGAAAAATGTACCGTTATTGACTTCTCTCTACCAAAAGCTTTCAGCAAAAAGTGCGGTTCCAGCAAGAAATGTAACGGATTTTGGCAAGCACCAGTGGATTCCTTTGATTTATAACGGAGTCTTAGGTTTTTATAGGTTATACTCAAAACGTATTTCAGATATCTCCGTTACAGCGATCCGAAATCATAACTTATTGTCTTATTTCTGTCATATTCGTCTTCATATGAGAAATGGTCTGGGCTTATTAGCGTCACATTTATTCTAATATTGTCAACGCCTTCTACTTATTATTCCACAACCACCAACACATTTATTCCAATATTAGAGAAAGTTCACAAATCTCACGATTTGAACGAGCAGGCGTGGCCATAATTGGTCGCCCACTAGTTATTCCATAACAGGAAGTATTGGGTAGACATCTGCTGACCATAAGAAAACTATTTAACGTCCATTATAAAATTGAAACAAAGCTTTGTTGCTGACGTGAACAAGAGCTTTATTACGAAAGCAGTCACCGGAACCCACGCAAGCAAAATGATGTGAGCAAACTTGCATGCTTCTACACTACACTTAACAGATCAAATCGCAGAATGTTGGCATCAGAACAAACTCCTTATCAGCAGCAACGTCCTGATATTGAAGCGGAAAAGCTCACCCCATTCCATCCACCGTTATTTATAGGGAGTCGGATATCTAGAGACACTCCCTCGCTCCGTCTTTGTTTACTCGGATTCTTCTGAACTTAACCCAAAAGTATGTAGTTAGTTCCTTTTCCTTCAATAATTCCTGATAGTATTGGTTAAGTGGGTTGGGTGGACAATAAGGCTAAATCGCCGGTAAAGTCGATTGTAACTGGGTCACGAGCTCCCCACGCTTCTTCAATCTCTTGACTAATCAATAGTCGATCCGTAAGATTGTCTGCGGTGACTCGAATTTTCTTGAGCGGATTGTAATTATACCCTTGCAGACCCTGCAGTCAATTACCGACTTTTCCTATTAGCATTTTTTTACAGTTCGTAAAAGGTGAGTAATTTTTCCGCTATTCAAAATGTTCGGTTGACTTCTTTGCTACAGAAAGCTCGATGAAAGGAATAATCTTTTCTATTCGTTTTTTGACCGTGACGTGGTATTTTAAGAAATTCATTTTGAAAGCTGCAAAGGTAGGTTGAAAATTGAGATATCGATTGACTTTTAAGATTATTCACAACGTAAATGGAATATACTCTCTACCTTCCATTTGATGACCGTATTGTAAAAAACAGCAAGTTTAATAGCGGCACTTCGCTTCCATGGACATTTTCAAGTTCTGAATAGGTCATAATTAGTTTACGAACATATTCCAAAGCAATCACCGCCTGAGCATAGTTTCAAAGTACTTCAGGCTTGTAATATGTACATTTGACAATTACCAGTGCAGTTCCAAACAGCTTCAAATGTTTCAGTTTGCTTTGAACACTATTATAGTGCATACGGGCCACTTGCGACAACTTCGTGGAGTATTATAATTGTACTGCCGCAGCACAGTTCTCATTCGTTATTCATTTTAATTTTAAAATTGTTTCAGAGGAATAAGAACCAATATGCTTTGGCGTCATTATATCGAAGTCTGAGAGTTGAGACATAAAGCAAGCTTTTTGGATTGGCATACATACAAGTTGAGCCATAGACATCATTGTCTCGAGGTTTGAATTTTGAATTGTCAAAAACGAACAAAGGATTGTTAAGAAAATCGTAAACACTCCTGTATTTGTTATTTCGATGCATTATCATAAACACCAATAACCCGATTAAGGTTTAAATCGATTTGACATTTAGCTCATTGAAATTAATGAGGTGGATGAGAAAAAATACAAAAACGCAAGTCTTTCATAAAATCATGCTCCAATCATGCTCCTCGATCCATAAAAAATGGATAAAAGTTCAAGCAAACTTAGTTAAAGCTCTTTTCATTATAAGTAAGATTATCTCGGAAACATTTAGGCCGGTGTTCACCAACACTAAACCGACCGTTTAAATATTAAAACGGTTGTTTAAGCAATATTTCCTGTTCACCACAGCCTAAACGTCGGTTATTGACGCTAACCGAATGGTTATCTTAACCGAGCTTCAAGACGTAGTTTAAACGTTGGTTACAGTAATTTGACAGAACTTTTGTAGGTTATATTGTTCGATTTACCAACGAAGTACTGTTTATCTGGGGAAATAATGGCTTTTAATTTTATAATGGATGGTGAATACAATCTCAATTTGTTAGATTATTACGATGACGAGAAGACCTAGGATTTTTCAAACTCATTTATTTCTTTTTTGCGATTGGAAACTTCCTTTTTCTTGGTCCTTTTTATATTTTCCCAACATGTTTTTAAATTATGTGGAGTTCGATTTCTATTCGATGAGGTACTATTAAATTCTTGGGCCTGCTACTTTTTGAACATTTGTTGTGGCGTCACTCCGTTTTTTTTTGACAATATCCTTGTACTTCAACAACAACAAATTTTATTTTTCTAATTCTGCTAATAGTGTTTTCTCGTAATTAGTAAAATTTGCTATACGCTGTTTCTTATCTTCCATGTCGAGAGAATCAAAATGAATCACTTAACACTTTTGTTTACCAACAACAAAAATACCACGAGAGAATCAAAATGAATGACAGTGACAAATAAGAGCGCGCTAATAAACCTTCCAAAGTAAAATGTGTTTCTCGTAAAGTGAAAGAACAATGAACAGCAACTTTCACATTTTATCGCATACAATATTATCTAGCCATTTTAAGAAGTTGTAAGCGTGAACGAGATTTCATGATGTAACCTTACATTTTGTTTGGTAGTATTGCACTGCTCACTCATTCATCCAAAAACGTTCCGTTAAGTCTCGGTTAAGTAACCGCACGCCGAAAGTTGATGGTGAACAGGAAAAAACCGATCGTTGTTTAACCATAGTTTAAATATTAACGGGCCGGTTACGAAATCAACGTTTAAATTTGTTTCGGTGAACTTGGCCCTTAGGAATCATAAAGTTAACCTTTCGGCTTAAACTTAATAGAAGTATCGGATAGAATCCTATCTGTTTACCGGTTAAAACAAAGATCCCGAACAGTTTCCAGTAAGTCCAAAATACGAGTTATTTTCTAAAGGTAACTCTTAGCTGGTAATTACTAGCCCTGATAGCTGTAATGAAAGGTTTGTCCTACTTTAAGTAGCGATAAGATTTTACGGGAGAACCCGTTGTTTCCGAACAGAGAACGAAGTAAACATTGTACTCCTTTCGTTATTTATCTATGAAACAACAGGAATCATTATTATATAGCCCAGTGGAAGTTAACATTAAAATCGCAAAGCATGATGTAGTTCTTAACGTCGATTTATACTGGGCTAGAAGGTAATTTAGCTAAATATTCACAACGGCGCGGCGGGTGCCTTTATTTCCAAAGTACTTCTTTAATGAAGTTTTAAAGAGAGAAAACTCATCCTTCGCGTTCTTTCTAATCAAACTAATTATGACAAATGTCTGGGAGCTCATAAATCAAAAAGTCCTCATCTTTGTTCCGAAGAATGAGTTTCTTATAAATAAAATGATATCATTACAGAGAAGAATTCGAACCAAAGCCGACCCATACGCCTACACACAACGGTTCGCCGTACTGTGACCACCTGCTATCCTGTCATACGAACAAAATACACAGCACAGGGGTAATGTAATTCAATACACTGCGAGCAGATGCGGAACCATAAAAAAATACGCCACCTGCTTGTTTGGCACTCGACAGGACGTAAAAATCTGGGGCAGGCAAAAGTGCTGAAAGATCGTTCGCGTAACGTCAAAAGCTGTAGCTTTTTGATAAAAAAACGTTGCCGTAGATACACTTTTGAAGCGATCTGATCGATTCTAAATTGGTTTGTAGATTGACAACAAGAGATCGTCAAACCTGTGCTTTTGAAATATGGCAGGCTCCAACTTTTCCTTTGTGACTACGAATAAGAGTTTTATGTTTGGAAATCGTTGAGTTACGACGACGTCCAAACAATGATAATAATACACACAAAGAAGTACCATTCAAATATTCAAATATATTTCTCAGAATTCCGAATTCGCAATCGTGCAAAACCAATACTAGGCGTCGTGGCCTAACGTGGTTGGTCGGAAAAACACCCGACACATTCGATGAAATAGCAAAATTTATTGCGCAGCGATAGAACTCTTTATGGATTCAACCAAATTCAACCAGAATATCACTGTGTGCCAAATATCAAAGCAAAAACGTCTGTGCTATGAAGCCGAAAAAATCAAGCTTCATACAAACGCATAGTTGAAAATCGAGAGCCGGGTCAGGCTCCCCTTTTTCAATCTATGTTTTTGCGAAGCTTGTGTGTGTGTGTTCAGTGCAACTGAAATCCATTTCAATTTGACACAATATGCAGCTCATCGGGACGTGTGAATGAATAGCGACGTTTCTGCACTATCAGTCTGATTGATGGTAACTGCGCGTAACCTTTTATCTATTTTGGAAAAAATAGGCCCTCTATGATTAGAAGTGTTTGTCGATTTATCGGATGCGTCAGTCTGATAACTAAGTACTTGATTTTTGTATCTGGCAAGTCCAAATACAAAAGTGTCGATAAATTCAGTCTTTTCCCGTTATCGATGTTGACACAGATTTACTTATCGATCTGCTGGCAAGAGTAAGATCCAAGTTCATGTAATCGCTAATGCGTATAGTTTTATCACATTCATCCATTAATAGCTCTGCCACCTAAATGATACCACAGCATTCAGTAGTGGAGGTGCGAATTCAATTTAAAATACATTTTCCATTTGGAGAAGCCGTTATCAGCGGGCCTTTGGAAAGGGAAAGGCTTTTTACACACTCAATGTAATAGCCTCTTTAGATAAATGCCCAGGTTTTCAACTCTCCAAAATGCTTTTGTATCGTTCACGTCTCAACCCCGAGGGATATCGGCTGAGCCGGTAACCTGTGAATTATTACCTTTCATGCAGATTCGCTTTTGATACAACCAATATTGATGTCTAGCTCTCAAACTCCACTAAACCCAAACTAACTCCCTCTGTTTGCAACAAGTATTCTCCACCTCTGCTTAATTAATATGATGAGATATTCAGAGCTTTCCCTAAGGCATAAACTTATCTATTGAATTAACTGCAGCCGGCCTATAAGCTTTTAAGGTATCATGCAATAATTTAGCTTATAATATGGATATCTTGATAAACCCGCTTCGCCTATGCGCAGACAAGTTTGACAAGTTCTAAGCCTTCATCGACGAGCATTGATGACAAACACTTTACAGAGAAAGACAATATACTTTGAACACGCCCAAATACCTCCTATACTCTAAAACTGAGACAGTAAATTCAACACATAATCTTAACTACAATCTAATCCTTTTACTTAGTGAAATTGGTGTCGCAATTAGCATAAATTTAACTCCAGCAGTGGCCCTTTCATCCCATACTTAATTCAGCAATATACACTACGAAGTTTATAGAGGCAACAATGAAATCGTCGACAATGTAGAAATGTAATACTACAAGCGTGTATGTATCGCCTGAACCATTGTTTGACGGAATGTTATGTAACTTGAATATTGAATAGCCGTTTTCATTTAAATATTTGTACATGGTCAGTGATTTAAACTTTGGTATTGTTTTTTGCGACAAAATTGCGTCTCCTGTATAAAGTGTCCTTGAATGTGAACAATTCTTTGCATCATCTTTGTAAATATAGATGTTATGTCGTGTTCAACGATTCCCATTACACAAGTTTTTTTCATTTCCCTCAAGGAAAAAACATTTTTACAAATAGAAAATTCAGTTGCGACTTTCAAAGAGTTCATTTATTTGATTCCCTTTAAGATTTTTATCTTCCACGGACTTCGTTTATTCGGGACAGATACAATCTTTTCGTCATAAATTCTCTTATCTTACGGTACTTTGTCCACAATTGAGCAACCGTGTTGAGGATGCCAGGGCTCCGTGAAATTGATTTTGAGACAGTCTGAGATTGCGAGGCGGTGCAGCGCAGTCACGAAGATAGCGGGACACTTGAATGTGGAGTACGTGCAATCGGGCTTATTAAAAATCTGCAAGAAAATATCGAATCGTTTTTGAGGATGAAAGTAAGAAAAAATAATTTCTTGACGATCAAAACGTCCGTTTCATTCCTGTCATATCGAAACAAATAATCTTGCTCTGAAAGAAGAAGTTTCACGTGATAATTAGTGCAGTACTAATACTTGATCATATCCCGAGGTTTCATCATCACCTCATTACATTGTACCTAGCGTTTATAGCTTATTCCTATGGTAGACTCACGGACGATCTTCCCCGACTAAGTAGGGATTAGTATTCAGGACCCCAGTCAGTTACGTGCTAATAGCTAAACCACGGATCATTGTCCTTTATTCGATTTAAAATTGGCTCGTCCATTTCCCTTTTTCGTACTCTAATCTAATTACTTGAATTGTGTTCGGTTTCGACTGGCGATATCTTTGTTTTCTCCTGCCTTTTCGATAGTCCTTGAAGTTTTAGGACATTTTTATCAATGGCTGTTCCATTGATAAAAATCTTGTGTACAGGATCTTTTATCCGGGACAAGGACTATGATTCTTTATTAGATGTAGTCTAGCTAGGCGATTCTTCGGCAATTTTTCAATCCAAACATGAATAACAAGTTAGAGATGCAGGTATCATCAATTCAAATTCAATATCAATGAAGCTACATTATAATGCAAGCTGACATTGTCAAATGAATTCGCATTAGTCACCGATGTGTAGACATTCAAAATTATGCAAATATCCAATTAATTCAGGTTTAATGCTGCCATTTGTAATTTTCGGCCACCTATTCAGTTAGCGAGGAAGTCTAGAATCTAAATGTTGCCTAAATAATGGCCTGTTGGCTTCTATGTATGATCTGATAATTTGCGGTTGGAATATTGAGTTGTCGATCAATGAAACATTGCCTGTATGTCTCTCCTTTGTTGCAAAATGTAGATGTAAATTGAATATATATTTCTTATGCAGCGGTTTTGAGCTTCCTGTTGATGTTGCGGCTTTATAAGGTGTTGTTGAGGTTTATCTGTTCTTGTAAGGTGCTGTAGATAATGTTACGATGTTATCATCTAGATGGGAAGTCAATTAAGATTTTGCTGACTGAGACTTGATGCTTTGTGTGCGTACTGTTATGCAAGCTATCAATTCTTGCTACAACTCATAATAATTTTACACGAAACACTGAATTTTTTTCGCAATCTGGGCGTTGGGTACCTTCATTTACGGATGATTTCTTAAATCTTAGTTAAGTTGAAAATGGTCAAGATTTCTTTACTACAGATTGCCCTACATGGGTTAAATGTCATATTTTGCGAAGTATGTAACGATGTTACTTTTATGCGTACTTTCATTTCAAGAACTAAGCACATAACCATCTCAAAATCTAGACAAAACCAACAATTTTATCATATTTCTTACGAAAAGCCACAAACGGTGTCTGTCAATAATAGCAGAGTAAACTATAAATATCCAAAAACTACAAGTGAAGACTCTGACTCAGTCAGTTTCACATCTCAGTGTTTGTTTTTCTGAATCAGCGAATTTTACGCCAATGCTATTCAAACTTCACATGGCAACAAGATTTTTTATATCCATTCTTTTGTGTAGTTTTTGCTTCAAAAATTGACAAGAACAACTTTTTTTTTTCATTGTAAAGTTGATAATATTATAAATAGGGAGATAAACGGTCTGTTTATGTTTTTTTTTTTTTGGAACTAAGGTAGAATTATTGCAACATAATTGGTCTTTTTGTATATTTTTATTTCCCAAAAGAAGGTGGTTGTATGTCTAGCAGTGTATTGAGTTATTAGGAGTTCCTAGAATGTGAAAGGCAGAGCCGATTGATTGGCTGTCCCTTTCAAGGATTGTGGCTGGTATTCAATATTTATTAAGTTATTTATGAAGGTACTCCCACAGTTTATGTAGTAATAAAGATAGTAAACACAGAGCACGGAATTGCCGTGTCGGCAACGTCTAGAGACAACAGGACCTATCAACTTCGTGACGCCGAAAGTGCGTTGAGAGCAAACTTCTGATACTGACAGCCTTGAAAGCCGTCAGTTTCTACGTTATAATTGCCGTTGTGCGGGTAAACAGTGACACGCTTAGTTAGTACGAAAAGTGTTGACAATGCCGCCTCCAGCAGCGGCCGCCGAGGCGCCTTCGTGCTCTGTGGGTATTAAATACAGCTTTTAACTTTGAACGTAAATCAACTGAGCCTCTCACAGGCCAGAGGACATAGTTGTCTCATAAATTATAACGAAAATGTATTATTCATGGCCCCAATATTAATAAAACCATCAAGTAGGTAACATCTCAGATCTTCTACTACTTCAGGCACTTTATCACAAAGATAATCTTGAAGACTTGATGTCCATCATAAATATACTATTACAATACTACTTATATCTGATAAAAGTATTGTTTAGTGTGTGGTTGCCATGGCAACTGAGCTATTTTGTTATATATTCATAAGAAGCCTTGAACTAACAGAAGTCCTAGACTGACCAGGTTATGTACATCTTTGAGGTCATAGCATTTTTTATGATATACTTAATTGTCAGTCACATGGTATTTATGTATGGTATTATGCAGGTTAGGGTATATTGTTTAGCCTAAAACCTTGTGCTACAGTCACATAAATTAGATGTGTTTTCTTAAAGTATTGGTAATTAAATTACTTCATTGCAAAAGAAATGTCCATGGATTTGCTTTTGGAAACTTCTTTTCTTCTTCAAGTACCTTTATGAAGGCCGGTTAATAATATTATGGTTACTATTTCATTGTTAAAACCTTTTTTACAATATTTGCAGCTACATGTTTATATCTTAACTCTATCTCAACGTTTGATACCTTACTGTTATACAAGTTTAGTAACTCCGTAAACAGGGAATTCCTCCTTACACAATCAAACCAATTTTTCTGCTACGGAAATGCAGATACTAATTGAAATCTTTTTAAACATCTCATGTTAATTGAACAGTGTTATTTGTTAATTGCGTTTACACACAATGTCTGTTGCAGCAATGAATCATGATTTGGTTTTAGTTCTTACACAGGTGGAAAGGAAGTGGAAAGTGGGACCTAAACGAAGGGCTAAACGAAGCTTTTGTTTTTACATGATTGGAAGTCTATGTTGTGTTACGGTTACCTAGCGGTAAAATGATGATGTAGTAAATACATATTCATTTTAAAATGTTACAGGTAAGTTTTATACTCCTCATTCAGGAATTTGATATGGTTTTATAGAGGTACCAAGTATAGTGTTTTAATTAGAAATAAGGCTGAGAATTATCAAAATTATCTAGGTGTCATGAGGTGCTTTTAAAAGAGTTTTCTTAAAGCACAGTTGTAAAATAAATGAGAAAACTGAGTGGAAGCTCCTGGGAGCTTTTAAAGTGGGCTTATAAACAAAATAACGAAACATTATACATCATAATGAGTTCATACATGAGCCTGAGAATCCAGTAATAGATGTTGTATGTAGCTGCATGATAAAAACAGTGAGTAACAATCGTAAAGTGAATGAATCAACTGCAAAAACGAAGCCAGCGCTCGCCCACGGCACGAGAGGAGCCGCGGAGCCGCGCCAGGCACCCGAGCCTGCCCGTGTGTGTGTGTATGCATTGTGCATGGCAAGAAGTCGTCAAGCCGGTCCCACTATCTCACACCCACTCGACACTCAAGCCACACGGTACCGCATACACCTTCAACCAATCCCACAGACGCTTCGCACACCACTTTCAACCATTTTCAATATGAAAATAAATTCATAACACGAGAAAAAAGAACGAAACTACAACTCGTATTTAGATCACACCGTTATGTTATTTCTGAATGAAAAATGACTCAGGCCAACAACAAAAATAAATTCGTCCCAAATTACTCTATCAGACACACCGGTAAAATTGGGTAAATGATAACAAAATAAATAATGCACGCGTAAAAATTACGTACCTTCATTGTCGTTGTTTCCCTCAGCGCTGAACACCGAAGTCGCCAAAACTCCGACGCACAAAACGCTCAGAAACCTCACAATCATTTTAACTGATTATTATCTTACACTGAGTTCACAGTTTTATCGAAAATAACAATTTATACACTCGACATAATCAAACCGATGACACTCGCGCTGCCGAGCAGCGATCAGCCTTTCGCAAATGGCGGCGGATGACGGATGTGTTCATCGATTGCACTCGAGCCTGCGCGTTTCCGAAGTCACTTTTGAACAAAATATTTTACTTGCAACACTGACCACGTGGGAGAATTTTCTAAAAATAAATGCACTGGATAAAATTATCAAACAAGAGAGTTAAACGACTTTATTTCCTTTTCTGTAACTAGTTTGATAGGGTGTGTGCTTGAATGATATCTACCGATTTAATAAGAATTTAAGACATGGAGTGTGATTATTCAGTACTGGCAACTTAGGAAAACTCTAAATGTGTCATTGGCTTTCATCTCTTTCGTTTGCATCATGCTTGACATTAGCTAGAAAGAAACAGTTGTGATTGGTGTTTCTAGTGTTTTTTTTAATTTTTCCCGACTATGGCTACTATTTTCTAGAAAAAACGGATTGTTCATAGATACAATGGGTAACATTTGTGTCAGTGATTCATTGTGTTGTAGTGTAGTGTTTAGTTACACGACCAAAAAGTATTTCAAATTCATTATGATTGCTCTCCATCAACTCTCGTATTTATTTATTTAAACTTCATGTACAAGCAGTACAAGTGGTACATAAGGTGACTTTATGCTAAAAAGCATTCTCTACTAGTCAACCCATGGGTCAAATAGGACAGCATTGTGCTCGTACCTTGAGTTATTTTTAACAATAATTGTGCAAATTGTTCAAAAGATTTTCCAGTTCCATTGAAAAAAACACGTGCTAAACATATCAGCGAATAAAATTGTGTTTGCTTTCTATTTATTTTAGGCTTTCTAAAACTATTTGATACAGTTTTCTATCAAAGAGTATCAAATGGTTAGCTGAACCAAGACATCACACACTGTACCAAGCCACCACCAGAAAGCAAAGTACATTCCATGCAAAGAATATTCATCCTGTCTAACTCTCCATTAAAAAATAAATAGACCATATCACAGATCATACGATTCCATGGGCAGTGAAAATGGAGACCAAATGAAGACCAAAAATTTGTAGAGCAGCATTTCTTTTTATGTAGTTGTTGTCGGGGTAATATTTACTTGTATGATGTTGCTATGATGCTCCCGCACATAGGCGTATATGGAAGGGGGGGGGAGGGGGCGGGTGGGCCGTGAACAAAATCTTTTCTCAACCAATCCTTATCAAGAAGAATATTTGAATTCTTCTTGATAAAAGATAAATTGAAAATATAACTTAACACGGTCCAAAAAGCTCCAATTTTTCGAACTCACCTCGCTCGCTCTTTGATGAAGGCTTCACAAATCGCTGTTCAAAAACACCAATTTTTCGAGCTCGCTTCGCTCGTTTTTCGATGAACACTTATACCCTTTCAGGATGCTCTAATTTTCTAGCGCTTCATTGAAGTCTTAACCTTCATGATCCAGTCAGTCATGATCGCAGTTAGAAGTTTTTTTTTCAAGTTTTTTTGTCTCACTTTGCTCGCTCACACATTCTCTTAGTAAAATGAATGACAGCTAAAGCGATGCAAGTCAGGATGCTATTTTCTTAGTTTTGCAAAAATAATTTGTTGATTTTCTCTTCTTTTTGGGTTTGGCCGCACTCGGGGTTCAAAAGGCCCCCAAAAAAATGTTATACGGGGCCCTACTAGGACTAGCTACGCCACTGTCAACAAGGCAAGGGCCAGGCCCCCCCTGGAATATATCTCTAGATACGCCAATGTTCCCGCACTGAAGAGGAGAAAGCCATGTCCAAAAGTAAAAATGAAAATATTTTGTCAACCATCAAACTAGACTGGGTCATTGATTTAGGTAATTTCTAAACCAAGAATGGTGAATAGCGAACTGTCTTTTGAAAAAAAAATTAATCCTTAGCTTTTAATCGGCTTTTGTAGGAAAAATAAAGACAAGAAATCAACATAATCTTATGAACCTTCAAGGAAAGAAAGACTATTGTCACTTCGTAAATGCACCGGTATCAAAAATAAAAAATATTATTGAGTGCGCAATGAATTTATTTTTCGCTTGGCAACACCGCAGTTTCGAAAGTTCAATTTCGCATGGCGGACGTGCAAGCGAACTCTGTTATTTGTTGGTGATAATTTCATTTATTATCTCGTTGTGATTCCTTATGGAAAGACAAATTCTGATGCTTCTATTTCTTTGTGGTCGTGCTTTATTCATTCCTTAACATTAGATGATGCTAAAGTTTTATTTATAGTTGCATTTGTGTGGACTGCATAGTGTTTCTCAAAAATGGGAAAATGTGACGAAGCTAACGTCGAAGTTAGCATGGGGGACTCGGCGTCCCCTACTATGAAACCTGATAATTTTTCGTTCACCCCGCCTCCAGAGGCACCAGTGTTCGAACCCACGCCAGAGGAATTCCTGGACCCCCTGGCATACATCAGCAAAATACGACCAATCGCTGAGAAATCGGGTATTTGCAAGATAAAACCTCCAGCGGTGAGTAAATTTCTTTGTTTCAACAAACAGTGTGTCACTAAATAGGCCTTCCAAAGTGCGTTTGTATCGATAAAACACGAATATTGAGCAGTTTTCTAACCATAAAACCACTCGCGAATTACGTGTGATGCAACCATATTACCTCGACTTATTATGCTGCTCGTTATCTAAATTTAATTTTTACCTTCTAATCCCGTGTAATACGTGTCAAGTGTCGTCTGAATACGGTTTCAGGCCTCATATTCTGTTTATTTAGGCCTAAATGCAGTTGCATATTGTATTGTGGAGGCTGGTTGCCATTTTGTGTCATGCCCTCCTGCCTACGATAGTTTAGATAAAAAAAGAACTATTGCGAGTTTTTTGTCGTGACTAACTGTAATCTCCTCAGTGGTTGTTGAGTGCACACTAAAATTTGACAATGAAGGCTGCTGAAAAAAGATTATTAGGATTTGGAATAGTTGCAAAGACACCAAGAGAATGAATGTGCACTTTGATATAGATAACTAACTAAATAATTGGTATGCAAGACCTACTTTCTGTATATTTGTCCATGAAATTGTATGAAACACTCACATGGACAAGACTGCTTTGTCATCCATCTCTATAAAACAAAAAAATAAGATTTAAAGTAAATGATGGTGACATTTGTAAAAAATGGCAGATAATAAGTGCACCTAAGACTATTTGTTAAAGTCAAAATGTTTAGATGTTGCATAACATTTATGATAATCAATGATTTAGAATTTATCTCCAATATTTTGTATACATGCAGATTATCTTGCATGCTATTTTAATGTGCACAATTATGAAATAACCATATTGGTACATCATGTTCTTATTTGTTACAAAATTAATTAAGATCGGACTATGATACCAATTCAAAATAACTAAAAAATAACAGTACCAGACAAACCTTAAGACTAACTTTAATATGTACGAAAGATATTATCACAAAGACTAGAAAACTATAAATAGGTTAACTATTAGTTGAACTACCCCCTTGGAGCATTCACCCCCTGGACAGTGAACCAACAACAATCAATATTCTAAAGAAACTATTTTCAATCTATAAAAATCTATAGTTGAAATTTCATTACCTTTTCTACAGCAGTAAGTAATAACTAATGATATCTGACAACATAAAAGAAAATTACAATGATTTCATAATTTCACAAAACTACACAATTTTAATGTATTTCTAGTGCCAATTATTAAACCAGTTTTTCAACTATGGGTGCCAAAAAGTACTAATCTGAAATCAATTAGCTTATACCCTCATTTTAAACTTGCAAGAAATAATCTAAAGCAATTATGTGTGGTTTTTCCTCATTATAATTTACCCCATTAAATGCGGTAGTAAAATTATGTCACTAGGTTTTTTCTCTGGAACTGGCAATAGTTATGGAAGTGTAACTGTGAATTACCAAAAGTAAATGTTAAAATGTAAGTGGTTGGTGAAATTCTAACAGGCACTTTAAAATTATAAAAAACAAAATGATGAAGCTATAGTCCAGCAACAAGGCTTAACATCATCCTCATTCTCCTGCCTTTATTCCAATTCATTTAGCGACCCAAATATGCAGGCAACATGTCTTCTTCTTCCATACTTCTCTATTACTCACAATCTCTCTCTTTCTAACTGTGACAGGACTGGTATAGCATCAAAACTTCAAATGTGGTCCTACTTCTATCCATACTAAAAAGACTCATAACTTGGTATTACAGTTACTCAAATAAAACCTAAAAATGTTTAACCTACCTTCAACACAAACTTTTTATATTCTATTATTAAAAAACGTTAGATCACCATTTGACCTATTTAGTTTTCTTATCTAATAATTAAAAGTGATGAATTAAGTAAAGGAATGGCTATATTTTAAGTTGTTCAAATGTGAATTGTGTAAAATATATAGGTTAGCAAGGCATTATGTAGTTCCTGCCTACCCAGCTTGAAATAGGAGTTATGGTTAGAGATAAACAGTCTAGTCATTAGTAGTCATAGTAACTATTATAAGGTTTCTCGTATTTTGGACTATTTGTATATGTATTATAATATATATTAGTTTATTTCATTTTATTTGTAATATGTATATCAATTTATGTTAACAAAATCGTATTTTTTTTTTGTCCTCTATCACAATGCTGTCCTATTTGACCCAAAGGTTGACTGGTAGAGAATGCCTTGCGGCATTAAGTCCGCCTATGTACCACTTTTATACATGAAGTTTAAATAAATAAACATTTGAAATAATACATAATATAACACAATCTCTTCCTGCATTTAACAATTTCGATTAGCAATTTTAATTTTCAACTACAGCATGATTTGTTAATTAGTAGTACTTAGGAATAAGGAAATTGTCTTGGAATGTAGTGGAAGACCTAAGAAACAATGGAAGATCTGTGTGATATTGCCAGAAAGGAGGTCATATCAGGATATGATGACTAATAAAGAAGTATGAAAGAAGACATGGTGCACTGACCACAAATATAGTGGGATATGGGCAAGGGCAAGAATGATGATGAGTTAATAGAACCTACTTTTAAAATAATCTTGTGAAATGTCAGTGAAACAAAAACAGTATAAACATTTAAATAGGACACATGGCATAAAAAGTGGAGCTTGTGGCTAAATAATAACAGCCATACGTGTTGGTCTGTGGATGGTTGACTACCCATTACTTCATACTGAGTTTCCTCCATGCCTCGGAAAGCACTTTAAGGCATTGGTAACTTTAGGGAAAAAAAAAATTGTCGCAGTGACATGACGTGCATAAAAAAAGACAATAAACATACAATGCATAACAAATATTTATGCAACAAAATATAACAAAAAAGTAGACAGCATCCACATTGTGACTGTGACAAGCAGGTTACCACTCAGTATGATGCTGTGCTATGAGAGCACAGCGCTGGTTTTCAGTGGTCACCTGTGAAAAATTTGTGATAAACTATACTGAAAATCTGTCAACCAGCATTATCAAGGGATATCGTATTACCCATTAAACAGTCACTCCATGTAAACTGCTGGTATCCAGCTGCATCAGGTTAGACAGGAAGCCGACCCCAACATAGTTTGAAAAGGGCTAGGCATGATTGCAAAAAAAAAACATGTGGTGGGGCTTTCCCTACTTTGTGTTATAAATGTGTTGTATAAAAGCTAAAATAATAGATTAAATATTAATCAATCTGTCAGGGTTATTTAATAGGTCATTCATGTCAATTTATGTGTTAATTAGAACTCTAACACATTTTCGCTTCGTGACACATTTATGCAACAGGTTTTTGACACTTGTAGATCTATTATAGTAGTGATGCTAAAAGGTATTGTTACTGTTAGTTATAGTAAAGTATTACTGGTAACAGTGATGGTAATTTGTATCAAAATATTGTGGCATCAATAATTTAAAACAACAGAGATAAAGAAATTTTTTGTGCGAGCGCTGTTTTTTAGGGACAGAAAACTACCTATATTGACTTGTATAGGGGTATACAAGTCAATATAGGTAGTTTTCTTTATAAATTGTGTTCAAATTAAAAACAGAAAACAGCATAGTTTTAATAACCACTTATGAAATCTTGGCCTGGATTAACATGGACTTTCAAACTACACTCTTCTAAAGCACAAGTCTGCATAACAGAATCAAGAATGTTTGAGTAAAATAGTGTGTAGTGAAAGCATGTAGTTAGAACATCTTTTCTTTGTACTCCCTCATCACACAGGACCCACATCTTGGGCTGATCTTAGGGCTCCAGCAAGGAAAGTTCAAATAAGGATAAACTATAGAAAATTGGAAACATGAGATTTAATAAACAAAACGGCTTTGTTGTTTAGTGTTACAATGTCAGTGACCTATGCAATAGCAGTAAAAAAAATTGAAGGTTAGTTGATTGATAAGTATTAAGTACATGTTGTAACCTACTGACCGAATTTTAGTGAATGACTTTGTAATAATAGTTCAGGATAATGTCAGGATTTATACTGTAAGTAATCATATGAAAGTGGTACTAAGTATAAGTATGATGGAATAATAAAATAAACAACGAGTTGACATTAATTGAATACAGCTACATCATTCCTAAATCCTACAGAGAAAGGAATAATTTTCAGACAATAACTTTAATTTTAATGTGGTTTTAATATTTTAAAGTGAATGTGAGCCCTTGTTGATTTTTTATAACTAAATTAGGTATTAATTAATGTAGCTAAATTGAATAAAAATTATACAAATGGTTTAGCATTGCACTAACATTTTTAGTTATTTTTTTAAATTACACTGATAACTATGTCCCACTTGTCAGTGTCCCAGGTGTCCATTCTCCTACACCCTTGACGATCTAAACAGCACCTGTGACGCCTCAATAAACGTGACCAATTAATGGTCCTAACTATTATAATATTATGGACGTCATCTCGAAGTGAAAAGAAATAGATGAATTACCCAGATTTAACTATTTTTTATACCGTTTACATAATTACAAATACATACAATAAAAAACTAAGTTGCCACAACATTTTTTTTTTTTTTAAATAAAACTTATCTCTACCCATGCTGTTACTTGGTCACTAAAGTACCACATAACTTAAACAACTGATGGACGCTACCGAAAGCTCCAAACTAGTAGCTCAGTTCTGGGCTGACACAATTTAGCTTGCCATTGACACCTCAGAAGAAGATTACTCAAATAGCTGTAGTGCTAGCTACACTACTAGAAACCTGATCCTTACAAGATCTAGTTTAAGATTTATACATACCTACACTGGGAGTACTACTGTAACTAGGCTAAACTAGTACTTTGGAAACTGCTATGCATGCATGTAGGAAAACATTTTGTTCTTGATTAAATTGTACGGTCATCCTATGATGTAAATGAACTTTTTACTATTTGTTTATGTACTGACAAAATAATATTGTAATAATAAAAGTCACTTCAGAGTATTTTGCACTTGACTATATGTATGCAGCTGTTAATACTTATCCGATGGTACTTCAAAATTATTTCCTTATTTTAAGTGTTAAAGAGATTATGTATGATAGAGACCTTGTTTATATAAATTATATCCTTTTTCATTATTTCATCTATAGAAATAAAGAATAATTTTAACATGTGAATTTGGTCCCTTCTCTGACACAGAAAGACAAAGTATTGAATTACTTGTTCTATGCAAGTTGCAGTTCCCATAAGAACTAAAATATTGGTTTCCTTTCAATAGCCATCTTTAAACCATCTTGTATTGTTACAGCATTGGCAGCCCCCATTTGCAGTGGACGTAGACCGGTTACGTTTCACACCGAGGATACAAAGACTCAATGAATTGGAGGTAAGAAAACAACAAAATTTTATTTATTAAAAAATCAGAATAACAGAAACAGGCTCGCCAAAACCTAAATCTTTATTTGACATAAACCGCCACGGGCACTTATAATGAAACAGCAAAAGATTGGTTCACGGTTCAGGTTGGGCATTTTCTACAGATAAGAACCTGCAAGAAACTCCATATTACATTGGACATAAACAGAACAAATCGAACTGTGGGTATTCTATGGCACACCTCAGCCAAGCCCTTCGGGCTACACAGGCATGATGTTTGTTGCCTAAATACAGTTGCAATCTGCAAATTGCAGGCTGCTTGTGTAGAATTTAAATTATCTGAACAAATATGTACAGCATTGCAGCCTTATGCGTTTTGCAGCCTGCATGACAATATTTATTGTGAGGGCAAAGAGAACTAATATTGCTATGTGAATTTATCCTCTTTTTATTGTAGGTAAGTACAGTTGGCCGCACATTAATGATAACAAAACCAGTATGAGCTTCAAAATATGTAAAAATGGTCAAGAATTCATTTCATTGTCTATAATCTTTGTGCCACAATATTGTAATTGTCAATGTGTAGCCTCAAAACATATTACACACTAGCAGTTACCCGCGACCTTCGTTCGCGTGAAATGATTATTAAAAAAAACATAATTTCCCGTTTGATCGAATTTTATTAACAATAAAACAAAAGGGTTTAAATTTTTATGCATGGAACCCTATTATTTTTCTAAAATAAAATAGACCTTATTACATCAGCTATCTGCTAGTAAAAGACCCCGTCCCGTAAAAGCATCACTTCAAAATCGGTCCAGCCGTTTCAGACATTAGGCGGAACAAACAGACAGTAAGACAAAAATTGAAAAAAATGTGTTTTTGTTAAAAGTGTTTATTTACATATTTTCTTATGCATTCAGTAAAAAGCTTTTATATAACAAACAGACACTTCAATTTTATTTATTTGCATAGATTGGGTATTTAATTGTATACACAATAAAATGAATTATTGTAGTTTTGTAAATGTTTACATCTTTTTGACGCTGAACTCTGTACTACACTATGCCAGTTAAAGGTCAAAGTGTGACTACTGACGTGCTATCGATGTAAGAAGTTTCATAAATGTAAAAAAACTACACTGGCCATCAAAAAAATCGGCCCACCTAGTTTTTGTTGAATATTTATTTATTAAAACTTTATGCACATATTGTACAAAGGCGGACTTAATGCCTTAATGATTTTCAAAAAATCATTTTGATGTTTTAATTGTGATTGAATTGGTGTAAATAAACCAGTTCAATCAAAATTTCAGTACTAAAACATTTTGTTTGGTTTTGCTTAAGAAAAACGTGATTTACGGTAAAAACGCAGGTGGGCCGATTTTTTTGATGACCAGTGTACAAACTATAATAGAACACAACAATAATAGAAGTAACTGTTATCAGAAGTTTATTTTTATTCCTTTTTGTTTTATCCTTCCGACTTTTTATCGTACATTGCAAGTTTTGCACTTGAAACACATTCATTGTTTTATCATGATAATTCAAATCAGATAGGTATTTGTTGAATAATTGGTTCGCAAGCGGACGCGTTTCAACTCGTACAAACAGTTTGATTGGTTAGTTAGTGAACTATCCTAATTACTGCTTAATCAGGGATTAGTTGAACTGCATCTACAATGCTGATCGATGTTTAACTAGTCTTTACTACTGAAAATAGTTCAAATTGGTGTATACCTGTCTGACTATTTCAGCAGATTTGAGTGGAAACGCCCTAGAAGGACATACATTGGGTGATGTTCTTCATAAGGTTAAGGTACGTAGTACTCGCAACCGGTGTGCGTGTAAGACTTGATGTATCTATGAACTAAGACGAAGCAAAAGGAGTGAGTAGTGAATGTGAGAATCGTAGCGGGTTGCGTTCTGTAAATTCTCACTACCCCTGTGGGGCTACGGCATGAGTTTGTAAAAAAAAAAAATCTGTCCAGCCGTTTCGGAGATTAACCGGAACAAACAGACAAAAATGGGAAAAAAATGTGTTTTTGTTATAAGTGCCGTAATTATTTTCATAAGCATTCAGTAAAAAGCTGTTATTTTGATATTGCAAACAGACGCTTCAATTTTATTTATATAGATTGATTTTATTGTACAGTAATTGGGCCACACCCTATAGCGGATAGCCTGTATGTGCATACCAACAAGGAGGTTTAATATTTCCTAAATTCAGATTGTTGACATAAGTCGGTTTTTTCCCGGAAATATGTGGATGCGTTGCAGACAAGGGCGAGCGTATTGCCATCACCCTGAATGAGGAATTCCTGATGGATAAACCCAACATCATATTTTATCCCACCCGAGAATCGACCCCAGAACTAGAACCACACACTCAGCAGTGACAACACGACGCTAGAGACCAACGTGGCTGAAAGAATAATATTTTTCATTAACAAAAGTATTGCTTATTTGTTAAGTTACTGACCATATCCTATACGTGCAGCAGTGTGTTAAATGACGTATTTGCAGGCTTCAGTTAACTCGTTCGTTATAATCATATACCTAAGTGCCCTTGGAGTTCGCTAGCGGTGTTTGAGTTAGTGTCCGTATTAATTGTTAATTTTATAGGTCATTATCATTCATTCAAAATGATGGGGCCTTTTGGACTCGTAGAAAAAAATAAAAATAAGACTAACTAAATTGGTTCTGACCAATTTAGTTTGTCTTATTTTTATTTTTTTATTGGTTACTTTTTTAAGCAAGTTTATAATAGTAATCATTTTGTTTTGTCCTGTGCGAGACAAATAATTTTTTTTTCTTTCTTTCTACCGAGTTCGTGGCGTATAAAACTCGTAAGTATCTGTATTACTAACATTTTCTGTGGTTGTGCCGGCTGTCGTAATAGGTAATGTCTATCTGTCTGTCACTCTGTCTGATTCCTTCTCCCACCTTGACGGCTGTAGGGATTGGGACGAAAAGTGACACTTCTGTTCTCTCTTTTTCGTGTGATTAGTGCCTAACCAGATGTCAGAGTGTTTTTATGTCGCTCATGGGCCTCTAACTTGGCTTTACATGCCGTCGAGATATATCTCTCAGGCATGCTGGTTTGGTTTCCTCACGATGTTTTCTTTCACCGAACTAATAAAAATGATAATTATACTCGTACAATACGCACATGAATACGAAAAACCAGAGGTGTGTCTTGAACTCGAACTTGAGACCTAGGTATGACTTGGCAGTTCGACGGTCACACTGCTAAAAATGGCAATAGCACTAGTGCCACTTTTTGGAATATACAATATGTTAAAACAAACCTTGCCTGATCCGTGAAGAAAGGTATCGAGAGTTAACTCTATTTAGGAACTCCTTTCTACATAACTAGAAAAAAAAATACCCCTATAAACATTAAATAAAATGTACCAAAATTAGGAATGTTACATAGCAACACAAGGGTGGGTAGTGACGTCATAAACAACCATGTGACGGTCGAAAACACTAATGCCGAAGAGGGTGTTATCATGTTTTAAAAAATTGGAACTCGTTATATTTCATTTATTCGTTATTTTCATGAATATTTTATGTTTCGTATGCCATTTTCGGATCGGTCAGGGTATTTTTAACACAGGTTACTTTTTTATCCCGCCAGTGTGCAGTGGGTAAATTTCTGTTATCCACGCGGTCGATGCCGCGGTGAAAAGCTATTGAAGTATAAGATAATTTGAAATTATTAACATAAGTACTTATGTGATGTATTAAATGATTACTCATAGTCATAACATAGGTAAATAATAGTTGTTATGTATCCTTGTATAAATAGAAATTCCTACTTCTGTCGCACATAAACGAATTTGATTGATTGACTGATTGATATGTTTGGCAAATAGAGTGTGACTTAAAAATTGAAATAAAAATGTTTCCTAGCTCAAAATATAAATTGTTTACATGTTAATAGGATTATTAATAAACTGTTCCACTTTTACCGCAAAGTTTTGTATAGCTTTGTGTATAGACCTCGTAATTAATTTACCACTTTGGCCAACAAACTGCGCGTGGTGGCGTGAAGAATAGGCGTAAAAAGAAGAACTAGTTGGGGGAAATATGAGTCACATCCACACGAAACGGCCATCGTTCAGAAAGGGTGTTACCACACCAATCGATCGATCGCCGATCACCAATCGATCGATGGTAGAATTGACGACGATCGATCAATTGGTGTAGTAGAAACTGTCGATCGACGTCGACTTATCCATTCTACCATCGATCGATGGCCTCGATTGACGATCGATCGATTGGTGTGGTAACACCCAAAGAAAGAAAGAAAGAAAAAATCTGTCGCAGGGACATGAGTCATGACGTGCATACAAAATGACAAAAAAATAAAATAAACATATACAATGCATAATAAATACTTATAAATACAAAAGGACGGAACAACAAAAAAAAATTGACAGCTTACACGTCGTGATTGCGACAAGCAGGTTACCACTCAGAATGATGCTGTGCTATGGGGAGCCCACAGCACAGCAGAAAACTGCTTACCATTTACCAACAATGTATCAAGTCCTAAGTCGCCTATTTGATTCATTCTCAGATATCGATCTAGCCCTATTGTTAGCTAGACGCGGCACAACAGTTCTCACGAGCCTATTTCTGTAACAATTCCTGGCATTTAGAATTTTTAAGAGGATTCGATCTGCAAGCTTTTGTCGCAGTTGTAGCTTAAATAATGTGACAGAGATAGCAAGTTACACGTGGTTACAGCACCGGCCTTCAGGTTTTGGTGTTGGTCGCTGGCATATTAGATTTTCAAGTTGTTAATTTGCCGCAACATAGAACTTTACAAAGGGGCACACAGACATGTGACTCTTTTGGTCTGTCTTCAAAGCAAGAGCGAACTAGTATCTTCTGGGCAAGATTGTTCTATCGGAAACCTCATCCATCGCTTTTCATCAGACAAAAGATTAACAAAACTCTCCAAAGCGATATCTTTCTGGAACTCTAATTGCCTTTGTTACGGCCGGGTACTGTTATTCAAATTTGATTTTGATTAATAAATGTAATTTTCTTTCTGTGCCAGGCGATAACCCGCGTAAAGCTGAACTTCTTGGACCAAATCATCAAGTTCTGGGAGCTGCAGGGCTCCATGCTCAAGATCCCCACGGTAGAACGGAAGCCACTGGACCTTTATGCTCTACACAAGATTGTCAAGGAAGCAGGTATGTGTTTTTTTTATTAAGGGTTGGTTGAGTGTTTCCAGCGCACTTTGAAAAGTCAGCTTCGTCATCACCTATGCTGACTTGTTTGATGTTTTCACCTAAGAATGGGCCTTTCTCATAGCTTCCACTCATACGATGGAAAACGAAGCTTTTATTCTTGACTTCAGTCTTCTATATTGTCTTCATACCGGTTGTGGAATCAATACCAAATAACGACACGGCTGGCGCAGTGGCTGAGCGATTGGCTGCTGCGCTGCGTGTCGCGGGTGTGATTCTCGCACGGAATAAATATTTGTATGGCCTACAGGTAGTTGTTTCGGGTCGGGCTGTTATGTGAGTTTAAATGTATGTAAACGCACCCTCGATACAGGAGAAATTCATAGTAGTAGGGAAACGTTTTATATGCTTGGCGATAAGTTACTTACAACCAAGAAGGGATCTTTTGCAAAAAGAAAGTTTGTTGGTACACATTCTTAGCGTACGTACGACCTGGAACTTTGCAGGGCCATAATTATGCCAAAGTATAACCTGACACTAAAATGACAGCCCGACTCAATTGAAAGATCATCATCATCATCATCTCCCTACCCTTGTCCCATGTTGCTTTGTGTCGGCGCAACACGTTATTTTTTTCAAAGATACGATTACTAATTTAATTGGCCTATATGTAAATTCGCGTTTACGCTTAACTTCATGAATCCGATATTATTAAGGTAAACTGGTTTTCGTATAGTTTTCCTCATTTATTGTCTTCGTTCAATTTAACAAATCTTGTTAACAGTAATTTGCTTACACTGAAGTCTTAAAAGTTTAGTCAATTTATGTAGGAGTGAATCACGTGTATAATTTGTTAATTAATTAAATTGATCAGTTGCATCCCATAATATGACTCAACAGGAACAAAAGTCATTTTTTTTAAGTAGACTTTTCAGAAATAGTTATACTGTGTCACCAATACTTGATCACTACTGCGGGATTTATTCTGTCCAGCAGTGGGCTCAACAGTGTATAACATCATCAGGGGGCGTCCATAAATTACGTGAGGCGTTTAGGGGGGAGGGCGTCGAGCCGAATCTGCCCAATCTCACGAGGGATCTCGGCAAATTTAACGACGTATTTTGTCCATGTTCCGGAAGAAACATTTATCTAAATCCTACACAATAATATTTAATAGATATTCAATAATCCGCACGCAAAATACGCGCTTTGATGTGGAGTTGCGGAAACCAGCCCGTTATACAATACAATACATATTCAATGAAAAAATTAAGCAAATTTTGTTTTATTAAATAAAACCAACGAAATCAAGCACGATTAACGTAAGTATTTACACTAAACTACGCATTTTGATAAATATCACGTGAGATTAGGGGGGAGGGGTGACGAGGTCAAGGCAAATCTCACGACATCTCAGCAAAGGGGCAGGGGGGTCGAAAAATCGCCAAAATTGCCTCACGTAATAATGGTCGATCCGTCACGTTAAAAAAAAAAGTTTTGTATGTTACAACTCTACTTTAAATACCCCCAGGACTCCTGTACTATTCAATGCATTCATCAGCACAATGTCTGCCATAAACCGTGATTTTTTACACCAACAAAAAAAGTGGTTTCCCAGCAATAATATCTGCGTACAGTTACTTAGTTTGATGTACAGAATGCTTGGTTGTCGACTTCGTGAAGGGTCCGTTTACACCCTGTATTATCAGCCGAAAAACATTCACTTTAGGACGTAGACCATTCCCAAGCATTGCCATAACGATTGCCATGCGCTGTCCGTATCCAGCAAAAGTTGAGGCAGCTTTAAATGTCTAAATATGGTTTTTCCCACAGGTGGCTTCGAAGTATGCTCCTCAGAGCGGAAATGGTCGAAGGTGGCCCGTCGTATGGGCTTCCCGCAAGGCAAGGGCATCGGCTCCATCCTCAAGAACCACTACGAGAAGATCCTGTACCGGTACGACATCTTCAAGAGCAATGGAGCGGTGGAAAATAAGGAAACGGTAAGTTTTTGTTTAATTTTGATACTTGATATGTGAGATGCACTTAAGGCAAGGTTTTTGGCTGCATCTTGATATATATGGTTCGCTTGGGAATAGGGCCTTGGATCCTGATTGATAAAAATAGTAGCCCATCGGTATCGGGAACAGAGTTCAAGCTACGGCGGTCAGGACTTCACAGAAAGGAACCTTCTAAAAATAAGAGCTGTGTCCAGGAGTACCGCTTTCTAAATCAAGCCCTTCATCCAGCTGCCTAGCAAGAGATTTTTATGATTTTATTGTGAAATATCTATTAGCATTTATTTTAGTTTTGTCCATATCTCAAAATCTTGTTTGGACTTCATCGAAGCAAGATTTTCCATCAAGCCTAATTCTTAGTAATTGTAGCCTGCAGGCAACAAGTATTTCGTTTGGCTGGAAACATGTTTCCTGTTACACAAAATCTAACATATTACATCAATTACGTTACTCAATTTTAATTTACCGTGAAGGTGGCTTTATGTCTTCGATTGTCACAAACAACTTACAATCCTAAAACATCTATCTCCAGGATATCAAAGTAAAAGGCGAACAAACGCCAGAAAAAGCAAGCGGCACCCGCAGTCGTTCAACAAGCAAATGCACGGCGGCTGCGACCCCGCCCCCTGCGCGCCGGTTCAAGCCGGACCCGGACGGGCCCACGCCGGCCGACACCGTGCCGGCTGACCGCACGCCCGCGCAGCTGCAGGAGGAGGCCATGAAGACTCCTGTGAAAGAGGAGAGCCCTGAGACTAGGAGGAGTGAGTATACAATGTTATATCATCATCTGCCTAGCCTTTTCCCAACTATGTTCGAGACTTCGGGTTGACTTCTAGTCTAACCGGATGCAGCTGAATACCAGTATTTTACATGCAGCGACTGCGTGTCTACTGAGTAACACGATACTACTAGGTCATAAGACTGGTTCTCAGAGTTTCGGACCATTGACTACCTATAACGGCTGTCACAGATCTACAAATTTCATCAGGTACCAACGGCTTAAAGTGCTTTCCGAGGCACGTAGAGAACTTGGTATGTAAGAGATCGTCACCAATCCACGGACCAACCTCGGCAAGCGCGGTTCAAGCCGGGCCTGACAGACCCATGCCGGCCGACTTTTTTTATTTACGACTACAAACAACAGCACTGTTGTCATAGGGTACATCATTTTTGACTTGAATGATCTCCTTTAGAAATGCCTAGGAACCCTTTGGGATATGTTAACACAGGCAATCTCAGAACCCCCAGGGGATCCTTCAAATCTCCAGATACACTCATACTAGAGCCTCTCTTTCCTCTCCGCAGGTCCTCGAGAAAACAAGTGGATGTCAGCAGCTGGTTCCTGCGGCGCCCGCTCCCGCGTCACCCGCTCCACGCGCCTGCGCGAACACCGCATGTCCAACATGACGGTATCCGTCACTCCCGCGCCGCCCTCCAGCCACCCCCTGCACCCGGACGACCCGGTAACGTTATAGAGATAGGAGTTTGTTCTAGGTGTTGTCAAGCAGGCAGCTGTGGAAACGAGATCAAAAATCAGCCACAAACTACACTCAAATAAATACCCCAGTGATCTTACAGATTTGGAATATCAAGTAACAAAACAATTTGTATACCTACACATAAAGGCGCGTCCACACCTGCGCACGTGCACGGACAGTGCGGTTCATGTGCGTCTTAGGAACATAGTATGAACACCTTTTGACATGTTCGCGAGCAGTTCACGAGCAAGTTACAATGTCCTCTCGCGAACGCGAGTAGTAGTAACGTAATGTGAAATATAACATGAATGAGCCGTCCAGACTTATGCAATGCAACATGAAATGTAATCCAACAACAGGCGAATTTGTTTCAGCGTGTGTTACATTTCATGTTACGTTTCACCAATGTGTGTACCCGGCATTAGGAACAAAATATGGACATCTTTGGACATATTCGCGAGAGGCGCGCGCGCTTCGTATGTGACGCGTCCATAGCCATTTGAGGCACGTAACGTGCACAGTTCGCGCGCGTGCGCAAGTGTGGACCCGCCTTAACACTTTGTAAACACGCCTCAGAATGCAGAATAACCAGACTTAAAAGAAATTATAAAGGGCTGAAAAAGCGTCAACAATTTTTTATCGTTTTTGACGTCTGTTTGTTATGTACCGTGATTTTATGAGAGATACTCTTATGTATGCAATGATTTTTACAAACAACTCTCTAAGTTTGAGACTTTTAACTTAACAGAAGTCATCACTCAACCAGCCCACAACCTTGTATTTTATTGAACAGTCAATTTTGATGTTTTATGCTGATTTTTATTAAATGTGGACTCAGCTTAGGAAACAAGGAAACTCTTCCTAAGCAGTTCCAGTAAAATAGGTGAGTAATTTATTATTTTAAACCACAGGAAATTACACCTTATTTCATATATATTTTCTGTTGATTACTGTCTGTCTATTTTTCTGATATCTTGATGTTTAATGTTGCATGATAACTGTTAAACAAGTATCTTCTATAGATGCTGGCTGTTGGCACTATCCATCCACTTCCTATTTCTGTTTAGGAGCTTTTTCCTAAATCCAGGGTAAGAGTTGTCCGGTATGGGAATCAAATGTTTTTGTAAATAATTTCTTATATGACTTACCGCACAGAAGGGAATTACATAGATAAATAAGCATACAGGTAATATTTTGTAAATATACCAAACTTTTATTTAAAAAAATACTGTATGCCTTTTATAATCATTGTAACAATTCAAATATCATAGCTACCCTTGAAAAACTATTTTTCATACATACACAAAACTTGTCACATAATATTTGTTACTTTCAAACAAAATGATGTTAATAACTAACAAAATGCTGTACTGTGACTTTGACTTTTTGACTGTTTCTTTTTGTTCTTTAATCAGAAATCTGTACATTTAAAACCCGGAACTGGAAGGGTTAACTTACTGAGCTATTAATGATGTGCTGTGAGTGGGTTAGTGTCTTTTTTCAAGGGGTTTAAACATCCGTGGGAGGGGAAACACATGACTTCTCGCCATAACCGTTGGAACCATGGAGCAAAAATAACAAAAGAAAATTTCTCTTTGCTCCAGCTGGCGAAGTACATGTGTCACGTTTGCGGGCGCGGCGACGTAGAGGAGCAGATGTTACTCTGTGACGGCTGCGACGACTCTTACCATACCTTCTGTCTGCTCCCCCCGCTCGCTGACGTGCCCAAGGGAGACTGGCGCTGCCCTGTGTGTCTGGCGGAAGAGGTGGGTAATAGCGACGCGGAATAGGCTTGGGCTCAACTAAAGTAGAAAATCTGTTGGTAGCATTAGCTTTAAGTAGAATTGATGTTGCATGCATTGTCTGGTTATAGAAAAATAAATATTTTCTGTTAACTTCAAACAATTGTTAGAGATGGAATGATGTTAATCACTGAACGTAATGCCCATAGGGCCCACTTGCACCACTACTCATCAAATGCATTTACACGATATAAACACGAATAGAACAATGTTTTAAACTTTAGTAACTAATGTATTAGTTATTTGTGATGCAAACAGACCTAGATATAACTGTTGCTTCCATTGTACGAGGCTTGTAATTCATAAAGAAATGTGTTTTCCCCACAAACCATTTAACTCAAAAATGTTATGCAAAAATTCGTCCGCAAAAACTATTCAGGACTTGGTTGCTGGATGCGGCAGCACCCAACCGCCAGCAAAAATGTGATCATGCAAAACTATCGCATCTTCAATGCGTTAGTTTTAATGCAACATGCCACCCCAAACCCTCGATACTTCCTCCGGATGTGGAAAAAAGGCGCGTTCGATGAGTCGACGTCTCCGGATGATGCCCCGTGCCCCTCCACGGGGCATCATCCGGAGACGTCGCGTTTTTCGGGAGCGAAATGATTTACTGACCAGGCGATTATGCAGCCACGGATATCCGCAAAGTAATGCCTGGTAATGTTACCTAGGAAAAGGTTTAGGTGTTACAAAGGTCTCACCACAGCCTTTCACTCTTTCTTTCTGATTCCATTATTTCATGTTTTTCTTCCCATTGCCATCAGGTATCAAAACCGACCGAAGCGTTCGGCTTTGAGCAAGCGACGCGCGAGTACACACTGCAACAGTTCGGAGAGATGGCCGATCAGTTCAAGTCGGATTACTTCAATATGCCTGTACATGTAAGTTTTTTTATTAGATACTGGTGGTTTTTGAGAAGATTAACGGAATTTGTACTAATGTAAATAGAAGTGTTGGGTGTGCAAGATTGAATTGGGATATGATAGCTGTGACATTCTTCTTCTTCTTTTCGTGTCGATGATCTCTAATTGTGTTAGACCAGTATGTAGCCACCTGCACAGCTCTAACATTTGCTTCAATTAAGTCTTGGTAGGCGCAAGTGGTTGTGCAGGATAGGCAGGACAAGAGGTGGAGACATTAAAATAAATGTTTATCTTAATTTAAAAAAAAGAGTGTAATTTCTGTAGCTTGTTTTTAGCTTTTGACCATTTAAGAGTGCCCTTAAGAATAATCGAACGGTTATTGTCTAAGTCTAAGACTTCAACCTTGTGAATACCCTTAACATCTCAAAAAACATCTTTTATAGAACTGACTCTTCTTCATTCTATTCCAATATAAGTCAGTAGAAATTTCTCACTTAGCACACTTAGCGTCTTGCTATTTGATCTCGTATTTTGACCTACCATTATGTTCTATCACTAGATGGTGCCAACATCGACAGTAGAGAAAGAGTTCTGGCGCGTCGTGTCGTCAATAGACGAGGATGTGACTGTGGAGTATGGCGCTGACCTGCATTCTATGGACCACGGTTCTGGTGAGTGACTACATAGCTCGTCAATATCTACTGCTCAGCTGCTTTGTATAAATCGTTTAGACTTGTGGCCTTGGATTACGGCTGTCCATCCATATCATGTAAGCAACAACCTTCGCACAAATTACTTAGTGCATAAATGCTTGGAGTCATCGTTTTTGGTGTGGCTTCAAGTCTTACCGACAGTCTTACTCCTGTCAAGAATTCACATTGAATTGATGAAAAAATTTGGCCATTTGAACTTCTTGTTACAACTTCTAGTGGCCTTGCGTGAAATGTTGTCATACGAATTTTTAACTAACTTGTCCCCCTTTTTCTCAGGTTTCCCCACAAAGACGCATGCTCATTTATATCCTGGCGAGCAGCAGTACGCAGACTCCTCATGGAATCTCAACAACCTGCCCGTCCTGGAGGGCTCTGTGCTCGGACATATCAATGCGGATATATCTGGGATGAAGGTATGTTGTAACACTTTTAACCACAGATCATCGAAATTGGAGGGTTTTGGGAAGCTATCCAGGTTTCTGGTGACTGTCTTCGAAATATGTACGCCATTTTTTTTTTTAGACGACTCTGGGAAAAACCAGACAGATCCCTAGTATTTCAAATTTGCTGTCAACCAATTGGATTTTAATAGAACCATTGCCTAAACGTAGCTGGTGAAGGCATCAATTATATTCTTCAAGCCAAGTGTGAAACCAGTTATTATGCCCCATCGATTAAACCATAACAAACAGTTCTTCTAACCGATCTTCGATGAATATGGTACTGGCAAATTATACATAACGGAAGGAGCACAGAGCGTTCTCTATTTACTTCGACCCATACAAAAAAGGCGTCTGCTTACGTGTGTAACGTTGTCACTTTGTCTTCAGATCCCCTGGCTATACGTTGGCATGTGCTTTGCCACATTCTGCTGGCACAATGAAGATCACTGGAGCTATTCCATCAACTACCTACATTGGGGAGAGCCCAAGACTTGGTGAGTTTTACTACCTCTGTCCATGTTATATAAAGTTACAGAAAAAAGCTGTCTGAAAAAGGTGTTGCTTTATCTTTCAAGGATTGGACAAATTATAGAAAGGGTAATCTCCGGATTCAACTTGATGTCACTTAACAATAATCTCACTTAAGTCATCAGCATACCACCCCCATACTTAATCGATACAGCATCATCAATGATCGGAGAGCAGTGGTGCCCCGGACTTAAGGGCCCCGACTTAAAGAGTCGCAGGTCGTGGTTTGAATCCACCGGTGTCCTCAAAACGGTGGAGGAATATATCTTCCGATTGACTCTTGTGGATTGCAGCAGATTTCATAGAGAGGAGGCCTGTCTCCCAGCAGTGGGTACATTATAGGCTGATATTGCTGTGCTTATGCATCATCATGTCCACTGCTGGACATAGGTCTCATCCAGGCGGCACCACAATGACCAGTCCCATACTTCTCGCATCCATCGATTTCCCAAGACCGTCATTGCTACCTTGGCTATTAATATTTCTAAACTTTTGACTCATAATAACTAAAGCAAATGTATTTTTCCCTAGGTACGGAGTACCAAGTTCAAAAGCGGAGCAATTCGAAGCTGCCATGAAGGCGGAAGCACCTGAACTGTTCCAACTCCAGCCAGATTTGCTGCATCAGCTGGTCACCATCATGAACCCTAACGTTCTCATGAAGGCAGGAGTGCCCGTGTATAGGTGAGTTTGACATAATTCAATGAACAGGTTTTTAGACGAAGACTTTAGAGTGACCACATTTGTCAACGCTAAATTGATTACGAGCCAATTAGACAGCTATATGGCAATGTGAAATGGCAAGCGAAAAAGACGTCGCCTCTATTCGGTTCGGACCACGCGACTCGACGCCTCGTCGAACTATTTGCTTTTATTTTTAAGCTCTTTAGAGGAAAGTTTTATTGTTACCTTCATTCGGGCACTTAGTACGAACAAGATTTAAAATACTATTCGCTTGTAAAGTATTTTTTAAAATATAATCCAAAGAGTACAGTAACTACACATTTGTTACGAATATATTCTTTACGCACACAAAACTCGTGCAACAAGTTTTGCCACCTGGCATGTCTTTTACAAGAATTATTCAGCTCATCAATGACAAGAGAAATAACACCGTTTTCCTTGTTTAGGATGGACCAACACGCTGGTGAATTTGTCATAACGTTCCCGCGCGCGTATCACGCCGGATTCAATCAAGGATACAACTTTGCTGAAGCCGTCAACTTCACACCTGCTGACTGGGTAAGATATACTTTAACAATAAATGAATAATCTTATTTTTTTGTTTTTTATTGTTAAATAAATGAATTTTGAATGTAAGATTTTTTTTCGATTTTACTCTCTGCCTCTCTTAACCATATCTCTCATTATCCTTCCAGCTAAAGATGGGTCGTGAATGCATTGCCCATTACTCAACACTCCGCCGCAACTGCGTGTTTTCACACGACGAGCTGGTCTGCAAGATGGCGCTAGAAGCCGACTCGTTGAGTCTCACCGTGGCATTGGCGGCTTACAGGGACATGCGGACCATGCTGCACGATGAGAGGAAACTCAGGAAGGGACTGCTAGACTGGGTAAGTGGAATATCATCATCAAACAAGTTTCCCAAAGAAAATTATATCTTATTCGTGAAGGATAATCCTTGAAGGGCGCAGGTGACTAATTCGCCACCCTGTATTAAGCGAGGCGCTATCCGCATGGTTCGGTAGGCCAGCCGCAGTATGTCCCGCACTGCGCCCGGCCGGCCGCTACCCGACCGCTACCCGACCGTTACCCGACCGCGGACCGCAAGTGGTTCGCGCAGGTACTCTGTGCAAAGGATCCTATGATTTACGGGTGTGAGTTAAAACTCATGAGCAGAGCGGTTCCGCTCTAAAATATAACGTGGTGGTCCACACGATAACTGCCGCACAGGGCTATTTTGTTTTATTTTTCAATTTATTTAATTGTACCTTATTTCTTCACCAGGGTGTAACTGAAGCAGAACGCGAAGCCTTCGAGCTACTACCAGACGATGAACGACAATGTCAACTATGCAAGACGACGTGCTTCCTATCGTGCGTGACGTGTGTGTGCACGCCGCACGTCGCGTGTCTGCGGCACTACACGCAGCTGTGCGACTGTCCCGCACACGTACACAAGCTCAGGTACAAATAAATGTCATTCGATCGGCCAAACAAGAGTTCGAAATCCTATGCGACCTTCATCCATCTGGTTCCCGCGACTTTGACGATCGTTAACCTAACACGCTTTTGAGTGGCCCTGGTTTCTTTGGCCCAACCACGGCCACCATTCGGCTTAAATTTTACTCCACAACTCCTTAAAACTTATAATAATATGGTAATTTAATAACCCATAATTTCTCCAGATACCGCTACACACTAGACGAGCTGCCTGCCATGTTAGAGAAGCTAAAGAAGAAATCGGAACAGTTCCGAGAATGGGCGGAAGCTGTACAGAACGCATTGGACCCCGATACGCCCAAGACCTGCGACCTGGACGGGCTTAGAGCGCATTTGAAGAGGGCGCATGATCTCAAGGTAATGTGAAATTAACTGTTACGTAAGTTGACACACTGTTTGCCGTGTATAGCTATTTCATGTAAGTCAAAAAACTACCGATATGATTTGAAATTGCGAATATTTTAAAGTAAATAAATTAAAAAAAAAACAATGTAATTGTTCTCATGCTTACCCTTCCACCAACAGATGCACAAAACCGAGCTCGTCCGAGCTCTAGAAACAGCAATAGAAGACGCGGAGAAGTGCGCGTCAGTGATCCAGCAGCTGGACCTCAACAAGATGCGCACACGCACGCGGCACCACGACCCCAAGTACCGCCTGACCATACACGAGCTCACGCTGTTCGCCGCCGAGATCGACGGGCTTGCCTGTGTGCTACCTGAAGGTAAACTGTGGCTACTGGCTACATCTATACACTCAAACTAAAATGACAAATAATCCACACATCGCGACATTATAGTTATCCGCACGACTAACAAGTATACAGAAACCCGGCTACGAACCGTCGATCAGTTATACTCCACTGGACAGAGCTCACCTATCTGCTCGGAGGATCCTCCATTTTCCACGGAGGCAATGGAACTTTACACCCTATTACTCATACCTCTAAACAACTTATCGTCTACCTAGTCTTTTCCTTTGTTGGGGTCGGATTCCAGTCGATCCTGATGCAGCTGAATACCAGTATTTTTCATGGAGCGATTACCTATCTGAACTCCACAACCCAGTTACTTTAGTGGAGTTCAAACCCTCTAAAGCACTAGCTATTTATGGACAATTTTAAAATTATTTATTAATTTGTTATAGGATCAGCAGTAAAAGAAGTATTACGACAGACATCGGAGTTTGAGAGCCGCGCGACTGACCTGCTCAATAAAGATCTAGAGAAGACAGATCAGGCTTATGTCAGGGAATTGGAAGAGGTATGTGATTCTGTTCTTATAAATATTGTGACCTTCATAACATCACGCCTGTAATCCCTGATGGGTTAAGCAGAGGTCTACCAACATTTCGCCAGTTATGTTTAAATCCCATGTAATAGGCGGCAAGCCTATTGCTATCAACTGGACACAAATACAGACTCCGTGGTTGCTACTGAGGAATTCCTGATGGAAATCTCAATAACACTTAGCCCGATCTGGGTATCGAATCCAAGACCTCATGCTCAGCAGTCTAAATAAGCTAATCTATTTGTTTTTATTACTGAAAGAAAACTTCAAAAAGTGGCCATGTTAGTTGATGACTATTCTTGTCCAATGTCCATGTATAAACTTCGTACTCAGAACCCAAATCTCATAAACTTACTTTAAATGTCATTATTGTCATGGATTTCATCAAAGTAACGCCTAATTCCATAAATTAATCACTCAGTCTTTAAAAAAAAAATACTTTACAATAATATGGTTTGCATAATAAAGATGTTGTATTGTTATATTGTATTCAGGTCTAGGTTATCGGTTGAGGAGAGGTGGTCAAGTTATATCTCACCTCCTTTACATGGATGACCTGAAACTCTTTGCCCCCAACGATTTGCAACTGATGGACCTACTGAAGGTAACTGAAACTTTCAGTAGCGCCATCAGGATGGAATTTGGTGTGGACAAATGTGCGGTCATGCATGTAAAGCGAGGGGAGATTGTGGAATCTGTGAGAACCCAGCTCTCGGATTCCATAAATCTTAGATCTCTTTCAGCAACCGAAACTTATAAGTATTTGGGTATGTCGGAAGCGCTGGGCATCAATGTCGCTGACATGAAGCAATCGTTGAAGGAACGCTTCTTTGGCCGTCTGAAAAAAGTATTTAATAGTCTTTTATCAGGCGGAAATAAGGTGCGTGCCTTCAACGGTTGGGTCATGCCGGTTTTGATGTACTCTTTCGGCATACTCAAATGGACTCAAACAGAACTAGACGCCCTGGATAGGAGGGTCCGTACACTGTTGACGGCATATCGAATGCATCACCCGCGTTCTTCGGTTATGAGACTGTATATCCCGCGGAGGTGTGGGGGTCGAGGCTTTTTAAACGCTAAGACTCTCCACAATCGCGAGATATGCAGTCTTAGGGAATATTTCCTAGAAACCGACGTGGGTATGCATCGAGATGTAGTCGCGGTGGACAAGGGCCTCACCCCTCTCTCCTTGGCTAAAGAGAACTGGCGCAAACCAGTAGTGCTTGATACTAACGACCGCAGGGAAGTATGGCAGAGTAAGGAGCTTCACGGACGCTTTTTCCGGGCCCTGCATGGGCCCGATGTAGACCTATCAGCGTCCGTAGCCTGGCTACGTTCCGGGGATCTCTTTGGAGAAACCGAAGGCTTTGTCTGTGCAATTATGGATGAAGTTATGATGACGAATAACTACCGGAGATTTATTGTGAAGGACGGTACGGTTGACATATGTCGGGCATGCCACCGTCCAGGCGAATCAATCCGTCACATAATCTCCGGGTGTTCTCGTCTGGCTAACGGAGAGTACTTGCATAGACACAACCTTGTAGCCAGGATTATTCATCAGCAACTTGCTCTGAAATACAACCTTGTGGAATCGGAAGTGCCGTACTATAAGTATGTGCCCGACCCAGTTCTCGAAAATGGCTGTGTCACATTGTACTGGGATCGATCCATCATCACTGACAGGACTATTGTAGCCAATAAGCCTGATATAGTGGTGGTGGATCGATCAGAGCGGCGCGCAATGATTGTTGACATAACGGTCCCACATGATGAGAACCTCGTGAAAGCTGAGAAAGATAAGCAAATCAAGTATCTTGATTTGGCTCACGAGGTTGTCGACTTGTGGGATGTGGACTCAGCGATCATTGTGCCGATAGTTGTATCAGCCCATGGCTTAATTGCCAAGAGCTTCGACCAACATCTGAGGAGGCTCTCGTTAGGCAGCTGGATCAAGGGCTTGATTCAGAAAGCGGTACTCCTGGACACGGCTCGTATTGTTAGGAGGTTCCTCTCTCTGGAGCCCTGACCGCCGGTAGCTTGGACCCTGTTCCCGATACCGGTGGGCTACAATTTTTTATATTTTTAAATGTTTTTTATATTTTTTTTTTCTAAGGAATATTTAAAAATGTAATTATATTTGTACAGAAATAAATAAAGGAAATACAATGTTGTATTGTATTCTTCCAGACGTCAGAACTGGGCTCCCGCCTGTGCATCGTCCTCCCACAGCTGCCTCCGCTGCAAGCGCGCCTGCAGCAGGTGAAGTTCCTGGAGGACGTGCGCACCTACCGGGAGGACTACTCCACCCTCACGCGGGACGTCATCGACCGACTGCTCAACGACGCCGCCAGCATCGTGCCGCACCACAAGGTGGAGATGGAGAGGTCGCTGCTGTTCAACTTGAAAGGTAAGGAGTGCGAATATACAGGTGAACTCATCAGAATACAGATCTGCAAAGAATATGATGCACTTCGGGAGTCATCGTTTATCTTCGGAAATAGGGAGGCGTGATGATGAGGTCTAAATCAAGCTGTTATAACCATGTGGAAGTACTTGCATTTTTTATGACTATGATTACAAAAATATAGATTAACAACTATAAGCAATACTCGAAAAACTTTTAAAGCTTATGATAGTGCAATTAGACAAAAAATACTCCAAAGGTGGAACTGAAAAAGGTGAACGGAAAAGGTGATTTTCTTGAATCTGTGAAAAAGTATCAGTTACCAATTTCAAAAGAAATCTTTGTCTTAAAATCGAATTTTAGAAATAATGGAAAAGCGCCTCAATGTACACTTTTGGGAATACTTTAAATAAATAAATTATTCTATTTTAATTGAAAAAATACTTAAAATATGCATTACATCGACAACAATGAACAAAGAAAAAGACCAAATTGACGTGGATGCTCGAAGGTCACACTATTACGCCACAATATGAATTCGTCGAATTTGAAGTTATTCATAAACGAAAAAAAAATTATTCCAAATGAAATTCTAAAAGTCGATAGTGGCGAAATTTTATTAACTTTTGTCTCCACCCTTCTAGGAACTCAAAAAAAAGCCCCTTAAAAATCCGAGCACTATAAACTTCGTTCCACCTTATTGTCTAATTGCACTCGACTATGAGTGACAGATGACGATTTGCGACCGGGGTAGGTAATCTGACAGAAAGTAAACTTTTTGCAAAAAAAAAAACTTGATATTCACCATTTGTTCATCTCTTTCCAGCTCAAGTAGACGAATGGGAGAGCCGCGCCCGCGCAGTCCTGCTGGACAGCACGCGCACCCCGCCGGCGGAGCCCGGCGCGCCGCACTACACCACGCTGGCGGAGCTCGACCTGCTGCTGGCTGACGGGGAGGAGATCGAGGCCGCGCTGCCGTCCTACCACGCGCTGCAGACCGCCGTGTCGCATGCCAAGGATTGGCTCAATAAGGTGATACAAACATACCTGCCATGTACGAATAGGCGGATATTACAAACCGAACGATGGTCATCCATACACGCCGACTTAGACAACTTATGTGCTGGAAGGTGAATCACCTAGCGAGTAGCTTTTTCTTCTTCGCTAAGTGAAACGGACGCTTCTAGAATTTTCGCATCCAACCGCACTGTGCGCTTGTAACCAGATGTAAAGTCACCAGGCTCTAAGCGCTAAGCAAGGCAACTGGCAGTGCGTAGGTAGCCTTAGAGGACTTCGCACCTGACCTTTCTGTCCCAATAAAGCAAATATCTTAGTCAGGTTTTTCTAGGGTTACAGCCATATTTCAAAACCTTTATTTTTCCTCTAAATTTCCGTTATTTAGCTAACATCTAACCATGTGTTCATTATGTTTCCTAGGTCGAAGAGATGCAGTCGAAGGAACTGTACCCATACATGCACAGCGTGGAGAACATAGTGCGTCGCGGCACACAGATACCTCTGTCGCTGTACGAGAAGGATCAGCTGGCGCAAGCGCTGCAGTCTGCGAGGGACTGGAAGCGCGGCGCCGCTGATATGTTTCTGAAGAGGGTAAGCAGAGATCTAAGCTTTGTGAGGTGTAGTAACTTGAAATGAACACATGTTCGGATATATTTGATTCGCAGTATTTGTAAAACAACAAAATTACCCTAAGCAATTATTAGATTATATTCGTCTTTCATTCGGTTAGTCTTTCAGCAAATTCCGTTTGGCGTTTCGTAACGTTGAATCGTGTGCCGAGTGGCTCGGTAGAACTACGCCGGCTCGGACTAAGCCGAGTTATTTTTCCGAACGTATATCTACAATCATATTCGATTTTCTTATCTAGCTGTACCGAATCATGGCGACTCTAACATAGCGTCGAGCATTCCTGACATTACTGTTCTTTTCATCAAGAAGAAGGTTGGGAAATACCAGTTTTTTAGAAGTCACGTCTTATGTAGTTTTACTAATATGCCTGAATCTTTTACAGAACTGGCCGTACTCCCTGCTGGAGGCGCTGTCCCCGCGCGGCGAGGCGGGCGAGGCGGGCGCGCGGCGGCGCGGGCGGGGCGCGGAGGGCGCGGCGGAGGCGGGGCTGTTCCTGCGCAACTTCAGCGAGGACTCCACGCCCACCGACATCGTGGCCGCCTTCAAGCACGCCGAGCTAAGGGAGCTGCAGCTGATCAAGGAGATGAGGTGACGAGCGCACGTCTCTGAATCTTATTAATGATTCAAGTCCTTTATTAAGAAGTCATTCAGAGGGTCAATAAAAAACAACTTAGAGTAGTAAATAAATGGCAATGAATGTAAACTATCAGATATTCTAAGTTAAATCTCGCACTCTTTGGTAATTGACGGCACATGAGTACTGTAAGGCTATTCTCGCGCTCAAGAAACGAACAATAGATGTAGGTAACGTGTCAATAAAACAGACAAAGATATTGCAATAGTTGATAGTTAACTGTTCGCACTGCCAGCAAGAAATCTCTTGCCGTGAAGTTTCAATTTAGGAAGAATTGTAATCAATGTAAACAGTTAAACACTCGTATGCCGCCTATACAGACACAATTAAAAAGTCATTGTGTCTCGTGTAGATCTACGTTCCGGCACACGAAAGGTTAAACGGGTCTGCTATTCTTGTATTATGTAACGGGCTGGTGTCTGCAACTCCACATCCAAAGCGCATATTTTACGTACAGGTGGGAAAATTATTCGATCCTAACGATAAATTGTTTTATTACAGAACTCGCAACATGCGAAAAGAGGTCCGCGCGCCAGTCTCAGCAGGCGTCACATTCTGCACGTGCCAGAAGCGACAGTACGGCGTGATGACGCAGTGCGAGCTGTGCAAGGACTGGTTCCATGGTAAGTCATCTCATCATCTACCTGCCTTTTCTCTATGGCGGGGTTTACTTCCAGTCTAACCAGATGCAAGTGAGTACCAGTATTTTACAAGGAACGAGTAGGCAGTCGCTGTAAAATATCAGCATCAGAAGTTCACAACACAGTTATTGGGTAACACGGTACCATTTGGTTGGACTAGTTATCAGCCATTCAGGCATCTGTTTACCCCTAAATGTTGCTCAGTGACTGCCACCGTCAATTCGCTATTTGTGCGAATTTCATCGTATAACTGTGATTAGAAAAACGTAAACGTATGGATTGCAATGAACCCATTATGTACACGAACGTGATGTTCTGTAGATACATTATGTTAAAACTAGTTTCACATCAATATCAATGCATAATTTCAAAAGTACTTAGTACATGAAATTATCTTAACCCTTATTTCCCCACAGCATCGTGCATAGCTGCCTCTAGAGAAGACCGCGAGGAGTCGCCGGACCGGGTTGAGGTTCCTTTCCCCAACACCGAGCCCAAGTTCCTATGTCCCGACTGTATGAGGACCAAGCGACCTCGCTTGGACCGGTTATTAGCGTTACTGGTAAGTGTATATTCTGGACATTTATTAACGGATTCACATGTAGTCGAACTTGGTGTTTTATGATGAGCGACAAATACCTACCCGAATTCAAATTCATTTATTTGTAAGAATATGGTACATTATATGGTCTTAAGTTTAATCAGTGGTCTCATCACATTCTGCCACGTGGTTTAACCAACCATAGGTTTGGTTTCCTCTATTGGGACACACATTTTGTTATTGTGATAAAAGTGAATGAGTATTAAAAAAAATGTTTCTTTGGGAAAGTTGTTTGTTATCATGAGTACAATCACGTGTTTGAGTATCGGTCACTAATTCCTTCTACCTTCCAGTCACCCTAAATAGATTTCTCTGATAATTATTATGTAAAGATTGACTTTACCGAGTTGAGACGCTCAACGAAGATGGGCTTTTCTGCTAAACACGGTCTGATATTTTTAAACTCTTTTTTACTAGTTAACAAATGTAAACTTGTGTCGTCCCCAGGTATGGCTCCAAAAGCTGCCGGTCCGTCTGGCGGAGGGCGAGGCGCTGCAGTGCGTGACGGAGCGCGCCATGGCGTGGCAGGACGCGGCGCGCGCGCTGCTGGCCAGCCCCGCGCTGGCCGCGCTGCCGCTGCACGACGACACGCTGCAGGCCAGCCGGGAGAAGGCCGACAAGCTCAACGCCGAGCTCAAGAAGGCCACTGGCCGCGCGCACGACTCGCGAGCTGCGCAGAATGCTAGGTAAGCGTCTACAACCTGGAATACCCTCACAACTAAATAGCCGTGACTAGGTTGATTTCCTATGCCTGTCCTGTTTTCTTTTCATACTAAATATATTTAATGTGTTTGTATTTTGTGTTAGATCATCAGCGAGTGTAGAGCACGCCTACAGCGCGACGCCGCGGTCACCGAGCACGCGGGTGGCGCCCGGACTGTTACAGAAACTAGAAGACTTGATGTTGGAGGGAGATTTATTAGAGGTAATGTGGAACGACAAAAAATACTTAGATTTCCGAATAAAACTATCATTAGGGTTTGTTTCACTCGTTCGACTTTCCCAGCCGGACTAGTGCGAGTGGGCAGTGGGCAGTGGGCGCGCTTCAACGCTTCGTGTACTGCGTTAAAGGGAGATCGTAACTTGGTGGCGTTTATAGCCAGTAGGTTTGGTAACTTCGCGTTGCTTGATGAATGCACGCGAAATTTAAATTATATTCTAAAATAAATTATACAGTTCGTAGTGTAATAAACTTGGTAACTTCGAATTTTATCATGTTGCAGGTTGCGCTCGGCGCGCGGATTTAGATGTTTTGTTGTCGGAACTTGATATAAATTATTGTTTTTTGTAGAAAGTTTTTTTTTCTTTTATTTATTGATAGGCTCACGTTTTATTGTAAGGCAATCCGGAATTCTGGGCAAATAGGGTAAATGTACCACTTGATAAATTCATGAATTTGTGAACCTTTTCGTTCGGTTCGAGAATAGCAAAGTAGATCGATTGAAAGTTTTGTTGTGTCCCCAGGTGCGGTTAGAAGAGCAGGTGCAGGTGTGGAGTGCCGTGGTGGCGTGTCGCGGGGCCGAGGGGCGCCGCGCCGCGCGACACGACGCGGGCCGCCGCAAGCGGCACACGCGCGCGCCCAGGCACCACCACCAGGTCAAGCGCACACGGACACGGCACCATCACGGTACGTACTAAACACATCCTTAAGGCCTCCACTGCACCTAAGCGGACACCACGGGACATGTGCGAAACGAAGGGGAGAGGACATGCTTAAGAGCTATATCCACCAAAGATGTGCGGAGTGCTAGTAACAATATATTTTTTAATCTTGTTTACAGTTGCACCAGTCGTCAAACCAACGCTCAAACGAGGCACAGCTACCACTACAAACTATTTAAATCGAAAACAGGTATGTATTGATTAAACACATCTACATATTTTTACATATTTAATATACTTACATAATTAAATACATTATTAAAGTATTGGTATAACACCTATGTTATATCTCTCTTAACTGTATGCGTCTAACATGTTTCCACAGATGTTACTCTCAGAAGCCCTATGGAAGGCTGCAGTTAAACGAAATCACTGTCTTTTATTCTGTGACATAAACTTTCCCGTGTTTAAATTCTTCTTCTTCACGAATCTACGACTCAGATTTGCCCCGGAAAAATACATAGCGACCTGAACAGCTCGATCGTTGGCCTCATTAAAATCCTGGAAGATGCAGTTAGTTGTGCACGACGGTCAAGAAAGTGTTTCACTCGTAATTAACTTGCTAATTGTTTCCACAGGGAATGTCATCAGGCTCAGGACTGATGATGCGCAAACACTACATGGCTCGACAAGAGAGGCGCAAACGCGGCCTCGCGCCCACCACGCGCGGCAAGCATCCCCGGCAAACCAGGATGGGTAAGTTGAACATTATACGCCGTAAAACATTACAATTTTAAACTAGTGTGTCGACTTAACTTACTTGAGTCATTATTATTTTATTTTTTACTTATCAAAAGTATGTAATAAAAAGCTCAAAGCTTGGGTGTCCTATGAAAGCGATGCCTTTATGTAGCAGCCACAAAGAGACAGCTGCCATGAAAATCATAATTTTTACCAGCGTTTGGAGATTAGTATGTCATAAAAAAATCTCAATCTATTTGGACGTTGGTCATGATATTATAACTTCCTACAGCTTTCTTAAAGATCATAACTCACTTTACCGGCGGCATGCGGCACCATTTCCGGCGACTTCTAACCTGGCGGGCTATGTGCGGCGCAATCATCAGTTGGCTCCCGGCCGGCCGAGCTGGTGTGCAGCCCAATAATGGCATGGATAAAGGCATACCCACGGCAAAAACCCGCTGAGTGTGCTGCCAAAATAGCCTTCAGAAAAACAGCTTAGCTTGACCCTTTTCCCCTTTCTGCCCTTGTTCAATGTTACTTGAGCTCGGTGCACATTTTTTTTGTGAATCACCTCGTCTCTTCTATTTTTCCACAAGTTGGTATACTATGAAGTAAAACGATTATTTTGTTCTGCCCCAGGTCAGCGCTCAGCAGCGAGCAGTTCCGGCACGGGTCGCGGCGGCGCCACCACCAGCACTCAGCAGCGACGCAGCAGTTCATCGTCTGCATCTTCAGCCGAGGATGAAGAGGACTGCGCCGCTAACAACTGTCTTAGACCAACTGGTATGTATTGCATTCTATTGCTCTGGCAATACAATAAGTTACTGTGACATCGTCATTGGTTGTAAATCTGTTAACGTCATTTGATATTTTTAAATAACTTGACCTAAGTAGTTATAATGAATGTGTTTCCCAAAAAGCACAAACTACTTCAACATCAAAACAGGAACATGCTAACTATGTAGATATCTTTATGATGCAAATAGACTGCGGCCAAAATACGTCGGATAAGTATATCCTCAAATTACAGTGTCATCCCGTATCCATACTAATTAACTGAAAGTTACTCGTAGTCTGTCGAATAACTTTATTCCCGTCACTAATTCCCGTGGGATAAGTTCCGACTTCCACATGGGCGAAGTCGCGGGCAAAAGCGTCTCAAAATATGTGAGAGTCGTCGATCGACCTAAGCATGCTAGTACCCATGTATTGACCCTCATATTTCAAAAAATCATAAACATTCATAACCAATCTTCTCTTACATCAACAGGCAAAGTAGACTGGGTCCAATGCGACGGCGGCTGCGATCAATGGTTCCACATGCACTGCGTCGGGTTATCACGAGGCGCGCTACGGGAAGACGACGACTACGTCTGCGGGACGTGTGCGCAACGCTCCAGGGACTAAGCACACCCACACGTCGCAAGACTCAGGAACACTCGTTAATGGGTTCTGTGCATCTATTAATAGCTTCTATGCGCCCATTAACCGGTAAAAACGGGTGCTATACTACCATGAACGGGTCCAATGCACCCATTAACGGGTTCTATGCAATCGTTAACGGGTCTATGCACCCATTAACGGACTCTATAGACCCATTAACGGGTTCTATGCACTCGTTAACGGGTCTATGCACCCACAAACTCGGGGCCTTGCACCAGCCTTCTGAACAAGTGATACGGACATTTTGTTATGTAGTTGATCGTCAGTGATTATTGAATATTGTGTTTCTATGACGTTGTAACTGGTTGAATTTTAACATGAAGTATAAATTAATGGGTTATAAGTAATATTGTTGAAGTTGACTCAGTTGTTGTAACTAAAAAGTTGGGAAAACGTTCGTATTTTAGAATACAATAACACTTTTACAAAATGAAACTTGGTAGAAATGAATAATTAACTTAAATGAATGAAAGAAATACCAATATTAGTTAGAATAATGAAAAAACCAAGTTTAAAAAAGTTTTCATTGTATTTTAAAATCCTAGCTCTTTCACAACTTTTTGAAAACGCAAATACATAATATATGAATATGTCCATAACAAAGATAAATAAATTAAATATTGACGTTCAGAATATTTCTGATAAAAGATAAAACTGAAAATATCGAACATTGTTGGTTGGTACACTTAGGGTAGAACAGGGAGTTTCGAGCGAATGTGATACTTCTTTTGCTGAAAATGGCTTTCAATGGCTGTTCCCTGCAGTACCTGGAACAGGCATCAATCACGGCCTTAGACAGTCAACAACGATAGACCCCATCGATTCGGGATATATTGTTGTACGTATCTCGTAGCACGCAAGGCAGACTAGCTAAAGCAAAGCTGTTCCACGTAATAATAACTTTATCTTTCGAGCTTAAAAATACTGTGCTATAAAAATATCAAGAGCACAGCGTAATACAAGACCAAGACCCAGAGAACACGCAATGACTGATACGGTATAGAAAGACATGTGACTAAGTTTAATGCTGGTATATGAAAGTACAGTGTCATTTTCGCTCGACTCTCCAGTTAACAAAAGGGTAGAGAGACAAACGTGCACTTGCTTTAGATGCAATCAAATTTGAAGCTTATCGCAAAGCTAAACGATTGTTTTTACAACGGAAACGTTCTCATGAATTTGCTAAACGCAAAGCATTTAAGATGAAGTAGTACAGGCCAGTTATTTTGCGATGATAGAGGGGATAGCACGAGAAAGCTATGCGTTAGAAAGAGAGGGAACGATGCCTGTCATGGCCGCCATCACAAATGATTGAATCTGTTATTTAATTAAAGTATTTTTGAAATTATCTCAATGTAGTACAATGGTTTTAAATCAATTCAAGGCAACGATTTCTTATGACACAAAAACTTATTGTACTATAATTGCATTTTATGGTAGCTTAGCCAAGTCAGATGCTAATGGGTGGCATAAAAACTCTGACACCAAGTTAGGCACTAACCAAACGATTAAGAAGAAGATGGCAGCAACTTGCAAAGAATATTTGACAGATAAGTGTCACATTTATAGAGCAGTGGTATAGGCCCCGACTTCCAAGTTATACAGGGTGTAAACAGGCCCTTCACGAAGCCGTCAATGACTATATGTATGACTCAATGTAACGCACTCAAAACATTCTTATTATTATTCTTATTCTTTATTGCACACAAAACAACAAAAATATACATAAAAATTGCAATAACATAGCTTATGTACAATGGCGAGCTGTAAAACATTGTGCTGATTATCAAATTTTATGTAAAAAAAAAAACCTGTAAAAGTTGGAACTTTGACCCCTAATACTTCCGTAACTAGGAGGCTCCCAGCTATGGTATAGAACAAAAAAAAAATCCAATGAAGATTAGAACAAGTACCTTTCGGTTTCGTTAAGGGTATTTTTACACCCATTAGATCATGGGTTTAAACCCAGATAGATACTTTACTCAGTGCTATTTATTTCATCACCACTGCTCGAAAACGGTGAAGGAAAACTTCGTGAGGAAACTGGCATTTCTAAGAACTAAAAATTAAAACACATGGACCGGGATTTCCCGTTTTGTTACTACTGAACCGGAACAGGTTTTGCATGCCCTAATGACGGCCCACTCCTCGCTAAGAGGAGGCCTGGTTCCCAACGTTGGGAATGTTATAACCTGATGATGCTAAATGTCAAATTCAGTGCATTGTTTATTGTGTCATAACAAATACATGCCCAGTAGCTCAAATTTAATGATTCAATGTTTAAATAGATTATAATTCAATTATAACTGTTGTTCAAATATAAATGTTTTCGCCATATTGTCGCTGGATTAGTTGTCTCGATACATGGACGGTAGCGATAGATGTCTGTAGTGATACCCAACCCCCCTCCCTGGCGTTAAAGGGGGAATAGTTACTGTAGAGTGGATGTGTGTATTATCGATGTGTCTTAGATTATGGTGCCCTAGATGTAGTGAAATCTATTGAAGTCTCGTAAAAATAAAATGCAGACTTTCGGGGGCATGTGACTGGCTTTGAGGTCACGCCGCAAGTAAACATGACATCAGCAGTAACGAAGAAAGTTATAGGACTTTCATCCATAACATAACCCTAACCAGAGCATCAGAAGCTCAAAATAAGTACCCACTTGTTTTAAGATACTGATGGTTTTGTTGGGAATAACCAGAAGGCGTTTCTGCGTAAAAGACAAACCGCATTTTGTTGTACTAGTGGCAAATAAACCAGATCTGTGCTAGCTAGATCCAAACTCTGAAAACGCTTTCAATGATCACGTGGAAAAATTCTTGGAAATTTATTTCCAGGTTTATGCAAAATAGCATTATGTTAACAACAAGTAGATTTTATCATGATGTTAGCCACCCCTACAGTAACTATTCCCGCTTTTAATTAAATATTGATGTTAAACCAATGTTGTTGTTAAAGATATTAGCAAAATATACATGTCTCTCTCTCTCCTCACCTGGTTGGTATCTTCCGAGCGCGAAACGAGCGGGATACGTAGAGTTTTATTATTTTTATAACAACGTGACAAATAATTAAGGAATCGGGACTGGGAAACTTGTAAAATTATGTATAAATATTGTATTATAAAGGACTAGCTGTAAATGTACGGAGATATTCGGTAAACTGAGTGGTCGGATGTAAAGATTTAAATAAATTAGTGAGTTTTGTAAGTTTGTCTAGTCCTCAGTGGTTTGTTTTGGTATAGATTCTTATGCGATGGAACCATAATATTGAAGTATCTTTCTATATGCCGCGCAAGAGTTGAAATTAGTGCCAAAATACTACATGGCATATAAATAACATAAACTCGGTAAAGGCGCATGAAACATCATAGTCGTCGTCCGCATTAGTTTTTATACCAAATTAATTCCATTTCACAGTAAACATATATTTCAAACATTTTCCAGTCCTGTCAATGTTAATATTGAATGTAGCCAAATATTTTGAGATTTAATTTACTAATTTTGTATTTTATTTACTTTGCTATGTCGTTGAAAATTAGTAAATCTTATTTCTTTTTATTATTTAATTTAATAATCTACTTTTAATTATATTAATAGTATAATTCTAATCTTTTGATTTTTTAAAGTTTTTAAACAAAATCTTTTTACAATTTTATTTTAGTTTGGCAACATTCATGTTAATATTACAAGAATGCTACGAGATGACAAGGTCTTGGGTTAGACGAAAAAATTTTGTAAATATTTTTTAAAAAAACGTTAGCGAAAAAGTTTTTAATGTAATGGAAATTTTTGCAAGAAACTGATAGTGTAAGTAGTAGGTGTGTGTGAGGAGTGTGTTTGTGTGTGGAGTGTACGGCACTGTCGTCGAGCTATCGTAAATCACTACAACTGAACCATACGTCCCAACTGAAGGAGCATTAACTCGCCCGCAGTGCCGAAAATGTCGAAATTTTCTAATAATATTTGTGTAGACAGAATTTACAGCATAAAAATAAAGAATTTCAAGTATTACCGAGCTGAATAGTTACATTCACTTTTCTATAACATTTTACACTGTTACTCTAAACATTATTAAGTTTATGTAAGATAATCGTGGTTACTCTGTAATTATATTACTCTGTGTATTTCGAGTAAACCTTTTACATCGATCAACATAAAATTGTAAATTATTCTTCATTTGACTTAGTTCTGCAATAGTTTTGCTATGTTAAAAGACACACACACAACACAATACTAGAAAAGGTACTTACGAAGAGATTTTTCAGGAAATAGCGGCAATTCTTTATGTTGATACGGAAGTGAGAATTCTATCATTAAAATTTGTTCACCGTTAGCTTGAGTTCCCAGACCAATTAGTAAACTACGTGTAACTGCTTCTTATTGGTCGAAAGCGTTTATCATATTGTACATAATGTTTAAATGTAGTTCGATGTATGTATATTGAGGCGTCGACGCCGTAACTGTTAGAGTAATGTTGTAAGAGCTTGCGACCTCGTCGCCTAACCATTTGTAAGGAAATGTTAAAGACGACTCGTATCTCACGGCCGAGCCACGCACCTCACCGTACGGAAGTAAAGTTGTGAAGTGTGAGTTGACTTTAAAACGACATATTTTTACAGATATTAAAAATGTCTTCGGAGAATTTTGAGGTATTTTAAGTATTTTTGACTGAGTTAGTATCTGTTCTAATATGTTTCAATGGAGAATATTTATGCACTGGCCTTTCTTTCGTGAATCATTGTTTATATAATAGTTTATAATAAGACGATTAAATAAAGCTAATACCTTACCAGTTATTCTTTTTCTATTCCATTTTTTTTGGAGCTGTACGGACCAATTTTATTTTCTTCCCTTCCGTGATATTAAAAACATAATTGGACATAAAATATAGTTATGAAAACCGGTCTTAAAATAAATGCGACCCTCGACATTCCTTGTTAAAGTAAATTAAACTAAGTGCTATGCTATTCTATAAAGAAATCTGGGTCTGAAATAATGCATGTTTGAAAACTTCGTCAAAAGAATAAGGAGTCTTTGCTCTTTCTGATTCGAATAGGCAACACAATAATATAAAAAAGTCGGGTCGAACCTAATCCAAATATTTCTAATAGCGCTTAGCACTAGAGATTCCTCTGGTTTCTATAAGCTCATTTCAATACAATTTGGTATCATAATATCGCATGAACAGCAGATTTTATAAAAAAAATTCTTATCAATGCCAAAAGACATAGGGTCATTTATTAATTCTTTTTTTTTTGTCAACACCATGGAAAATTTGGAGGTCTTAAAATTTCTAAAGTGTGAAGTCCTGGTAAGGTATTTATCTTATTGATTTATGTAGCAAAGACCGCTATAATTATACTGAAAACAATACATTATTAACTATGCTTTTATGTAGGTACTGGTACATATGCACAACTCTGCATTGCTGATTTAATTACTCAATTATGATTGAAAATTAATTCTCATTTAATATAATTTATTGGTTAATAGGAAATAATAAATAATAAAATAAATAATAAATTCATTGATTCATCTTCATTTCATTATGTTAAGATGTAATATAAAAATTAAATTCATATGTCGATATCTTTAACATAAATTAAATTATTATATTTTCAATCAAATTATTTGATTTTTTCTGTAAAATATTATCTTTAATTTATTTTAAAAATTAAGTATTTTTCTACTCACCTTGCACAGTCATTTTGCCTCAAACTTTGGATTATTGCCAAAGTCACAGTGAAATTTATTCTTAAAGCACTAAGGTTCAATTTGGTTTGCTATCACTGACAAGTCTGTCAAAACTACTATGATCTTTATTGTTCTACAAATAAGATTTCTTTGGGATTGCACCTGTCAAAGGTAAAATAACTGAAAGGGCTGTAATTATAAGATGCTGAGTTGTGTCATGTGACCATGCTGCTATACCAGTATGACAAATTGTAAGCCAATATAAAATCTATCGCTTAGTAGACAAGATTTATATTTGTTAGGAGACGGCTGTCGCCGCCAGCCATTTAGCGCTAAGTCTCAACCGTTATATTTAGTTATATTAACGTTTGGATTGTTGCTAGTTTTAATTGACGAGGTGTAATTGGTTTGACTACAGCATATGAGCACTACAACCATATGTGTCACAAATTAGGTTTTTTATGATGCCTGCTTTCACAAACGTTAAAAAAAACGAAATGCCTAAATATTGTTGTACTGTTGGAATGTCAACTTGACGCTGGACCGAGCGCTTATAATCCAACAGATCGTTTTATATAGGCTTTTGTCCTGTATTTTAATCAACAATATTTTACTGTAGTGCCTTGCTATTTCTTACAAGTTGGGTGATTACATGCAAACATTTGTTTTAGTAGTGTTCTGTCGCTCATATGTTGGAGGCGAGCAAATTAAAACTATGTTTTAAACAGAAATATTAAAAAAATCACAATCTAACTTGTGTGTTTCAAAGTTTCAACCAATTCGCTCCTAGCACTACTATATAAAACAAAATGTTTGTAAGCCTTAATGCTATCAAACTCATACAAAATTAAGTCAAACTAAATGCACCAATGATATGGCTGTTATACAAACTCGAGTTGTGTTGATCTCTGCAGCCTTCGTCCGATCTGATGTTATGTTACTATTATGTATTTATGTATGCCGCCGACACCTGCGCACGCGACGGTTTCCTCAATAGTAGGGATTGGCCAATAGTAACGCTTGGTTTTAAAGTTATTGTTGTGGAGTGCTTATAGAATTAATTAATTTCTTATTAAATATTTTAATTGTTTATTTAAGAATTTGTATTATGATTGCGAATGAAGTAGAAAATACGACTTCGTTGATTTAATTTGGTAGTTTCGAACACTTTTTCAAATAAACTGCAAGCAGTGCTGCAAGTGCCAAATTGACTCAACCAAGTCAACAATCAATACTTTTTATAGTTCAATATTTCAAAACTAACCTGCTATTGGATGATACCGTCGACTCGTGCGCAACCATATTGTACAGATATATTTAGTTAAGTGAAAGTCTACGTTTGTCCAACCATACCGGAGGCTCGTACTATACCTGATAGTATTCTAGTGTAAAATTAATGGTTTAAATGTAAATGAATGGATGCCAGCCCGTATCGTTGGACAGATCGACATATTGTGTACCAAATAAATATAGAAAATTATAGAAAAACATGTATTTTCATTTCACTTTTCCTCGTTGGTCTGATGGTTGCATGAGCTACTACTGAGCATGAGATCCTGGGTTCCATTCCCAGGTCGGGCAAGGTGGCCACGAAGTCTAGATTTTTACCCAGTTGATGGCTGTAGATTCGCACCCTATTACATGAGACTTAAGCATAACTGGCGAATCTGGGTGTTAGATACCTACTCCCCCGCCTGAGGCCCGGACTCCAAAGAGGAGCGAAGAGGAGATGTGCAAGATTTGACCGATCGCAGGAGGAATAAAAGACACGGATGTATATTTCAAGCAATGTGTTTGATCGGTTTCCGCACGTCTACGCTCCGCTCCGCCCTTCTCTCTGCCGCGCTCGTCTCCGCTTCGGTGGAGTCCGAGCTTAAACCATCTGGAGTAAAGGCATGATGACATGTTAATTTCAGTTTTTCACCAGGCAGCGCCTATCTTCGGAAATACGTACGCTCGATCATCATATTTAATGAGTGCAGGGCAGAAAGCGGCCGTAAGCAAAAGCCCTGTCAGATAAAAAAACCGGACAAGTGCGGGTTCGACTAACACTATAGGCAAAGAACTATTTTTTGTATTTTTTAATTTGTTTTTTCATTTTCTAATTTACCCCCTAAAAGTGGTCCCCATGTTTAAAATAAATTTATTTAGTTACTTACATATGTACCAAATTTCAGCTCAAATCACCAGTAGTTTCGGAGTAAATTGGCTGGGACAGACGGACAGATCGACAGACAAACACGCGATTCGTCCTATAAGAGTTCCGTTTTTTCCTTTTGCGGTACGGAACCCTAAAAAACATACAAACGCACAATACTAGGTGAACTACAGAAAAACGTAAAAATAAAATGTATATCTCTGTAGGGGGTTACGCTGCGGCGCAACGTTCGTCTGATTTAGGTACTGAAGCGCATATATTTTCTGGCTTAACTGATTACGGGGTGGAAAAATTATATGTGGGGGAGGGGGGGGGCTCAGAATGATGTACTGAATACGTAGTAACTGGTAACCGTTTTCGCGTCGGTGTATTCCACCCCGTATAGTCACAAAACATGTAGAAACGGGGTAGGTATATTATTCAGATGGGATTTCAAGGGGAAATTCGTTGAATCCTGTTTATAATTTCATAAATCAAATTACTAACTCATCAATCATTGCTATCATATAATCAACAATTAGCCTAATAATCCGGTAATACTCGTACGTGGATGATAACGCTACAGTTACCCAATTTTGTACCTCCTACCCTTCGCGGTCACGTGACGACGGCAGAATGAGCAAAGGCGTCGCCAGCTTTTGGGCTGGGAGGAGGGGCAGAAAGATGAGGTAAAAAAAGATTAGATAGATTTTCTATACATATAGCAGTTACTATAGTCTAGGAACTAAAAGAAAATGTAAAGTCTCTACTCCCAAAAAGTTAGCTATTCACAAGTACCCCCGAGAGGTTAGAATTATTTTGACCCTACATACAGAAGTTACTTGGTCGACGTACAGACTAAGTCAAGATTCAAGAGGAAATAGGCTTCAAGAGCGAGCGAAGCGAGCTCAACATTTTTTTACACTGCCTTGGACAGATTAGAATTGTTTCGATCCTTCATACAGGAGTTCCTTGGTGGACTTTAAGACAAAGTCAAGATTCAAGAGAAAGTAATCTGCAAGAGCGAGCGAAGTGAGCTCAAAAATGTTAAAACTTTCTTTGACAGGTTACAATTGTTTCGACCCTTCACATAAGTTTTTTTTTTATCGACTTATGCATAAAAGCTTTACACTTGAGAGTAAGTAGGATGCAAGAGCGAGCGAAGCGAGCTCGAAAATTTTAGCACCCCGCCTCGGATGGGTAACAGATAATTTTAGCATCCCAGATAGTCTCAATTTTCTTTTTACCATAAATACAGATATAAAAAAAGGTAGGCGGTAGGATAGAAGAATGCTTGTATCTAGAAAATACGGGGCGGCAGCCCGGAATATACGTGAGGCTTGAGGAAAATGATCCACTTCTTGGTTGTCCTTGTTTTTTCAACATAGTCCCAATGACTTTAATAATTACATAATCTGATAACTATGACCTGACGCTGCCGCCTGGTTCCTCTGCCGCCCCCTGAAACGCGCCGCCCGGGGCCATGGCCCCCCCAGCCCCCCCCACGCTACGCCACTGCCACTAGTCTTACCGTTACCACCAAGGGCCAAGGAGTATCGTATTACCCAGTTAAGTAAGATAGACAGTCCGTCCATGGAAATTTTAGTAGGTATTCAACTGCATCCGGTGGGACAAGAAACCTACCCGAAAATGGTAAGGAAAAGGCTACACACAATCTGCGCAACATATAGAAGGAAAAAACACAACATCTAAAAAGTATTAAACGCCGATACGATCTAGTTTTAGTCAACAAAACAAGTAAAGTACACACTTAAAGGTGTCAATCGATTGCAAATCGCTTATCTGATACTATAACTGTTATCAGTGATAAGATAACTGCTCTCCTTTGTCTTGTTGACTTTGATGATTTGCTAAACAAGTAGGTAATCATTGTGGGTAAATGTTGAACATAAATAGAATTATACGGATGTAGATAGGGATTTAGTTTCATTCTATGAAAGAGCGACGATGGCCAACGGTTACGATGTTGGACTTGGTGCTGACGAGCGAGAGGTAGTCGGTAGTCGTTGCAGTATCCAAGCGAATCTCCACAACGAGCTTTAGTTAAGTAGAGCCTCAGAAATTGATCATTACCGAGGTTTGGAAAAATACCCTTAAGTCAGTAGGTATAAGTAGGATTATTAAAATCCATTTTTTTATTTTTTTTATGATTTTCTTCCACCAAGCCTTTTCAGCCTTCTGCACTCTACTTTTGTCAAAATAAGTAAATGTTTCAATGAAGTGGCTCTTCACTTATGTACCTTGCTGTTTATACATAGCTAGGTATGAGCGACCTTGTGGTTCGTAATTAATAAGAGACGTAAATTAGCTTCTGCTGAACAACATCCGTACCTACTTGAGGACACTCGTAGACAATAATAGGCACAGGTAGGTATCACGGACCTACCTAGGAATACCTACTCGATACCTAGGTTGCTCTGAAATCAGGCATCACCAAAGAGATTTAAAAGACTTCTAGAGTGGACATTGGGAACATTTACAATGACATACAACAATATTAATCCCGAACATTTTCGATTTTGACACACGAATGCTTCCTGACAAGCGGGCGAATGACACAAGACAGAACGATTTGTTGGATTACGATTTTATTCGTCTTATCCCGTCTATCGCTCGTAAATATTTGAATGTCTTTGGGCATCACATATTTTCTAATCCCGATTTGCTACAATTTATGGGATCGTTACTTGTCTAGATCTAGACACTTTAGAGCAGAGGTGGAGGTGCTAAACCTTTTAAGCCAGGCCTGCCTTTGTGAATGTGTTGACGATTGTGTCTCCGTGTTAAGGAGCTGCCAACATTCCAAGAATGACGTTAGGTACCTATCTATTAAAATAATCGCTTTGAACTGTTGAACTAGCGTCCTGAGATTTCTCTAGGGGTTAATCGATTGTTGTCTGGCAGGTAGGTGAAAATGATTAAGGAAATTAATCGTTTTTCCTATCTCATAATCAGCTAGTAATTGATTGTTGGCATGACGTCTTGGCGATAAATTAATAAGTACACAAGCAATGATTGATCTTCAACACGCTTGTAGCAGGGGGTCTATCAAATGAAAAAATCAAACATACTCATTAATCTTATATTTATGAACACAATTACAAATTGGACACCACACGACAGCGTGCTCTTACATAAAACTTATCGTTACAGTAAAAATTGTACTATTGTAGATAACTTATCAACATAATATCTCTCCAAATCTTCGCGAAAGCGTAAAACAATTGTCGATTATCTTGATAGCCTATAAGCTAATGTAACAGAGGCGTACTGAGCCTCCGCTCAGACATTTTCCTCTTATAAGTGAGGACAGGGCAGGATTGGAACACCATCCGCTCTTCAATCTCCTGAGGAGCCAGAGGCCTGCCTCTGAACTCATCTTCGATTTGCTGCAGGGTCTTCCCTTTCGTCTCCGGTAGAAGAAGTGAGATTACCAGTAAACAGTAAGTGAGAAGACCAGCGTAGATACAGTACGTTCCGTATATGCCAATGCTTTCAACTAATCCTAAGAATGTTTTAAGAACTATGAAGAAGGAAGCTGACATTGTCGCTAAACTGATGCTTCCTCCGACGCTTCTGTATTCTAGAGGGAATACTTCGCCACCAATCACGTTTGGTAACGGCAGCATGCCTGTAGCTACTGTGAAGAACTGTAGATTGATGAGCAGTGCTGGGATCCACACGGCATCGTATGTCAACAAGCCCTCCTTCTTCATATAAGTGTAAGAGGCGATAGCTAGCTGACTGAAGACGCAGAGACCACCAGTGAGGAACATCATGGTTCTTCTCTTGAACCTGTTAATTAGGAATACTGCTACAGTATTAGAGATAAACCTCTGTGTGTCCAGGAAGATCATCCAGAAGTGTGGGTTGACATTAGGACCCATGATTAAAGTGATGATAGTAGTGGAGTAAGCAGCCATCGTGGTACCTCCAGCAAACTGCACCATGACATAAGCGTGGATCATAATAATGATGGGTTTGTAGAATTCTGGCTTTTGAACCGTTGCCATTGCGTCCTTCACGCGATTGGGTTTCATTCCAAGCTTCTGCTCTTGTTTCGCTTTTTCGAAGACCATTCGTGCGTGGATCATTTCGTCTAGTTCGTTGTCTTCTTCTTCTCCCCGCAGCCAGTGGAAGACTTCTCGGCATTTTTCGTACTTTCCCCTGGTGACGAGCCAGCTGGGTGACTCAGGGGAGTATAGCGTCATGACGAGACTGAAGAATGAGAAGAACACGCAGACCAGTGCAGTCCTCTGCCAGCTGAGGAGGGATCCCAGGACATGTACGAAGAGTATGCCAAAGGCTTGTGTCAAGGAGACGGTGGTGAGAAATGCTCCTCTGTTCTTAGGGCTGGCGTACTCTCCGATGAGGATGGAACGTAGAGGAGAGAGCATGCCGATAGAGAGACCTTGGAGTATCCTCCCGATGAGTAGCGGCTGGAAAAAACATAATTTAAAAGGTTTCGATTTTGATATCCCGGAATTTTTAGTTTTAGATAGTTGCTTCATAGCATGAAATAAAACTAAGTGGTATGTCAGTCTTATAATTCGTGCTTACCTCATAACTAGTCGCCATCATAGTGGTAAACCAACCGATGAGGACTGGCATGGTGACAGCTAGATGAGCAATTCTTCTGCCAAACCGCTCCATGATAGGTGGCGTGATGAAACTACCCAGTAACTGGGTCACTCCTAATACTGATGCTGTAAAAGAAGATAATGTTTAGGTATAACATTAAAAAAAACTACTTTTATAATGTAACTGAGAGTCACAAGCACAAAAGGCCTAAGGCGCGAATTACACAGAAACGGTGTAAGGCGTAAGGCGCAATTTATTAGGAAACGAAAGAACGGCGTGCCTGTCCCGCGTCGCTTGAGTGTAATTCACGACACGTCGCCTACGTACATTTTGTATGAAAACGTTTTTAAGCGGCATCATGCCTGCGTCGCGCCTTCGCCGTACGCCGTTTCTGTGTAATTCGCGCCTAAGGAAGTACATCAAGGCAATAGATGAATTGGGGTATATAACAAGGCCGACCCCAATTCAATGAAAAATAATAAAGTTGCTGCATACTACGTTTTGGTTACAGCGTTCCATTATTAACCACATTATTTCCACCTATTAACTCTGACGTAGTGGAATAAAACAATATATTCCTGGAGTCGTGGGGAGTCCATTGCGCCACTTTATCGCACCGTAAATATGGCATAGAATGAGTACCATTGCACTCTGTGGTCTTCACCAGTGGTCACAAAGTTCTTACACCAAGTTTTAACAAAGAATAACCTACTTTTGGGATCAGCAGTTTTGAGTTAATAGTCTTACCTAGCCATGATGCGGCAGTCTTGGTCATGGGGATCTCGGAGTTGGGCACGAGCAGCTGCGGCAGTAAGATGGCGGGATAGCCGATGACGCAGCCGTGCCCGATGATGTTGCTGCCCACTGCCGCCGTCACGAAACACTGCGGAGGGAGTTCTGTTAGTCCTGCTTTAAGGGAAGGTTGAGAGGAACTAGTGCCTGTTTTCATTGACACTGCGCGATGGAGTGCACTGGTGGAGTACGACTCAGAGTAATTTCTAGCTATTAGTATTTTTTCTCAATATTATTGGATTTTCATTTATGCATGTTTGATTAAGTATAAGCTTCAAAAGGCAGGTCTTTCGGTCTTGATTTTCATCTCTAGTCTTTAAAAAACCAAATAAGTATACGAGTAGAATAGTTGGTCAGTGGGTCGTCTTAGGGCTGGATTTGTAGGAGTTGGAGTATACGCTTAGGGGCACTATGAGTAGCAATGAAAATGAAAAAAAAATTTTTGATTGAAAAAAAAATTTTTGGGACTTAGAAAAAATTTCGGATTTCCAAAATTTGGTCAGTGGATACGAAACGGGACACTATGAAAAAGTCGACGAAGCCCCGCTACGTGGGGCTCTTATTTCTGTCTGCAGTGTTTAAAGTAACCTATCCTAACCTAACGTCGGGGCGCCCCAAGTCCCGAGCTCACTTCGCTCGCTCTTGCATCTAACACTTTTTCGGCTAAAAATTTCTGTCTTTTTTCCTCAATGCCCCGTTATGTACACTCCAACCGAAAATTTTTCTAAGTCCCCGTTCCATAGCGTCCCTAAGGCTACACTCCAACCAAATAGTTAATTGTGTAGACGAAATATTAGCTTGACAACGAGTTCGAGGGGGGCAAAGCTAACTTGCTTTGGCCAGTCAAGCCAAGGTTCATACAAACGTTCGTTCAAAAAAATACCTACATAGCAATTCGGTATATAATATAACAGCATGAAAGATTTTTTGTTTGTTTGTTTTGTTTTGTTATTTTATTATTTATCTTTCTTTCCTTTAAATATAAGCGATACAGGTGCCTTAGTTTCAATTAGTATAAGGTCAATCCTATTATAACTATATTAAAATAATAAAAAATAAAATAAATTTTATTTCAATTCATCAAAAATTAAATAAATAACTTACTTGTCTCCAAAACGGTGAAAGTCTTCCCTTCCCCATCTTCTAAAATCACTTTCAACACAATCCCATTAAAATAAACACATTAAACTAAACACACTTCAGTTAACTAAAAAATAAACTCTAATTTAACGTTAAAATTAGTATCACAATATAAAAATATCAGCACATTTTTATGAGGATTTGCTTAAAAAACCGCAATTATAACGAAAGCCGTGTATTATCCGATTACAAGTACCATGTTTACGACAATGACAATAAAATGTGAAATAAAGTTTGTTTATCATTTTAACTGCACTCAAGGGATTATGGAAATATCGATATCTAAGGGCAGATCCGCACTGTCACAATTACACTGGTCCACTGACAAACGGTCCATTGCATTGCTTTAATATCATTTTAGATTATGATAAATATTATACTATGATCGATGGATACTGTGTCACCGAATTGAGATATTAAAACTAATTATGATAGTGAGTCTTATGTCTTAATTGCGTATTACTGGCTTGTCAATACACTTGTATTGTAATATTTGCACGTGTGCCAAAAGATTATTTAATTATTCATTGCAAGTCTTCTATTATAATACTTAGATTTACTCATAGTATTTTTGCACTTGGAACTCAGTGATGTGTGATGATATTAAATACATAGAAACAGCGTTTATCTCAACGTTTATTTTGTAAGGTAATTCAGGTATTTGTAGGAAGTATCTTTATGTGGTTTTGTCTGTATAATATATACGGCACATTTTCAGAGTAATCAGATGTAAGTAGAGTGGAACAAGCTTTAACAATGTTCTGAGTGTGGCGAGGCTTAAGGTCAATGAGAGGAGACAACGAGTGGAGCCAAAATTAAATGTTGATGATAGTCACCATAATGTCAGACCATCAACCCCATGTGTAATAATACACTTTTCAATCGTAATCCGAAAGATCTCAAAGGAAATTCGCAATCCATTGCTACAAATGTTTAATTAATTTGTTTCCTCGACAATGTAAAAAACGCAACGAATGTTTTTGAATTGTCAAAATGAACTGCATTGGAAATCGACTACGCACTTCTTCTTCTTTGCGTGTCGATAGACTCCAATAATACCCGACCAGTATATTGCCACCTGCACAGCTCTGTCGTTTGCTTTGTTTAAATCCTGGAAGGTGCAGGTGGCTGTGCAGGATGGGCAAGAAAGTAGGTGGGGCATATCCTGCAGAGGGGCTCCACACTGACTGACATTGTGTTTGGGATAGGTCAATGATACCCCATATGGCCAGATTATTTCTACAGCGGCCAACCTGGGCCCGCAAACGGTTAAGTGATTTCCAGATTGGCCACTGCAGTTCCTGTCCAGGAGGAAGATGTTCTGCTGGATTGATGAAGTGAGATGGGTTGGGATTTCTTTTCCTCCACAATTCGCATCTTTCATCTGGCGCACTGTCCTCTGAGGAAATCGTGTGTCTCACGAAGCTTTTACTACGCACTACCCCACAGAACATGAGTCCAATTCCTTATTTTTTTTGTGCAAAAGTAGCCCCAATTTCCTGTTTCTTTTAAAAATATTTCTTTGGTCCACAAACCCGCAGTTGTATCTCCAGCCTTATATCCGCACGCGATATCGTTCACAATAGCGGCAGTCGCACAAGCGTTAAAGCGATACTATTGACATTTATCTGAAGATATCGTGACAATGATGCGTTGTGGTCCACGCGTCTGTCGGGTGTTGGGCTGTGATGCCTGGTGACGTCAGTAAGTGATGGTGCGAAATTTTCGAGGGCTGTTTGAGTTATTAGTTAGTGTAGGTTAGGTTGATAGTGAACATTGGCGGAAAACATCTTAGCGGTAAACACGCAAAAGTTATTTTTTCGCAGTTCGTCTAACAGAACATTGAAAATCTAACGACTAACTTAACGAATGACTAAATTTTATGTTATTTATGATTCATTCCCTTAGTCTTATTCCAATTTATTTTGGGGTGAGCGTAGCATGTATTATTTTCTTTTCTTGTTATCCCTTTACTAGTATCTACCTGCCAATTGAATCTGAATATGTGCCAGGCTTAGGTACAATTCCAGTCCTCAGTCTCTCGTCCTTCTCGATAGCAATACGCCTTGGAGAGGGTGACTATCTACTACTTTTTGACTAACTCCTAGACAATTCAAAAGTGGTAGGTATCCCTGTTAATGGTAAATGTTATATATATCATTTGTGTGGTATTAATTGAAATAAATACTTAAGTATGAGTTTAATAAGTTGTAAATAAACGGAGTTTAATGTTATCTAGAATTGTAAAAGTGTAATTTATTTGCACTTTTATGATAGAGGATAAATCTTTATTGCACTCCATTAGTCAGTTATCTATGTAGTTCAGGGGTAAAACTTTTAATAATTTGGCACTTTTTTTAAATATTTTAAAGTGAGTAAGTTTTATGACCAATGAATTTAGATGTTGATGGATCGAGAGGGAGAGAAAGACCAAAGAAAAGATGAATGGATTGTGTGAAGAATGATATGAAGCAAAAAGGAGTAAATGATAGCATGACGATTGACAGGGCAGAATGGAAGAAAAAAACGTATTGCGCCGACCCCAAATAACATGGGACAAGGGCAGGAAGATGATGATGAAGTTTTGTGATCAAGCGAGCCTGCTTCTTCTTTATATGAGAAGATGGGTTTCAAAGCGATGATTCGACTAGCATTTCATCAAATTAAATCAAGTCAGCCTATCCATCCATCCATCCATCTATGTCCATTGCGGTACGTACATAGACGTGCCTACTATCCCAAGCGCTACGACTTTCTGTCCTCTGCCTTCTTCACTCACTCTGTCCTAGCCATCTATTTAAGGTCAGTATGACAGGACAGTCTAGCAGGGGAGCTCCTACACTAAATACAAAATCAGACTATAAACTTCCCACTACTGAAACACAAGACCCCGTCTCTGAGAGGGTGAGTAGGCCGTAGTCTACCATGTGGGGGCAGTGGATGTTGGTCGATGTCTCAGAACTTCGTTTTTTTTTTGTTATTTTATTTTATTTATTTATTAATATAGGTTCACCAACAGCTTGTGTGTACAACATATCAGAATTATACATAGGTTTTAGTCTTAGACTTACACAGTCGCCAATTATAGGTTAACCAGCATTCACAAAAGTAAGTGATAACATAAGAAAGAAAAAAAAACAGAAATTTAACGAGTGACTCTAGATAACAAATTTGATTTTAAATTTGATTTTGTTTTAGGACATGCAGTTTTTCTCACGATGTTTTCCTACTATAATCATCTCATCTGCCTAGCCTTTTCCCAAATATATTGGGGTCGGCTTCCAATCTAACCGGATGCAGCTGAATACCAGTATTTAGTAGGAGCGACTGCCTATCTGACCTCCACAACCCAGTTATTACTGGGTAATACGATACCCCTTGGTAAGAGTGGTTTTCCTAATATACTATTATTATCATTGATTGACAAAGTGATTCATTCAGACAAACAAAACAATCCACGATGTTGTTCTCTGTTTAAGCTGTGGATTAAGTAGGACAATCACTCCTGTTATCAGCCGCCTAAAAGTCTCTTATCTTTAGCTTAATAGATCAATGAAACAATGAATAGCTACTGATAGCGATATCTAGTGTTTCTGTGGAGGATTTATTCAAATGATATCGGTTTGTCGCAGATGGTAGGCAGAAATTTTAGTCCCCAACCAGCTGGCGTACTCATTTTGTTCCGTCTAAGTTAAACATTTGGTCAATTCGATATCAATTCTCTACAAATCATAAGTCGAACCGAGTATTCTGAAAATCTTCCACGAATCATCACTATGCATACAGCTATATTGTCGGAGGAAAGATATACAAAACTTATTTCAGGTAAAAAATGTATTTTCAAAAACGAACACTTTTATTTGTAACATTTCAATTGGACTAATAGCACTTCAAAGCATAAACCATGGTTTTCAAATCAGCACTCAGTATGATTACCTACTAAGTCGACACCTTCCCATTTTCCCCATTAGCCTTGAGTGACTGCCTCTCTTCCTCAACTGCCACCACTCCTCTGTACTCATCCTCTATCTCCTGCAGAGTCCTGCCTTTGGTTTCCGGCATCAGAAACCAGATCACAACCAGGCACTAAGTCAGTAACCCAGCATACACGGAGTAGGTTCCAGTAATACCTACACTTCCTACCAGACCAGGGAAAGTTTTGAGGACCAGGAATAAGGTACCAGCTACGGAAGCCAAGCTTATGCTGCCAGCTATACTCCTGTACTCCAAAGGAAAGACTTCCCCACCTATTACGCTTGGTAATGGCACCATTCCCACAGAAACGGAGAAGAAATGGGCGGTAAGGAGTATACCAGGGATCCATATCGCTTCATGACTCAAGAGACCTTGGTCTTTCGAGTAGACGTAAGCAACTATCGCCAAATGACTAGCCACACACAGTCCTCCTGAAGCAAACATCATAGTCCTTCTCTTAAACCTGTTTATAATATAAATTGCTAAAGTATTTACAAGCATTCTTTCGCTGTCAAGATATAACATCCAGGCGTCAGCATTGACATCAGGGTTCATGATTCGTTTTATGATAGTTGTGGCGTAGGCAGCGGTGCTAGCTCCTCCTGATAACTGACCCATAGCATACGCATGGACCATCAGAATTATCGGCTTATAAAACTCTTTTTTCTGCACAGTCGACATTAAATCTAACTTCTCTTGGGTTCTCATAGTCTTCTCGAAGTTTATCCTTGCTTCGATCATGGCTTCCAGTTCCACATCTTCTTCATCACTTCTTAGCCAGTGGAAGACTTCCCTGCATTCGTTATACCTTCCTTTGGAGACCAGCCAGCTTGGGGATTCTGGGGTAAACATTGTCATGACCAGACTGATGAAGGGAAGGAAGAGGCAGACCAGGGCAGTTCTTCGCCAGCTCAGCAGGGATCCCACGAGGTGGACGAAGAAGATGCCAGAGCCTTGAGTGACGGATATGGTGGTGAGGAAAGCGCCTCTGTACTTGGGGCTGGTGTACTCGCCGATTAAGATGGAGCGAAGAGGCAACATCATGCCAAAAGATAGACCGCATATGATTCTTCCGAGGAGGATAATCTGAAACGTTGCAAATTTGATTTTGAACGATTCGCTAAGCTGAATGTTTTGTGGATAAGGCTGTCTAAATACGATCATATTTATTTGGTAAAAGGCGATTGAGATTTAACCCAATTGAATGACTGTTATTGAATGGGATTAAATGAACTTAGAGGGTTGTATTAATGATTTTAATGCGAAAATATTATTATTATATTATATTATTTAAATTAGAAATTAGGCGTGAAGTGGCACTGGCAACGTATCTTTTCAAAGTTTTAAGAGGTAATATACAAAATTCAGGTGTACTATCGGAAATAGGGTTTAATTTACCGGATAGGTACGTGTCGCGGCGGCGCAAGCCGCAGCTGCTGGTGGTGCCGAGTGCGCGCACTAACCTACTGGAGCGCGCACCGCTAACTCGTGCGCTGCGCACTCTCAACACGGTGGCGAATGCCATAGACATATTCACCTGTACCCTGGGTGAGTTCACAAGGGCCACTTACTGGGTAGCATGTAAGGTATAGTTAAGGATATTTTAAGTTACTTTGTCGCATTAGATTTATTATCTGTAATGGCAAAGGAAACATGTCATTGAATAAATAAATAAATAAATGCTTATAATTCTGTAACTACATACGTGTTACTTGCACGACTCATTTTTCATCAACATACCTACCTGCAAATTGTAAAAATCGTAAGAAAATTTGAATTTTGCGGGATAGCCTGTTGCAGCGCATTGTCGATGTCGAGTTTTAATTGGTTGATTAGGTTGGTAATGTTTTTATAATATGCTTTTTATATATATATATTTTTTTTAGTTTGCCCGTGTTGTCCACTCCTGAGCAAAGGCCTCCCCCCATTTCTTCCACTTCTCACGATGGTGTACCTCTTCTCGCCAACTTGCGAGGAAACCATCCAAGACGTCCCGCCATCTTCTCTTCGGTCTACCGCGACCCCGTCTAGCTGTTTCAGGGCTCCAGTCTTGCGATATTCGGGCCCACAGCTGTGCTCTTCCCACTTTTTATATAGTCCTTTTTAAATCCGCTTTAAAGAGCGGTTCCTCACCTCAACGCTATTAGCTAACAGTGTAGTCAACCAGCCCACGAGAGCCGACACGCTGACTGTGTAGTGGGCGACCCTCCGTCCATAGTGGCCCATGATCGGACTGGCGACGAAGCTGCCGATCAGCAGGGTTATACCCACCACTGACGCTGGAACATTACAGACATATTTTGTGAGTTATAAGCGCAGATACTGTTAATGTAAAATAAGCCAAGGTAATAATAGGTAAGCATCGTTAAAGCAGTGGTTGCCTAGTGGTATAGGACAGTAGCGAAGGGTCAATTATTGTAATAGGTAAGCCGAAGTACATATCTTTAATGTGATTATAATTTGTCTATAGAACGCTTTTTTTTTTTTACGAATGGGAAATCATCAAATAACTCCTCCCACTCTTAGTGTCAGACTTTTACTGACTAAAACCCATCCATGTTCCTTGATTGGCAGATGCCTGGTATAGCATTATAAATATTTGCATCTGACTGAGAGTTGGATCCTAGGGAGAACATGGAAAACCTTACCTATCCAAGAATCAGCCTCCTTACTGGTGTGTATACCGGAATCTGGTTGATGCAGCTGAGGTAGCAGTACTGCGGTGAACCCCATCACGGCACCATGGCCGACCAGGTTGATGCCTACCGCTGAGGTTACGAAACACTGAAACAGTTGACTGAAGCATCATCATCATGATTATTTTGGCCGAAAGACGTCTACTGATAAACTTAAGCTTCGTCACAACGACCGGTGACAGAATATTATGTAGGTATTCCGAAAGCAAAAGACCCAAATTTTACAATACATCCAATAGCACTCATCCTCGTCTGCCTAGCCCTTACCAAACTGTTTTGGGGTTGGCTTCTAGTCTAAACAAATGCAGCCCCTGTCCTAAGCCCGTTTATTGGCTTACCATTATATTATGCATAGGTTATTTTTAAGCAGTTCCTCAGATAAATTCTATTTCTTGATGACCAATTGAAAAAATGATGTGCCTGATAATAATTTCTCCCAGTTCAGATGAACTCAGCATTTTTTTTTGCAAAACAAAAAAGAGTTTTTCTGACCCGGAAAGTCGTTCTCGTTAATTCGTGCATTATCCCGGTCATCGCGCTATTTGCATACAGATGGATAAAAATTGACACTGTTTAGCAGTGTCAAACGTGTGAACTGATAACAATGTATTATCTAAATCAATCGCTGATAGTAATATTTAGCCACCTTTAGAAAGAGTTAAAGTATATCTTAAAACTGGCGATTAAAGAATTAGAATTCGAAGAGCTGAATAAGTAACCAAAAATCTTACTTACCTGTTTCAAAACCGGTGAAAATCTACTCTTCCCTCTCGACATTTTCACACAAAACAATGTTAAGTCACTCACAACAGTATCGTGCTATCTATTCTAGACACAAAGTATTTGCAATAATCTGATCTCAATTTTTGGTATCAGACGTGATAAAATTAAGACTAACACATACGACAAACTGAATAGAATGACTATACAGAAAGTGAAACTCATTTCTTAATCAGAAAATAACATTTACCATTTTGATATAAGTGGGGAAACTTTGTTATTGCATTCGAGACGGAATTCACAACTGAGCCGCAGCCGAGAACTGCAGTAACAAATGCCTACGAGCATATCGTTGGCAATCTAAATTAAGTCGGTCCAGAAATAGGCAAAAATTTCGCGCCTTCAGAAGCGTCCATCAGTCCTTGCAAATAATTTTCCCCAGGAACAACAGGACAAGCAGGATTTACGGACGTTATTAAGAGCCCCATCATTTGTGAGTGTGCTTGGAACAGCACCACATTTACGCTCTAGGGTGAAGTTATCTGTGAATCTCTGAGCAGGTTTTCATGGCTTCGGCCGACCTGGGTCTTGAGTCTAATTAAAGACTTCAACTGATTTTCATATTCACTAGAATTGGCGAAACAGATTGCTGATTAATTCAGTTTGATTTTTTAGGTGAACACTTTACTGGTACAAATGTAGGTATTCACAAATCTTGGTCGCGGTTACGTCGTTAGTAAGATATCACCACGCTAATTATTATAATCACCACACTTGGGAAAAGAATTTGAGACCCGTTACAATGTTATTAGCAAATCACTACACTAAGTAGGATCACCGATCACTGTCACAGAATCCACCAATACAAGAACAAAAGGCGATCAATCGAACGTTTTATATTGTAGGAAGGCACGAAGTCATTCCAGTCGATTGAGATGGTCGTATGCAAAGTTGCACTGAAAGTTTACTTTCACTATCTAGTACGACACAAGTTAAAGGATGCTTCGGCAAAACGAACGTTCCGACTTGTGTTCTGACTCGAACTCCGTCAAAAATTTAAACGCATCAGCCAAGGACATTTATTCTAAAACCAATGAGAGTCGCAACATTAAAAGATTGCTATTATTGTGCAGTTTTTTTAGTTCGGTACAATTTCGTGCATCGTATTTTATGACAACAAATGTTAACTTTGGTTCGATAATAATAATTGAACTCCACTTGCATAGATACAACCTCGTTGCCTGGATTATCCACCAGCAACTTGCTTTGAAGTACAACCTTGTGGAATCAGAAGTGCCATACTACGAGTATAAGTATGCGCCCGACCCAGTTCTCGATGATGGTAATATCAAGTTGTATTGGGATCGACCTATCATCACTGACAGTACTATTGTTGCCAATAAGCCTGACATTACTTGATATTTGATCAATGCTTGCTTCTTCTTTATATGAGAAGATGGGTTTCAAAGCGAAGATTCGACTAGCATTTCAACAAATTAAATCAAGTCGTTGCGGTACGTTCATAGACGTACCTACTCTCCCAAGCGCTACGACTTTCTATACTCTGCCTTCTTCACTCACTCTGTCCCAGCCATCTTTTTAAGTCGTCAGTATGTCTAGCAGCTCCCACACTAAATATAAGCATACATAATCAGACTATAAAGTTCCCACTGCGGAAACATAAGCCTCTGAGAGAGTGAGTAGGCCGTAGTCTACCTCGTGGGCGCAGTGGATGTTGGTCGACGTCTCAGACCTTCGTTTTTTTTTCTTTTAGGATATGCAGCTTTCCTCACGATGTTTCATTTTCATCATATGTTATCAGCCGCCTCAAAGTCTCTTATATTTAGCTTAATAGATCAATGAAACAATGAATAGCTACTGATAGCGATATCTAGTGTTTTTGCGGAGGATTTATTCAAATGATATCGGTTTGTCGCAGATGGTAGGCTGAAATTTTAGTACCCAACCAGGTTCCCAATCATTTTGTTCCGTCTAAGTGAAACATTTGGTCAATTCGATATCAATTCTCTACAATCATAAGTCGAACCGAGCATTCTGAAAATCTTCCACGAATCATCACTATGCATACAGCTACATTGTTGGAGGAAAGATATACAAAACTTATTTCAGGTAAAAATTGTATTTTCAAATACGAACACTTTTATTTTGTAACATTTCAATTCATAATCTAAGGTTTTCAAATTAGCACTCAGTATGATTACCTACTAAGTCATCACCTTCCCATTCTCCCCATTACCCTTGAGTGACTGCCTCTCTTCCTCAACTGCCACCACTCCTCTGTACTCATCCTCTATCTCCTGCAGAGTCCTGCCTTTGGTTTCCGGCATCAGAAACCAGATCACAACCAGGCAATAAGTCAGTAACCCAGCATACACGGAGTAGGTTCCAGTAATACCTACACTTTCTACCAGACCAGGGAAAGTTTTGAGGACCAGGAATATGGTACCAGCTACGGAAGCCAAGCTTATGCTGCCAGCTATACTCCTGTACTCCAAAGGAAAGACTTCCCCACCTATTACGCTTGGTAATGGCACCATACCCACAGAAACGGAGAAGAAATGTACGGTAAGGAGTATACCAGGGATCCATATCGCTTCATGACTCAAGAGACCTTGGTCTTTCGAGTAGACGTAAGCAACTATCGCCAAATGACTAGCCACACACAGTCCTCCTGAAGCAAACATCATAGTCCTTCTCTTAAACCTGTTTATAATATAAATTGCTAAAGTATTTACAAGCATTCTTTCGCTGTCAAGATATAACATCCAGGCGTCAGCATTGACATCAGGGTTCATGATTCGTTTTATGATAGTTGTGGCGTAAGCAGCGGTGCTAGCTCCTCCTGAGAACTGACCCATGGCATACGCATGGACCATCAGAATTATTGGCTTATAAAACTCTTTTTTCTGCACAGTCGACATTAAATCTAACTTCTTTTGGGTTCTCATAGTCTTCTCAAAGTTTATCCTTGCTTCGATCATGGCTTCGAGTTCCGCATCTTCTTCATCACTTCTTAGCCAGTGGAAGACTTCCCTGCATTCGTTATACCTTCCTTTGGAGACCAGCCAGCTTGGGGATTCTGGGATAAACATTGTCATGACCAGACTGATGAAGGGAAGGAAGAGGCAGACCAGGGCAGTTCTTCGCCAGCTCAGCAGGGAACCCACGAGGTGGACGAAGAAGATGCCAGAGCCTTGAGTGACGGATATGGTGGTGAGGAAAGCGCCTCTGTACTTGGGGCTGGTGTACTCGCCGATTAAGATGGAGCGAACAGGCAGCATCATGCCAATTGCTAGACCGCATATGATTCTTCCGAGGAGGATAATCTGAAATGTTTCAAATTTGATTTTGAACAATTCGTTAAGCTGAATGTTTTGTGGATAACGCTGACTAAAGGCCGAAACACACCGGATCCGTACACGTAGACGTGCACGTGCACGTACATGTACCACGCATGTAGCCTACGCACACCATGGGTGTGCCTTGTCTCTATAAAGTTCCATATATTACAACGTCATGGTACATGCACGTCTACGTGAACGGATCCGGTGTGTTGAACTTAGAGGGTTGCATTAATATTTTTAATGCTTATAATTCTGTAACTACATACGTGTTACTTGCGCGACTCATTTTTTATCAACATACAACCTGACACTGACTTGCAAATTGTAAAAAACGTAAACATTTGAATTTTGCTGGCTTCCACCTTAACAAGTTTGCAGCGCATTGTCGATGTCGAGTTTTAATTGGTAGGTTAGGTTAGTAGTACTTAATGTTTTATTTATTTATTTATTTATTTGTCTGTACTGTCCCACTGCTGGGCAAAGGCCTCCCCCAATTCCTTCCATGTGCTCTGAGCCCAGATCGCCGCCAACTCTTTCTGGGCCGGCCTCGGCGGCGCCGTCCGTTTTCCGGCAACCATCACGGGGAGACTTTTGTCCGGCGGTCATTGTGCATGCGGCTAACGCCATCCGTCCAATCCCATTTTAGCCTAGCAGCCTTCTGGTCGATGTCCACTATCCAACACAAAAAAACTAACAAATCCGCTCTAAAGAGTGGTTACTTACCTCAACGCTATTAGCTAACAGTGTAGTCAACCAGCCCACAAGAGCCGACACGCTGACTGTGTAGTGGGCGACCCTCCGTCCATAGTGGCCCATGATCGGACTGACGACGAAGCTGCCAATCAGCAGGGTTATACCCACCACTGATGCTGGAACATCGCAGTCATATTTTGTGAGTTATAAGCGCAGAAACTGTAAATGTCATTGTTGTATGAGGCGATCAATGACTGGAAATAAGGCTAAGCTAAGCATCGTCAAAGCAGTGGTTGCCCAGTGGTATAGGATCCAACAGAAAGGTGAACCACTAAATGAAGGTAGTGCGTTATTTTAACCCTTGAGCAAAAAAGAGGGGACAAAAGTTTGAAGTGTGCATCATAACTCCTGAACGGATGAACCGATTTTGATTAAGTAAGTTTATTTTCAGATTTAGTAATTTATTTCATCAAACTTCGTAAGGAAACCGGCATGTCGCAGAATGAAAAATTAGGGCTCGCGTGGTGGATTATCGCTCAGTCTTTCTACTAGAAAGGGGGCATGTGTCCCAGACAGAACAGAGCACAGTGAGAGAGCAGTGGGAACATAATGCTTAGCATCGTCTGGTGACGTACTCACTCCATAATCCAATCACCAATTTATCAGATATCTGTGGTGATAATGCACACACACACAGGTAACAGACGTTGCAACTTAAGCTGCGGATCTTATGAATTAAGCCAACACTGGCGTTGATAAGTCTGCCGGTCACAGTTTATGTTCTTAGTAAAGGTCAAAATAAAATATAGAACATAAGTTCCTAGCAGAAGCCTAAGTGGTCATTTACAGAGACGCGGCGCGTCGGGCGGCGCGTTGTGCGGAGCGGCCCGCTTTCAATTCAAACATATGGCGATGCATGAGAGCGTTTACGAAGAAGCGTTTTTACTCGCGTTTGCTTGAAATTCAGCGTTGCCCGCAGACGACTCCGCCGCGGTGAACGCGGCGGTGAACGCTGCGGTGCACGCGGCGTCACACGCGCAAACGCGCAAATATGAACATATGGCAGATGACACAGGCGCGACGCCCGCGGCGTTCGCCGTGGCGGTGCACGCCCCGCGTCTCCGTAAACAATACCGTACATTGCCATATGTTTGTGTTTGGGCGTGTGATAACGCGGGCCGCTGCACGCGCCACCTCTCCGTAAACGGAAAAAACGCGCAAAGAGCCGCGCGACGCCCCGCGCGACGCGCCGCCCGACGCGCCGCGTTTCCGTGAATGGGCACTAAGGGCTCATTTACGGAGGCGCGGCGCGTTGTGCGGCGCGGCCCACTTTCAATTCAACCATATGGCAATGCATGAGAGCGTTTACTACAGAGAAGCGATTTTACGCGCGTTTGCTTGAAATGCAACGTTGCCCGCAGATGACACCGCCGCGGCCAACGCGGCGGCGGTGCACGCGGCGTCACACGCGCAAATACGAACTTATGGCAGACTAGCTGTTGCCCGCGACTTCGTTCGCGTGGAAATTTTGGTATGTATGTGTAAGACTGCCTCGAGTGGTCGCAAGCGTGACTACTAAGTATGAGGTCCTGGGATCGATTCCCGGGTCGGGCAAAGTGTTAAAAAAAAAATGTTTATTTCAATTAGATACATAAAGTTATGACACACATGATTTGGAGATCACCTTTTAAGCAAGGAGATGCTTGGGTTAGGGGGCGTCCATTAATTACGTGAGGCAATTTTGGCGATTTTTCAACCCCTCCCCCCTCTTCCCTTGGTGAGATGTCGTGAGATTTTGATTTTAATTTACAACATTAAGAGACTTTTTGCGAGAGCCCTTAGACCTCCTTAACAGCCCTGCCGCAAAATCCGTTCTTAGCAGACTTTTACTGACTATTTATTACCTCCCTGCCAAATTTCAAGTTTGTAGCACAAAAAATGAAGGACTTTCATACAAACTTGCGAGAGCCCTTAGACCCCCTTAATCCGGCCCTGTCGCAAAATCCGTTCTTAGCGGACGTCTACTAACTATAAACTACCTCCCTGCCTAATTTCATCTTTTTATGTCAATCGGTTTCGATATTTCGTGATGAGTGAGTGACCTTTCGCTTTTATATATTTTTGCTTTTTTTTATTTTTTATTTTGCTCTGAAGTTAAAATGCTAGTGCAGCCACATCTAAACGTTAAAGACGTGCCGCGAGTGAAACAGTTATAATCTCAGTTATTAGTTATTTTCGTTATTTCTCTTCACTCCACAATTGTAAATAAAGCCTGCTTATTATAGAAAAAATGCCTAATACAGCCCCCCCCCCAACTGTTCACCGAATGAAAAATATGTTGAATATACATAAAAAAAACTAAAGTCATCACCAATAGCGTAAAAAGTAGGGTTGAGGTAGAGGGCAAGAAATTCAGTATAAAGTCGATGAGTACATTTGAGTTTGAGAGTTGCCGAGTCGAGAACGCCTGGAAGAGCTACTGGTCCATGAAGTCGCTGATGAAGGGTGACCTACCTTTAACCCTGAAGCACAATCTCATCGACATGTGCATTCTGCCCATCCTAACCGATCAGGGACCAAGTTTGAGCACCGTAATGCTCAAACTTGGTCCCTGACCGAGTCGCAAAAGTCCAAACTCAAGGTTGGCCAAAGAGCGATGGAACTTAGCGTATTGGGTATTAAGCTCAGCGACAGAATTCGCAATACCACAATACGCTCAAAAACTGGAATCGCTGATGTGGGCGATAAGATTGCTAGTTTGGAGTGGGATTGGGCGGGCCACGTCTGTAGAATGCATCAGGACCGGTGGGCCAGAGTCGTCTCGCAGTGGGTGCCAGAAGACGGGCGTCGTCGCCGAGGGAGGTCTAGAAAACGCTGGTGTGACGACTTAGAAGCGTTTGTGACAGATTGGACGAAGAAAACCGCACGGAGAGAAGAATGGAAGGCAATGGGGGAGGTTTTTGCCCAGCAGTGGGACAATAAAGGCTAAAAAAAAAGATTACATAAAAATTATAACGAATGGGTTGCCTAATCATTAAGTCAAGAATATTAAAAACTGCGACAGACGCTAGGCTTGACCGCTTTTACTTAGACAACGTTATACTTTCCAATCACATTTAAGCGTAAACTTGTCGACCTGTGTATCCTGCCTATCCTAACCTATGGTGCCCAGACACGATCTTTGACGGAGGCTGAAAAGTCCAAACTCAAGGTTTGCCAAAGAGCGATGGATTTTAAACATCAAAATCACCGATTGAATACGCAACACCACAATGCGCTCCAAGACAGGCATCGCCGATGTTGGCGATAAGTGTAAGAGGTTCAAATGGGACTGAGCGGGTCACATTTCCAGAATGGGTCAGGACAGATGGGCCAGAATGGTCATACAGTAGGTACCTGAAGATTGTCATCGTCACCGAGGCAGACCCAACAAACGCTGATGTGACGATTTGGACTCGTTCCTGACTGATTGGCCAGGGAAGGCAAAACACCGGGAGAGTTGGAAAGGAAATGGGGAAAGCCTTTTGTCCAGCAGTGGGAGGTGGGACAGAATAGGCTAATTAAAAAAAAAAACAAAACGTTATACCATCGTGTTTGTTATAAAATTACCTATCTGTTTTTTAATACATATTTTAATGAGAAAACAGATGAGTGTTATAGTACCTAGTAGTACACCCACATTTTGTCAGTTATGTTTAACTCCCATGAAATATTTAGCGAGCCTATTGCCATTTTGTATAAAGAACAGGTTGTAAGGTTCTTCATCCCCCATAGAAAAGGGAGGATAGTCGGACCAGACGGGTGTAATGTCTGGTGGGCTATAACTGCCCAACAGTTGTTGTCGGGTACTTCTATATAGTCTTAAGTCGCGGATAACTTTATTTGGGCGATTTATTTGACCCAGGCAGAATTTAGACGTATTTCGATGTTTAGTTCATCACCTGCGTCATAGATGGCGCTGTAGTAATTTTTGTTAAATGTTGCTGTAGTACTTTTTATAGTGCCGATACACCATCAACCGGGCACAAAACCAGACTTCGTAGTTGCTACTGAGAATTTGCTGGTGGAAAAACTCAATAACACATTGCCCGACCGGGAATCTAACCCAGGACCTCATGCTCGCTTCTGAACACTACACCAATCTATAAAAGAACAATAAAATTCCAAAATAAAATTCCAAACTGCGATAGATTATTGATATTTTGCAAATCGAGAAGGAAACAGACTTCTAGTAAAGCAAGAACTTTTTGTAGAAATCATCATCATCATTCTCCTGCCGTTATCCCAATTTTTTCGGGGTCGGCGCAGCATGTCATCTTCTTCCATTCTTCTCTATTACTTTTTGGAGAAACTTTTGAAGAAAAAAGGAGAAAAACGGAAATGCAAACGATGTCAATACAAAAAAAAATATGGAAATCTAAAAGCATCAAAAAAATATTCAAACAAATTACAAAAAAGTGAAAGTAATAGTGGGGTTTGAACTTGCCACCAGTAGCTTACAGAACGTTCAAGAACGTGCTAGGCTGTTTTCTCTGTTGACATAAAGCTTTAAATAGCCATTCTGGTGCTTGTCATGACTGAAACGTCAAACAAATGAAGGATACTGACATAATGCATTATTGCTCACCCCCTTAAGCGAGTAGCGTGATAATATATAGCCTAACATGTGAAGAAGCCTGTAAGGAATATTTGTGCAAAATTTGAACCGGATCTATGCAGTAGTTTTTGAGCCAAGTCGGAACATAAAATTGGATTTTTACGATTTTATTATATGTATAGATGACACAACGCGGCGGTGCACGCCCCGCGTCTTCGTAAATAACATAGTAGCGACTATAATTAGGTATGTCATTTGTTTGCCCGCTGGTGGAGCGACCACGCCGGGATGTGAGTTCGTCGAACAAAATAAAACACGACGTGACAGTCGCTCTATCGAGTGACGTCTACTTTGGTGAGGACGCGGCCTGAAGGATCTACTAAAATTACTTAGACAATTCGCACACGACACCGCCCGACCGCGCAAACGTGCGGTGTTGTGTGAGAATTGCCTTAGGCTATAATTTATCGCAGATGCCTGGTATAGTATTATAAATATAAATTGCATCTGACTGAGAGCTGGATCCTAGGGAGAACATGGAAAACCTTACCTATCCAAGAATCAGCCTCCTTACTGGTGTGTATACCGGAATCTGGCTGATGCAGCTGAGGTAGCAGTACTGCGGTGAACCCCATCACGGCACCATGGCCGACCAGGTTGATGCCTACCGCTGAGGTTACGAAACACTGAAACAGTTGACTGAAGCATCATCATCATGATTATTTTGCCTGAAAGACGTCTACTGCTTAACTTAGGCATAGTCACAACGACCGGTGACGGAATATTCTTATTCTTTATTGCACACAAAACAACAAAAAATATACATACAAATTGCAATAACATAGCTTATGTACACTGGCGAGCTTAACCCAGAATTGGGTTTTCTTACAGCAAACCAAATTTTGATTGCGAAATTTGCATAAGAGGATATACCTATGTTCATTAACAGAACATCTCATTACTTAAGTTAATTAATTTTATAAACTAAACTACATACATCTATCTATACATATAAAATTCAAAGTCCTGACTGACTGACTGACTGATATATCAACGCACAGCCCAAACCACTGGTCCTAAAGACATGAAATTTAGAGGGTGTATTTTTTATGAAGAGTAGGTATCCACTAAGAAAGGGTTTTTCAAAATTCCACCCCTAACAGGGTGAAAGGGGGTGTTGAATTTTCTGTGAAATTTTTTACTCTCGCGGTCGATTGACTTGAAAATTTGTGTACATACTCTTCAGTTAAAATGATGAGACACGTGTATCACAGTTTTTCCAAAATCATCCCCCAGTTTAAAATTCAACGTCCTGACTGGCTGACTGGTATATCAACGCACAGCCCAAACCGCTGATCTTAGAAACATGAAATTTGGAGGGTGTATTCTTTGTGAAGAGTAGATATCCGCTAGGAAAGGGTATTCCGAAATTCCACCCCTAAGAGGTTGAAATGGGGTGTTGAATTTTCTGTAAAACTTTTTATTCTCGGAGTCGATTGATTTGAAAATTTGTGTACTACTCACATACTCTTCAGTTAAAATGATGAGAAACGTGTATCACAGTTTTTCCAAAATCATCCCCCAACAGAGTCAAATAGGGCTTCGAAACTCACGTAGACGGGCGCATGGCGCGCAGTTTTGCACAAAGCGTTAGTTTTTACTTTTAAAGTTGAATAGGTATCAACTTTAAAAGGAAAAACTAAAATTACACATATATCTTACATAAACTATTGTAAATGCGAAACTTGTATGGATAGATGTTTGTTGCCAGAACGGCTGAACAGATCTTTATGAAACTTGGCATAGAGATAGATTATAGTTTGGTATAGCACATAGATTACTTATTATTCCAGAAGTAAAATCCCGTGGGCAATTCCCGAACTCCACGCGGGCGAAGCCGCGGGCATAAGCTAGTACAGTATAATACACGTACACACAATATATTATAAACAATACAATGCCTATAGAATCCTATTTGCCTACATATTGATCATTTCGACAGGAAATGTTCCTTTATTCCTTTCCTGAACACTTCTAACGAAGGGCTATCCCGCAAGGAGTGTGGAAGTGAATTCCAAAGGCGCACAGCACGAACAGTAAATGATCCATCATACCGACTTGAGGAGAGGAGTGAGGAGGGGAACGAAGGAGAAGAGATAATGATGAGCGACAAAGTTTACCTCTAGGAACAAGGGACACAAAGCGTTCCCGAAGATATGAAGGATCTTTAGAATTGTAAAGAATGGAAAAGAGAAAAGAAAGAGTAAGTAAACACTTCAGCTGCTTCCGAAATTCCGACACATGGTCGTACTTACGAAGCCCGAAAATGAAGCAGATACACAAATTCTGCAGACGTTCGAGTTTATTAAAAAAGTTCCTCAGTCGCATCAAGAAAACGGACATCAGCATAGCCTAGAAGGGGAAGAAGAAGAGATTGAGCAAGAGTAATTTTAGTTTCAAATGGCAGGAATTTCTGAAGTCGCTTAAGAGACCGATACGAACAAAACACCCTCCTGCTTACTTCAGCAATGTGAACATGCCAAGATAGGTTACAGTCCAAGAATACACCTAAGTCTTTGACTATCTTGGAGTAGGGTATACCGATACCATCGTACATAACAAGCGGGAGTGACTGATGACTCAATAAATTGACAAAGTATCTGCCACCAATAATGAGAGCTTGTGATTTTGTTGGAACTAACAGTCCAAAACTTTTAGCCCACAGACTGATGTTTTGAAGATCATTATTGATGGCATCGATGACTCCAGGAAGCTCTTCGATTTTAAAATGACGATAAATCTGCAGGTCGTCTGCATAGAGAGGATAATGTGAAGTTAATATCATAGTGACAGCGTCAATGAAAATGGAGAAAAGAAGAGGAGAAAGGACGCCACCCTGAGGAACACCCGCAGAAAGATCGCACCTATCAGAGCAAGCCTCATCTAAGTGTACCGACTGCGAGCGACCCCGAAGATATGAATCAAACCAAGCAGTCACAGGAGGAGATATGTTTAGAGAGGAAAGTATACCTAAGAGGATGTCAAAATCAAATGAATTAAAAGCACTGCTAAAGTCCAATAGAAACAACACCGTAAGTTGTCGGTTTTCCATGGCCAATCGGATGTCATCAGTTATTTTAACTAGGGCTGAAACAGTGCTATGGCCAGGACGAAATCCAGACTGATAAGGGCTAAGCAGGCTATTAGAGGAAAGGTAATGCGATAGTTGATTATTGACAACACTCTCAAGGGTATTATGTATGTGTTCCGAAAGCAAAAACCCAAATTTTACAATAGATACAATAGCACTCATCATCATCTGCATAGGCTTTCCCAAACTATTTTGGGGTTGGCTTCTCGTCTAAACGGATGCAGCTGACATCCTAGACCCATAACCACTATATATTATATTACAAACATTAGGTTATTTTTAAGCAGTTCCTCAGAAAAACTCTATTTCTTGATGACCAATTAAAAAAATCATGTGCCTGATAATAATTTCTCATAACTTAGATGAAAACAGCATTTTTTCGCGAAAAAACAGGACTTTTTCTGTCCCGAAAAGTCGTTCTCATTAATTCGTGCATTATCCCGGTCATCACGCTATTTGCATACAGATAAAACAAATGACAAGGAAGCAACACTGCTAAAACGTGTGAACTGATAACAATGTGTTATCTAAATCACTCGCTGATAGTAATATTTATTTTTTAGTAATTCTAATTATTTTTCACTAGTTTTACTGAACTAAGACTAAAACTGGCGAAAAAGAATTAGAATTCGAAGAGCTGACTAAGTAACCAAAACTCTTACTTACCTGTTTCAAAACTGGTGAAAATCTACTCTTCCCTCTCGTCATTTTCACACAGAAAAATGCTAAGCCACTCACAATAGGCTCGTGCTATCTTTAAAATTAAGACTAACACATGCGACTAACTGAATAGAGTGACGATACAGAAACTGAAACTCATTTCCTAATCAGAAAAAAGTACGTTTTGATAAGTGGGGAAACTTTGTTATTGCATTCGAGACAGAATTCACAACCGAGCCGCATGCGAGGTTGTTATGGAGCCGAGAACTGCAGTAACAAATGCCCACGAGTATCAAACGACGTTTTTCAATACACTTTCGAAGAAATAAAATGAAACTATGATTTAATTTGCTTTTTTTTCGCTCTTTGCTTTCGCCAGGTTGAAGGAGAGCCAAGGTATGACAATTAACGATTTTAAAACACTGATCTCACATTTACACTCTAGGGCGAAGTTATCTGTGAATCTCTGAGCAGGTTTTCATAGCTTCGGCCGACCAGATTCTTGAGTCTAATTAAAGACTTCAACTGATTTTCATATTCACTAGAATTGGCGAAACAGATTCTGATTAATTCATAATAAAATTAAAATAAGCCTTTACTACTGTCACTCTTTACAATCTTATTCTTACATGTTATACTACTCACTGTTTACATTAATACTTGTTACACCTAATTATGGTCTTTGTAGTATATCGGTAATCGGTTTAATTTTCCGTAGCAGCTTGTCTCTCGACAAATGCCTCCTCCAAGGACTTCCATGCAGCTCGATCCCTAGCTGTTCGGGCCCACTTTGGGCCCGCCATTTGTCTGAAGTCGTCTTCCCAACGTTTGCATTGTCTCCCTTTATTTCTTTTGTCGCCCCTAAGGTACCACTCGGTTATTATTTTGGTCTACGTTTCTTTCGTATCCCGTAACATATGTCCTGCCCAACGCCATTTTAACCTTCTACTAACGCAGTGCGCATTTTTGAATTTGGTTTTGGTTTTAATTGTTTACAATTTCATTCTGTCACTTCTTCTAACCCCTATTACACTTCGTTCGATGCTGTTCTGGCACACTTTTATTTTATTCGAAAGCTGATCTGTTAAAGCCCAAGTTTGACATTCAAGTTAAGCACGGGAGTATGCAGTTCTTTTAATTTTTATGGACATTTCATCTTTTTTGTTATTTCACTAAGGCTCCAAAATCTTTTCCATATATTTGTTATTCTTCTATTTATTTCTTTATGCATGTTATCAAGGGGTGATATTTATTGTCCTAAATATATGTATTCATTAACATACTCTATTTCTTCCTCGTTAACCATTACAGCATCTGAATCTGATTGTTGAGCGTTAGTCATTATTTTTGCACTTTCATCAGCCAACTGTTGCAGCATTAGTTCTAAACTCCATGAATCTTCAGAAAATAATATTAAGTCATCGGCAAAGCTCAAATGGTTTAATTTTTGGCCATTGATGTTAAGACCCATATCTTCCCATTCAAGATTTCTGAAAGTCATCTCTAGAACCGCCGTAAACAATTTTGGTGCAACAGGATCTCCTTGACGAACTCCTCTTTGGACTGGGAATGGTTCTCTTGTTGTCTCGAGCTTTACTTGGGCTGTGCCCCCAGAGTAAATAATGTTCAGGATTCTGATGAATTTCATTTGAACACCTTGGCATTTCACGGCAGTTAATTCATAGTTAGGCCTTCATCAGGCAAGATGAAAAATTATTGAAATATTGAATTCTGCGTAAATTTTTTGTATCGTTAGATGTTCCTAAAATCAGGAAAAATAATAAAAAATATCTAGGATATCTAGATTTTTAGAAATTGCAAGTCCAGTAACTGTACATTGCCAAGTTCTCCAGAAAGAAACGGAAAATATCGATGTACAGTATAATGGACATTGCCGAATTAAGGGTTGAGTTTTTTTATTTTTATGAGATCTTTTTTTATGGAAATATGGAATTATAATGCGTGATGAGTCTTGGCTCACAAACCCAGCCTGGATCCGTCTAGAAGCACAAAAACGTCCTGAAGTTAATACCGAGAATGCCATATAATATGGCATACTACAGTTATTTTAAGGTTGTTGATTGACTTCACTGTTGCTCTCTATTTAGTACTTAAACACATACAACAGTACGATAAAGGAACTCACGAAAAACTATACAATAGTCTAACGAGCATCCAACCGGTTTAAAAACATATCGACAGGTTTGCAAGCATTTCTATGACTTTTTTGTATAGGTAAATAAATATGCAGGTTTAACCTAAGGGTGTTATAACACCAACGCGATCAACGATCGATGACATTGATTGATACAAATAAAGGAATCGTTCACGACCGCGGGTGTTGCGATTTGCGTCAAGAGTCAAGAAACGCGCGCGCATCATGTTTACCATCAGTTACTTGTCGGCTGAGTGAGCGTAGCTCGTGGTCAAGCAAGAGTCGATCGAGAGTAGTCACACGAACATACGACCAAAGATCTAATCTACCAGTATCGATCAGCTATGTTGTCCTTTTCTTACATGACCTCTGTTGCACAAGTCTAGTTTGTTAACATTGACACAGAAAGTAGAAGTTATAGGTATTGCATAATACGAGGATAAACCGGTCTAGTGCATAATCTTGCTTGGCTAATAATAAAAAGATCATGTAACATTTTGTAATGTCATTTAAACTAGATAGGTATACTGACTTAATAGACCTTTTAAATCTTTTTAAGCCTTTTTAAATCTTTCAATTTGTCGAATGTGTTTTTAGAACCAACTAGAATAACTACAACAACTTCCACTTGCATTGATAATGTTTTCTGTGGCTGCGACTATTTGGAGAAGGCTGTTGTAAATTACCTCCCCTCTGATCACTGTGGTCAAACTGTGTCTTTTGAATTTAACACAGCATTACAAAAAGTACAGATACAAACTAGACCAATAACTTCCAGTGCCTTGATCACATTTAATAGCACTTTAATTGACAAGTTAGGTATGCAGGGCCTAAATATGAAGAATGTTAATACTATATATGCAGAATTCTTTTCATTAGTGCAAACTGAATTCAATAATACCTTTAAGAAGAAAACTAAAACTATCTGCCCGAAGTTTTTATTCAGTGACTGGGCAACTAAAGGCATCAGAAAAAGTCGGGAAAGACTTTTTGAATTGTATGGCCTTAAGCCTTATATCAATACGGAAACGTTTAATAAGTATGTTGCTACTTTTTCTAAAATTTTCAAAAATACCTGCAAAGCAGCTAAAGCCTTATTTATTAGCAACAAGTTGAAATCTGCAGACAACAAGATTAAAACAGTTTGGAAAATTATAAACAATGAAACTAATAGAAACAAAAGACACAACACTGATTACACACTGGACTCTTCCCGAGGGCTCATTAGCGCAAATGTCGATGTTGCTCAGGAATTCGCAACGTTCTTTACCAATATTCCAGTCGAAACCACAGAAACGCTAGATTCTTCGCCATCCCTTGCCATTAATTTATTGAAAGAGAATGTTTCAGCCTGTCCTGTTGAATTTAAATTTTCACATATAAACCCTATGGTCGTTATGAAGGCTTTTAAGCAAATTAAAATAAAAACTACTGAAGACCTTTGGGGTATGTCTACTAAAGTTTGTCAATCGATTGTTGAGACAGTAGCTCCCTATTTAGCTTTAATATTTAATTTATGTGTAGACCAAGGGGTATTTCCAGATTTGATGAAGTATAGTAAAGTTATACCACTTTTTAAATCTGGAGACAGCAAAGACACAAATAATTATAGACCCGTATCTATTTTGCCGGTTTTCAGCAAGGTGTTTGAAAAAGTGATGCTAAATCAAATGCTCAATCATTTTAATCGAAATGACATCTTACACGATCAACAATATGGTTTCACCAAAGGCCGTTGCACTACTGACGCCGGTGTCACCTTGCTAAAGCACATCTTTAATGCATGGGAAGAGGCAAAAGACGCAATAGGCATTTTTTGCGACCTATCCAAGGCATTTGATTGCGTGGATCACGACACACTGTTGCTGAAACTTGAGCATTACGGACTAGGAAAACAAGCACTTAGCTTAGTAAAATCATATTTAAATGATCGAATGCAGCAAGTACAAATAAATGGCGTAAATTCGTTAGGATTAAAAGTAAAAATGGGGGTACCGCAAGGCTCAATACTGGGCCCTTTCCTTTTCATAGTATATATTAATGATTTACCTCAGTTACTGAAAAGTCGACCTCAAATTGTGTTATTCGCTGATGACACATCACTGATTTTTAAAGTTAACAGACGTGCACAAGATTTTGACGACATAAATACCGCTATGCTTAAGATTCATAACTGGTTTACTGTAAACAATTTGGTGTTAAATGGGAAGAAAACTAAATGCATAAGATTCGCGTTACCGAATGTAAGAAGTAGTGAATGTAACGTTGTATTGAACAAGGAGATACTCGAATTCGTCGAAAATACAGTTTTCTTGGGGATTACGCTTGACTCGAAACTGCAATGGAGTCCTCACTTAACAGCACTTGCAGGGCGGCTAAGTTCAGCCGCTTATGCTGTCCGTAAAATCCGGCAATTAACAGACGTGGATACCGCGAGACTGGTCTATTTTAGTTACTTCCATAGCATCATGTCTTACGGTATTCTGCTGTGGGGTCGGGCTGCAGATATTGACTCCATATTTATTCTGCAAAAGAGGGCTGTAAGAGCCATCTATAACCTACGCAGACGCGAGTCTCTAAGAGAATTGTTTAAACAGATTAACATCATGACGGTACCTTGTCAATATATTTATGAAAACATTATGTTTGTTCGGAAAAACATTCATCTTTTTAGTAAAATAAGCGACAGGCATAATATTAATACTAGAAATAAGGACAAATTAGATCAACCACGTTTCAGATTGTCAAAAGTACGCACATATTTTATGGGGTACTGTGTAAAATGTTATAATAAAATACCACTTGACATTTTACAACTTAATGAGAAGAAATTTAAAAAATGCATAAAACAAACACTATGTAAGCGAGCATATTATAAGTTAGAAGAGTATATCGTAGATAAAAATGCTTGGCTCAATGCTGGTCCTGCTCCACTGCCACTTGGGTTCACATACTAAGATTTTAATGTTTGGAAGAGATGCTCCCCCTTTAGTTCTTTCATCATTTCTTTTAATTTTTTTTTCTCGTTTGGAAACTTAGTTACTTTGATAACTATTGTTTTATATAAATTAGAAGCATTATTTGAGTTTTTGTAAGTGTGAGTACCATGTAGACTTTCTATTATGGTTAGTAGGGCTTATCCTAATCTTTATGGTTTTAACTGTAGCTTTGTTTTATTTTCCTATCTCTACACTGTGCTCACATATAGAAGCAACAATATTGTACCCAGGACTATGTAATATATAACTTGATTTGAAAAGAGTGTCCATGGAGTTTCTTGCCCATTCTTCTCCATGAGATCTACTATTTTCGAATGGGCAACTACAGTCCATTCACAGTTATTATGCCTGTGGCGGGACTGTAGGTAGCTTATTTTTGACTATGCAAAAGTGCCTGTCATGGGTCTATTTGAAATAAATGCTTTGAGTTGAGTTTGAGTTTGAGACGATATATTTTTTAAGTAGAGTAAACTAATTATTATTTTTACATTTAATTAATTAAAAACTATTAAATAAACAAACAACAAACTATAAAAGGGCATCGAAAAACTCCTCCTTAACGCTGTCAGCTGGTAGTGTGCCCAAGAGACTGGCGGCGTTGCCTCGTTGTATGGCAACACTTAGCCTCTGGCCAAGATAAAATCCACCCTTTGGGTCACGGGAAACGTCAACTAGGCGTTCCGAAATTTCCTTAAACAGGCTATGAGCACTCGGACCCCAGTGCCCCAGAGTTTCGACCCCAAATGGCTCAAAATATAACTGACTTAATTCATCGTTACTGAGATAGAAGTTTGATACTGACTGAGGGTCTTATTCATAGATACAGTCCTACAAGTAAAATATACGCGAGAGGACAGACAGACCGCAGCACAGCTCCCTTTCGATATGGAAATAAAAGTAGAAAAAGACTTGCTTTTTCAAAATTGTATAATTCCAATACAAAGTTTTGTTTATTTCTCACATATAAGAACTTACATGAACACAACATGTAGATAATACTAACATGTACACTTTGTTGAACAATATCACATTTATTATCAAAAAGAAATTGTTAAAAGTACCTACTGAGTATCTACTTAAATACTTACTAAGATAATTTTAATACTTAATTACAATTGGTCGCTAAATGACTGTACTTTGTAATTTAATTCCTATGGCATATTCGATTATGTTATCAATACATTGCCAACTAATAAGCAATAATGCTGTTTTCTGTTTAACATTACTGGTAATAATAACTTTTTTCCGCAAGTTCCAATTACACCACGAATCACTAAATGCATTAAACGCTAAAGATATCAAAATTCACATAATTATGTAGCTATCATCTTCAAAAAAAAATTACAGAAATGTTTTAATTTCGTTTAGTGTTAAGAGAATCTGCGCTCCATCACCGGGATCACGCATGTAATATAACAGTTCAGATTTACTTGTATCTGTGCAAAAAAGTAGAATATGTAATATTTATAATTATTCTAAATCGGCACTTATCCTTATCATGAAGCTGAAGAACCAGGGCGTTTCGTTCTTTTGGAAGTCATTAAGTATTCAAACTATTTGGCAGCTATTTTTAACCTGTTTCTAAAGTTTTCTTCACACAATTGAATCACTCATGCAAAAAAGCTCACTATTAACTTTAAATCACAGACAGTCCACAAAAGTACAAATATTTTCAGTTCTATCAGCTGTCAACTTTAGATTTCTCAACATCCACCTTTTCCTTGTCCTTCAAACTCTGCCTCACTTCCACCTCTTCGGGAACTAAAGGCTTCCCTCTGAAATGCTCTTCAATCTGCTGCAAAGTCCTGCCTTTGGTCTCCGGTAGCAACCACCAGACTATAAACAGGTTATACGACATAGCAGCAGCATATACAGCATAAGAACCATGAAGACCAATGCTGTCAAGCATTACTGGGAAAGTTTTCGTGACAAGGAAATACCCAGAGGCTATGGAAACGATGCTGATGCTACCACCAACGCTTCTATACTCCAAAGGAAAGATCTCCCCAGCAATGACATAAGGAAGGCAAACCATTCCAACAGCTACAGTAAAGAATTGTATGTTGATTAGTAAAATAGGCAGCCATACTGCTGTGTAAGTCATCCATCCCTGTATCTTAGCGTAGACATAGCAAGCAATGGCTATGTTGCTGAGGATACAAAGACCTCCTGTGCTCATGAACATCGTTCTTCGTTTCACCTTGTTGACCACGTACACTGCTATAATGTTGGATATATTCCTCTGAGCGTCTAAAGCTATCATCCATACATGAGCATCTACTCCTGGACCAGCCAGATGAGCGATGACTGTTGTAGAGTAACAGGACATCAGGGCACCACCAGAAAATTCTCCCATCAAGTAACTGTGTATCATTATCACAATAGGCTTGTAAAACTCCTTCTTTTTGAAGAGCACCATGAGATCTTTGCAGTTGGAAATTGTGGCTCTGTTCGATTCACATCTTGCTCTGATCATTTCTTCTAACTCTGCTTCTTCTCCATCTCCTCTGAGCCATCGGAAGGTCTTTCTGCAATCATCATACCTCCCTCTTGTTGCAAGCCAGCTCGGAGATTCAGGGATAAAGAAAGTCATGAGAAGACTTGCTAGGGGAAACGCGATGAGGATGAGAATGGTCTTCTGCCAGGAGACGTAGGATCCTATGAGATGGACAAGCAGGATCCCGAAGGCCTGGGCTACTGAGACCATGGTTAGGAAGGCGCCTCTGTTCTTCGGGCTGGTGTACTCTCCGAGAAGCACAGAGCGCAGAGGCAGCATCAGACCGAAAGACATGCCGTGGATAACTCTTCCTATGATTATTGCCTGGAACAGAAGATAAGTTTTGATCAGTTAATGGTAATCTTAGCCTTGCCAGTTGCGAGTAATGAAAATCACAAGGCATTATTATAAATTGGCCAGTTTTTCGTCAGCATATAACTACAAACACAGCCATATAACGATCTCTCTCTAATATCTTTATTATTGTAGAATGATTTGGTAATCAAACGTTTCTTTATTAGATAACTGTAATAGCAGTACCCATATTAAAACTTACAGCGTCCCATTATCCTCAATTCTTACGCTCTAGGACAAGCTCTATGCTCTTTACAAGAGCTAGTATAATTACCCTAAGCTGGGTGCTACAGTCTTTTCTATCCTATAAGATCGGCTTCTGCTTTTATACTTACTTCAAAACTCTTGGACAGGAGTATGACAGTCCACCCGACGAGGATGTTAGCAATGACCACGAAGTGCGCCACCTTCCTGCCCAGCTTCCCCATGATAGGCGGCGCCATGAAGCTGCCGAGAAGCAGCGTGATCGCCGTCACTGATGCTGAAATGTGTACAGGAAATGTTGTGAGTAAGTTGAAAGAAACCTCGTTTATTTACGCCTCGTTCGCGACCTCGGTCGAAGCCACTTGCGTCAAAGCCACAGCACAGCCGCACGCATGAGTGTCACTTGTTTTTGTGAGTACCGTCGCCTTGCAAGTGGCATCGCGGTGAATGGGTTATGTGATGATACTTGGACTGATAGTCATAGGACACCATGGTCTATGGAATCTCGTTAATTATTCATCTTGTGTTTATTAATAATAAATATATCAATCAACTGAGCCTAACACATAGTCGCAATCCATTGCTGGAGGTTCAGCCTCTCTGAAGCTGCGCCACAACAGGTCTCTGCTGCCCGCATCCAGTCTAGTCTAGACTCCTTTGTGCTAGCTTATTTCAAGCTTAAATCCTAATTAATCCTAATTTTAATCCTAGAATAGCTGAATTTGAACCTCGCGGGTTCAAATTCGGCTATTCTAGGATTCAAATTGAAATTGAAAAAGAAACAGTACTGTAGATTAGTTAGTTTTTACACTTGGGTATTTTACATTGAGTCTAAAACTACCGGTAAAGTTTTAACATTCTCTTTGAATAGCAAAAATTTAGCTACAAATTCTGTTTATCGTTCCCACACATTATATTTCACACAAAGCTGTAATTTGAACACAAAGCTGTCTGTCTGTGGATATCTAGATTTAAGTCTATTGTTAATCTGATAAAAAAATACGTGATTAACCTTTAAATGTGTGCACATGTCTTCCTGGGTTAGTATTAGACGTCACAATGCATGTACATTAATTTAAATACTGAATTAGAATTAAGTAGATGTGTAATGAGCTTAAGTATGCATTTAATTAACATATAACTGCAACAAAAATAACAGAATTGTATTTGGTTTCTAAGTTTGTGTGAATTTGATATCTGGTTACATTGAGGAATCGGGCACATGTAATTCTTTCAAAATGGAGTGCGATGGTGGTTTCAAACCGCTTTTCAAAACCGTTCAGCGTTCCTTACAATTTAGTATTCATAAGTTACATTAGATTAAATTCTGGGAACGAATACACCTATGGGTATTCCTACCTTTTTAATCGGGAAATTATCTACCATTGAAAGATTGAGAACAGTCAATATCTTCTACAATAAAAATCTTCGACTTACTAATAGACCACGTACAGCCTCTACGTCTAGAAGAGTTTCCTACACAACGAGGGTGAGCACTTAGGAAGGATTTTGAAAATTCACCCCCCAAAGGGGTTAAAAGTTAGTATGGAAGTTCAGTTAGCTGATGAGTAATCCCATCGAACCTAAGAATGGTTGGTAGTCGGAGAATTATCTGCCGTGAATGAAACAAATCAAATCATTTATTTTGCATGAATATGGGTATACATAAGGATGAAACACAACAATGTAGCTCAGGACCATTCATCAGACAAGAACAGCCTATACATATAAAAATGATTGCTTACCAATCCATGAGCCCTCCTCCTCAGTGAGGGTGATGTGGGAGTCAGGTTGCTTGAGCTGAGGCAGCAGGATCGCGGGGAAGCCCACCACGGAGCCGTGACCGATTGTAGTGAAGGATACTGTTGCTGACACGAAACACTGAAAAGTGCAGGAAAAGGGTTATGAGTATTGTACGCCAGTGACACGAATATGGGGAATTATGTTTTTATCTGTCGTTGTCGTCGGACTGCCAAGTCCATAGGTCTCGGTTTCGAACCCAAGACAGCTCTGATTTTTCAGATTCATGTGCGTATTGTGTATCACTTGCTGCGGTGAGGGAAAACATCGCGACGAAACCTGCCTGAGATGATGATTTCTCGGCGGCATGTAAAGCCAAGTAAGAGGCCCATGGGCGGCATAAAAATTCTGACACCAGGTTAGGCACTAACCACACGATAAAGAAGATCTGTCGTTTTTTTCAGCTGTGAGTTTTCTTGCTTGTTCCAATTTATTTGGGGGCCGGTATAACAAGTCTTCTAGTTCGATTCTTCTCTAGTAGTTATCCCCTTTCTGGTCATGTCACCTTTCACACTGTCCATTCATCGTTTCGTGAATCTTCCCTACTCTTACAGCCAAATAAATAATAGTAGGTAGTACGTAGGAGTCCTAGTTACCAACATGTTAATTCTCAAACACCGTTACTGAATTCTGCAATGGACATTTTTCCTGCTGGATGAAAAAAAGTAACCCAAGGTAGTTTTGGGCTATCTACGTAGGCAGAGGTTACTATTGCTTAACACCAAGTGGGCTATCGTATATAAAAGGATATTAATAAGTGCGCAATAGAGAAGTCGTCTCCATTTTGCTACATTAGGCTCATGTTTCGCAATCTATATTTAAGTAGTTAATGTCTGTCACGGCCATCATGTTTCTCGAAATTATCTCTATTTGTTTGACCTAGCTTCTTCATTGACTTATGTACTCTGCGTTGAAAATATTAGGTATCTAAACCTGAAACTTCGTAAATTATTCCAAATCGCTTTGACAAGAGACTGTCGCGGTAGTCGATAATAACTGATAGGAATGTATAATTATTACGATACAGTAGACCGCAATCATGTGCCTAGCCTTTTCCCAACTATATTGGGGTCGGCCCCCAGTCTAACCGGATGCAGCTGAATACAAGTATTTTACATGGTGCGACTGCCTATCTGACCTCCACAACCCAGTTAGTATTGGGTAATACGATACCCCTTGGTAAGACTGGTTGCAAGACTTTTTGGGCCACTGACTACCTTACGACTGTCAAAGATCTACAAATGACACCCGGGACCAATGGCTTAACGTGCTTTCCGAGGCACGGGGGAAACTCGGTATGTAACGGCTTAACCTAAAGATCGATCCGAGCGGCTGTTATCATTTAGCCATGAGCTCCTCATAGAGTACACCGCAAATTAGTGGGAAATAAATCAGTATACGCTTGCCTGGAATTATATTGAAACCCCGTACTACACTAAGCCAGCTCAAGGTAGACGTGTTACTACTGGCGTGCGTCAAAAGTACAACTACTTGTATTATTTTAATTATTAATGACAAACAAAAAACGATGTATTGTTTTGTCGGATCATAACATTATTAGTTATGTTTCACAGACTTACTTAATTTATTTTATAGGGTCTCGTCATACAGTTTTTGTTGAAACAAAATTCAAGACTTCCGTGTAGTACGTTTTTGCTGTCAGTAGTATTTTTACAAGTTTTTCTTTCTAATTTAACTTGCAATGTTTGTATGTATGTATGTAACTAACTGTTTGTTCGGGTGGAATCTTGCAACTCAATTTTGAAGCAGATATCTTCAACCGATTGAGCTGAAATTTTGCAAGCATATGTATATCGCGTGACAGTGCAATATTATGACAACATGGAGCTGATCTGATGATGGAGCTGGAAGATGGCCATAGAAACTCTGTAATGAAACGACGTAACCCCATCGAGTTTGGACTCGTTTGATTTGTCTTGACGAGTACTTTGTCTTTAGATGGTATCCAGGGTCTGATGATGAAGCTGGAAGGTGGCCATAAGATATCCTTAATAAAACGACGTAACCGCATTGAGTTTGGGATCGTTTGATTCGTCTTGATGCGTACTTTGGTCCTAGATAATATCCATATGCAACCCCATCAGATTTGTTTAGCAGTAGCTAAATATAGAGAAAACGTATCGTTAGTTAAATAAATTATAAATGACATATTAGTGCTCAAAATATCACACACTTGTGCGTACTACGAATTACTACAGGCTACGGAAAAACACCGCTACGCGCTGCGAACTACGCCGTAGTAAATCCCGAATCATAAATACTAAAAAGATACAAATAAAATAAAAACGTGTTACATTTTGACGGCAAGAGAAATAAAAATAAAATGATGGGATGGCTCCTATATAAAATGGTATATTTCTTATCAGAATTAAATTATTTTAACAAGTAATAAAAGCTTGTTAAAAAAATCTCTTTTTTTTGTGTTTACGTAAGATTAGCTTTTGCTCGCGGTTTACTGATTTATAATGTTAGTATAATATATAGATTATTGTAGACTAGTTTTTTCCCGCAGTTTCGCTTGTGTTATCCCGTTATCATGGAAACCACTCAGGCTTTCCATTATTGAAAGAATTTTCAAAATCGGATCAGTAGTTCCGAAGATATCACCCCACATCCAAACTCACAAATTTACACAAATGCTCTTTAGTAACATAATATTTTCATTCATTACTATGTACTTACATTATTTACAACTTACAAATAGATCTAAAATAATATGTCTCTACCTTGTACTTGTAGCTTCATCCTATAATTATTATTTATAAGAAACAGATCCAATAAAGTTAATGATTACCTTAATCGGTTGGTTTTCCCGAGACCCCGTGATCTGTAATTGACCTTCGGAAAACCGGTGTAAAAGTAATATAAATCGTGTCCTAAAAACTGACCTTACCCGATGTCTAATACCTAAAATTACCTATTTCGTTTCGGATAGATTTTAAACTTTTTATAATATACAGGCAAAATACGCGCTTTGACGTGGAGTTGCGGAAACCAGCCCGTTATACAATACAATACAATACAATATACAGGTTGTTGTTAAAATCTTCGTCACCTTCCAAGTTCATCATTCCTAACGCCCCCACTTAAAAAATCATCATCATCATCGTATCAGCCCGGAATCACCTACTGCTGGGTATAGGCCTCCCCTTTTTTCCGCCACACTTCCCGGTTCTGTGCGTCCCTTATCCAGGTGTTTCCCGCGACTTTGACGATATCGTCGACCCAACGAGCTTTAGGACGGCCCTGGTTTCTTTGCCAAACCTTGGCCACCACTCGGTCAAAGCCTTGCTCCATCGGTCATCTCATGTTAAAAATAGTCATCAGTAATTCAAAAAAAATAACATCTATTCCACACATTTTGACACAGCAGATTAAAAAAATTACCGATGACTATGTAGGATGGGTTCAGAATGATATCCCTTTCACCCTATATGAAGGCAACGGCAATGGCTGATGCCCCTGAACTCCACAAAACCAATGATACGAGTAGTCGACCAAAGTCATAGTCAGCCCTTCTCTACTAAATACATACAAATACCACTAGTATAGTTATTTAACGTCAAAGCAATGCAGGTCAAATCACAATTCCTAAGGTTTCACGCAATCACAGTGGCTATCTAATATCTACGAGTATCTATGCTGTCATACTCAATAGTTTAGTAATGCTATTTACGCTATTATATATAACTACTTAATTTCACACTACTCAAAGCGTAACGGTTCATGTTTATGTAAATTATGTAATAAATTATAGTTTTTTTTAATCTGTTTATACCTAAGCGACTCTGTATACAGAGTGATTTTTAAAACAGGTTTTTTGTGACAGTACTTATGAGTAAATTGGCAACATTAATTGTTTTTGGACACCGATAAAACTGCTATTTTGGTTAGAACTGCATTTTTATTTCATAACAAACGATGAGAAAAAATATAATCAGACTAGAAATTGTCGAAAAAAAAAAAAAAAAAAAAATTTATAATAAAAGGCTTGTCCGAATTCTGGCTTTTAGAAAAGATCGTTATTATTATTTAATTCATCAAATATCTTGATTAATTTTGACATCGCATTTTATAATCATAATCTTATTGTTACCCATTCGAAATGTCAATCATTCAAACATACTTTCAAGACACTATTTATTCACTTTAAAACTACTAAAGGAAAATAGTACATAAATATCCCACAATATTACCAAACACGTGTATTTTACATAATGGTAAAAGTCACCAAACTTACTTGTTTTAAAAACGGCGAAATCCTTTGTTTTGACATCTAAGCACACAAAGTTCACTTCAACTTAACTATTGTGACTCAACACTGACATAAATGATATAATTTTTATTGACATACGTGATATAATAATTATATTATATAAAAAACGCGAAAATCTACATCTCTCGCGAATGGCGATAGAACTACTGATAGAAATAAACACCACCAGTTTTGTTCCAAGAAAGATACTTAATTATTACTACTTTCACTGCTTGCCCATATCCAACTCTATCACAAGACATTATGGTCGGTTTTGAGATGCTAAGCCAGTATGGAGTTATGATCGGAATATTAATTCGACCGGTTTTGTAAAAACAACACGTGAAATATACTGCTTTTTGTGCCCGGATGTGCTTAGGTATATAAAATTGATGAACCGTTGATTAGGTTAAAAATACCAAAAAAAACGGACACGTCCGTGATGTTCCGTACCTGATTTGGGAACATTATTATTTCCTCTTAAATTTTATAAAGCTTTTATGTTATAGCTTAAAATAAACGTGATATTATTTAATTTTTACAACTTCAAACACATTTTATTTTTCACGATATTGGTTAAATGAGTTTATTCTACCCCAAGGTTGGAAAGATTTTCTTTTTATTACATACATACGTTCTGTCATCCATCACACTCTAGCTTATTGAATATTTCAAATTGGATTAAATACTTAGTAAGTACCGAGAAAATCAGAAGATTTAATGTGACTGATGGATGGGCAGATAGTTATAGTTACCGAAGATTGATGGTATTTTCCTAACGCCGTCAATATGATCAGCTTATAATGTTCCAACAGCGGAGATGAGAATGGATAAGGTAAGGAACGCGTATATTAGAGGAAGTTTAAAAGTTGCGCCAGTTACAGAAAAGTTGAAAGGGAATCGACAGTCTTGGTGTGGACATATGATGAGGAGGGACGAATCGCATGTGACTAAAAGAGTGATGAATATAAACTTTGATGGATCGAGAGGGAGAGGAAGAAGAGAAGAAGAAGATAAAGGAGTAAATGATAGCCTGACGGTTGACAGAGGAGAATGGAAGAAAAACACGTGTTTCGCTGACCCCAAGTAACATGGGACAAGGGCAGGAAGATGATGCTGTATAATGTTCCAATAGCATTATAACATTATAGGCTAGATAGGCCGCGAGAGGGAGTGATCCGTAGACCCTCACGCTGGCTCTGTCCGTTTGGTGGTACCGTTTTTGGCATTGGACTCCAGAACCCTAAAATGGAGTCAGTTAGAAAAAATACGATTAAAGTATAACATGATTTTTAATAGTTTACACGAGCCAGGAATAAAAGTTTTTTTCTTTCATCTTTTTACTTAAAGAAAACTCAAGGTTTCATTTTAGTTTTCAACAAGAAGTTTGACCACTTCTAAAAAAATGGAAACAAAAAAGAAATGTAAGACTTTTTGAGGTTTTGCTTATTAAATTATATTTAAATGTCTTTGTTCCTTTAAGTCACAGATAGATTGCAAGGCATGTAAAGCCAAGTCAGAGGCCCATGGGCGGCATAAAAACTCTGACATCAGGTTAGGCACTAACCGTACGATAAAAAAACAAACAACTAGTAGATTTTGATATTTTACTTTTCAACAACCTGCTAACAAACAGACACACACGCAGTCAAAATTCTAAATTTTATACCAACGTAAAATATGCGCCCGTGTTGGACAACATTGTCACAGTGTAACAAATAACAGGCTGATTGGTCGGCTGCAACATTTGCATGAATTATTTATTTATGCTGTGATCTGGATTCTAATACGGCGTTTGAGGTTTGACAGCGGTATCTCTTGCAAGTTTGTTTTCGTAATATTGTTTAGTCGAGTCGTATACTGGTTTGGCTCTGCTTAGTAAGTAGATATGCAAGGACATTTAACTACCAGTGCTAAAGGGGAAGTCCTCATTTAACGAGTATATATAAATCACACAAAGTGACGAGTGAGTGAAGAAAAGTAGTTTATTGAATGAGCTTCACATCTTACAACCATAGACTACATCTACAAAACACAGACTAAAAAACAATTGACAGATGGTGTTACTAGTATGTACTTTTGATACAAATCTAACAGTATACAAGTACTTATGTTAAAAACTTTACTGAATTAATTCCGTCTGTAAATAATTTTAGAAACATGTTAGGTGCTACCGAGGCTATATGAACATTTTTTAATCACTTAATAACATTACCTTTCTTCTGGGCAGTCGGGTAAAAACTATTAAATCGAGTCGTTAATTTTGTTAAAAACGAAACTCCGAAAGATATCCAAATTGCAAACAGCTAAACATAATAATATGGTGTTTTTAGGGTACCGTACCTCAGTCGGCCTTTTTCTCAGGAACGCAAGGAGGTATCAAGCTGTTTATATCAAATACTAAGTCTGGTACAGTCAGCATCGAAACAACTTTCCCAAAGAAAAACTTTTTATACTCATCCACTTTAATCACAATAACAAAACGGCCTGTGGCGCGGGCGCCTTTTAAGGAGCGGGCTTGCGAGCCACACGGGTGCTCTGCGTACCCACTGTAGCAATAGCACGGTACCAGAGTAATGAGACAGAACGGAGTCACGCGGCTATAACAGCTGATAGGTCACAGGCGCACGTGCGCGAATTTCATACGGCTATTGTGTTATTGTGATTAAAGTGGATGAGTATAAAAAATGTTTCTTTGGGAAAGTTGTTTGTTATCATGAGTACAGTCGCGTGTTTAAGTATCGGTCAGTAATTACCAGTCACGCTATATACAGAAGAAACTATAAGCAAAGCAAATTAAGTAGGTATAATATAAAAATGATATAATGAATAAGAATGACAAGCTATATTATTGCAATTTGTATGTGTATTTTTTTTTGTTGTTTTGTGTGCAATAAAGAATAAGAATCATTCTTATAAGAATAAGAATGATTAGGAAATATTGGAAATGAATTATGTTCTACGACTTCTGTTCCTGACTGTACCCCTCAGAGCAGTGAAAAAATTTGTAAGCAACGCAAAGTCAACGCAATCAAAGATGACCGTTTATGTCGCATATTTTGCGGTTTCACAAGGGTATCAAAACTTATAGGGTCATCCCGTTGCCCTAGCTAGAATCATGAAATTTGGCAAGATGCAATGTCTTACAGAGCATATAAAGAAAAAAAAAACCGAAAACCGTAAAAATGTAGTTAATAACAAAATACCTACAAGTTTATACGGAACCCTCGGTGCCCGAGTCCAACTCGCATTTGGCCGGTTTTTTTAGTCAACGACTGCAGATTATAGAGCTACTTGAAGTGAGTATCAGCAGATATACAATACGCCGACAAAGTTTCACTAGCTGATTTAAATTGACCCTGTATGACGGAAGTCTTCCTTGAGACAGACTGATCTTCAGAACTCGGTGACACTCAGATTAATATAATATATTAATTATGTAATTCAAGTATTTACCTACTCGGTACGTAGTCTATGTACATTCTTGGTGCCAGATATTAGGTAATCTTAGTTATGCTTAGCGGTAAGCGGGTTAGTGACCGCGAGTCGCACGCGCACGGAGCGTTATAATGACCTGAACCATAACGCAATAACAGGATTTTATATCATAACATTATGCTTGTAATCCCCGAAGAGTGTACTCATCATCTGCGTAGCCTTTTCGCAACTATGTTGGGGTCGGCTTCCAGTCTAACCGGATGCAGCTGAATACCAGTATTTTACATGGAGCGACTGTCTATTTGACCTCCACAACCCAGTTATTACTGGGGTAATACGATACCCCTTAGTAAGAGTGGTTGTTAGACTTTCGGGCCATTGACTACCTGTAACGACTGTCAAAGATCTACAAATGACACCCGGGACCAACGTCTTAACGTGCTTTCCGTGTAGTGTAAAAATCTTCCGAACACGAGCGGAGCTGCGGGCGAAGATTGTAAAAATATTTATAACACTTTTGATTTCCGACTGATAATATTTTTTGTTCGAAATTGTATCTGAGTCCTCTGTTTAATTATAAATTGATTAACAGCATGACAAATTGACAATCAATAAATTGGCTTGCATCATTGATCTTGTAGCCGTATGGTCTCCGACCTTGGGGTAGTGGGTTCGATCTCGATTGAGATAAGATCGCCAATTGTAGCGGGACATGTATTTTTAATTGCGTTTTTATTAATTGCTTGTCAACTTCGGTCTAGTTTCTAATAGCTAGAAGTAAAACTGGATAGTCTGGAGTCCTTGGTTTCATTTCCTGGAAATGATAACTCAATTTTTTGTTGTATATTTTTTGTAATTGTCTTTTTAGAAAAAAAAAACTTAATTTATTAGCACGTATTATTAAGAAAATCTAATTATCCGAATCTTTGCAAAAAAAAACTAAATGCAAGATATCATGTATTGATTAAACTGGTTTAAAGTAAAATACATTGGTCATCAATTCATCATCATCTGCGTAGCCTTTTCCTATTATGTTAGGGTCGGCTCCCAGTCAAACCGAATGCAGATAAAATACAAAAATGTATGGCACACTCATATATTTACATAATAGGGATTTCTACTTATAAAAAATCTAAGATGGTTAGTGCACAGATTGGATTATGCTCGACAAATGGCAACAAACTTGACGAGTATTTATATTATCTACTGGTAGGCTATATGATGTGTATGTATTCCTAAGTTCATCATTATGTCCGTCCTTCTGTTTTATAGTAAGTAGGTTTTAATCATAAAATGAAGAGTTAAGCAGAGAGAGCAGAGTTGAGAGAGATGGGCAGAGTTACCTAAGTGTTATTCCAGACTAAAATATTGTATGTTCATCCAGATCCGTTCAGCCGTTCTGGCGTGATTTACTAACAAACATCCATCCATCCAAACTATCGCATTTATAATAGTATTAAGAAGTCTCATCTAGGTGGAAGAGTGTGACTGCCGTCATCTGGGTACAAATCCAGACCAGGAACTACTATTCATAAAATCCAGATGAAAAAACCTAATAACCCTTCTTCCAACCTGGTAATGCCCCGCGGTAACGATAGCGATATACATAAAAATGACGTATATTGACGTAGATAACTACGTCTGCTTCTATTCAATTGGACGTTGTACTTTCAATAAATCTAAATGATATACATTCGTTGAATTATTCACACTCGTGAATAGATTTAGAATTTATTTTTATTCCCTAGAGTTAATTATTTGTTATTTAATATTATGGCAGTAACAGTATTTCACAACGAGCGAAAGCTTATCTGACCTCCATCCAATACGAGTAATCAGAAGCCAGTCTTACCAAGGGGGATAGATACCCCTTGGTAAGACTGGCTTCTGATTACTCGTAACGACTGTCAAAGATCTATAAATGACACCCGGGACCAACGGCTTAACGTGCTTTCCGAGGCACGGAGGAAACTCGGTAGGTGATGAATGGACACCCATCTACGGATCGACCTCGGCAAGCGTAGCTTAATCTTCGACCGAATCGTACGGCTGTTATTATTTAACCTCGTGGTGTAGTGTGGCCTGAAAATTCTAATAGTTAAAAAACATAATATAAAGCCTGTAATCTCTGAAGGACTCTCAGGAAGGGCACAGGCGCATCTAATAGTACATCCACATTCACACACATATGTTTAAGACCCTTATTGTAATAGGGGTGAACCTATTGCCATCAACCGGGCACAAATCCAGACTCCGTGGCTGCTACTGAAGAATTCCTAATAGAAAAACCCAATAACACTCTGCCCGATCTGGGAATCGAACCCAGGACCTCATGCTCAGCAGTCGCGCTTGCGCTTCAAAATATCTTATAGTAGAAAGAAATACGTGTTATAGTTAGAAAGTCTTCCAGTTTAGATTCTGTGATATTTTTTGGCCTTTGGTTCCTCCCATGATTTCTTTTGCGCCTCTGCAGTTATTTCAGTCTCACAAACCGCACACACACACACACACACACACACACACACACACACACACACACACACACACACACACACACACACACACATGGCGTTCCACAAGGCAGCGTACTGGGTCCGCCACTCTTTTTGATCTATATAAATGATCTCCCGGAAGCAACAACCAACAAAATGGTTCTTTTCGCAGACGACAGTACGGCTATTATAAAATGTACTGATTCAAATAATTATAAAAGTGACATAAATATCTGCTTAAATGACATAATAAATTGGCTCAATAACAATAATTTGGTTATAAACCTTAGTAAAACAAAAGTCATGCATTTTCATCAACGGTGTGAAAACCCAAACTTGAATATTTCGTTCAAGGGCTGCGATATTGAAGAGGTAGATAAAGCTAAGTTTTTAGGTATCACAATTGATAATCAACTTACATGGAAACCTCACGTAGAAGAACTATGTAAAAAACTTAGCAAATCTGCATATGCTCTGTACCAACTTTCAAAGAAAGTCAATAGTCAGGCTCTTTTAACAGCCTACCATGGAATGGTTGCATCTGTTTTGCGGTATGGCATTATATTCTGGGGGCAGTCAACTGATAGAGAAATGGTGTTTAGGTTGCAAAAGCGATGCATCAGGTCAATGTGCGGTCTGAAGACGACTGATAGCTGTGTTCCCTATTTTAAGTCATTAAAAATTTTGACATTGCCTTCTCTATATATATTGGAAACGGCCTTGTTTGTAAAATGTAACCCACATCTATTCCAAAAACTATCAGAGGTCAGAAAAAATCCAATACGGACACAATATATTAATAAATTATGTCATGTTAAATGTAAAACTGCACTTATGCAAAAAAGTTTCTTTGGTATTGCCCCTCGCATTTATAATAAATTACCGAATACTATAAAAAATTTAACTGTATCTCAATTTAAAAGGGCGCTAAATGAATATTTACTTATTAAATGCTATTACACTATTGACAGCTTTCTTAATGATGATTCGATGACACTTGCTGATTGACAGTAATATTACTCTGATTGACATAAATTATTATTATGGTTTGACATACTTTTACTCCGTTTGACATTTTAATTTTTTATTTTATACTTGACATTTGTTCTTTTTCTAAATTGTATTATGTTTTGAATTAAGTATGTTAGACTGAAACTGTATGTACACTATTTGCATGCCCATTGGACGGTAAAATGTGGAGAACTTGGTATTAAATATGAAACATCTATGTATTTTTTTAACCCATGTTTGCAAAGAAATAAATGATTTGATTTTTTTTTTATTTGATTTGAAACCACGCCGCTTCCAGGTGTTAATCAGCGATAATGTATGCAAGCATCTGTGTCACGTTATGTCTTCATTATCAGCATCAGATAATCTCCTGAATGCATGTAATGTCTATCTCTGAGATTAGTTTGACAGCTCGGTAGCTGATGGTAGCACCCACCTGTGAAGTGATACATTATCTAGGTAGGTTACCTAGTTTTTAAAGCAGAGATCTTTGACAAAGATCATAAATGTGTTACTAGGGAGCTTGTTCCGACCCTTTTTCTTTGCGGCGAAAACACTGATAGGAGACTGTCTAATGTAATTTTGAAGTTCAAAAAGTGCTGAATCTCAGCCATTTCTGATACACTTTTTATGAATTTTTAAATAACTAAAATAGAAGCTAACATTATTCCCAAGAGGCCTTCAATTTTCACTATGGAACAATAAGGACCGAATTGAAGAAAAGCATACTTCCTGAATCCTCACATAAATCACGAACATTGTTGTCATTGCGGGTAAGACTTGGGGGTGAGGCTCATGTGGAGATACGATAGATCGGGGAGTCTATCGTCATCGCATATGTCTCCATGAGTGGTGGCGATATCTCAGGTGAACCTGGAGTCGGGCTGCGCTGGATGGGTCGCGAACGTCATGGGTACTACCCGTGACGTTCTCGAGGTTCATCTGCCAAGGCGACAGTAGGCTCACGGCGGTGTTTTAGTGGGTGAAAGCCCCAAATAACTAAGCTATCTCCCCGGACGGTGCGGTAGGCTGAGGCGTGGAGATAGACACAAGAGAAGAGAGGAATATACCCAACAAAGGGTGAACTTGCGCTGTGATATGCCCCAAGCGATGAATTATGACAAATCCTCATTTAGCGCTTAGGGCAGCCTGAACGAACTTAAGGGACTATATTGTACCTACACGAATCATTTACTGAACTACTTACATTTTACAAAAATACTTATTTACACAGTTAGACGTCAGGTTCTTAGGAGTAAACAAATAAAAACACACGGAACCCACAAAACCTGACGTTTAACAATTCCCTGGAGATTCCCAAAATTTTGGCACAGTTCATTAACATCGTAACGTATATCGATCACGACCAGTCCTTCAACTTGGGGGATCGGCAGAACAAGCCGTTATGCCACCGTCATACATCATTGACAACTTATGGGCTTTTCATCAAACTGCGTCACTATAGTTTATATCTTAAGGAGCTTACATGCAAGGCCATTTCAACTAACACGCGAAGAAATCAATTCCTTTAGACTTTAAATAAATAAGATTATACTCATGGCTGAGTAATAACAGACACTCGGGTCGATCTTAGGTTTAGCTACGCTCGCCATGGTCGGTCCGGGGATGGGTGACTAACATCTGCTTAGCCTTTTTCCAATGATGTTGGGTTTGGACTCCGGTCTCAGATTTTTTTTAAACTGGATGCAGCTGAATACCAGTATTTTACACGGAGTGACTGCCTATTCCACCTTCGCAACCCTTGAAGTTCAGGGCACACCGAGCGGACTAGATTTCAGTTCGGACTGCAGACAGATAATGAAAAAAACGTGGTGCTGGGGGGGCAAGGAGGGGGGCCTAAATCGTACGTCGTAACACCAAGGGGTATAAACGAGGCCTAAAAAACCTCTCTCGTGATTAAAGGATTGGCCCCTAACGTTAATCATACCTAGTCAATTACTTCGTGTAAATTATTTGATCAAAACAACCGCTGACTCAGTTCATTTTGCTTTGTAGGTAATTTAGTTAGTTACATTAGTTTTATTGTTCTACAGCTGCCTTCGTATTTAAGCGTTTGAGGTTTGCTCATTTTGGGTGGCAGTGGGCGGTGGGCTTTATTTAGTTGTATTGATACTTTTAAGGAAATTAAAATAATAGTGTGTTAAGCTTGATATCAAAATGAATTTATCGTAATACTGTTATTTATGTATGCAGTGATTTACTGTGTCAGGCATACTATGAATAGCTGCTCAGCCCTATTTTTGCGGTTATTAGTCGATTCCATACTACAGCAGTGAGGCATGAGGTCCTGGGTTCGATTCCCGGGTCGGGTAAATTATCATTGGGTTTTTCTAGCAGGACAAGAACAACTTTTTTAGTAACAGCCACTGAGTCTAGATTTGTGCTCGGTTGATGGCATTAGGCTCGCTCCCTATTACATGGGACTTAAATATAACTGGTGAAATGTGGGTGTATTATTAGGTGCCTAACCCTTCGGGGATTACAAGCGTGATGTCTATTCCACAGCTGGTCCCACACCTTGCCCATCAATCAACGTAACGTAACCTCCAGTAGGTAAAAAGTTACCTACTGGACCCCCAGTAGGTAACCTCCAGTAGGTAAAAAGTTACCTACTGGAGGTTCATCATCATCACTAAGAAGTCTACTGGCTACTGGATCGATTTTCGTCTACTTTTTTATACCAGTCAGTCCAGTCACCCTTCGAAAAACGTATTTCCATAGTATTTTAAGGAACAAAAAAATTAAAAACTAAGACGTTCAATATGTAAGGTCCTTAATATCAAAGCTATCTCGGTTACGACATAACGATTGAGGTACATACGGATACTTACAGTAGTTCCTGTAATAAAAATTAAAACAAAACTGTGGAGACGAATAAATCTTACATTATTTTGTTAAGTAGTTGGCAATATTTTCTGGCACTAAGAACTGCAGTTTTAATAAAATTAACAATTTACAATTTTAAAATGTATATTTTTTTAAAATAATGTCATCAAATTATTTTATATTGGGACATTATGTTTTAATTCTAGAATCAGCATTGCCATCCAAAGTGGAAGTGCTGCCAGCTATCTGGGCACTTTCCCTGTTGACAAGCAGCGATGCTGACGATTTTATTTGACCCCCTTTATTGTTTTCTGCTTTTGATACGTCATGAACGTATTACTATTTTAGGTCTGTAAAGTAAATAATGTACCTATACTTATATGAGAAAGTTAATAATAATCCTGATTCTAACGAGTTATTGAAAGCATACTGAGAAAATTAAGCAGTAACATCAATTTAGAAGTTATGTATCTAGCCCACCTTTTAAAAAACCTACCTAGGTCAAATGCCAATGTTTTTCCTATATATAAAATATAAATACGGAGATAAATCAGCAGATTTTTAGCTTAAATAGTTATAATAATGAACCGTTAAGTTTTCTTGCCGCATATGCTAATGCCATCTATCGACGATAACGCTAATTACACAAAGACAAGAGTGCGCACCTAGTGAAAGATACAGAGCAAAAATACGCTTAAGAAATAATTGATGATTATTGACAATGGTGAATATTTTCACGAGTTTCCAGCTATAATGGAGAAAAAGTCTCAATAACATCTTGACAAACATAACTTTAACCAACTTTTCCAGTCAAGCATTCTATTGGTATAGACACTAAGCTTCAATCATCCACCCTTTACAGGCAAAATTTATTTGTCTCACGAAACCCACACAAAAAAACTGTATCCCCAACACGACTCCACCGCGCTCCAATCCCTTCAAAGCTAGGAGTGGTCCTCCACGCATCAGTAGCGCTCATTCCGCAACGAAACCAGCAGCCGATCGAGCGTCCTCGTCAGACACAATATGTCCTTAGCAGAAGGAGCTTCAGACACCGAGCATAACAGCAACAGGCAGGAGGAAGAACCCAAGAGCTCTCAGACCACACCGACTGGGACCAAGAACAAGAACAACGATAAAGGAAGACAGGTTAGTGAGATTACGTTATTAGATTCAGTTTTTGTGGAAAAAAAGTCTTTTGCCTAAGAATTTTCTTGAAAGTAAGTGTAAAAATCGTTTTCTCGTCGAAATGGTTAGTAAGAATGTAATTTTTGACAAAAGCTGCATCCGGTTAGACTGGAAGCCGACCCTAACATAGTTGGGAAAAGGCTATGCAGATGATGATAACATTGTCAAAAAATATCGTTTTGAAATTAGTATTGGGTTGAAGTATTATTAGTCCTTACAAAATAGTATTTGGTCCTCGGTTCTTAAAGTCGAAAGTTCCCGGTAAAAAATGGTATTTCTGAGTAAAACCGAGCTTCCAACAGTATTTCCGTTTAAAATAGCTTTTTTTGGGCTTTAAAAAGCTCTAGAGTTTTTGCGATAGTTCCGTAAGAAGATTTTGTTTCCAATTGCTTGAAGTTCAATGTAAATATGAAATAAAACCTCGAATATACAATTAATTATTAATCTTTTCAAAAATGTTTTCAATTTCAACAAGTTCATAGAAGTGAATGTTTTCAATTCGACTGTATCTTTTGTTATACGAAAACTAAAACTGTTTGAATCTAGGATTAAATCCTTTATGTTTTTCGTTTCTTTCATAGCTTTGATAGCTATAACGATTTCATAATTTTTTTAATCAGCATCTCTAGGTAGGCTTCGCAAGCAATCTTTCAGCTCTCATAAATCTAAACTATACAGCGTGTAAGGGAAACTACTGTTTTATCGTTCATGATTCTAGGCCCAGCAGCTTAGGTAGGCGATAAGGATACACATCGTGTATTCCATAACAGAACTTAAAACATTTTGATATCATAACAGATTTAATTTGTTTCTTATAGATAAATGTTAAAATTAGAATTAGGTAGGTAGGTACGTTGTAATATAATATGGTTCTAAGAACTAATCAAATTCTATCCTTTTAAGGAATTCTCTCATAACTTTATAACCAAAGTTAAGATGTACTTGTTCATTAATTTTGATAATAACCATAATTCTAATCTCACAAACTAGCCTCAGTACCAAAACATCCTTGACTCTCATATATTTTTAATTAACACTAACAACATCTTCCGTTGGACAAAACCAATAAATTTTCACTAGAATCGTCTTACAATTGGTCCAATTTGACCCCAAACCACACTAGAGAATTAACCAATTAATAAGTATCACAATTTCGACCATATAAGGTGGTATAGCTCCGTGGGACTATAAGGCAATTGATGGCAATTTTGTCCGTGTCTGCCTACCCACCTACTTTTAAATGGCGTAATTATACAATGCCTGTTTTGTTGGTACGATCTCTAGTAATTGGGTTTACTCCTACGCAATGTATTGCGGTTTAATGATGGCACTCATTTCGATTTATGATTGCAATTTTGTTGTTTTTAATTAGAAGGTTTTATTTGTATCATCAATTTTCAATACTAGTTATGAAATGTCAATTAAAACTTTTCCATATTAGGCTTACTTCTAACAGTCCGAATCACAGTTATATTATGTTAGTAGAAATATTCAGGTAGCTGTTACCGATCCATCTCATAATAACCCTTTACATTAAACGATGAAAGGCATAATGTGTAATCTATCAAAACTTTGTCAGATTTTACTAAAATAATAAATTAATATGGGACTTAAATATAACTGGCGAAATGTGGGTTTATTATTAAGAATAAGTCTGCCTTACCTACCCTTCCGGGATTACAGGCTCGATGTTGTTTTATGTAAAATAATGCAGACTTTACAAAATAATCCTACCTGCTTTTTACCTTGAAAATTAGGTCATCCTCGACTCCAGTAACACAGTACCATAATATCCGATTCATAAATCCTCCTGAACTTATGACAGCCGGAAACTAAAAGAACAATGCTACAATTAAGCTCGCTACATTTCTTGCGTATGCGCACCCTATGCCCAGTCGAGCAAATCGCAATTATAGGTCATTACTGTCGCAACACTATTCATGAGATCTATTGTATTCTTATTAGGATTATTTTTCTTGATCAGTCATAAATCGATTTAAAATGGATGGGTGGACTTTAATGGTTATCGAGTTAGACTATATGTACGTAATTGTAATTCGTTTAGTTATGTATCTGTGTATTTAGTAGAAATGCTGTGGTTAGAAAAGCATTACATAGATTTTTGATCGAAAAGGAAAGGACCCAGAATAGAACCTTGAGGAACCCCCAATCAATCATATGAGAATCTTAGATAGAGTTTATATGTTATGTAATAAAAAGCTTTTGTTGAAACAATGTACTCCTTGTCAGATGTCAGATTCTTACATGTGGAAGGAACAGATCCATACTCTGATGAAGGGCGGAGAGAGTGAGTCCGATATCTCGGACTCCGAACACTTCCTGACCAAAGGCGCCTTCCTCCTCACTCCCTCCCACGGCCTCAGCATGGAGAAAGCTTCGGCCATCTGCGAGAAGATGGAGTTCAAAGGCTGCTTCTCACTGACCAAGACCGCCACTGGCATCCTTTTCAAATTCTCCAGCGTTGATGACTACCAGATGGTCTTCAAAAAAGGTTTCCATAAAGTAACTGGATCCAGGTTCTATAGGAAGGTAATTGGTTTGTTTTTCTAAAATGTTTGCTTTTGACAATGCTTTCTTTTGTTGTGCTTTCAATGCTTCCTTTCCTTTTTCCTTTCTGTCTCTCTGATTTTTATGTTGTACAATTACACGATTCTCCTCTTCGCCCTTTCATACTTTCATGTGGACTCTAATATAATTCTTAAAATGAACGCTTAAAAACTTCTCATATTTAGGTACTCTATTTTGACAAATTAAACTTTTACTTCAAGTAGATTTAAGTCCGAGAAACAATAACGATGTCTAGTACTAATTTTATATACTTATAGCAATCTTCATACAACTTACCAATCATTAATTTCATCTCCCAACTTTTCCAGATCGCCATTCCCTGCAGACCTCAAAAGACGTTTACCATCTATGTCTATGACATTCCCGATGAGGTCCCTGAGGAGGACGTCCGCCACGCCCTCTACAAGTTCACCTCTGTCGTCGAGGTGGTGCGCCTGCACTTCTCCGGCTCCCCCAAGGACGGAAACACTGGTTGGTATAGCATAGGTATCAGTATCGCACTTTACTTTCTTTGCTTTGATAGCAAGACGCGCTTAGATGTTGGTGATCGGTTTTACCAGGCGCTTTGAGAGTTCGAACTGTTTTCAACAAACTTTAACTATATTAGTGGTCATTGATTTAAAATGGTATTGGAGCTTGCCGTTGTAGACTCTATTTAATTATTTCTTTTAGCAGCAAGACAAGACAATCTCAATTGATCATTAATTCTACTACAAGTTTGAAACTAACAACTAGGGTGCACCTTTCAAAATTTACTAATCCATCCGCTAGTCTCGGAGACATCAAATTCTTTGCTTTGTAACCCTGCACCACATTCCTCAACTACAGCTACCTTTATCTTTCAGGAACCTCCACTCCTAAGCCCATGGAGAAGTCATCCTCTCGTGCCCTCACGACCATTGATGGCGAGCTGGTCAGCAGCATGATCCCTAAGGAAGCTTCCAGCGTGATTCGCGTCACTCTGGCTAGCATCGAGGAGGCTAACATCCTTCTCCAGAACGGGCTGGACTTCTACGGAGCCACGTTCTTTCCTACTGAGCTCGCGACGCCAGCTCAGGCTGCCAAGCTCATCAAACCTAGCAGGTATTTTGTTTTCTTAATTAATTGGTAGGTTTTTGCTTCCATGCATATTTAGTCCTAAGTGAGAAAAAGAAAAGAAATGTCGCCTGTGTGCTATTCCAGATTATAATCTATCTCTGTGCCGGATTTCATCCAGATCCGTTCAGCCCTTCTAGAGGAATTGAATAACAAACATCCATCCAAACTTTCGCATTTATAATATTGATAATATAGACTCTTTCGAAAAGCTGCTATCGATCCTGTGGGGCGCCTTTGTAGGAATATGAAGCATTTTGCAGGCGATTGCTACTTGTCTAGGCTTCCTGGATGAGTAAAAGTTTTTTGTGAGACTTTGAGTTAGATAGTTGGTGAACAGTGCACCAAGATTGAACTATTCGAAATAGTACAAAATAATGTATACAGTCGTATCACCCTTTGATCGGTGTAAAGTTTACAGAGCCTGAGGCATTGAAATAGCAAAAGTGCAGATCAGCGTGGAAGCAAGAACTATCACTATTACTTCTATCTCTATCTTTCACAATATGCATTTCAGTTTTTTTGAGCACCAAGCACAATTTTAACAGAATGTTAAAGTTTGGGTATCCCCAGGGTCACGGGAGGCACTGTCTCCGCCAGGGTCCGTGATTTACTGCCAGTGTTCGACCAGCAAGGCTTCACCAAGTTCGCGCCACCGGCATCGCGCCTGGTCAAGCCAAGATCCAAGTAGACGACCAGAATCCCGCCTGTCATTGCATGACGTCTTCCAAATCACCGCAAGATATGATTATGCTTTTGTCCGAGTTCGCTTGCCGAGATTTTTTAAGCGAGCGAGCTATAAGCTTAGCCATAATTCGCTTTTTACTTGCAGTAATTAATGTGTTTGATATAGAATAACATGCAATGACAGGACCTAATGGAAGAACGCTTTGGACAAGGATAACGAAACGAAAATAAATAACACCAATCAATTTTCATGTTTAGGATGATTGTATTAATATCAACTAATAATGTACATAAACAACAGTTTGAAAATACAATAAAATATATGATTTAATAGAATCCATGTAAGTACTTAATTGTATGACAGAATGAGTACCGAAATGCATTTAATATTATATTTAACTTAACTAAATAATGTGCCATTACATAGACACTATTTTATAATCTGTTTTGTTACCAATTTGTAATAATAAATGTTATTTTCTACAGTTTGTTGTTTTATTTGAAACGTTTCCAAACTCTTTGGTCTTTGACCTATATATTTATGTCTTTTTACTACATCTGTGTTAACCGATAAATATTAATTTTCGTAACTTAAATAAATTATTATGGTTTTTGTAAACGAGGGCAACACTGGCTTTTTCATCATCTATTTTTAATGCTCTTACAATAAAACCATTAAAGTAGTAACTTACACAATATTTTTTGAAACATGCCACAGAAACCGTGAACACAAAATCCAGAAAAGCTAGATCTATAAAAGTATTTTCTAACATTTTGTCTTTAACATGGAATGTTATAAAATCTCTTAAAATATCTCAATCATCCTTAAGTGCAAGTAGATAAAAATAGTATAATTTGGAACATTTTTTAAATATTTTATACAATTATTTAAAATCACTCTATGTCTTTTGAAAACATCAAGTTAAAATCTTACACACCTACTCATAGTCCTTTAGATAAAATAGCACCGTTCTTAATTAAATTGACTACCTAAATATCACAGTTTTTATTATTATGTCGCTTATAGCGAGCAACACATTTTATATTTTGTACATTGTTCCTCCTACCATTATGGCTTGGTCTCGTCAATCATCAGCACACATAAATATAGCTATTATACTTTAGGTCCAGCACTATTTTTCCCATTTCTAAACCTCTCCTCAATTTCTTGTAAGCTCTTTCCTTTAGTTTCGGGCAATATGAAGTACATCACGGTTGTACCAATAAGTGCTATAACTCCATAACCGAGGAAAGTAATCACTTCTCCAAAATTCGTCATCAGACCTGGAGCAGTTTTAACTACAATGAAGAATGCAACAAAAGTTGTAGCTGAACTGATACCAGAGCCCAAACCTCGTACTTTCGTAGGAAACACTTCCCCACACATGATCCATGGCAATGGAACCAAGCCTATAGATATAGCACAGATGTAGAACATTAAAAACATTAAAGGTAGCCATGACATATTCTCGGGCTTCCAATAAAGGAACATTGATAGTCCGACCATGGAGATCGAAGTCCAAATACCACTTATGAAACATAGAGGCCGCCTTCCATATTGTTTGCATATTACACAAGCGACCACACTCATGAGGACTCTTAATGAGTCTATAATTAGCATCACAAGGTAATGATCGAGACCCTTCCCGACGGCCTTCTCAACGATTTCAATCGAATAAAATGCGACTGCATTCACACCTGAGAACTGACAAGTGCAGAAGAACATAATCATGATCACGAGAGGTTTAATCAGCTCAGGGCTTTTCAAGCTTATCAGTTTTTCTTTCCAAGACAACTGCGGTGCACTATCAAATGCCTTTTTGCTGTCAACGATCCCTTTCAATTCTAATTTTGCTTCTTCGCCATACCCTCTCAACCAATAGAAAGCTTTGACTCCATCTTCTATCCGTCCTTGTGATATCAGCCAGATGGGGCTTTCTGGTACAAAGGACAGTAGTCCGACGGTTAATACTGGGAATACGGAGCAGATGATTGCAGTCCATTGCCAACTTAAAAACGTTCCTATTACATGAGCAACAAGGATCCCTAGGGCTATGGCTAAAGAGACTGCAGCAAGGAAAAATCCTCTGTATCTTGGTTCTGTAGTTTCTCCGATGTAGACCGGGATGAGAGGGCCAGAGAGGCCAGCGCAGAGGCCGGTGAAGAACCTCCCGATGAGCATGAGGCCGAGGTTGGAGGAGGAGGCGATGAGGATCCATCCGAGAAGTAGAGGCACACAAGTGATGTAATGGGACGTCTTTCTCCCGAACTTCTCCATCATCCAGCCGGAGACGAGGCACCCTGGAGCCATTGGTAGTGCTGCCATTGCCGCTGTAATGAGAAACGAAGATGTCAGTTACTGATCAAAAAAGTATTGCTCTAAAAAAAATTGAAAATTCGTTTTATTTGGAACATACTCGTACAAGGCAAAACAGTTATTGAATACTACAGTTTACTTTTATGTTGTAGCTCTTATTTTAATCATTGTCAAGTTTCTTACGGAACAAATATAATGGACCCAAATAGATAGAGTTTTATTCTAGAATATTTATGGAAAAAAATACAAACATTGCAATTATGGCAATGTAACATAGGAGCATAATGTGAAATGTTATCAATTATTTAAATCTTGTATTTACATTGTTTAAAAGGTAAGTAGATAAATAAGACCTCTTTTTCCAAGTAATACAGTAAATAAATATCCGTTTAATGTTTGTTTGAACTGAATTTAAACGCGCAATTATACGATAAGCGGTCTGACTCTACTTCACAAAAGAGGAATTTAGCAGTTCAACTAGCACTAGTTACTACATATTCATTAAACCCCATTCCAGCAGTGAATTGAATGTAATATTAAATACCCAAGACTATTATAGCAGCAATGAGCAATGAATGCTCCTTATTAATTTTGTATTTCGCTTCGAAATTCCAGCGATTAAAATTACAATTCGTTTTGCATCGTCCTTTTGTGGTCTTCGTCATAGCATTGTCAACAGCAATCGAAATTATGGCATTCGTAGATCTTTGATAGTCGTTAAAGGTAGTCAGTGGCCCGAAAGTCTAACAACCAGTCTTACCAAGGGCTATAGAATTACTCAGTACCAACTGGGTTGTGGAGGTCAGATAGGCAGTCGCTCCATGTAAAATTCTTGTATTCAGTTGCATCCGGTAAGACTGGAAGCCGATCCTAACATAGTTGGCAAAAGGATAGGCAGATGATGAATTGAAATTACTTGTCTGTGATTATTAGTAGTGTATGTATCACATCCTGTATGTCCTGATACCAGCACGTTGAATGAACCTATGAACGCCAGCTGTGATCGCTTATTGCACAGCTAATATACAATATTGAGGAATCTATTGAGCGAATTTTGACTTCACTTTAATTCTGACTTCCATCCGAATAAGAACCTTATACCTTGATATATAATTGAATATTCTTCTGTATCATTTTTCCAGTTACTTGTAGGAAAAATATGCACATTACCTACATAATGTACAAACTATAAACAAACTTAAAAATATGTACATGTATAAAACCACAAAAGAATGAAAGGGCGTCAAAAAATTCGTCCACATCGCTGTTAAAGGGAAGAGTTCCCAGAAGGCTGGCAGCATTGCCATGTTGGACGGTAATGCAGCAGAAAATACGCCAAGTTCTTCCTAACTACACTTGTAAATATGTATTCAAATAAAATGTCCCCTATACATGAACTTCACGCTTTAGTAAAGTCTAAGTTCGCTCTGTACATCGCCTAAGAGAGAAAATATCAAAACAAAATCACGATTCTTACCAATCCATGACGTAGTATCTTCGTCCGAGGGTATAGGTCCTCCAGGGTTCGCCTTAAGCTGAGGTAGTAGAATTGCGGAGTAGCCCGACGTCAAGCCGGTCACGAAGGTCAGTAGGATCGGGGCTGATGATGCCAATGTCTGAAATGCGCGTCTTTTACTTAGATTGGATTCTTGCATGGGATGAGTATGGAATCAAAGAGTAGAATATACAAAACGGATGGAATTAGTATTATATTATAGTAGTCTGTGGATGGAATTATATTCAGTTGTTGCTGTCATAATAAAGGTGAAGTGAAGTGTCAGTGATGATTGACGTACGCACATACAGTCCTTTTACAGCTGTTTTACCCCTTACAGCAACAATTTAACCTTATTGTTATAAAAATAAAGGTCACTATAATTTTAATTTTATATTTTTTCATTTTGACTTTAAATTATTATTTTTGTTTGAAGTTTGAACTTTTGACTACTTTGTCTATAGTCAAAGGTTAGGCCCTTCGCTCAGGGCGGCTTTTTGTTGCGACGCTATCATGCGTTTCGCAAACGGGTTTCTGACGACAACCATCTTGCAACTGTAGCGTACATTTCTGTATCGATGCTGAATCGAGAAGCCAACAGCAGCGACTACATCGCGTTTGGACTGTTGGTGCATTGCTGCAAACATTCGCAATGGGTGAGGGCTCTTAGTTAGCTTATGCATCTTGTACGCAAGAAGCAACGTATAATGTGTAATTGGTGTGGGGGTCGTTAAAATATGAAAAATAAGAACACTTAATTACCTGTTTCCATAACGGTGAGAAGCGAGCGACAGTCTTAGATTCCGTCAGCAAAGTAGTATCTTTCTTCTCCGAACCTAAACTTAGTCCCAAAGAAGAATTAGTCATCTGAATGTTCTGCAGGTAGTGAGAAGATCTTCTTGAAGTTCTCTTCTCTCCTTTGTTCTCCTCTGCTTCTGCGTAAGCTTCTTTATTGACATTTTTGAGATGTTCGTTTATTAATTCTAATTTTGTTTGTTTGTTTTCCTCGTTGGTTTCTTTATTTGGTGTAACTTCAGTAGTTTGATTGTTGTTAAGATTGTTTTTAACAAACCCTTCAGGTTGTTTATCTATGTTCTTAATCTGTTCAGTTTGGAGTTTTATAGCTTTGTTATTGTTATCATTTTGCTGAGCGTTATTTTCAGCGATGCTGTTGTTAATTACTTCAAGTATTTTCTCAACGTTATTTTCATCTTGTGCTTCATTGTTCGCTGCGTTGCTCAGTAAATCTTGTTCATCGGCAAAGGTATCGTTGTTCTCGAAAGTGCTTACTGGTAAATTGTCTTTTCCATTTGCCCCTACCGCCATGCTCGTTCTGTAATTAAAAAACAAGCTCTGATTTTAAGTCATTCAATAAATACGGTTTCTTGTGTAAATGCAATATCATGATGTGTTTATCAGTCATTGTAAATATAAATCTTTGTTTAAGGATTTGTTATCAGGAGTACTTGACGTCTTGTGGTATCACGGTTATGAGGCAATACTTGTATGTTGTGCCTATCAGTTTATAAATATGCCTATATTTGAACTTGTACCTACAGTCATTGATTTATCTTTTGAAGTAAATGGTGTACGAAATTGTTTTTTATTATTTGTAGGTATCTATCTTTTATACTGTTTTATTCATAAATGTTTAGCAAAGACACAAAACTTTATGCATGCCAGTTTTGTGTAGGGTATACCAATATTTGATCTGTTCAGAAGTCAAACCCACTTCCCATAGATTGGAAGCTAATGAATCTTCAAGCTAGCCACTGTTCCAATCAATGTATTAGTTCTTTACTTGGAATTTTTTAATGATCATAAATTAACATAATTATGAATCCTTTAAAGGTATCATTTCCACCATAATAGAGGAAACATCGGAAACTTTTGTAGTTGTAAACAAAACGACACGAAGTGATTATGTTTAAGCGATAATTACTTCAAGACAATGGATAGCGTGTCTTATGTAATAAAAGGTTAACTGCGTGTCTTGTAAGATCTCATTCGTTCAGTTTTGTTTTTTTCCTGAGGATCGGGTTTATGTGTGACAAAGTTGTTGAAGCGTATATGTATAAAATTATAATATTGATTGTAAAATATTATGTTATCTCTATGAGGTACGATTAGTAAAAATAACTATACATTTTAGGATAGAGAAACTGGAAAAAAATATCGTTTATTTTTATACATTGTGTAGATGACGCGATGACGTTTGAACAGATTATCTACTAGTACAGAAGTAATAATAAAGAAGTATTTGTTTGTTACTTTGTATGGACGATAATCTTCAGAACTACTGATCCGATTCCGAAAATTCTTTCACTAACAGGAAGCTACATGTAGATCCTGGAGTGTCATAAGCTACATTTAAAACGTCCCCATGTGCGTTAATAAAATGTGTGTTAATTTCCGCACGTAATAGGGGCAAAGTCACGATCAAAAGCTAGTTATCTGTAACAAACTAGACGCTGCTGATTGACTAGAGCAAAACTAGCACAAAAGGTTAGACTAGCTTCTAGACTGTTATGAGCTTTAATAAGGTTACAGTTACCGCAGGTTTAACGAGTTCTCCTTGGTACGCTGGCAATGTGTTAAATTATTTATCTAAAAGACATATGTTGCTAAGCATAAAGTATCTGCTATCAATTGTAATGATGCAACACATTCCAAGCATTACTAATTTAAGTCTAGTTTCAATTTCAATTTCGTAAAATGATTCAAAGTAAGGTCATTTAACATAGTAACCCTGTAAAGGTTTAGTTAGACAGAGCAATGAGAGCAATCGATGAATATTGATATTGTAACTCAACATCACGCCTGTAATCCCTAGAGGGTTAGGCAGAGGCGTACCACCGCGCTGACTGACGGTCGACCACATTTCAACCTTATTAGTAAGGGCATAAAGATGAAAAGTGCTTGACCGTCAGTTCGCGCGGTAGTTACTAATAGTACACCCACAGTTCGCCAGTTATGTTTAAGTAATAGTATGCAAGCCTATTGCCATCAACCGGGCACAGATCCAGACTCCGTGACTGCTACTGAGAAATTCCTGATAGAAAACCCCAATAACAATTTGCTCGACCCGGGAATCGAACCCTTGATCTCATGTCCAGCAGTCGTGATTGCAACCACTACACCAATTACAGAGAAATCGCATATGGAAATACCGAATCATTGAGGATTTTCATGCTTAGTAGGAAGGCTTGTTAGAATTTAGAGAGAAATTACAAGCCTCCACACTTCGTCACATGGAGGACATTTTTGTATTTATGTGTCGAAGTGTACCATAATGTCTCCGTGGGTTAATTTCCGTACATAACGGGAGCGAAGCCGCGAGTAAAAGCTAGTAATATTTAAAAAAGGAAGAAAGAAATATGACTAATGAATTCTTCTGAATGAATCAGTTAGGCTTAGTTATTGCCAAAGTTCTCGTCAAGTTTCTTCTTTACATTCTAAATTTCATTTTATTATCTCCTTTCGCAGGTATGCTGGAAGAGATTTCTTTAGAAATAAGCATCACCTTTGTACTATTTTCTGTTCCTTTCTTCTTTTCTGTATTTAGTGTGTACATAAATTGTTAAATAAATAAATAAATAAAGATGCAAGCTCACTCCAAACATTTCTACTTTTGATTACAACCTCGCATAAGTATCCTAATCACACATAGACACACCCGCCAACAAATCGTGGTACTTTCTGATGTCACACTTATTAGCTTTGTAGTAAATACTGAGACTAGTGATAACTGTGATAACAGAGGTCAACCAACAAGGGTCATGTGATGTTTTATTAGGTGTTGTTATCAGTAAACCCCGTGACTGTTATCTGAGGGATGGTTCTTGACAGCACGAGTTAGATAAGTAAAGCGAATAATTCAGGAAAAAATTATAAGGTCAGGTCAGTCGGGTAATTGGTCAGTGTGAAAGTAGACTCTAGCACGTCGTGCTTGAGTATACAGGGTGTAAACGGACCCTTCACGAAGCCGTCAACCAAACATTATGTACATCAAATTAAGTCACCCTACGCAAAAATTATTGCTGGGAATCGACTTTTTTTTTTGGGTGAAAAAATACTTTTTACGGTAAAACTCAATGCAACGCACTCAAAACATGGTGCTGATGGATGCTTTGAATAGTAAACGGGTCATGCAGGTAATTAAAGTAAAATTAAAACCTTAAAAAGTAGTATTTAAAAAAACTTGTGAAAAAATTGGAACTTTGACCTCCAATATCTCCGTAACTAGTAGGTTCCCAGGTATGGTCCAGAACAAAAAAATGATCCCAATGATAGCCAGAATATGTGGTTTTCGTTTTCGTTAAGGGTCTTTTTACACCCTTTATTCTACTATTGGAGCATCTTTTGATGAATTTGGCTGCGTGCAGATTACATGGTGCTTTGCTGTTTAGAGTCATCGGACACCCGTATTTCTGTCTAATTAGCGTTTTACTAAATTGCTAGGTCTTGCCCGCGGTTTTGCTCGCGTTATGGTTGGATATTATCCCACACTTGGCGCTTATGTAGCTTCCCATTAGTGAAAGATTTTTTGGAATCCGAATCCGAATATTTCCGGAGATTACACCCTACATCGACAGTCACTTGCAACTCATCAAACTTTACCTCCTTTTTTAACACGTTTTTATTAGCTTCACCTGTAACTATGTAAAGAAATCTTAGAAGTTATATTTGACCCTCTTCCCGGTTTCCGATTGCGCTGAAATTTTGTATATATGTTTAATTTGGATGACAATGCAAGGTTAGCTAAGTGAAGCCATTCTAAATCCAATATGGCGAACTCCCAAAGACGGCGGACTAGTTATTTTTTAAGCATGCCCATGATATTGGTATCAAATGAAAGGGTTTGCTAAGAAAAAAACGAAAAATAAGATGACGTCACACTAAAGGGTGATTTTTAGTTTTTTTAAACCATTATATTAGTATAGACTAGCTAAAACACACCCTGTGACACTCGGTAATAGTCTAGCTGTTCATCTTTGAAAGGATTTTTGAAATCGAATGAGGAGTTACGGAGATTAGCTCCTATATCCAAACTTACAAACTTTATCTATTTATAAGTTTGTCTATTTATAGTATACAGTAGTTTTAATTCTCAGACGTATGTTATGTTAATGTACCATCCTGACATCGCACTCTGAATAGTAAATAACAGAAAGTTACATTATACCGTGGGAACCTGGGAACTGAATCGGAGATTAGGCGAAAGATGAATGGAATTAATTATGTAACCAGTTAGATTTGGTTTTACATATAAATTTTATTTTAGTTTTTATGAAATTTTATTGTAATTTTTGCCTTTGGTTTTTATAGCAGGGAATCAAACTGTCTTTTATTAATACAGTAGTTTGTACTTTTTTTTGACTTCTCCTGTATAGTGGGTGCGTTTACAAACATTTAAACTCACATACACTGACACAAACAGCCAGACCCGGAACAAGTACATGTAGGCCACACAAATATTTGTTCCGTGCGGGACTCGAACCCGCGACACGCAGCGCAGCAGTCAATCGCTCAGCCACTGCGCCAACCGCGCCGCCCAACTTTGCAACTGTGCAGTGTTAAAGATGCTTTGAGAGAAAATCCATAGGACCTACAATCGCTGTTAAAGCATTTCATATTTCTACAAATATTTTTAACGGCAGTGTCGTGAGCTTTTCGATAGCCTATGTCTGTACTTGAGGGCACCCTGGTTCTTTTGGCGAGTGGTTTGCAATACAATTTTGACAGAAAAGGAGAAAGGCTCGGGCCTATCCTATCCTGAGCCCAGGAGTTAACTAAATCAAAGTAAGCTCATTTGAGAGAGGACATAATAAAATGTCCTCATTGATTTGGCGGACATAGACATTCTGGAAATGTTTATGTTACATAAAAGTATCAATTCATTATTACGTTGTTTAACTTGCAATATGCAATAGGCTCGCCCCATATTACATGTGACTTAAACATAACTGGCGAATTGTTGGTGTACTATTAGGTACACTAACACAGGCGTAATGATGTGTTATTGTTTAATTAAATTAAATTAAATTAATTAACTGATAACTAGAAGTTAATTAATTTCTCAATAATTACCCTTATCATTAATAGCTAAGTTAATTTATTTATCTTTAGATGTTATCTTTACTGCTCCTTATACATAAACAATAAAAGTTTCCTAGACCTTTATCTAAAGATTATCTTCCAAAGTACTAGCCTTCGACAATATAAATACTTTAACTCATAAACTGCAATAAATGTTAAATAGACATTAACTATCAATTTATTAACGCTGGATAGTTTATTAGAATTTTGGTTTATAATTGAATTTGTTATATTTTAATAATTATTCAAACTTCTCTCTTCTGCCTGGTTGGCCCAGTGGTCATAAGAGCGACTGCCGAGCATGAGGTGGGTTCGATTCCCGCGTCGTCGTGCAAAGTGTTATTGGGATTTTCCATCAGGAGTTTCTCAATAGCAGACACGGAGTCTGGGTTTGTGTCCGGGTGATGGCAATAGGCTCCAACCTATAACATGGGACTTAAACATTACTGGTGAGGGTGCACTATTAGGTACAGCTCTACCTAATCCTTTGGGGATTACAGGTTTGATGTTATATACTGGTTACCCGTAAGCACATGTCAGTTAATGATATATTAACGTCAAATGACGTCTCTGAGTGCGGGTCATATCTAGCTGTCATTGCAAGGTTGTCATTACGAGGAAAATGGATTACTCTATCATATAACTGCCAATTACATATTATATGACCTAGTTACATACATTTTGACCCGTAGACTTTCAAAATGGAATAAATATTTTACTTAGAATTGATTGGAGCTAATAATCTTGAAACCATACACACCATAATATCACAGAGTACAACAGGTTATCTAAAGGGTATAAAAGACCCGTAATGAAGCCGAAAGCCACTTGTTCTCCCCGTCATTGCGATCATTGTTTTGTTCCAGACCATTCCTGGGCACATTCTAGTTACGGAGACATTGGGGGTCAAAGTTCCGACTTTTTCACAAGTTTTTTTTAAATACATGTTTTTAAAGTAAGATTTTTACTTTAATTACCTCCACGACCCCCGCACTATTCAATCCATCCATGCACAATGTTCTGAATGCGTTACATTGAGTCCTACTGTAAAACTTGATTATTTCCCCCAAAAAAAAAAGTTGTTTCCCAGCAAAAAAAATTGCGTAAAGTTACTTAGTTTGATGTACAGAATGCTTGGTTGACCGCATCGTGAAGGGTCCGTTTAAACCTTGTATAGTACTTTTCACATTTTGAGAAATAAGTCTTATGTGATTGGGGGCGACCCTATCAACCGGGGAGGTATTATATGGAGGGTTATTATCCTTTAAACCCGTAATATTACCTTCAAATGCGATAATTACCGACATTCACGAGAGCGAAGCCGCGGAAAAACCTAGTAGTCGTAGTAGTATCCTTCATCAAAATGTATGTTGGGTCACACGACTCACACACAGCTCCAATTGACCCCTCAATCATTTTGAGTTTAGAACTAATTAATGATATTTTAATTGATTGGTTGGCCATGGGCTGCAATTAATAGGACGGTTTCAGGATGAATAAAGATTCATTGACGCGATCCCACGTGCAGTGCCATGCAGTGTTATTGAGGTTTTCCTTTTTAACTTTTTAGAAACACCCCGGTGGAGCCTGGATTGTCTACCAATTGATGGCAATAGCTCGCCTCGCTAGGCTCGCCCCCTATTACAGAGAGCAGAGGTGGCCCAGTGTTGGCGGCTCCGACTAACGAATAGTAAATCGCGGGTTCGAACCCAGGCAGGCGCATTACTTTGTGTAATTTATTTCATCAGCACTTCTCTCAAAACGGTGAAGGAAAACATCGTGAGGAAACCGGCGTATCCTAGAACCAAAAATTCGAAGACATGTGACATCTATCAACCCGCACTGGGCCCGCGTGGTGGATTATAGCCCATTCCCTCTCATAGAGAGGAGGCCGTGCGTCCCAGCAGTGGGAACATTATAGGCTGATTATGCTATTACATGAGACTCAAAACATAACTGGCAAAGTTTGGGTGCACGAAGGTACACCTCTGCTTACCCCTTCATGAATTACAGCCGTGAATGTTATGAATTAACTGACATCCGACCCCGCGAACCGATTACCAGGCAATCCGATAATAATTCATTAGAAGTAGCTGTTTATCTTAATATATTTAGCTGCCCTAATTTTCTAAATTCACCTTCAATATTTTTTTGCGAAATCCCGGTTATAGGAGATTAATAATGAGACCACTGCGCATCTTCTTTCGAAATAAAGTATTTGAGAGCGGAATGTTAAACAAAGCCAGCATATATTTACCTAGTTGAATAGATTTATGTAGGTTCGAGTATATACGAGAGGCTACAATAATTGTGCTTTCAATAAACGTAGTATGTATGTTAATATGTTCGGTACCAATGCTGTCTTGGTACCGGTTTGTTAACGCAATTCTGAATATAATAAAGTTTAGTTCGATCGATGGTTAAAAATAGTTTTTGAGCTTTTAGTTTTTTGTGCATAGTGTCTGCCTTGTTGGTCTAGTAGTCTCCTGCTGAGAGTGCGGTTTTGGGTTCGATTCCCAAGTAGAGAAAAGGTTTATTGTTTTTTTTTGCCTGAAATTTTGCCCGATTGATTTCAAAGGCTCGCCCTAGTTTCGCGCGAGTCAGACATAAGTGATAAAATGTCCATGTATAACAGGTAGGCCTCTACCTAACCCTTTGAGATTACAGGCGTGAGGTTATGTAAATTACTTCACATAAGTCACGACACGACTGTGAGTAAAAAAGGCGACGAGAGTATCATTTTCTTCAACGCTTATAAGTCTTATAACCAATTATTATTGTGAAGACCTATTGGTTTTTGTAATATAAATCAAATGTGTCTTTATGTAAATGAATGAATATTATGTCGCTAATAAAGTTCGCAAAGGAACAGTGAATCATAAAGTGGGCGTTTTGTGGTAATTCCTAAAAACAGTAAATTGTTATCTTGTTTTGTTTTGTTGTTTGCGGAAGAGAATGTGGACCAACTGTTCGTCGACCGATCATTTAGTTTTAAATGCGACGTTTTTTTATGATGAGGTTACGCACTTTAGTAGCAAAAATGCTGATCACCAGTCAGTCTGTGCTATCCATTTCACATTCAAAAGCTCATTGGAAAATATTTTTGGTAATAAGACTTTAGCTCGTTTCACGAAGCGAACGCGCTGTGGAGCGAAGTATTTTAGGTGTTAAATTAATAGATCGTGTTCGAAACCGTTGGAATCGAGAATCGAGTTGCGAGTACAGTGGTAGCGGTACTGAGTGCAAAAAACGAACAAGAAAGAGGGTAGACCGATTTGTCTGCTCATAAACACACACCCGCAATAACTTCAGTTTATCCGTGATCATGGTGCTTGCAACAGCGCCGAAATATCGGGAACTCAAAACAAACAGTAAACATAGTAAATATCCCATTTCTAGTGTTAATGATAATATCGATGTAGATGTATGAACTTGAATGAAAGGAGAGAAGTTTGAAAGAACCCTTACAGTTCGTAATCTATTGTTTTTGCCTGATTAAAACCGTGATTTTACGCATGTCTTCCTACTAAATGAGGGGTCGGCATCCCGTGTAACCATCATCTGCCTAGCCTTTTCCCAACTATGTTGGGGTCGGCTTCCAGTCTAACCGGATGCAGCTGAAAACCAGTACTTTACACGGAGCGACTGCCTATTTGACCTCCACAACCCAGTTAGTACTGGGTAATACGTTACCCCTTGGTAAGACTGGTTGTCAGACTTTTTGTGCCACTGACTTCCTATAACGACTGTCAAAGATCAACAAATGACAGGCGGGACCAACGGCTTAACGTGTTTTCCGAGGCACGGAGGAAACTCGGTATGTAATGGGCGGTCACCCATCCACAGATCAACCTAGGCAAGCACGGCTTAACGTAAAGATCGACCCGAGTGGCTGTTATTATTTAGCCACGATCTCCTCCCATCCCGTGCAACCAGTCGTACGTAAATAAAATTAGTATTTTATAGTACGGAACGACTGGCTCAGTTGACTGTTGCAACCGCTAGGCTATTACTAGGAATACCAGTTTCAGACAAGTTTACTATATTTATCGTAAAACTATTCTTAGTTTCTCTCACGGGGACAAGGAACTGTTATTTTGTTAATTTATGGAGTTTTTTTTTCAATGTTACGTAAGAAGATTCATTTTGAAGTAGGTCGTTGTTGAGTTAGTCATGTGTTGTGTGTGTATTACTGCATTTTGAAATTGTAGTTAAGAAATGATTAGCGCTCATTATCATCATCATCTATGTATCTGCTCTAGAAAGCATAAATTGCTTAATGTCTCATTTTGTCACACTGTAGCTCGATCCACTTCCCATAGACCGCGTAAGCTTAGGATGCTCAACGCGCTCGTGGAGACAGACCAACCCTGGATTGGACTTGTTTGCTGATGAATGGAAGATAATAATGTTAGAATGTTTGTGGTTTTGTGAGAAGACCGAGTAAAAGGCTAACTTTTACTTTGTCTTCAATGCTAAATGGCATTAATGGCTTATGCTGTAGTAAATGTAATAAATAAATAAAAATGTATCAGTTATGTAACATAGCCATGGCTGAGAGCTTAAGAGCTTAAGCTTAGAAGCTTAAGAGCTCAGTAGCAGCCATGAGTCTGGATTTGTATCCGGTTGATGACAATAGGCTCGTCCATGTACATGGGACTTAAACATAACTGGCGAAATGTGGGTGTACTGTTAGGTACACCTCTGCCTAACCTTTCGGGGCTTACAGGCGTGATGTTATGTTATGAGCTCCTGTTAAAGTTGCACTCCAGGTTTGACAGTTAACGGAATAACGCTTAACCAAGCTACTTGCTAAGTAACGCTAAGATCTCGGCCTACGGTCACGATGGAGCTATAAATAGAAGGCCTATAAGTTAATAATAGAATGTGAGTATTCCCACACATTGTATCAGGTAAACATCATAAAAAGATTCACGTGAGTGATGTAACAAACAAACTACTTAATTTCAGACGTCATATGTTATTGGCGACATACTATGGTTTACGACAGCTAAGGTCAAGCTTTTTTGTAACTGAGCCTTAAGCAATTGACTTGTTCAGATGTCATAGTTAATCAAAATTTTGTAGCTGACATGTCACGTGGTATTTTTTTTGGTAATTGTCTAACAAATACAAATGCTCTCTTCGTAGATAGCCAATTGATAATAAGTAGGTAATTTTCATGAGATTTTATTTTGTTTTTGGAGAGCTTTCTGCAATATTTAAAGACGATCGGCTGTTGAGGGCTCAGTTAATTTCAGAAGTGTTCATCAATGAAAGTATATATACATTATATGAAGCAATTACGGGCCTTTCTTTCCATGTAATATCATTTTTTTATTAAGCTGCACAAATTAAAAAAAGATGAAACAAATATTTTACTAAATCTGAACATCTAAACGCAATAATTTGAATTATCGAAACGAAGAAACAGAGACAAGTATGTTTATAAATTATGTTATTCTAGCCAAATCCAATATTATAAAATATGCTGTGATTAGCTTTTATCTTAATTTGACCGAGACCTATCTTTTGGGAGTATTTTTACGAATGTACGCGAGCTCTAAGTGTGGTCCCCAGATTGCTTAAGGCCTTGCCATTGTTCTTTAACGTTTAATGTCCCAACCGTCTTAAAAAGACGTAGAGGAAGATGATCTGCCAGAAGGTTGGCGAAGAACTATTTTGGACAGGAATAAGTGGGGGGAAATAGAGGAGGCCTATGTCGCGAGACAGGCTGACCTGGTAGCTGATTAATGAAAATGTTATTAGTTTTACGTTAATGTTACTACTTGTTTATGTATTGAGAAAGTCAGAGTAAATAAAGGGTATTTTAATGTACCGTCCAAGAAATATCTCAGCAGATCCTATTACAGGGTAGGCAATAAATTGGAGAAAATCTTTTTTAACCGGTATAAGAAAACTGTCTTTAAAATGGCCTGTGAAATGATTATGTTTCTCACGAGGATCAGGATCGATAAGAATGATTTATATCTATTATCTTTAGACCACAGTGCGGATTGAACGCAGCCACAACTGATTCAGTAGCAATCCATCAAAAGAACGCTGCTATATACAGGGTGTAAACAGACCCTTCACGAAGCCGTCAACCAAGCATTCTGTACATCAAACTAAGTCACCTTACGCAAAAAATATTGCTGGGAAATGACTTTTCTTTTGGACGGTAAAACTCAATGTAACGGACTCAAAACTTGGTGCTGATGGATGCTTTGAATGGTAAACTGGTCATGGAGGTTATTAAAGTAAAACCTTAAAAAGTAGTATTTAAAAAAAAACTTGTGAAAATATTGGAACTTTGACTACCAATATCTCCGTAACTAGAAGGTTCCCGTCGTTCCCGAAGGTATGGTCCAGAACAAAAAAATGATCGCAATGACGGGGAGAACAAGTGCCTTTCGGCTTCGTTAAGGGTCTTTTTACACCCTTTAGGTATTGTTGGTAGACAATATCTTGACTTAGATCTTACTTGTATAGATTATAAAGACAGTTTAAAAAATGTTCGCGTCTGTTCAGGAAAAAGAGTTCAGTGACCTGTTGTTTAGCGGCACATTACGGAAAATTCGCGACGGAAAGTGTAGCGAGCTTACGTCTGCTACAATGTGTACTGCGAAAAGTAACTGTGTATGAGATAAAAGATTCAAACTTAGAGAGAAGAGAGAGATAGATCTTTCGACATGTTTAAAGTAAATTCGTCAGTGGGTATGCACACCGAATTAGATCAATTATTTCGACATAAATTTGTGATCAAACTATTTTCTTTTTAAATGAAATTATAATTGTACAGAGGTGTTGCTTAATTGTAAACTCGCCAAACTTTTACGAAATAAAAATTAATGGCGTACACATTTTAAGCTGCCATCTAATACATGTAATGTCTGCTAATCACAGCTATATTAATTTCATTAAGATTCTAGGATGTCTGTGTTTTTTTAATCGATTTCATTAAAAGTTAACATTCACTATTTTGAATAATAGTTCAAATAAACAAAAATTAACCTCTTCGTTTAGTATTTACGACATAGCAGTTAATTGAACCAAGAGTTAAAGTTTCGTCATGTAATAACTGGCGGTCATGTGACGTTGTGTCGGTTACAAACAAAAACGGTAAAAACACTCATAGAACGCGTCACTATTAATCATATTCAAATATTATTGGTTGATTGTATGTCATAGTTGACGTGTTGCTATGTAAAACAGAAACTTCACGAAAATTATGTCCCTAAATCAACTAAACAGTGAAAACCGTAATATGATGCATAAAAAAAATTGTTTCTTTTCCAAAACATGTATTTTTTCTAAGCGTGAAATCTCTCGGATTTTTGTTTAAAAAAAACCTGTCTGTTTAGCATTAGAGACTTAATGACAACAAGTGAATATTGACATTATATACAAACTACAAATCTATAATAGTAAGAAAAAATAAAAAATGTATAAGTATCAAAATGGTTACAGGTCGTCAAAAAATTCGTCCACATCGCTATCAACAGGAAAAGTGAGAATGAAAATAGAGACTTAAATTAATCACAATCTTTTGCCCTTATACCAATTTATTTGGGGTCGGCTCAACATTGTCTACATCTAGAAAAAAAAATGTGCACGTCTTACTATAATATTTATCTGAACTCTATATTTGTAGTGAGTAAGTTTTATTTATCATTTTACACTATTTAAGATCAGTTTGAGGTTGTACTTGTCTTATAAAAATTGCAAACTTGCGGTGACCATATGTAGAGAAACGTGGTAACGATAATTTCACATCTTCGTCAAAATATTTATATAATTTGTTTCAATGAATTAGATCGCACGAGAAGCCTTGAGGAGCTGGATCTCTGCCAAATTTACGCGATCTGATAATTAATTTTAAAGCTAGTCACGTAAAATCAGTTGTTTCACATATTTTGCTGTTACGATCAAACAAAATCAACAAACAAGTATAAAGTATATGTAGTAGTCGTAGTAGTAGTAGTCTTCAGTTCACTTAATTTTTGTTGCCAATTAAAACAATCAAATCAAAAAATAGCCCCGACATCACAGACTTGAAGTATACATTTTAAGAGCAACCTGCATTGCAGTCAATGACTCATTAACTAGCTTGTTGCCCCGTGCAACAGAACCGCGTTGTCAATATAATATACCATCATAACAATCAATTTAGTTATTGTTATAATAAACACTTGTTTCTGGCGTGTTCCATTGCCACTGTTGCCAATTTCCTCCTTCCGTCTGAAACTTACGTCCAATTTGGCAAATAAAAACTATTATCACAATAATATGATTCACCAATAAGTATCTCTTGTTTGTAATAATGACAACGCATTATTATTTCTTCGTGAAAAATGTTTCGACAACCTAACCTAACTTTGTATGTCATAAGTTAATCATCTTCCTGCCCTTGTCCCATATTACTTGGGGTCGGCGCAACACGTTTTTTTCTTCCATTTTCCTCTTTCAACCGACGGAAAGACACCGGTAACCGGTGAAGAAACCAGCATGCCTGAGACCTGAGAGATATTTCTCGACGGCATGTAAAGCCAAGTCAGAGGTCTAAAGAGGGCGGCATAAAAACTCTGACACAAGGTTAGGCACTAACCACACGATAAAGAAGAGAGATCTAAGAGATCTATAGTCACCAATGAATTGGCTATCCGTTTGAGAGGTAACTAAACCCTTTCTTTTTTCGGATAGGAAATCACCAAATGACCCCTACCGCACTGGGCGGAGTGGAAGGGAGTGTCAGACTCGTACTGACTAAAACCCATCCATGTTCCTTCTTTGCCCTTTGTTTTCCAGGACCGCGGTATCTCTTTCGAATAGTCCCGCAGCCCCGGCAGGCATCGGCCCTTGCGGGCCCTTTCCTTTTTGCAGACATCTCTTTGAGGCGCGCGTGGAACACGAACGCGCCGTCGATACGGCCTGTGGTCATAAAACGGATGGACGGCGAGCTAGCCCATTACTCACCGTCCACAGGCCCGCGCCTACGGCGGCCGGGAGCCACCACGTGGCCCCCGACGCCCGGGGCGTCTCCTGCGGCATGTAACTAAACCCTTGATGACACAAAACATCAGCTAAGATAGTAGAGTAAAAAAAAATGATGTAGATGCATACACTTCCGGTATCTCACTATCTATTATTTTTTTGTAACTATGATGGAGTGCTCATTTCAAATAATCAATTCAGATGTTACTGAAAGCTTCCCAGACACGTAGGACACAATTACGTTGCGCTATTTCAAACGACACAATCAACAAAACGCAAATCTACAAGCTGCCTCCAACGAGCTATCAACCTTGTTCAATGTCGGGGTCAAACAGAAATAACCAACAAACTGTAAACGTTTAGTAGTTGAGACTTCAGTTACAAGAGACGTGTTTACGCTACAATAATGACTTGAAAATAGATTTTTAGCTATCATTCGGTATTACGAGCGACCCTGGATTTGGCTGGGGACTGGTGGAAAGTTTTTGATTGAGCTTTTCTTATTAAACTTATACTTCTCAATCAAACAACTCAGCGTACCGCAGATCGGTGTCTGTCAACTGTCAGTATAAGTTGGTTATAAATAAATAAATAAATAAAGTGCTGGACTTAGGCTGCTCCCAAGCAACGCCATTAGACCCTGACTTCCTCCTCCTTATGCACCCTGTCCATTTAAAATGCCTGGCTACTTCTCTATGACCTTCTTCAAAATCTAGACTAATTCTGTATAATGGATTCTACTAAGTTAAATCTAATAATAAACAAATATTTTTGTTATGCGAAAAAGGAACTTTTCGACACAATTTTCCGTTACTGTTTATCCAAAAGTTAAAATCTTTTTAATCCGAAAAACAGTTCAAAACCGTTACTTATTATTAAATGAAAGAAATTCAGTCAAAATCCACGACAAGCATTTCATTGAAATATTATTTATTTGAACAGCGTTGAAGAAAATATTAATTAAATTGTTAACACCATCACAACAAACAAAGTTGCGCGCACGCAACGACTTTGTATAACGTTTTTTCAGTTATTCATTACGTCAAACAAATAAATTACAGTCACGCCGTATCTACGGAACTACAAAACGTATTCAAATACGGTAGAATGTCGAATCATTCAATAGGATTGATAGGATATAAGTATTATATAAGAAATTGAGATAAAAAACATCGCGTGCGCCTTATCTATTGATTTCAAGCAATTCTCTGTTATATGTACTAGCTCATAACAGTCTAGAACTAACTAGGACTTAGTTATGAATCATCTGACACAAAACATGTTTTGAATTTAGATTAGGCGCCATGTGATCTGTTGAGATAGATAGTCAGTCCCCGGAAGTCCACTTAGATATAAAGTTTGAAACAGATAATTAGTGGCAAATATTAATACGTAACTAACTAAACTACCTAAATAATAAATGTTCTTTTTTTAATTCTTTTCTTTTTAAAATATTTAAAAATGTGAAATTATGTGTTAGAAGAATAAATAAAGGACATAAATAGTACAATGTTTACGTTTTCAAATTAAATAATAGACCCATCTCATCTGAGTGTGGAAAGCAACATAGGACACACCTAACTTCTCCAGCACGCGTAACATGACCACTGTAGAAATGGATTTTGTCGACGGAAGAATCGACAAAATGACAGACTGTGAAAAGAAATCTGTCATTTTGTCGACACAAACTGTCATTTTGTCGATTCTTCCGTCGACACGCTATGCGTGCGGGACTTGAATGAGGCAAACAATAGAGCTTTCCAAGTCGTTACGTACTGGTCGGAAAGAAACTGAGTAATCGATTCGAGAAGAAGATGAACAAATTAATACCCTGTCTCTCTTGACATGAGTATTAGGCACATTGTGGAAAACATAATGATAATTTTATTATGACATTTACTTGATAATTTTTTACTGACATAAGTTGTTTTTTTTTTGTCATGATGTACCTTTAATTGACACGATTATTTTTTTTATTAACATGGTTTATTTTTATTGAAATGATTTTGAAATTTTGTTTTTGCAAATGTACCGAATTTTAATTGTATAATTGAATTTTATTTTGTTTTTGAACTGTAATCCTTATAAGCCGTGTTGTGTTAGTTTTAATGAATTTTCGATACAATGTAAGAATTGTTTATGAAATAAATGAAATGACATTCAAAATATTGAGTAACTAAGTAACTGTGAAATTAGTGATTATGGCAACATTATCACTCATTGTGTATCATCAAAGTGTTGTAGTCGGTGGTGTAATGCTTTATTGAGAAAAGGCAGTCAGTTGGTGGGGTAACGTTAACTGTAACTACTAAACTGATCGAATAAGATCATTCAGAGGAGTCTAGACAAAATGACATTGTATGTACCTATAGGAAAGTCAAAAATGTTTCAAAATGATTGACATAAGCTAACGAAAAGTTTATGTTAACCAGCCAATGATCACTCGGTCACAGCTATCTAGGCAAAAGTCCCCGAACAAGACGATATCCCTTAGTAAGACTAGTTGTCAGACTTTTTGGGCCACTGACTCCCTAACGACTGGCAAAGATCTACAAATGACAGCCGGGACTAACGGCTTAACGTGATTTCCGAGGCACGGAGGAAACTCGGTATGTTATGGCTGGTCACCAATCGACGAACCAACCTAGGCGAGCGCGGTTGAACCTGAAGATCGACCCGAGCGGCTGTTATTATTTAGCTACGAGCTCCTCGAAAGCTGTATAAATGTAAACAAATAAATGCTGATGCAACACTTTTCTATAATTTCATTTGTTACGGTTAGGTGTTATCATAATTAAACAAAATATGACACAAACTACGCCTGTCATATAATAAAGTTTATCACTCTTTTATTTGTAATTGGGTCAACACTATATACGCAATATGTTTAGGTATATGCATAATTAATTACTAAGTATCATTTGAACTTTATATATTCCTAATATGTTTCGGTATTTTATTTGCAGCTAGTGAAAAAGTTATTTATATACTTTAATTTATGTGTCTATTCTATTTGTGTACATTTTCCGAAGAATGTAGTGGGAATTTTAAAGTATTTGAAAAGTGTTACATAAAAGTTCATTGACATTAGACAATTTTACAAAAGATAGTATAATTCTGTATTACAAAAAAAAGCTGTATAAAATGAGTTTCTTGTATTTTCTGATACTATAAATAACTCTTTCGACAATAATTTATTGAGTGGGATGTGAGTTCCAAATGCTTTTTAAATTGTCGTTTATTATCATTTTCTAAAAATGGTAATTGGTACACAGGTACCTACTCTTAAAATATACAACTGGAGAAGATACGTAAGTAAATGTTTAACGTAATCATTTAACATTATGTTAATTAACTATGGGTTAAATAATGATGATCAAGACCCTCAAGATCGACAATTTGACAAAATTTCCACATTTCCACGACAGGTGGGTTTCCAATTGCCGATTGGTCAGCTAATGTCTGTTGGTTTTTATTAAATAGGCCCTTGGACTGGAAGATATCGGGATGAACTGCTGGAATCAGTTACGAGATGGAAAAGGCAGGTGGTGGAGTGTCTAAAGCACACACGGAACTTTGAACCCTATAAACCCATAAAATATCATGAGAAAGCTTAGCATCATAAAATCAAAATAGTAGTCCTGTTGCAGGTACTTTTGAACTGTCGAAACAGACAACAATAAAATGAAGCTACAGTCCCAGTCACAAGGCATAATAACCGTGAAAATACTGTAGTTGCCCATTCCAAAGCGTAGATCTCTATGGAGAAGAACGGGCAAGAAACTCCATGGACACTACAATAGTGATTTCCAGTACAACGAGATGTTACTGAATATCATATCATACACGGAATGAAATTGAACCTCTGCAATCTGCATCAAGTATGGCTTTGTACCAGCTAGGTAGACAGCTACAGATATTCAAAGCAGCTGCCTTCTGACCTCGGCCCACCAATCACTGGGCGATACTGATATCCTAAGGGCACTCAACTCGACAAGCATCAATTATACAATGTTTCGTATAAATTATACATATAACATCTATACATATTGACTGCCTCGTTGAGGTAGTCCTCAATAGAAGCGCTTGCAATCACTAGACGATTCGATTCTGCAAATTTTTTATTGGGTTTTTCCTTTAAGAATTTTCCTGAGGACTTGTGCCAAGTTGATGGCAATAGGCTCGCTCTTTATTACATGGATCTTAAACATAACTGGTGACATATGGGTGCACTATTGGACACCTCTGCCTAACCCTCGCTGAAAAACAGTGAACAAAATCACATACAATTTCTCCCCAATCAACATCACTATAATTAATCTTTCTTAAATTTGTGAATAAATTGCGTTTATAATTTATGTAGATATGGTAATAAAATTCGTATAATATGCGTATTATTTCATGCATTAGTCTTGATTGTAAAAAAGAAAATAAACTGCAAAAAGAATTAAGAAAATTCACAATAGTAATACTCTAGCAAAAAGAAAATCGCGTACTGCGACTGAATCAATGGGTAGTGTGTTCGATTCCCGCACTGATTTTGCAATGATTAAACATAATGAATGAATGTTTGAATGATTGAAGAGTTGATCTAGGTATAATTTATTGTGAGATCTGTTCATGTATAAACACTCATTTACCTTTCTAAGAAATCTACATTTATGTACAAACGATTGAACAGATATTATTTTAATGTTACACAGAATACTAGCCAGCTTGCTATTTGCATCAAGTGGTTAATTATAAGGTCCAGCTAACTCTCTCTAAAATGGCAAGTTACTGACATAAAACGCCCAGCAATTTTATCACTGCTTATATTTTAATGAATTGAAAAAAAAAAATGGTTGATGGAAATAGGGTGGCCTTAAATATTGGTGTGTACTGTAGGTACACAGGTAGCTGCTCTGCCTAACCCTCTTGGGTTTACAGGCGTGATATTATGTTAGATTTAATTTATTTATTGAAAGTGAGTTAATGTTTGATGAGTGCAGTAAGTGGAAAGAGTTAATAGGCTATCTGCAAGTAACAGTAACTTCCGCCCTCATTTAAAACTTGACTAATAATAACAATAATTTTGTAAAAATAAACTGCAAAAAAAATCCAAGCCAAAATGCATTACGAAAAATACAAAACTATGAGACACACCCCCAAAAATTCTTAAACAAAAAAAAACTATAATTTAATAAATAAACCTACCAGTAATAATCAACACTTCACTCAACCAGCATATAATTTAATAATTATTTTCAAAAAACCACTCTTTTCATACACGAAATACTTCAACAAAACTACGAGTGCGTATCGGCGTACTAGTGCGCGACGACTTCAGCTCATACAGTGCAGCGTATAACTGACGGTAAGAGCCGGCGTAGAGCGTAGTTAGCCCTAGTAGCGGTGCACGCACCAAACGGACTGGGAATAGAGATGGGACACGATGACACGAGTTTTGTCGATGTGTTAATTGTGTGACTCGTGTTGGTATTGCTAGTACGAGACTAGTTTGTGTTTGTGGTTAAAAGGTTCTTTGTGCCTTTTGGCCTTGTTTTGTTCTGTCTCCTGCTGACTCGGAGGGAAGTGGAAATTATGTTTTTCCTAGTCCTCCGCTATTATTTTCTGATTAATTTGATTGCGGGATCCAAGATTGTTAAATTGTTTCTCCGGGACTTCGTTGAGCTTCGTTGTCTCGGCGCTTTTCTGGTGGTCGCCACTGTTGCTTCTGGCGCACAGGAGTTTCAGTGGTTGGGAATAGTGTGACAGGCTTGTCTAAAAAAAAATAATATTCTATAGGTATTTTGAAAGTTTGCTTGGGATGATTCGGAGATTAAGGTCTTCGATATAATCGATCACGACGTCGTAGATTCGATGTGACTAGCAATTTTGTAATATCTATTAGTTGTGGTTCTTTCTAAATGATTCTTCGACATAAGGTTAACGAAAACATCATCTTAACCCGTCAAGCGATTGCCTACAATCTTCTCGTAAGAGCTTGACAGTTTTAATGATTTTGTTGCAAACTGTACATTTTTCTACCTGCCTCTCTCTACCTCGTTGGTCTAGTGGTCGCAATCGACTGCTGAGCACGAGGTCCGGGGTTCGATTCCCGGGTCGGGCAAATGGAATTTCTTTGTAGCAACGTCTGGATTTGTGCCCGGTTGATAGTAATAGGCTTGCTCCCTATTACATGAGACTAAAACATAGCTGGCGAAAATTAGGCCGATGGAAAGAAAAACTTAGCTTGTTATTATAATTAGAATTCGGAAAACAGTAACCCACAATTGGCAAGCGTAGTAATTTCATGGCCTGCATTGGTACACCATGCTGGTACCTACAGCAAGCCTGGTCGTGGAACCGCTCGACTAGATTGTGCCGAGTCTCTTTAAACGTTAACTTTGAATACCGGTAAGTACAAGTTTGTAGGATTATTGAGGTTTAGGTGACCGACGTCGTTGTTGCGTAAAATTGTTGTGTGCTGCATCTGGTAATACTAGAAAATTATTAATAGATTTTGTAAGCCCTCTTGGGCTGTAGCAGTCTACCATCTTGTTGACTGTCCTTTAGTATATAATGGCATGAGTTATTTTTATACAGTTAGTGTTGATAGATTTGAATACATTTAAATTTAATCAAAAATCTTAAATTCTTTGAGAGACAACACCCAACCTAAAGTTGGGCCTAGGAGCAGGAAATCTTTAAACAAGGTAGGGCAAAAATAATGCATACGAAAGTGGGCACACTTAGGTATTTTTAAATAAGAGATAAAAGTTCGTATATACCTTCATAATTTTTGTCGAAATAAAATGTACAAAATGGTTGGTCTAGAATAAATAATTTATATATTTGTTGCAATGACTGCCTCATTGGTCTAGTAGTCGCAAGTGCGACTTCTGAGCATGAGGTCCTGGGTTCGATTCCCGGATAGGGCAAATTGTTATTTGGATTTTACCATCAGAAATTTCTCATTAGCAGCCACGGTGTCTGGATTTGTGCCCGTTTGATGCCAATAGGCTCATCCCTTATTACATAGGACTTAAACATAGCTGGTGAAATGTGGGTGTACTATTAGGTGCACCTCTGCACCCTTCGGGGATTGAGAGAAGAAGCTTGTAGTAAAGAATAGTCTATGATTATTTTGATTACGTACCAAAGAACCTATTATTGGTAATAACTACCGTTCACATCGATTAATCCGGGAAGTTAAGTAACGTTGTCACGTCCAGTCGTGGTTGAACGGACGCTGTTGACACAAGAGAACCTCTCCGTGTCTTGGTACTGACTAAATGAATCAGGGTCGTTGCTAATAAAAGCCTTTTATTCTCACAATAGATGTCTTTTCCACTGTCACTGCCTTCATCAACTATAGTTACCAAGTAATTAGGTATCAAAAAAACATGTCTATTGTAAATGTGTATTTTTAATCTGGAAATATAAAGTTATTTTAGTGTCTGCTCATATAATGGGTGTAAAAGTCGAAAGGCACTTGTTCTCTCCGTCATTGCGATTTTTTTTTGTTCTAGACCGTACCTGAGAACCTTCTAGTTACGGAGGTATTGGAGGTATTTTTTTTAAATACAAGTTTTTAATGTTATAACTAAATACCTCCACGACCCCCGTACTATTCAAAGCGTACTATCAGCACAATGCTTTGAGTGCGTCACATTGAGTCCTACCGTAAAACGTGTTTTTTTACCCCCCAAGACCCTACCCGTAGAGTTTCTTAGTTTGTAGAACAGAATGCTTGGTTGATGGCTTCGTGAAGGGCCCGTTTACACCTTGTATGAAACTATGCACAGTTTCCGGATTTCTTTCCTCTCGTAGAGTATAGACAATATATCTAGAATGTTTACAATACCGCATCACGTTGATTCAGAAATTCCTAGAATACTTGTGGGCGTCGCCAGCGGGAAATTCAGGCTCATTGCCAAGGTTTACTTCATTCAAATTTCATGTCATAAACAAAATACGAACAGCGCATTTAAAACCCTAACACCGACCAGTATCGATATCGATATTTTTATCGATAAAATAATATTTATTTATTTATTTGTTTATTTATTTATGGAAAACTTGTTCAGTTATGTTTATTTACAGGTTTAACTAGTCTTATTTAGGGCCGTGAGACTTTTGGACACCATGTTTGGCAGATTTATTTAAACAATCGTTCCTACTATGGAAGCAGAATATTAAAAAAATAGACCAATTCCGCCATGTTAACGGTTTATATCTCAAAAAAGTCTGTGTAGCGTTAGTTTATTGGCTGCCTAAACCTGAATAAATCTATATGTAACTAACTGGGTGAGAGAACTGGAGCTGTCGACATACTAACCAACCACCAACCAACCAATCAACCAACCAACCATACTAACCAACCCACCACCTACCAATCAACCAACCAACCAACCATCAAACTACCAACCAACCAACCACCAACCAACCAACCACCAAACAACCAATCAACCAACCATCAAACAACCAACCAACCACCAACAAACCAATCAACCAACCAACCACCAACCGACCAACCAACCATCAAACAACCAACCAACCACCAATCACCAACCACCAACCAACAAACCAACCAACCACCAACCGACCAACCGACCAACCAACCAACCATCAAACAAACAACCAACCAACCAACCACCAACAAACCAATCAACCAACCAACCAACCACCAACCGCCAACCACCAACCACCAACCACCAACCGACCAACCAACCAACCATCAAACAACCAACCAACCACCAACCACCAACCAACCAACCAACCAACCAACCACCAACCGACCAACCAACCAACCATCAAACAACCAACCAACCACCAACCAACCAATCAACCAACCAACCAACCATCAACCAACCAACCAACCACCAACCAACCAATCAACCAACCAACCAACCATTCAACAATTTTTTTGTTTTGTCCTGTGTGAGTCTAATAAATACATTAATTTTTTTCTTTCTTTACATTGCTCACAGAATAAATAAGCTGAAGTGCCAATGGGCCGACCATATGAGCCTTAGAACCGTTGGGGTAGACGTGTTCTTGAGTGGAGACCGCGAATCGGCAAGCGTAAGGTGGGTCGCCCTCAGGCTCGGTGGAGTGACGATCTTCGCAGAGTGGCTGCGTAGCAACTGGATGAGAGTTGCTGAGAATCGAGTTGTGTGGCGTGCGATTGGGGAGGCCTATGTCCAGCAGTGGACTGCTGTAGGCTGATGATGAACTAACAAGGAGGGGTTACTCAGGGTATACCTATGCCTACATTTGGCCAGATCTCTAGAATCACTCTGGATAAGCAATTATCGTCAGAAGAACTCTGCTGACCATCCTCGCTTTACATAACACCTTAGCCTTCGATTTTTCTTGAACAGGTGAAAAAATACCCGTTATTCTGTCATATACATAACATAACATTACGCCTGTAATCCCCGAAGGGTTAGGCAGAGGTGTATCTAAAAGTACAACCACATTTCGCCAGTAATGTTTTTAAATCCCATGTAATAGGGGGCGAGCCTATTGTCATTAATCGGGCCTAAATCCAGACTCCGTCCAGTGGCTGCTACAGAGATATTTCTGATGGAAAAACCTAATTAACACTTTTTACCTAATTAGGGAATCGAACCCAGGAGCTCATGCTCAGAAGCCGCGCTTACGAACAGTAGACGAACGAGGCAGTTAATTACTAGTCATAATAGTACTCTTTCGAAGAAGTTCAATAATTCGTAGTTATATTAACCAACATTTCTTGTCTTTCAAAATCAAAATCAAAGCATTTATTTCAAGTAGGTCAGTTTATACAAACGGCCCAGCAACACACCGGTAATTCAGTTCGCTAATGCATTATGTATAGGTAAGTACATAATGTACATAGCTACCTAGCTACACCGCTTCACAAACAAGGTGGTCCCAATTATGTCAACGAAAACATCGACTAATTACTTGCCTATCAATTAATTAAACATTTGCCAATAATGGTGCTAATCAACTTTGAACTGAATTGGGAATTTAGTTACGTAAGTGTTATTTGTAGCATTAAGAATAGGGCTTGCGAAACCGGGTTTCGGACCCCGGTTTATTATGCGGTTCCATAGTTAATACGGTTCCGGATGCCCTAATTAAGAAGGTACACGCGTCAGCATTCCTAAAGAGGTAGGGTAAGGGATAACATCCAAATAAACAAAAGATTTTGGTTTCACAATTCCTTTTTTTTCAGCCGAAAAATGCAGCACCGCTCTCACAGCATATGCACATGTAGAAAGTGCGATTATTATATTGAACCGTACTACCCAAACCGATACTCAAGCCCAAATTTTCATTCACCACACCTACTCCTGTAATACTACCCAAAAAATAAGACAAAGGTGATGAATTCGGAGGTCAAACTTTTGTAATTAGGTGAACCTCGAAAAACTCCTGGCGATATGTCTCTTTCTCTCTTTCTCTATTGCTATTATCCGGGCATAAATCCAGACTTCAGGTCTATTTTCCTGGGTTCGATTCCCGGTTGGGCAAATTGTTATTAAGTTTTTCCATCAGGAATTTCTCAGTAGCAGCCACGGAGTCTGGATTTGTGCCCGGTTGATGGCAATATGCTGGTCTCCTATTACATGAGACTTTAACGTAACTCGCGTAATATGGATGTACTATTAGGTACACCTCTGCCTAACCCTTCGGGGATTACAGGCGTGATTATATGTCAATCCAGATTCCAGGCTTTTACTGAAGAATTCCTTAAGAAAAACCCATTTCTACCAGTTTTTCCGACCAAGGTATCGAAACCCCAAAACTCACACTCGCGACTATTACACCAGCGTGACAGTCAAACACGTTTCTTTAGTCAAACAACAATGATTTCATCATAAAACTACTGTATTTTACTGGAAAAATAATATATTTATCTTTATCTTAAATTAAGTACACGAGTATGTTCAAAAATAGACGTAAAATGATGACAGTTAGGATTAAAAAATCACATGTCTTGTCATAATAATAGTGAGTACTTTAACTTGTCACTGCATAGTTTTTGGGTAAAACCGATGTTATGTGAAGGGCGTAGGTTAATAAGAAACGTTTCTAATTACTTTTCCACTGTCTTGTTATATTTAGATAATATTATCAGATTGCACACTTGTTGTCTTGGTAATTGTAATACGGAGAAATGAGGAAAACGTCGTGAGGAAAGTTTTCAGTATGAATTGTGACGGCTATAAGAGTAGAGGTAGACCAGAGGAACGGTGGATGGAGTGTCTGAAGGATGATGTGGCTAGAAAGAAGGTGACTGCTGAGATGACGAGTAATAGAGAAGTATGGAAGACGAAGACATGCTGCGCCGACCCCAAATAAATTGGGATAAGGGTGATGATGAATGATGGTTATTAGATTGTAAACTTTATTTATATATTTATTTGAGAAAACATATTCAATTTAACAGACAAATCCAAGCTATTGCACAGTTAAAATAAACATTTTAGCAATAACGAATGATAAAAAAAAAATACTTAAAAATAAATAACATGAAAAAGTACTGTGCAAGCACGACTGCTGAGCGGAACCCTACGCTCATCTGGGCCCTCGATGAGCTGACATTCTACGGGAGATTACGATGATGGGAAGCTCAAAAAATTATTAGTCTTACATTAGTTTTTTTTTTTTTTTTTTTTACGGATGTGTAATCATCAAATGACTTCTCCCGCTCTGGGTGGAGTGGGAGGGAGTGTCAGACTCTTACTGACTAAAACCCATCCGTGTTCCTTCATTGCCCTTTGTGTTCCAGGGCCACGGTATCTTAGTCTTACATAAGCAAACGTGATAAAAGTCGCTGTAGGAACACCAAAAGCTTTGAAAATCATTGTTGTCTTGTTTATTTTGTTTCGAGCCGGGTTGGGAAAACCTGTTTATTTTACCAGGTGATTCCACGTAGGTAGGTAATAGATTATTAGGAGGCAAGTATTTTGGGTTTAACTAGACACAAATAAAGGGTGTAAAAAGACCCTTAGCGAAGCCGAAAGACACTTGTTCTCCCCATCAATGCGATCATTTTTTGTTCTAGATCATATTTGGGAACCTTCTAGTTACGGAGATATTGGGGGTCAAAGTACCAACTTTTTAACAAGTTTTTTTTAAATACGTGTTTTTAAAGTAAGATTTTAACTTTAAACACCTGCACGACCCCCGTACTATTCAATCCATCCATCAGCACGATGTTCTGAGTGCGTTACATTTAGTCTTACCGTAAAACGTGATTTTTCACCCCAAAAAAAAAGTCGTTTCCCAGCAAAAATTTTTGCGTAAAGTTACCATGTTTGATGTATAGAATGCTTAGCTGACGGTTTCATGAAGGGTCCGTTTACACCCTGTATAAGATAATTTTCAGGACAGAGGCACGCCCCCATTCTACCTACTCCGTGACGTAGACTCCTTTTAACCAGCTTCTGATAAGCTACTTGCCGCCTGGGTTCAGAACAGCATAGTAACTATGACATCATAATGTAGTATCTCTTTATTTCAACGATACTTGCGTACTCTCGGGTTATCAGAGCCACGCAATCAGCTGGTCTGTTGTTTAGTTCGTTTTATCTTAAATGCGTTGCTAAAATTATGTCGCTTTTGTTAAAAAATGTTATGTATTTAAATTGCGCTTCAGTTGAAATATAAATATTGTCACGTTTGATTCGGAGAAAAAAGATAGTGGTGATAATATGTATATATGTATGTACACACCATTTCAGTCTTTGTATACCATCATCATCTCATTGTATTGTGTAGGTATACCATCACCCCAAGTTTTAGGTGTCAGGTTCTAAACTCGATAGATCAAGCAACGATGCCTGGCTGCAAAAATTATTATGGGGTATGTAAAATTAAGTCCTGTTTTTTGAAGTAGTATTTTGGGGGTTTTGTATCCGGGGTAATCAACCTTTTTAGTTTCGGTAATATCCTATGTAATAAGTTTATTATGAAACACCTACCCATAATCGAAATATCCATCATCAACTGTTTTGATGAATATTATGACTCATTCACACAAAACATGTCATGATCTCGTTTGTGTAAAATGCATAATATGTCATCCAAACTGAACATGTATGCAAAATTGCAGCTCAATCTGAAACCGGAAAGCGGGTCAAATTTAACTTCATTTTTTTTTAATGTAATAAGTTTATTAGTCACAGGTGAAGCTAATAAAAGCGTATTAAAAACTAGATGAGATCGTTCATGGTCGGTATGAGTTTGTTCATTTGCTATCGCCAATCCTGAAGGCTACCACAGAGTAGGTAGACTTTGAGGTTATTTTAAGACAACCAAATCAGCACACTCTCGCGCATGTGCGCAAAGGTGGGACAGAGATCACTCACTCTCTGCTGGGGACCAAACGGTTATCAGTGCTGCTGATTACTCAGAGCTCACGTGATTCAGGGATGACGTCTTTGGCTGAAGCTTCTCAATTCCGAGATTAATTTGTTTTCTCGCATTATTTGATAAGGTTGACAATATCATTGTAAAGTTATCTCTGGGGGTAAATATTAACTGGAATAGTTATATTAGGTATGATGACGTATATACACCGTGACTTTTTAGTTGTCTTAGGCGCGAATAACACAGAAACGGCGTACTGCGAAGGCGCGACGCAGGCTTGATGCCGCTTCAAAACGTTTTCATACAAAATGTACGTAGGCGACGTGTCGTGAATTACACTCAAGCGGCGCGGCGCAGGCACGCCGTTCTTTCGTTTCCTTATAAATTCCATGCCCGCGCTGCGCCCTACGCCGTTTCTGTGTAATTCGCGCCTTACAAAGGTGGTCCACTCAATGTACCCGGCATAAAATAGCTCTAGGCGCGATATGTTTTTTAACCTGCCATAATAGGTAGGTAGAAAAATAAATAACACATTAGAATAAAATTATGAAACACCCTGTTAATCATGTTTACGGGTTAAACGGGAGAACATACTTACCGAGCGCTCGAGTCCAGTTGATCATCGCTCGCAACAGGGTATTTTAACTACGCCATGCGTCATAATACTGAATAATATTTTTATTTTTAAATTATTAAAATCTCATAAATGCCTATATATTGTTTATGAATGTTTAGTAGTCATTGGATACATGAAGTGGTCTGCCGTTGTAAGACAACTAAAAAGTCACGGTGTTTAGTGTCAACTTCTTTCAACTCTCTTCTTATGTACAGGACTGTAGGGACCCTTTCAAGAACACCAACTATGGACAAAAAGCGTCTCAAAAGCAGGTTCAATTTTTTTTGTAATGAAATTTAAAATGTTATGTAACACCACGTTGCTAAGGTGACGTGTTATATATTATAAGTCTATGGGTAAGTCCAATGTAAGAGAGGGTGAGCCACAGCTCCAAACTTCGTCTGTCTGAGTAGCTCAAATTTGTTTTAAAACCTCTTATAAAACTACCTTATTGGTGAGTTCTTCAGAAAGGTCAGGTCCGTAGTACTCACAACTGGCGTGCGTGTATGTCCAGATGTATGAACGTGCACGAGGCGAAAGGAGTATGTAAGGATCGTAGCAGGTGGCGTCCTGTGGTTTCTGTCTACCCCCATGGGAAAAAGGCGTAAGTGTATGTATGTATGTATAAAACTACTTATCATTTATCATGTTAGTTTCATAAGATTGTTTTTCTAGCGGCACTACTTCCTCTGCTACTTGAACGCCATAAATAAATCAAGATACGATTTTATCTGTGAAAAGTAACAGTTATAGATCTAAACTAAATAGTTTAATTTTACCTGCAAGTGCAACTGATAATATCACTGTCTTTATATTAACTTCCTCCATTATTATAACTACACTTGGAGGAGCAGACTGCCTCGTTGGACTAGTGGTCGCAAGCGCGACTGCTGAGAATGAGGTTATGGGTACGATTCCTGGGTCGGGCAATGTGATATTGTGTTTTTCCATCAGAAATTTCTCAGTGATGGCAATAGGCTCGCCCCCTGTTACATGGGACTTAACCATAACTAGCGAAATGTGAGTGTGCTATTAGATACACCTCTAGCATGCTGCCTAACCCTTCGGGGATTACAGGCGTAATGTTATGTTATGTAGGAGGAGGTCATGGCTAAATAATAACAGCTGCACGGGTGGACCTTCAAGGTTAATGAGAGCTTGCGATCAGAATTAAGCCGCTAGGCCCGACTGTCATTTGTATATCTTTGACAGTCGTTACAGGTAGTCAGTGGCCTGAAAGTCTGACAACCAGTCTTACCAAGGGCTATCGCCCATGGCTAAATAATAACAGCTGCACGGGTGGACCTTCAAGGTTAATGAGAGATTTGTAGATCTTTGACAGTCGTTACAGTTCGTCAGTGGCCTGAAAGTCTGACAATCAGTCTTACTAAGGGCTATCGTAGGTACCGGGGTTATGGAGGTCAGATAACCAGCCGCTACATGTAAAATACTAAATACAGCTGGATCCAGCTAGGCTGAAAGCCGAACCCAACTTAGTTGGGAAAAAGGGTAGGCAGATGATATTATTTCTACCCTAGATATGGTTGCAGACTAAACAGGAAAACACAAAAATTACTTTTTCATTTCTCCTTTTGCAGGTCTGCTGGCAGAAATTTCTTAAGAAATAGTCAGTACCTATGTACTCATATACAGGGTGTAAACAGACCCTTCACGAAGCCGTCAACCAAGCATTCTGTACATCAAACTAAGTAACTTTAGGCAAAAATTATGCCTGGGAAACAACTTTTTTTTTTGGTGAAAAATCACGTTTTACGGTAAAACTCAATGTAACGCACTCAACACTTAGTTCTGATGGATGCTTTGAATAACAAACGGGTCATGGAGTTAATTAAAGTAAAGTTAAAACCTTTAAAAGTAGTATTTAAAAAAAACTTGTGAAAAATTGGAACTTTGACCTCCAATATCTCCGTAACTAGAAGGTTCCCAGGTATGGGCCAGAACAAAAAAGTGATCGCAATGACGGGGAGAACAAATGCCTTTCGGCTTCGTTAAGGGTCTATTTACACCCTTTATTATAATGTTATTTTCCTGTGTTGTCTACTGTGTGTACATAAATAGTAAAATAAATAGATATTTATTATGATGTAAGAAAAATAAATCAAAACAAACGGAATCAGTTCTGTTATCAATAACACGTTACTGATATAATAATATCAACAAGAGAAATGAACGCAATTAGTAATACAGGAAAATATAGTGTAAATGTTGATTATTTACCTAAATACTATCTATTCTGATCTACAAGGTTTTAAGGAAAAGATCTTGATGAAAATAGACGTGAAAGTCTACCTGTATCAACTATTAGGTAAAGTACCTACGTTACGCTTGAGCGAATGAGATATTGAAACTAAACTTAGTTAAAAAAAACATTAATCGGTTACAACAACATTCTACAAATCTATAAGAAAATGTTAAAAAAAGTTAGGTTGTAACAGTTTTATGTGTGAATATAAAAAGCGCATTGGAAGATTTTCAAGTACTTTTTTTGCACTAGGACTTAATAGGCGCGATTACAGTAAATGCAATTCATAAAATCAATTCTTTACGAATCCAGACTTCGTGGCTGCTACTGAGAAATTCACCCAGACACCAGGAATTATGAACCCCCGATTCCCGGGGTATTCCTCAAAGCGCAACCAAGTAAGCGTAACTAAATTATTCCTCAAAGCACAACCATTAGTTGCGCTCACAAATTCAAATTAAAAATATTATATGTTTATTCCTCAAAGCGCAACCAGGATCATAATAGGATAATAATTTATGAATTAGGTGACAATTCGGAAAATGGTCACAAAGTAACAATTCATAATATTAACTGCGTCTGTGACCATTTTAAGAATTTTAACATGCATTTTTAACCTCTGAGCTGTCACATATAGTACGTGCACTGATACCGGCTTCTACTGAGAAATTCCCTTTGGAAAAACACAAAATACTTTTCTATACCTGGGGAACGAACCCCGGAACAGCTTGCGATGGCTAGACCAGCTGGCCACTTGATCAATGAGAAAGTACATACTTATGACATTGATAAGTCTCATGCTAGAAAAAAAGCAGGAAAAGGAAGCTAATACAAATAAAACCACAAACAATTTGCGTACTGTTGTCAAACGATCGGTGCGTGTTGCGTAGAACGAACGTGATTGACCGATAGCGTGACGAACGGACGAAGATAAGTAGGTGTTTAGGAAGTGCTGATAAAAATGTTTTCAATATTATCTCGTGGCTGAGGTATTTCTAAGCTACAAGCTCCGCAGGTTAAGCGAGGCATATCTAGGTCGATATGTGGATAGGTGACCATGCTGACGATCCATACCTATGTTCATTCTGAGACCCCTCAGTGCCTCGGAAAGCATGTTAAGCCGGTGGTCCCAGCTGTCGTCAATCCCGTAGTCAGACCAGTCGTACCAAGGGGTACCGCGTACCCAGTACATAGGGTTGTGAATGACAAATTGTTCAGCTGCAATCGGTTAGACTGGAAGCCGACCGCAACATAGTAAAAGCTAGGCAGATCATGATGACGAAATTATTGTCAATTTTGACAGACTGAACTGTATACAGGGTGTATAGGGATATCGACGCGCAAACTGATACCACGAACTCAGCACTAAAAATTAGCTCTTCTATAAGTTTTGACCGCGAAGTTATTGCACTCTGGTAGGAAAAACGACTGTACTTTTAACCCTCGCAAAGACGCACGCAAAGAAGAACGCAAGAAGAGGGTTGTTATTTATGTTTAACCGATGCAAAATGTATACAGGGTGTAAACGGACCCTTCACGAAGCCGTCAACCAAGCATTATGAACATCAAACAAAGTAACCCTACACAAAAAATATTGCTGGGAAACTACTTTTTTTTGGGGTGAAAAATCAAGTTTTACGGTAAAACTCAATGTAAAGCATTCAAAATATTGTGCTTATGGATGCATTGAATAGTAAACGGGCCATGGAGGTATTTAAAGTAAAGTTATAACCTTAAAAATTAGTATAAAAAAACTTGTGAAAAAGTTGGAACTTTGACCCCCAATAACTAGTCTAGAACAAAAAAATTATCGCAATGATGGGGAGAACAAGTGCCTTTGGGCTTCGTTAAGAGTCTATTTACACCCTTTATGATGGTGAGTTAGAATTATCTGCTGAATACGTGGTTACCAGTTAGTACGTCGATGACTCACCACGGTGTATAAGTATGCTGCTGAGTTACCTTTAATTGATTGGTTAGGTATCATAGATTCTGATCGTTGCAAATACCACGTGCATCATTTTCATTCAATAACGTAACTCAGTTTGTTATTGACCACAATATTTTAAAATTAACATTCTATTATGTATTATGATTCTGAATTATAATAATAATAATTGATTTATTTTTCTTCGAATGCGTCAGGGTAAAAAAAAAAGATCTGTGAAGTAAACAGTTTTTTTCTAACTTGTTGTTTGAGTCATGGGATATTCAATACTGTACAATGGCCTATTGATATAAAGCTATGTACGTACAGAAGTAAATAGACATTTCGGAAAATATAAAATACAAGCGGCGTTCCTGATGGCGACTTCCCATCTGCGAAATGACGAACGTTCATACAAATTAAGTACCCAAGTATTTAACACTTTAGGGATGAATTTTTAAATATGCTTCTTAGTGCTTCCTTATTTAGAGGAGCTCGTGGCTAAATAACAACAGCCACCCGGGTCAATCTTCAGGTTAAGCTGCGCTTGCCTAGGTTGGGCCGTGGATGGGTGACCACCCATTAAATACCAAGTTTCCACCGTGCCTCGGAAAGCACGTTAAGCCGTTGGTCCCGGCTGTCATTTGTAGATCTTTGACAGCCGTTACGGGTAGTCAGTGGCCCGAAAGTCTGACAACCAGTCTTACCAAGGGATATCGTATTATCCAGTACTAACTGGGTTGTGGAGATCAGGCAGTCGCTCCATGTAAATTTTCTAGGCCCGGCAGTAAAATGGATTTAGGATTTTATTATGTTGGTAGATTTTCTAAATTGTTTATTAATTGAAGAACAAAACAAAAAATAAACAGAAACATCACAAATGCCTCAATAAGTTTGTCCGGATGTTGAAACAGTTTTAAGCTATCTGAATACTAACGTAGCAAATAATCATTGTTTAATTTATGGTTAACTCATAGTTTATGACAAATTGTGAGGTAGTTCGTAAATAATGGTGACCAGTCAGTTCACCAAACATTAATTAAAAAATTTTTACTTGACAATCAACGATTGGCCAAAACATTATTCGTTATTTCATCATTCTACAACAACAAGTTTACCAAATATTTCACTTAGCAAAATATTTATCCGATAAACTTTTATTTAATAACGTATTATTTGACAAACAATTCATTATTTTTTAATTTTATTCCATAAATAACGTTTGGAATAAAGACATTACACAAATTCACTTAATATAACGTAATTTAACAAAAAAAAAACTCACATTAGCATAATTGCTCTGGAATTTTCTAAAAAAAGAGAAAATAAATGAATTTTGTTTTTTAAAAGCACAAACCCCTCTAACAAATACAAATGCTGACAGAAACCCTAAACTTAGACGATCGACGTCAGGGGTACCTACCCCGACGTTCGGTTAGTTAGGTTCCTTTAAACCCTGCTGACAGAAATAGGAGCCCCGCGCAGCGGGGCTCTGTCGACTGTATTGTAATTAAATGATATTTAGTAGAAACGTGATTTATCCTAATGAATCTAAATGAGAAATGAAAAATGTATAGATGATTAAATATCATCTGATGCATTTGTAAAAAGAATTGATTGCCAAAAAAATTAATGTAAAACGAGTGTTTATAAAATAGTACATTTGCGGAATAAGTTGTTTTCGAAATAAATAGTATACGAAACGTTGGTTGTAAAATGAAAATTTGTCAATGGAGTTTTGGTGAAACTTTAGTGAACCGTAAATAATAACTAAGAAAGATAACAGAAACAACGACAGCGAGACATCGCGTCGATGCTAATTACTAATTGAATGAAAAGACAGGATGAGGCATTTTCAAAGAGAGTCAAAGAATTGTTTGTATTTATTTTTATAATTAGGTACATATTATTTGTTATTTCCGATAGAATTTTTGTTGGTACATCATTAATTAGAGTTGGTATTAAATAAGCGACGATACGGTACCTACTTACATTTATGTAAGATCTTACTAAAAGAATTTGAATGTCCCTGAAACTTTTTATAATCTGTCAAGTAAACTAACTTATTTGATACTGACTCTGTCTAGAATTTTCCTCAATCTGGAATAGGCCAAAGTCACACGTTTGGACATTGTTCTTTCTGACCTGGCCCTGCAGTCTCGACAAATATAACGACAAAAATCGGTCGTTAAGTGTAATCGATGTCAAATTTCTTTAATAGATGCTTTCGAAATAAAGTAGAAAATCTATTAAAGGAATTTGACAACGATACGTTAGCGACCGATTTTTGTCGCTGTCTAATGTCGAGACTGCAGGGATTGGCAATACTTATTTTAAACTAGTAAACATGACTTGCAAAATAATCTTAGCCTGCTAGTGACATCATCAATACTTTGTTCTTGCTGTTCAGGAATTAATATTAAGTAATTGCAACAATTTGATTGCTTTTTGTCGCAGTGCGTGATTATGATTTTATCAAATTACTTTATGTTTTATTGTGCTAGCCTACTAGGAACTTCCGTATTGTAAAATAATTAAGTGTTTTATGCTATTATTGATGGTGACTAAGCATACATACTTGAAAGGTACACTATTAATGCTAAGTATAGGTCCCGTCACGTAAAAAGAACGCTGACCGCTCAAACAAACTTTCTCAATTTTTTTTATTCCAACTTTTTCCAAAGTACTAAGAAGCTACTAAAAGACCTATTACGATTCTACAATGAAACAATTATACTTATATTATAAAACGATAGCTTAGTACTTTAGGACGCGACTGTATAACATGCCAAACACATCCGCTCCACTGTCGCTCAGTGGTCTTTTTACGTGACGGGGCCTATATTTTGGGCTTGGCTCCTTTCTGGGTGACGTCGGCGCTTTGCATCTTGGAGCTCAGTATAGTAGTATAGTCTAACACGAAGTATCCCTCGCTGAGAAATCATGAGCTTTGTCTTTTGCTGAACTATTAAAGGTCAGGTTTGAGCGCCGTAAGTATGGGAAGGGAGGGAAAATGCGTATGAACTACGTACTACTACTAATACTCAGATTCCTTGAACCAATTATTTAGTGCCTCGTTGGTCTAGTGGTCGCAATCGCGACTGCTGAGTGAGGTCATATGTTCAATTTCCGGATCGGGCAAACTCAGTAGCAGCCACGGAGCCTGGATTTGTGCTCGGATGATGGCACTAGGTTCGCCCCTATTACATTTTTTTTGGGATTTAAACATACCTGTCGAAATGGGGGTGTACTATTCGGTATACCTCTGCCTAACCCTGGCGAGATGTTATAATGTTCTCTTAAAAAGAGTGACAAAAAGAACAAAGCATGACCTTGACTTGCTTTACAAATGAGAAGAAAGTGGAACACACAACACACTGCCATTGTATTTAAAACAAAGATCGATTGGGTAGGTGCTTGTTAATTAGAATTTAGTGTAGGAGCACTTACAAAACAATAATATCAGATAATGGTGAACGATGATGATGACCTTGAGTTCTTTTGGCTCCAAGCTTCAGGTGCTGACGACAAGTTATATCTACGTAAGTATTTATTTGAAAGCGCAGCAAGTGGCGCCGTCTGTTTATTACAAGTTGCTAGGAACTACGGGAAAGGTCGGATATTATAGGTTAGGAGTGACACTGGCTGATGACTGTCACTCTAGCAGAGCATTGTATCGTGGTAGCTGTCGTTACCACGTCCACAACGAACTGCTATATTCCGGCCAAATCCTGAAGATTTTGAAGCTACCAATGATTATTTCTGGAAAAGGCCCCCCTACGCTAATATTCTTATTATACTTGTGCTGCTGCCCGCGATCTAGAGAAAATAATTTAAAAAAAATATGAGTTTCCTTTTTGAATCAGATTTTGTTAAACTTTTCAAGTGTTTTATTTTTTTGCTCGACACTAATTATTTTTCTAAAATAAATATAGCCTAAGTTAGACCTTATAACATCAGCTATGAGGTATCTGCCAGTAAGTCCCGTCAAAACCGGTTAAGCCGTTTGAGATTAGCCGGAACAAACAGACAGACAAAAATTGAAAAAAATGTGTTTTTGTTATAAGTGCCGTATATTTTATTTTCATATGCTTTCAGTAAAAAGCTGTTATTTTGATATTACAAACAGACACTTCAATTTTATTTATTTTACGTATAGATGTGTAGATTAGTTTGAACTATTCGCGTTGTCTATTATATGAGTTTGTCTTCCGATTAGTATAGAAAAGGCGTGGGAATCGGTCAAAACAAATATTATCGAGTTTTTTTTCAACTTATTTGCGTCAAAAACATATAGGTCTTCCACTAAGTATTTACTTTGATATTTGCAGATCAAACAAAACTTAATTATAAGTACGCATGTTTTTATAAATAAACATTTTTACGTGTAATTTTTGGCAGCTTTTTCCTTTTTTATTTTACTTAATTTGTGTTTGTTTGTCACGCCTGGACGTATTTCGACAGCATACGGATAGACCATGACTTCAGGACCAAGGGTTCATTTTAGCAAGATAGGACGTTTTCGTGAGTTAATTTCCATCGTCTACGAGAGCAAAATCGCGGTCGAAAGCTAGTTTTTTTTTTCAAATAAATAAACAGAATTTGATTCAGGTTTCGAGGAGGTTTAATTTGTGACAGACTAACGGTATTTTTTGTAATTTTTTCTGGCCCTTTACCGGTCGTATGACGGCGACAAACAACTAGTTGATTTATCAGCATTCCTTGAAAACGTGTTAACGTGTGATAATATTATGATAATGTAATCATCACGTGGATTCGCGCGTAAACTGTTTATTTATTTAATGCAATTATGAACAGTTTATAATTGAAGTCATTCATTGGTTTTAATTGATATGTTTTGTTTATTTAATGTGAATTTTAAAAGCTCGACAGCTGAGCAAGAGATCCTAAGTTCGATTCCTGGGTCGGTCAAAGTGTTATTGGGTCTTTTCAACAGGAAGTTCTCGGTAGAAGCCTCAGAGCCTGGATCTGTGCCCGGTTGATGGCAATAGGCTCGCCCTCCAATACATGGGACTTTAACATAGCGAAATGTTACAGTCCCATCTATTTTAATGGGACCTTATATAAAAATACCTATATGTTTATGTTTAGGCTGTCCTTTAATTTGTATATTTATACATTGTGAGGTATGATTATGCATATAACTTTTTAGTTAACAATGTTTTTGTTACTTAGAATATGTTTTGGTGTAGCCCGACTAAAAGGCGATAGGCACAAAAATAATTTGAAAGCTATTAATAGGTTATACAGTGAACGAATTATCAATAATTGAGCAATTTATTTGTTTTGCTCAATGTTTGTAATATCTTGAGTCCAAAGGCTAAAACTAGAGGTAAGCCAAAGTCCACAAATGTATGACGTAAGAAGAACCTCCGTTCAAAGTTTAAGTTTTATAGATTGGTTCACGAGACACGTTACCCTGATTACAGAAACTTGGTTTAGGCAGAAAAATACTGATAAAATTAAATAAAGTCGACGGTGTGTTTACAATTTGTTTTGATTTGCAATCTTGCATATTTATGCGCTGACCGGATTTATATGAACTTTGACACACAGATAGACCGTCTCTAGCATAAGCACATAAAATACTGTAATCGTGGACAACTTCAGGTGGGTTCCGATAAAAATAAAAACTTTCAAGTAGGTCATGAGCAACACTTGTTATTTTTAAAATAAATAGGCTCATGAATAGAAGACCTTACCAAATGCACTTACCTACATGTTTATTATTGACTAAACAGCCTATGGCGAAAGGGGAGGCCTTTGCCCAGCAGTAGGACACAATGTATGCTACAAAAAAAATGCCTATAAAGGGTGTAAATAGACCCTTAACGAAGCCGAAAGGCACTTGTTCTCTCCGCTATTGCGATATTTTTTTTGTTCTAGACCATACCTGGGAACCTTCTAGTTACGGAGTTATTGGGGGTCAAAGTTCCAACTTTTTCACAAGTTTTTTTTTAAATTCTAATTTTTAAGGTCATAACTTTACTTTAAATATCTCCATGACCCCTTTACTATTCAATGCACCCATAAGCACAATGTTTTGAATGCGTTACATTGAGTTATACCGTAAAAGGTTATTTTTCACCCCAAAAAAAAGTCGTTTGCCAGCAATAATTTTTGGGTAGGGTTACTTAGTTTGATGTACAGAATGCTTGGTTAACGGCTTCGTGAAGGGTCTGTTTACACCCTGTATTGTTGAGAAACGGCAAAGCACATGATTGCCGTTCAGGTTTGCCATTTGACACCAATTCCTTTTACTACTGATCTTTAGAGAATAGTTGGGCAATAATCTTGCACCAGTCTGCGATGGGATACTTCTTGCTATGTTTCTCAATATTCTACTGTAACTAAAAAACTATGAAGATGAAACTGTTCAGAGGAATTTTCTTTTACAAGATCTGACGGCACATTCCCTAAATCCAGGATTAGTAATTATGTTATTTTATCAACTTCACAATGGATAACTCTTCCTCAGACGTGGCGCAAAATTAAAAATGTTTATTGTTACCCAAAGACAACTATTCTTTACATTATGGTTTCTCTTTGGTATCAAACTAGAACATCATTGTAACTAGCTTGTCTGTGGACATATTACTATGCAGGGTGCAAATGGATCCTTCACGAAGCCGTAAGTATTCTGTACCTACATCAAACTAAGGAAAAACACTGCGTAATTTTTTTTTCGGGGAACGAATTTTTTTTGGTGTGAAAATATTGCGACCGTAATCGCGCTCAATGCAACGCTCTCAAAACATTGTGCTGATGGATAAAGTGAATAGTACAAGGGTCGTGGAGGTATTTAAAGTAAAGTTATACATGGTTAGTGTTATAAAATAATGAGGTGACCTTCAATATCTCCGTAACTAGAAGGTTCCCAGGTATGGTTCAGAACAAAAAAAAATATCGCAATGACGGGCAGAACCAGTTTCTTTTGGCTTTGTTAAGGGTGCTTTTACACCCAATATTTTGACCAAGGAATTGAAATCAAACTGGTTGTCCTCAATCGATAGTTTTTCCTACCGATCAAATTCTTACTACTAACTGAAATCACCAATTACATCTGTCATTCTTAGTAATTACGAAATAATCATTCGTTGTTGCAAAAAGAAACGCAATCTGTTCTCAATTTAATCTTCAATGTCGGCTCCAGCTTTGAAATTACACGCGGTTTTGATTACCAAATAAAATATCCATCTGTAACTGATAAGCCTGTATGTAAGTATGTAAGTATTGTTGATTGATGAGTCCTTGCGAAATGCAATTGATTGGTATCTTATCAACAACTAGCTGTTCCCCGCGACCTTCGTCCGCGTCAAGTTATTAAAAATACAATTTTCCCCGTTTTTGCAACATTTTTCATTGCTGCTACGCTCCTATTGGTCGTAGCGTGATGATATATAGCCTATAGCCTTCCTCGATAAATGGACTACCCAACACTGAAAGAATCATTCAAATCGGACCAGTAGTTCCAGAGATTAGCGCGTTCAAACAAACAAACAAACAAACAAACAAACACTGCAGCTTTATAATATTAGTATAGATACTACGAGTACCGTAAGTAAACAGATTTCAATGCCGACTGAGTTCCTTGCGTCATGTTGAGCACCAATATGTATGCACTTTCCTAAATTTAAAAGTAATTTTCGCGAGAAATAACGATTTTAACTTGGAGATGGGATCTTTTTCATAAAAATATGAGTTCCAGAATACTATGTTCGTAACAACATGACATTTTAATCAGTACAGTAGGAGAAAAACTCTTTTAAAAGTTGTTAAGTGTTTACATATTGGTGCTCGTGACTGTATAAGTATAAGAAGAAAATCTCATGACAATTTTCTCTAACGCTAGGTGACAACTGAAGCTGTTGAATTTTCGACCCTCGGCTCTGCACCATATGAGTTGAAAGTTCTACAGCGCACTTTGAATTAGATAATCCTTTAGATTTCACCTAGTGTTAGTGAAAATGGGCATCAATCTAATCATTTTGCAAGACCTTCGGAATCAGTTTCCGCAAAGATTAGGAAACCCTTTGAAAGATTATGTCATGAAGTGCAGCTTACTCTTAATTCTGATAACGTTATTGCTGTTATCACTGATCGAATTGACTGTCTGGTTGTGAATTGGATTTTCCCAATTACAACTACTCTAAGAAGAATACGAGTGAAAGTAAGAGTTATAACATGAAACATAACATCGCGCCTGTAATCCCCGAAGGGTGATTGTGAAGGGTGGGGGTGGGCAGAGGTATACCTAATAGTAAACCCACATTTCGCCAAATAAAGGTCCCATGTAATATAGGGCGAGCTTATATTGCCGTCAACCGGGCACAAATCCAGACTCCGTGGCTGATACTGAGAAATTCCTGATAGATAAAACTAAACAACACTTTGCCTGACCCGGGAATCGAACCCAGGACCTCATACTCTGCACAATTCAGTCAGTACCTCCAAAATACCTAACTCAAACTCAAACTCAAAGCATTTATTTCAATTAGACCATTACAGGCACTTTTGAATGTCAGAAAAACAAAGAAGGCGAAGCTACAGTCCCAGACATAAGACATAATAACTTATGAAAGTACTGTAGTTGCCCATTCCAAGGCGTAGATCTCTATGGAGAAGAATGGGCAAGAAACTCCATGGACACTCTTTTCAATCAAACATTTTTACAAGATCTTGGTTACATCATTCATGTTGAGATAATACATATATGTGAGAACGATGTGACAGACGTGCACATTAAGAGCGTCCAGAGTAAAAGATTAGATCAACAATTTAAAAACAAAGTAGTTAGAATAAACCATGGCAGCTAAGAGATGACCAGTCCCAACTGACAGCGCCCGTTCACGAACATGACGCATGGATCAGCACCATTCAACTCAACCATTTTGAAGGGAACTAAATGATCCGACACACCCGCCACCATCAGCGAGACATTTGAGTGAGCATGACATTCTCTCAACCGCCAGAGCAAATTTGAGTCAATGAATGATAACTAAATGTAAATGGTAGCTTTACAGTACATAGTACTCACACATGCGCTATGCAATTATATAATACTAAGTGATTGAATCTATACAATGCAAGGATATTTTTACAATCTTCTGCAGCTTCCACAATAACTTCACATGGTAATCAATTAGTTTGCCCCCTGTGGTTGTGGAACAGGACCAGCATTGAGCCAAGCATTTCTATCATCAATGTAATCCCCCAACTTATAGTATGCTTGCCTACATAGTGTGCGTTTAATACAAGATTTAAATTTCGTCTCATTCAGTTGTAAAATGTGGGGAGGTATTTTATTGTAACATTTTAAACAGTACCCCATGAATGATGAGTCTACTTTAGCTAGCCTGAAACCTGGCTGTACAAGTTGGTCCCTGTTTCTAGTACTATAGTGGTGTCTGTCACCTCTTCTACTAAATAAATGCAGATTTTTTCTAACGTACATGATGTTTTCATATATGTATTGACAAGGTACTGTCATGATGTTAATTTCCTTAAAAAGTTCCCTAAGAGAATCGCGCCCACGAAGATCATATATGGCTCTGATGGCTCTTTTCTGCAGAATAAATATAGACTCGATGTCTGCAGCCCGTCCCCATAGTAAGATACCATATGGCATAATACTATGAAAATAACTAAAATAGACAAGCCTCGCGGTATCTACATCAGTAAATTGACGGATTTTTCTAACAGCATATGCTGCTGAACTCAGCCGTCCTATAAGAGATGTTATATGTGGACCCCATTGTAGCCTTGAGTCGAGCGTGATCCCCAGGAAAACAGTATTTTCGACGAATTTTAGTTTCTCTTGGTTCAATACTATGTCACTATCACTACTTTTGACATTCGGTAGAGAAAATCTTATGCACTTTGTTTTTTTCCCATTTAATACTAAATTATTAGCGGTGAACCAATTATGAACCTGAAATAGGGCGTTATTTACGTCGTCGAGATTTGTGGCACGTCTGTTTACCTTAAATATTAAAGAAGTATCGTCAGCAAACAACACCATTTGTGGTTGGTTTTTAAATAAATAAATGACTAGAGACCTAGACTAAAGACTTAGCTAGCCTTGCAGAGAAAGCAAGCTGAACTGACAATGGAGTGGCCATGTCTGTCGGAACACCTATGGCTGATGGAGCAAAGATTCCTAGAGTGGTGATCACGTATCGGCAAGGGTAGCTATTGTGGGCAGGGAATCCCTCCAGCTAAATGGAGTACGGACTGATGGTCCTAAGATGGTGGCTGGGACAGACTGGATGAGGAAGCGGAGGACAGGGTGTTGTGGCGCAGCCTGGGAGGTCTATGTCCAGCAGTGGAGTTCAACAAGCTGAGTTGATTGATTGAAAATTTCCTGTACTTAATGTTATTTTAAAATAATAATACCGTAGTTACGCTGAGGACTATACGTAGAGCACTATGAGTTTATTATAAAAAAAAAGTAGCAATTTTCCCTTGTGTGCAATTTTTTTATTAATTTCATTTATTTTGATGACTAAGTACACGTATCAAAACAAAAACACCTTCACAAATAATTCAATCACAATTCCTGGTATCATTGGGAACGCAAATCTATACATATAATAAAATCGTAAAAATCCAATTGGATGTTCCGACTTGGCGCTAAAACTACTGCATAGATCCTGTTCAAATTTTGCACAAATATTCCTTATAGGCTTCTTCACAACTTAGGCTATATATTATCACGCTACTCGCTTAAGGGGGTGAGCAATATTGCATTATGTCAGTATCCTTCATTTGTTTGACTTTTCAGTCATGACAAGCACCAGAACGGCTATTTAAAGCTTATGTCAACAGAGAAAACAGCCTAGCGGGTTCTTGAACGTTCTGTAAGCTACGGGTCGCAAGTTCAAACCCCAGTATTACTTTCACTTTTTGTAATTTGTTTGAATATTTTTTGATGCTTTTAGATTTCCATTTTGTTTTTGTATTGACATCGTTTGCATTTCCGTTTTTCTCCCTTTTTCTTCAAACGTTTCTCCAAAAATAATAGAGAAGTATGGAAGAAGATGACATGCTGCGCCGACCCCGAAAAAATTGGGATAACGGCAGGAGAATGATGATGATGATTTCTACAATAAGTTCTTGCTGTACTAGAAGTCTGTTTCCTTCTCGATTTGCAAAATATCAATAATCAATCGCAGTTTGGAATTTTATTTTGGAATTTTATTGTTCTTTTATTCTCAGTAGCAACTACGAAGTCTGGTTTTGTGCCCGGTTGACGGTGTATCGCTACTATAAAAAATACTACAGCAACATATTACAAAAATTACTACAGCGCCATCTATGACGCAGGTGATGAACTAAACATCGATATACGTCTAAATTCTGCCTGGGTCAAATAAATCGACCAAATAAAGTTATCAGCGATTTAAGACTTTCTAGAAGTACCCAACAACAACTGTTGGGCAGTAGCCCACCAGACATTACACCCGTCTGGTCGGACTATCCTCCCTTTTCTATGGGGATGAAGCACTTTACAACCTGTTCTTTATACCCCAAAATGGCAATAGGCTCGCTAAATATTTCATGGGAGTTAAACATAACTGACAAAATGTGGGTGTACTACTAGGTACTATATACACTCATCTGTTTTCTCATTAAAATATGTATTAAAAAACAGATAGGTAATTTTATAACAAACACGCTGGTATAACGTTTTGTTTTTTTAATTAGCCTATTCTGTCCCACTGCTGAACAAAGGCTTTCCCCATTTCCTTTCCAACTCTCCCGGTGTTTTGCCTTCTCTGGCCAATCAGTCAGGAACGAGTCCAAATCGTCAAACCAGCGTTTGTTGGGCCTGCCTCGGTGACGATGACAGTCTTCAGGTACCTACTGTATGACTATTCTGGCCCATCTGTCCTGACCCATTCTGGAAATGTGACCCGCTCAGTCCCATATGAACCTCTTACACTTATCGCCAACATAGGCGATGCCTGTCTTGGAGCGTATTGTGGTGTTGCGTATTCAATCAGTGATTTTGATGTTTAAAATCCATCGCTCTTTGGCAAACCTTGAATTTGGACTTTTCAGCTGCCGTCAAAGATCATGTCTGGGTACCATACGTTAGGATAGGCAGGATACACAGGTCGACAAGTTTACACTTAAATGAGATTCGAAAGTATAACGTTGTCTAAGTAAAAGCGGTCAAGCCTAGCGTCTGTCGCAGTTTTAAATATTCTTAACTTAATGATTAGGCAACCCATTCGTTATAATTTTTAAGTAATGTTTTTTAGCCTTTATTGTCCCACTGCTGGGCAAAAACCTCCCCCATTGCCTTCCATTCTTCTCTCCGTGCGGTTTACTTCGTCCAATCTGTCCGAAACGCTTCTAAGTCGTCACACCAGCGTTTTCTAGACCTCCCTCGGCGACGACGCCCGTCTTCTGGCACCCACTGCGTGACGACTCTGGCCCACCGGTCCTGATGCATTCTACAGACGTGGCCCGCCCAATTCCACTCCAAACTAGCAGTCTTATCGCCCACCTCAGCGATTCCAGTTTTTGAGCGTATTGTGGTATTGCGAATTCTGTCGCTGAGCTTAATACCCAACACGCTACGTTCCATCGCCCTTTGGCCAACCTTGAGTTTGGACTTTTGCTTTTGGGTAAGGATGGGCAGAATGCACATGTCGATGAGATTGCGCTTCAGGGATAAAGGTGGTCACCCTTCATCAGCGACTTCATGTACCAGTACCTCTTCCAGGCGTTCTCGACTCGGCAACTCTCAAACTCAAATGTACTCATCGACGTAGTGAATTTCTTGCCCATCTACCTCAACCCTACTTTTTACGCTATTTGTGATGACTTTAGTCTTTTTTATGTATATTCAACATATTTTTCATTCGGTGAACAGTTGGTTGGGGGGGCGGGGCTGTATTAGGCATTTTTTCTATACTAAGCAGGCTTTATTTACAATTGTGGAGTGAAGAGAAATAACGAAAATAACTAATAACTGAGATAATAACTGTTTCACTCGCGGCACGTCTTTGACGTTTAGATGTGGCTGCACTAGCATTGTAACTTCGGAGCAAAATATTAAAAAAATAAAAGCAAAAATATATAAAAGCAAAAGGTCACTCACTCACTCACTCATCACGAAATATCGAAAACCGCTTGACGTAAAAAGATGAAATGAGGCAGGGAGGTAGTTTATAGTTAGTAGACGTCCGCTAAGAACGGATTTTGCGACAGGGCCGGATTAAGGGGATCTCAGGGCTCTCGCAAGTTTGTATGAAAGTCCTTCATTTTTTGTGCTACAAGCTTGAAATTTGGCAGGGAGGTAGTAAATAGTCAGTAAAAGTCTGCTAAGAACGAATTTTGCGGCAGGGCCGGATTAAGGAGGTCTAAGGGCTCTCGCAAAAAGTCTCTTAATGTTTTAAATCAAAAACAAAATCTCACGACATCTCACCAAGGAGAGAGGGGGGGGTGTTGAAAAATCGCCAAAATTGCCTCACGTAATTAATGGACGCCCCCTAACCCAAGTATCTCCTTGCTTAAAAGGTGATCTCCAAATCATGTGTGTGATAACTTTATGAACCTAATTGAAATAAACATTCTTTTTTTTAACACTTTGCTCGACCCGGGAATCGATCCCAGGACCTCATGCTTAGTAGTCGCTCTTGCGACCACTCGAGGCAGTCTTACACATACATTTTCCACGCGAACGAAGTCGCGGGCAACAGCTAGTAATATAATAAGACCATAAACAATATATTCTATGACAAATAACACTATTGATCTGTGACGTCTGACGTATGATCCAAGATGGCGGACGGCGCGTGCGCGTTATCAATTCAAGGCAATAGGTATTTGTCTCAATTCTTTAACTGCTCGATATTGATAGCTTTATCTTAACAGTTGCGTGATGGCTCGGTGGAATCGGCTTTTACTTATGAGTCGGATTTCGGATAAAAGGCCCACAGGTGGATGTGACCTGGGTTATTCCCATTCTTCTCCATAGAGATCTACGCCTTGGTATGGGCAACTACAGTACTTTCATAAGTTATTATGTCTTATGTCTGGGACTGTAGCTTCGCCTTCTTTGTTTTTCTGACATTCAAAAGTGCTTGTAATGGTCTAATTGAAATAAATGCTTTGAGTTTGAGTTTGAGTTAGTAAGACATAGGATTATTTTTATCACTGTGGTATGTTCCCGTTTTGAGGAGCTCGTGGCTAAATAATAACAGCCGCTCGGGTCGATCTTTAGGTTAAGCCGTGCTTGCCTAGGTCGGTCTGTGTATGGGTGACCGCACATTGCATACCGAGTTTTTTCCGTGCCTAGGATAGCACGTTAAGCCGTTGGTCCCGGCTGTCATTTGTAGATCTTTGACAGTCGTTAGGTAGTCAGTGGCCCTAAAAGTCGGACAACCAGTCTTACCACACCTACTTAACCAGTGTACTAACTGGGTTGTGGAGGTCAGATAGGCAGTCGCTCCATGTAGAATACTGGTATTCAGCTGCATCTGGTTAGACTGGAAGCCGGCCCCAATGTAGTTGGGAAAAGGCTAGGCAGATGATGATGGTATGCTCCCGTTTGGTAATCTCTTTTATACAGTGCGAGGAAAGCCGCGGGCAAACGCTTGACTTCGCTAGATTTCCGTGCATTCAAGCCATACCTATTATTGGAATCAAATTTAACAGCTCACAGCTTTGGACCCATTAATGATAATATTTATCTGTGGTGCTAGGCAACTGGGCTTATGCCACTTGTAAACGTCCCTTTGTGCCATTTAGGGGTGTATGTTGTATGTTGTGAAATAATAGTGACTTAACTCAAAAGTCTCATAAAATCTCGTGTCTCCATCGTAAGTTATTCAAGGTCAAACGTCACAAAAATCAGTTTTTCGTGTTTTTCCCGGTTTCTATAGCTCCAATGATGTTAACATGTGTTATAAAATTGTAAAACATAAAATTTGCGACACATTTTGTTTTGAACAATTTTTCATACGCCCAACCGTTTTTGAGATAGAGGGCAGAGAGCCCGCAGCGCTCAGCCATAGTCACTTTAATGCGAGGTCAACAGTGAATCTCCGTGAATAATACCTTGAATAAAGTTGTTAAATCATTGAAATATCTTTAACAATAAATAATTTGTATTATTTATTAGTTTTTTTTCTATATGTACAAAAAGGGGGTTTTTGTCGATTCAGATATGCCAACCTCATCGTACCTTATTAACTATTTACAAATGTGGAATATTTACTTACAATGTACCTTTAGAAGGAGAATCATTGATTAGACATCTTCACCAAGCCACACAACCTCTTTGCAATCGCTGATGTAGGGTTTGCCAAGATGGTTTGAGTAAGCCCAACGTATTTATTAGTTAATATATTGTATTTATAAAGGGTGTAAAAAGACCCTTAACGAAGCCGAAAGCTACTTGTTCTCCCCGTCATTGCGATATTTTTTTTGTTGTAGACCATACCTGGGAACCTTCTAGTTACGGAGATATTGGGGGTCAAAGTTCCAACTTTTTCAAATTTTTTTTTTAAATACTTTTTTTTTAATGTTAGATTTTTACTTTAAGCACCTCCACAACCCCCGTACTATTCAATCCATCCATCAGCACAATGTTTTGAGTGCGTTACATTGAGTCCTACCGTAAAACGTGATTTTTCACCCAAAAAAAAAGTCGTTTCCCAGCAATAATTTTTGCATAAAGTTTCTTAATTTGATGTACATAATGCTTGGTTGACGGCTTCGTGAAGGGTCTGTTTACACCCTGTATACAAAAGGCCCACCTCATTTTACATGGACTTAACCGTAACCGACAAAAGTGTGCAATAGGTACATCTGTGGCTTACCCTTCGGAGATAAATTATCCTCATTCTGAGAAAAGAATTAACATGTGTTTTGTAAATCATCATAAAACAAATTTAGTCATCCTATCTGTCTGTCTGTTAGTCACCTCGTGTAAGATGTAATCATTATTGCAGATTTATAACGACTTTTATATACGCGTCATGTTGATTCATTTTATTTTATGTAATGCACATCACTAGGTACAGATAAAAAAATGTGATGAAACTGAATCGCACTTGAAATTAAATCAGACGATTGTTTTGGTTCAAATGATTTGTCTCGTTTATTTATAAATATCTCTTGCGTCATCACGTCATCAGCTATCATACAGTAAATACGGTTTTTAGAACTAGTAATTGTTATAAAGGTTTCATACGTGTTGATGCATAGGCCATTTTTCACAAGGTCTTTTCTGAAAAACTGTGAGGGCGTTCGAAATTTCAGGAACATCTTAGGTACCAATAATGAGTTCATAAATGGTGTAACAAGACCCTTACCGAAGCCGAAAGGCACTTGTTCTCCCCGTCATTGCGATCATTTTTTTTTGTTCTAGAACATACCTGGGAACCTTCTAGTTGCGGAGATATTGGGAGTCCAAGTTCCAACTTTTTCACAAGTTTTTTTTTTAAATACATGTTTTTAATGTAAGATTTTAACTTCAAACACCTCCACGACCCCCATACTATTCAATCCATCCATCATCACAATGTTTTGAGTGCGTTACATTAAGTCCTACCGTAAAACGTGATTTTTCACCCAAAAAAAAGTCGATTCCCAGCAATAATTTTTGCGTAAAGTTATTTAGTTTGATGTAGGTACAGAATGCTTGGTTGACCGTTGACGGCTTCTTTAAAGGTCCTGTATAACCCAAATCTATTTAAGTCGCGAGTTAATAGCCTTCTTCTTTTGGGCTAGCTCGTTCCATCGTGGACCCAGGACAAGATTGAGGTCAAGAGTAGGCCTACATAATTTATAAAAAAAAATTTAGCTTTGCGGTACGATTTATTTTTCTTAAAATAATTAGGTGCAAGGACAATTTTTAAGTTCAGTCTAATTCTTCCATCAATATTTGAACGCTTAAAAAAATAAGTCGAAATGCGTTTTTACTTTAAAACCGGTTATTCTAGTCTTGATAACCGTTAAGTATAATTACTCAGATAATTTGTTTTACGTAATAAACTTGTAATTCACTGTTATGTAAGACAATAAAAAGAAATCGTGAGAAATGCATTTTTTCCTCTAGATACTTAGCTGCGTGAAGTCATAAATCAATTTGTTTTTATGCAGTGTCTAATTGAACGTTTATCGACTACACACAACTTTTTATATGACTTCAGTGGTAATTTAGAAGTATCGAGAAGTATCAATTCATATAAAACTAACTGTTGATCGCGAATTCGCCTGGGTGTACCTATTTATAATTTCATCAGCTTTTTAATTAAAATTAACCAATCCTAACTAATATTATAAATGCGAAAGTTTTGTTTGTTCCATTGAAAAAAATTCAAGTTCAAACCCCTTTCATAGTTATCGGTTTAGGTAGCAGACAGACAGACCGACGGACAGAGTTTCTTTTGCTTATGTAGGTATGTGATTTAGTACAGATATATTTTGAAAAAAAAGGTCACGATACTGGTTTAACTTAGTTTGTTATGCACCATTTTTTTTTTTTTTTTTTTTTTACGGATGGAAAATCATCAAATGACTTCTCCCGCTCTGGGTGGAGTGGGAGGGAGTGTCAGACTCTTACTGACTAAAACCCATCCATGTTCCTTCATTGCCCTTTGTGTTCCAGGGCCACGGTATCTCTTTCGAACAGTCCCGCAGCCCCGGCAGGCATCGGCCCTTGCGGGCCCCTTCCTGGTTGCTGACATCTCTTTGAGGCGCGCGTGGAACACGAACGCGCCGTCGACACGGCCTGCCGTCATAAGACGGACGGACGGTGAGCTAACCCATTACTCACCGTCCACAGGGCCGCGCCTACGGTGGCCGGGAGCCACCACGTGGCCCCCGACACCCGGTGCGTCGCCCGCGGCGGCTGGGACGTGAGATTCTCTCCCTCTCACGTCCCGCCACCTCCTTCGCTAGCATTACTGCTTCGCAGAAGGAGGTGACGGCTTCCCATTCCCTCTCGCTCCGGACCATGGCCTGAACCAGGGCCGGGCGCGAGAGGTCACCGCCGCCTATCGCCGTTACGAGGACACGGCGGAGCTCCGCCCAAGCGGGGCAGACCTCCACGGTGTGCGCCACCGTGTCCTCCGGACGATCCTCGCAATGATAGCACCCGGGCGTTTCCTCCCGCCCGATTCGGTGCAGGAACCTCCCGAAACAACCGTGTCCGGTGAGGACCTGCGTCAGGCGGAAGGTGAGGGCGCCGTGGCGCCTCTCTAGCCACTCCTCAAAGAGGGGACTTATCGCCACTATTGTGGCGTGCCCTGCACTGGGTTGCGACAGTCGCTGTCTCTATGTCGCCATGAGATCGCGTCGGAGGTCTGTCCGCTGAGCGGTGATTTGCCGCGGCAGCGGAGTTTCCCCCCGATGTAGTGCCCCCGCGCGCCATTCATGCAGGCGCGCGATTGTTATGCACCATAAAATATTCTTTGTTTGTCTATCCAAATAAAATGCCGTCTTATATAAGTCTTATATAATCCGCTAACCTTGTAGCTAGTAAGACAAGTTCAGTTTATATTTCTAGACTCTTCAAATTAACTTTTTGCGCCGCAATTCCGGGTATTAACCACTCTGTTACTTTCCTCCGTGGAATAGTACTTTGTCACTTTCCATGGTAAGACCCCGCGCACAACCTCGGGCGATGCGGCACGCGCGCGATTCACTTGTTTCCTTCGGGTGAGTACCGTCGCTGCACAAGTCGCGTTCGAGTTACTCGTGGCTTGCTCGAAACATCTTTCTTTTGTTTTCTCGTATGTAGAAACTACCTATTGCTCAGTGGTCAGGGTATTCAACACTATGTTCAACACCTCAGACTTGCGTTAAGAGTAAGAAAAGGCATGCGTTAATAGTTTCAGTCACGGGAATACCATCGCTCCGCAATCGCTGAGGTCGTGGCCAAGTAGTAAATGACTGTTGTATCAGCCATTGCGAAGAAAACTAAAAAAAACTGCTTGCAGCATGCCTTATGTCACGGCGGCCCGCGTTGCGATGGTCCTCTGAAACGCCATGATGGTCTTCACGCGGACAAAACAAGTGACGTGCGCACGTGTAGGTTGACGCAAGTTGCATCGCATGAGGTTGTGGACGGGAACGTGAATACTTCGCCGTTACTTTCCTAGGTAACAGGTGGTTATCAGCTAATTGATCATTGAGCAATAGTATTTACTACTAGCAACTACTTTCACCAATACTTTGTAACGTGTGATCAACTTGGTAAATCATTTTTATACTAAACGGATTTACTGGCTGCTAAAAATACAGGGTCTTTTTCGATAACCATATTTTTCCCGCGGCGTCACTCGCATTATTGTCGGGAGTTATCCCACGAGGATACTGTTAGCCTGGGTCTTCGCTCTGCTGGGCAAAGGCCTCTCTCCATGACTTTCAAATTGTTCGATCCAGAGCCAATGTGCCCACATTGGCTCTGGTCTGGTTGTTAGTTTTGTCCAGCTCGTCCCGCTACCTCTTGCGAGTTCTACCGCGTCGCCTTCTGGCTAGCTATTACTATTATTTATCCCACGAGGACGTCCTGTTTTTTTTTAAACACAGCCTTTGACATTGGGGATAATGTGGCTTCCCATTACTGATAGAATTTTCGGATTCGGATCAGTAGTTCCTTTTACAACTTACCTCTTCATAATATTAGTTTAGACTATAGTTAAATGGATAGAACTATTTCTGAATCAAAATAGATTCTCAGAACGGAAATAGATTTTAAAAGTGGGTCTTATAATATTTGTTTTATATTTTATCCTGTTATGTTCTAAGGTCGTAAATTCTCGGAATTTTAAACTTATATATATTTCGCTTAGGTATTTTGTTCGTTTATCCTCTTATTATGGGAATATGCGTCAAAGGTCATGTAGGCATCATGGTTTGACTTTGTAGTCCATGCATTAGAGAATTATATTGTACTAGCTTTTGTTTACGGCTTCGCCCCCGTTATGTACGAAATTAAACCACGGGTTTTTAGGGTTCCGTAGCCGAATGGCAAAAAACGGAACCCTTATAGATTCGTCATGTCTGTCTGTCTCTCAGTCTATATGCCACACCCACTTTATTCCGAAACTATTAAGACTACACAGTTGAAACTTGGTAGGTAGATGTATTCTGTGAACTGCTTTACGATTTTTATACAAAAATAAAAGATAAAGTGTACACCTACATTTTGCCAGTTATGTTTAAGTCCCATGAAATAGGGGGTGAGCCGATTGCCATCAACATTCACAGTCCAAGCAGTAATTGCTACAGCAGTGGATATAAATTGACCTTCCAATAAATTATCTTTTACCATGACCCTTAACACGGGTAGTATAGGTATCGTTATGGGAACATCACTAGTTAAGTAATCATATCCTAGACCAATAAAATAAATAATTATTGACAAATTTAATGTCTGGAGACACGGAAATATAAGCTTATTGATTTAAATTGTTATATGACCAGGAAAAACAAGACCGGTAATACTGAAATAACTTTGAACTTCGTAGTTAATGTTGTTTATCACTTTAATGTTTGTTTATTCTTGCAGCCAAGAATAGACGTCCGTTTTTTTTTTTTTTTGGGTGGGAAATCATCAAATAAAGCTCTGGGTGAGTAGCAGGGAGTGTCAGACTTTTACTGAGTAAAACCCATCCATGTTCCTTCTTTGCCCTTTGTGTTCCAGGGCCGCGGTATCTCTTTCAAACAGGTTAGACGTCCATTAGGCAATAATTTATAGCTTTAGAAGCGTGTGTCATTAGGTCGCGCGAAAAACTGTGATGTTCAGCCAAGTAAACAGAAGCGTACCAATTCTTTGCCATATGATGGAGGAAGCGCCAGGGTAGGCCGTGAAATTCTAATTTTTGCAGGTCAGTGTCAGGTTGTATGTTCATTACAATATCATTGAGTGACATTTGAATTTCAACGTGAAAATTTTAATTTATCACTTCAGAAGTCGGTGACAAAAAAACTAAATCAAACAGACAAAAGTCACCGACTTCTGAAGCTAAACTTATTTTTCACTTTTTTGTGTTTTTGAAGTCGATTTTATTTGTTGCAAAAAAGTTTTTTTATTTTCAGGCGTCATTTTATGTTGTCTGATTGCGTAAACAAAGCATATTTTAATTTGTTTGTAATTTGTTTTAATTTTGTTAATAATTTTATTTTGATTGCGTTTTAATTGTAATGATGATTTTTATTTAATTTGATTGTAATTTGATTTTATTTTGTTAATAATTTTAATTTTAATTGTGATTTTAATTTTATTATTTTGAATTCTGTTTAATTGTACCTGTGATCCTTAGTTGATTGAGATAAATAAATAAATAAAAATAAATATTTAACAATGCTGCGACATCAGCAATCGCGGTTGATTTGCTGTCATTTTTTGAGGAGTTCCGTTGTCTGCCTCCGAAACTCATATTCAGATCTATATGAAATTTAAATGGGACCATTTCGGAATAAAACAACCAAACAACCATTTCGAACAAAAACAGAATTTTGTAAAAATATGTGACGGAGTTTTACCCGAACATACACAAAAAAAAAAATCTATAAACATCCGATTTGATAACCTCCTCCTTTTTGAAGTCGGTTAAAAATAATCATAGTTGGAAAATGTAAGGTAAGGTACATAAAATAGACGTTGGTTATTAAACAATCTCACTTACATATTCCGTTTTAAGCGATCCAAAAATAGCACTGAAAACACACTTTGATTCATACACACTTTCTGCTGAAAACTTGTTAAGCTTCTGAGCCCCGCTCACATGCACGTAAATCACTTGACCAACCACCAAGTTTTTTATTTCACTTTGATTCTCAAGAACGCTACAAGTTACTATTACTTCAAAACCTATAATATTATTATTTGGCACCGCAAATTTAGTTGGAGGGAAAAGGTGATGTTAGTGTTGGGAGATACTGCAAAAAAAAAATTATCGATAAAAATATATTATACTCGTAAATCAACCTATGATTCTGGACGGTTTGGCACCAAAGTATATACAGAAAATGGCATTATGAAGCTGTTATGATTACTATTCATGTTTGATATTCTACTTTATTAAAATTCAACGTACATGTAATGTCGGTTTTTCTCCGTGGTAGGTAATGTGTTAATAAATATTTATGATTTATAATTCTAAATAGTAATTATCTTAATGGTAACATCTTTGAGATTAAACACCTAGTCTTAGCATCAATAATATAAGTCAAAATGGAACATTTGATATGACGCATATCAGCCCCTGAATTCACAAACACTTCGATTCGATTTGGATTCGGAAAGTCGTATGTCTATCTCGTTCGCTTTGGTAATGCCAAAAAAAGATAGACATACGACTTGCCGAATCAAAATCGAATCGAAGCGTTTGTGAATTTGGGGGTCCGAATCATTGCCCTCCTTTATAAATGTAGACAGTGGAGTTTTTTAACTCAAGTGTCTGAGATTTTAAAAGGGATTTTAAAGCAATATGATATCAACACTACTCACGCTGAAATACAGTCATAATAATATCAGCCCATTCTGGCCCAGTTCAGGGTGAAGGTCTTTTCATATAGGTAATTTAATAAAAGCACAAAACACAACAAAAACACAATGGTATATTTAAGATGATTTATGTAAACGACAACTAACTAATGACTATAAGTAATATAGTTTTCGGTAATTAATAAGCAAAAACCTATTAAATGTAATGTCATATTTAGTATACAAATATAATGAGTTTATTTTTAAGTAACGTAAACTTCGAATAACAAAATATAATACGGAAAAATAAAACATGTTTTTCTAGAAACCAACATTATTAACTGTGTGAATAGGACGGATTTTAAAATATTAAAAAGCTTCGACCTCATCAGCATCACCTAAACAAAACATCTCGCTCGCCATTGTACATAAGCTATTTTTTTGTTGTTTTGTGTGCAATAAAGAATAAGAATAAGAAACAATGTTTTCATTTTAAAGCAAAACAACTTGACAGAAAGTATCGATACTGAGCACATCACTAGTCCTCTCCCTCCTAGCGCAACTCTTGCGCAATCGCATTGACTTTCCCCGCATTCTGATGTTAGAGTTAATAGGCATTATGTATTGGCATAATTTTATTTACTATTTACATAGGCCTATGTTTTTGGGAGTCTTATGAATATTTATAATGATTCTTAAAATAATTGAATGTTTGATTTAAATATCTATTGCATAATTATTTTGGAAAAATATTAAGCCTAAACAACTGCCAATCCTTTTAAAAGCGTTTCGTATTTCTAGAAGAGGCCTTGGACACAGTGACATTCCATCGGCAAAAAAAGAAAAATTCAAAAATATAATTATGTACTTATTCATATATTATACAAAATGTTAAAATCCGCTAAATACAGGGTGAAAGGGACCCCGACGCACAAACGCTTACCACGTTTTTATTACATCATTCTGAATTAAAATAAAAAAAATAATTGCTCTAGTAACATTTGTATGGAGAATCGTAGCCCATGGTCACTCTTAATTCCCATTCATCATTGATATTTCATAAAAAAGTCTTTCAATGGGATTAAATGAACTTAGAGGGTTGTATTGATTATTTTCTTTTATTTCTTTTCATATTATTTACATTTTTAAATATTTTAATTAACAAAAAATATATAAAAAACATTTAAAAATATAAAAATAGTAGCCCACCGGCATCGGGAACAGGGTATTATTATTTCCTTTATTCATTTTAACACATACTATTTACATTTTTAAATATTCTCATATAAAACAATATAAAAAAACATTTAAAAATATAAAAAATAGTAGTCCCACCAGCACTGGGAACAGGGGCCGAGCTGCCGGTGGTCAGGGCTCTTGAGAGAGGAACCTCCTAACAATACGCGCCGTGTCCAGGAGTACCGCTTTCTGAATCAAGCCCTTGATCCAGCTGCCAAGCGCGAGCCTCCTCAGGTGTTGGTCGAGGCTCTTGGCAATTAAGCCATTGGCGGACACGACTATCGGCACAATGACTGCTGTACTCACGTCCCACATGTCGACAACCTCGCGAGCCAGATGTATTATTATTATTATTGATTATTTTAATTATAATAATTCTGTAAAAACATACGTATTACGGTCGCGAATCATATTTTGTTCAACATACAACCTGACACCTGCAAATTGCAAGAAGCGTTTGAATTTCGCGGGTTACCCTGGCGCTTCCACCATGATTAATTCTTTGTAGTGCCTACCTTAATGTGAATGTTTCTCCTGTTGTATAATATTGTGTCATTTATTATTCAATGACATAATTTTTTGGTATCGTTAATCGGAGTTCAGTGCCAGACGTGACACGTCACATGTCAACCATACATTATTTAAGCTCATTGAAATTCATTTGGTGAATCAAACTTATTCTTTTCAGTTAAGCTTGCCCAGGAAGCTATAAAAAAAGTTTATCAAAATTCTAAGAATTAATTACTTATGGATGGCAGTGTGGCGGATGATGCAGGAAAATAGAAGACTTGAGGCTGGAACAAAATGTGAAAGACATAGTGATCTCTTCAAGTAACACAAGTCACGCACAGTTAGAAAAAAATTGTAAGCTAGTGAATTTTAATGTCATAAATGGGGGAGAACACACATGCTGGGCTGCCACTGAAAAACAAATCCTTACTAATATTATAAATGCGAAAGTAAGTTTGTTTGTTTGTTATCTTTTCACGCCTAAGCCACTGAACTGATCATCCTGAAATTTTGTATATACGTTGTCAGGTATACAGATATGGACATAGGGTAACTTTCATCCCGAAAAAAGTACTATTCCCGAGGAAATCAACAATAACGTTCTTATGATAATAGATGGCGCCACGTGTCTTTTGAATAATGATTGAATTATACTATTGCAAGCAGAGTACAACTCGAATTGATTGTCAAATTCTAAAGTAACGCGAGCGAAGCCGCGGGCAAAAGCTAGTAAGTTATAAACTCATTAAGTAACACCTAATTTGGGATCGATCGGTGGATATCACTGTCAGAAGTGGTTCTTGCTACCATTGCACGTTCGAGGTAGTTGAGATGTGGCTCTTAATATGATGGCATACGGCCTATAACACACCAGTCACCGTCATTGCCGCGCCTTTTCCCAACTACGTTAATTTTTTTTAAATGGTCACAGACGCAGTTAATATTATGAATTGCCACTTTGTGACAATTTTACGAATAGTAAAGTAATTCATATAATTGTCGGATTTGTCAAGATTTATGCCGTTAGGCTCGTACATCATGTGGGCAGACGATTGGATTTCGTGCTATGAAGACACACTGGGTGCGATACACTGTTTCTAGCAAAACTAACGAATTACTTGAGATTACGGGCACAATGAATCGGCTACAGTTCCAAGTCGCCTCAACTCCACCGCGATCAGACATTGACTGTCGCCTTCCCTCGAGCTGAACATCAGGGCTCTGTAGAAGCTCGCTGTGATGACAGACTTGTAAGTTGGTTTCGTGATGTCACTACCGGCGTACTTTTTTTTTTTTTTGGATGGGAAATCATCAAATAACCTTCCCCGCTCTGGGTGGAGTGGGAGGGAGTGTCAGACTTTTACTGACTAAAACCCATCCATGTTCCTTCTTTGTCCTTTGTGTTCCAGGACCGCGGTATCTCTTTCGAACGGCCCCGCAGCCCCGGCAGGAACCTCCGGCGCACTTCATTCCATGTCCATACTAACGACAGATTCATTTCATGTCCATACTAAGACCGGATCCGACATATTATTATCCTATTATGATTCTGCTAAAGCGGCCATTTTAGACCCCCATGTCGGTTTCTATTCGAACATCACTATTTAGCCACAGCAGTAACGGCCGAAATAAAAGTGATGCCTCTGGATAAACCCTGACCCATTATGAATTACAACGCAAAACGAAATTCGCAAAACAAACGAGTCACACTTTGTATTTCAATTAACCATCTCAAGTTTCACAACATACCGAGTAATAGCTGTTGACCTAATTCCATTCCACCATGTGTGCTCCAGAATCTAGACCATTCGACTCAATTAAAGTATTGTTTTACTAATGTAAGTGTGACGTGATCTTGAGCTGATGAGCTGATAACACACTTGTTTTTGGCCCGCGGGATCGTAGTACCGGGATTAAAAGTATCCTATGTGTTAATCCAGGTTATAAAATATGTGTGTGCCAAATTTCATCGAAAACTGTTCAATGATTTTTGCGTTAAAGAGTAACGAACATTCATTCATCCACACAAACTCTCGCATTTATAATACACACATCTAAACACACACACACATTTTATAACAACATGATTATTGTCTTGAATGTGCATAAAAATGAGAATTTAGATATAAATAATCTTAACTATCGTATCAAAAACTTGTGTAAAACCTACAAAAAGTGTAAATTTTTAGAATGTGGAACCACTAACACATACGACATATGTAAGAAAATTAATTACCTAATAGACTATAATGACTACAGCGAGAACTATTTAAATCCAAGAGAACTTATTAAGAAGATAGCGAGTAACAAACTAAGCCTTAAATTAAAAGCCATTATTAATGAACCCAAGAAAGGAACAATTCCTTTCTATTTTCAACGCAAGAATTCAGCATTACAAACACTAAACTTTATACATCCCGTGGAAAAAACTCAAAGAGGAACTATTCCGTACTATTTTCCAAAGATAAAACGAAATAGCACATTTTTTCTTGGCCAAAATATTACCTCCAGTAACCCATAACCTTAAAATACTCCACCAAAATATTGCCAGTATCATATCAAAAAAAGAAATTCTAGAATTAACCTTGCAAGAACTACAAGAAGAGCATAACGACCCAGACATTATATGCCTTTCCGAAACCTTTATCAAAAGAAATTTCGAAACTTACATTAAAATTCACGGTTACGAGATGGCTTCTAACTACTGCAGAGAAAAACAAAGAGGTGGTACCTGTATTTTTGCTAAAAAGAACCTATTATTCAGAGACTTGCCATTTATAAAAAGCTACGCCACGCAAAACACTTTCGAAGTTTGCGGAATTGAACTTACACATCAAAAAATAATAATAATTTGTGTCTATAGAACACCTCAATCAGACCCGAACCAATTCTTAATTAAATTAAATAATCTCATGCATAATCTGCTTCAACAATATAAAACTAGAATGAAAATAGTTATAGCGGGTGATTTGAATATTAACACCCTAAAAAAAGGCAATATTACTGCTCAATTGCAGGATCTAGCATACAACTACAATTTAAAATTTTACATTGATGTACCAACACGTAAGTCATCATGTATAGATCACATTTTGAGTAACATTCACGACGCTACTGCTGCAGTTATGCCACTTCACTTGTCTGACCACGATACAGCACAAATGTTAACTATTCCTTTAAAACATAAAACCCAAAATCAAGCTATATATTATACATACAGAAGAGATTACAGTTTACATAATATCCATAAGTTTAAGGAATGCTTATGTAATCTTTCTTGGTCTGAAATATACACGGCTAACAACGCAAACTCAGCATTCAATCATTTTCATGAAACGTTTTGCCTACTTTATAATCTTTGTTTCCCTAAATTAAAAGTAAAAGTAAATTTAAATAACAAAAAGAAACAAAATTGGATAAGCAAGGGCTTAAAAAAAAGTTGTAAAACAAAAAGGGTACTGCGCCATCAATTTTATAAAAACAAAACTGCGACTAATAAGACTAAATACCTTAAATATACTAACCTCCTTAAAAAATGTATCTTCAATTCCAAGAAAAACGCAAATATCAAATACATAGCTAAAAACGATAACAAATGCAAGGCTACGTGGAATGTTATAAAAGACGAGCTAAATAATGCAAACTCCAGACATAATATAGACAGTATCAAATATAACAACGCACTTATTACCAATCCAGTAGAAATAGCGTCTGCCTTCAATAACCATTATATCGAATCAACAAACAAATCAATGCCCCCGAACGTCTCAGATAACTCTAGCAATAACGTAACTGTTGGTTCAATGTTCCTCAAACCAATGTCGATAACTGAAGTTAAGAAGGAAATAATGCTTTTAAATAACACAAATTCGGAAGGTTACGACGAAATTACCACAAAAATCATTAAAGTCTGTGTCGACGAAATTCTTGAAGTACTAACACATTTGATCAATTTATCATTCTGTGAGGGAATTTTTCCAGAAGCTTTAAAGCTTTCCGTTGTTAGACCACTTTACAAAAAAGGAGACAGACATGACCTGAACAATTACCGCCCTATCACCCTAATACCCATCTTATCTAAAATTTACGAAAAATGTATGTACAAAAGAATTCAAAATTACTGTACAAAGTTTAATATTATAAAAAAAGAACAGCATGGCTTTCAAAAAGGGAAGTCTACAACATTAGCAATATATGCCCTCATAAATGTTATATTAACTAACATCAATGACAATAATCTTACCACAGGTTTATTTTTTGATTTGTCGAAAGCCTTCGACCTAGTTTCACACGATCTACTACTGCAAAAGTTAGAAGCAATCGGGATTAGAGGGCCAACCTTACAGTGGATAAAATCATACCTTGATAACAGGCAACAATGCGTTACCATAACAAACATTAACGAAGATAAAGAAGTAACGCTACACTCATCGAAATATAGATGTAATAAGTTTGGTGTCCCACAGGGAAGCATACTAGGGCCGATCTTATTCTTGATATATATAAATGACATCATTAAAATAACGAAACATAAGTGCGTATTGTTTGCTGATGACATCTCTATTATTGTGACATCAAATAAAAAAACTAATACAATTTATGATCACGAAACTGACATTAACGATACAATTGACATTTTAATTAACTGGCTTTATGTACATAACTTGAAAATAAACCTTGATAAATCCATATATATACAATTTAATAAATCGAATAATCATAAATTTAACTTCAAATTAAATATAACCAAAATTAAACCAGTAACACATACCAAGTTCCTAGGAGTTACTATTGATGAAGATCTACATTGGAAAGTGCATGTAGACAATATTTCAAGCAAGATAAATAAGTTTGTGTATGCTCTTAGGCAAGTAAAGAAAAGTACTAATCTGAAAACAGCTATATTAGCTTACCATGCGTATGTGGAATCCATATTACGTTATGGACTTATAATATGGGGTAACAGTACCGACCAAAACAGAACATTTGTTGCTCAAAAGAAATGCATTAGGGCTCTATACGGACTTCATCCGGAGGAATCATGTCAGCCAGTATTTAAGAAACTTGGCTTGTTACCGCTACCTTGTCTGTATATTAATGAAATATGCATGTTTGTATGGAAACATAAGGAGTTATTTAAAATAGCAAACGATGTAAATCCTCGAAGCCGACGAGATCCTCACAGACTCGTACTTAACAGTGCTCCCAGGCTTGCTAAGTACAATAAAAGCTGCTTAACTATGTGTGTACGAGTTTATAACAAATTACCTAGCAGTCTGAAAATGTTAAACTCGAGATATACTTTTAAGAATAAATTGTATGAATGGTTAATTAGCAACAACTTCTATAGTATAAAACAATTCCTAGATCGAAAATAGCGTTCTTGTAAATAATTATAATTTTTGTTAAGGAAATTGTTATTACAAATATTTGCATGCTATGTTTAATCTTGGCAAAACATGTCTGTTCTATTTTTGTACTGTAAGACCTTTTCATACCATGTTTTAAGCAAATAAATATATTATTATTATTATTATTATTTTCGGAAGGTGTTTTTATTCTCAGCCCTTAGACTGGATTTTAGCTACATTTACGGGCCGAAACCAAAGTAAATGTAGCGTGTGGTGTGTAAGTTTGTGAATGTTTATGTGTTGTGATGAGGTCCTATTTCGTTTTCTTCAATCTGCATGAATTTTCGGACAATTCTGCATGTATTTAAAATAGCGGCTTTTTGCAGTATGATGTAGATGGATTCTTTTAGGTCGAGTAATTTTAAACTATGGAGAAGATGATTTGGTATAACGCCTGTTGTGGAAAGGACTATAGGCACTACATATACTTTTTCTTGTCGCCAGATTCTAGTCACTTCGTCTTTGAGCTCGGCGTACTTACTAATTTTTTCTGTGATTGTCTTCTGTATGTTGTGGGTATTGGGAACAGCAATGTCTATAAGGTAAGTTACTTTGTTTATTTTATCCTGTAGGATTATATCCGGCCTATTGTAGTGAATAGTCTTATCAGTGAGTATAGCGCGATCGTAATAGATTTTATGTGTTGTATTTTCTAGGGTAACTTCTGGTTTATAATTGTAGTAAGGAGTGCTGGTATTTTGAATGAGTGTGTGTTTTAGTGCTAGTTTCTGGTGAATGACATTGGCCACCTGATTGTGCCTGTGAGTGTAGTCGGTTTGCGTGAGAGTTGTGCAAGCTCCTGTTATGTGCTGGATGGTTTCTGGTTGGCTATGACATTTGCGACACTTATCATTTGTGACTGTAGGATCTTTGATTATATTTTTTCTGTAGTTTTTTGTGTTGATGATCTGATCTTGAATAGCTATGATAAATCCTTCAGTTTCCGGAAATAAGTTGCCTATTTTGAGCCACTTATTTGAAGCTAATTTATTTATGTGTGATTGCTCTAAGTCGTGAGGGTGCCGACCGTGGAGTACTTTTCTCTTCCAGTCTTCCATTTTATGTTGCTGCGGGTCATCATTAGATGTGTTTAGTGTTTCTGTTTGATGACTTAAATTAAGTGGAGTGTAGTTGAGATCATTTATCACTATGGCTTTGTGTATGCTACTAGAGCGAGATTTTGAATGAAAGAATGATTTTAATCGACTAACTTGTTTCCGCCATAGGTGCTGGATGTCAATTAGGCCTCTCCCTCCATGTTGTCGTTTAATGGTAAGTCTCTCTATGGCAGATTTAGGGTGTAAATTGTTGTGCTTTGTAAGTGTCGTTCGCGTAGTACGCTCCAATTGTTCAGTGTCAGTTTTGGACCATTTTATAACTCCGAATGAGTACGTTAATACGGGAATGGCGAAGGTGTTTAAAGCTTTGATGAGATGTTTACCTGAAAGTTGCGTTTTACAAACGGCATTTACTCTCCTCTTGTACTCATTAGTAAGCGTATTTTTAATGCGTGTATGATCAAGACCTTTTAGCTGCGCGTACCCTAAATATTTATACAAGTCAGTCTGTTCCATTGCTGATATAGTATCCGTGTCATTTAGTACATAGTCGCCGGGCCGTACCTTGCCTCTCACAATATGAAGTGTTTTACATTTTTCTAAGCCAAATTGCATGTTAATATCTTTACTGAACTCTGCTGTAACATCTACTAATTTCTTCATGTCGTTTTCTGTTTTTGCATACAGTTTGATGTCGTCCATGTATATAAGATGCGATATTGTTGTTTCATCTGTAGTGTGTTTGAGGCAATATCCGGCCCCGCAACGCTGCAGCAAGTGAGACAGAGGATTTAGGGCGAGACAGAACCACAGTGGGCTCAGGGAGTCACCTTGGTAGATACCTTTTTTGATGGAGATTTGGCGAGTGGTGACAGCATTGTGGTTGTATGTTATTTGTAGTGTTGTTTTCCACTGAAGCATTATATGGCGTATAAAATCTATAATTTTCGGGTTTATTCTATAAATTTCTAATATTTGTATCAACCAAGAATGAGGAACACTGTCAAAAGCCTTTTTATAATCAATATATGTGCAATGTAAGTTTCTATTTTTAGTGGTGGCATGTTTATGAATAGTGGAATCAATAATCAGCTGTTCTTTGCATCCCATGTGGCCCTGCCTACATCCCTTCTGTTCCTCTGCTATTATATTGTGGTGTTCGATGTGTGAGCTAATTTTCTTTGTAATTGCAGATGTCAATATTTTGTAAATTGTGGGTAGGCATGTAATTGGTCGGTATTGGGAAGGCTGAGGTGAATTTTTAGTTTTAGGTAGCATGTAAGTAATTCCTTTTGAAATAAATTCGGGTGTGTTCTGTTGTCCTAATATAATATCTGTCAAATTTTTTGCTAAAGATTTGTGTAATGAAGTTAACTTTTTGTACCAAAAATTATGTATTTTATCGATACCAGGTGATTTCCAGTTGTGTAATCTGGCTGTTATGTGTGTAATGTCGGTCTCTGCTACCTCTACAAATTCCATTTCATCAAGAGCTCGCCATTTTACTTCTTCTTCTGCTATCCATGCTGCTTTGTCGTTGTGCTGAACTGGCTCTTCCCAAATGCTAGCCCAATACTCTTCTAATTGTTCCTTTGTAGGTAGGTTAGGTGTGTTTGTGTTATTTTCATCAATTGTGTCTGTTTGTGGTTTGTGTAAGTTTCTATAAAACATTTTTTCGTTAGTAGCAAATGTGGCGTTATCTTTTTTACGTTGTTGTGCTTTTTTGTATCTTCTGAGCCTATGAACTTTGAGTGCTAGTTTTTGTTTTAAGGTGTCTAAAAATTCTTCAGGTTTTCTGTTATCTTTTTCGTGTCTGGTGTGTGTCAAATTATTTCTAAATATGGCCTCAACTCTTTTTACTATTTTATTAGATCTGCAACCGTTAATATATTGAGTGAGTCTACCAATGTCTGCCCTTAATTTTTCAATATCATTTTCTAGTCTCTGTTGCCATGCTGGTGATAAATTCTGTCTTGTTCTTGGGGTGCCTGTGTGGTTTGTGATTTTAAAGTTTAGTTCTTCAGATATAACTACGGCTGTGCAATATATAAGTAGGTGTATGTCTATAAGCTGTGTGTCATCAGATATAAATTGTGTAAGTATACTCTCATTAAATAAATTAACTAGACGAAATAGGTTAGGTGTGTATTTAAGTTTAGGTAACCTAGGTCGAGCTGCTGGGTCCATCCCAGAGTATTGTGTTAAAGTTGTTCTAAATTTGTCATTAATTTCTTGAATATATGTATCTGTTGTCAATTGTTGATCTGGGACGACTATAGTCTCAATGTCATTTTCCAGCATAAGGGTAATGGATTCAGTTTGTGTGGATGTGTGTGATATTTGTGTATAGGCTTGTGATTGGTTGTACGGTTGAGATTGGGAATAAATAAGTTGTGATTGACTAAGCGATTGTGGTTGTTCTTGATGACTAATTTCGCTTAAATTTTGCGTGATATTGTTAGCGTCTATATAATTTACTGTTTCTTCTTGTAGTAATTGTGTTCGTACTTCTTCTTTTAATTGATCTATAACTTCTTGAGATAGAAGTTTATTCCTAACTATGATTCTTCTTTGATCTGAGACTCTTTGTTCTGAAACCGTAATTTCAGGATATTGTCGGGTGAAAAGTGTATGTAATTGTTGTCTATATGTGGTCATATCGGTCTCTAACTTAGTTATGTGTAGGTAAGTTCGCATGATAAATAGATTTACTTCTTTACTCCATTTCATGCGAACTCTTGCTTTTCCAGCCTTGGTGGACGCGGGCAAAAAGGTAGATACCCCCCGCGCAGCATTCAAGGTTGGAGTGGGTGTGACTGTATTTGAACTAATGATTGGGGGTGATAAAACTGATGGTGACGATGGTATGGATGGTGATGATCGCCTAGAAGGTGTGTATGATACTGTGCTAGGACTATACGGTTCTACAGGGGTGTCTGTCCTGTCCGTCAGTCTGTCACCATCGTCAATGATTTCGGCTGTAGTATTTTTGTCGGTGGGAGCCCGCCTGCTCAACTCCTCACCGCCGACGGTTCGCATGCTGAGACACCCAGCGTCAGCTCCAGGTGTGCCCCGGCGATCGCCCCCGGGCAGCGGTCCTATACGTTTTCTTTTAGATCGTGTCTCCATTTTTTTTTATGGGTTTCCAGAGCCACGTTAGCCACGCCAGTAATTTCTCATTCGTGTGTCCGCCCCCCACGTGATTAGATGGTCAATCAGGACGTGTGGTTGTTTAGGGGGCTTATTATTATTATTTCCTTTATTCATTGTAACACATACTATTTACATTTTTAAATATTCTCATATAAAACAATATAAAAAAACATTTAAAAATATAAAAAATAGTAGCCCACCAGCACTGGGAACAGGGTCCGAGCTGCCGGTGGTCAGGGCTCTTGAGAGAGGAACCTCCTAACAATACGCGCCGTGTCCAGGAGTACCGCTTTCTGAATCAAGCCCTTGATCCAGCTGCCAAGCGCGAGCCTCCTCAGGTGTTGGTCGAGGCTCTTGGCAATTAAGCCATTGGCGGACACGACTATCGGCACAATGACTGCTGTATTCACATCCCACATGTCGACAACCTCGCGAGCCAGATCTAGATATTTGAATTGTTTATCTTTCTCTGCTTTCACGAGGTTCTCGTCATGCGGGACCGTTATATCAACAATCATTGCACGACGCTCCAATCGATCTATCACCACAATGTCAGGCTTATTGGCAACAATAGTCCTGTCAGTGACGATAGGTCGATCCCAGTACAACGTGATATTACCATCATCGAGAACTGGGTCGGGCGCATACTTATAGTATGGCACTTCTGATTGCACAAGGTTGTACTTCAAAGCAAGTTGCTGGTGAATAATCCTGGCAACGAGGTTGTGTCTATGCAAGTATTCTCCGTTAGCCAGACGAGAACACCCAGAAATAATGTGTCGGATCGATTCTCCCGGACGGTGGCATGCCCGACATATGTCAACCGTGCCATCCTTCACAATGTATTTCCGGTAGTTATTCGTCATCATAACTTCGTCCATTATTGCACAGACAAAACCTTCGGTTTCCCCAAAGAGGTCACCGAAACGCAGCCAGGATACGGACGCTAAGAAGTCTACATCGGGCCCATGTAGGGCCCGGTAAAAGCGTCCGTGAAGCTCCTTGCCCTGCCATACCTCCTTGCGGTCATTAGTGACTAATACTTTAGGTTTGCGCCAGTTCTCGTTAGCCAGGGAGAGCGGGGTAAGGCCCTTATCCACTGAGACCACATCTCGGTGCATCCCCACGTCAGCTTCTAGGAAGTATTCCCTGAGACTGCATACCTCACGGTTGTGCAGGGTCTTAGCATTTAAGAAGCCACGACCCCCGCACTTCCGTGGGATATACAGTCTCATCACCGACGACCGTGGGTGATGCATCCGATTTGCGGTCAGTAGTGCACGGACCCTCCTATCCAGGGCATCAAGTTCTGTCTGAGTCCATTTGAGTATGCCGAAAGAATACATCAAAACCGGCATGACCCAACCGTTGAAGGCGCGCACCTTGTTTCCGCCTGATAAAAGACTGCCTAGCACCTTATTCAGGCGGCCAAAGAAGCGCTCCCTCAACGATTGTTTCATGTCGGCAGTATTGATACCTAATGCTTCCGACATACCCAAATATTTGTAGGTTTCTGTTGAGTTGAGGGATCTAAGGTGTATGGAATCCGAGAGTTGCGTTCCCACGGATTCCATAATCTCCCCTCGCTTCACATGCATGACTGCACATTTGTCCACACCAAATTCCATCCTGATGGCGCTACTGAAAGTTTCCGTTACCTTCAGTAGCTTCATCAGTTGCAAATTGTTGGGGGCAAAGAGTTTCAGATCATCCATGTAAAGAAGGTGAGATATGACCTGACCACCTCTCCTCAACCGATAGCCTAGACCTGAACCCTCCAGCAGTATGCTGAGAGGGTTCAAGGCTAGACAAAACCATAACGGACTCAGACTATCACCCTGGAATATGCCACGCTCTATCCTTATCGGTTCGCTGTTCCTCTGGATCTGTCGACATCCTGGATAGCGAAGGACTGTTCTCCAGTGCCTCATACATGACATCAGGAAGGTACGCAGAGTTGCATCAACTTTATACAACTCCAGCACCCTCATGAGCCAGGTATGAGGCACCGAATCATAGGCCTTCTTATAATCTATCCAACATGTGGACAGATCCTTTCGAGAGCGGCGAACCTGTTGGCTAATGGCCATATCAATGAGGAGTAGCTCCTTAGTACCGCGGGACCCGTTCCTACATCCATTCTGAGAGGCAGACATGATAGAATTGCTTTCAATGTGTTGGTTAATTTTAGCTCTCAAAATGGATGTAAGAACTTTATAGACCGTTGGTAGACAAGTGATTGGTCTATAATTTTTGGGTTCCGCAGTACTGCCTGATTTATGGAGCAGGTGGGTAATTCCTGTCGTTAAGAACTGGGGCAGCGACCCTGACTCTAAGGCTAATTGAAACTGGGACGCCAAGCAAGCGTGCGATCTTTGGAACCACTTGATCCAGAAGTTGTGCAGTCCGTCCGGCCCTGGAGATTTCCAGTTAGGCAACGGACGGACTGCACACGCTACGTCTTGGGGGCTGATGATGATTGCCCCCATTTCCTGTATAGGATCACACGCTTGTTCAACCTCCCGGGTCCAATCGCCCTCAGTGTGACTGACAGGCACCGACCAGATGCTGCGCCAGAACAAACACATGGCGTCATCATCCGGTAGACGCGTGTCAGTGACACCTTGGTCCGGTCGTTCCCAAGCCCTATATACCCACCTTTCATCGCTTTGGAATGTGCGATTCCGAGTATATCGCTCCACTCGCCGCTTGTACCGACGAATACGGCTTGCCCATGCACAGATCTTCTGCTTCAGGAAGTCGATACGCTCTGTGACGCGGGCCAAGTAGTCTCGAAAAGTAATATCAATTCCCGAAAACGCCCGCCTCACAAAGCGCATCACTCTAGGTCGAGTATTGCCCTCCCTGAAGCAGATTAACTTGCCGATGAGTGCTCTAGCCTCACCGATACGTCGCTCAATCCTGCACTGCCAAGCTGGAACAGCTAATTTTGGTCGTGTAGCTCTGTCGTTGTTGGGAAATTTGACGTGAGCTACACGACATGCCGCTACAGCTCCACAGTACAACATTGAGTGGGTATCGGCGAGGTCTTTGCTACTGTCAAAATAGTTTGACAGCTGCGAATCTAGAGCAGACATCAGCGCCTTGTTTTTCTTGTGCATAGGCAAACGAGGTAGACGTGGTCTAAGTTCAGGCGGTGTGGAACGGTATTCCCGGAATGCACCCTCCAAAGCGCTCCTCAATTGTGCGTTGCACTGGGTACTCACGGATATAACTTCGCTATCATCCTCTTCACCACCGTGGTCGGATCGCGGCGAAGTACTGGTAGCACTTTGCAACAGCCCCGCGATCATTGGTGAAGCAGGCGTAACTGGGTTACTCCGTGATTCGGAGCGTAGTCGATCAAGTACGGTGTCATCCAACATATGATTACGTTGGATGACCCGCACCTGATCCGACAGTCGTTGCGCCGACACGCTGACAGTTGGCTCAAGCACCTGGAACAGAGAGAGCATCCGACCACGGTACGCAGTCAAGTTACCTCCCCCCTCAGTAGCCCCATAATATGCGCGCATGACTTGTTCATTAATGGACTGAGTCCATCGCATGCGCGACACATTTCCACCGGCAGCGGGGACCCTGTTCGGGGCCTGTTGGCCTCGAGGTCCCAAGCCCGCTGGTGGCCGTCCTCTTCCTCTTCGTCGTTGCGGTGGTGGTGGCGTCGACGGCGGGGAGAAAAACTCGTCGCTCGAGCTCGACGCAACTGCAGCGACCGGTGACAAGGTGCTCACGGATGTGGCGCGTCCCGGCGGCTGCGAGGCGGAGCTGAGCGACGAGCCCGGAGATGGTGGGTGTGCCAGTTGTTTGGCCCGGAGTCTGGTCAGCATCTTAAGACGTTTTATGACATAGTTTTTCTATTTTGATCTTCGGTACATTCCTGTTGTTTTTCATATAATTTTGATTATGTTTTTTTTTTCTTCTCATTATTTCGTTATATTGCACAGTTTTCTTCAGGTAATGTGGTAAAATATTATATTAAATTGGTTTGATGAAAATTTTTAGTTACGTCAGTTTGACATCCGAGCCACAGATTATTATTATTATTATTATTATTTCCTTTATTCAGTTATAAACATATTTTTAACATTTTTAAATATTTCTTAAAACAAACCATATAAAAAACATTTAAAAATATAAAAAATAGTGGTCCGCCGGTGTCGGGAACAGGGTCCAAGCTACCGGTGGTTAGGGCTCCAGAGACAGGAACCTCCTCACAATGCGAGCCGTATCGAGGAGTACTGCCTTCTGAATCAGGCCCTTGATCCAACCGCCTAAGGAGAGCCTCGAAAGATGGTCGTCGAGGCTCTTGGCTATAAGGCCATTGGCCGTTACGACAATCGGCACAATGATAGCCGAGTTCACATTCCACATGTCGACAACCTCGTGTGCTAAGTCAAGATATTTTATTTGTTTCTCTTTCTCAGCTTTCACGAGGTTCTCGTCATGCGGGATGGTAACATCGACTATCATTACGCGGCGCGCTGATCGGTCTATCACCACTATGTCAGGCTTATTGGCGACAATAGTCCTGTCAGTAATGATAGACCGATCCCAGTACAACGTGACATGGTCTTTCTCGAGAACTGGGTCGGGCACATATTTGTAGTACGGTACCTCAGATTCCACAAGTTTATATTTCAAGGCAAGTTGCTGGTGAATAATCCTGGCTACTTGGTTGTGCCTGTGCAAGTACTCGCCGTTAGCCAGACGAGAACAACCGGAAATAATATGTCTGATGGACTCACCCGGACGGTGACATGCCCGACACACGTCAACCGTCCCGTCCTTCATAATGTATTTCCGGTAATTGTTCGTCAACATAACTTCGTCCATAATCGCACAGACAAAACCTTCAGTTTCCCCAAAGAGGTCGCCGAAACGTAGCCAGGACACGGACGCTAGAAAATCTACATCAGGCCCATGAAGAGCCCGGTAGAAGCGTCCGTGAAGCTCCTTGCCTTGCCATACTTCCTTGCGGTCATCGGTAGTAAGTACTACAGGTTTGCGCCAGTTCTCTTTAGCCATGGACAGCGGGGTGAGTCCCTTGTCCACTGCGACCACATCTCGGTGCATACCCACCTCAGCTTTTAAAAAATATTCTCTGAGACTGCACAGCTCGCGGTTGTGGAGGGTCTTTGCGTTTAAAAAGCCTCGACCCCCACACTTCCGCGGGATGTACAGCCTCGTCACCGATGATCGTGGGTGATGCATCCGGTTTGCGGTCAACAGTGTACGAACTCTCCTGTCCAGGGCATCGAGTTCGGTCTGAGTCCATTTGAGTATGCCGAAAGAGTACATTAAAACCGGCATGACCCAACCGTTGAAGGCGCGCACCTTGTTCCCGCCTGAAAGAAGGCTATTTAATACCTTCTTCAGGCGACCGAAGAAGCGCTCCCTCAACGATTGCTTCATGTCAGTTACGTTAATGCCTAACGCTTCCGACATACCCAAATACTTATAGCTTTCGGATGAGGAGAGGGATCTCAGGTGTATGGAATCCGAGAGCTGAATTCCCTCGGATTCCATAATCTCCCCTCGCTTTACATACATGACTGCACATTTGTCCACACCAAATTCCATCCTGATGGCGCTACTAAAAGTTTCAGTTACTTTCAGTAGCTCCATCAGTCGCAATTTGTTGGGGGCAAACAGTTTCAGATCATCCATGTAAAGAAGGTGAGATATAACCTGACCACCTCTTCTCAACCGGTAGCCTAGACCTGAATCTTCCAGCAATGTGCTCAGAGGATTCAGGGCTAGACAGAACCAAAGTGGGCTCAGACTGTCGCCCTGGAATATTCCCCGTTTAATCCATACAGGCTCATCGTTCCCCTGGATCTGTCGACATCCTGGATATCGAAGAACCGTCCTCCATTGCCCCATACATGACTCAAGGAAGGTGCGTAGAGTTGCATCTATCTTGTACAACTCCAGCACCCTCATAAGCCATGTATGTGGCACCGAGTCGTAGGCCTTCTTATAATCTATCCAACATGTCGACAGATCCTTGCGGGATCGACGAACCTGTTGGCTAATGGCCATGTCGATGAGGAGTAGCTCCTTAGTACCGCGGGACCCATTCCTACATCCATTTTGAGAGGCAGACATTATGGAGTTTTTGTCAATGTGTGTATTAATTTTCGCTCTCAAAATGGATGTAAGAAGTTTATAGACCGTTGACAAACAAGTGATCGGTCTATAATTCTTGGGTTCCGCGGGATTACCTGACTTATGGAGCAGGTGGGTAACGCCTGTTGTTAAAAACTGCGGTAAGGCCCCAGACTCTAAGGATGACTGGAATTGGGATGCCAGGCAAGTATGTGAACTACTAAGCCATTTGAGCCAGAAGTTGTGCAGTCCGTCCGGTCCCGGTGACTTCCAATTCGGTAACGGACGAACTGATCTGGCTACATCTAATGATGTTATCAAAATTGGTTCCATTTCTGGGATAGGTTCACACACTCGCTCGACAGCACGCATCCAGTCACCCTCAGTATGACAGACGGGCACCGACCAGATGCTGCTCCAGAAAGAACTCGTGGTGGCATCATCTGGGCGACACACGTCCGTCATATTTTGCTCGGGTCGCTCCCAAGCTCTGTATACCCACCTCTCATCGCTCTGGAACATGCGGTTCTGTGAGTACCGATCAACCCGCCGCTTATACCGCCGAATACGGTTAGCCCATGCATAAACTTTCTGCTTCAGGAAGTCGATGCGCTCTGTGACACGGGACATGTATTCTTGAGGGCTGATTCCAGTCCCCGAGAATGCCCGCCTCACAAAGCGCATCACACGTGGTCGTGTATTGCCCTCCCTGAAGCAGTGTAGTTTGCCGATGAGTACCCTGGCCCCGTCGATGCGGCGCTCGATCCTGCACTGCCAGGCTGGTACGGCTGGTTTTGGTCGAGTAGCTGCGTCACTATTTGTGAATTTGACATTGGCTAAACGACATGCCGCAACAGCCCCACAGTACAGGATCGAGTGGGTATCAACGAGGTCCTCGCTACTCTCGAATAGATTCTTGAGTTGCGAGTCCAGGGCACACACCAGCGCCCTATTTTTCTTATGCATGGGTAACCGTGGTAATCGGGGCCTAAGTTCGGTAGAAGTGTATCGATACTCGCGAAGCGCATCCTCCAGTGCGCTCCTCAATCGGTCGTTGCACTGGCTACTTACCGTGGCAACCCTATCATCCTCCTCTACAACAGCAGGGTTAGACCGTGGTGGGCTTACGTCAATAGCTGTCGTTTGCACCACGGTTTGTGATGGAGTTAAGACGATACGGTTGCTCAGTAACTCTGAGCGCAGCCTATCAAGCACGGCGTCGTCCAACATGTGATTGCGTTGGATGACCCGCACCTGATCCGACAGTCGTTGGGCCGAGACGTTGACGGTTGGTTCAAGTACCTGGAACAGAGACAGCATCCTAACACGGTACGCAGTGAGGTTAGTTCCCCCCTCTGTAGACCCGTAGTATGCGCGCATGACGTTCTCGTTTATTGAATGAGTCCATCTCATGCGCTGCACACAACCACCGGTAGCGGGGACCCGGCTCGGGGCCGGTTGGCCCCTAAGTCCCAGGCTTGTCGGTGGCCGGCCTCTCCCCTGCCGACGTACAGGTGTTGGCGACGTCGGCGGAGAGAAATATTCGTCGCTCGAGCTCGACGCAACTGCCACGGCCGGTGTCACAGCACTCACGATGGGGCTGGATTCCGGCAGCGGCGAGGCGGAGCTGAGCGACGAGTCCGGAGGTGATAAGCGTGCGCGTCGTGCTGCTGCTCTTGTCAACATTTCATTCGTTTCATTTCTCGTTCTTTACATATCTCGTTTTTCACATGTATGACGTATGTCATTTCTGATCCGAGTTTTTTCATCTAATATATTGATATAAAATTGGTTCATCTTGCCGTTTTTGTTGAAATATATAAACTATTATATTTAAAAAAGGGAGAGGTGATATTTAGGCTGTTTAAAAATATATATTTATAATGTAAATTGAAGAAAATTTGAAAATGAAATTTGAACGATGTTGACTTAAGTGTTGCCAGCTATTATTATTATTATTATTAAAGTGTCTAGGGATTAAGTACACTGCACCTGCACCACCATACTTAGAGTATTGCTGCAATTGACCTTTATTATAATTTGCTCTTTTGGAGCGCTATTTTTTTCGTTCGTAAACTTTGACAATAACAAAATAATACGCGGTCACGAGCGAAGCCACGGGCACAGCTAATCACTAATATAATTTCACTATTTAAATAAAGAATTTTGTTTGAATTTAGATTGTAAAAAAGAAAATTGACTGTCAATTAGAATTTCTATAAAACTGTGAAATGCCGTTTTATCAAAGTCATAACAATTTCTGCATCGAAACTGAAAAAAAAAATACATTGACATGGAGCGACGACGTCATTTAACCCGAGTAGAGATGATCAGAGTCGTCGGAAGGTTGGAAGCTGGTTCTAGGCAACGTCCTGTGGTTATCGATCTTGGAACTACACAGAGCGTTAAAAGCCGCCTCTGCACACGCTATCGCATCACAGGCAGCGTGGCCGAGCGATGTGTAGGACCATCTCGATACGAAATCATACCATGACCACCCTGATGTTGGTTACAAGGCTCCACAGTTCTTCAGGCTTGTTTATAAGCGATCAAACCATCTGAAATTGTTTACGTGAAGTGGGTCTGCGTTCGCGAAGGCCGCTGAGAGTCCCACCTATAGCAGCCTGCAATCGAAGGGCGCAAAATAAGCTATTACAGCGCACGCCCGAGAGTGCGGTTGCTATGATAGTTAATGTAGGCGCGCCACAGCGCTGTCGCACAGCGCTGCTTTCTTCACGAAACCTCCCCAGTTATCCGGGGGAGGCCCAGTAGGAGACTACCAGTGACAGAGGTGCCTTTGACGCACCTATAGTCGATGTGTGGCTCCCGTCCGCGCCATTTCCAGAGCGAACTGGTAACGGTCCGGACTAATGAGCTGTCGCGTGTTTGTGGACGGTATTGTATTGTGTAACACCTTGTTTCTTTTTTGAGAATAAATATCTACCCAGTGTCTGCGTCCACGCATAATTCTCTTCGAATGTAGAGGGATGCATGTATGGTTTAATTACGCGACGTGCCTATGCCGAGGAGTCATTTTGTGCAGATTAGCTGCGTGTAACCTGGTACAGCTTACCCGGGAGTCAAGTCCGGTGAGATGGGGTCGTCGTCCAGGTCGCGGGATAAGGGCATGCCAAGGCGCAATATGCTTGACGTGGGGCCAAGCAGATGCGTTGGTGCGCGCGAACATTCCCTTAGCGAGGCGCCAGCTGAAGTCGCCCAGGCTCTCAATCCCGAGATCGCGCTGAAAAACATCGTTCCTCACATAGCGAGGGGCACCGACAATGGTCCACAGCGCAAGAATCTGCTGCGCGCGGAGGACCTTCCTGTTCCCCTAGCTCGTTAGGACGAATCAAGCCTGAGCGACGTACGTATAATAAACATTTTGTGATTAATCATTCTCCTGCCGTTATCCCAATTTATTTTGAGTCTGCGCAGCATGTCTTCTTCTTCCATACTTCTCTATTACTCCTTTCCAGTCATATCATCCTTCACACAGTCCATCCATCGTTTCTTTTGTCTTCCTCTTATAGCATCCACATTCATACTCAACCTTTTCCGCACTCCAATTACCTCATTCCTCCGCATCACATGTCCATACAACGACAACCGATTACCACACACCTTTTCAGTCACCGGCGGCGGTACTTTCAGACTTTCTGTTATGTACTCCTTCCTTATTTTTACCATTCGCGTTACACCACACATCCCCCTTAGCATTCTAATCTCAGGCAGCAATTTCCTTTCATACATCCATTTTGTTGCCCAACATTCATAGTTTCATTTTATCCATTGAGTTTAAGGGGAATGTGGGAGTCGCATATTGTTCCCGTGACCTACCGCGATTTCATCCATCCAGTGTTAATTCTGTGCTTAACACTTCGATCTATTTCGTCATCGCTTTGCGCGAGTGAACCGACATACCGAAAGTCGGAGCAGACAGAAAGAAACACGCCATTATAGCTCCAGAACTCGAGAGACCGCCGAAATCGCAGAACATGTATTCAGTTTTACTTCTGCTGATTTTCAAGCAGCTTCTGTTGCCACTTCTCTAATTTGCTCTAGATCTTAGGTCCATCTTCACCGACAAGAACAATGTCGGCAAACAGCATGCACCAGCATGCTCTTCCTGTATGTCCGACTTCAGGGCGTCCATAATCAACAAGAAGAGGAGCCGACCCTTGATGCAAGCCTACAGCCACACTGAACTCGTCGGTGTTGCCAGCAGCTGACCGGACGTAGGTACAGAATGGCTGTACATAGCACGAATTAACTCTACATACTTCCCAGGTACACCTTTCTCTAAAACATTTAAGATTATGACCCAGAAGCTGTTTTAAAATTAATCTGTTATTCAGCAGGACACCCCACGTGACCAATCACATGACTATGTATGGACACAACTGCGGATCGAAGGTTAAGTTTAGCCACTTTAGTATTACTTATTTACTTTTCATAATGACCAAGTCACGAACTGTCGTGTCGGATAGGCGTAGCACCATAGAATGTAGTTATAGTGATGTAGGAGGCTGTGAGTTTGTGACTGAAACTCGGTTAGATAATAAATATATAATAAATTTATTTTCTATAGTAAATTTAGATAGGAGATTTCAAGTGATTTGTGAAAGAAGTGATACTAATTTTAAAATAGAAAATTAAATTAGTGACTAATTAAACTAGTGATAAGGATTTTAGCTAACATTTTTATGATAACAAGTATTTGAAGTCGTAAATTTCTGTCAGTGCAACTAATTATTTCTATTATTTACTTATAAGTAAATTTACAGTAGGGAATGTACCTAAAATTCATGAAAATTAATCACGTTTAATACTAGAGACCCAACTCTGAAATTTAAAATAGAACCAGCAATTTTTTAAAATTCCATTTCCATCTATTTTATTTAAAATAAAGAAAACTACTGAAGAAAACGCATAGCCTACTCCACTAAAAAAAGAATAAGGAAGGCAGATATTAAGGAAGAATTCTTATAGGGTCTGGAAGTTTCTTTAAATATGTTTTGTACTGAACGGTTTATTTTATTTTTATATTTCACACTAGCGATCCGCCCTTGCTTCGCACAGCGCCAACTATCGGGTCGAAAACTGTATCGAATGTAGCCTATATTTTAAGTTAAGCATCTATCAGTAGAGCTGTAAAAACTGCGTTCAAATCCATGAATTAGTTTTTGCGTGACGCGTACAAACCAGAAAGACGGTCAAAAATTCTAGCTAACTGTTGTTTTGGCTTCTGTTGCTCTAATAAAGACCCCCATTTATATATTTTTTCAGTATCTTCAATTTACTGACATCGGCCTGTTACAATTTTATTATTATGTATATTTATATATTTGGTCCTGTGATATAAGTTGTTCATTTTCATGAGTAGTACACTCCCTTCAAGTAAATTCCTACTGTACCCACCTGCCATACAGACTGATGCAGTATCTACCCATGTTCACACTATTCATTTCGATAGCCTAATCATTTATGCTAATTTGTATGACAATCAGGACTTTTAGAAAGTCAAATTACATAGAGTAGACCCCCGAAACGCCCTTCAACACTTCCTATGGTCTCACCTGTGAAGAAGTGGAGCTACCCCACCAATACCAGGCTAGGTCCATAAATTACGTGAGGCTTTTAAGGGGGGCGTCGCGCCGAATCTCACCCAATCTCACGAGGGAGAGAGGGGGGCCTTGGCTAATATCACGTAATTTTTCTCCCGCAAGATACTGTAAAATTGCGAGAAAACTGGGATTAATTAAGTAAACATGTTTCTTTACTAAAATTTGGCCAAATATGGACAACGCACAACGCAATCAAGCACAGATTATTGTATTTATACTAAACTACGTATTTTGATAAATCTCACGTGAGATTAGGAGGGGGGTGAGGTTGTCGAACCAAATCTCACGACATCTCAACAAAGGGGGAGGGTGGCCGAAAAATCGCCAAAATTGCCTCACGTAATTAATGGACGCCCCCTATCATATTTCTGAACAGTACCTACCTAATCTTGTTCTTTAACCTTTGTTCAGGCCAAAACGTAGCCCTTCTTTAGTCATTTAGCTTGTCTGATAACACGAGTGACTGATAGCTGGCAATTTCTTTTATCAGCTAGCACGAGACTAAGGTTTATGTGAATTAGATAAATTATATTGGTTGTATAATACATTGGATTTAGACAATTTTGGTATGCAGACAACTACATCAACATCTTCATTTTTAAGGCTAGGTTCATAGTGGTTAACTGATGAAAGCGAATACAATTCAAAAGCAATAAATGAATGATTTAGTAATTTAGTAAAGAGCATAAAGTATTGACAAAATCAAGAGACGAATATTACAATATTATCATCCTAAGGAATCAGGACTTTGTTCAAATCGTAAAATGAGCATCGCCAGGGCTAGCTTCAATCTATAATTAATATAAATAAAGATATTATAAGTATATGTTTGTAATTTCAAAATAACAGATTTTTACTGAATCCATAAGAAACTAAATCCGGTACCTATAACAACTTTTTTTAAAATTTTTGTCTGTCTGTTTGTTTGTTCCAGCCAATCTCCGAAACGGCTGGTCCGATTTGACAGAACTTTTACTGGCAGATAGCTGATATTATAAGGAGAGTAGTTTTAGAAAAGAACTTGAATATCGTGTAAAAAAATTAAAATCCTTGTAATTTAACAAAATCCGATTCAAATAGAGTAGTCATATTCTTATAATAATTTCATGCGGATGAAGGTCGCGGGGTACAGCTAGTTTAACTATATGAAGATGCTTCCTTGGATGGTGACATCACGGCCGCATTTCTTTCATTAATTTCTCCCGTTGTGATTAGGCGGCATCGTCAGTGCGTTTTTCAGCTGTCATATTGGGAAGAATCTCCAAGAGTTTTTTTTTTCAGTAAGTCAAATACCTAATGATAAAGTATTTCTTGTAAAATCATACAATTATAGATAAGCAGTCTATGTTACAGGTTTTATTTATGAGTTTAATCTATATTTTATTGTTTTAAATATCAATTTACGTTTTTATTTCGTAATAGAATGGTTTCCTGTATCAAATGGATGTGAATTCGGAGAAAATATACAGAAATTAATAAATTAACAGACATTAAAATAAATAGATGTAGTGAAAAGTGTAGGAAAATAGTGATGTCCTCAAAAAAGAAAACCGGGTTTTCGCCGTTCTGGAAACAAGTGAGTATTTTAATCTTACAAACATTTTTTTCTGTACAAAACTTTGCCCCACACCAGTAAATTCCGGTATCATGTGGGTGCCTTTACAAACATTTAAACTCACATACACAAACATCTAGACCCGGAACAAATACCTGTTACAAATATTTGTTCTGTGCGGGATTCGAACCCGTGACACGCAGCGCAGCAGCCAATCGTTCAGCCACTGCCACAACTGGGCCATCGATATACATTATATTCCCAGAAAATTGTCATAAGTGAACGCATAACGTCACATATCCATGATCGACCTATCCTTTTCCCAACTTTGTTGGGGCCAGCTTTCAGTCCAGGCTAACTGCTGAACCTGACCACCAGTATTTTACATGCGTTCAAAACCCAGTCGCCTATTAGTAAGATTCCGCTGTCCGTCCGCCCGTCTGTTTGTCAGCGGGCTGTATCTCATGATCCGTAATAGGTAGACAGTTAAAATTTTCACAGGATGTGTGTTTGTTATAATAAAAATAAATTCAAAACTAAAGGGGGCTCCCCTACTACGATGGTACGGAACCCTTCACGCGTGAGTCCGACTCCACTTGGCCGGTTTTTCATTTTTGATTGATCTGTAGGTCGGCTGTTATTAATTACAGTTAGTAGATAGCTGCTACCAGATATATTGCGAAAATCTTCGTTGCACCTAGCCTGAGCGTGACCTACCATACGTTAGCCAATTGGTGGTCTCAAGTCAAGAACACGAGGCGTGACGTTCAATATTTTCTTTTATACTATCTTTACTGTTACTTACTATACAGGGTGTAACAGACCCTTCACGAAGCCGTCAACCAAGCATTCTGTACATCAAACTAAGTAACTTTACGCAAAAATTATTGCTGGGAAACGACTTTTTTTTTGGGGTGAAAATTCACGTTTTACAGTAAAACTCAATGAAACGCACTCAAAACATTGTGCTGATGGATGGATTAAATAGTACGGGGGTCGTGAAGGTGTTTAAAGTAAAAATCTTACATTAGAAACGTGTATTTAAAAAAAAAACTCGTGAAAAAGTTGGAACTTTGACCCCCAATATCTCCGTAACTAGAAGGTTCCCAGGTATGGTCTAGAACAAAAAAAATATCGCAATGACGGGGAGAACAAGTAACTTTCGGCTTCGTTAAGGGTCTTTTTACACCCTTTATATATACGCGGTGTAACATAATAAACGAAAGACCTCTCGTGTGGTCTTTCAGACCATGAAAATGAACAACTTTTGTTCTATGGCTTTTGGAAATTCGTAACTTATTTTTTTGTTTTACCATACATGTTGATCAGCTGATCGCGGCAATTCCTATAGAAAGTACTTTTTTTTTTTTCGAATTTCGAAGAACTCGTAGAACAAAAGTTGTTCAGTTTCATGGTCCGAGAGACCACACGGGAGGTCTTGCGTTTATTATGTTACACCTTGTATAGTATACTTACTTCCAGTATATATATAATATACTTACTTCCAGTGTTTCGTGACTGCTGCAGTGGGCAGCAACATCATCGGGCACGGCTGCGTCATCGGCTACCCCGCCATCTTACTGCCGCAGCTGCATCTGGTGGACTCCGAGTTTAAACTGGACCTGGTGTCTGCGTCATGGATTGGTCAGTATTTATAACTAACTAGCTGAATACCTATGGCATTTGGTTAGAGTTTTAGCTCCAGTTTTGGAAGGATCTAAAGTAACACTAGTAAAGCTCCACGTGAAAGAGTTTGTCAAGTTCTTTTTCTACCTATCTCGACTTTAAACCTCTGGTTAAAGTAGTTAACAGTTAAACATGTGAGAAACAATTAATTACTGCCGCCAAGCTGTTTGATTGTGTTTGGATGTGACGACGATTAGAGCAGGCGAGCGCAGGCGCAGTAAGTGCCAGTTGTATGAAACCACTCGAGAAAAAGATCCCGTTTTGGCCTGATACAATAAATTCTTCCTTTTTTCATAATCCTATTGATATCACGGTCTAAACGCCTGTATTTGTTTTAAGACAAATACTCACAGTAGTCAACATATTTATTCGTAAATAACTCTGCTCCTCTTTATTTCACAGCATCAATCCTGGGTATCACGCAGCTGGTCGGGAGCTTCTTCTCACCTCCTATCATGGAGAGGTACGGCAGAAGGATGGCCCACTTCACTGCAACAGTGCCTAATCTGGTGGGATGGTTCGTCGTCACCATGGCTACGAACTTTGAGGTAGGACTAGAGCTCACACAGATTGTCTATGACTTTGTATAACAAATAGGCCCTAATTGAGACATTTCGCTAGCAATGCATAAGTCCCATGTAATAGGGGGCGAGCCTATTGCCATCAAAAGGGAAAAACTCTAGACTCCGTGGCTGCTACCAAGAAATTCTTGATATAAAAACCTAACAACAATTTGCCCGACCTGGGAATCGAACCCAGGACCTCATGCAATGCAACCACTATACAACGAGGCAGCCAAGTATCTTTCTACTTAGAAGATTTTGCAATATTAGGACAATCATCATTGGTCGGAGGAGGGAACTATTAGCGTAAAAGATGCTATTCACACGTGATGAGTTCGATAATCAACAACGCCATTTTCATAGAGCGTGATGTCTGAAACCCAGTGTATCAAGCGAACTAAATATTAATAAAAAAAAATCTATTTCAGATTCTCTTTGCTGGTCGAATACTCCAGGGTCTATCAATCGGCATGCTATCACCTCTACGGTCAGTCCTCATAGGAGAATACGCGAGTCCCAAGAACCGAGGAGCTTTCCTCACCACCGTCTCTTTATCACAATCCTTTGGCATTTTCTTCGTTCACCTCATTGGATCCTTGCTGAGTTGGCAGCAGACGGCGCTGGTTTGCGCATTCTTCCCTTTTATAAGCCTCATCATGACTATATACTCTCCGGAATCTCCAAGCTGGCTTGTTACGAAGGGAAGACATGAGGAATGTCGCAGAGTGTTCCGCTGGCTCCGAGGTTATGATGAAGAAGAAGAGTTAGAAGAAATGATTGAAAGTCGACTACTCTTCGAAAAGGCGATGATCTCAGCGAGTTTTGGCAAAAAGAAAATTCGCATCCTAAATATGGTTTCAACGATAAAGAAGAAAGAGTTTTATAAGCCCATAATCCTGATGATGCATGCCCATGTGTTAGTTAACTTTGCTGGAGGCACTACCATGTCTGCTTACTCAACTTTGATTATAGGCATAGTGGTGGGTCCTGAAGTAAATGCTCATTTCTGGATGATCTTTTTGGGTGCCCAAAGATTCATCTCGAATGCTTTAGCAGTTTTTGCTATCAACAAATTCAAGAGACGGACCATGATGTTTGCGACTGGAGGCCTCTCGATCTTCGTCCAGTTCACGTTGGCTGCTTATGTATACTTCAAGCAGCAAGGGACCTTACCATACGACGCTTTATGGATACCAATATTACTAATCAACCTCAAATTCTTCGCTGTAGCCACAGGCATGTTACCTTTGCCAAACGTGATTGGAGGAGAGGTATTTCCTTTGGAGTATCGAAGTATCGGTGGAACCATCAGCTTAGCATCATTCTCAGCCACATTCTTCATAGTTCTAAAGACTTTCACAGGATTAGTCGAAACTGTAGGCATGCATGGAACCTATATGGTGTATGGAAGCATCATCACTTACTGTATGGTCGTCATCTGGTTCCTGCTACCAGAAACTAAAGACAGGACCTTGCAGCAGATTGAAGATGAGTTCAGAGGTAGACCGTTGGCTCCTGAGGAGATTGAAGTCAGAAAGTCTTTGCAGGTTGATCCCATCATGGCGTATAAGAGGAGAATGTCAGAGAGAAGATGTAGCAGTCCTATTCCGTTTTAGGTTTATGAATTTAGTATTACAAGCGGTGAAAGATACTAATTAGTGATAATGATAAGTATTACTTTGTAAATAGATGATGTAAATAATAAAAGTAGAAGAATAATATGATGTGTTGAATTCCATTTGTCATCAATGAAGTTTAAGTCCCAAGTAATACGGGGTGAACCTATTGGCATCAACCGGGCACAAATCCAGATCTCCGTGGCCACTACTAAGAAACTCCTGATGGTAAAAACCCAATAATGCTTTGCCAGACCTGGGAGTCGAACCCAGGTCCTTGTAGTAGCGGTTACAACCACAAGCAAGACCAACTCTTAATTAATTGATATGTAAAATCCAATAGACACAATTCGGAAGACTAGCGTTAGAAAGCCTTATCATCCCAAAAATATACAGCAAATCCAGGTTGGGTTTACTTTTGTCCAAAAAAACTTCACCAGTCAGTTACAAAATAGTTTTAATGAATCAAGCCGAATCAATCGAAGTCTACTGAGTAGTTGACTCTGGGGATCCTCTTGCTGGGGATCCGGGAGCTGTTCCTGAAGGCCATGGCGCTGAACCAGCACATCATCAGCACCACCATCGTTAGAACTCTGGAGACGTTGCGACTGACTTGGGTCATTGTGGAGTGTTGGAAGAAGCTGTTGAATAAATGTATAGTTTAGTGATGTTGAATCCAGGAGTGTATAAAGAATTATTATCATTCGCCTAGTCTTTTCTATATTGGGGTCGGCTTATTGTTTAATCGCATGTAGGTAACTGTATTGATTATCACAATATTCCTTTTTAGGTAAAAAGGTTGTAAAATACGAGTTCTGCTCTATGGTTATCGAGGAAGGAGTGTTGGCATTTCCGGCTAATTCCAAATACAAACATTTGGATTACATAGGTGGTAATAAGCAGCACACGTTATTATAATGATTAACTATGACGTCTAAGGTGCACAAAGGGGTCGTGACTGTTGCCTCTACTAATGCCAGTATTTGATAAACACTTCTATCACAATGATATTAAGTTTGATCACGACCGAAAGAATAATACTACGTCACAATCACAGAGACTTACCTATACTATACGACTGGATAGGACTCAAACTCAGTCTTTACGAGGTAGGTTTACTTGAACAAGCGTTTTAAATCTCAATAAAGAAACATGTCCTTAAACGATCCTGGTTTAATAAGTTTGCGGTGAAAAATACTCATGGTTACCCTGCGACTTCAAGGAAAGACGGTATGCTAAATAACGGACAAGAATCTGCTAACTCTTTCACTTTGTGTGAAGAACCGGTTATTTTTCAACCAGTTGACAATCACAGCTCGGTTTAAACCTCTCGTTGGCCAAGTGAACCCTGACCAAAATTAAAGCCTCAATTTCTAGTGGCGTGACAAAAAAATCTAACTATTAAGGTGGAAGCGCCAGGGTCAACATGCAGCCTGACATAACATCATGCCTGTAATCTCCGAAGGGTTAGGCAGAGGAGTACCTACCTAATAGTACACCCACATTTCGCCAGTTATGTTTTAAGTCCCATGTAATAGATAAATGCAACTATATCCTGAGAGCTGTGGCGGAGAGCTATACGCCAAATATCAGGCATTTTGTGCGGAGATTGATTAGATAGGAAACATATGTTCCTGCCTGGTCGTCCGTTGTATTTGTCTGTTGTTTTAATAATATAATTTTATATCAATGTTACTAACATTAGAATATAAGCTGTTTGTAATACTAGCAAAATATGGATCATTGTTGTCCGAAATAAATGAATTTTAATTTAATTTAATAGGGGGCGAGCCTATTGCTATCAACCGGGCACAAATCCAGACTCCAAGGCTGCTACTGAGAAAAAATCCCAAAAATCCCTGATGGAAAATCCCAATAATACTTTGCCCGACCCGGAAATCGAACCCAGGACCTGATGATCAGCACTTGCGCTAGCGACCACTAGAGAGACGACACCAGCCAGCCACGCACGAGGCAGGAGGCAGCATGACACTGATCGGCAAATTGCAAAAAAAACTTAAGAAAAATTGAATTTCGCGGGGTACCCTGACGCACCCAACTTATACACAAAATTGCACTTTATACTTACTTTTAAAACACGAGTTCCTTGCACCTACAGAGTGACACCACAACTGTCTGTAAAGGGATCACATCGCCTTATAAATTCAAGTCATAAAGTTGATTTTATTTTAATTACATCCGCCATCTTACATCACAAGTTGTAGGAATGTTGTACATTGCTTATATTTAATTTAAATAAAGTCATTGTTGTTTGTATGATTCGATAATTCTTGCTTAACTTGCTGATGTAATAGTATCTGAGATGCAATTTATACGGAGAACAAGACGTGCGCACGATGGGATTTCCCATTTGCAAAAAATTACAAACTTTCATACGAGTGTAGCATCGCCGGGAGGGGATGACCTAGAAGGACTGACCTTATTGGTGAGGTTCTTGAGAAAGGTCAGGTGAGTAGTACTCGCAACCGGCGTGCGTGTATGACCAGATGTATGAACGTGGACGAGGTAAAAGGAGTATGTAAGGATCGTAGCAGGTGGCGTTCTGTGGTTTCTGCCTATCTCCTTAGAAAAAGTCGTCAGTTTATGTTTGTAAGTCATACAAGCTTTCGTCCCCCAAATTAAGCACAGGACGAATTTTCAAAAACCGTTCAAAAAATCAAAATGTTTTATTTGGGCACTTATAAAACGTCGACAAAAAGGTGCACGGTTCGGGTTGGTCGGTATAGAGAAGAACCAGCAAGAAACTCCATGGTTTCTCTTTTCAAATCATTAGATGTTACAATATTATCATGGTTCTTTCCTTTGTGTTTACAAAAAACATCTTCAAAAATCTTTCCTAAAAGAAACTCTGAAATACTTCAAGCCCTTGGACTCAGTGGTAAAGGCTGTGCTTTGTCTGTCGCTTAGTAAAATAATTAAGATTAAAGATGTTTTTTACATGGATTTACAGAACGGCTCGGTAAGTTCCACCGTCCCCTTGGATTTTCGTTTTTGAGGGCGCCAAAACAATCTTTTTATTTCTCAATGAGTTTGTTTCAATGGATACTTTTCGCCTGGTGGGTTATGCGTTTCAAAAGTAGCCAGTTTATATTTGCCACATAGCATTTTCAAGATGAAGTCTTTTCGCAGGCGCTACTGGACAAGGAAAATACTTAGGTACATAGGCACAAGTGGCGCATGGCGTGCGTTTCGGGAGCCTATCCGCACCAATCGATCGATCGTCAACCGATGGTAGAAGGGATTAGTCGACATCGATCGATAGTTTTTCTCTTTCGACTAATCCATTCTACCATTGATCGATGGCATCGGTCGATGATCGATCGATTAGTGTGGTAACACCCTTATGTCACTTTTGAATATCGAAACGTGTTAATTGCCAGCCTAATTTTCGTTATTTTGTGATTGATTTTGACATTAATTTATTGAATGCCATCTTTACTGAACAACATCAGATATAACGGCCTGTAATCGCCGAAGGGATAGGCAGAGGTTAGCTTTTTATAATACATCAACATTTCCTCAGCAACGTTTAGTTCAGTTACGTCTTACGCCTAGGTAATAGGGAGTGAGCCCATTGCCAACCGGGCCTAATCCAGACATAAAGATTATTCACCAATGTGTTTTTGCAATTTGTTCTACATACAAAACAGTAAAAGAAGAATTCAAAGTTTTCCATTTTAGTTTTGCTTCTTTTGAATTTAATTTCTTATCAACTTTAGTAAATTTATTAACGCCATTGCAAGATAATTTTATTTAACTTTACCGGCAACAAAGTATTAAAATTAGCAGTTGCAATGTAACCAGGTTATCAGTCCTGAGAGGCTATTACTTCGGTACACCGGAATACGGAGGTAACTAACTTAAAGTAATGTGCATGCCCATTGCTATTTATCTTTTTATGACTTAGTACACCGATGAGCCGATACTCTGAATAATACGGGTCTTGCTTTATTCAGTAGCGAACATAATCAGATTGATACAAAGATCGGCAGCGACATCTATGATGCAAATTAAGAACTGGAATCCTGCATCGTGCATTAAGAGCTACACGAGTTAAGGGTAGACGGGGTGGAAGGGACACTGACGTTAAATTGGTTACCACATATTCAGTAGGTACATCATTCTAATTTCTTACCTTTTTATAGATTCTTTTTTACCGATTGTTTGTGAATGTGTGAACATTGTAGGCGGTGTAGATTTCCAGCTGCTTGTTAACTTTGTATCTTTTTACATCTTGTGTAGTAAACAACGACTTATTGTCGGGCCTACGCTGTCCCCCCATACTTAAGTACAAATGCTGTAACCATGATCATATTGTAATACCAAATGATTTGAAAAGAGTAACCATGGAGTTTCTTGCCGGTTCTTCTCCATAGGAAACGACTAACCCGAACCGTGCACCTTTTTGTCGACGTTTTATAAGTACCCATCTAGGCCTATGTGAAATAAAACATTTTGATTTTGAAAAAAAAACCCACATAAATTCATCGGTATTTTTTTTTAAATCTGCTGTTTCTTACAAAAGTGCAATAAACCGGCGATAAAAGAGTAATAATGTTTGGAACAGCTGTTTTTTTTAAAATAACCGTTAAAAAAATTCTATGTGGAGGGTCTCAGAATGACGTATTGAATACGTGGTAACCGTTTTCGCGTCGGTGTCCCATCCACCCCGTATTTATATCATGCATATTAGCCGAGCTCTCACAATTTTTTCGGACGAAGTCGCGGGCGAACTGCATGTATATTTTACTGGATGATTTGTTAAACGTGGGCAGTAGTTTACAACTTTGACAATGGGATCGACCGTGAAATCGCAAAAAAAAAATCATCTGCTCCATACATTATTTAATTTTCTCGTTCTTTCTTTTTAAAAAAAAAACCGTTGCCTTGGAATGTCTCCTGTATCGTGGAACGTTTGCAAACATGTAAAGTCACATACACAAACAGCCAGACTCGGAACTACCTGTGGGTCATACAAATATTTGCTCCGTGCGGGGATCGAACCCGCGACACCCGGCCAATCGCTTAGCCAACACCATTATTGGTCCCGTAACTTGAAAACAACAGATCTATTGTATCATATTTCATAATTAGTCCCATAGGAAACGTTGCTCATATGTTTGAGTACTTCACTCCTTTGAAATATTGCTCACGTGTAACCAATCAACCTATACAGGGTGTAAACAGACCCTTCACGAAGCATTCTGTACATCAAATTAAGTAACCCTACACAAAAATTACTGCTGGGAAACGACTTTTTTTTGGGGTAAAAAATAACCTTTTACGGTAAAACTCAATGTAACGCATTCAAAACATTGTGCTTATGGATGCATTGGATAGTAAACGGGCCATGGAGGTATTTAAAGTAAACTTTTAACCTCAAAAAATTGTATTAAAAAAAAAACTTGTGATAAAGTTGGAACTTTGATCCCCAATAAGTCCATAACTAGAAGGTTCACAGGTATGGTCTAGAACAAAAAAAATATCGCAGTAGCGGGGAGAACAAGTGCCTTTCGGCATCGTTAAGGGTCTATTTACACCCTTTATATTAGAATTAAACTTACTTTGCAAGTACGCTTACTGCTGCGTCTGGTTCATATGTAACATGCGGAAGGCTTCTCTCGTCCAAGGGTACACGATCAGGAGTCTCTCCAACACTTGAGCACCGACAAAGTCATCAGCACTGTCTACCATTGCAGATATAATGAACACAATCACTACGAAGGCTAATATTACTTTCAATGTCATTTTAATATATGATAATAAAGAGAAGTTCTTTTGCAAAATTTAGTTTATTTAAAATAAAAAAATATTCATTTGTCTTTCTATTTACTTCGTAATCAAATGACGTTCACTTCGTTGGTTATTTTCACTGAAACAAATATCGAAATATTCAGTAGTATTGTTTTAGCTAATCTTTTTTAGAAAATTTATACAGTCTATTGGTGGCTTATCATAATATCAAGTGCAGGATGGGTCCTGTCAAAATAAAGTCACAGATAGATACAATTTCTAGTAAAGAAAACAGAAAGAAACATTATGTTAGAAAACATCAACGCGAAAACTATTAACACAAATTCAACACGCGATTTAAATCCACAGAATTTCTAAACTGCGGGGTTTTCCATTCTGTATAACAACTCCAATGTAGTGAGGAAATACTAAGCTGTTTTAGTTTTGGACAAGTTGCCTATAACGTTGGTCACCTTTTATTAAATGGCGTAATAGTTTTTTGAGATTGTAGTTTAGTTAGCTTAATTAAACACCACAATACGGTCAAGAATCAGATCGAAAACTGAGTCGCCTAACTTTCATGTTATAATTATACCTTTCTTTCAATGATTTAGCTCAAGGCAACTTTTAATGGCGGTATTTACAGTTTGGATCAAAGTAATTGGTAATTATTGTCATTATTCTCAATTATCTCATTAAGAAAATTAAGGGTCCGATTATTGAACCTTGCGAAACCTCCTGCAAGTAAGAAAAACCCAAAATCTATTTTGTTTAGCGATGTCAAAATAAAATCTCTCTTTGAATATTATTCAAACAATATGTAATTCACATTATGTAATTCACTTAACTATGATATCAAGTTTTTTATAAATTAGTTATAACTACCTTGTCAAACGCTATTTACAAGTCAATCATCATTTTACACTTGGTTCACACTCAGCTTTTTATTGTCAAAATTGATATTCTTATCTAAAAAAATACTGTTCTTGTAATTTACTATTTAAGTAAAAAGAATTTCATTCAAGTATCACATATCTATCACTTTACATTTATTTAGACAACAGGACTACTGCATCGCCTGTCTCTACTATGTAACTTCCACGACGTCAAAGATTGAGTGGACTTTAACTCCTCAGGAGATAGAGGTCTCCCCCTGAACTCATTTTCAATATCCTGAAGTGTTCTATCCTTCGTTTCGGGCAAGAAGAAGTAAGCTATCACAAGACAGTAGCCGACAACAGCTGCATAGATGCAGTAGGCTCCATGGATACCTAAAGTACCGAAGAAGAACGGAACCGTCTTAACGGTAATGAAAAGGTTGGACGACAGGAAGAGGACGCTGATACCTCCAGCCAGACTTCTGTATTCTAGTGGGAAGACTTCACCAGCGATGATGAATGGTAAAGGAACAGTTCCAGTTGCGATTGTGAACATGTGAAGATGGACCAACGCCACACCAACAGCTGGATGGTCGAGGTACACAGGCAGCATCCCCTGGCCTTTACAGTAAGTGTAAGCTGCAGTGAGCAAGAAAGCAATTATGTTGACGATGACTGTGGCAAACAACATCGTTCTTCTATTAACCTTCTTAATAACTAATACTGCTATTGCATTCGAAAAGATTCTTTGGGCATCAAGAGTGATGACTAAAAGAGCTATGTTAACCTCAGTACCGATGACATGGTGGAAAATATCTATCGTGTATGCAGCTAGAATGTTCGCTCCTGCCCATTGTCCTAAAGTATAAATATGCATCATTATGAAAATAGGTTTGTAGAATTCCTTCTTCTTTACAGTAGCATTAAAATAGACGACACCATTTTTAATTTTCTTGCCAAAAGACTGAGAAATATTGGCGTCAGCTTTAGATTCTCTTACTATAGCACTTGCTTCAATCATCTTTTGTAATTCGTCTTCTTCATTCTCATTTCTTAGCCATCGGAAGACTTTCTTACAGTCTTCGTATCTCCCTTGGTCAGCGAGCCAACTTGGAGACTCAGGAGAGTAAATAATAATGACTAGATCAACGAAGGCAATGCAGGCACACACTAAGGCAGTCGTTTGCCAATGTAGATAGGAGCCCATAGTATGAACTGTTAATACTCCCGTTGCGATACACAAGGAAATCATGGTCAAAAATGCTCCTCTATTATGAGGGCTCGTGTACTCTCCTATCAGGACTGGGCCTAGGGAAGCACTCATGCCCATAGAGAGTCCTTGGAGAAATCTGGCGACGAGAAGGACAGGGACACTCTTAGCCAGGATGATAGAGAACCAGCCCGTGATGAGAGGAGCGATGCTGATGATGTTGGCAGTTCTTCTGCCGTAGTTCGCCATGATGGGAGGGACGACGAAGTTCCCCGCTACGAGCGCGAAGCCGATGATTGAAGCTGGAAGGAGACAAAACATTAAGTTTATATCATACTACGCCACTAGTCTCTTGGGCACAGTACCAGCTGACAGCGTTAAGGAGGAGTTTTTTGATTTCATTCGTCTTATTGTTTTTAATTTTAATTGTAAAATAAGTGTTGCTTTAACGAGTAAATAAATACAATTTATATTAATAAAAAATTAATATAGGTTGGAAAAAGGTAAACAATGAGTATTTGTCTATGCTTATTGGGTCTGTAGACTGGTCATTGTTTAAAACTACGCATTATGAATATTTTATGAATGAATGGACTTTTAAACACAAGGGAATTAATTATTATTTTGCTTTTCGTATCTAAGATTTGCTATTAATTAACTACTACTTTACTACATATGTTTAAAGAAATAAACATATTTGTTATTTCTTTCCTTCATATTTTTTGTCGTGGTTTGTACAATTGTACATAGTTGTACCACAGTCAACTTTATCAATAAACTAACAACTTACCAATCCAAGATCCAGAAGAGTCATCGATAGGTATGATGGAGTCTGGTTTCCGGAGCTGCGGCAGGAGGATGGCGTTGAACCCCATGACGAGACCGTGGGCCGCCATGTTCAGGCAGACGCCGATTGTGACGAAGCACTGGAACGTCACATGAAGACTGATTATTGAACTGTGTAAGTCTTGGTGAGGCTACACCTGTTTGATCATGTTGTTAAAGGTGACTGACGAACGAGATTATAATGGGTGTAAAACACCCTTAACGAAGCCGAAAGGCACTCGTCATTGCGATATTTTTTTTTGTTTAAGACCGTACCTGGAAACCTTCTAGTTACTGATATACTGGGGGTCAAATTTCCAATTTTTACACAATTTTTTTTATGGTATAACTTTACTTAAAATACCTCCACGTCCCCCGTACTATTCAAAACATCTATCAGCACAATGTTTTGAAGTGCGTTACATTGAGTCCTACCGTAAAACGTGATTATTGACCCCAAAAAAAAAGTCTTTTCTCAGCGGCTGGTTGACGGCTTCGTGAAGGGTCCGTTTACACCCTGTATATAACTATAACTACACTTCTTCTGTGCCAATGACAACGCTGCAGAAGTGTCAAAATGTTGGGACAAAGGATGGGTAAATTAGGTTTTTCAAACGCCTGTTTTTACGTACCCAGAGCAGTAGACCAACCACGATTGGCTTATTTTCGATTAAAAATTCGATCGAAAATACATTTACTTCGCGCGTTTGTGTTAGTCCCAGGGAGCTCATTCAGTCACTTTATTTGGTGATACACATAACCACATAACCTTGATATTCCCAGTTACGACTGGACCCGGAATTAGAAGTGCAATCCTAAAATAGTAAACTGAATGATAAACATGAACAGATATTGTTTACTTACTGAGATTGATTGACTTGTGAATACTATAACTAGATACTTGCTATATTCTGGTGTTTAGCGCCTAACTAATTCGTTAAAGCAGATCTGACGTAAACGCAACGTTTCGCACTGGTGTGGAAAATAGCTGATGCAATATTTATTTCAGTTACTTTCAGTAGGTACCTAAAGACTTATTTTCTGTACACCAAAATCTTCTGTTATTTTGACATAACATCACCTGATATCTGGTGCTCTTAATAGTACACCCCCATTTCACCAGTTATGTTTGTCCCATGTAATCGAGGGCTAGCCTATTGTCATCAACCGGGCACAAATCTTGGCTCCGTGGCTGCTACTAAGAATTGCTGAGGTAAAACCTGATAACACTGTACCCGGCTCTGGTTAGACTGGAAGCCGACCGCGACACCGTTGGGAAAAGGCAGGCAATGAGGCAAGTGATGAAGATGTAGCATCCACGTGGTGGACTACCACGGCTTGAGTCTCAACCGTGGCAATGTTACAGGCAGATGATATCTACATCTACACCAATACTATAGAGGAAAGATTTATGTTTGTAACGAATAAACTCAAAAACTACTGGACTGATCTCAAAAATTCTTTCACCATTAGAATGCTACATTATCCCTGAGTAGTATAGGCTACATATATTTATTACTAGAAAAAATGTCAACACGTGCGAAGCCGGGACGTTAAACAAACTTACTTCTACTCTTCTAAGATTGAATCATTGGTTGTAGGCACCTGTAAATCAGTTTCAGGAGTATGCCTGTTAGAGCATAAAATGGATAAAATTACGGTCTGAATGAATTATTATTGGTCTTGTGGTTTCGACTACTGAGAACTGCAGTTGGGTCCTTTCCCAGATGATTACCAGTATTTTTAAACCCCAACGCAAAAAGAGGGGTGTTATAAGTTTGACCGCAATGTGTGTGTGTGTATCCGTCTCTGGCACCGTAGCTCTTAAACAAGTGAACCGATTTGGATGCAGTTTCTTTTATTTGAAAGCTAGTTTCTTGGAAATGGTTCTTAGATTTATCAAAAACGGTGCAGCCATTTACTAGCTATGAGGGATGAAAGTGGGTATTTATCTTTCATCTTTTCGTTGGGGGTTTTTAAAATTTAAAATTTATATATAGAGCGATCACGCGAATGTCACCTGAGAAAACTACTGAATAAAACAATAGAAATAAATACTACAAATACATAAAAGCAGTAGAAGATGTCCTTGATTTTACATCTCAGATCAGATGTTCAAATCTTGTTTACATCACATTTGATAAAATTATGATTAGATATAGATTACAGCTAGATAAGGTTACTATCCATGGAGGGCGCTACCTATATTATTGTCATGATAACAAAATGCTTATCCGAACAACTTCAATTTCAAGAGCTACTTCTAAGCAATGCCCTTGTTACTTGTTTCTTGGTTTTCTATTTTCAGGTAGATAATTTAAGTACCAAATTACACGATATACCGAGTATCATAATTATAGGTGTGGTCATATTTAAGGGGTTGGCAGACCATGAAACTGAACAACTGTCTGTGTGGAACCAATATATCATCATCAGGTTCTATGTTAAGGGTTATGGTTTCCGCACTTAGTTCTTAAAGTGGACCATTGACCACCTGACAACGTATATGCAAAATTTCAGGATGATTGGTTCAGTGGTTTAAGCGTGAAAAGGTAACAAACAAACTTACTTTCGCATTTATAATATTAGTTAGAAAGGATAGGATGCGGTTATTCGATATTTTCTGCAAGCAGATAAATAATATCTACAAGGACAAGCATACGTTTTACTGTCATTTATCATCAGCAGAATATTGCCTATTAACCATTTTATTGTTTTTCATGCTTCCAGCATCTGATAACAATTACAGTTCGGGAACGTCGTAAAAAAAGTTTTCGAAAGAAAAACCTTAGATATATTTATGTCTTGATTTCTTTAGGTTTTTTTTAATGGAGAATAAAGTCCCTCGTTGCCCTAAGTGCTACGGCTGGTTGAGCATGAGGTCCTGGGTTCGATTCCCAGGTTGGGTGTTTCCATCAGGAATTTCAAGTAGCCCGGAGTCTGTATTTGTGGCCGGTTGTCGGCAATAGGCTCGTCTTCATATGGGGCTCAGACACAGCTGGCTTTAATCTGAAGGTTCCCTCCTCTTCGACAGTACGTGTTAGGCTTGATGTTATGTTGATTTTTCTTTGTTAGTCTTTTTACAGAAAGGTACATAAGTATCTAAAGTATCAAGGTGACTTGATGGCTACGTCAAGAAAATGGACCAGCTGCAGCGGTTACCATATAAGCATAGCGGTCTACCTGGCTAGGCACCTAGCTGCTAACTTAGCTGGCTAGGTACCTAGTTACGTGTTGAGATATTATATATGCAATGACAACGACGCAGCTTGAATATATTACATTGTACTTAGTTCAACAATGGTTCTCATAATGATGTGTATCCTGTAATTTTCTATAACAAATTGGCGTGAAATCGAAATCTGATAACACGTTTAATTGCTGTGAGGATTTAAGTCTAAATTTTGTTCTTATTATGGCATACCAAGGCTCAATTTTGACGGCACGGTTGGCGCAGTGGCTGAGCGATTGGCTGCTGCGCTGCGTGTCGTGGGTTCGATTCCCGCACGGAACAAATATTTGTATGGCCTACAGGTAGTTGTGCCAGGTCTGGATGTTTGTACATGTTTGTACAGGAGAAATTCCCTAATAATTACGGAGCAACGTTTAAAAAAACCGACAAAACTTGCTAAAAAGATTTGAGAAAGAACTAAAAGTAATCACCGAATATCCGTCTATAAAGACTGGTCCCAAATAGCCCAAGATCTCAGTCGTGAGCTATACATGGTGTAACAGGGTCCTATTCAGGAAGCCGTCCATCAAGCATCATGTACATCAAATTAAGTAAGTTTACGTAAAAAAAGTTGGTAGGACTCAATGTAACGCACTCAAAACATTGTGCTGATGGATGGATTGAATAGTACGGGGATCGCGGAGGTGTTTAATTTTGGTTTTATTTTAAAAAAAAACTTGCGAAAAAGTTGGAACTGTGACCCCCAATATCTCCATAACTAGAAGGTTCTCAGGTGTGGTCTAGAACTAAAAAATGATTGCAATTTCGGGGAGAAAAAGTGCCTTTCGGCTTCGTTAAGGGTCTTGTTACACCCATTATAGGAACAGTGTTTCGAAGAACTCCCTACTCTAATCTTCTTCCTCTTCACTCTACATGGAGAAAAAGAGGTTTTGCCCCGCAGCGGGAAAATTCAGATTAATAAGATTAATAATCTCCGAGAGCCATTGAGCTTGCCCTCTACAGAGACAACTCAAGTTAAAGACAATAAATAAACTTACCTACATTTCCTCCATACATTACAAGTCAAGAGAAACCAGTTTATTAATGTCTAACTAACTAAGTACCAACAATATGACCCACAAAACATGACCCAGCTGACCTCATCAAGGTGTTAGCATTAGTATGTTCATAATAGTGAGGTTTTATTGCTTTTTACTACTAAATATAGAAAACAAGTTATGGAAAGAGCATCAGTAGGGACTCTCTGTTATGAGGAAACTCATTGTCATCATTCTCCTGCCCGTATCCCAATTCATTTGGGGTCGGCGCAGCATGTCTTCTTCTTCCGTACTTCTCTATTACTCGTCATCTCAGCTATAACCTACTTTCTAGCCATATCATCCTTCACACAGTCCAAAAATCGTTTCTTTGGTCCCCCTTTAGTCTTATAGCCATCTACAATGATAATCAAAATTTCCATCAGTCCTCCGCAACACATGCCCATACCACACAACTTTGCAATGACCGGCACCACTACCAGACGAGGTTAAAAACTCTCTATGTGCGAAATTTCATCCAAATCCGTTCAGTAGTTTGCGCGTGAAAGAATAACAAACATCCAACCTCACAAACTTTCGCATTTATCATATTAGTAAGATTAAAAACTTTTTATTGCTTAATTTTGAACAAAAAACGCACATAATATGTATATAACACCATATTTCTAATCCCCTAAAGATAAGGTCAGGTTAGTTTTGTAAAGAAATAAATTAATTGAGCGTGTACGGTGTATAATTACTTTGTTAATTATGCCGAGCCTACATTAGATTAGTTTTATAATGTTTAAACCTTACAATTTTAATTTGCTTGCAAACGTTTTATTTATCAACATTTTGTTATTTGCTGAATTACGGCCCAGTTAATAAGTAGACTAATTAACAAAACAGACTGTGTTAACAATACTTTCGTTAACAACTTGCAAACTGACTGAAACATTGTGGTTTTATTTTGATAAAGAGGTAATATTAAATTTTGAACCTGTGTTAGTCTGTGATTGAAATAACAGTTAAACCCCGAAAGGTTAGTCAAAGGTGTACCTTGCAGGACCGTAGCTAGGAATATGCTGGGGGGAGGGGGGAAATCAGACATTTATATTTTACATATCATAACATTTCGCAAAGGATTGGCCTACAATCGCGCTAGATCGCGAAATGAGCTTCCTCATTTCCATTTCCTCAGGGAAGGGACGCCATTGTCCTGCAGTGGCACAATATAAAGGGTGTAAAAAGACCCTTAACGAAGCCGAAAGGTACTTGTTCTCCCCGTCATTACGATATTTTTTTTTGTTCTAGACCATACCTGGGAACCTTCTAGTTACGGAGATATTGGGGTTCAAAGTTCCAACTTTTTCACAAGTTTTTTTTTAATACATGTTTTTAATGTAAGATTTCTACTTTAAATACCTTCACGATACCCGTACTATTCAATCCATTCATCAGCACAATGTTTTGAGTGCGTTACATCGAGTTTTACCGTAAAATGTGATTTTTCACCCCAAAAAAAAAGTCGTTTCCCAGCAATAATTTTTGCGTAAAGTCACTTGGTTTGATGTACAGAATGCTTGGTTGTCGGCTTCGTGAAGGGTCTGTTTACACCCCGTAGACTTATACTAATATAATAATACTAACATCATGCATGTAATCCCCGAAGGGTTAGGCAGAGATGTACTTAATAGTACACCCACCAGTTATGTTTCAGTCAACCGGGCACAAATCCAGACTCCGTGGCTGCTACAAAGAAATCCCTGATTGAAAAACCCAATATCACTTTTTCTGACCTGGCAATCGAACCCAGAACCTCATGCTCATAATAAATATTTTTTTAAATGCGTTTTTCTCTCAAAACTGACTTGAGGCGGATGACATAGGCCCACTATCACTTTAACAAGCGTTTTCGTTGTCTTATCACGATTATACGCGAGATAAATACATATTGCAAGCTTATGAGTAGTATTTATTTTAATCCAATACGTGAATGAGTCTAGATTATTTGTTTGTGGATTCGCTACATTTTTGAAGAAAATTTTGAATATGACACTTTCCGTGACACAAGGGCTGGTTTTTACTTTGGCCATAGGCATACAACGTGGCAACGCCACCGGTCTCTTGGTTATATTAGCGTGTTTTTGATGGCATTTTTGGTTTATTTATAACGTGTGTAAAAATACTCTTAACGAAGCCGTAAGGTACTTGTTCTCTCCTTTATTGCGATAGTTTTTTTGTTCTCGTGTTCTAGATCATACCCGGGAATCTTCTAGTTACGGAGATAAAGAGGGGGTCAAAATTTCAACTATTTCACAAGTTGTTAATTTTGTAACTTTAAATACCTCCACGACCCCCGTACTATTCAATGCATCCATCATCACAATGTTTTGAGTGCGTTACATTGAGATTTATCGTAAAACATGATATTTCACCCAAAAAAAAAGTTGTTTCCCACCAATAATTTTTGCGTAGAGTTACTTAGTTTGATGTACAGAATTCTTGGTTGACGGCTTTAAGTTAGTTAGTTTAGAGAGTTCATAAATACCTATCTCCTAAACATTTTGAGCTACGCTTGCCGAGGTGGCTACGAGGTTGGGTGACCATCGACGACCGAGTTTTATCGAGGCCTGCCCCGGAAAGCACATTAAGTCGTTGGTTCCGGATGTCGTTTGTGGATTTCTGATATACATACGTTACAGATAGTCAGTAGCCCGAAAGTCTGACAACCAGTCTTACCCAGTCACCGGATTGTAAAAGTCGAATAGGCAGTCGCTCCATTTAATACTTGGCATTCCGGTGCATTAGGTTAGATTGGAAGAAGCCATCACCGACATAGTTGGGAAAAGGCTAGCCAGGAACATGATGTTCCTTCCAAGCCTTAATGAAACCTACAAATCTTCTTTTACAAATAATATCTCCTCAGATATGTTTGAAATATCAAACTCTGAGAACAACGTATTCAGTATTTTAGTAGTAGTTATTCAGTCATCCAAAAAATATATCTACGCTACCGCTTTATTTTCTTGATGTTATCTCAAAATTACTTCAAGTCAAATAACATGAACCAGAAAATAAAATTAACGCCATTAATTTCAGCAAGAGGAATCGTCAAAATCGCGGAAAACAGATTGATGAGGGACGCACAGAAAAGAGAAGAGTGGCAGAAGAACGGGGAGGCTTATACCCAACAGTGGGTGATTGCCGGCTGAAATGATGATGATGATGAAGTGGAAAGATTAAGCAAGAAAGCCACTTCAAATAGGAACCAGGGACTGCCTACGAAGTTAAGTTTCTTTCTAACTAGAACTTCTTCGAATGTGATAGCTCGGCTAATATGGATGATATAATATAAATATAATTTATAGCCTATCCACGAATAATGTAGCTTTCTGTCAGTGAAAGAATTTTTGGAATTGGATCATTGGTTCCGGAGATTATGCCCTACATATAAACTTACAATACCTCTTTATATTATTAGTATATAAGACAGCGGATATATGCATGATATTTTGGAGATCGGAGATTCGTATCATTTGTGACCAACACCTATAGTTTTAATAAGTACCTACTTATGTTTTCACCTTGAATAAGTTTTTTTCCAGCATCTTAATTTCATAGTAAGTACCTATATTTGTAAGATTCAGCTTTTTTGTGTGCCAACCTTGACTTTTTATACTACTTACTCAAAGTAATCATCTGCGTACCTAGCCTTTTCCCAACCATGTTGATATCGGCTTCCAGTCTAACCGGATGCAGCTGAATACCAGTATTTTACATGGAGCGACTGCCTATCTGACCTCCACAACCCAGTTAGTACTGAGTAATAAGATACCCCTTGGTAAGACTGGTTGTCAGACTTTTTGGGCCACTGACTACCTGTAACGACTGTCAGAGATCTACAAATGACAGCCGGGACCAACGGTTTTACGTGCTTTACGAGGCACGGAGGAAACTCGGTTCGTAATGGGTGGTCATTCATCCACAGACCAACCCAGGCAAGCACGGCTTAACCTAAAGATCGACCCGAACGGCTATTATTATTTGCCACGAGCTCCTCTCCTCCTGACTCAAAGTAATATCCCATCTTTATTATTATCTACTGCAAATATAAATGCATAGGTAATTTTTTTTCCCGATTTTTCATCCAGTAGCAATTAACCAGTGAGTAATTAAAGTTTAGTTAGTCCATTCATGAAAAACTAATTTTCAAAGAACGCGCTGTGAGTCCGTGACCTTTATTAATATTCTTTGAAACGGTCAAGTGCACAATAAAAGGTGTTGAAATGGTGTTCGTAAATGAAACTTTTACACAAAATTAAAAACGTGTCATGACATCACGCTCGTAGTCCCCGAAGGGTAAGGCAGGGGCCCATGACCTTACTACATCCACATTTCACCAATTATGTTTAAGTCAGCCTAATGTCATGAACCAAGTACATAACTAGACTCCGGAGGCTGCTTCTGAGAAATTCCTGATAAACAAACTCAATTACACTTAGCTCGACCCGGGTATCGAGCACAGGACTTCATAATCAATGATCAACCACTTACCATAACACTTTAAAATGTATTCGGTGGTCAAAAGGTCCTCGGTTTAATTTCAATACACCCAGGATTTTAAACATAACTGTCAATTTTTCCTTGAACGAGGTTCCTTTAATATTAAAAAAATAGTAATTAAAGCACCAACTCACCTGTTTTTTGAACGGTGTAATCCATCCTGAGGTTTTCTTCGCCATTTTTTATTAAAATTTAAAACTCACTTCCGACTCACTGATTCTTTACACACACGTTTGGTTTGGAGGGCGACATTACGAGTTCTGTGTCCACTTGTGAACATTATCAATATGATATGAACGATAATATATACGTATGTACGTTTATAACTGTTAGATTTTAATTATGAGTTGCAGTTTTTATTTGTACCTAGATTCACACGTGGTGCGATTGAGCGATAGTGAATATTGTGTCACAGAGTAGTTGAAGTCAGTGGTCCAACTGAGTTAGTAAATAGGTAGATAGATATTGAGAAATGGGTAAACATTTTTCCTTGTATGGAAACTAGTTTATCCTGTTAATGCCGTGTTATGAGAGAATTAAATTGATAACATTCGAACTAGTACAGCTTTAGAGGCTAAGAACCTTTAAGCTACTGAGACGGGGTTTGTCGACGGAAGAATAGACAAAATGATGCTTTTGTTGATCTGTCATTTTGTCGATTCTTCCGACGACAAAACCCGTATCTACGGTGGTTATGCTACGCGTGCAGAAAGGTATGGCCATATTTCTAAGGGTGAGTTAACAGAACGTTGACCTGAACAACTTTCTCTATAGCTACATAGAATGATGAAAAATAAATAGCTGTGCCATACATTTGGATAGAGTAGGTATTGAATTTTGTATGGGACATCTGATAATTCTTTCGAAATTGGTTCCATGGAGATCTTGGATTCATAATAACAGCCGCTTGCTTCGGGTCAATCTTCAGGATAAGCTGCGCTTGCCTGTTGCTCCGTAGATGGGTGACCGCCCATTACACACCGTGTTTCCTTCGCGCCTCGGAAAGCACGTTAAGCCGTTGGATCCGGCTGACAATTGTAGATCTTTGACAATCGTTACAGGTAGTCAGTGGCCTGAAAGTTATACTAACTAGGTTGTGGAGGCCAGATAGGCAGTCGCTCCTTGTAAAATAGCAATTCAGCTTCATTCGGTAAGACTGGAAGCCGACCCCAAACTGGGAAAAGGCTACGCAGATGATGGAGAAAGTTGTTCACTGTGATGGTCTGTCCACACCCTTAATATGACCATACGTTTCACGCTGTATAATCTTTAATCATTAAAAAGCTTTCTTAGGCGATATTTATACAGAAACGGCGTAAGGTAAAGACGCAGCGCAGGCATGATGCCGCTTCAAAACATTTTCATACAAAATGTACGTAGGCGACGTGTCGTGAATTACACTCAAGCGGCGCGGCGCAGGCACGCCGTTCTTTCGTTTCCTTATAAATTCCACTCCTGCGCTGCGCCTGCGCCGCGACTTCACCTTACGCCATTTCTGTATAATTCGCGCCTTAGTTTCCAATAATCACGGCCTTTTGAAAAAATCCTATGGTTTTCCCAATTATTTTGCGACAGAGCTGAATGTATGAAACAAAGTCAAACTTTTCATACACAACAACAACAATGTGCTGAAATATGTGCACTCATTTTCGTCTGAAAAGATTTGTTCGACTTTTTTGCTGACTACTTAAAAACCTCTTAACTCTAAGTACAACAGCTTAAATTGTATTGGTCCACTGAATTCAGCTATTTAGTTAGTCTGTGGTAGTATTTAAAAGGAATTAATTAGCTGTTCTAGTGAAGAACAATAACGTATTTTATATTAAAAGTAGTAACTGGGTACCTAGGTCGGTGTTGGTACATGTATAGTTGATGAAGTAGACGGGACTTAATAATGTAAGCCACTTGGGAAATATGTATGCATTACTGTATTCCATTGTCGTTGTAATAACATAACGCCACGCCTGTTATCCATGAAGGGTAAGCCAGAGGTTTACCTAGTCGTCACGTCACCCACATTTCGTCAGTTATGTTTTAAGTCCCAAGTAAGCGGGGGCGAGCTTATTGCCATCAACCGGGTACAAATAAAGACTGCGTGGGTGCTACTGAGAAAACTTGTTTTGCTGAATGGTTTTTCAAGAATTGAATTGAATTCAGGTAGACCATGACCTAAGTTAGGATATCGGACAGTTTTTATCCCGACAGACAGGTAGTACGTTTCCGTGAGAACTTCGCGAGGAGCCTCGAGTAGAAGCTAGTAAGTAACCTTATAATAAATTGTTTCATATAATTTAGCTACCCCGTCGTTTCCCCATAATAATGACAATCTAAAACACAGGACTTTAAACAGTGACTAGTGATAATTAAAATCAATTAAAACAACAATTCAGCTGTAAGACTTCTTATCACTGCAATTTAAAAGCATGAGAACATAACATGTTCTGCAGCTGAAACTAATCAAACGCTACATAGGCCAAAGAGAGGGAAAGTGCTATACGGCTGGAATAAACATGTGCACGATTCTTACCTTGTGGCCAGGCTTAAATTTGATTATACTGAATAACCGTCCAATTTTTGGAATAATTTATGAACAAATGAATGAGGCACGTAAAATATTTAAGGAGCGCCTCAATGGTGCCAGAAGGATCAGATCAAAATGGACATAATAGCTTAACAGAGGTCGACGAATAACTTTAGTAAATTTCAACTACCGTCCCATCTCTCTCGCAACTACAATTGCCAAAATATTGGAGAGTATTCTTGATTCGTGCTTAAAACAATATATCAGCATCACGATGCCCAGTTTGGTTTTCAGTCCAGATTATCGACAGAGAGTGCTATTTTAAGTCTCAAGAATACTGTCCAATACTATACTGACTGCAAAACCACGGTGTATGCCTGTTTCCTGGATCTCTCCAGAGCCTTCCACCTCGTGTCGTATGATGTGCTCTGGAGAAAGTTGGGGGACAGGAATATACCGGCTGGAGTTCTCAGAATTCTGCAGTATTAGTATGCAAACCAAACAAATATTGTGAAATGGTCAACAACACTTTCTGATCCATATAGGTTGGAGTGCGGTGTCAGACAGGGGGGTGCGACCTCTCCTAGACTCTTCAACCTATTTGTGAATGATCTTCTGGCCGGGCTCGGTAGCATGTGTGTACCTCATAGTACACCCACATTGCGCGTTGCGTTTAAGACTCGTGTAATAGGGGGCGTGTCTATTGCTATTGAGAAATTCCAGATGGAAAAACCCAACAACACTGCTCGACCTGGTGATCCAGCACAGGACCTCATGCTCAGCAGTCTTACTTAAGACCACTACACCAACGAGGCAGAACACTAAATAGTAGAACATGAGAAATACCTACAAATAGTGCAAGAACTACGTATTATCACGTGCAGGAAGTAAAAACGACTAATATTACGTCCAGATGAAGTGCTAGACCAATTTAGACAAGTTCGTCATCTATTTGTGACACGTGTGTTAATTAGGTATGCGTAAAGAATGCGTACTGACACCAGTCTAGCATGAGCATCGTCAAAATTCCTTTTAACGTTTGATGCGACACAGCTTGCCGTCACAGAAATTTATATATTACTCCTACTTATGACAGTTTTCGTATTTTTACACAGTAGATTGCATAAAAGATACGCGTTTTCCATTTCCAGTATATTTTTTTAAAGTTTTCATTTATCTACGAATTCTGACATTTAGTGCGTCGTCGTAGACACAAATATTAGACGGAGCATCTCCAACCAAAAGATGGCAATAGCGTTAAGAAAACTTTCCTGCCTAATCACTACATAGTATAAAGCAAAGTCGCTTTGTCTGTCTGTCTGTCCCTATGTATGCTTAGATCTTTAAAACTACGCAACGGATTTTGATGCGGTTTTTTTTAATAGATAGAGTGATTCAAGAGGAAGGTTTATATGTATAATACATGCATAATATAGTCGAGAAACACTGATAATTTTAGAGGTTTTTAATGTAAGGTCGTAAATAAACACATTTTTTTGCGCTTACATTGCAAACGCTGGCTGAACCCTACGAGCTAGATCAAAATAATGTACTACAGTATTGTACACCTTAAAAAGGTCTACAAAAAAGTCCGCGATGGTATATATCTATCTCTTAGGGATAACTCACAATAACCATTTTTTATCCTTTACTTACGAGAAAATAATGGCTTATTTACGAAAAAGCGATTTTAAGCAATACAGCATTAATCCTTATCCAATTAAGTACCTTAAATAATTTGTGCATGTAATATAGATCAATATGGCCCTTTACAGCATGTAATTTAAATGAATATTTTCGAAGATATTACAGATTTAAAATGCAGGGACATAGCGGTTGCGGCGCGGCGGTACCGGCCGTGGGGCGCGAGCCTATCAATAGTGCGTCGAAGGCCGCGCTTCGCCCTATAGCACTTTATGATTAGCAGCGATCGCACGCGTTTATCGGAGCTCTCTAGCGAGGAAAATAACAATTATCTTAATATATAAAAGCGAAAAGTCACTCACTATCTCACTCATTGCGAAATATCGAAAACCGCTTGACGTATAAAGATGAAATTTGGCAAGGAGGTAGTTTATAGGTAGTAGACGTCCGCTAAGAACGGATTTTGCGACAGGGCTGGATTAAGGGGGTCTAAAGGCTCTCGCAAGTTTGTATGAAACTCCTTCATTTTTTGTGCTACAAACTTGAAATTTGGCCGGGAGGTAGTTAATAGTAAGTAGATGTTCGCTAAGAACGGGTTTTGTGATAGGACCGGATTAAGGAGGTCTAAAGGCTCTCGCGAGTTTGTATGAAAGTCCTTCTTATTTGTGCTACAAACTTAGAATTTGGTCGGGAGATAGTAGAGTAAAAAAAGTTTTGTCTTTCGTAATATAAAACAAAGTCGCTCCCGCTGTTTGTACGCTTAAATCTTTTAACCTACGCACCGGATTTGAATGTAATTTTCAGCAATAGATAGAATGATTCAAGAGGAAGGTTTATATGTATATATTGCACCCGTGCGAAGCCGGGGCGGGTCGCTAGTATATAATAAGCCTCCGCTGTCCGTTCGTCCGTCTGTTTGTCAGCGGGCTGTATCTCATGATCCGTAATAGGTTGACAGTTGAAATTTTCACAGAATGTGTACCTAAATTTTCACAGAATGTGCTCCCCTACTAACATGGTATGGTACCCTTATCATGCGCGAGCCCGACGAGCACTTGGCCGGTTTTTTTTTAAGTATTTTTATTTTCGATTCTCGTCTATCCACAAGAAACGCATTTCTATGGCTTTAAAATTACTATAGAAGTATTGTACGTTTTCACTTCCTAAATACTACCACAGACTATAAAACAATCACACAAAAATGTCACGAAACTTCCTGAAAACTGACATTGAAACCACTGACATTGAACAAAGTTCACACGCACATACTTCCGAAACCACTGCACATATTTTGATGAAAATTACACCGATTTATAGAGCGTTTTTTCACAAATATTTAAATGGCAAAACTATCACGCTAGCATTGTTAGGAGCTGAGCAGTGATCGGAAACGTCGGAACGGTAAAATGGGCACGTATTAATAGAAGATTTTGGTGGCAAAATGCCATCGTACTGTTTTGAAACGCAATGAAGATAGCTTCAGTGCAGTTCAACTGTTTACAAAGTACGTTACGATTCTATACGCTCCGTAAACACGTCCATGTATCATTAGGGATCTATAAACGGCTGAGTTATTTCTCGTGAGGTTTACCTCAATCTGCAGCTTTGCTATTTTATGATTTCGAAGCTAAAGTGGGACTTATACTTAGGTTTCTTCTTTACGTAAACATTTAGAATTTGCGTCAGAACTTTGCTAAAGAAACCATGTTTAGTAAAAAATGTGCTCATTCAATTTGTTATAATAATAAATGTATAATATGTATGAATATGTTACGGCTAAAAGCCGAAGTAAGTGCGGCCGGTAACTATCCTATGATTAGGTTAGGTTAGAACTGCGACCAAACGCGCGCGAGCCAAGCGAGCGCAGCGAGCGGTGCCGCGGCAACGGCCGAGGAGCTCTACATCCAAATTCGTTGCATTATAACAAACTGTTACCGGCCGCACCTAGGTATTGCCGGCTAGAGTTAGGTGTAACCTGACTTCGGCTTTTAGCCGTAATATATAAAAACACAGAGTCCAGAGTTTCTTTTTTCCACAACGATTTCCAATAGTATTGACGTTATTTTTTCGGTGGTTTATGCCAATGTTTCTTCTTTTTCTTCGTCGTTATCGGTAAAACGATAATGTTATATATTCTAGGTCATACATGTGAAAATCGAGAAACTTCTGACAGAAACAAATGAAACAACACTACCCGTCACTACCCGTTATTTCTACCCGCTGGAACACAAACCGCACCCATATTCCACAAAAATCAATACTGTTCTCCATTACACGGCGGACTTACACAAGATATTTTGGTCCCAGACATTTTACGCATTCTCCAATATTAGGCTAACAATACCTACATATAAGAGCTATAATAAGACACAGGTTTAAGGCTAATTCACGGTCACAATTTTAATGCACTTTACGATTTATTTAAGCTAGGTTTTGTTAGTAAAAAAGAAAATAACTGGGCAAGCCGACACTCGCACCCATTCACGCCGGATTTCATTCAGTACTAGCGTCGGTATACAAAAGGAAAATACATGGGTGTTACTCCTACTCGGTTTCATAATCGGCCGATAAGACGCCATGGTAACGGATATACTGCATAACATCACACTTGTAATCCCCGAAGGGTTAGGCAGAGGTGTAGTTAATAGAACACATTTATAAATTTCGCCAGATATGTCCCATGGTATATGGGGCGGGCGAGCCTATTCCTATCAACCGGACACAAATCCAGACTCCGTGACTGCTACTGAGAAATTCCTGATTGAAAAACCCAATAACACTTTGCCCGACCGAGGAATTGAATCCCTCATGCTCAGCCGTCACGAACCACTAAACCAGTGAGATAGGTCTGCGGTCCTGAGTATTAGTCCGAGATTTATAGACGATACAAAGCACATGTTTTGACTTAGAGATGTTTCCGTCTGAATCTAGCGCTCGTACAGAAGCAAAGCTTAGCCAAAACACGCGCTTTACAGTAAGTTTATAGACTTTGTTTTTTTTTAGAAGCTGTTATTTAACTTGCATTGTGTATGTTTGTTAGATCAAATCCTGCAACTGAATTTTGAAACAGTTATCCCCAACCGATTCAGCTGAAATTGCAGTTAGTTTAGTTTACAATGACTATAATGCATGGTTAGCTAAGTGACGTCATTCTAAATCCAATGTGGCTCCCAAAGATGGCGGACTAGTTATTTTTTATGCATCACCATGATAATATGGTTTAACAGAATTCAAAAAAAAAATATTACGTCACAGCTATACAAAGTGAAACGGACCCTTCACGAAGCCGGCAACCAAGCATTCTCTACATCAAACTAAGTAACTTCGCAACAAATATTGCTGGGAAACGACTTTTTTTTGGGGTCAAAAAATCACGGTTTACGGTAGGACTCAATGTTACGCCCTCAAAACATTATGCTGATGGATGCATTGAATAGTACGGCGGTCGTGGACGTTTAATTATGCTGTTATGTTTATATATCTTGGCCTTGGTGTTTCTGCATGCCGCCTGTCAAAATATTCTAGGCATTAGTAGCGATTGTGTTAATTTCTGTTACGCATAATCGCAGATTGCAATAACAACTAACAACCGTGGATTTATCGACAAAACTCTTAGGTAGAGTCACGAGCACCAATATGGATACACTTTCCTAAATTTAAAAGCAATTTTCGAAAGAAATAACGATTGTATCTTGGAGATAGGATTTATTTCATAAAAATATGAGTTTCAAAATACTATGTTCGTAAAAACATGACATTTTAATCGGGACAGTAAGCGAAAAACACTTTTAAAAGTTGTTAAGTGTTTACATATTGGTGCTTGTGACTGTACCTACGTGTTAAGAGTAACAGTTAGCAGAGCATGCAACTCGATGTTTCAGATTATTAACAATACAGTTATATACAGATATGTTTTACGCCAGTTTCCTTAATCTGTTTGAGTACTTATTTATAATAAAATATTAGGAGTAAAAGTATGAAATTGCTGATTTTTAGGGACGATCTCGTGAACAGTGATATTTTTATACTAACTTTTTTTTTCTTCTTGGAAACGTCTGAACCGATTATGTGTGCAACTGCAATAGTTAGAGTAAAAAAAGCTGCGCTGCACTGAGTATCTTAAATTCTCAAAACACAGTCTATGTCAAAAACATACCTACTTAAAGTAGTGAAACCAACGGCACATTGAAACAGGTCTTTTGACACACTAGCCTGTGAGTTTTTAAACTCTAAAAATAAAATTGGTATTAGGAAAAATATAAGTATACGTCAAAGTTACAAACAGAACACACTGTGAGAAAAAAACGGCAATTTCATAGTTAAAGACCTATTAATAAGATCAGCGCCTCACGAAGTTATCGCACTGCGCAGTCGCACCGCGGCGCAGCAGTTAAACTTTGCTATAGGTAACTTTTGGTAGACACGCTTTGTTTAAAAGTGATTAGGTTTTTTTGTTTTGCCCAAAGTAATGCGCCTGCCTGGGTTCGAACCCACGACTTACTGTTCGTAAGTCGGGGCCACCACCACTGGGCCACCGCTGCTGCTTTTTGTACATTCAACGTTTTTTGTACCATAAAACCAGAAATGGTTTGTGTTGGTACTCGTATTCGCTACAACAGCACTGCACCACTAATGTCCTAAATCAATAATTAATATTTTAATATTATAAGCTGTTCCCCGCGACCTTCGTCCGCGTAAAATCCCGTCCCGTTTTTGCAACATTTTTCATTGCTGCTCCGCTCCTTTTAGTCGTAGCGTGATGTTGTATAGCCTATAGCCTTCCTCGATAAATGGACTACCCAACACTGAAAGAATCATTCAAATCGGACCAGTAGTTCCAGAGATTAGCGCGTTCAAACAAACAAACCCTGCAGCTTTATCTATACTAATATTATAAAGCTGCAGGGTTTGTTTGTTTGTTTGTTTGTTTGTTTGTTTGTTTGTTTGAACGCGCTAATCTCTGGAACTGCTGGTCCGATTTGAATGATTCTTTCAGTGTTGGGTAGTCCATTTATCGACGAAGGCTATAGGCTATATATCATCACGCTACGACCAATAGGAGCGTAGCAGCAATGAAAAATGTTGCAAAAACGGGGAAAATTGTATTTTTAATAACTTGACGCGGACGAAGGTCGCGGGGAACAGCTATAATATTATAAAAATAATAATATAGTATAGATTTATATTTTTTTTTTTTATTCATGCCGTAAAAATCTACAAGGTTCACGAGAGGTCTAGCGTTTACTAAGTTATATTCTATATTATATGTATATAGGTATTGCAAGGTGTGTACGTAAGGTTCCTGCGGATATTAAGGTCTAGCCCTTAATACCTGCCACATTGGAAATTTTTAATTTTATTTTTCATCTCTTAGGGGAGGTTTGCAATAAAATTAAAAACATCCAAATGTTTTAATAGTAGGTACTCGGCTGTAATGTGTGTGTGTGTGTTAATATGTGCATATATTTGTTGGTTTGTTACCTTTTCACGCCTAAACCACTGAACCAATCATCCTGAATTTTTGCATATACGTTGTCAGGTGTACAGAAACGGACATAGAACCCTATGTCCGTGTCTGTGCCTTTCATCTCGAAAAAAACTACTGTTCCCGAGGAAAACAACGCTAACGTTCTTATGATAATAGATGGCGCCACGTGCCTTTCGAATCATGATTGAATTATATTATTACAAGCAGAGGACAACCGAATTGATTGTCAAATTCTAAATTAACACGAGCGAAACCGTGGACAAAAGCTAAACGAAAAACGGCAAAGATTACCATAAAAAAAGTATTTAAAATTTATTTCATATAATTTCAAATAGTGGCCTTTGACCTAGCCAATATAGAAACCTATTCTCGACACGTGTTTCGTGGTTTGGGTGCATATCATGCTAATTATTATTGCTCTTCTTGCATGCGCATATTTTTATCACAAATATTTTGCGTAACATTTATTGTCATGGATTTCCACAAAGTAACGCCTGATTCCATAAATTATCTTGTTAATTAAGTAATATAAATGCAATTAATTGAATCGATTATCTGTTTTAATAATAGGCTGATAGAGTTATTACCCATTCAGTTATTTATTTTCACAGGGCAGGTATTTTCCGAGATCAAGTGACGTCATGATGTAGGTAGTTCAAACCGGGGCGAACAAATTGCGGACGCGGCTGCAGACACTGGGCCCTGACAGATACTTACTTAAGACGGAACAGGGCCTGCGAGGTAGGTATTTGAAGAAACTATTGCCGTCGCACTGTGTGAAGCCTGCCCCCGTGGAGTGTGGTAGGGACAGCTGCAGCGCAGATTATAAAGGGTGTAAAAAGACCCTTAACGAAGCCGAAAGGCACTTGTTCTCCTCGTCATTGTGATCATTTTTTTGTTCTGGACCATACCTGGGAACCATCTAGTTACGGAGATATTGGGGGTCAAAGTTCCAATTTTTTCACAAGTTTTTTTTTAAATACTACTTTTTAAGGTTCTAACTTTACTCCAATTACCTCCATGGTCCGTTTACTATTCAAAGCATCCATCAGCAATAAGTTTTGAGCGCATTATATTGAGTTTTACCGTAAAATGTGATTTTTGACCCCAAAAAAAAATTTCGTTTCCCAGCAAAAATTTTTGCGTAAAGTTACTTAGTTTGATGTACAGAATGCTTGGTTGACGGCTTGGTGAAGGGTCTGTTTACACCCCGTATAACAAAATTTTTGACGAGAATGAAGAACGATGTTTCGCTATTCCCCTTTTGTCTTATCAGCGTTTCGTATTCCCATTATTTGCCTGCCTTTTCCCAATTATATTGGCGTTGGATTCCAAAAACCTGATGCAGCTGAATACCAGTATTTTACATCGAACGACCGCTTGTCTGACTTCTACAACCCAGTTACTGGGTAGAAATAAGAAAAAAAAATAAAAATAAAATAATGTTCAAAAAATATAAGTCACTATATAATAATATAATAATAATACCAGCCTGTTACTGTCCCACTGCTGGGCAAAGGCCTCTTCTCACACAGAGAAGGCACGAGCATTGATCACCACGCTTGCTCAAGACGGGTTGGCGATTTCAGACTTATATTAACTATAAGTCCAGGTTTCCTCACGATGTTTTCCTTCACCGATGTCTGTGATGTCCAAGATAAACTTAGAAAAGTACATATGATTGAAAAAGTCACATTGATACTTGCCCGGTTTTGAACCCACAACCTCATGCATGAGATATATAATAATTTTTCTTAAATCTATGTTATAAGTCCTCCGATAAAGGTGATAAAAAATCAAAAATCAATGGGACGTGGCTAAAAATATCAGACCCACAGGTCAATCTTCAAGGTTGAGCCGCACTTGCCAAAGTCGGCCCGTGGATTTATGAATTTATCATCCATTACACACCAAATTTCCTTCATAACTCGGAAAGCATGTGAAGCCGATGGTCCCGGCTGTCTTACCAAGGGCTGAATTACCCAGTACTAACTGGGTAATGGAGCCCAGATATGTCAGATGGCCAGGTAGGATTGCCTGTCTGGCGTATAGGTATCGGGAGAGTCCTGAAGATGATTCCGGATGCACATAGGATGCACATTTCTTGAACCTGTGCTGTGTTTGCTGTATGCTGCTCTGGTGTGCGACCTACTGGAGTCACGCGATCTTGTGTTTCGTCTCTGATTGCATTAATTAAAACTACTAATTAATATCAAAAATCTTCAACTGACAATGGCTTCCCAAAGCCTTTCTCCTGTCAAGAAACGATGATAAAACTGGCTTATATTTATATCACAAGAATGAAATACAAACAATATTGTTAAATATAAGATTTACTTCTATAAATTATTATAATTTGATTAAAAGTTAAATACATCGGAATATAAATAATCATCTCCATTTTTCATAACTATAAGATACATTTTATTAAACCAGTCTTACCACATAAATAAAATACGTCAATGTGATTTACGATTGCAAAAACTTCGTTACGTAAAGGACATTGGCCAATACTTTATTTAAATATCCATACTGATATACTTATACATCCATACTAATATATTGACTGCACGTATGGCGCAGTAACTGAGCGACAGACTGCTGCGCTGCGTGTCGTGGGTTTGATTCTCACCCGGAACAAATATTTGTATGGCCTACAGGTAGTTGTTGCGGGTCTGGCTGTTTGTGTAAGTAAGTTTAAATGTTTGTAAACACACCCATGATATAGGAGAAAATGCTAGTGTGGGGCAATGAAAAAAATATAAATGCGAAAGTAACTCTGTCTGTCTTTTACCTTTATACGCCATAATGGCTGCTCAAATTTCGATTAAACTTGGCGTGAAGCTGCGGACAATAGCTAGTTAATATATTCATTCTTTAATTAGATTAAAATGAGTCATGATGTCGTGTCGTTAATTTAGAATATTAGTCCAATGACGTGTGAAAATGAGAATTTAAAAAAACCGGTGAAGTGTGAAAGGTTATTATATATCTACACTAATATTATAAAGTGGAAAGATTTGTATTTTTGTGTGGTGTGTGTGTGTGTGTTTATAATGAATAAACTCAAAAACTACTGTGCCGATTTCAAAAATTTTACACCATTGGAATGCTACATTCACCCTGAGTAACATAGGCTATATTTATTACTAGAAAAACAAATGGGGAGGGGGGGAATTAGGGGAAAATAAATGTGCATCCGTGCGAAGCCGGGACGGGCCGCTAGAGTATACATATTCGTATATTTATTGTATTTGTAACTTCTTTAGACTTACCTACACCCGTATTAGTACAAGTTAAAGTAATTATTTAAGTTTAAGTAATTACTTATGCAAACATTTTTATGCAATATACAAGAATTTAAACGAAGCAAGAACCGTCAAAGAAAGCAAAGCTAACAATTCGAACTTTTGACAGTTCTAACTTCAAAAAATTACTAAACTACAGATTGAAAATCGTGTCTTCCTCAAGTAAACTTTGACTTGTTTTTAGATACGGGTGTAAATCTTCCCTTTTTGCGGTAAGACTCAATTTTGCTACCTATTTTATTGATTTATCTCTATTAACCTAAACGCTGGGTCTTGGAACCATGAAAGGAGAATGGGCGCCTTGGCATGGGCTCCGTCTTCAGAGCTTTATCAAGTTATAGTATGTGCCATTTGAAAGGCCATGGTAATAGCTTTATTTTATTGTACTCCAACAGTCAAATGTGTGCAGGGAAAGAACTATGGTTGACTAGCTTCTGCCCGCGGCTCCGCTTGCGTTAATTTAAAATTTGATAATCAATTTGGGTTTGGGTTATTTGGGTGACTTACTCTGCTTGTAATTCAATTATGATTCGAAAGGCACGTGGCGCCATCTATTAGCATAATAACGTTATTGTTGTTTTCCTCGGGAATAGTACTTTTTTTTGGAATGAAAGGTAACCTATGTCCGATTCCGTACACCTGACAATGTATTTGCAAAGTTTCAGGATGATCGGTGCAGTGATTTAGGCGTGAAAACGTAACAAACAAACTTACTTTCACATTTATAATATTGGTGAGGATAAGGTTTTTGTTATGGTCTATCTCGATGATATGTTCATTACTTACGAGACTTCGAGCTTTTTAAACAACGCTTTCTGTTATCTGCACAACAGTTTTTTATGTATTCTTGTTCTTCTTCTGGTCCAATTACTGAAGATTAGCTATACACTTCGAACATTTCTCCTTATCTTTTGCTAGGTGGACCAGCTCAGCTCTTAAGCATAAGAAACAGCAACTACGCACTAAGGACGTATTTTTGAAAATTCATCCCCTTAATATGTTTTTAGGATGAAAGTTTGTATGCAAGTTTATGTTTGGCTGGACGTTTTGAGGAGCCGTCTTATGTAATTTAAATATCAGAAAAAGGTGATTAATAGTCTTATTTGAACAAATTACTTTTGATTTTATCGTTTACTAGCTGTTGCCCGCGACTTCGTTCGCGTGGAAATTTTGGTATGTGTAAGACTGCTTCGAGTGGTCGCAAGCGTGACTACTAAGTATGAGGTCCTGGGATCGATTCCCGGGTCGGGAAAAGTGTTAAAAAAAAATGTTTATTTCAATTAGATACATAAAGTTATGAAACACATGATTTGGAGATCACCTTTTAAGCAAGGAGATGCTTGGGTTAGGGGGCGTCCATTAATTACGTGAGGCAATTTTGGCGATTTTTCAACGACATCTCACTATGGGGAGAGGGCCCCCCCCCCTCTCCCCAAGGTGAGATGTCGTGAGATTTTGCTTTTAATTTACAATATTAAGAGACTTTTTGCGAGAGCCCTTAGACCTCCTTAATCCAGCCCTGCCGCAAAATCCGTTCTTAGCAGACTTTTACTGACTATTTATTACCTCCCTGCCAAATTTCAAGTTTGTAGCACAAAAAATGAAGTACTTTCATACAAACTTGCGAGAGCCCATGGACCCCCTTAATCCGGCCCTGTCGCAAAATCCGTTACCTATTTCTCTTCACTCCACAATTGTAAATAAAGCCTGCTTAGTATAGAAAAAATGCCTAATACAGCCCCCCCCAACTGTTCAAGTGTTCACCGAATGAAAAATATGTTGAATAATTATACATAAAAAAAACTAAAGTCATCACCAATAGCGTAAAAAGTAGGGTTGAGGTAGATGGGCAAGAAATTCACTATAACGTCGATGAGTACATTTGAGTTTGAGAGTTGCCGAGTCGAGAACGCCTGGAAGAGCTACTGGTCCATGAAGTCGCTGATGAAGGGTGACCTACCTTTATCCCTGAAGCACAATCTCATCGACATGTGCATTCTGCCCATCCTAACCGGTCAGGGACCAAGTTTGAGCACCGTAATGCTCAAACTTGGTCCCTGACCGAGTCGCAAAAGTCCAAACTCAAGGTTGGCCAAAGGGCGATGGAACGTAGCGTATTGGGTATTAAGCTCAGCGACAAAATTCGCAATACCACAATACGCTCAAAAACTGGAATCGCTGATGTGGACGATAAGATTGCTAGTTTGGAGTGGGATTGGGCGGGCCACGTCTGTAGAATGCATCAGGACCGGTGGGCCCGAGTCGTCACGCAGTGGGTGCCAGAAGATGGGCGTCGTCGCCGAGGGAGATCTAGAAAACGCTGGTGTGACGACTTAGAAGCGTTTGTGACAGATTCGACGAAGAAAACCGCACGGAGAGAAGAATGGAAGGCAATGGGGGAGGTTTTTGCCCAGCAGTGGAACAATAAAGGCTAAAAAAAAGATTACATACAAATTATAACGAATGAGTTGCCTAATCATTAAGTCAAGAATATTTAAAACTGCGACAGACGCTAGGCTTGACCGCTTTTACTTAGACAACGTTATACTTTCCAATCACATTTAAGCGTAAACTTGTCGACCTGTGTATCCTGCCTATCCTAACCTATGGTACCCAGACATGATCTTTGACGGAGGCTGAAAAGTCCAAACTCAAGGTTTGCCAAAGAGCGATGGATTTTAAACATCAAAATCACCGATTGAATACGCAACACCACAATGCGCTCCATGACAGGCATCGCCGATGTTGGCGATAAGTGTAAGAGGTTCAAATGGGACTGAGCGGGTCACATTTCCAGAATGGGTCAGGACAGATGGGCCAGAGTGGTCATACAGTAGGTACCTGAAGACTGTCATCGTCACCGAGGCAGACCCAACAAACGCTGGTGTGACGATTTGGACTCGTTCCTGACTGATTGGCCAGGGAAGGCAAAACACCGGGAGAGTTGGAAAGGAAATGGGGAAAGCCTTTGTCCAGCAGTGGGACAGAATAGGCTAATTAAAAAACAAAACGTTATACCATCGTGTTATTTATAAAATTACCTATCTGTTTTTTAATACATATTTTAATGAGAAAACAGATGAGTATATATAGTACCTAGTAGTACACCCACATTTTGTCAGTTATGTTTAACTTCCATGAAATATTTAGCGAGCCTATTGCCATTTTGTATAAAGAACAGGTTGTAAGGTTCTTCATCCCTCATAGAAAAGGGAGGATAGTCCGACCAGACGGGTGTAATGTCTGGTGGGCTATAACTGCCCAACAGTTGTTGTCGGGTACTTCTATATAGTCTTAAGTCGCGGATAACTTTATTTGGGCGATTTATTTGACCCAGGCAGAATTTAGACGTATTTCGATGTTTAGTTCATCACCTGCGTCATAGATGGCGCTGTAGTACTTTTTGTTATATGTTGCTGTAGTACTTTTTATAGTGCCGATACACCATCAACCGGGCACAAACCAGACTTCGTAGTTGCTACTGAGAATTTGCTGGTGGAAAAACTCAATAACACATTGCCCGACCGGGAATCTAACCCAGGACCTCATGCTCGCTTCTGAACACTACACTAATCTATAAAAGAACAATAAAATTCCAAACTGCGATTGATTATTGATATTTCGCAAATCGAGAAGGAAACAGACTTCTAGTAAAGCAAGAACTTTTTGTAGAAATCATCATCATCATTCTCCTGCCGTTATCCCAATTTTTTTGGGGTCGGCGCAGCATGTTATCTTCTTCCATACTTCTCTATTACTTTTTGGAGAAACGTTTGAAGAAAAATGGAGAAAAACGGAAATGCAAACGATGTCAATACAAAAAAAAAATGGAAATCTAAGAGCATCAAAAAAATATTCAAACAAATTACAAAAAGTGAAAGTAATAGTGGGGTTTGAACTTGCGACCAGTAGCTTACAGAACGTTCAAGAACCCGCTAGGCTGTTTTCTCTGTTGACATAAGCTTTAAATAGCCATTCTGGTACTTGTCATGACTGAAACGTCAAACAAATGAAGGATACTGACATAATGCATTATTGCTCACCCCCTTAAGCGAGTAGCGTGATAATATATAGCCTAACATGTGAAGAAGCCTGTAAGGAATATTTGTGCAAAATTTGAACAGGATCTATGCAGCAGTTTTTGAGCCAAGTCGGAACATAAAATTGGATTTTTACGATTTTATTATATGTATAGATATAGATGTATAGATTTGTAGAACATAAATCAAAAGTGCAACATCATCATACTGCAATGCAGTGAGTTACGATATGCAAGTCCATTATGCAATATTTCTATAACTTTACGGTTATACAGCTATATTGTACTTAAGAGAATGTTGTGTACACCAGCTGTAATTAGTACCATTTTTTGCGGGGGGTCATGTGTGGGTCAGAATTACGGAATGTAAGTATTTTTAAACCAAGCTTTTTTTAATTTGTAGCTTTGTAGGGAACTTTTTTTGTAAGTCTAGGTCACACACACTCAGCTTCACGCCGGTTTACCCCAAAAGGTAAGACAGAGGTAGGACTGTAATCCACGAAGGGTTAGGCAGAGGTGTACCCATTAGTATACCCTCATTTCGCTAATTCTGTTGAGTTCCAGTCTCATGTAATTGGGGGACAGTCTATTGCCATCAACCGGACACAAATCCGAACTCCGAAGCTGCTACTGAGACTGTAACACTTGGCCCGACCTGCGAATCGAACCCAAGACTGCTTGGCTGTCGCGCTTGCGACCATAAGACCAACGAGGCAGCGGTGTGTAGCTGTTTAGGTCAGTTGACGTGAACCCCATAAAAGAACACTATTCTTAGTAGGTAACACTTACTTATTATGAAACGAGGAAGTAAGTTCAGCCAGCGTCTGTATGTAATTTCATATAAGTAACAACATTACGAAGTAACAGAGAGAATAATAAACCGCAGAGGTCTTGACAGGGCACCGAGTCACTGACAGTTAACATTGTTTCCTTGTGAAAGTCTAGCTACGTCTGGAATGTTCTAGTGTTACAGCATTTAGTTCTAAAGTATTAGCTTTATTCTCATTGGTGAGACTAGAGCCTCCTTTGGGACAGGGAATGGGCCATAATCGACCACGAGGACCCAGTGCAGGACCCATTTTTTTTTTCGGGTTGGTAGTCTTCAAATGCCCCCCCTGCTCTGGCCGGTGTCAGACTTTACTGACTAAAACCCATCCATGTTCCTTCTTTGCCCTTTGTGTTCCAGGGCCGCGGTAACTCTTTCATACAGTCCTGCAGTCCAACCTAGTCCGGGACCCTTGGTGTTGCAGCTGTGAATATTATGGGCTTCCAACAACTTTCTTTTATACAGGGTGTAAACAGACCCTTCACTAAGCCGTCAACCAAGCATTCTGTACATCAAACTATAGTAAGTTTACGCAATTTTTTTTGCTGGGAAACGAATTTTTTTTTTGGGGTGAAATGTCATGTTTTACGGTAGGACTCAATGTAACGCACTCAGAAAATTGTGCTAATGGATGGATTAAATAGTACTTTGACCCCCAATATCTCCGTAACTAGAAGGTATGGTCTAGAACAAAAAAAATATCGCATTAACGGGGAGAATAAGTACCTTTCGGCTTCGTTAAGGGTCTTTTTATACCCTTTTACCTATAGTAAATGGGTCATCAGATTTTTGCAATAAACTATCTAATAAAAAGTTATACATTCAAATGGAGTCTTAAAAGCCCTCAATATAGATTGACTAGCTGTTCCCCGCGACCTTCGTCCGCGTCAAGTTATTAAAAATACAATTTTCCCCGTTTTTGCAACATTTTTCATTGCTGCTACGCTCCTATTGGTCGTAGCGTGATGATATATATGATATATATAATATTATTAGCTTATAGCCTTCCTCGATAAATGGACTACCCAACACTGAAAGAATCATTCAAATCGGACCAGTAGTTCCAGAGATTAGCGTGTTCAAACAAACAAACAAACAAACAAACCCTGCAGCTTTATAATATTAGTATAGATTTAAGATCGACGTAAAAAAAATACTAAAAGGATCCAACAGAAAATTGACTGCGCGGTTGGCTCAGTGGCCGATTGACTGCTGCGTTGCGTGTCGCGGGTTCGATTCCCGCACGGAACAAAAATTTTATAAGGCCTACAGGTAGTTGTTGCGGGTCTGGCTGTTTGTGTATGTGTGTTTAAATGTTTGTAAACGCACCCACGATACAGGACAAATTCCTAGTATGGGGCAACGTTTTTTAAAAGAAAAAGAACTATGAAAAAACTCCAGACACCAGTCCGTCTCGACAATCGTTACAAAAACTCCTCTTTGACCTGTCATTAAACTCCTATTCATCTATCAATGATTTCAGACAGAAAAAAACAAGCCAAGTGCGCGCATGAAGGGTTCCGTACCATCATAGAATGCGAGCCCCCTTTAATTTTTTATTTATTTTTATTATTTGGTGTTATAGCTTTCTAATAGGTTTTCCTGTAATCAAAGGCAAAGAACTATTATTTGTATTTTTTTCAAAATTTTCAGCGCTTTAGTTTCGGACTTAAGCCCCCCCCCCCCCCCTTAACTCCGATTGGTCAATTTTCCTCTTTTTTCTTAAATAAATTCAAAACTATCTTAAAATTGTAAAAAAAATATTTGACATGCTCACAATGAGCCTTTTCATTTGATAAATAACACGATATAATTTGCAAAACTATTTTTATTTTTCATTTTCTAGATGACCCTCCAAAAGTGGCCTTTTATATATTTATTTATATATTTTACGTTACACGTCCGTCTCTGGGTCACCGACTTACATAATAAAATTATGAGTACCAAATTTCAACTCAATCGGTCCAGTAGTTTCGGAGTAAATTGGCTGTGACAGCGAACAGAGAGACGAGACACTCGAGTGTTCCGATAAGGGTTCCGTTTTTTCCTTTTGAGTTACGGAACCCTAAAAAAGTGCTGTATGTGTACGCAACATGCTACTAGGTACTTACATAATACAGAACTCAGTTAAGATTTGGTTCAAACTTGATGGTCGTATGATACACTCAAATCTTTTTCTTAACTCTTTAGAAAGGCCAAGACAGGGAAGGCCAACTATTGTTATGCCACACGAGAGCCACGGGGACAGACTGCTGAGCAATAATTAAAATTACCTTGAATTTTTCATTATTTATTATTATTTATTTTTGACCGTCGGACTGCCAAGTCCCATAGGTCTCGAGTTCGAACCCATGACACACGTAGCTCTTCTGATTTTTCGGATTTATGTGCGTATTGTATAATTATCACTTGCTTCAGCGAAGGAAAACATCGTCAGGAAACCAAACCAGCATGCCTGAGAGATATTTCTCGACGGCATGTGAAGCCAAGTCAGAGGGCTATGGGCGGCATAAAAACTCTAACTAACTACACGAAAAAGAAAGATTATTGAAGCTGGTAAAAAAACGGCTAAATTAAAATTGATACGGGACCGAATCATGACGGTCACATAAGTCGATCAAATCATCGATAATTTTCATCAAAGTTTGTCACTGTCGAACGGAGACCCTCCTTTTAAATGTTTTTAAAACCTGAAAATCTTTATCTAAAAAAATTATTTGTAATACATCAATAAGTAATGCATATGTTTGTACAGACACAAATATTTGAGGAGCTTGTTGCGCCACTTCTTGGTGACACGCGATCGTTTCGGGGACAATCAAAAACTTCTGATTTTCAGCGTAATTGAAATAAATGAGTTTTGACTTTGGTTTCTTGCAAAACATGAAACAATCAAATTATGCAGATATAAATATACGTAAGTACTTAAACGTTGGTCACCCCTGGACAAGAAATGAACTCCGAATCTCTTGTCTTAGTTATAGTGGGGGTACTATATATAGCACTATAGTGTGTAGGTGTGAGAAAGTTCACAATATTTTGTCGTAGTTTCGTACGAAGGATCAGCTGTGTTGTACAGGGCGATGCTGTGAATGTAGTGTGGAGTTCAGTGCAAGGAGTTTTTAGTTCAGTGAAAAGTTTAAAAGGAAGTGGATTGAAGTGCGGTGATTTCAGTTTTCAGGCATGTATTGTGTTTTATTACCTGTTTGAAAAATTTACAACAAACAGTTAAGACAAACAACAAAAATTTACGGAATATACTCACGGGTTTTAACACTCGGGATGATGTAGCTTTCCGTTAGTGAAGAATTTTCGGAATCGGATCAGTAGTTCCGAAGATAATCTCCTACATACAAACTTAGGTTGGAGTGTAGCCTTAAGGGCGCTATGGAGCGAGGACTTACAAAAAAAATTGGACTTAGAAAATTTAAAGTTTTTTGTTTTCGGAAATTTCCTAATTTTTTTTGCAGTATCGGGTTGACCTTGACCATAAAAACCATTTAGTTTTGAGACGCGTAGTCCTCCGACGCACCGTTTCCGAATTATGGGAAAACTAAAAATTTTGTAGTCCAAGTCCCAAAATTCTTTTTTTCAATCAAAAATATTGTTATTTTTGTTTTCTTTGCTGCTCATAGTTCCCCTAAGCGTGTATTCCAATTCCTACAAATCCGCCCCTAAGACGACCCACTGGCCGGTCATACACGCACAACGGTTGAGATTACTACGCACCTGACCTTTCTGAAGAACCTCACCATTAGGGTCAGTCTATATCCTTCTAGGGCGTCCCCTCCCAGCGTTGCCTCTCACATCTGCCTTTTGTTAGTCGCCCTTTACTCATCCTCTCCAATGACCAAATTAATACAAATTAATGAAATATAATAACTAAGTAATAAAAATTAATAAAATATAATAATTAATACACGTAAATTAAATAATTGAATAACCTCATGATATTAATTAAAATAACTACATAAACCTAATACTAGTAATATTATAGATAATAATTATATTTGTTTAACAAACTTGCAATCCACTGGATGCTTGTTTTGTCCAATATTATGTTGCCGTGCCCTAACCGGGTTTCATGTTGGAACTTACTGAAATATATGTAACAACTAAATGTACACATGAATGCAATAAACACTTTGAGTTTGAATTTGAACTATCTAAGTATAGTCTTTTAAATTTTTGTCATTACATCTTCTCTTAAGCCGCAACGTTTCCGTATAACCTCATTCCCCAATTTATCAGTCAGGGTTACACCACACATGCTCCGCAATGAACGCATTTCCACAGCATTAATTCTACTTTCATGCCTCGTTTGCCCCACCCAACATTCACTTCCATACATACATAAGCGTAGGCACCAGACACCATTTTGAATGATGGTAATTAAGGCTCTTATTTCACAACCGTGAACTCTCAATAAACATAAAAACTTTTATCGTACGTAGACATATCTCAAAACGATTTCTTGTATATTAAAAAACTGGCTTTACCTTCAAATGCCAATATCCTCATAGTAAATAAATGTCGAGTTCAAGTGAACACCTAAGCTACTTCTATTAAAGTAGATGTTTTTTTTTTGCAAAAAGGAGTGTACCTGGTCAATGATCTTGCAAAGCTCGGAATTCGCTGCACGAGGAAACCATAGGACCAGTCTATATGGTCAAAGAATATACATATAAGCCGCAGGATAAATTATTGGAAACTAAGAAAGATTACAGACATATGCTATATTATTGCAAAAAGTTTGTCTATTTTTATTTTGTGTGCAATAAAGAATAAGAATAAGATTTTAGTAATAATAAGAGTGAATATAATTATCATGATTTATGCAAAAACCCCAGTCTATTTAGGACGTTTGGAAACTTCTGCACTGTTTGGCTGACCTAGGAGTCTATTTATTTATTTATTTAAACTTCATGTACAAAAGTGGTACATAGGCGGACTTATTGCCACAAGGCATTCTCTACCAGACAACCATACCTATTCATATCATCTAGGTATTATTATTTACTTGCTCAGCACATGGCTCGAATGTACATAAGCCAGCACATCAAGTTACCCGAAACTATCATTTTCTTCCAACCAACCTTGAACCTAATGCTGTAGTGATAAAGTTCTTCTTCTTATCGTATCCATGTTCCTTCCATAACACACGGTTTGGACAAGTAGGCGGCCACGTTTATTGCAGCAACAGAGGCGCTATTCAGCTCGTCAAGAGTGCAGGTAAACGGACACCTGGGACACTCCAGCAGGTGGGGCATAGTTTGATGCGGAGCGCCGCACTCGCACTCGGTGCTGGAGGAACCAATAATACCCCATTTAGCCAGATTATGTTTGCAGCGGCATACTCGGGTACGCAATCGATTCAGAGCTTTCCAAATAGGCCACTGTAATTCACTGCTGGGAGCCAGGTGTTCTTGAGGCTTTAAGAAGTCGTGATAAAGTTGAAAATCTATTAAAGAAATTTGACAGACTGTAGTAGCTTGATATGCTGGCGTCTGTACCCGTATCAGTGCTTAACCTAACATTTGACCTGAACATCAGGACCTCTAGTTTTACTTACAACTAGCTCTTGCCCGTTCATCCGCATGAAATTATTATAACAATATTACTTGCCTATTTGAATCGAATTTTCTTACCAATTTCAAGGGTTTTATTCTTTTTGCACGGAACTCTAATTATTTTTCTGAAATAAAAGTGCCCTTTATAACATGAGCTATCTGCCAGTAAAAGTTCCGTCAAAATCGGTCCAGCAATTTCGGAGATCAGCCGAAACAAAGAGACAGACAAAATTTAAAAAAAAAATGTGTGTTTGTTATAAGTGCCGCATATTATATATTTTCATAAACCTACATTCAGTAAAAAATATTGTTATTTTGATATTACAAACAGGCACTTCAATTTTATTTATTTGTAAAGATATAAATGAGGTTATTGGTATTAAAACGTACCTACCTTGAACAGAGAACTAGTTTCTTGTTATAGTTATTATATCACGACCCAGAATTCATGTAGTGAAACGAATCTTTGCAAAACATAACATCACGCCCTGTAATCCCCGAAGGGTTAGGCAGATATGTATCTAACAAGCACACCCACATTTCGCCAGTTATGTTTAAGTAGAGCCTATTGCCACCAACCGGGCACAAATCTAGACTCCGTGGCTGCTACTGACAAATTCCTGATGGAAAACTTGAAAACACTTTGTCCGACCCGGGAATCGAACCCAGGACCTCATGCTTGCAATCGCACTTGCGACAACTAGACCAACGAGGCAGTCCTTTGCAAAAAATACTCGGATATTGGCAAAATATTTTGTTTTCCAATATTCTTACAAAGGTACATACAGGGTGTAAACAGACCCTTCACGAAGCCGTCAACCAAGCATTCTGTACATCAAACTAAGTAACTTTACGCAAAAATTATTGCTGGGAAATGATTTTTTTTTTGGGGTGAAAAATCACGTTTTACGGTAAAACTCAATGTAACGCACTCAAAACATTGTGCTGATGGATGGATTGAATAGTACGGGGGTCTTGAAGGTGTTTAAATTAAAAATCTTACATAAGAAACCTGTATTTAAAAAAAAAAAACTTGTGACAAAGTTGTAACTTTGACCCCCAATATCTCCGTAACTAGAAGGTTCCCAGGTATGGTCTAGAACAAAAAAAATATCGCATTGACGGGGAGAACAAGTGCCTTTCGGCTTCGTTAAGGGTCTTTTTACACCCTTCATTAAGTAGGTATACCCACATTTCGCCAGTTATGTTTAAGTCCCAATAGGGGCGAGCCTATTGCCATCAACCGGGCACAAATCTAGACTCCGTGGCTGCTACTGACAAATTCCTGATGGAAAAACTTGATAACACTTTGTCCGACCCGGGAATCGAACCCAGGACCCAGGCTTGCAGACGCGCTTGCAACAACTAGACCAATGAGGCAGTCCTTTACAAAAATACTCGGATATTGGCCAAATATTTTTTTTTTTCCAATATATTTACAAAGGTACATATAATAAATGTGGGTCTAGTGCGGCACAAAATAAAACTGTGACTTCCCAAATTTTCCTCCAGCTGACTACATTGAGCCTGCAGAAAAACTCCTCCCCTCCACTTTTAAGGATTGGGAGACTTCAAGGTGGGTCATAATCCACTTGGTAATCTCTAAACTGACTAAGAAGCCAGGTGGGGTACATCCCAAAGTGCGACTGCGGAGTCACATCACAAGCCATGCATAACCTGTTGTCAACAAGTTAACACCTGCACTATTAACCGTTGTTAATTAACGCACCAATTAGAGGGAGAGCTGAGCTCGTGGCTAAATAATAACAGCCGCTCGGGTCGGTTAAGCCGTGCTTGCCTAGGATGGTCTGTGGATGGGTAACCACCCATAACATACCGAGTTTCCTCCGTGCCTCGGAAAGCACGTTAAGCCGTTGGTCCCGACTGTCATTTGAAGATCTTTGTCAGTCGTTAGGTAGTCAGTGGCCCTAAAAATCTGACAACCAGTCTTACCAAGGGGTATCGTATACCCAGTACTAACTGGGATGTGGAGGTCAGATAGGCAGTCGCTCCGTGTAAAATACTGGTAAATCCGGTTAGACTGGAAGCTGACCCCAATATAGTTGGGAAAAGGCAGGCAGATGAAGCTTGCTTTGTAATTAAAATATGATTGTAACTAGTCTAGTGGCAAGCGCTACTACTGAGCATGAGGTCATGAATTCGATTCCCCGGTCGGACAAAGTGGTATCGAGTTTTTTCTATCAGGAATTTCTCCAATTAAGTTACTAACTGACTGCATAATCGCAAATCAAATTTTAGTTTAAATATTTGCGTAAAAACCCAAGAAAATTTGCATTCCGCGGCCTACCCATGTCCAAATTTGAGCGATTATATTATGATGAATGATGATGGGACCATTAAGAATTTAAATTGAGCACAGTAACATAGTTTTACAACACGTTATAACGCACTTGCATAATTTCGCCAAATTAAAAAGTGAAATCGTGAACTAGAATGAATTTGTGTCTATTTATAAATCAAGATATTTGTAGAAGAGATTTTGTTAGTAATCTTAAAGGAGTCTGTGCTCTTCACTGTACCATACCATGACCGTGCTTTGAACGTACCAGGTACGGAGAGAAATATGCCACGGACTACTATGCTCACTAAAACGTATCAACAGCGGATAGTACCCATTTATAACGGTTTTAGAACGGTCATTAAACGCGGTTATAACGGGTTTGGAACTGCCATCATACGTGGTTAGCATTATATTTTTTGTATTGAAAAGAATGAGACTATGCACTAGCTCGACTGTTCCGTTACCGTTGCGTGCCATGCACCGGCAATATTTTGCCGGTGTGTATCGGCACCGGCCAAATATTCTCGCCGACAATAATAACTGTCGTGCATGCTACGTGGCCTACGTGCATGGCACGCGACGGTGTTGGTCGGTGACGGCACGGTCTAGTGGGCATAGTCTCATACTTTTCAATACAAAGAATATTTTTTTGGCTGATACGTTCATTGCCCGGTCATGTTATGGTACAGTGTAGTGGTCAAAATCCTTAAATATAAATGAATGAATTGAAAGTATTCAATGTTTTTATATGTACCGCTTTGCCACGAGCTATGCATTCAAGCTTCACGTGTGTTGCTAAAACGCCAGCGGAAAAAACAAATTAACGATATTGCTTGGACCATGCCACAAGTCACTGCGATGCGACTATAACGCGATGGTATTCGCGCGAAGGAAACGAGTAACAGACGCAATTGTCGTTTGACGCAAGTCGCATCACGTAAGGTCGTGGACGAGGCGCAAGGCACAGCGGCGGCGTGGTTGGTACGCAGAGTGTAGCGGGTTCGATTCCCTGATTTAATATTCGTAGATTTATTATGCCTGATTCCGGTTCTTCGAATGGTAGATCTGTGCCTGTAAAACATATCATCACCATCATCTGACTAGCCTTTTCCCAACTATGTAGAGGTTGGCTTGCAGTCTAACCGAATGCAGTTGAATATCAGTATTTTACATGGAGGGGCTGGCTATCTGACCTCCACAACCCAGTTAGCACTGGGTAATGCTTCGTATTACAGAATAATCCCCTTGGTAAGACTGGTTGTCAGACTTTCGAGCCACTGACTACCGGTAACAACTGTCAAAGATTTTAAAGAATAGTTTACCTACAAAGATTACATCAAAGTATGAGGTTTCAGTTGTTAATAAAATCCAGTTATAAAATTATACATAGTTATAATAATATCTAACTAAAAAATCTAAGTACATATTGTTACAATGCTTAAATGATTTCCAAAAAATATGCTAAACTTCCTAAATACCACTTGTGAGTCTACATCAACACATTAACGTCGATTTACAAGATTAAACATGATAAACTGTCGACAAAATTACATGATGGAGTACATACCCACAATATTTTTCAAATTAAAACAATATTATTAATGTTTCTTTGTTAAGATTCTTCCTGTCTTATTCGTTAAATCACGAAGCAGGTACAATGAATAACAAAAGTCGGATGAAACAAACTTCGATTAAACATATTATTAGGGTCGGTTTCCACCAAGCAGACAAATCCTTGCACATTTTTTTGACGTCACTGAATAAAGGACTGTATCAGTATTGCCTTTAAGTATGAAATTCGACAGATTTAGAGATTTCTCAGTAGCTGTCCGTAGTTTGGAAGTGCACGTTAAGCCGTTGCTCCTGCGCCTGATCTCTCTGCGCCGGATTCCCGTCCCATCGGACTATGAGAGTTAGGGAAGAGAGAGATTGCACTATAATAGCTTCCCGGTCGAACGTATGAAGTTTGTAGACATGGCCAAAATTCGATTTCAAGGAATATCGTAAAGAAATTTGAACAACGTTTTAGCCAGATAATAAAAGAAGAAAATTCTTCGCAATTGCAAATATTCGGTCATGTTACGCTTTAAAGTCTAACGCAACATCGCAATACAGCCAATAAAAATTAAGTAAATCGTACAAAACGAGCTAGCACTGTATGCGTATTTCATCCTATGCTTTAGAAATAACTCAAACAACGTGCACATCGAAAGTAAAAACTTCATAATCACTTTGACAATAACCTTGATTTTTTAATCCTAAGTGATTCAATATTTACTTCGTTTTGTCTTCTCAGCTTCTTGCATATGTAATTAATGCTAGATTTCAAATCCTACTGCATAATCATTAAGTAAGCTTGGGTAACGTGAACAAGTGTTGGTTTTTTTTGACTGTGAAACATATCCGTTTAAGAGGGAACGAGTCTCCATGCAAATTATTATTATTATAAACCTATATTGTCCAAAGTGGCAAAGGCCTCCCTTCCCTCCTTCCACATTTCGCGATCTAGTGCGATTGTAGGCCAATCCTTTGAGAAAGAGTCCAGCTCATCCCACCATCTCCTTCTGGGCCGCCGCGTTGTCGTTTCCTGCTAGTTGGTATCCACTGAGTGGTAATTTTTGCCCATTGCTCCTCCGACATGCGGCAGACGTGACCAGCCCAGTTCCACTTCAAACTAGTAGCTGTAAGGCCAGCATCAGCTATTTGGGTTTTGGAGCGAAGTACGGAGTTTCTGATGCGGTCCGAAAGTTTGACACCCAGTATACTTCGCTCGATAGCTCGTTGGCAGACCCCAAGTGCGGACTTCTGACGTTTTATAAGCGCCCGGTGATAGTTAGGCGTATGGCGGTTGAACTGTTATATATTTTTAACAACAGATGTATACATAAATGAAGGTTCTATGTTATGTTTGCCGAGTGGAGAAAATATTACGGTATGTGTTAGGCTGTCGAAAGCTTTTGAGTAATCCACGAATGCGAGGTATAACGGTAGATTGAATTCCTGGTGTTTTTCGATGATCTGGTTTAAAGACGGGTGGAGGTGGTCAGCAGTCGAACGGCCACGGCCGAATCCAGCTTGTACAAATGTATTCCCCTTTTTTCCCTATCGCACTCTACGGGGGCAGGCTTGACGCAGCGCAACGGCAATAGTTTGTTCAAATACCTCTTTTTCCGATTTCTCGCACGCCCTGTTCACTCTTAATATTGTGTCAAAATAGTTTTGTGTATCACTGTACTTTCACACATCAATGTGACGTCAGAGCAAAAATAAAGGGGGAGGCGGATTTTTTACGCGGTCACAGAGATTAGAACAGATTTGTGTTTTTGTAATTAAATATTTTATATGATAAATTAACGTTAATAGCGTAATGTGTAATGTGTAGCTTACGACTATAATTAAAGTGGTTTTTGTCAGCTAACTTTTTGCAAAAATAAAATAGAACAGGTAGGTATAGTTTTTTTTTTTTTAAAAGTGTCCTTTCCTGCTACTTTAATTTTCTGACAAACAGATCGACTCTTTGATAATTCAAAAGTGCCTGCATAATTGTTCGAGATTGTCAAGTCAGATACGGAACTATTTTTTTATGCTGTGTAGTCAAGTTCAGTCTTACACCTCGCTGACATTGCGAAATCAACTTGTTCATATAATAATTGGTGTCATGGTTTTCCTTATTTTATTTTATTGAACCTGATGGCGAATAGTTTGCATAGTTTAAATAACATAATAATGTAATCTGACTGAGTTATGCTGTTGTTCTATTTAACTATGCTATTCGATTTGACGTAATTGATCTGTTTGCATTGATAACCTGACATAGAATGTGTTCAGATGGTCTATAATTCTATTTGTCTAGCCATTTTAGTTAAGAGGCTAGACTCTATTTGACATATTTTTTGTAGAATCTGTACATAACAATCTCTCAGTTAAACCCAATCACACAAAAGTAGTAGGTATCTTGGTTTTTTAGGTAGATTCCTTACACAAGTAAGTGTACCTAATTATTTAGCTTAAATAATTTTTTTATTAGCCTTTCAAGTGTCTTACTCTTGGACCCCCAACCCTTTCTCCTTCCTAACCCCTCTTGTGCGATCTCTGGCCATGTTCACCCCGCAATCAAGATCAGATCTATCTTGAAATTTTTAGATTTATTTTTTATTTTTCTCGCAATTTTTTTTTGTTTCTAAAACTTGACATGCTAAAAAATTACGAAAAATCTGCGCAATGGAAACGCAGGTTTATTTTAATAAATCTTACTACAAAAACAGGTCCACACAGTTGTGTTTGCGTTAGGTAAAACAGATGTATACTATAATAATATAACCTCTTGTTTCTTGGCAGAGGTGTCAAAGCTGGTGCAGTGGCGGCCATGAGTGGTGACTTGTGATCAGTATGAAGGTGAAGGGGTTTTAGAACAATGTCGTCCCCATTGTTGCGACAGGTAAATGTTTTTTTTATTATTTTTATTAGAAATGCTTTCGTTTTTTCCTTTTAAATAAATAACAATTATATAGCATGATTCCAACACATAAATATACATTTTTGGTTAAATTAATAATAACAATATTTTCAAAATTATAACATAACAAATAGTGTTTTTTGTAACTCGTATTAATGTAAAAAAAAAACTGAAACAAAAATGACCACTTCAATATGTTTTTTTATGAAACTAAATAAAATATAATTTAGGTAGGTAAGTACATAAAGTGGAGTACAATTAGACAAAAAGGTGGAACCAGCTTCAAAGTGGTCGGATATAATGCATGAGACTTTTTTATCGAGTTCCTAGAGATGTGTCAAAAAAAAAACTTTCTATCTCGAACATTTTTATGTCCACTTATCCGTGATAAAGTATCTGTTACCAATGACAAAAGAAAACTTTTCTTAAAATTCGGTATTTTAGTAATAATTGAAGAAAATTGGAAATTTTCAAAAAAAAGTTGAAGCATTGCATCAACAACAGTTAAAAAATAAACAGAAGAAATCGCCGTTTAATGGACGCACAAAAGGCACTAAATTCATTGAATTTCAAGTTATTCATAAACGAAAAAAAAAAATGCAAAAGGAAATTACCTAATAAAAAAAGTCGTGTGAGCTGTGATTTTTTTTTTAAACATCTCCACACCTCTAGGAACTCAATAAAAAAAAGTCCCATGAAAATCCAACCGCTCTGAACTTCGTTCCACCTTTTGAGTTTTTTTGGCTAATTGATGTGCAATTTCTTGGCTTGGCTTCTACGTTATTTTTTTTTGGACAATGCCAAAAAGTGAGATTGAAAAATAAAAATACGCGCACGCAATTCTTAAAAAAGTAAAAAATGATTACGTCAAATTATAATTTTGTAACGTAAATAACAATGTTTTTAATGTTATAATAAAAAAATATAACAATTAAAACATGATATTTTAAAGGCCAGTAGTAGTGGCATTAAACTACACATTATGCCCAGAAAAGCGCTCTTTCTTTAGGTAGATACGATTTAAATTTGCACTGAACAGCAAAACTAAATCCGCTTTTGCCATTAGCAAAAAAGAGAACGAATTTTCTAAAAGACAAAGATAATAAAATCACCCCCCCCCCCCCCTATTTATACACGTATTAATTAATTGAACTACCTAACAGTGTATAGACAAATAGACATTCATTTTACGACGTTTACGTGGCAATCAACCTTAGTTTAAAACTGATGCAGCATTGACGTCGACTATTATGCCAATGCTTTTTTTGTGCGTGACTATACCAACACTCTTCTACTCTGTCCAAAATCTGTCAACCGCTGTTTTTATTCATAGACTGTTAGCTGTTGCCCGCGACCTTATTATATATTACTTCCCTATTTTAATCAGATTTTGTAAACAATTTCAAGGGTTTTAATTTTTTTGTACGGAAACCTAATTCTTTTTCAAAAATAAAATAAAAGTAGCATAAGTTACTCCTTATAACGGCTGGTCCATCCGTTTCCGAGATTAGCCGGAACAAACAGACAGACAAAAATAAAAATAAAAAAGTGTTTTTGATATAAGTACCGTATACGTATACTTTCATATGCATTCAGTAAAAAGCTGATCTTTTGAAATTACATACAGATACTTCAATTTTTTATTTATTTATTTATTTTAGTACATGGAGGACTTACAGCTAATAAAAACAAACAAAAAAGGAAACCATGATCACCAGAAAGCCAATTACAAATCCTCACGTATAGAATTATAATAGAAAAAAGTTATGGTGTGAGCACAAAAACAGAAAACACACCGCTTTAATCAAAGTAAGAAGAATATTAATACTTGGTTTGCAATTATATGACTAAAATAATAGAAAAAATTGTAACATAATAAAAAACAAATAACCTACCGCTACTTGAAAAATTTGAGGCTTAAGCATCTTCTGGCCGAATTCACACTAATTGTGAATGGATCTAAATCATATTCCTTGCATGTGTCATTGAAATATCTGCTTGCGCGCACAATATAACTGTTTTGCCTATAATTCGAAGATGTATGAGGTACTCGTATGGGTGGATTAAAACGAAATGTTTTACTTGGCACATTAAAATAAAATTTTGACAATAACTCAGGGTTATCAATATTGTTATTGAGGATTTTGATCAAGAACAAACAATCAGCAATTCTACGTCGATCTACCAGTGGTAGCAGATGATACTTCTTACAGAGTCCAAGATAATCAGTTGACTGATGTGGAATTTTTTGATGAAAGCAAAGATATTTTATGAAACGTCTTTGGATGTTTTCAATGCGATCAATGTATTTATGATAACGTTTATTTAAGTATAGTTTAAAAAAATTGCATCCAAATCGGTTCATTCGTTTAAGAGCTACGGTGCCAGAGATAGACACACACACACACATAGCGGCCAAACTTATAACACCCCTTTTTTGCGTCGGGGGTTAAAAATATTGTCAACGAAGTGTGTTACAATTTTAACAGCATAGTATACTCTACTAATGTCTCTTTACTTCCAGTCATGGACGATGTCAGCGGTGCTGATCAACATGTTTGGTCAGGGCCTGGTGCTGAGCTTTCCGTCTAGCCTGCTGCCAGCGCTCAGCGAGTCTGACTCTCCCATCAAGGCTGACCTGCACACCGCATCATGGCTCGGTAAGATATACATCAACAGGTTTGGTCAGGGCCTGGTGTCTGCCCGTCCAGTCTGCTCCCAGCGCTCAGCCAGTCTGCTGGCTGGCTGATGGCTGGGTAAGCTACAGAACTTATTTTTCATGATTATACTGATCATCGTGAATGTTTTATGGTTATTTTGGGAACTCGTGGAAATTCATCTGTGGTACTTTAGAGTTTTATTCTTTTCGCAGAAAGCTCCTAATATGGAAAACATACCAACGACAGGCACAAACGAAATATAGCTGGATGTATTTATAACTGATTTGCTATGGCAGTAATCGCATTAACTGTGTGGATTACGGGAAACTCCAAAAATTTATCGTATACAGGGTGGAACGGATATCGACGCACAAACGGTTACCTTGAATTCAGCCCAAAGCCACCTAAGAAGCCGATTCCCGCCGGCTTCCCTTCGGGAACAAGGCACTCTACGTAGTGTCTAGGTGTCTACTGTAGGCATCTGTAGGTATCACATCACAGTACCGCCATTTAATACATCATAGGATTGAAAACATTAAAAAAATTACAACATTTTTCATGTCAACAATTAAAGCAACAGGTGGCGCCTAGTAAGCCGGTGCTCGGGTGTCAAAATTGAGGACTAAAATCGTATGGAAGCGCACACGCGGCTGGCAGTACCGTTTTATAGGGATCTCGATAAGCCGCAGGTTATCGAGTTAGGTAAGTAGGGATAGAATGAGTAATGGTCGATATCGTATTTGGTACCAACAGTTTTTTTTATTTTTATTCTTAACTTTTTTTTTGTTTTTGTCATGGTTGTCATTTTCGTGGTTTTTGGGGTCGCTGATAACTAAAATTAGTTCGTCATGGGTGTCATGGTAAAATAAGCAAAAAATCGAAAAAAAAAATCAACTCTCATTTTTTTCTTCGGCTTCCCCTGACTCTTCGCCACTGCTAGACACCCACAAAAACTAAAGTCCCATTTACACGATGCCAGTTTGTAGCGTGCGAAAATGCGCATTGTTGTGAGACGGTGTTTTTATAATTGCTACAGCTTATAGTATTTAACTCCACGGTGTTAATAAGGCTTTCAGGAATTAGCAAAATACGTCCAAGTACTATTTATTATCTCAAAAAAACTGTTGTTAAACGTTGACTAAGAACAACGAGGCGAAACAATAGCTCTTCTCTGAAAGTACTTACCTCTACAGAGAATTCAATGAGTTCAATGACCTTTTCAAGTTTTCAGTTATTTCAAATAGACCATGATTAATTTTTAAACAGCTTTTCCTTTATCGAGTAAACTCAAAACCAGCTTTACAAATAAACCAAAAATACTTAGACAAGAACACATCAAACACACCTGATTAAATAAAGACACCAGTCAAAATCATTATGAACCGAAAACAGCGTAATCGTTCATTGTTGAACACACTACCTGCAACTGATGCTACAAATACTAATAAATAAATAATCAGTAATCATCGCAATTTGGGAGATGGATTGGTAATCGAAGTTTAGTCAGTCTAAGGGTTGGAACTTACCTAGAAATTAGAAATATTATTCAGAAAAATAATGTATGGTAGATAGCTGCTATCCACCTTAAAAAAAAAAAAAACATATTTGTACGCCGTTGACGGCAAAACATACCGATCTCTTTATATTTACATCTTTTACACCTATGTTTAACAAATAAAAACTTTGACTTTGACTTTGGGTAATGTTTTCACTGCTGGTTAACAGGTCTCCACGCGAGGCAACCGCGAATGTGACGTGTCTTCAATTCCTTGGTTCTATAACATATCGGCCTTCGTGATGTTTGCCATCACCGTTAAGAGCAGTGGTGAAATAATTTGCTCAAAATGCATACCTGCTTATGTTGGAACCCAAGACCTTGTGGCTCGGGTCGTTACCGTTTGCCATCTTTTCTTACTAATCACAAAAGTCTCGCCAAAATGGCGTAATTACATATTTATCGAATACACGTAAGTCTAGGTTGGTGCAAGACCTTGGTAAATCTGGGTATGTGGGTTTCGTACAATGCATGGTTATAATACAATTCTTGGGCATTTGTATTACATAAGTAAATTGGTCAATGTTGTGTGTTAGGGATACTTTACTTTTGATTTCTAAAACATGGCAGTAATACTGGACATGCAACGACATAGTATTACAATCTATGCTCATCTTATGCGATTCTCACACGGACACGACGCCTCTCGTCGGTCGGTCGGACGGCGAAGCAGATTTTGAGGCGGTTAACCGCGCGGAGTGGCGGTGAGCGCGGCTGGCCGTACGGATGTGTTTAGATCAGTAATTTAGTCCGATCACAGATGTTCAAAGAATAGACGCTGAAGAGGTAGCAGCAATTTAGTACTACAAGACAAATGAACATATACAATCTACATAACAGCAACGCACCCTCATGCCCAAGCACCGCATAACCGCGCGGAAATCCGCGCAAAGAGGTGGACGCGGTGCGATCGCTGCCCGTCCGCGCGAGCGAGCGGTGTCTTGTGAGAATCGCTTTATAGTCCCGGCTGTCATTTGTGGGTCTTTGACCGTCATTACGGGTAATCAAGAGCCTGTCAGTCAAACCCGAAAGTCTGACAACCAGTCTTACCAAAGAGAATCGTATAACCCAATAACTGGGTTGTGGAGGTGTGCAAAATACTGGTACTCAGCTGTAACCAGTTTGACTGAACGCCGGCTCCAACTCAGTTGTGTTATGATTAAGCAGATGAGACCCTCTTTTGAATTACGAACTTCAATGTTATCTGAAAAATTACCTATTAGGTAAACTTTATTTTAAAGAATTGTAATGAGATATCTTTTTATTTTATCAGATAATATATATATACATTAATAAATTAAAATAAACTAAAGTAACTAACTAACTAACTAACTTAAAAAATGGCGTCAAAAAACTCCTCCTCAACGCTGTCAACTGGTAATGTACCCAAGAGACTGGCGGCATTGCCACGTTGTATGGCAACGCTAAGCCTTTGGCCAAAGTAAAAGCCAGCCCTTGGGTCACGGGAAGTGTCAACTAAGCGATTTGATATTTCCTTAAAAAGGCTGTGAGCACTCGGACCCCACGGTCCTAGAGTTTCAACCCCAAACGGCTCGAAAATATAGTTACCAATAAGGTTACTATATTTACGCCGCTTGAGGTTCTCTGCAGCCGCAGCGGTAGCCCCAGCACAGCACGACGAGCTAGGAAGATGGGATGGCGCAAGTGTATCGACACATGTTGCGTCCCACACTAAGGGCTTACCCATCTTCCATGGAAACAAAGACATGCCGTCCGGTCTCTTGCCATCGTCGCGCACCAAACCAAATAAAAATAAAGCTGGAACGCCGACGGTGACAAGAGCTCGTCGGATGATGTCGTTTAAGTTCGCGTGCCGTGCAAAACGGCCTGCACTTCGACTGCATGACAGGCCGTGGTGTCCAAGGTTGTTGACAACTTCACCACAGTGACAGCTATGAGGAGAACAACATGGAGCGCCTAGGCGTAGAGAAGCAGCGAGGCGGAAAGTAGTGTCGTCGAGTAATGTGCCTATGCTCGACGACGGTAGTGCTTGAAGCCAAAGACCCGACTCCCACTCACCCACAGCCAGCAGACGCGCACGCTCTGCAGTAGTGACAGACGTGTTCAGTAAATTGTTCTGAACTATTCTGCAGAGCGGCTCGTCCCCACCGTCTCTGGGAAAATGGATGGTCGGGTTCTTCAGAATTCGGGCAAGCGAGTTTCCAGGCATTGATAGCCTCGGAGAAGCACGGCACGTCAAAATCAATCAGTGTGGAAGCCAGGATATTCCTGATTAATTTCTCAGTGCCGTGGACCGAGGATATAAAAGCCGGTAGACTAATACTAGAAATTTTGCGGACGCCGAGTCCTCCCATACGAATGGGAAGAGAAGCTTGTGTCCAAGCTCGGTCGTCCAAAGCCACATTCAAAATAGATGATATAGTATTTCTGATAATTTGATCCATTTTGTCCAAAAGATGAGTGTGCTTCCATAAAGGGGAAGCTCGTAGGAAATATGTTAATTTTGGGCCGAAACAGCAGTAACGGATAATGGTGATGGCCGAATGCATATTAATTTGGAGCAACCTTTCCGAAGTATCATTGAAATTTTGAATTTTTTCCTCGATAAAATCGGGAAAGGAATTCTCGAAGACTGGAGACCCAAGGAGACGAAGAGAACTTTTTTCAATAATTTTGATGTTAGGGGCTATTGCGTTAAATTTAGGAATAGTCAGTTGTCTGTTGGTGCAGTCCGCTAAAATCATCTTTCTTTTTCTAGGATCCGTCGTTGGCGTCGCAGGAATACCAGGGTTCCTCATATCTTCACTTCTCATGGACCTCTATGGACGAAAGATTACCCACGGCCTGGTAATCTTGCCAGGAGTAATCGGCTGGCTGATGATATACTTCTCCAACGACATCACAGTTCTCATGACTGGAAGGTTTCTGGGTGGACTGTCCTCTGCCGCTACGGTTTCTTTAGGAGCCATCGTTATAGGAGAATATACCAGTCCAAAGTATAGAGGAGTGTTTCTTTATCTAAAGAATGCCTCAGTCTGCATGGGAGCCATGTTTATCCATATTATAAGTCGGTTTCTCCACTGGAGGACAATAGCATTAGTTGCGTTAACTCCTCTTGTTCTTGCCTTGCTCATCGTCTGCACATGGCCAGAGAGTCCTGCATGGCTGCTCTCAAAACAAAGGTACGACAAAAGCGAGAAAGCCTTCTACTGGCTCCGAGGGAACTGCGAAGCTTCCCGCAAAGAGATCACGGGGACCGTAAAAGCCCAAAAAGAACGAATGGCAAAACCAAAATTTAAATTGACGTACTCGGAGAAAATCTCGGATTTTTTCAAGAAATTCACTCAGAAGGACTTTGTGAAACCAGTCATAATAATGTTGTTAGCAACTGTTGTCTTAGAAATGAGTGGGAGGCACATTTTCCCGGCATACCTTCTCCATATCATGGCTGAGATGACAGGAGAAACATCACAATCCTTCTACTACACTCTAGGTTCAGATATTATCATCACTGCGAGTGCTTTGTTTGCTTCAGCTTTAGTAAAGATGATGAACAGAAGAACCCTTCTTTTCTCCACTGGTTTTGCTGCTTTTGGAGTATTAATGGCAGTTTCCACATATCTTTTCCTAGAATCCAGAGGGATAATACCTGGTGAACGTCCGTGGATACCAATGTCCATGTTAGTGTTATACTTTATTCTTGCCAACTTGGGTTGTGCACCCATACCCTTAGCTTTAGTTGGGGAAGTCTTCCCCTTATCTCATAGAGGAGCAGGCTTAGCCTTATCAGGAGTCTGGATATCAATATGTTTGATGGGAGGACTCAAATCCACTCCACATTTGATCGACAGTATAAAAGTACATGGTTTCTTCGCTGTGTATGGAATTATCATGGGTGTGTCTCTTTTTATACTTTACTTTATAATGCCAGAAACCAAAGACAGGACTCTGCAAGAGATCGAGAATTATTTCAATTATGGAAGGTTCGCGAATGTTGATGATGATGACGAGGAAGCTAATACTAAGATGATCAATAATAATAATAAATAATAATACTGCTATCATTGTGCCGATTGTCGTGACGGCCAATGGCCTTATAGCCAAGAGCCTCGACGACCATCTTTCGAAGCTCTCCTTAGGCGGTTGGATCAAGGGCCTGATTCAGAAGGCAGTACTCCTCGATACGGCTCGCATTGTGAGGAGGTTCCTGTCTCTGGAGCCCTAACCACCGGTAGCTTGGACCCTGCTCCCGACACCGGTGGACCACTATTTTTTATATTTTTTAATTTTTTTTATATGGTTTGTTTTAAGAATTATTTAAAAATGTTAAAAATATGTTTATAACTGAATAAAGGAAATAGTGAGACTGGAAAATTAGGTATAACTTAAAAGCCAATTTTGAGTAGAATTTTAAGAATCCTTTCACGGAGGATGCAGTCAACGGTTTCAGTTATCTGTCTGCCAAATAAGTATGATACACTGATGAAAACACACAAAGTGATTGTGTGTTTTGTGCTTTTAATATTAAGTTTTGTGTGTACATAGATAATTAAATTAAGTTTTTATGTTTCTACTTCTTTTTTTAAATGATAACCTAAGCTATCCCTTATACATAATTATGTCTAGAGTGTAGTTTGATTGTGATTTTATAATAACAGCATAATTTTTAGTTTTGCGTCCAAACAATTTGGTAAAACCAATTGGACAATTCTGACCTACGCACCAATAATCTAATTGTCTTATCATTGGCACGCAAAGAAAATACGATAGCGGTGATAACGGCGCTATGAAGCCCACTAGTGGCCTTGAGCTGTCTTAGAAGAAGCCGATTAGCGTAGCCATTTCTAGGCCCAAACATAATATAACATCACGCCAGTAATCCCCGAAGGGTTAGTTAAAGGTGTTCCTTACGGTAAATACACATTTCTCCAGTTATTTATAAGTCCCATGTCATTAGGGGCGTGCCTAATGCCTTCAACCGGGCCCAAATCCAGACTTCGTGGCTGCTACTGAGAATTTCCTTGTGGAAAAACCCAACAACACTTTGTCCCACCCGGGAATCGATTACTCGAAAATCGATCTATTAGAAAAGAAGAAGAATAAGAAGTTGCACGACCTGCTTTCATCACCCTGGATAGACTGGTAAACAGAGTGGCGTTGAATGTACAACTGGCTGAAGATCTTTTTTTCTTTGTGTCACTGACTCCTTGGCGTTGTCGGTGGCAGCGCAGAGGTCACTTTGACTGCTAGTCTAGGGGCACAGATGGCAGGAAAAGGATGCTGTCGAAGTAAGTCATCATCTGCCTAGCATTTCCCAACTATGTAGGGGTCAGCTTCCATTCTAACCGGATGCAGCTGAATACCAATATTTCACATGGAGCGACTGCCTATCTGACCTCTACGACCCGGTTAGTACTAGCTAATTACGATACCCCCTTGTAATTCTGACAACCATGTCAGAATTTCGGCCACTGACTTCCTGTAACGACTTAACGTGCTTTCCGATGCACGGAGGAAACTCGGTATGTAATTGGTGGGCACACATTCACGGAACAACCTAGGCTTGCACGATTTAACTTTAAGATCGACCCGAGCGGCTGTCGCTCCTGTCGAATTAATTAAATAAAGGGTGTAAAAAGACCCTTAACGAAGCCGAAAGGCACTTGTTCTCCTCGTCATTGTGATCATTTTTTTGTTCTGGACCATACCTGGGAACCTTCTAGTTACGGAGATATTGGGGGTCAAAGATCCAATTTTTTCACAAGTTTTTTTTTAAATACTACTTTTTAAGGTTCTAACTTTACTCCAATTACCTTCATGGTCCGTTTACTATTCAAAGCATCCATCAGCAATAAGTTTTGAGCGCATTACATTGAGTTTTACCGTAAAATGTGATTTTTGACCCCAAAAAAAAATTTCGTTTCCCAGCAAATTTTTTTGCGTAAAGTTACTTAGTTTGATGTACAGAATGCTTGGTTGACGGCTTCGTGAAGGGTCTGTTTACACCCCGTATAAGAATTAGATTGAATACAAGAGTTGTGATGATTCGTAAAGTATGAAACTCATTACCAGGCCTATTGACTGCACAGCATGTAGGACCACATCCACCATCTTCTCGTTATATATCAAGAGAAGGATATTGGAATCTATCTAAACAAGTTGGCTAGTCGGTATCGCAGTCAATTGTAGTTGGGGGGGTCTCCTAAGTGTTTCTATCAGGCAAACTGTAATCAACAGCGATAGTGATAAATAGCAGTTCTAAAATTATATAATTTTCTATCTTTTCAATTTACGACATCAATAAAATTATGTCGGAAATTCTGAACGTGTTGACAAGGGGACAAGGGCATCGAAATAAAGAACAACGTGATGCTCAGGGCTTTAGTAGTATCAGTATTATTTTATTTATCACTAGCTCTTGCCCGCGACCTTCGTCCGGGTGAGATTATTATAAAATTATTTACTATTTGCCCTTTTTTTGCAACATTTTTTATTGATGCCTAGCTTTTTTTGGTAGTAGCATGATCTTATATAGCTTCCTCGATAAATGGGCTATCCTAAATCACTTAAAGATTTTTTCAATTCGAACCAGTAGTTTTTGAGATGAGCGCGTTCAACCAAACAAACTCTTCAGCTTTATAATATTAATATAAATAATAATAGACCAGAGTCGTCACGCAGTGGGTGACAGAAGACGGGCGTCGTCGCCGAGGGAGGCCTAGAAATCGCTGTTGTAACGACTTAGAGGTTTTTTATGAGAAATTGGCCGGAGAAAACCGCACGGAGAAGAGTGGAAGGCTATGGGGTAGGCCTTTTCCCAGAGGCAGAGATGATGGGACGTGCAAGAATCGACCGATCTACAGTGAAAACAGACCTTTACAAACGTTTCGGATTTTGAAGATATAAACATACAAGGTGTAAACGGACCCTTCACGAAGCTGTCAACCAAGCGTACTGTACATCAAACTAAAGAACTCTAGGTATACAAAAATTATTGATAGGAAATGACATTTTTTTAGGGGGTGAAAAATCATTGAATAGTACGGGGGTCGTGGTGGTATTTAAAGTAAAGTTATAACATTAGGAACTTGTGAAAAAGTTGGAACTTTAACCCCCAATATCTAGAACAAAAAAATGATCGCAATGACGGGGAGAACAAGTGCCTTTCTGCTTTGTGAAGGGTACTTTAACACCCATTATTATGTATTTATCTGCCAACATTAAAAGATGAACAAACAGACAGAGCAAAACAAATGATCACTAGTTACAGCAGACAATAAATGGATTGGTCTATAATCTGCACAATAAAGTTCACGGTATCAAATTATCAACAATTATCTACGAATAGTAAGTAGTTCGTAGTTGTTACTGACAGTTGCTGGTGACGGGAAGAGGGCAACATGGTGTCTCCATTCTTTAGACAGGTAGAGGAATTATATATTTTTTTATTTTTGGTGGACTTGTGACATAAATGTGAAGAAAAATTAAGTGGTTTCTGGGTGAAAATGTGTGTTTTAAGTGAAAAGATCAAAATAAAACAACTTTTTTAGGAAAATATTAAAACAAAAATTAACCGTCAACAGACTGGCCCTGTGGTTTAGTAGTTGCAAAGCCCTAATGCTAAGCAAGAGGTGCTGGTTTTGATTCCCACGTTGGACAGTGTGGCAATAGGATCGCACCCTTTTTCTTGAATGTTAATATACCTGGCGAAATGTTGGTGTTCTAAGTATAAGCAGAACTCTGTCTAAATCCTCTGGGAAATCCTCACGCATGGCATTAGAAGTGATGTTATTTTTAAAAGAACAAAACATATATTTTTTTAAACATATTTATTCTTTTTAAAACATATTTATTCTTTTTAAAGTAAAAAAAATTGGAGTTAATATTTGGATTTAAACGTTAAACGTTTTTTAAGTGGTCTCTTTCCATCTACCAGTTTTTATCACACGACTGCCCAAGAAAAGGAGTGCCATATTTTCAGCGTTGCGTTCTTTATTCCACGTAAACTCCTGGACCAATTTCAGTAAGCAGTGTCTTTAGAATATTTCCATTGTGTGGGTTAATATAGACAAGAAAATACAGTTCAGGTTAGATTTATCAACACTTTCTTAACAATTACTAAAAAAAAGTTAAATGACTAAAACAAACTAAAGCAAGTTGCGAATGAAAGAAAGAAAGAAAAAATATTTATTGTCGCAGAATAACAAAAAAAAAATACAATAAACATAGGTAGGTACAACGCATAACAAATATTTATAATTTCAACAGGACGGGACAAAAAACGAAAAAATATATATAAACGTACGTAAAAAATATGTGCTCTTCGTTTTGTTTACTACGGAGGAGACTCGCGTAACCTGTACGTGCGAGTGCTAGGCCAAGGTACAGACACCAGCACATCAAGCTTCTACAATCTGCCAAATTTCTTTCTTTTCAACTCTTTCGCAAGCATTAGGTTCAAAGTTGATTGGGAGTTTCGGGTATCTTGATGTGCTGTCGTCTGTACGTAAGGGTACTTAAAAATAAAATCAATGTAACACAAGATGTTTCTTGCATCAGTTCAGATTTAATAAGACCTTGACTTAAAAGAAATTGAGGAAAAAATAAACCATATTGAGTAGAAATCGTAATTAAACAATTAATCTTTATTTACGACCTGTCTTTACGCGATTCAGAGTGCGTGTTGGCTGTCACTGGCCTTCACAGCCCCTGAGGTCATTAGAATTTATGAAATTATGTTCATGATGTAGTTATTAGGTTTTGCCTGGAAGTTTTCTAATGAGAACATACTCATCATCTTCCTGCTACGTGGGGTCGCCGTAACTCCGCCGTTTTCTTCTTCCAGTCTCCCCTGTAAGACGTCACGACATCACTTACCCCCTATCCCTTTCTCTTTCATATCATTCCTCACACAATCCATACATCTTATCTTTGACCTTCCTCTCTCTCTCCATCCATCAACTCTTTTATTCATATGCGTTTCATCCCTCCTCATTACATGTTTATACCAACACAAATGACTTCCTTTAAATTTTTCTGTGACGGGCGCCATTTTCAAACTTCCTCTGATATACTCGTCCCTTACTTTATCCATTCTTGTCACTCCTACAATACCGGGTTGAAAGTATTCTATGTCCTAACCTATGTCCAGGTCAGCTGGCCAACCATGTCAGGCCTAACCGTATGCTAAATTTCATCAAAACACATATACATACGATTATAAGGAGTGAAATGGCTCTCAATTTTTTTTTAATTACAAAATGGGCCTGGTCTTGACCTCGATCATGCCTGATGGAAAGTGGTAGATGAGATCTATGATGAAAAAAAAAAAATAATGGTAAATGCTCTCAACCGTCGATTTTCACGGAAAATAAAGTGTGTAGATTCACTTTCATCAATAATAATTTTAGGTTTTCAGCTCAATTTTCAAAAGAACCCTAGAAGCAAAGAGAGGGATTTTGTAAACAAGAAGTTTTTACTAACCCCATGAGCCTATTTGCTTTGAAATCTGTTTTGCGTAGAATACCTTTAGATGGATAAAATAAGTGTAATGACGCATTGTTCCCTGTTTTATATTTTTTATAAAATGTTAAATATTTTTAACTACCTAGGTTTTAATTCTGGGAAAATTAAGAAGTTACTCAATTTGATCTGAACAAATTGAGTCACTTTTATTAGAAATGTTTAATTTATGAAAGAAAATTAATGAAACACCAATTATAATCTCTTTGAATGTTAATTAATTGTTTTTCCAAGACTTCGTGGTTATAAAAGAACAATTCATCGTGCAAATAAAATGGTTTTATAAGGACAATATAACAACTTTATTACGATCAAAATAATATGATGTGCTTAGATATGTTATAGTTGTATGTAATCTAATGTTCAAATAATTTTAGCATACATAGATCTGTATAAATAATTATTATAAATACATAAAATAACCATGTCGTTTATGGGAATAACTTAAAACTAATTACTGATTTACCATAATAATAACATAACATCGCGGTCGCAATCCCAAAAGGGTTAGGCAGAGGTTGTACCAAATATGTAGTAGGTACACCCACATTTCGCCAGTTATGTTTAAGTCACATGTAAAACGGGGTGAGCCTATTGCCATTAACCGGGCTCAAATCCAGACTCCGTGGCTACGACTGAGCAATTCCTGATAAAAATACAATAACACTTTGACCGACTTAGGAATCGAACCCGGGGCCACAAGCTCAGCAGTCGCTCTTGCTACCATCAGACCAAAGAGGAACCACCAGTTTCAGTGTACCATGCATACATTATCTGAACTCTCCAAGCCAGTAATAAAACATTATTTACAATAATTAGACAAGTGTAAATCATAAACTACCTGCATTTTCTTATGTTTTCCTAAGATAACATGAATCTAAGTAAATATACAAAGCAACCTCATTTTGTTGTGTTTCCCCGTATAAAGGAAGCAACTGGTACTTATCTCAACATTTCTAATCTACTGTGAATCTACTACTTAGGCAATGGTCTGATAAATACTAAAACAGTTTAAAGATTCCATGTACCGTATTGTCAGTTTCCGAACCTACTAATAAGCCTTTTAGAATGTACCCAAAATGAGCTAAATAATACAAGCCTCTCGGATCCAGTGCGCTTGTATATTATTGGTCCGTGGATGGGTGACCACCCCTTACATGCCGAGCTTCCTCCGTGCCTCGGAAAGCACGTTAAGCCGTTGGTCCCGGCTATCAATTGTAGATCTTTGATAGTCGTTAAGTAGTCATTAGTGGTATCATACTACCCAGTACTAATTGGGTTGTGGAGGTCAGATAGGCAGTCGCTCCATGTAAAATACTGGTATTCAGCTGCATCCGGTTAGAGTGGAAGCCGACCCCAACATAGGTGGGAAAAGGCAGGATAGATAATGATGTTACCTACCTATGCAAAAATAGACGTTGATAACTTATTATGCCGGACGTCTTGAGAAGCTGTAGTTTTAATATTATGAGAAAAAACTGCTGTAGTACTAAGAAAACTTGAAAATAAAACCTGTCACCAAACAGTCTTTCAAGATATTACTTACTCAGAATGTCTTCTTTACAGGCTTGGATCCTATCAGCAGTATGGACCAACATGATCGGGCAGGGCATGATGCTCAGCTACACCACCAGCCTCCTGCCAGGGCTACAGGCGCCAGACTCTCCTATCAAAACTGATCTGCACACCTCATCCTGGCTAGGTAAATCCTACATACTTTTATTAGGGCTATATCTACACTGAAGAATTAAGTTTCATGATAGAGTTACATAGAAAAAGACGGCTGAAAACAACGCAAAAACAATAACATACTTTTATCACAACTAAATATGACTTAAAACCCACTGTATTACCTTCCATAAACATACATAATAAATATCAATGAGTTTTTAGCTCGGAGTTTTTTGGCCAAAGTTGGATATGCTTGTCACTGAGCACATGAAAGAGCAGCACACCAAACCTCTCGACAAAGCCATCGAATGCCGGCGCTGTGGCCGTAATCGGCTAGACGGCTCCACCATCATCTTCAGAATAAATATCTTGAAATCAATAATTACTTAATGAGAAACAATACAAGGCCTAGACGATAAACCATGGGGTCTACAAGAATGAATTTCCGCACAAGAGTTCCTAGACAATGAGGAAGAGCACTAAGGAAATAGTTTTGAAAATTCTTATCATATGGGGGTTTCAATTTTGTCGAGGAAATTCTCAATGGCACAGTGCTAGACACACTTACATACATTTGTTTTTTTTTAATCAGCTCAGAAAACTTTTCTTTTACAGCATCATCATGTGGCCTCTCCGGAATCCCAGGTTTCTTCATATCATCATTCCTCATGGACTTCTACGGCCGAAGATTGGCTCACGGCATCGTCATTCTACCAGGAGTCATAGGCTGGCTCTGCATATACTTCGCTCAAGGCATCCCAGCTCTCATGGTTGGGAGAATCTTGGGTGGGGTCACTGCTGGAGCGACGGTCTCTTTAGGAGCTATCGTTGTGGGAGAATACTCAGACCCGAAGTATAGAGGAGTCTTCTTAAATCTGAAGACGGCATCGGTGTGCTTAGGAGGGATGTCAGTTCATATTATAGGGCATTTCTTGCACTGGAGGACAGTAGCCTTGGTTGCCCTTATTCCTCATTTCCTAGCCTTAATTGTCGTCTATACATGGCCAGAGAGCCCAGCATGGCTGGCTTCACGAGGCGAGTACGAGAGAAGCGAAGACTCCTTCTATTGGCTGAGAGGAAAATCAGAAGCATCTTATAATGAGTTGGAAGAGCTAGTCAGAGCTCAGATGGAGCAAAGATCAAAACCAGCACAGAAGTCTACATGTGGCGACAAATGTGAACACTTCTTTAAAAGATTTACACAGAGAGACTTCCTCAAACCTCTGTTTATAATCTTCATCAGCAGCATTCTCTTGGAAACCAGTGGAAGGCACATCTTCCCTGCTTACGCTTTACAAATCATTGGTGAAGTAACCGGTAATAGGTCCCAGTCTTTCTATTACACTTTGGCCATTGATCTAATCATCACTTCCAGTGCTGTCTCCTCCTCAATTCTCGTCAAAGTCATGAACAGAAGAACTTTACTCTTCTCCACTGGATTCTCTGCTTGTGCTGTCCTCATGGTTGCCTGTACTTACCTCTTTTTAGCAGATAAAGCAGTTATTCCTAACGACAAAACTTGGATACCGATAGGAATTTTCGTGATATACTTCATCCTTGCTAATTTGGGTTGTACTCCCATACCTTTAGCTTTGTTAGGAGAAGTGTTTCCATTACGGCATCGAGGAGTAGGATCTGCAGCGGCTGGGACATTTATATCTCTTGGAGTGATGGTCGGACTCCAGATTACTCCATACTTGCTAATCAATTTAAAAGTCTATGGCACGTTTGCAGTTTTCGGCATTACCATGGGTCTTGCTCTGCTGGCTTTATACTTCATGTTGCCTGAGACTAAGGATAGGACCCTTCAGGAGATTGAAGACTACTTCAATTATGGGAAGTTCAGAGACGATAAGGTGGATGTAGATGAAGAGGTTAAAGTTAAAATTATGAACTGAACTGTGATCAAACAAGTGGTTTTTGTAAATAGTGATAAATTAAATATTGAACTGAAGAATATGAGACTCGACATGATCATATTAAAACTCATAGGTGTTTAGATAATGACATAACATCACGCCTGTAATCCCCGAAGGGTTAGGCAGAGGTGTATCTAATAGTTCATCCACATTTCGCCAGTTTTGTTCTAAGTGCCATGTTATAGGGGGCGAGCCTATTGCTCTCAATCAGGCACAAATCCAGACTCCGTGACTGCTACAGAGAAATTCCTAATGAAGAAACCCAATAACACTTTGCCCGATCCGGGAATCAAACCCAGGACCACTAGACCAACAGGCAGTCAAGTTTTTAGATATTAGTAAAGACATAATGATGGCATTAGAATGTGATTCATGTTGCCTTCGGTGTGGTTGATCAGGTGATCTGTGAACAATCTCTACAATAATTTATCTTTATGATTCCATCCAATGTAGATAGTGGACCAAGAGAGCCATCTTGTGGATGTATTGTGATCGACATAATTGTAAGACTAGATTGTACAATAGAGTTAAGTGTTCTTGTTAAACAATTAAATGTAAATATTCGAAATTGTAGTTTGTTTTAATTCCTAACGACACTAGGTAGGTACTGCGTTGCGGGTAGTCAGTCCGATGTCTGTACCTATAGGAAAATTGATTGTATATTTTTTTAAGCGTTGCCCTACACTAGGAATTTCTCCTGTATGGTGGGTGCGCTTACAAACATTTAAACCCACATACACAAACAACCAGACCCAGAACAACTACCTCATACAAATATTTGTTCCGTGCGGGGATCGAACCCGCGACACGCATCGCAGCAGCCAATCACTCAGCCACTGCGCCAACCGTGCCGTGAGGGGTAGGTTAATTGCTATGTCTGAATAATAAAAACATAATTGTTTTCCGACATTCTGATCACGTGTTGATTAATATTACTTATTCATTCGTTATCATATCGTTTTATTGCTATGAGTGGAGTATTTTATTGGGTCATACAAATATTTGCTCCGTGTGGAAATCGAACCCGCGATACGCAGCGCAACAGCCAATCGCTCAGCCACTGCGCCAATCGGGCCGTCAAAATGGCTTGTTCCAAGATTGCAGGTTGCAGGTACATAATGTTGTAAGCTGTAAACACTCCCACTACAAGAAACTATGAATGCAGGCAGGAAACAAGATGAAACGGTATTTCCAAAGGTATAAACAAAGTAAAAAAACATCCCCAGGGATGTGCCTTAACCCTTTCGCTACCCAGCATATGAGTCCAATGCCCATATTACGCTGGATGCGAAAAGGTTAACAGGTTAACAGCGAAAGGGTTAACAGGCGTTGCACAGAGGAGGCTCCGGACAGGTCTTTTAAGATGAAACGGTGCCTCCTCTCATGTGCGGATGGTGACCACCGGGGTGGTTTTAGTGAGGTAAAAATCCCACACTCCCCGGTCTTATCCCCAAAGACCGGTCGCCTTTTGAAGGTATGACCCCGAAAAAAAAAAAAGGTAAAAAACAAAAGATTAATAATAACGACAATAAAGATACGGTTTACATAATTGTTATGATTAATATTTAGGAGAAAATGTTCCAGTCATAAAGCAGGTGGGGCGTGTCAGAGTGTGATGACTTGATAAGAAATCAATACATTTATACATAACATAACATCACGCCTGTAATCCTCGAAGGGTTAGGCAGAGGTTTACCTAATAATTCACCCCCATTTCGCCAATTATGTTTAAGTCACATGTAATAGGGGCGAGCCTATTGCCATCAACCGGCCACAAATCTAGTCTGAATAATAAAAACATAATTGTCTTCCGACATTCTGATCACGTGTTGATTAATATTACTTATTCATTCGTTATCATATCGTTTTATTGCTATGAGTGGGGTATTTTATTGCTTTAATTACATACTTTTACTGATGATAATACTGTTACTAACAAAAGTTTTATTAACAACAATATTTTATCGTTTGTAGCTCGGAAATAGTACATTTTGATATAAGTGGAGAAACGTGTTATTGCATTGGAGGGTCGGGTGTTATGGAGCCGAGAACTGCAGTAACAAATCCCCACGCGTATCAAACGACGTTTTTCAATACACTGTCGAAGAAATAAAATATTAGAACGGAAAGTATTTTTGTCAGGAATTATTAGGAAACTATGATTTAATAAAAAAATGAAGACTATGATTTGGGGGCCTGGGAGATACTCGTAAATTCTTGTGCACCCCCCAACGGTAAGCTCTACAGCTAACCATAGATCACTGTCTATCATTTTGACAGTGATACTCAATCAGAAGTAAACTACGTAACTGTGAAAGAACAGTAGGCATCAATCCCTGGCTGCATATCTGTCTACCCGCAACGATGACCAAACTGTTTTCACATAATAATGGTGATAATCTGATAACATAAATATGGGTAAGTATATTGCATTCTGATTAAGTTATATTGTATAGATTTCATAAATCCTAGATTATGCAAGGACAATATTATGACTGAATTTGTTTTTGAATAACACCGATTACAATAACACAATGGAATAATCTCTGTTTACGTGCTGTACTTACTCATTTTGTAAGGAGTGTAAGAGCCTGCATGTTTGTTGATTTCAATGCACTTTATCTCTTCGTAATAAATACATAATAAACACTGTCTGACAGGGGTCAGACAGAAGGGTTTATTGACACTAAAAAAAAGAGTGAAGCATATCAACGTAAATAGGTAAAGAGAGCGACGCCAGGCCAATGAAGAGTTGGATGGATTATTTTTGAAATAAAAGGGAGCGAATGGTAGCGTGACGGTTGACGTGAGAGTATTGATAAATAAGTGGCGTTGCGCCAACACCAAGTAACAAGGGCAAGCGAGTCAAGTTATGGGGAGCGTTAAATAAAAAAATAGTAATACGTGTGAGCAGAAGCGCATGCTCTCGTGTAATGCCTTTAAAACTTATCCTATGGTCACACGGTCTTACTGTTACTTAAAAGTGCTAAATTAACATTAATGCTTAACAATAACAATAACAACGGTCGGGACGGATCGGGATGCAATCGTGCGTTTTGTTCTCACGGTGATATAATTCGTTGCGGTTCAGGTTGCATAACTCCTCCCTCCTCAAGAACGAAATTATCAGGGTTGGTATGATTCTGATCATTTCGTGGACAGTTTAATAAATGGATTTTATATCTAAACCAAGAAAAGTTATAAATCCTAAAGGTAGAATTACGTATAGAATTACCGTACCTAAACTAATGTTCTTAGTGTTAACCGCACTATCATTTTCACTGTATTTCACTTTGCTCTTTCAGCTCATCTAGATTTATACCTTTCATATTCACTGCACTGACACTGTGGGTACGTTTTTCTTGCTTCAACTCTGGTAGGATAATGATTGGAGTTATTGGATAATTCTGATGTGTATAAAAAAATTGGTAATTTTGTAGATGTATGTGCCCAATGTTAATTTTACAGGCATCGTCCAGGGTCACTATGTATGTTTCCTGTAGAGACTCGTGGCTCATGACGTCATCATTGCATTTTTTACTTGCTATGATGTTATTCTTTGTATATAGAATCCAACTTCCGCGGCCAATTAGTTGTACTTTCAAATCTTCTATGTCCACTGTATGCTGTTCACGTGTACTAGCATTAGAATGGAACTTCATCAACTGTTCTTCAGGTGGGTCATCACATCATCATCGGTGCATAAGAATTTATCATCTATTGCAATCTGCTTACAGGCTCTCACGACTGGTAAGTAATCTGAGTTTTTCACCAAAAGGTAGGGATATTTAGGAACTACTATTACAGTTTCGTTTAAATCTGAGTTAATAATAGGTAAAGAGTAAAGTTTAAAATAACTATAAGCACTGTTTTCAATTAATGGAATCTCTATTATGGACGTAATCTGGTTTCGTTTAATAAAGGCCTTAACAGTTAAACAATCTTCAAATTTAACTAAATTATTCTCATTCACAGCATACAACAGATTTTCTGTCTTGGCTATAGATTATAACATGTGTTCAGTAGAAATAACAATTGCTCGATGCAGTACAGATACCTTACTAAAGGCTAAGGCCGTTTCAATCTCACTTAGAATTAAATTAACTGTTCTAAAGTTTGTTAAAAACATATTAAACATTCCTAAAATGTAAGTAGAGTAAATAGAATTTTCTTCTTTAGTAATTATATTTTTAACCAATCTCTCAATTCCTTTTAAACGTTCATCTAAAATTAATGTCTTATTATGTAAGATTTCTGCACTGTTAACAAAACCATCTAACATTTTAGAGACCAAAGTTATTTTCCTATCTATTATTAATTGATTGCTTTTTAACTGAGAAATGATGGAATCATAAATCGGATTGCGTTACTATGATCTAAAATACCTAAACTATCTAAATTTAAAAGTTTTATAATTAACCACTTATCTACTTGTTTCAACGCCTGCCCTTGTTTCACGGGAAGGATGCCAGTATTTTTCTTAACCTTTTGAAGTTGAAGGGCCCATGTTATTTGCGCTACTGCCAATAGCGGGAGGCACCACCAGCGGAGGACGTTTAATATTTTTAACTGGGACTTTTGTGAGTCTAGTTCCAATTTTTACTGGAATTACATTATGTTCTACATCACCGCTAGCAATTGCCTTTCTATAACGTGGCTTGTCTTTACTTAGTCTGGTGTTAACCTCTTTTGCATAAATTACGTCACCTATTTCAAAATTTTTATTTATCTCACCACCCTTGTTATTTCTAATCTGTTGCTTTGTTTCTATCATCTTATCTGATATGTAACTATAGAGACGTTTAGTACGCTTCGCATGGTCTTTTAGTAATTGTTGAGTATAGAATTTCTCGAAATTTGCATTTAATATAGAATTTGAATCAGTATGACCGAAAACCACTTCAAATGGTGTCAAACCTGTTGTTGTATGTATGGTATGATTGTAAGCCATTATTGAGTAGGTCATAACGGAGGCTGCATCAGTACATTTTCGATCGTACTTTGCTAAACGATATATTTCTATTATAGTCGAATGGAACCGCTCTACAATGCCTGTTGAGTTAGGGTTGTTAGGTGTACTGATATGCAATTGTATGTTGTACATCATCATTAATTCCTTCAGTAATTCATTATTAAATTCACTGCCCGGGTCGCAACTAATTTTTTTGGGGGTTCCGTAAATGGAGAAATATTTAATAAGTGCACGTATTACTTCGGGTGTAGATCTATTCGATATTTCTATTGCCTGTCCTAACTTACTGAACGCGTCGACTAATGTAAGATAGTATATAGATTCTATGGCAAAGATGTCTATGAAAATTTCCTGAAATGGTGCATTTTGTGTTTGAGTCAACTGTAGAAAAGGCTTTATGGGTTTTCTGTCATATTTGGTTTTACGGCATGCTTCACAAATATTTATTACGGCTGAAATCGTCTCTTGCATGTTATTCCAAAAATAATTTCTCTTTATCCTAGTCATGGTTTCTTTTATACCTCTATGACACGTTTTTCCTTCATGATGCTGTAAGATGATTTCTTTTTGTTCGTTTTCATCTTCAACAAAAACTACACGCTCTGTACATTCCATGAATTCAACCGTACCCTTTTTAAATAACTGTATAATAATTTTATTAAATTGTTTCTTATGCTCTTCGCTTTCAAAATATACGAAGTATTTAGTTTTCAATTTGACGTATTCTTTTAAAAACTGTTTGATTAATTCAACATTGTTTAATGGTAGGAATACTTCAAGGATTTTTTGTTTTTCGCGGGAAAGATCACTAACTTGGATATCGTTTTTCTGCCATGTAAAGACTAATATCTGGTTGGGTTTAGTATCTATCGCTTCTTGTAATATTGGAATACCAATTGATTCCATATCTTCAGCTGAATGTACTGTGAATGTTTTATCTTTCGCAGGAATAAGTGAAATGGGTTCTTTTGTATCATTTTCAGAGCTGGCTGTTACAGTTGCGGACAAATCCGAGATGGAAATTGTTTTAGAGTTGTCACTGTCGGTATCATTTAATTTATCTGTTTGCTTAGTAGTTTGAGATTTTTCCGGTCGTTGCTCTTTCTCATCTAAATTAACTTCCATAGATAATCCGTCCTCATCTGAGCCTAATACATGTAATTTTATACGAGACAGGGCATCAGCGTTTGTATTCTGCTTCCCATTTTTATATTTAATTTCAAAATCATATTCTTGGAGACGAAGTCGCCAACGAGTGAGCTTGCTATTCGGTTCTTTAAGGGAATAGAGCCAGGCTAAGGGTCTATGGTCAGTATAAATGATGAATTTATTACCATAAAGGTATGGGCGGAAATGTTTTACTGCCCAAATGATTGCTAAAAGTTCACGTTCTATAGTGCTGTATCTGGTCTCTGTATCACTTAAAGTTCTACTGGCGTAAGCTACTGGTTTATCAGACCCTACGGTGCCTTGCGATAATACTGCGCCTAAAGCATATAATGAAGCATCTGTAGTTAAGATATAAGGCTTATCTGGATCGGGATATTGGAGTAAAGGGGCATTAGTAAGAAGCTCTTTACATTTTTGGAAAGCATCTATGTACGTTTGATTTATAATAATTTTGTTTCTTTTTTTTAAGCAACTAGTTAGTGGTTGTGTTACTTTTGCAAAATCTTTAATAAATCGCCTGTAATAACCGATCAGGCCTAAAAAACTTTTAATTTCTGTCACGGTTTTAGGCAGTGGGTAATTTAGAACTGCTTTAATTTTATCATCATTAGGTTTAAGGCCATCCTTAGTTATAACATGACCTAAGTATAAGACTTCTTTCCGCAGAAATTCGGATTTATCGAGTTGAATTTTGAGGTTATTGGACTTCAAACGATCAAAAACGGCTCTTAATTTTTGGATATGCTCTGCAAGAGAATTTGAGAAGATTATTATGTCATCTAAATAAACCAGGCAATGGATTCCATGTAACCCTCTTAGAACACTGTCCATTGCTCGCTGGAAGGTCGCTGGAGCGGTTTTAAGACCAAACGGCATTCTTAAAAATTCAAAATGTCCGTTTTGTGTGCTGAATGCTGTTTTCTGTCTGTCATTTTCCTCAATTTCAATTTGATGATAACCGCTTGCTAAATCTAATGTCGTAAAGTATGTACTTTTACCTAATTTGTCGAAGAGATCAGTGATATTGGGAAGTGGGTATCTATCGTCAACTGTTATTTCGTTTAGCCGCCTGTAGTCTATTACCATTCTATATTTTATTTCTCCTGACGCGTCTTTCTTTTTTGGAACTAAATGAACTGGTGCTGACCAAGGTGAATGAGATTCCTGAATAACATTTTCCTTAAGTAACTTCTCAATTTGGTTTGTTATTTCTTGTGACTGACTAGGGGGTTGTCTGTATGGCTTGACATAAATAGGATCTTCGTTTTTCGTCCTAATATAATGTCTGACTTGGTTCGTGAAACTTAATGGAATGCCATCACAATAGAAAATATCTTTATATTCTTGACATAATGTACCTATGGCTTGACTTTCTTCAGCTGACATGTGACTCAGACGAAGCTTTTGTAAGTTATCTGTTAATAATTTTTCTATTTCAATTTCTTTTAAATTATTAACATCGCAATTATTTTCAAAATTTTCGTACGGTTCTACGTCAAATGGTTTAGTAATAGCTAATTTAATTGGTTTGTCAAGGGTATTTTGAATGATAGTAGTAAAGTATCCGTCTTTGCATTTGACTAAAGCACTGGGCATACGCACACCTTCAGTGAATTCTCTAAAATCCATTAAAGCATTACCAGAATGATAATTTGCAGGAATTTTAACTCTTTGTTCTGATCGAGGTGTTAACTCTAATATATGTTTATTCTTATCGCGCATTATTGGTAGCGTCGTAGTTTTAGTTCTCAGGACCTCATTTTTTAAATCTATTACTGCCTCTAAGCTATGTAAAATATCATTACCCAGTAGACCGTCGAAGCTAGGGTCGACTTCATAGATGTGAAATTTGTGATTTTGAATAGTATTAAAAATCGGAAATGCTGGAATCGAAAGTACTAGTTCGTGTTGGCTAGTACCATGAGTACTTCTAACTTCAAATGGATCGTGATAAATATATTCGTTAAAATAGTAATAAGCCTTTCCCGGGTTTATAAATGATTTAGTACTACCTGTATCTATCATAAATTTGGCATCTATTTCTGGTATATATATGTACGGCAATTTAAGGCATGTATCGCAATTTAAATTTATTATCTCTCTGTGTTTTTTGAGGCCACTAATTGAAAATCCTCATTATTTTCCGGTAAAATTTCCTCGTTAATTTCTGTCGAATAATTCTCGTTTTGATTTTCGGTAACAGGGCAATAATCGTAATACTGATAATTTTCCTCGTTAAATTGGAAGTCACAGGGAAACAGACTGTTGTCATTATGGTTAAGGTCAAGCTCATTTAATTTAAATCCTTTTACATAGACCTTGGCCGGAGGTGCAGTACGCATTGTGACGTCACTGGATTGAATTTGAGGTTGCTGAATACCTACTGAATGTGAAGGTCTATTGAATGATGGGTTCTGGTTACCAAATGACTGTAAGGGTCTATTATTTATTTGCTGATTTCCAAATTGTTGAGGGCGCATCCCAAAATGTTGGGGACGCATCCCAAATTGTTGTGGTCGCATTCCAAATTGTTGCGGGCGGTAACCAAATGTTTGACCTTGAGGTCCAAATTGTGGAAGACGCATCCCAAATTGTTGACCTTGGGGGTTAGCAAAATATGATTTGGGTTGTGTATTTGATTGCGTAAAAATAGGTTTATTATTATTATTAATAGGCGTATTATAATTATTTGTGCCGAATTTAAAAGTTGGTGTATTATTTGGTACAGCATGTTTACTGGAGGACGTCAGAATAATTTTATTTCGGGCATTATATTGGTCATGGAAATTAACCTCTTCCAATACAAAAGATAAAGCCTGTTCTAAAGTGGACGGCGCTTTTAATCTCACAATACGCACCATATTTTCCGGTAGATTATAAAGAAAAACGTTTAATGAGGTATTATTATAGATAGTTATTTTACTTTCCCGCATACTAGTCGATAATCTATTAATTTTTGATATTAAAACACTACGCACTGATTGAATACGATTACAAAAATCCAAAAATGATTCACCATTTCTTATGCGCAACGTTTCCAATTCAATAGCTAAATATTCTTCACTTCTTGGGTCTCCAAAATGCTGAATAAGTAACTCTTTAAATTCTTCCCATGTAACAATATCCTCGCGCTCACTGATAAGCGCGGCTGCATTTCCACTTAATCTGCTCGTTATCGCATGCATTACATATAAGTTTTGCTCATCACTTCCCCTGTATTTATTTATAACATATTCACTTTTACGGATAAAAAGATTTAAGTGACGTTTATCGCCATCAAACAGCGGAATAATTTTGATCATTTCATTAGGAATAATGGCAATTTTTACGTGACCTTCCATTTTTAATACAATTAATTAATACACAATAATAATCTAAAGTACACAGTAAAATACTAATACAATAAAACTTAAAAAAAAAAAAAAATTAATTCAATATTTAATTCAAATAACAATATTTTAATTTCTTAATTTTAATCACTTTAAATAACTTTTTCTATAACTAAACTAGCCTTACAGATTTTATGCAAAACCAGATAACGTTATAACGCGAGACTTCTAATCGCAAAATAACAAAGGAAATAGGAAAGGAAGGTGAAAATTTGGACTCACCAGCTCGCCTTTCTCATTTTCAGCTCCAAGTTCAGTTTGACAGAATATTTTTGTTTGGTTCGTAGAATCACCACAGCTGATCAGGGCCACCCGAACGCGATCACGAAAAAGTTTTATTTCGGAAACACCGCGAAGGACAGCGCAGCTTATATTCGGCGATCCTACCGGCTGCGCCAGTCAAGTTATGGGGAGCGTTAAATAAAAAAATAGTAATACGTGTGAGCAGAAGCGCATGCTCTCGTGTAATGCCTTTAAAACTTATCCTATGGTCACACGGTCTTACTGTTACTTAAAAGTGCTAAATTAACATTAATGCTTAACAATAACAATAACAACGGTCGGGACGGATCGGGATGCAATCGTGCGTTTTGTTCTCACGGTGATATAATTCGTTGCGGTTCAGGTTGCATAACTAGCGTGATGATAACAAAAGTATGAAATAAACAACTTGAGAACAGAGGAGCTCGTGGCTAAAGAATAACAGCCGCTCGGGTCGAACTTTAGGTTAAGCCGTGCTTGCCTAGGTTGGTCTGTGGATGGGTAACCACCCATTACATACCGAGTTTCCTCCGTGCCTCGGAAAGCACGTTTTAAAGCCGTTGGTCCCGGGTGTCATTTATAGATCTTTGACAGTCGTTAGGTAGTCAGTGGCCCAAAAATTCTGACAACCAGTCATACCAAGGGGTATCGTATTACCAGTACTAACTGGGTTGGGGAGATCAGATAGGCTGTCGCTCCATGTAAAATACTGGTAATCAGCTGCATCCGGTTAGACTGGAAGCCGACCCCAATATAGTTGGGAAAAGGTTAGGCAGATGATGTTCGTGTTCCAACTTCAACTTCTCTCGGAGCTTTGAGGATAATTATTAAGACTTAGGCGAAAATTATAGACAAACAAAAAATTAAATTGACACAGATGTGTAAAGGAGAGTAAATGCGGGAAATAAAGTGAACTGTGCTATACGACTGTCATACTGAACTTCGAAGTTCAAAGTGCCGATGCACTTTATTCATAAAGTTTAAAGGAATGATTTGCGTGAGTTAGGTGAATTATTTAATTGAGAATGTTCATCATCGCGATTTACCGAACTTCGAAAGCTTGCTAAGACGAATTACTACAATTCGAATGTTCATTGAATCAACCTGTTCCATTGCGCGCTGAGCGACCTTGAATTTATGGACCTCCCGTAACGTGAGGGTCCTCGTTTCGGTCCCGCGAGTCGCTCTGATTGAAGACCTTGTTTAAGGCTCTGCGGAATACGCAACGAGAAGACTCGACGAAACTTTCCAAATCGCTGCCCAACCCAGCTGAATTCTTCTGCCACCCATTGCCACTTCATTTAGATACTTATTCTGCGAGCTATGTCGACAACACGTCATCCCAGGACCTATTGTTGTCAATGGCGGTCCTCGAGAACATTTTACTTCGGGTAAACTCTGCAGTTTTATTAGAACAACTTTGAGAGGAAGCCTAACAGAAAAGTTCAGCTGGGCTGGGCAGCATGTATGACCAGATGTATGAACGTGGACGAGGTGAACGGAGTAGGTATGTTAGGACCTTAGCAGGTGGCGTTCTGTGGTTTCTGTCTACCCCATGAGAAAAAGGCGTGAGTTTATGGGTGAATATCACAGCAGCAAATTTTACGTGTCCACGTTGAGAATCGAGGTGTAAAATGATAGGATGTTTCTTATTTTTTTTTTATAGTGAACTACGTAACTTGGTTCAATTAGGGCCACATTTTTTGTTTTTATAAGTATATATGAAAAATAAGGAAAAAAAAAATCACCTCAAAATTCAAGTTTGGTGGCTTGTCCCAGTTCCATTTTTTGATATAATTGCATTCACCAAAGTAACAATTTGGGGTAAAATAGCAAATAAACGATTTCCTTAGTATATGCATAAGACACACTATCTAAAAACAATTAAACCATATTAGAAAATCTAATTTAAAAGCACAGGACACTCAATCAAAGTTTGTCCAAGCAAAAATGAAAATTTTGTTCGCACTTTTTCAATTTACTCAAACTCAAACTCAAACTCAAAGCATTTATTTCAATTAGACCATTACAGGCACTTTTGAATGTCAGAAAAACAAAGAAGGCGAAGCTACAGTCCCAGACATAAGACATAATAACTTATGAAAGTACTGTAGTTGCCCATTCCAAGGCGTAGATCTCTATGGAGAAGAATGGGCAAGAAACTCCATGGACACTCTTTTCAATCAAACATTTTTACAATATCTTGGTTACATCATTCATGTTGAGATAATACATATATGTGAGAACGATGTAGACAGACGTGCACATTAAGAGCGTCCAGAGTAAAAGATTAGATAACAATTTAAAAACAAAGTAGTTAAAATAAACCGTGGCAGCTAAGAGATGACCAGTCCCAACTGACAGCGCCCGTTCACGAACATGACGCATGGATCAGCACCATTCAACTCAACCATTTTGAAGGGAACTAAATGATCCGACACACCCGCCACCATCAGCGAGACATTTGAGTGAGCATGACATTCTCTCAACCGCCAGGGCAAATTCGAGTCAATGAATGATAACTAAATGCAAATGGTAGCTTTACAGTACATAGTACTCACACATGCGCTATGCAATTATATAATACTAAGTGATTGAATCTATACAATGCAAGGATATTTTTACAATCTTCTGCAGCTTCCACAATAACTTCACATGGTAATCAATTAGTTTGCCCCCTGTGGTTGTGGAGCAGGACCAGCATTGAGCCAAGCATTTCTATCATCAATGTAATCCCCCAACTTATAGTATGCTTGCCTACATAGTGTGCGTTTAATATAAGATTTAAATTTCGTCTCATTCAGTTGTAAAATGCGGGGAGGTATTTTATTGTAACATTTTAAACAGTACCCCATGAAAGATGAGTCTACTTTAGCTAGCCTGAAACCTGGCTGTACAAGTTGGTCCCTGTTTCTAGTACTATAGTGGTGTCTGTCACCTCTTTTACTAAATAAATGCAGATTTTTTCTAACGTACATGATGTTTTCATATATGTATTGACAAGGTACTGTCATGATGTTAATTTCCTTAAAAAGTTCCCTAAGAGAATCGCGCCCACGAAGATCATATATGGCTCTGATGGCTCTTTTCTGCAGAATAAATATAGACTCGATGTCTGCAGCCCGTCCCCATAGTAAGATACCATATGACATAATACTATGAAAATAACTAAAATAGACAAGCCTCGCGGTATCTACATCAGTAAATTGACGGATTTTTCTAACAGCATATGCTGCTGAACTCAGCCGTCCTGCAAGAGATGTTATATGTGGACCCCATTGTAGCCTTGAGTCAAGCGTGATCCCCAGGAAAACAGTATTTTCGACGAATTCTAGTTTCTCTTGGTTCAATACTATGTCACTATCACTACTTTTGACATTCGGTAGAGAAAATCTTATGCACTTTGTTTTTTTCCCATTTAATACTAAATTATTAGCGGTGAACCAATTATGAACCTGAAATAGGGCGTTATTTACGTCGTCGAGATTTGTGGCACGTCTGTTTACCTTAAATATTAACGAAGTATCGTCAGCAAACAACACCATTTGTGGTTGGTTTTTAAATAAATGGGGTAGGTCATTAATATAGACCAAAAAGAGGAAAGGACCTAATATCGACCCTTGTGGCACACCCATAATTACTTTTAGACCCATTGAATTGACACCATTTATTTGTACTTGCTGATGTCTATCGTTTAAATACGATTTCACTAACCTGAGCGCAAGTTTCCCTAAACCGTAATGTTCAAGTTTTAAGAGCAGGGTTTCGTGGTTAACGCAATCAAATGCTTTCGAGAGGTCACAGAAGATTCCAATGGCATCTTGTGCCTCTTCCCACGCAGTAAATATGTGTTTTAATAAGGTGACACCGGCGTCAGTCGTACAACGTCCTTTGGTGAAACCATACTGTTTCTCATGTAAGATTTTATTGGTGTTAAAGTGGATGAGCATTTGATTAAGCATTACCTTTTCAAACACCTTGCTGAAAACCGGCAACACGGATACGGGTCTATAGTTATTGGTGTCTTTACTGTCCCCGGATTTGAAAAGTGGTATTACCTTGCTGTATTTCATAAGGTCCGGGAAGATTCCTTGGTCCACACACAAATTAAATATTAAGGCTAAGTATGGTGCTATAGTCTCAATAATAGCTTGACAAACTTTAATCGACATTCCCCATAGATCTTCGGTTAATTTGATTTTGATTTCCTTAAAAGCTTTAATGACTGCTATGGGGTTTATATGCTTAAATTGAAACTCAACCGAACAGGCTGAAACGTTCGCTTTTAATAAATCAATAGAAAGCAAGGGTGAGGAATTTAAGGTTTCAGTAGTTTTAAGAGGGATATTAGAGAAGAAATCTACAAATTCTTGAGCAACTTCGTTTTTGGAACTCAGAAGACCATGTGAAGTCTCTAGTGTGATATCATTATTACATTTTTTATTTCTATTAGTTTCACTATTGATAATTTTCCAGACCGTCTTTATTTTATTATCGGCGGATTTAATCTTGTTGCTAATAAATAAGGCTTTAGCTACCTTACAAGTGTTTTTAAAAATTTTTGAGTAAGTTGCAACATATTTATTAAAAGTTTCTGAGTTGATGTAAGGCTTAAGACCGTACAGCTCAAACAATCGTTCCCTACTTTTCCTAATACCTTTAGTTGCCCAGTCACTGAATATAAACTTTGGGCAAATAGATTTAGTTTTCATTTTTAATGTATTATTGAACTCTATGTAAACTACTGAAAAGAATTCCTCATAAAATTGATTTACATTTTCAATAATATGGCCCGGAATGCCTAAATTGCTAATTAAGTTATTATTAAATTTATTCAAATTGCTGGGTGTTATTTGTCTAGATTTTATCTGAATTTTTTGTAATTGTGTGTAGGACTCAAAAACAACGGTTTGACCGCTGTGGTCAGAGGGAAGGTAATTTACAATGGATTTATCTAAGTAGTCGCAACAAAAAACATTATCGATACATGTAGCAGTATTTGTAGTAATACGGGTTGGTTCCGAAAACACGTTTAACAAATTAAATGATTTAAAAAGATGTAATAATCTACTGCTATTTGAATTTTTGTCTAAAATATTTACATTAAAGTCACCACAGATAACAAGTGATTTATTACAAGTTGCAAGTTTTGCTAAAGCATCCTCCATTACTGACTCAAATATAGAGTAGTTTTCATACTTTGGGGGTCTGTAAACGCACACTATTACATGCTTATCCAGCTCAACACAAGACAGCTCAATATTACGTTCAACCGATAGATCAACAATATCATTACGAGACTTAAATTTAATACAATTTTTAACTAAGATTAATGAACCCCCACGAATATTAGATTTCCGGTTAAAGCAACTGCCCACACTGTAATTTGCGTAATTTATTAACATTTCATAGTCTTTTAACCAGTGTTCAGTGAAACAAACTACTTCAAACTTTGTTTTTTCTAAAAACAATTCAATTTCTAGTTGCTTTGCAGAGAAACCTTGAATGTTTTGATGAAATAATTGCAAAATGTTTAGCTTAGCCCCTTTTTTACATTTAGCTATTTGAGGGCAAGAAGGTACATTGTTGTTTGGTGTAACAGAAATGTTACTGGTAACTTCTCTGGTAACTTCTCTTGTCTTACAAACTAGTTTAAATGAGCATCCGGAGTAAGCCCCAAGACTCCCACGCCAGTACAAGGCAATGAGATCCTACTACTAGTGGACCCCACTCGAGACTCATCCAAAACAAAACATGGATCTTCTCCGTAATTGTAAAAATAATTATTAGTATTATTACTAATAGTCGCAGTATTAATGATAGGACTAAACATCGACATACTACTTATGTCTGAGTTAATATTAAAAGCTAATAGCCTAGCTATTTTGTGTCTACAACTAATAGGTAGATACACTTTACCTTGTGTCGACTTAAGTTTACCAACAAAACTGTTGATATCCAGATATATAAGCCTGTCACTATAGTGACCTACTAGGAAATGAACATGCTTATTCAGCATGTGAATATAATTGTTTTTTCTAGGTGACAAATTTTCAAAATATGGGAAAGCACACAATATTATTTTACGACACTTCAACTTTAACAACTCAGTGACGCAGTCTGTGATGTCTTCTTTTTTAATTTTTGAACTATTTCCTACAAATATAGTTATATCAGTATTGTTATTATAAACATTTCTAGTTACTGATGCCATTATCTGTTTGTATGTAGACCCTGGCATACAATTATTTTGATTAGAAAAACTCAGGTTATTACTTAATAATTTACCTACACCTCTTCCTATACTATCTGAGAACATGATTGAGTAAGAACAATCCTGACTAGCAGACATCTCAGGCTGTACAACCTGTAAATAATCTTGTGTAATATTAGGTGACAAATTCTCAGCCTGGGATGGGTCCTCCATTACCTCAGGCTGGACAATATCATGGTTAGGAACTGTCTGACAACTACATTGACACATTACCAACTCATTTGCAGCATGAATATGTTCCCTAATTTGGTGCTGAGAAATCGCATACCTATTGGAAAGGGAACTAAGTGAGTTCTGAAGTACCTGTATTTCAGACTGCAAATGTTGAGTATCAATTTCATAAATTTTTACACTATCTTCTAATTTTATTTGATAATTCTTTAACTTATTAACTAAATCAACACGTTCTTTCCTCAGTGGAATATATTTTGAAAAGAGTTTATGTTGTTTCCTAAATTGATTACATTTTTTAATTAGTCTGTTCAGTTTTGCATATTTTTTAATTTTCTTATTGCTAACTGTATATTTCTTTTTCAATAAGGAATCATCAATAGTTATTAAGGAAGGGGAGTTACAATTACTATTTAATAATTCATTATATAAGAGGTTTGTTTCTTTAACCTGAGTACATTCTATTTGTTTCTGTAACTGTAAGATAGAACTATTGGCATGAATTAATTCATCTTCTAAGTCCCTAATTTTGTATAAAGCCGCCTCATACAGATTACTACAGTTACTGAAACCATCCGTGACAACCTTCAGTTGATCCCGTTCATCAACAACGTCCAAGTATTGCTGATGAAGGTCAACTAGCTCCCGTTTTAAGCTCGAATTTTTGCCATTTACTTTATTTACTTCCACCTCACTCTCTTCTCTCTCCTGTAACAGTTGTTGGACTTGGAGATTAGATTCTTTAAGTTCTTGGAGTGCCGTTCTTAATTTTAGCTCCATGTCCTGAGCAGTAGCCTTACGGGTCATCACAGGCATGGTTTCTGGATAGGTTACTGAAAATTACAAGTAAAGAAACGGTGAGAACTAATAGATTAGATCAATAAAGAAAAGTTAGCGATGAAAGGGGAAAAAAAAAAAGAGAAAAATAAACAGAAAAGCCTTCAGTTATGAAATGAGGTAGGCTGCTATATTATTATTGAATTTAAAATTTCACTGGTTTAGTTGTCTTAAGGTTTTTTTTTTTTTTATTCTTTTTTTTCCTTAAGTGGGTAGGTTGCTTAGAAAAGTAAAATTTTAAACTTGCTTTTTAAGATATTTCGTCAAGACAATAATGATCATAAACGATATATCTATGAATTAATATTAAAAAGATCAAAAAGCTATCGAATTACTCTTTGTTTTGTTTTGTTTTTTACGACCGGTTGTCAAGCGATTTATGACCAGTGCAGGGTAAAAAATCAGCAAAAAATAATACTAAAAATTGGCATAGGTGTGTTATACAGTTAAAGTGACGTTGGTGTGCTGTTATTAAATAAAAGTAAACAATACTTCCCCTGAATTATCCGTATAAATCCGTAGTTAGAACGTCAGCTGTTGTTTTTAGGTTACCGGTAACGTTAGATTACCGAAAACTTTATTAATTATAAGGATAACAATTTTCCTGACTATTTACGCATTTATAATACGTTTACACATATAATTACACCATAATATTACTTATTTACTATTTAAATTAATTTTTAAAATACGGAACAAAATTTTGACATGTCACTCGGGCAGTGTTGCCACTTACTATAACACGAAGCTTCGGGCGTGTGTGATCAATAGTGTTTTATTATTTCGCAACTCTAAGTCTTTGGCTAGCACTTGCGCGTAACAGATATGTGATTAGTGCTTTGATTACCCCCCAAAAACGTAAGTACTCACCTTGAGTGGGACGGGGGACAAGAATTGTTCAATTTTTGGTGGATCGATTTGCTGTCGATTTTAAAGTGTTTTAATAGTTAGCTACACGTTATAGCTAGTGATTAGGGTTTCGTATAAATCAGTAACATCAATTTAATTGGAACTTAAAACCCCTATTTTTAAAGATTTTTTTTTTGCCTGGTCCCAATTTTGGTGGCTCAATTTTGGTGGCTTTGGTGGCGTTTTCCCACCACCAAAATTGAAAACGAGCCACCAAATTTTAAGTATGTACTGTATATGTATGGTTTGTATCTATATAGCCAGTTTTTACGTTGCAGGACAGTTTAATTAGCAAATAAATAAATGTTATGTACTTGGCAGTAAGTAAGACCAATTATTATAAGGGTGGCGTACTAATGATCAAGTTTCTTATTAATATATTTTTATTTTGTTGCTTTTAAGAATGCCAAAACAGACCAGCAAAGAGAGGCTGGTTAAAAAGAGAATGGCAGAAAGAAGAAGAAAAGCAAAAATAAAGAGCTATCCCAAACAGGCTGAAATACTGCGAAAAAGAGTTGTTAGGAAAAAAGAAAACGAGTGTTTTCTTGTTTTTAAGTTTTTTTTAGTAAAGATGAGAGAAGATTTATATTTGAAAACTACAAATTCCTTTCTTAGATTTAAACACTGACTGTAGAAACCATTGATCTAGTCTGGTGATTAGCATCCAAATATTGAGTTAAGGTTTTTTAGTTTAACTGAAATCTGCAGAACTTAGTCACTAGAGCGTTGGTAAAATGGTAATGATCTGTTTGCTGTTTCACTGTCTCATCTTGGCTTTAATATATTTTTTATTTTGTTTGGAACAACAAAAAATTACATAATAAAGCATTGGGTCCAAGAATAGCCCTTTCCGTAGCTCGCTGATCAACCTCGAATTTATGGACCAGCCGTACCGAGAATGTCCACGTTTCAGCCCTGTAAGTCATAACAGGCAGGACGTACTGATTGAAGACCGAAGTCTTTAGGCTCTGTGCAATACGCGACGAGAAGACCGTACGAAGTTTCCCAAAAGTTGCCCAGCCCAGCTGAATTCTTCTGTCAGTCTCCCTCTTAAAGTTGTTCTTACCAAACTGCAGAGTTTGCCCTAGATAAACTAAATCATTTGATGATTTCCCATCCAAAAAAAAAAAAGGTGCGTTGGTGAACCATTTCGGTTAAATTACGTCCCCTTGGCGCACCCCCTGACGCAATGGGATATGCTCTGTTTGCTGGTTCTGAGTTTGGATGGTGATTGTGATGTTTTCATAAAGAGTTCTCAGCACTTGGATGTATCGCCAGTCAACTTGGCATCGCTGCAGAGACTCCAGAACTGACTCGACAGAGTCAAAAGTCTTCTCGTAGTCCACGAATGTAAGACTCAGCGGCCGATTATACTCTTCGAACTTCTGTATGATCTGCCGCACTGTATGGATGTGGTCTATGGTGCTGAATCCTCTTCGAAACCCGTCCTGCTCGATTCGTGATGACTTTTGAAAACACGTGGCTAAGGAGCGAAATGGGTCAGTAATTCTTGAATAGGGTCTTGTACCCCTTTTTAAAGCAAAGAACGACCACGCTCTTTCACCACGCTTCTTGAGTTCTCCCAGAGAATAGGACCGAGTTGAAAAGCTCCCGTAGCTCTCTTAATACAGGACTTCCTCCCGCTTTCAGGAGCTCAGTTGTTACCCCAGCCTCACCAGGCGCTTTTCACTTTTTAAGCTGTCTAAGTGACGCCCCGATTTTGTTTTGGCTGAATTCTGGTAGGTCTTCTGTGAAATGGCGGGTTAAGGTGGCTCTGGAATCCTTATTTTCGGGTTCAGGTCGAGATGCATGCGATGCGTACAACTTGCCGTAGCAGTTTTCTACTTCCGACAGAATCTCCGGCTTCGAAACGACCTTATCTCCACTAGATTTGGACTTTATTAACACTTGGTCTTCATTATTAATTTTGTTTACAATAAAAGTATTAATGTTTTTTTGTTTTCGTTTTTTTTTGCGTCATAAACTCATAATGATAGATCAGATAAATAATAATAAATATTTTTTAACAACCGATGAAGTTATTGATGAGAATGAGAATTTGTGAGATTAGTTACATTGAGCTTTATTAGTGAGATTGAGGTTTGTGACGGAGAAATTAAATTTTGGTGCCACTGATTTTCAATTTTGGTGGGCACTGTCGATTTTGGTGGGCGATTTTCAATTTTGGTGGCCACACTAGACTTTGAACTAAAATATCTTAAAAAGTTATCGAGATTTTCTCAGCCCTCTTGAAGATCCTTCCAGCTTGGAGTTTCTATTCTTATACCAGCCCCTTATTTTTCACGAATAATGAAGAAAAAATTTCGCCACCAAAATTGAATAAAAATGCACGTTGTTGATATTCACCCTTATGTATGTATGTAGGCAAACAAAAATAAATGGGTCAGGAAGCTCTCATAGATCTATGGTCAGGAAGGAAGGATGAATGAAATCATGTACCTAATGTGAAATTCCACTGGAACTTATGCGGATTTTATATCTATAATTTTAAGGTAGGTAAGGAGCAGTGGTGAAGGTTCCATTCAACTCGATTCCTACTGGCTTCCCTTTGAAAAATGGCACAATCAGTATTCTGTAGACAAATAATATAATCACTTTAAAGATTTGTGCTCCGGCTTACCTCTTACAAAAATTCGCTACTGGTAAGGAGCACTGTTTTTCAAGCTCTTTGGTTTTAGCGCCTATCCATGGCTAGTTTCAAAATCACAACTGAGAGATTATCACAATATTGATATCAGGTTTCTATTAGGCGATTATGAAACTAAATAATTACTTAATCTTTGCAAGTTAGTTAGAGTTCTACTTCCTTTAGTTAAAATATGATTTACTAAAAAAATAGGCAAGAATTTACCAACTTTATAGTCAATATTAAAAAATAAATTACAGTAGACTTATAACTTCTAAAACTTAAGCTAAAAGCTTGAATTTATACATCTAAGAAGACTTAATTCCATCACTACAAAAAACGTGCCATCCTCAAGCTTACCCATCCGAAAACCAACCGCGACACCGTAACTTAACCCCACCCATCAATTAAAAACACGCGCCAACCAATTAAACGTGAGCTTTAAAAGACTATTGACAGCTCATTCTAAAATAGAACTAGTTGAACCAAGGTCGAACCAATGAGAGAAGCCAATATTCAGATGTACAGGCACAAGCACTAACATGTATACACTCAGCAAGTTTTACAAGTTATTTTCTTCCACCATAGTTCACTATAAATACTGATTGTAAATTATCTGTAGTTACAAACATAGTATTTTGGAACTCATGCTAGGTATTAATATCTCAAAGTTACAATCGTAATTCCACGAGGAAATCGCTTTTGAATTTCGTCAAATGTATACTGTATACATGTTACTGGTCGTGACTGTATCTCAATACTCGGAACATTTTGCATTTGCACCAATATCATTTCAGAGGTTAGGTTAACCCGCTATCAACCGGGAGTGTTTTAAACATGTGTTGAAGCTCATGGAAAGACGTTGTGTGATAATGTTTATAAAACAAGTGCGATAATGGGGTGCTCAAAATCATGGATTACGCCATTTATGAAGCAGGTTCGTGTTTTGTTTTTATTTTGTGTTTATCTGTTGGTAGTCCTATAGCTATGATGTGTGTGTGTTTTGATTGGCGGGAACTGTTCTATTTTTGTTTAGTAGCTTTTGTAAATAAATAATGCGAGTTGCAGTTTGCCATGTGAATTTATGCAATTTGGCATCGATTTATCGAGGAATGCAACGGAAATAATTGAGGTGTCTGATGAGATGATGAGTAATAGAGAAGTATGGAAGAACAAGACATGCTGCGCCGACCCCAAATGAATTTGGTTAAGGGCAAGAGAATGATGATGCAACGGAAAAAAAATCAATAATATAGTAAAGATTAATTCTCGTGAAAATAATAATCGTTTTAAAACAGATCTTCATTACAATAAGTTTCAGTGTAGTAGTCACCTTTTGGCTGCAAAGTGTGGTTTACACTATCAAAAATGCCTAGACCATTAATTTCTTTCTCTTTGAGGGAGGGTGAAGGTCCACAACCTCTCATTATTCCATTAGGTACCATCATCTGCCTAGCCTTTTCCCAACTATGTTGGGATCGGCTTCCAGGCTAACCGGATGCAGCTGAATACCAATATTTTACATGGAGCGACTGGCTATCTGACCTCCACAACCCAGTTAGTACTGGGTAATACGAAACCCCTTGGTGAGACTGGATGTCAGACTTTTTTGGGCCACTGACTACCTAACGACGGTCAAAGATCTACAAATGACAGCCGGGACCAGCGGCTTAACGTGCTTTCCGAGGCACGGAGGAAACTCGGTATGAAATGGGTAGTCCTGGTCACCCATCCACAGACCAAACTAGGCGAGCAGGGCTTAACCTAAAGATCGATCCGACATTAGGTACCATGTAATAAAAAAACCTAGGTAATGATACCTCAAGTCAAGTGCAAGTAGGAAGAGAACTCGATTGGTTTAATAATAGTCTTATATCATAATATAAACAATTTGAGTACCTTGAGTACTTCAAACGGGTATGAAAACTTCCATTGCTTATAAATCGAAACAAAAACAGATACCAGTTGATTACTAATCTTCGTATTTATTTCTATTAAATTTGTTTTGTGTGGTCTGTAGATGGGTGACCACCCATTACATACCGAGTTTCCTCCGTGCCTCGGAAAGCACGGTAAGCCGTTGGTCCCGGGTGTCATTTGTAGATCTTTGACCGTCGTCGTTAGGTAGTCAGCTGCCCAAAAAAGTCTTCAACCAGTCTTACCAAGGGGCATCGTATTACCCAGTTCTAACTGGGTTGTGGAGGTCAGATACGCAGTCGCTCCATGTAAAATACTGGTATTCAGCTGCATCCGGTTAGACTGGAAGCCGTCCCTAACATAGTTAGGAAAAGGCAGGCAGCTGATCCACTGTAGCCATTGACAGTATGCAGAAACTACTAGAAACGCCACGTACGGCAACGGGCGGTGTCAATTTAAAAATACCAGCTCCAAGAAATCATACAATTGGAAAAGACTAGCGATAAATACAAAACCGTTATGGTGGTCCAATACGATCGTGCTGGGGATACTGATCAGTTACAACTGTTAAATTATCGGAATATTCGAATTGAATATGCCATCCTAATGGTGCATTATAAGGACAGGACTGATAACACCAACTTTTTCGTAATGGAAACATACATAGCATAATACAGAATATCACGCCTGTAATCTCCGAAGGGTTAGGCAGATGTATACCTAAGAGTACCCCCACATTTCGGCAAATATGTTTAAGTTCCGTGTAATAGGGGGCGAGCCCGTTGCCATTAACCGGGCGCAAATCCAGACTCGATGGCTGCTACTGAGAAATTCCTGATGGAAAAACCCAATAAAACTTTGCCCAACCTGGGAATCTAACCCAGGACCTCATGCTCAGCAGCCGCACTTTCGACCACTAGACCAACGAGGCAGTAACGGAAAAATATGATAAAAAGTCAATACGCAGCAAGGTGATGACACCAATCCGCTCTCACAGGGCGGTCTGTGCTCAAGCATTAGGAAGGTTATAGGCTGGTTATGTCAAGGTGCTGACTGCCCAGTTCAATCCACCACCCTACAAAGATGGTGCATAGCTACTTCGAAACATGCATATAAATTTTATAACACTCACTAACCTCTTTTTTTAAATATTCCAGTGCTTCGTGACCTCCGGCGTGTCCCTGAACATGGCGGGGTCTGGCTTAGTGGTGGGATTCACTACGGCCTTGCTGCAGCAGCTCAGGAGTTCAGAGTCCATCATACCCATTGATGACACATCTGGCTCTTGGATAGGTTTGTAATCAATTTGTTCATACTTATTTGCCCAGAAAGAGGTGGTCAGACGATCTGGAAGTGTACCACGAGAACTAGAACGAAGTGGCGCTGGTAAAGAGTTCCCTAGAATGACTAGAGAGAGGCCTTTGACCAGCAGTGGAAAAGGACGAACTATCAAAAGAAATGGTTAGGTATTGGATAGGTCTTGAGGAATCTTTCTCTTTAGTCTTCTAGCGACTGTTTGGGTGTTCATCAGGTATTGGATGACAAACATTTCTAAGCGATCGCGCATTTGACAGTAAGGAGTCATCGCTCCGCCTATGGACATTAATTGCAATAAATAATCCGAGGCATTGTAGTTGTTTAGACATCGCAGAAACAAAGCTGAAACGACACATCACCATATCATATAATAACATCACACCTGTTATCCCCGAAGAGTTAGGTTAAGTCACATGTAATAGGGGGCGACCCTGTTACGAACCGGTCACAAATCCAGACCCCGTGGCTGCTACTGAGAAAAACCCAATAACACTTTGCCCGACCTGGGAATCAAACTCGCCTGGTCGGTTCCCTGATCTGGCAGAGTGTTCAGCAGTCAGTACTAAGTGACACGACAAATATGCCTGTTAACACCGGCACCCATACTTCACATCCTAACCAAACCGGTCGGTCGCGCTTATACCTGATACCCGATAGCCGCATTCATAAACCCTACAAACTGGAACATAGCGACGTTGCTTTGCAGCAGAAACATGTAATTGTATGGTAGGTATGATTAAATAGGCATTATAATGTTAAGGGTGTAAAAATACCCTTTACGGACCTGAAAGGCTTCTGAAAGACTTCCGTACTATTCAATGCATCCATCAACACAATGTTTTGAGTACGTTACTTTGAGTCCTACCGTGAAAAGTGATGTTTCACCCCAAATAAAAATCGTTTTCCAGCAGAATAATTTTTGCATAGTTACTTAGTTTGATGCACATAATGCTTGGTTGACGACTCGTGAAGGGGCCGTTTACGCTGTAGGTATTGGTTAAAAACCTTGAACTTCTTGATGATCACACCCTATCAGGATCTCATGAAGCACTAGGTATATCAGTGAAGAGAATAGCGATCAACACGTGTCATTCGCCCCATTTGTTTAGGTATAATTAGTTAAACATCTATTGCTAGACACGGAAATCTTAATAACAATTTCAAATTAGTAATTAGCAACAGTAAAGACGTCCGTGCGAACTCATAATGAATAGCATCATAGCATATCTGATCAGGCAGCCGACGGTTGGGACATTTAAGTTTTTTTTTACAATGAAAACAACGGTTCTGCGTCTGGGTGAGATTTCCAAGTGTCCAAACAAATGTGGTCTAATAACATACCTAACTGTCAAAAAATGTGGGTGCACTGTACACATCTGCTTACCTCCAGAGCATACAGGCGTGATGTTATGTTATGACGTTTTGTAAACAATAAACATCCAAGCGATAGCAGCAATCACGACAGATTTGCTGTCTATTATTGAAGAGTTCCATTGTATATCTCCGAAGATCAGCATCAGATCTTGACCAAATTTAAATGGGACCACAGTGACCCACACACACAAAAAAAAAAATCAGACGAATTGATAACGTCTTCCTTTTGGAATTCGGTTAAAAATAGTTAATAATTTAGAGCCCTGCACAGCCAGTCAGCGTCGTAGCAGACCATGTAGAAGTTCGCAAAATAAATAAGCATTGGTCTACATTAGCTCTGGATAGAAGTAAACTGATAATCATTGGGAGGTCTTCCCGAATTGGATATTGCTGGCTGCCAGTAACCACTAGAAAGATACCACCTCGTGACATCAGGTAACATACCAGTAGCATCTTGTGAAGATAGATTGGCTTTGTCCAGGTTACGCGACCAGGGAATGGCACTAGAAACAAAATCCAATTAAACAATTTTTAAATCGAAAGTAATATTACAAAAAAATACTGCCATTATTCGTAGATCCGAGAGTGGAATTACCTTCTACCTACGTAACAATACTTAGCCGGTTTTGAATATTACCAACCTTTCTTTATTTAAATATTAAAGATCGCAAATTAAAACTTGGTAGAATTTGCCGTCCGGACATAAGGTATATCAGTTAATTGTTTATAAATAAATCTTTCCGTACTTACTAAGTTTTATCAGATTGCAGTTGAAACCAGTGCGCTAGTTTACGTTTCCAATATCTTTACGATCTCCTTGACCCCTTATCATTGACGTGACGGAGTGGTTGGGTTTCATAAGCCATGAGAAGCCCAAATTAAAATGTTTCTCTTTGTAAGTATGATGAGAAGTTGTTTTCTGGGATCGTTATATTCGCAATATTACGTAGGTATAATTTATTTTTTAGTTTCTGTCTTTTATCTAGGCACAAAGGAAATCTAGCTAAGTAGATAGTCACACAAAATCACAATCAAAATAATGTGCTTCAACGCAATATTTTAACACACAAATCGTTTAACTTGTACGAGTAGGTTATGTTATGGTTATGTTTTCAAGTGGTTTAAGCCACGAAAAAACGGTTCACTCGTCCATGGGTCATACAGATTGCAACAAATAGCAGTCTTCAAGAGATATTTTTTAAGTGATTCAGCCAGTCTATCTTGATTTAGCGTCAAGCAAAGGATGCTATTAGCTGTGTCTATGGTTGTGTACCATTCTATCCATCTTACTCTACCGCTTGTCTTCAGACTAACAGATTCTTTGTATTTTATTTCCAGCTGCAATCCCCGGCATCTCCCTGGTCTTCGGCAACTTCATAGCACCGCCAACGATGTCCAAATACGGCAGAAAGACCGCCAACCTTCTGACCATCGTGCCGCTGATCCTGGGCTGGGCTGCCATCTACTTTGCCAACAGCATCGTCATCCTACTCCTGGCCAGATTCCTTCAAGGACTGTGTATGGGCATGTGCACTTCACTAGGGTCACTGCTCATAGGAGAATATACCAGCCCGAAGAACAGAGGAGCATTTTTGATGACGATTTCTGTCTCTATAGCTTCTGCAGTAATGACGGTACATTGCCTTGGATCCTACTTGACTTGGCAGACAACTGCCTTGATTTGTGGTTGTGTATCATTCGTAGATCTCTTCATAGTCATCTATTCCCCCGAATCACCGAGCTGGTTGGCGGAGAAAGGAAGGTATGACGCTTGCAAACAATCCTTTAGATGGTTGAGAGGAGATTCGGAAGAGGAGGAACTGAGGAGGATAATTGAAGCGAGTATAATGTTAAAGGAAGCAAAAGCAGAGATGAGACAAACAAAATCTCTGATAAAGAAATTCAGAAATAAGTTCGAGTATTTTCAGACGACAGTGAAGAAAAAGGAGTTTCTAAAACCGATCATCATTATGATCCACATTTATATTTTGGGACAATGGAGTGGCATAAACATGCTAGTAGCATACCCCATAGATTTATTCCACAAAATCGTTGGAAAAGACTGTAACATACCTTTACTAGTACTTACTTTAGACGTACATAGAATAGTAGCGAATACGACGGCTTTATATGTGATTCAAAAAGTGAAAAGACGAACTATTTTAGGTGTAACAGTGTGTATTAACATTTTTGCTTTAATAGCAAGTGCTTCATATTCCTATGCAAAAGAAACTGGGTTTATTCCTGCAGACGAATTTAGTTTAGGCATCTCTATAGTACATATCCATATGTTTGCAGTAGCTACAGGCTCCTTACCATTATGCTTCATCATAGCTGGTGAAATCTTCCCCTTAGAATATCGAAGTTTAGCAGGTGGTATCAGCGTGTTGTTTTATTCAACGAATTTGTTCGTTACTATCAAAACTGTACCATTTTTATTAAGTACCATAGATTTGTATGGGACGTATATTTTCTATGCGTGTATGATGGTGTACAGTTTAGTTGTGGTGTGGTATTTGTTACCGGAGACGAAAGATAGGACCCTTCAGGATATTGAAGATGAGTTTAGAGGTAGACCGTTGTCTCCTGAGGAGCTTAAATCGGTGCAGTCTTTGGCATCTTTGAGAGCATTTACTACTGATAGAAGATGTAGTAATCCTGTTGTTCTATGAACTTGATTTAACATCACGCCTGTCCCCGAAAGGGTACACAGAGGTATAAAATACACGCACATTTTTGCCAGTTAGGTACATTATTTGTCATAATTCGGGAAAAAACTAGGATACGATTCCGGGCATTTTGGCCGACCGTTGGATAATACTTTCTACAAATAGAACCATGAGAGTCTATAGACTATATGAGACTCGATATTAGGGAAACTATGCCTATGAGAGTAAAGACATAAACATAACATCACTCTTGTAATCTCCGAAGGTTAGGGCAGAGGTGTACTTATAGTACACCACGAAAGGGGCGAGCTTATTGCCATCAACTGAGCACAAACACACAGGCCGGGCTGTACTAAAAAACTCCTGAAGAAAAACCCAATAACACTTTGTTCGACCTGGGAATCGAACACGGGACCATGAGCTCAGCAGTAGTGCTTCTGACCACTAGACCAATGTGGCAGTCGATAGTCAAAGTACTTATAAACATGTGCCTTATCTGTAAGGTCAGAACAGACCATCGAAGTTCCAACTATATACATAAAATCACGCGGCATTTCAAGTCTAGTACCTACTTATATACCGTCAGAAGAATTTCAACCGTGTCTAAAAGGCACGTAGTTTGAATTTCAAGTGTTATGGCATTACTCGGTTACGGTCATAGTTTGCATTGTTATAATATACCATGGCTAATAACATTAGTTACTGCGATAGTATGCTATGTGGACATAGTATGGACCGTGTTTGACATACTTCAACACTGTAATATATGGATGCATGATGAAACGGGCAATAATATTATGTCATAAAATAAAGCCTGTACAACTTAATCTTAATAGTATATAAAAAACAGCCAAGTGCGAGTCAAACTCGCGCATGAAGAGTTCCGTATCATCGTAATAGGGGAGCCCCATTTAATATTTAATTCATTTTTATTATTTGTTGTTATAGCGGCAACAGAAATACACATTCTGTGAAAATTTCAACTGTCTACCTATTACGGATCATGAGATACAGCCCGCTGACAGACAGACGGACGGACGGACGGACTGCGGTGGCTTAGTAATAGGGTCCCGTTGGTTACCTTTCGGGTACGGAACCCTAAAAATTACGTGTCACTATGTTCGTACACGCTAATCTCCGTAACCTCCGAAACGATTTCGATGAAATTTTGTGAATGTGTATGGTCGATTCCAGATTGGAAGATTTTATAAGTTTTAAAGATAACATAATGCCTTTTACTTAAGAATGTTACTTAAATCTGAAATTAATTGTTGTGCAAAGAGATTGTAAATATAATTTATTAATAAATTATTTAAGTAGTAATAATTAGTTGTAAGATAAAAAATACTGTAAAGTTGAAATGATGACAGGAGAAATACAGGACAAACCTAATCTAAACAATTGTTTTTTTATTCAGCAACCTAAGCCCAGATTTACTAAAAGCGGTAAAGCCGCTCAGTCGCAATGACAGACCGCCAGCTACATAAAGTAAAACTCAAACCATTTATTTCAATAAGGCCGTTAAAAAGGTATTTTTGGAATGTCAAACATTAAAAACAAAGACAATACACAGCAGCCAACTTATCTGTGCAGGCGGGAAAACATAGAACTAAAATAAATGTACCAAGTTTGACATATCGATGCATTTTTTCTTGTCAAGCAGCGCCACCTAGGACTGCACACTCAAAGTGGTCATACTGTAGAATTGATTCTACACCCTTCACAAGACTGATTTCCATTCTTGTAGCTTTACGAAAATTCCTTCGCAGATGGCGGCATCCACATGCCGTCTCTTTCCGATTATCTGTAATACTTTTGGATGAAAAGGACGATATTCCATACAAACTTTTGTCCACTTGTAGAGGACGAATTTTCAAAAAATAAAATCCTTAGTGTTCGCCTTTGCTGTATGTATAAGAAACTCTTGAGCCATCCAGTCGTGCTTTGTCTTTTAAAGCGTGAAAAAAATATTTTTTTAAATTTTAAAATGAGTGAATGACGGGGCGAACAGGGCCAGAGATCGAACAGAAAAGAGAGGTTTTGAGGGAGAAAGGGGAGGCCTTTGCCCAGCATTGGAACCCTCAATAGACTAACAAAAAAAAGATGAGTTGACATAAGAAGAAGAAAAGACTATAGGAAACCGAGAAGGGGAAATTAAGCATTTGTGATAATTTATTTTATTTTTTTAATACTAAGGTTAATTTCACTGTATGGATCATGTTATCTGAATTAAATTAATTTTATTTATTTATTTTTATTTAAGCAAGAAACATGAGACTACCCGCAATCTATTCCTATTAAAATTTTAGCTAACAGGATTTATAAAAAAAAAACACAAATAAAAAAATAAGTCAATGATTTATTGTCATATCACATTTAGCTATAAAATACTGTTTTTAAAATTACACTTAATTATAATAAACATAATTTTAGAATACAAAATACACAAATATAATTTTATTATAAAAATAATTTGGTGCCTGCTTTGTGTCTTAAAATATGTGTGGTTTACAGCTATCTACTTTAATTTTAGCAATTGATCTAAGTACAGAAACAAATATTTAATTGTATTGTGAAATAAAGCGAATTCTACTTCATTTATCCCATTTTGATCGGAACTTCTACGGGGTGTAAACAGACCCTTCACCAAGCCGTGAACCAAGCATTCTGTACATCAAACTAAGTAACTTTACGCAAAAAATTTTGCTGGGAAACGACTTTTTTTTTTGGGGTCAAAAATCACGTTTGACGGTAGAACTCAATATAAGGCACTCAGAACATTTTGCTGATGGATGGATTGAATAGTACGAGGGTCGTGGAGGTGTTTGAAGTAAAAATGTTACATTAAAAACATGAACTTTAAAAAAAAGTTGGGAAAAAGTTGGAACTTTGACCCCCAATATCTCCGTAACTAGAAGGTTCCCAGGTACGGTCTAGAACAAAAAAATGATCGCATTGATGGGGAGAGTAAATGCCTTTCGGCTTCGTTAAGGGTCTTTTTACACCCTCTATATAAGCCCACGTCTACAAGGTTGCTTTTGGGGAATCATACAGAACGCATCCAAGAGCGTTAAAAAGCCGCACATGGATTTTCAACGCTCTGCTCCACGCATAGAGTTGAAAATACAGTGCGAGGCATAAAATCGCCCAAGCTGACTTGGGCTTATTATTCATGCACAATCTACTTAACAAACATAACACTTCAGCAAACTACCATGTTGAAGACATGTCAAGAAAAAAATCACAGTATTTAAAAAATATATTTAAGTGTAATACATCATTTTATAAAATTTAAAATAATCATAATCATGTCAAAAACTAAAAATAATGGTAAATAATTGTAACTAAACTAAATTAAAGACATTTTGGGAAATATAATGACAAAACATTAGAATTAGTGTTTCAACCCAAAAATGCCACATTTATAATTTATATCAATATCTTTAGTCATGGACATTTGTGGGTTAAATAAATACAAAATTTCAATGAATATAATGTGAAAACTTCAATTGCAATTAATTTTCATTCACACGTTATTTATTTATTTTAATGAATTATAAAACAAATAACAAAGGTAATATGAGTAAAAGGTAAAAGCCAATACAAATGATATGATTTAAAAAAATGAATTTTACATCATTATGATTAAAAAAATGAGTCAGACAATACACAAACGCCACAGAATATTATTTAGTTACTATCAACCTTCTACAGTTTCCTCCGTGCCTCGGAAAGCACGTTAAGCCGTTGGTCCCGGGTGTCATTTGTAGATCTTTGACAGTCAGTAGCCCAAAAAGTCTGACAACCAGCCTTACCCAGTACTAACTGGGTTGTGAAGGTCAGATAGGCTGTCGCTCCATGTAAAATACTGGTATTTAGCTGCATCCGGTTAAGACTGGAAGCCGACCCCAATATAGTTGGGAAAAGGCTAGGCAGATGATGAACCTTATATTTAAGATATAAGGCCTGCTTGTATGGCGATCGGCGGCGGCGACCTCTCGCTCCCGGCCCTGGTTCAGGCCATGGTCCGGAGCGAGAGGGAATGGGAAGCCGTCACCTCCTTCTGCGAAGCAGTCATGCTAGCGAAGGAGGTGGCGGGACGTGAGAGGGAGAGAATCTCACGTCCCAGCCGCCGCGGGCGAAGCACCGGGCGTCGGGGGCCACGTGGTGGCTCCCGGCCACCGTAGGCGCGGGCCTGTGGACGGTGAGTAATGGGTTAGCTCACCGTCCGTCCGTCTTATGACGACAGGCCGTGTCGACGGCGCGTTCGTGTTCCACGCGCGCCTCAAAGAGATGTCAGCAACCAAGAAGGGGCCCGCAAGGGCCGATGCCTGCCGGGGCTGCGGGACTGTTCGAAAGAGATACCGTGGCCCTGGAACACAAAGGGCAATGAAGGAACATGGATGGGTTTTAGTCAGTAAGAGTCTGACACTCCCTCCCACTCCACCCAGAGCGGGAGAAGTCATTTGATGATTTCCCATCCGTAAAAAAAAAAAAAAAAAAGGCCTGCTTGTATTTTAAATTGTTTATATAGTACTACATTATCCAACGGTTTGTCGTGGAAGCCGGCTTGTCCTTTTTCACCAACACTAGTCGAACCCAATACAAATACAAGCACACTTATAGATTTTTAAACATTAATCTCAGGGCCGAGATTACAATTTCAACAGGGCAAGAATATGAGATACCTTCGCCACTGGTGTTTATCAATTCAAGTCCATCAATCGTCAGTATAATAGAAGTTTTTATAAACAACTATGGTATAGGTCCCGTCACGTAAAAAGAACGCTGAAGGCTCAAACAAATTTTCTCAATTTGTTTTGTTCCAGCCTTTTCTAAATAGTAGGGGAGCCCACGATGCTAAATGGGGATTTACTCGAGCGTCGTAGAGACCTATTGGGTTGCAAAGCTTAGATGATAAGAAGAAAAAAATGTTATATGATGATACCTTTTCATCGGTGGGGGAAGCGGCTATAGATTTTTAAATATGTAAAAAAAAACTGTTGCATGGACATCCTCGAGCGCGTCAGATATTGATAGCATCAATGCCCTACGTATTTTTAATAATGTACGTATGTTAATCTGATCGTTTGCATGATGCGGGTGGTTGTATGTAAAGGTTGAAAATGAAAAAAAAAAATATTTAATCGAGCGCGTCAGGTTTTCTAAGGGAGTGTTAAGTGCACCAAAAAAAAGCTCTCATTCACTAATCTGACGATTTCGATGGGACGCAAACCCGCGGCCATTTTCATAATGTGCAAAAAAAATTCGCCATTTTGAAATACTCAAGCGCGTCAGATTAAGATATATATGGTTCATCTTTATGTTCTAAACGTACTGTCTCATAATCTGACGATTATCTAGAGGGATTCGCCTGATCTGACAAAAAAAAATTAGAAAAACGGTTCACCCTAAAGGCCATCCCTGTAACTTCCCGCTAATTCCATTCCTGGGCGCTTAAAATTGTACTTATGACATGTGACATGTGTTTCGGAGCTATTTCCCGAAAGTTCCGGTGCATTGTCATGTCTCGCGGTATTTTAATTGCAGTAAATAATTTATAGCACTGTGCGTGATATAAATCATTTAATGATGATTCCATCGACAATTCGAGGTTATCATATGTTCCTCGAGACTTTCGGATATTAACCGGCTTGCTCCGACGATATTCCAAAATATTTACACATTTTTTTAATGTTTCTACTGTAAATTTAACTGTTTTTTGTAAGGTACTTTCACCACAAAATACACATTTTAAATTAATATCACTCATATTAAATATTTATAAACTTTAATTCACATAAATAATATTAAAATAGCAAAAAAAGCCAAAACGTTGGTAACACGTTGTAAACAGTATGCCACGAACGAGTCTTTATGATCAGCTGTGTTGGCGTCATGGCAGCAGAAACTAGGGTCCCCACTCTGAGTGGGAGTGAGAGAGTAATAGATAGAGAAAGAGTGAGAGAGGAATAGAAACGCGGAGAAGGAAATGTAGGCATCACGCAGCTGCACGCATTTAACTTTATCGACGAATTTTTGTTATTTCGGCTTGCGGAAATCGTCAGATTATATATTTTTCATTATTCTTGAATTATTTCCTTTAAAATAAAATAAAATTTAGCTACGCTCGAGAATGTCGAGATGACGTTTTTTTTTTACAACTTTGCTGCTCTCCCCTTTCTTTACGTCACTCTCAAATTGTCAGGTTAATGGAATATACACTTTTTAGGATGTAATTAACTCACCCTACCTTAATCTGACGCGCTCGAGAATTTCTGATGGTCAATTTTTTTTTACTAATCTGATCCTGTATCCTTCACGGGCGGCCTTATATATGGGCCTCATGTTTGGTGGAGGTACTTAACTGGGTACAAGGTATCCGCCTGTATATTAATCTGCCGCGCTTTAGTAAATCCCGAAATCCCTTCTAGGGCTCCCCTACTAAAAGTACTAAACAGCTAGTAAAGTACCTATTACGATTCTACAATGAAACAATTATACTTATATTATAAAACAACATCTCAGTACTTTAGGACGCGAATGTATAACGTGCGCAAACACATCCGCTAGACTGTCGCTCAGCGTTCTTTTTACGTGACGGGACTTACGTTTTACATATTATAATTTTAATCTCAACAGTTTTCTGAATAGGAGGCGACATTATGGCTGATTTAAAAACACAAAAATTCAATCATAAGACTGTTTCTTCATGGGTTAAATTAAATGAGTCAAAAAAAAAGTTACGAACAAAGAAAGATAGTAACCAAAAAATTGAGCTAGAAAAGAGCACCGTTTTTTTAAATGTGTATATTTTAATTTAAGACCGAATTTGACTGAGATATAGTCTGTTAACTCTAAGGATGAGCGCACAACTACGACAAATGAACGCCAACGCAGCTTGTGATTTTGAACAAAATAGATTTTTTATCAGCTAAATGAAATTTATCAGAAACAATCGTAATTAGCCGGCGAAAACTTCAACGTATGCAATTTCTTTTTTTCATCGCATCATGATATATCAGGCCGAAATCACGTTGCATAATTAGCACGTGCTATTTTCGGAAGGAGTATCACATTTAGGTAGAGATCTATAAATGTTACTAAGCACATAACCGTTATTCCTGTCACGGACACATAATTGCAAGATGGAGACGGGAACATGTCTATGTCAAAGGATGTGCTAAGTTACTTTTGAAGATCATCATCGTGTGAAAAACAAATGGAGATTTTCATTTATCCTTTAACCTTTTGATCGCCATTGTCACGTATACGTGACAAGCAAGCGCGTGCCTTGTACGTCAACGACACAAATATGTGACAAAAAATGTGCGGTGCACTATAACACGAAATAAACAATGTAACAGTTTTTTGGCGTGGGCGCGCGCGTCTTTATGCTCTGTGATTCAAAAAGGATAAACAAACATTACTGCGCGCATTTTCATAGTTGTATGCAGATCCTAATAAAATTACCTATAACATTGAGTATGCCTACAATTGGTCCACTTGTCTAGATACTTTAAGGCTAGAGATCTGACGATCTTATAAATAGGTCACAGGTACTCCCTCGTTATAGCGCGGTCGAGGTCACGGATTTCAAGCCCCGCACTAGGATAGTAGGGGGCAGGTCCTTTGTAAATTCGTCTAGTACCTGAAATTAAACAATCATAATTATAATCTGTCTGTCACAATGTTATTTACCATACTCCTCCGAAACGGCTTGACCGATTTTTATAAAATTTTATATGCATATTCAGTAGGTCTGAGAATCGGCTACTATCTATTTTTATTTATTTATTTATTTATTTATTTAAACTTCATGTACAAAAGTGGTACATAGGCGGACTTAATAAAGCGTGATTTTTCATACCCCTAAGTGACGCAGACGAAATTGCGCGGGTCAGCTAGTATAATCTAACAAAGTTAATGAGCCACACGAGTCAATCTTCAAGTACAATGCTTGCCAAAGTCAGTTTTCAAGTTGCGTGCCTCGGAAAGCATGTTAAGTCATTGGTCTCGGTTGTATGTGCAGATCTTTGGCAGTCGTTACAGGTAGTTAGATGTCCGAGTCTAACAATCAGTCTAACCAAGGGGTACCGTTTTGCCTAGTAATTGGGTTGTAGACATTAGATATCTCATGGTAACATACTGAGCAGCTACATCCGATTAGACTGGAAGCCGATCCCAACATATTTGTTTTTTGTTACCGCATTTTTTTGCATTCCCTTGTTACCGGAGAGACCGGAGAGGTCACCTCTGAAAACTTTAAACTTGTTTTGGAATTGCATAATACAAGATAGACATCGTTGTTACATCCTATGATTGTAACAACTCCATTTAGTTTTAACCATCACGCGTTTACTTCCGAAGATACACGATTATACCCGAAGCGCATACTTTTCCTAGGAGATCTGTACACACGTTCAAGTAATGTTCACAGACGGAGTCGTCCAATGCTGTGTTGGTAGTTCCCACTGTTGGGATGTGGGATGATGATACAACATACCTTCAAGTAGTGTTCAGACACGGAGTCGTCAGCTGCTGTGTTGGTGAGTTTGGGTGGCGCGGGCAGCTGCACGAAGGTCACCGCCGTCGCCTCAGAGCTGCGGCGCTTTATTATATTGTTCACACTGCAGGAGAAAATAGATAACTGTTATATATCACGCTTTATCGGGCTATGCACAGTAGTATTTATTAGCGGGGGTAAGAACCAAAAAGTCTGACAACTGATGAACGTTAGCAGCAGCTGAGAGAGATGAGTAAGAATTAAACACTGTTTTAAGCGTTCAGACAGTTTAACTTTAGTAAGAATTAAGTTTACAATAGAAGAAAGTTTACAATACTTATAAGAACTTACATTTGTAAATATCCGAGAGGCACTCGCTGGTACATGCTGTTCTCATCGTCGTTAGAGTATCTATTATTATACTCATCTAGTTTGGGCCACTCTGTCACCTGTAAAAGACACACAACATTCTGTAAGATTATCTCAAAACCAGTAGTTTCTCCCGCTTATCCCCACGGCGTCACCTGGGTAGAGTTCGGTAGTTGTCCCACGGCAACGTACTACCGGTATAAAAAAACCTATGTGTTCAAAATCCAGGTCAGGTAGGCAGTCGCTCCATGTAAAATAGGTCAGATTCATCCGGTCAGAGTGAAAGCCGTCGGGGTCGGGGTCGGCTAGTTGCTGAGAATCGAGTTGAGTGGCGAGCGCTTGAGGAGGCCTATGTCCAACAGTGGACTGCTGAATGACAATGATGATGATGATTGATGACAATGTACTCACAATATGCGTCGTAGCGTTAATCCTGAGCAACTTGAGCAGTTTGTCAAGTCTCTCCTCGACCGGCCGTCCGGCGGCGAGCGACTCCAGCGCAGAGTGTTCGCCCACAGTCACTGTACGACCTGCTTCTATAAAGAGAAGAAATTATAGTCCGGCAGGGATTGAAATACCTATTATTTTCCCCAGCAAAGGCCTTAGAGGCTAAAGAAATAAAAGGGGCTCGTGGCTACATAATAACATCTGCACAAGGTCGGTCGACAAGGTTAAGCAGCGCTTGCTGAAGTCAGTCCGTGGATGGGTCCGACACCGCTCCGTGTCTCAAAAAGGTTTCAGCTGTTATCTGTAGACCTCTCACAGTCGTTACGGTAACCAGCAGCTCGAAAATCTAACCACCAGTCTTACCAAGGAGTATCAATACCATTTAACTGGATTGAGGAGGTCAGATAGTTAGGCCTTGTAAAATTAGCTGCACACTAACCATGTATCGTGGTGGGGTGTTGTGCAGGCACATGCACGGCGTGCAGGCGCAGGCGCAGGTGTTGCCAGCCTCTAGCGGAGCGCACTACTGCGGCCAGCTGTAGCGCAAATAGACCTCGCACTGTGAAGGGCTCGTCGCAGTTCGGGGATAGGACCTCCACCAGCCACACGTCTATGTATTGGAGGGATGGGGATTTGCTGGAAACAGAAATATAAAAAATGAAATTGGTGATTAGTTTGAAATACTTTCAATACACTTTCTCGAAAACTGGTTCTTATCGCACTACGATTTGGTTCAACATGCAATGTATTTCACACGCGTGGATTTTTAATACTTTTCCGCACACGTGTGAAAACAAAAATTTCCACAGATAACTATAAGTACATATATAAGTCCAAATGGGTTCAATGAAGTTGGCGGTGTTTGTTTTTTTTTAAATCTCGGCAAAGAGATAATATGCGTCTTTACGGCGTACATATTTTTTGAGTATTTAAATTGTGTTTATAAATAGAATATCATAGATAAACATGATTATTTAAAACAAATATGTACTTTTATGAACAAATTAACATTGATTTGTGTTCCAAATTCAAAAATATTTGAATTTTCTATTTTTCATATTAGGCTGTTTAGCGGCATCATACCTTTGCTTCTTCTTCAACCTGGCGAAAGCAAAGCGCGGAAAAAAAGCAAATTAAATCATAGTTTCCTAATAATTCCTGACAAAAATACTTTCCGTTCTAATATTTTATTTCATTGAAAGTGTATTGACAAACGTATTTTGATACGCGTGGGGATTTGTTACTGCAGTTCTCGGCTCCATAACAACCAATAAACAAAGTTTCCCCACTTATATAAAAGTGTAGTCCTGGGTACAATATTGTTGCTTCTATATGTGAGCACAGTGTAGAGATAGGAAAATAAAACAAAGCTACAGTTAAAACCATAAAGATTAGGATAAGCCCTACTAACCATAACAGAAAGTCTACATGGTACTCACACTTACAAAAACTCAAATAATGCTTCTAATTTATATAAAACAATGGTTATCAAAGTAACTAAGTTTCCAAACGAGAAAAAAATAAAATAAAAGAAATGATGAAAGAACTAAAGGGGGAGCATCTCTTCCAAACATTAAAATCTTAGTATGTGCGCCCAAGTGGCAGTGGAGCAGGACCAGCATTGAGCCAAGCATTTTTATCTACGATATACTCTTCTAACTTATAATATGCTCGCTTACATAGTGTTTGTTTTATGCATTTTTTAAATTTCTTCTCATTAAGTTGTAAAATGTCAAGTGGTATTTTATTGTAACATTTTACACAGTACCCCATAAAAGATGTGCGTACTTTTGACAATCTGAAACGTGGTTGATCTAATTTGTCCTTATTTCTAGTATTAATATTATGCCTGTCGCTTATTTTCCTAAAAAGATAAATGTTTTTCCGAACAAACATAATGTTTTCATAAATATATTGACAAGGTACCGTCATGATGTTAATCTGTTTAAACAATTCTCTTAGAGAGTCGCGTCTGCGTAGGTTATAGATGGCTCTTACAGCCCTCTTTTGCAGAATAAATATGGAGTCAATATCTGCAGCCCGACCCCACAGCAGAATACCGTAAGACATGATGCTATGGAAGTAACTAAAATAGACCAGTCTCGCGGTATCCACGTCTGTTAATTGCCGGATTTTACGGACAGCATAAGCGGCTGAACTTAGCCGCCCTGCAAGTGCTGTTAAGTGAGGACTCCATTGCAGTTTCGAGTCAAGCGTAATCCCCAAGAAAACTGTCTTTTCGACGAAATCGAGTATCTCCTTGTTCAATACAACGTTACATTCACTACTTCTTACATTCGGTAACGCGAATCTTATGCATTTAGTTTTCTTCCCATTTAACACCAAATTGTTTACAGTAAACCAGTTATGAATCTTAAGCATAGCGGTATTTATGTCGTCAAAATCTTATGCACGTCTGTTAACTTTAAAAATCAGTGATGTGTCATCAGCGAATAACACCATTTGAGGTCGACTTTTCAGTAACTGAGGTAAATCATTAATATATACTATGAAAAGGAAAGGGCCCAGTATTGAGCCTTGCGGTACCCCCATTTTTACTTTTAATCCTAACGAATTTACGCCATTTATTTGTACTTGCTGCATTCGATCATTTAAATATGATTTTACTAAGCTAAGTGCTTGTTTTCCTAGTCCGTAATGCTCAAGTTTTAGCAACAGTGTGTCGTGATCCACGCAATCAAATGCCTTGGATAGGTCGCAAAAAATGCCTATTGCATCTTTTGCCTCTTCCCATGCATCAAAGATGTGCTTTAGCAAGGTGACACCGGCGTCAGTAGTGCAACGGCCTTTGGTGAAACCATATTGTTGATCGTGTAAGATGTCATTTCGATTAAAATGATTGAGCATTTGATTTAGCATCACTTTTTCAAACACCTTGCTGAAAACCGGCAAAATAGATACGGGTCTATAATTATTTGTGTCTTTGCTGTCTCCAGATTTAAAAAGTGGTATAACTTTACTATACTTCATCAAATCCGGAAATACCCCTTGGTCTACACATAAATTAAATATTAAAGCTAAATAGGGAGCTACTGTCTCAACAATCGATTGACAAACTTTAGTTGACATGCCCCAAAGGTCTTCAGTAGTTTTTATTTTAATTTGCTTAAAAGCCTTCATAACGACCATAGGGTTTATATGTGAAAACTTAAATTCAACAGGACAGGCTGAAACATTCTCTTTTAATAAATTAATGGCAAGGGATGGCGAAGAATCTAGCGTTTCTGTGGTTTTGACTGGAATATTGGTAAAGAACGTTGCGAACTCCTGAGCAACATCGACATTTGCGCTAATGAGCCCTCGGGAAGAGTCCAGTGTGTAATCAGTGTTGTGTCTTTTGTTTCTATTAGTTTCATTGTTTATAATTTTCCAAACTGTTTTAATCTTGTTGTCTGCAGATTTCAACTTGTTGCTAATAAATAAGGCTTTAGCTGCCTTGCAGGTATTTTTGAAAATTTTAGAAAAAGTAGCAACATACTTATTAAACGCTTCCGTATTGATATAAGGCTTAAGGCCATACAATTCAAAAAGTCTTTCCCTACTTTTTCTGATGCCTTTAGTTGCCCAGTCACTGAATAAAAACTTCGGGCAGATAGTTTTAGTTTTCTTCTTAAAGGTATTATTGAATTCAGTTTGCACTAATGAAAAGAATTCTTCATATATAGTATTAACATTCTTCATATTTAGGCCCTGCATACCTAACTTGTCAATTAAAGTGCTATTAAATGTGATCAAGGCACTGGAAGTTATTGGTCTAGTTTGTATCTGTACTTTTTGTAATGCTGTGTTAAATTCAAAAGACACAGTTTGACCACAGTGATCAGAGGGGAGGTAATTTACAACAGCCTTCTCCAAATAGTCGCAGCCACAGAAAACATTATCAATGCAAGTGGAAGTTGTTGTAGTTATTCTAGTTGGTTCTAAAAACACATTCGACAAATTGAAAGATTTAAAAAGGCTTAATAATCTACTGCTATTAGAGTTATTTTCTAAAATATTAATATTAAAATCACCGCAGATAATTACTGATTTATTACCACTTGAAAGTTTACCCAAAACATCTTCCATAACTGACTCAAAAATAGAGTAGTTTTGATAATTAGGGGGTCTGTATACGCACACTATAACATGCTTATCCAGCTCAACACATGACAATTCAATGCTATGCTCAACTGAGAGTTCAACTATGTCTTTACGTGGTTTTGATTTAAAACAATTTTGAATTAAAATTAACGAACCCCCCCGCAGCATTGATTTTCGGTTAAAGCAACTGACCACGCTATAATTCTCATAACTAATTTGCATTTCATAATCTTTCATCCAATGTTCAGTAATGCAGACAATATCAAACTTGGTTTTTTCTAAAAATAGTTCTATTTCTAATTGTTTGGAAGAAAAACCCTGAATATTTTGATGAAACAATTTCAAGGAATTCTGCTCAACCCCTTTTTTACAATTTATTGATTGAGAGCTAGAAGATACCTTACAGTTGAAAAGTGTAACTAAATTGTCACTCGTACCTTCTATTGTCTTAGTGACTAGTTTAAATCTAAATTAATATGTGTATAATTACAATTAGTATAATTACTAATTTTAGTAAAACTATTTACAAAAAACTGCGACATACCACTTATGTCTGTGTTTATATTAAAAGCTAATCAATCAATTGAATGTTGACCAACTCAACCCTACATAGTAGGCAAAAGGCAGGCAGATGATGATGAAGAAAACTCACCGCTCCACATTCCCCATATCCAGCTTATGGAAGTGGCGACACAGGCACACGTTCTTGTTGACGCACAGCACGTCGGACACGACGCGCACGTACTCCGCGCTCGACAGGCGCGGCGAGCTGCCCGAGCGCAGCGGGAAGATCTGCTCACCCGAGTCCAGGTCGAACAGGTCCGTCTTGTACGGGGAGACGGGGCTAAGGAGAGGCGGACAATATTTTTTATGATTCTGGCCAAGCTTACGTAGAGCGAAATGAATCTGGACGGATCAACACATCTCAACCGCGCTGTCAGTATTATTAAAAGTGACAGAATTACAAATATGCAAATGCATGTTTTCATATGCATTTTAGTTACTTTGTAGTACTTATTTCAATTTATGTTGCATATTTGGAGCATGTATGTTGCATATTTACATGTATATTTCGACGATAGAATATTGCACATAATCTGGTCTCCATTTGTTAATTTGAGACACATAGCAATTGAACGCCGTTTAGAATTAGATAAGAAGCTGATTGCGTTCTGATGTTTTGGTGAAATTCACTTTTTAAGTTTCATGGATTGAAACTACTCCTACTGCTAATATTGATCACTGACGGGAGATTTTCTAAGATATATATTTTTTTTAAATTATCCTTCATTCTGCTGATAATATGAGTTTAATCAAAGGTTGGTTATCAAATCGCTGTATTTTCCATCAGAAATTTCTCAGTGGCACCCACGGAGTTTGGATTTGTGCCCGGATGGTGGCAATAGGTTCGCTATTACATGGGACTTAAACGTAATTAGCGAAATGTGGGTGTACTATTAGGTACTCCTCTGCCTAACCCTTAGGGGATTACAGGCGTTATGATATAAAGTTTTTTAATGACTATAGTACAGATTAAACAACTCACTCTCTAAAGAAGTCCGTGGGCGTGGCAGTGTCCCTGAAGCCCAGGAGTACGGTGTCGGGCTTCATAGCGCCCAGCCCGGCCAGCCGAGCGAGCTGAGCCGCGCCGGACCGGACCGATGATGATAGACTCAGCTCTACGAATGCTTTTACCTGGTCAGACATAGAAGTAAACTTAAATTCCTTAAAAACAATTATTTTACAATTTGATGTGAAACAATTTGATGTTTCCACATACCATATCTAATACATACTTATTATCCCTAAATTACATACGAGTACTTACTTAATTTTCTGTTAAATTAATGCACGCATTTTTGAATTTTCTTACCATTATTTCGCGGACATTTGTGTGGGTTACACATTTTACTTTAAAATTTATTATCTTAGTTTTAAATTTATTATGTCATACTTTAATTGTAATATATTGTAACTGTTAAGTCTCAATAAAGTAAAATACTTTTGTCATTTTGGAGTTTTACCTCAACTTAGTATTTTTATTTTATTTTTCTAAATAGTTATTCTTTTAATAAGAAAAAACATCTCTCGTGGTTTATCATTATTATGATCACACTTGCAAGGCGATAAGTGTTACTCGGAAAGAAACAACGTCTTACGTTACGAGACGTAATTTTAGACGATTAATAAAATTAACTTATTTAAGTTTTGTTGGTTTGTAGTCTATTTTTGCGAACAATGTAGAGCAGCGGTGGCCCAATGGTGGCAGCCCCGATTTACGAGCAGTAAGTCATGGGTTCAAACCCAGACAGACGCATTACTTTGTGTAATTTATTTCATCACCACTGCTCTCAAAACAGCGACGGAAAACATCGTGAGGAAACCGGCATGTCCTAGAACCAAAGCTTCGAAGACATGTGACATCTACCAACCCGCACTGAGCCCGCGTGGTGGATTATAGCCCATTCCCTCTCATAGAGGGGAGGCCTGTGTCCCAGCAGTGGGTGTTCCCACAGCTGGGCGACAGGCTATAATGTTTATAGGCTGATTATGCATGTATGTTACTGGCTTACCTTGAGATGATCGATCAACTTGAGCCAGTACTTGTGCTCAGCCGCCAGAGGATCCCCCGAGCCGTCCAGCTCACCCACTCGCACGTGGCCCACCACGAACAGACCACCCTGGAATTTGATTGTTGGGTTAAAAAATACATCAAAATAATAATTGTTAAAGCACCTTGCATCTAAAAGAAGGATGATATTAATGTTGATGGCTTAAAAGGGAGAGGAGGACCAATGAAAAGATGGATGGTGATAATATGGAGGAATGAAAGATAAAGGACAGAATGAATGAAGGATATGAAAGAGAAAGGGGTAAATGACAGCGTGACGGTTGACGGGGGAAGATGGAACAAAAAAACGTGTTGCCCTGACCCCAAGAAAAATGGGACAAGGGCAGAAAGATGACGATGTATTATTTCAAACCTTCTTCTGGTCGTTCACGAAGTCGATGAGAGGCGCGGACTGGCGCGGCGAGGCTATCAGTAGCAACATCTGCGGCCGCCAGAACTTCACGTGCTCGCGCCGAGGGTCCAGGAGGAGTAGGTATTTGCGGACCTGCGAATGGACAGTTCGTTGTTAGGTATTTAGTTGTCTTTTTGTTAATTTAATGCACATTTTCTTGGCCTTACACATTTGCCGATGCCTAAGTCTGTGTCGTCATTGGAACAAAGAGGCCATTCAAGTATTACGTAAGCATTACGGGGGCGGGGGTCTTTGCTTTGTTTATTTTTGACAAAAATGGGGGCTGGATGATGATTACGTCAGTAGTATTTTTTTTTTTATGAAATTAAATTCATTTTGGTTTGAATACATATGGCAACTTTACTTGAAAACGAAACGCATTTTCAAGGATTGAACACAATGAGTACGTTTACTCGCTCCTAATCTCCTAACCTAACCATATTTACCGCACCTGATGAAATATAAGCGCCTGGCTGAGCGAGCCCCACTTGGGGTCGGCGGCGGCCGGCGACAGCAGGTGCAGCGCCACCACCAGCGAGCCGCACGCCAGCGCCGCGCCCAGCGAGTACAGCGCGCGCAGACCGAACATCAGCGCCGCGCAGCCCAGCAGCCCCAGCAGGGACGTCACCCACGAGAACTGCTTGAATGAGGGCCTGGAAAACGATGAATAAATTAAAACGCTTTTCACAGGAAAACTACCCCAGACATATGAAATATTAAAGGTTGCGAAAAAATGCAGGCAAGAAAATGTCCCTGACTACCATCTCTTCTTCAACATTTGACCACCCAATGCTGAGTGCAGGTCTCTTCAAAATCTCTCTAAATTTAACTACACCAATTTTAGACTTAAGTGGGTCACAAATTGAAAACGTAATAAGTAATGCTATTGCAAAAAAAAGTAAAATTTTTGAAAAAACTTTAAGATGCAGATTGAAAACTTCCTTGAATTTGTTTATCTGTTTATCTCTAATTCGGATAAGATCGCCCTAAAAGTAACACCAGTACCTATTTAAAAACTATGAAAATTTAAAATATAAAAACAAATTATTTCAGAAATGACAGACTAACACCACACCGGTAAAATATAACTCACTCACACAACATAACATCCACCTGTAATCCCCGAAGGGTTAGGCAGAGGTGCACCTAATAGTACACCCACATTTCACCAGTTATGTTTAAGTCATGCCCCATGTAACAGGGCCTATTGCCATCAACCGAGAACAAATCCAGACTCTGTGGCTGCTACTGAGAAATTCCTCATGGAAAAACCCAATATCACTTTGCCCGACCCGGTAATCGAACCCAGGACCTCATGCTCAGCATCGTCCTTGCGACCACTAGACGAACGAGGTAGTCACTCACTCAGATTTCTTAATACACTTGAAAGTAACATCTTGACAAACAGTTAACTTACCTAAAATTAGGCGCTGAGGCGAGATCCAAGCCTAGACAAGCCAGATTAATAGCGAAGTAGCTGGTCATGAAGAGCACAGAGTTGACCTGCGCGATGGCGTTCAGCGAGTCGGCCATGATGCCCACTTGCACCAGCAGCCAGGATGCGAGGACCGCTACCACTGGGTTGCCGGAGCGGGACACCATGGGGCGGAGGAGGAAACCTGGGGGTTGAAAAAGGGGGTAGAAAAAAGAAAAAAAAACCAGCCAAGGACTCGCGCATGAAGGGTTCCGTGCCATCGTAGTAGGGGGGGGAGCCCCTTTTAAATTTTCATTATTTTATTATTTGTTTTTATACCGGCAAATTTCAACTGTCTACCTGTTACGGATCATGGGATATAGCCCACTGACAGACAGACGCACTCGGCTTCGTTAAGGGTGCTTTTACACCCGTTATTTTCTAGACCTCGCGTACTACGAGGATACGACTGGCCGTGGTCGTGGTCGAAATCTTGGCCTCGGAAACTTCGACTAAGATAATTATGGACGTTCATACTGAAGTTCACGCACAGTTTGGCCGAAACTGGGCGGACGGTCGATCGTACTAGTTGGTCGCTCCAGCGATGGGCGTGTATAAGCATATCGTCCGGTTGCTACAATTTAAATTGGTCTTTGTGCATACTGGTCTTCACCGTGTGAAGCCCCTGAGCCTTACCAAGTGTCGGAAAAGTAATTTAAAGAAGATGTTTTTTATGAATTCCAATAAGAATAAAGATATTTTTTTAAAACATAGATTTACTTACCATAAATATTATCTTTTGCCAAAGCTTCCAGTACTCTTGAGGCACCAATCAAATTGGATAAACCAGCCGAGAACGTAGCCATTAGCATACCTGAAAAGAAATTATATTTACTTATATTTTAATGCTATTTAACTGCCTAAGCATAACGTAATCAGTCTTTAACGGCCCCACTTTTGGGACACAAGCTTCCTCTCTGTGTAAAGAGTTATGTAAAATCAAAAATTGTTTAGAAATTCACACCCACTACAACATATCTACCAAGATACGTTAGCTAATTAAATTTGACCTAGAATCAGGGTTCAAAGTGATGATAATCATCTTGGTAATAACAAAAATCATTATCAATGCCAATTTACGTTTATCTGAACGCGATTTGCCCCGTCCACGCGTATCCAAACGCGTAAAGTGTCAAATGAAAAAAAAAGTTGTATTTTATCAATAATCCGATTTCTTTTATACTTTTTTATTAGGTTTGTTTGTTTCTGTTTCACTATTAGGACCAGAATTATAGAAACGAAGATACCGAAAAATAAACACCCCAACTGGACTGAATTCGAGTGCGTTAAAACAATAAAATCGGTTTGGATAAAAAATTAAAGAGATCAAGATATATGAATCAGCATGGATAATTATCTGATAAGTATCCTATAATGATAATTATTCGACAATTATAATGATAATTATCCGACAATTATAATGATAATTATCAAAGAAAATAATTATCTTGATAATTACGAACCCTGCCTAGAATAGATAGATAGACTAGGTTGTCAAGACACAAAATAAGACTCTAAACACACTCTCACTCACCAACAGCTATAAAAGGCGGCCACACATTAATAGGCAGCAGATACACGTAGTTATTGATGAGCAAGTCCCGCGTGCACGTCGCAGCCGTCAGCACGCTCAGCGCGATGTACGAGATGAACGTGAACAGCAGCGCCGCCAGCGTGCCGAACGGGATGCTGCGGGACGGGTGCTTGAGCTCACCTGCGGGATAAGAGGAAGAAATACTGTAATAGTAGTTGATATTTAATGTTTTAGGCGCGAATTACACAGAAACGGCGTAAGATGAAGGCGCAGCGCAGGCATGATGCCGCTTCAAAACATTTCCATATATAATGGACGTAGGCGACATGTCGTAAATTACACTCAAGCGGCGCGGCACAGGGACACCGTTCTTTCGTTTCCTTATGAATTCCACGCCTGCGCCGCACCTTGCGCCTTATGCCGTATCTATGTAAGTCGCGCCATACGTAGAATAAAGAGCTTCTAAAAGGCGACTGACGCTAAAAGCCAGAAAAATTCATTAACACCTGCCCAAATACGGGAATCGAAACCAGCAGACACTCAAACGTTTTCAATGTATCGATAAAAAGAATCGTACAAGTGTGTGTCGGACTCGCGCATAAGGGTTCCGTACCAACGAATGATGTAACCAAGATCTTGTAAAAATGTTTGATTGAAAAGAGTGTCCATGGAGTTTCTTGCCCATTCTTCTCCATAGAGATCTACGCCTTGGAATGGGCAACTACAGTACTTTCATAAGTTATTATGTCTTATGTCTGGGACTGTAGCTTCGCCTTCTTTGTTTTTCTGACATTCAAAAGTGCCTGTAATGGTCTAATTGAAATAAATGCTTTGAGTTTGAGTTGTACCATCGTAGTAGGGGAGCCCCCTTTAATTTGTAATTTATTTTAATTATTTGTTGTTACAGCGACATAATCATAAAGCTAGCAATATAGGCACTTAAATAACAGTTTACTTGTATAACTTACCGCTCATATTAGCACCAGCCATGACCCCCGTGACCCCAGTGAACAAGACCCCGAATACTGACGCAAAGTCGACCATCTGTCCATCCGCGGTGGTATAGTCGCGACCATATTGAGGATACAGGTTGTCGTAGAGAGTGGTCGAGTTCAGACCAGTGTAGGCAAACCCTGTATTGTTCACGAGGTGGTTTGTGTCTGGTCTCCCTATCTGAAAAAGATAAAAATATAAATAAATAAAAGTTTATTTAAAAAACATAGTTGTGTGGTAATCGGTTGTCGTGGTATGAGCACGTGAGGAAAGTTTTCCGTATGAATGTGGATGGGTATAAGAGTAGAGGAAGACCAATGAAACGATGGATGGACTGGATGGAGTAATAGAGAAATATTGAAGAAGAAGAAGAAATACATGTTGCGCAGACCCCAATTGAATTGGGATAAGGGTAAGAGAATGATGATTTAAAAAAATAAAATAGTGAAGGAAATCCAAATCCAAATACCAATCATTTGCGAGTCGAACGTGTGCACTAAATTTACGGCCAAACGAATACATTCAACATGGGTCCGTGAAGGCATGCAAATATCGCATTATGATCGATAACTTTTTATTATTTACCATGGAGGCCACAGCAGCTGGAATTTTAACTGGCTACTAATTACGTTTCGATAAAAGGCGCGTAAACATTTCAGCCACGACCACACCCTCGCACGAAGCGCTATCCGAATACTTCCAGTCAAACTTTGTGTAATTTCCTATGAACGAACGTCCGTATCTTCGTCGGGGCTTCTACGACCGCGGTTGTGACCACGACCAAAAATTTATTTATTCTTAAACTTACATACACTATCTTTACAGGATGATCCCAATACAATAGTGGTTTGCAAACACACACCAAATAAATTAAAAAAATCAACTTACGGCTAATACTTAAAAATCTATTAATATTTAACTATAACTAACAAATTTCATCAAAACTTGCGAATTCATTCAGATTGCACGAAAATATGTCAATTCTCTTATGCACTTCGTTTAGTACACATATTGTGCGGGTTTGGGGTGTTCTTGACATACATTCTAGAGATACCGCGGCCCTGGAACACAAAGGGCAAAGAAGGAACATAGTCAGTAAAAGTCTGACACTCCCTCCCACTCCACCCAGAGCGGGAGGAGTTATTTAATGATTTACCATCCGTAAAAAAAAAGAAGGGGTGTTCTTGACAGCAGGTTGGTACATGGTATATCGTGGTGGGAGTCTCTTAGTACTAGGGTCTCGGTTACATCCTAATTTGCTATTTTTCAACTTACCGTATCAGGTGCAGTAACAAAGAAGCTGAGGAAAGCGCTGCCCAAGCAGATGAGCATGGTCATCCAGATAGCCAGGCTGGTGCGCGCGAACAGCGAGGCTCCTGCAAGGGACACGCCCAGCCCGATGGCGTTCAGTCCCGAGCGGTACAGGAAGCGGTACCACCAGCCGTCTGGAATACCCGGGTTGTTGCCTACGAGATAACCTGGAAGAAAGAATGGGGATGGTACAAATGGTTTTGTTGCAAAAAGCATTTTGTTCTGTAAGTTATTGGTGGGAAGTTGAATCAGGGATGAAAGCAACGTTAGATATCTTCATTCGGTGGTGAACAGCACTACTGGGGAAGAGTGTTTTTGCATGGGTCCAATAATATTTAATAAACTACCAGACAGCATAAAAAATTGCACCAATTTTCACTTCAACAATTTTTTTTTTAATTACGAAATGGGCCTGCTCTTGACCTCGATCACCCCTGATGGAAAGCGGTAGATGAGGTCTGTGATGGAACGAGCGTCCCCAGAAGATGCCTGTTCACTCTTGCTTTGAAGGCAGATGGGTTAAATGTGTAAAAATAAACTCAAGTTTTTTTTTTAAACAGAAATGTTATTATTAGAGATCGGATATTCGGATGCATGTATGAGGAGCCCTTAATCCCAGCAGTGGGAACATTACAGGCTGATTATGCTTCTACACAAAAACTTCAATTTAATTCCACGGACAAAACCAGCACGAGTTCCTCAACCATTGCTGTCTGGTTCATTTGCTGAGCAATCTAAATATTTAGGTGTTAGTTAAGTACTTGTAGTTTAAAATGTGTTATTTTATATTTGTCAGATATGTCAGGATTTATTCCGTTATGCTCGTACATCATGTGGGCAGACGACGTGTTTCGTGCTATGAAGACACACTGGGTGCGATATACTGTTTCTAGCAAAACTAACGAATTACTTGAGATTACAACTTAATACAATAACACGGGGCATAATGAATCGGGTACAGTTCCAAGACGTCTCAACTCCGCCGCGATCAGATATTGACTGTCACCCTCGCCTTGAGCTGGACATCAGGGCTCTGTAAAAGCACGCTGTGGTGACAGTCTTCTAAGTAGTAAGGTTGCGTGATGTCACCACCGGCGCACTTCCGATTCATTTCATATCCATACTAACGACCGGATCCGACATATTGAATTTTATGATCTTTTGTTCATTGAAATAATTAGTTCTATTATATATACTGAAATGCAACTCACCATTTTGTCCAAAATTTTCTACCAGGGCTTCAGTGCAAGCAGATATGCAGAGTGCGCTGGACACCACATTGGCGAAGAAGAATAAAGTCCCCACGGCACCCCCGAACTCCGGACCTAGGGTTCTGCTTATCATAACTGGTATTAAGTTAAGGAATTCGTGATGCACAGAAATTCTAATGTAGGAGGGTTAAGGAGAAACTCGCCCAAGGGCCAGTTAACCCTTTTTTTATTTTAGTACATGGATGACTTACAGCTAATAAAAACAAACAAAAAAGGAGACCATAGTCACCAGAACGCCAATTATGAATCCTCACTTATAGACTAAGAATAGTAATTTAGGGTGTGAGCACAAAAACATAAAATACAACGCTTTAATAAAAGTAAGGAGCAATATGCTTGGTTTGCAATGATATGACTGTTTATAACAATTATATTATATCACTAGCTGTGCCCCGCGACCTTCGTCCGCGTGAAATTATTATAAAAAATACAATTTTTCCGTTTTTGCAACATTTTTCATTGATGCTCCGCTCCTATTGGTCGTAGCGTGATGTTACATAGCCTATATAGCCTTCCTCGATTAATGGGCTATCCAACACTAAAAGACTTTTTCAATTCGAACCAGTAGTTCCTGAGGTTAGCGCGTTCAACCAAACAAACTCTACAGCTAATATTAGTGTATACGCACGTTTGTATTTCTAAACTAAAAAGGCAACATCCTTTCACAAACATCCATACAAAAAAGTACAATTTATAAAGGATACAATACACTCCTCCGCCCTCAACAGCGCCATTGGTAGAAATAGCACAGATTGACGTGACAGTGAATATCACGATGAGATATGCTAGAGCGAACTGTCCCAGGGTCACCAGCAGACCTGCGTTGCCGACTAGGTAACCTGTTACAGGAGGAAAATTGCGTTCACAATTTATAAATAGGCAGAAAAATAACACTAATATCTACACATAAAGTTTAATTTTCGTTAACAATTAAATATTTTTAAGATATTTTTTTAAATTGTCATTTTGAAATCAACTTAATTCCCATAAACTTAAAGTTGATTTTTGTTTGAATGTACTGGAAATAAGGATAGATTTTACAATATTAATGGGTCCACCACCAGATGAGTAGGCATGCAATAGATACAAAGTTTTAATGTAATATGTACGACAAAGCGATTGTATTGGTGATTAATTGAAACTAAACTCTATTAACTTTACCATACGGCTGAAATCCAAAGAACAAAATATAATCAAACTTGGAGACTACAGTTTTTATATTTGTATACACATTTTGGCCATAGGTTTGCCCCCTTTTATATGGTACTTAAACATAACTGGCGAAATGTCGATGTACTATGTAGAGATTGCAACCCGGTATGTTTTTCAACCCGGCCGGGTCCGGTAACATTCGCCGGGCCCGGCCGGGTTGATTTGTTAGGATGAAACCTTTAAAGTATTTTATGACAAATTGGTTTAAGTAAATGGAGGAAAAATACAATGATTCAAGGTTACGGAATTATATTTATGTATTTCAAACCAGCAAATCAACAATAATCAGTCTCAAAATCACGAGTTTTTAATACAGAATTAGTTAGTTTCACTTATGAACGGAATAGTAACATTAGTGTTACTAATTAAGTTTAAGCAAGCATTAGTATTCATTAATTAAGTTTAGGATAGAAATGATCTTCCACACGCTGATGAAATGCCTGGATTTAGAGGATTTCGAGAAAAAGTTTGGAAAGTAGTCAGATTATTTAAGAAGTCGTCCGCAATTTAATTACTAATACAATACAGAGTAAAGAGAAAGACCTGCTTGCTTAAAGTTAATTTTGTACAAGTTGGGGTTTCCGTGCCGCAGTTTTCGTACCGGGCCCGGTATGAATGGCCGGGCCCGGTGGACGCCTAACCCTTCGGGGCCTAACCCTTCGGGGATTACAGGCGTGATGTTATTTTATTTTTTGCCCATTTTGGATCTAAAACCACAGATTTATGTAATTGTGGATTAAACCAATTATCTAATAGAAAATGTATCTTTGTGCAATTAACACAGTTTCTTATCTGAGCAGATTGACCTTGCGCATGCGCACATTGAGTCATGAACTCGATAATATTTGAGATCAACACATAACATCAATTTGTTTACATTGTATCATGACCGAGTAAGTATTTGTGGAGAAACACTTATCTAATATTGAAATACACAAACACACACACAAAATATACACACACATACTGACAAAATTCAAAATACTCTTTTGAGAGCGTAAGCAGTAAATGGCAGACTTTTCACCCTTTTTAGTATTATTTAGCACGACTAAATGAATGCCTACAACATCAGCTCCTTAGCCTTTTCCCAACTATGTTGGGGTCGGTTTCCAATTTTACCGGATGCAGCTGAATACCAATATTTTACATGGAGCGACTGCCTATCTGACCTCCACAACCCAGTTAGTACCGGTTAATACGATACCCCTTGGTTCTTACCAAACCGGTTGTCAAACTTTCGGGTCACTGACTATCTGTAACGACTGTCAAAGACCTACAATTGATAGCCGGGATCAACGGCTTAACGTTATATTTCTTTACTAACGAGGCTTGCGTTTGGCCGTAACTCGCCTGATTTGAAGTGTGCTGTCTGAGGCACGGAGGAAACTCGTTATTTAATGGGTGGTCTCCATCCACGAACCAACCTAGGCAAGCACGGCTAAACCCGAAGATCGACCCGAGCGGCTGTTATTATTTAGCCACGAGCTCCTCAAATGAATACCTACACATTATTCATTTATGGCTCTGTAGGAATTTCAACTCTGTGCACTGAGCAGAACGTTTAAAACCCCAAAGTGCATCATTTATGATTCATTCACGTCTTGCCTGGTACCTCTAGGTAAAAATAGACATTGGTGTTGCTTTTTACAGATGTTAGTTCAAATAAACAGTCGCTCCGTGTAAAATTCTGGTATTCACAGCTGAACTTCACCCACTGGGTATAGGCCTCTCTTTGCTTGTACCAAGCTCCACCTCTCCCTAGCAGCCTCATCCAAGATATACCCCAACACAGTTGGGGCACAGCTTGGCAGATGAAGAGTCAAAAAAAAAAGCTTGAAATCTGCTTACCCATCCGAATGAAGACCAGCGCACTGAACATAGACAAGACGACAGGACAGAACACGCCGGCGAAAGTGCCCACCTTCTTGATGCCAGGCCTCTCCGTCCTGAACTCTCCGAACTCCACATACCCTGGAAAAGAAAAATACATAGTGTTCAAATGGGTAAGAGACACTGCTTTCAAAGCATGGAAGAAAACATCGCAAGGAAACCAGGTTGTCTTAGGACCAAAAAATTCGAATATTGATCTGATTCAGTGAAACATGATCGAGACGAGACAGAGGGTCCATATTAATCCTAGGCTATCCTACTAATATTATAAATGCGAAAGATTGTGAGGATGGATGCATGTTTGTTACTCTTTCACGCAAAAACTGCTGACCGGATTTGGATGAAATTTGGCACCCAGATAGTATATAACCTGGATTAACACATAGGATACTTTTTATCCCGGTAGTACGATCCCGTGGGATAATTGCGGAACTCCACGCGGCTGAAGTCACGGGCATAAGATTGTGTTTTATTAATGCGAAAATAACCTTTTAACGGCTGAACAGACTTCCATGAAATTGAAAGGCACACAGGTTACAGGGCACCATGGTTAAGTAGAACATAAGAAAAAATATCCGATATACTTTTTTTCCTGGGATTACGTTGCCGCGTCAATTTCTGACATGGTCGCGGGTGCAGTCACACTCATAAACTAGTTTAAATACATAAAAGTTGTTACTGTTTGCGCTTGCACTCGTTCTGACTCATGCCATGATGTGATGCTGTATGTGATTTCATTAAAAATCTCGCATTACAATATTACATTACATTACCAAAATATTATTATAAAACATTTAATCGAAATTAAAAGCACTTAATTGAGTTTCGACGCTATCAAGTGAACACTTAAAAAAATATTTTAAACAAATTCACAATGTCATATCACCTCCGGAGCACTTTTCTCCCATATCGGACGAGTGCACTCACTCACTGGTAAACGTGTACTGATAGGCCGGTGATCAGTGACCACATTGCTACACTATCAACAAGTTTCGACCTTCAAAGAACAATGGATTAGGTGTCACAGTGATTTGAAAACTAACGGCTCGGAACTATGCCAGATTATTTGTTATTTAACATAACAATAACGTCACGCCTCGGGGTCTACCGTCTGGATCCGTCAACGAAGATACGGGCCCGTCTGAAAGTAGCTCGAAACATTGAGATGAAGTTTTTGCTCCCTATTATTTTCGGATTTGTCAACTTCGGACGCCCTCATCCTGGACACCCGTAACTTCGGCCGTAACAACGGGTTTCGTGCTTACAGAGAAAATAAAAAAGAATGAATAAAATTTATTTGACGTCAGTTCATTAAGCACAGAATAAAAAAAAGATACAAAATAAATGACGAATTTAAAAAAAAAAAAAAAACAGAAAATACATAGTATGTGCTGTGTGCCCCACGGCTGCGCCAAAAAGGTCCATTTCATGCCAGACAGGTGATGCTGTCTGACGCTTGTCTTCCAATGAACCAGACCACCTGTTCCCTCCGTGCCTCGGAAAACACGATAACCCATTAGTCCCAGCTGTCATTTGTAGATCTTTGATAATCGTTACAGGTAGTCAGGAGCCCGAAAGTCTGACAACCAGTCTTACTAAGGGTATTGAAAACAAGGACCTGGGTTGTATTGTAGGTTACCCTGAAGACTTGGGCAGAAGACAGAACACCCACATTTTAAACGCCCCATGTTTTATCCTATTTTAATTGTAAATGACAATTAAAATAGGATAAAACATGGGGCGTTATATAACATTTTCTCTTTGAAGATTTTCACACAAAAACGAACGAATATTTTGAATTGGGTGAACTACGCCGAATCGTGTCGTTTCCAATAAAACAGCACTCTCTACAGTCCAAGGACATGTCATTCAGTCAGGCGCTTCCACATTTTGCAAGAATCGAAACGTTTTTGTACCAGGTCAAGGTCAATTTAGATTGCTGAGGCAGACAGTATCGTAAGTTCATGGTAGAAGAAATATTATTGTTTAAAAAGACATGCTTTAGAGTGACGTAATTTTATTTCTCGTATTTTTCTCAGCAAACACTTCCATTTGATACCCATATAATGGGGATGCATAAAAATAATTAGTCTGGCATCTTTGGGAATCCGATTTTGGATTTAGAACGACATCACTTAGCTAACCATGCATTGTCATCCAAACTAGACATTTATGCAAAATTTCAGCTCAATCGGAAACCGGGAGATGGATCAAATTTAACTATGTAAAAAAAAACTATGTTTTTTTATCTTTTGTATAGTTTGTTACAGGGGAACTGGTGAAGCTAATAAAAGCGGGTCAAAAATAATTTGGACAGCTCTTTATTCCACAGCAGTAAGGCCTTTTTTCGTTGTTATTATCAATATTGTTTTAATAGTACTAGTCTAGTCTAATAGTTGTTTTGTAGTATTTACTATTTTAATAGTGACTCTAAATGAAGCCAACAACAGAGCTGTGGTGGCAATATACTGGTCGGGTATTATTTGAGTCTATCGACACACAAAGAAGAATAGTGAATCTCATTGCATCTACTTCTAAGTAGGTAACTAGCCTCGCCAATAGTTTGTCTCATAAAGTGGTTGCGTGCGAGGTATTCGCGATTCGATTCCTGAACCAATCTTTTTTATTTTTTTATCTAAAAATTTACTAGCCTCCCCTTAGATAACCCACTGACCCAGTTTCGCATCACTCTATGCATCCTTCGAAGAATAAAGCGTGATGTTATGTCTTACCTTCGCCGGCCGGTCTGCTAACCGGCCCCCCTCTTCCAATCCTCATCCTCAGTTTGTGCATGATGCCCGAGTCTGTCTCTCCTGCGCTGTTCACACTGGGCGACAGCGGGTCCAAAATTTCAGCCATGATTAGCCTCGTCACTGTAAAAATCAATTTTGGTGAAGATAGATTACTACATGTACAGGGAATTTTTCAACACCACCCGGAGGAAAAGTACTCTAAATACTGGAGATAGAACATTTTACTAAAAGAAAACTTTATTTTTAAAAAGAAACAAATCTGCATTCAAAGATTTTCGAAAATTCGCTTGCCACACTCGGGAATCGAACCGACTAAATTTTGGATTACGTCGTCAAATTCGGCGCGTACGGCTCGTACGATGCGCACACGGTACGCAGGACCATCCGAAGATGTGGGGCGTACGGCTCCTGCGGCGCGTCTAGGTGCGTGACCACATTTTGTCATCATCAATATCCATACTAATATTACTAAATGTTAAAGTTACTATGTGTGTTACTATCACGCCTTAACTACGTAAGTTTCCTGGGACCTGAAGACAATATACTTACTAGGCAATTTCCAGTTTGGATATTTGTATTATATTATAACTCAAAAAAAAAAACAAAGAGAAAGTTACGGGCAACAGTTGGTCTATTCAACTTAATTAAAACGCATGAATTATCGCTCCTGTGATCCCCAAAAGGGGGGGGTGTAATACGCCCCTACTTCATCAGCTATGATATATAGCATAAGTCTCATTTAATACAGGGCAAGTCTGCAGCTTTAACCAAGCACAAATCCAGACTCAGGATTGCTACTTCTAGACATGGAAAAGCACTTCTAAATGCTACTTTTTCTAAAGGCGATATGTGACCAAATAAATCATCATAAACATAGGGCGTGTGTGAATCAGCAGACACATTGTGTTATCTGAGAAACCATACACAGGAAAATTAGAATAAATATTGTGATTGTAATGAGCTACAAATGATTGTTACAAGAATATTCAATCCGTCTGTCTGAAGTTTTAGTGAAACGAATCATAATATTGAAGTATTAATCACATATTATTTAAATAACACCGTATGATGATTTTATTGTTTTTGATTACCAACAACTACCACCATTGTCTCATATGTTTTGCTAATGAGCGAAGAGATGCATCATTTTAGGTGTAAAAAGACAATAGACAATTAGGACACAATTAGGTATGCAAAAACGGGAAACGCATACGTCATACTGTATGCAAAAACAGGGATAATGAGCGTTGGCAAGAAGGCTCCCAGTCTCAAATGGGAATGGGCGGTTCACGTTAGCTATATGCACAGAGACCGCTGCCTGGGAAAGTCCCCACACAATGGGTGCTTGGAAATGGACGGCGCGCACAAGGCCAGCATAAAAAAATGGCGAGACGACTTGGACGCGTACAGCGAGGCCTGGATTGACAAAAGAGTTCCTAGAAAGACTTCAGGGAACAGCAAAGCAGAGTGACAATAAAACAGTAAAAGATCAATAAAAACAAATTGCAATGTTCAGTAACAACATTATTTCATGTACCTAATGCTTAGTGACAGCACTAGTGATAACACTAGTAGGCTGTTTATAAGGATAATACCGCATGCATCAGGAATTCCCTGAAAGATAACATAAATGTCTGCTGTTTTGATTGAAAACAAAAATCTATACAAAAAAAAGTGACATACACTTGCATTTAGCCATTATCTCAACTGGCGAAGTGATAAGAAAATATCAAAAAGTTTTAGAAATTTTATGAGAGTAGTTCCAGTAGGTTTCAGCGTATTAATAGAATTATATCTTGTACTCAAACTCGTGGCTTAATAAGTATCAATAATTACCAAGAGGTATTGGCACAGTATAAATATATAGATATTATTACCATGGTATTGCATTACCAATCTATAATAAAATACCTGACCAAATTAAAAACTTACCGTTGCAAAAATTAAAAAACACAGAGTTACTTGTAAACAAATGTTATTATTCTGTGCAGGATTTCTTAAATGATATTTTTTTGTAATATCCTTATTATCCTCTGTAATGTATTACATTTGCATGCTATATTAAGGCAGAATGTACATGGATCCTATTATATAATTTAACAACTTATTTTATGTACCTACATTCTTAGCAAATAAAGACCTATTCTATTCTATCCAGTACTAACTGGTTTGTAGAGGTCAGATAGGCGGTCGCTCCATGTAAGATACTGGTATTCAGCTACATCTGGTTAGACTGAAAGCCGACCCAACATAGTTGGGAAAAGGCTAGGAAGACGATGACTAACAGAATTTGTACCTAAACCTGCAGGCCTGAACATCACAATTAGTAAGCATAATCAGATTACTAGGCATTAAGCTATTAGAGACTTATTGAATTAAGACAGCAAAGACAATTATCAACTACACAAAGAACCTATTAGAAAAAAAACTGGATTACAAAACTCAATCTTGTTGATAACATCAACATTTTAATGTTTTAAAACAATGAGTAATATTTTTATAAAATAACACTGGCTATTTGTTTCATGTTTGCGGGGCAAACATGGCTAGAAATTTCACAGAACAGAGAGGTTTGGAGGGAGAAAGGGGATGCCTTTGCCGAGAAGTGGGACACAAAGAAGCAAGCAAAAAAAAGTTTTTTTTTTCTTTTGTTATATTCAAGCTTGATACTGTGATTGACAACATGCCAAAAGGTTCTGGATTGGCAACCAGATATGGGAAGGGGAAGGCAGTGTTGGAAGACAAGGTAGACAGATGACATAGTAAAGGCCTTAGGATTTTTTAGCAGATTTTTGTGTTATTTTCATTCTAGACTCAAGGTTTGGCGTGGCAATCTGTCTTTACCAAACCGAAACTAACATTGCATAAACTCATCAGGTAGAAACTTTAGAACACCACCGGTTAAGGTCTTTATGTTTTTGTTTTTCTTTAGAAACTAGCTGTTGCCTGGGACTTTCGTCCGCGTAGCGTGAAGTTATATAGCCTATAGCCTTCCTCGATAAATGGGCTATCCAATACTAAAATAATTTTTAAATTCAAACCAGTAGTTCCTGTGATTAGCGCGTTCAACCAAACAAACTCTTCAGCTTTATAATATTAGTATAGATTTCATTATCATCATCATCATCCACAGCCCGACTTCAGCCACTGCTGGGTATAGGCCTCTCTTTGCTTGTGCCAAGCTCCATATTCTCGTCAGAACATTAGATGTTTAGCCCTTCCGCATGCAAAATACGCGCTTTGAAGTGGAGTTGCGGAAACCAGCCCGCTATACTATACTATAGATGTTTAGCCACTTTAATTAAATATTGTGAAGGTTGTAATAGCACAAGGGAATCTATTGTTTACCACACACAAACAACTAAACAAAGAAGTTTATGCCAATTTAATTAATTAAAAGAATGTTCTTAGATAAAATTGTATGTTGCGAAAAACTGATTTGCACACTTCCTGTAGGTATATCAGAAATAATATAACGGAAGATATTATTTAACGATTTATTAAATATTAAAAGAAAATTAAATGAGAACAAAATGAGTTCCATAGAACATAATATATTTTTGTGACAATATCATTGTTGTAATTAAAAACATAGATTAATAGGTTTATTTGAAGGAATTTGATCTTAATATCTCCTTTGACCTAAATTATGCATAGTGACATCATCAAGAACTAATTTTTGCGACTTTGAAAGAACTTTATGCAGTCTCATGATCTTTAAACATACTACAAGGTTGTTTTAAGAAAACTACTATTTTTATACATTATGAGCAGGTGTACGAACAGTGAGAAAGGAGTTAGAACAACCGTTTGACTGGTAACAATCTATTGTGCAAATGAATCACAAACAAAACAAGAAAAATACTTACAGCTTATAAATCAGTCAAATTATGGTTACTACTTTACTAATACGATTTGATATATGGTGGTGTTCATAACATCGTTACGTGGCTGTTTTATTAGTTATTATAAACACAGAAATCGTTAATATATGCGGAAATGTTTTCACCACATACACAACACACAAGTCCAAAACTGACAGTCAGTTGCAGTTGTGTTTGAAGTTAGCAAATAGCTGTCACTGTCAATTCTGTGACTGCTAGACTTCAGTGGGTGCGTTCCTCTTTCGCAACTTATAAAACTTATTATTTTATTTTATATTTACTCACTATACCATTTCGAATTCTACATGTACAAACAAAATTGGCATATGAAAAAACGTTTAAAACACAAATTAAATATAGCTGTAAAATTTCGGCCCAAACTTACAGCACATCTCCCCAAAGAGGTTTATTGAATCACTAGCTTATGCCAGCGGCTTCGCCCGCGTGGAGTTCGGTAATTGTCCCACGGGTTCGTACTATCGGAATAAAAATTATGCTTTATGTTAATCCAGGTTATAATGTGCACCAAAATCCGGGTCCAGTAGTTTTTGCGTGAAAGAGTAACAAACATCCATCCATCCATCCTCACAAACTTTCGCATTTATTAGATGTAGAATCTAAACTAGGCAAGAGTGATATCTGTGGTGCAGCTAGAATCATCTTTAGTGGCATCTTCTTGAGTTGCACTGTACTCTCCAGAGACCCTTAAAGCTCTGGACAGCAAAGTAACACATTACAAATTGCAGCTTGTAAGAAAGAAAGAAAGAAAGATAATTTATTTGTCAAACATGCGTTTACATAAACTGACTAATCAGACATGCAAGGTATTAAATTAATATGCTATGAGCGTCCATGTTTTGCCAATAACAGCGTACACATTTTGTAGGTATAAAAATTACATTTAACTTATAGTCATTTTAAATTTCTTTACAAAACACATAAGTAATAATTAATGTCAAGATATTAAAGTATAGGTATATTATAGTCAAAGATATGTATGTGCCGCCGTCTGTTCCTTTCGAAGTGGCTTCGCCGGCGGCCTCGGCGGCCTGTCTCCAGCAAATTCCAGCCCCTACAGCTTGGCTTTGGGTCCAAAAGGGGCTGTGAGGCTGCGGTACAAGCCCTTTCCACTTACCTTGAGACATCTTGTTAGTAGAAGTTTTATAAAGAAATACCCAACAACAACGGTTTTCAGTTTTTTTGTCAGATTTTGTTCGCATAAATGTAGCCAAGCCTAATGTCACCCGGACGGATCGATTGACATCTCATGCATCAAAATCGGCTCAGTAGTTTAGGCGTTTCGGTGGAACATAGTGTTTTTACGAAAAGGCTTAGACTGCTAAAATCATAATCCGTTCTTTTGGCATTGCCTGACAGACTTAAAATTTTGACATTAAATGTGTGTAGTTTTGTAGCATTTTCAATAAGAGTATTATTATTTGTATTGTTAGTATTTTTAATTTGGATAGACGTTCTAACTACGATGATGGGTGAGGAACGAGGTTACCTTGTACTATAATTGTTTATGTGCTTGTTTGTGTGTACCTACTGTGCAAATATTTCGACACAAATGTATTTTTGTTATGAAATAAATAACTAGAACTTGAACTTGCCATAGTCGGGTCTTCTTCTTAGCGTATCGATAAGTCATCTTAGGCGACATAAAACTTTCAATATAAACTTTGTCGTACTTAACTTACTTAAATAAAAGTTATACATAAGGTTGCCCTAAAACTAAAAGAAAAACACATTTAAATTTGTCAGAACATTTTTTACTCATGTCAATATTATCGTCAAAAATAATTTTTAAGTTTCCGCTAAGTATTCTTGGTATAAATTATAAAGAATTAAGCCTGCTTTTCTTAATTTAACCATTTATCAAGCCACAGTTGGTCCTTTTTCTTCCTCGCTTCAGTTTCTTCAGGCCACACGATGCCCTCGAGCCAGGGCACGTAGTACGAGACCCTGGTGTACATGCCGGCGGAGCCGAGGATGCCGCAGTCCTTGCCGTATGACGTCACTCCCGCTATGTGAAACAGGCATTTGGAATTGCTGACCTGAAGAGGGCCACCGCTATCACCCTGTGGGATGACAATAAATTAGCTTTCGACAGAAACAAACTTAATAACAGTTCAAGCTTGTATTCTGCGCTATATCGCTATTTGCCGCTGTCTGGGTTAAATTGAAACCCTTTTCAGCCTTTGCCGTGAAATAAAATATATCTACATAAATATTCCTATTACTTCTAATTACTATTCATGCTTGCTTGGCAAGAAGTCATAAACTGTCGATAAACTCAATAAATTTTTCATGTCCGGTTTCTATATCTACAAAACGGATCGTATTATTTAGGTACTAATGGTATTACATAACCTTAATCATAATCTTTAGTTGTTTTACTAGTTGGCGAATCCGAAATGTGATATTGGAAGACTTTTAGAGAAATATGTATACTTTTCTGTGAGTGCCTTACCTCGCAAGTATCCACTACTTCATATTTGGATCCGTAACACATCTGCTTGTCATGATCGTAACCGCGGGTGAGGTGTCTGTGCGGTCTGTACGGTTATTCCCAGTTGTCCCCACTGTCAACGCCACCACTGGTGACAAATGGGATTTCTTTCCATAAAATGTCCCATTTGCCACCAGTGGTGGCGTCACCAGTGGTGGCAATTGGGAATAGCCACTTATTTTTGTTCCCAGTTGCCACCAGTGGTGACAAATGGGAAAAATAAAATGATACGCCTCCATATTAGTACGGTACACAAAACGAGAGAAATAAAACATTGCACAGACTAATCAAGGTTTTATTCACAATACATATTCTCTACTAAGAATGTCACAGATTTACACTTATGTATACAATTACACAATCATTTACTTCGAATTTTCTAATTTACATCAAATAAATCAGACAAGTCCAATTTTTTTTAATACGTAATCCTGTAATTCCTAGGGTTTTATCACAGAGTTACAAGCTTCAATGATCAACTTTCTTATTATTATTTATCACAGATCAGTATATTATTCACAATAATTGACGTTTTATAATATTCTAACTTATCAGCTATTATTTTACTCAGTTGTTTTCCAAGATGGACGATTACGATAAGTTACAAAGAAATATAGGTACTTACTTCCTTTTTATAATATCACACAATAATTGACTTCACATATTTGTCTGATTTTGGTATAATACTTTAAAAAAATAGCGTAACTTTCGCGCTCCTATCCTGTCGAACAACCCTCTCCACTTGCTGTTCTCAGTTCATAGACCAGTGACGTAACATTCATCAGTATATTTCTAACAATGTCAGGGTCAAGTGCGTCGTGCAGTTCTGGTGCAGTTTCGTTAGTTTACATAAAAAGACGTCACGGAACTATACTGCTTCGCACAGGATTCCAATATCATACCAAAAGGAAACACAAAAGTGGGTTAACAGTATGGGAATGCACCAAACGAAAACTAACTGTAAAGGAATTATTAAGACCAAAGTAAGTTTTCAGCTTTTGTTTGAAAATTATATTATTTGTTACATAGTTTTCAAGAGTATATTTATGCTGTCAAACGATGTATAAATTATGGCAAAACAATCAATACTTTTGAAGGCGCTCAGATTTATAACAAAATACCCTCAACTATTAAAAATATAAGCTCACTGAACGTATTCAAAAAGAATCTTGCTCAACACATGATATCTAATAAATTCGTGACTAAAATGAAATGAGTGTTCCTTTTGCTATACTAACTAGATATAGGTACGAAATCTCTAAAATCCTTACTAATATTATAAATTTGAAAGTGAATTTGTGGTTTGCTTGTTTATAGTTTGATACACTTCTTTTATTTTTTTCTGTATTTTAGGATAACAATGTTCTTCAAGAAACTAGACACTCCTGTACCCCAGACTTTTTAAAAAATGAAGTAGATGAGCGATTATATGGCTGCAAACAACAAATTACTAAAGAAAATTACCCAGCTGTACCGCAAGCTTACAATGATATGGTCGGCTCATTTCAGTTTTCCGAATTGGATTTGATATGTAAAGTACCGAACTTCCAGAGTGTAAAATCATCTCTTTATAGATTTAGAAATACAGCAGCTGGAGTAACACTCCTAAAATCAAGCGAAGGAGTGAAAGTTCAAATTCCCCCGAAATTTGATGATTTTGTATTGGCCGATTATAGTGATGGTGGCATGTGGCAAAAATAATACCTAAATCGAAAAAATATGTAAAGTTAATTATTGTGTATAATATGTTGATCTGTGATATGAAAAAAAGAAATATAATTTATTGTAAATACTGCATTGATTAATCTGTGATAGACCATCTTGGAAAACAACTGAGTAAAATAATAGCTGGTAAGTTAGAATATTATAAAACGTCAATTATTGTGAATAATATACTGATCTGTGATAAATAATAATAAGAAAGTTGATCATTGAAGCTTGTAACTCTGTGATAAAACCCTAGGAATTACAGGATTACGTATTAAAAAAAATTGGACTTGTCTGATTTATTTGATGTAAATTAGAAAATTCGAAGTAAATGATTGTGTAATTGTATACATAAGTGTAAATCTGTGACATCCTTAGTAGAGAATATGTAAATTATTGTGAATAAAACCTTGATTAGTCTGTGCAATGTTTTATTTCTCTCGTTTTGTGTACCGTACTAATATGGAGGCATATCATTTTATTTTTCCCATTTGTCATCACTGGTGGCAACTGGGAACAAAAAAAGTGGCTATTCCCAATTGCCACCACTGGTGACGCCACCACTGGTGGCAAATGGGACATTTTATGGAAAGAAATCCCATTTGTCACCAGTGGTGGCGTTGACAGTGGGGACAACTGGGAATAACCCGGTCTGTACATCATTGAGCATTCTGTTGCGTTGAACTCCTCCAAACCCACCTGGGAAATAAAGTTCAGAGTAGGATAAACTAGGAGGCCTATCAATGTACAAGATATTATAGAGAATTATTGAAATTGTGTAGAATTTAAAAATATAGAAGAACGGATTTAATAATAACATACGTTTTATAGATATTGTGTATGATCGCACGGTTCGAAATAATTGTACCCCAAAACATGCAGTCAAAGGTAGCTGTAGTACTGCCAACGACAGCATCGTAGAGGCGTAGTTATAGATAATATTGATCATTTCGGTTGTCAATCGGCAGTTACATATCAAAAGCTACTTATAGAGTTTTCCGAAAAATACGAATCGGTCTTCTATAGACTGTACTTCGGAGAGTGTGCGCAGGAGCTCCTCGACCTGATTCCACCATCACCTTTTTACCACCGGAACAGCAGACGTACTGCGGCGTACCATCCACACTTGGTTGATATCCCGACGAGTCGTACTCAGCACTTCTCCTCCACGTTTATTATGCGCACAGCCTAAGTGTGGAACTCTCTGTTCCCTCCCACATTTAACCCGTCTGCCTGCAAAGCAAGAGTGAACAGGCATCTTCTGGGCACGCTCGTTCCATCATAGACCTCATCTACTGCTTTCTATCAGGCGTGATCGAGGTCAAGAGCAAGCCCATTTCGTAACAAAAAAAAGAATAAAAAAAGCTGGAGCGTCAATTAACGTACTATATGTATTTCTTTGAAAAACTTACGACTTGCAGTACATCTGCTAAATCTTTCCTGTGCCCGAGACGACCCCAGCCGGACGCATCAGCGAATCCTTTCCATTCTACCCCTGTATCCAGACACGCAGGTAGTAAATCTCTGCCGAAAGCTATCCTGAAATCATCATCAGAAAAATAGATAAGTGACTTTCCTCCGTAGTATTAAAAAATTTATTCTGTTTAAAACTAAAATGCCCCAGACTTACTCAGTTTCTGTCTCCAAGAGTGCTATGTCGTGATATTTAGAAGGTGCCTTGTACTCAGGGTGAAGGATAATCCTCTTGATTTTGTGTATTTTCTGAGATTCCCTGGGGTCAGACCGTTTCAAAAGCCCCAATGCGGCATATGATATGTTTCCCCTAAAAACATATTGTATTTTATAAAAGGTGAAATCATTAGGATCTATTAGAACTGGTAGATAAATGTAGATGACAACAGAAAACTTACAGCACCCGAGTTGATGTGCAGTGTGCAGCAGTGAGTATGAATCTCTCGCTGATCACAGATCCTCCACACAGCCACTGCGCGGAGTCCACGTCATCTCCGTAACCGAGTAAAGCCTGAGAAGAGATGACATTTAAATTCCTTTTGAAAAGATAACCTAGCTTACTACCGATTACTATAAAAAGAGACAGCGGTGTGGTTAGAATACATACCACATGTGGGAACTCCCACTTTTCGGCATTTCGTCCCCCCACTGCACCTACCGCCACGTCAGTACCAAAAGTATGATTATGACACTCGCTTTCTTCAAGCCACTCCTTTTCTATATTAAATTGGCCAGGAAAGCGACATGTAAACGGTAGACTTTGAAAATAATCAAAGCATTCTGAAACGAAATATTAATCACATAGTATAAGGTAACATACCACATGCGGGAACTCCCATCTCATTGCGTCTCGTCCCCCTACACCGGCACCCACGGGATGTTTTATAAAAGAAGAGTCATGGCATTTCTTGTCTTCAAGCCAAATCTTTTCGATAGCAAAGTTTCCAGGGAATCGACACGGAAATGGTAGACTTTGGAAATAATCAAAGCATTCTGAAAAAGAAAAAAATATACCATCACCCCAAATGCATAACACCATGTTTAACTAAAGCTGAGAGTTTCTAAAAGAAATTCCTTATCCATTGCTTTATGGCATGAAACATTTATTTCCCCGCCAAAGTAAATAATGCGATGGATGATTTTGAATTAGAAAAGAATGGCGTGTTTCGAAATGGGGAAGGCCTGTGTAAAGATTGCGTCATCAATGTGACCAAGCTAAGCTAAGCTAGCTAAGTCCCAAGCTGACCAATGAGACCAAGCTATTTTGAAAAATAAAATGACATAAATTTTCAACCAATGAGGATTCTTGGAACTAGCTATGCTAGCCCCATTAGTTTTTCAGTTGCTGTACCCATTCATCATCATCATGATTTCAGCCGAAAGACGTCCACTGCTGGACATAGTCCTCCCCCAAGTGTCGCCACATTGACCGGCCCCGTGCTAATCGCATCCAGCGGATCCCTGCAACCTTCACTAGGTCCATCGGTCCACCTAGTGGGAGGCCTTCCAACGCAACGTCTTCCGGTTCGCGGTCGCCACTCCAGAACTTATCGGCCCCATCGGCCGTCCGTTCTGCGAGCAATGTGCCCTGCCCACTGCCACTTAAGTTTGGCAATTCTTCGGGCTACGTCGGTAACTTGGTCGGTCGGTTCTCTTGCGGATGTCCTCATTTCTGATGTGATCACGCAAGGAAACTCCGAGCTCCTCCATTGCCCTTATCTCCTGTACCCCATTATCCCGCTGATATTTGAAAAAAGCGTGTTCAATTTCACCACATAACTGAATATAAAACTCACTCTGTCTAGCCACGGGGCCTTCTTTACTCAGCATGTCTCCATAAGGACCTACCGCTGTGTTGCGGTATCTGAGAAAACAATAAATTTGTAAGTAAGTGGATTCTTTGGATCTGGACTTATACAGTTTAGAACCATTTTAAGTCATGATTGTAATAATAATCTCCTCAGGGTTAAATCAAGAAGAAGAAGCTGTCCGGTGAGTGTCCGGTCCCGTTATTTAGTTAGTCCTGTGCTTAGGCAGACATTGTTAAAAAGAACCGGCCAAGTGGGAGTCGGACTCGCGCATGAAGGGTTCCGTACCATCAGGAGGGTTCAAAATTAAAGGGGGCTCCCTATTAATTTACTTTTATTATTTGGTGTTATAGCGGCATCAGAAATACACATTCTGTGAAAATTACAACTGTCTACTTATTACGGATCATGAGATACAGCCCGCTGACAGACAGATGGACGGACGGACGGACAGCGGAGGCTTAGCAGTGGGGTTCCGTTGGTTACCTTTCGGGTACGATACCCTAAAAAGGATAATATTTGCTTATGCGATTCTCGCACGACACTGCTCGCCCACTTGGGCGCTTTTAATGACGAGGTGGATTTTGTGGCGGGGCGCCGCGCGGTTAGGCGGTGAACGCCGCTCGTACACGCGTACAGGCGAAGTATGTGTGTTCTGGCATCAACGGATTTCATAAAAGCCAATGCGACGTAACATCCGTTTTACCGCCCGACCGTGCAGACAAGATGTCGTGTGATAACCGCCTTACTTTTCTTCTCCTGTGTCGCAATCCGTGCAGCAAACAACAGGCTCATTATCCTTATAAGAACAGATGTCTGGTAATTCTGGGATCCTGTACTCTGCTGGATTGAAGCCTGCATTGGCCTGGAAAAGAAGCAATACATCTGTTTAGTTTCTGCGAAAACGAATACAATAACTATGAAGTTTCCAGTGGCTCAAAAGTAATATGTATTTTGGGATAACTAGCTTCCTCAACAACTGAAAAACTTATTCTAATGTGCCAGTTAATGAACAAATTAAAGGAGACCAGAATCAGAAAAAGTCAGGACATTGTATATGTAACCGTAAAATTGTAAAAACCGTTAGATTATAATCTATCTCGCGAGATTGTAATCTTTCGAAAGGTTGTGAACGGGCGGCGCGGGGCAAATGATGTTCAACCAATCAGCGCGCGAGGTGCGATCCGTCACATGCCATTTCACAATTTGACGGTTTTACTTCGATAGATTATAATCTACCGAAAAATAATGCGTTAAATTGTAAGCAGTATGCTACGGTTCACAATATTTCGACAGTTTACAATCTCGCGAGATAGATTATAATCTAACGGTATTTACAATTTGACGGTGACATATATATTATTGTATTATTGTCTTGAATTCAAAATACTTACGTATAAGTAAGTCAGTGCAGCCGAATTACATTTGAAGATGTTCACACAAGTACCCTTCAAACCTTGTGTGACACAAGGAGAGTCTGGAATAAAACATAGTCGACGGTGAGAGAACGTCCAGTTGTATTGTAACTGTGTCCCACAATATGGGTGTGTGTGTGTGGTGACGGTTAAGAGTTAGATTGAAAAACGCTTCGATTCGATTTAGATTCGGAAAGTCGTATGTCTATCTCGCTCGCTTTCGTAATGCCAAAAAAAGATAGACATGCGACTTGTCGAATCGAAATCGAATCGAATCGTTTTTCAATCTAACTCTTAACCCTCGAAGCGTTTGTGAATACGGAAGCTGTTCCTGGTTTTAACCACAAACATCATCACGCCTGTAATCCATAAAAAAATTAGCAGAAGTGTACAAACGCTAGCACATCAAGCTACCCGAAACTGTCAAATTTTCCCAATCAATCTTGAACCTCATGCTTCATCGATAAAGTTGAAAATCTTTTAAATATTTTTGACAGATTGAGTGCTTGTGCTGGCGTCTGTCCATACAAGTGCATCCACATTTCGCTAGTTAGGTTTCAGTCTGAGTACTATTGTACTGTAAAGCTACCATTTACATTTTGTTATCTTTCATTGACTTGAATGTGCCCTGGTGGCTGAGAGAATTATTGTCATGCTCGCTGGCTGACTGGTCATCTCTTAACTGCCACGGTTTATTTTAATTACTTTATTTTTAAATTGTTTATTTAATCTTTTACTCTGGACGCTCTTAATGTGCACGTCTTTCTACATCGTTCTAACATATATGTATAATCTCAACATGAATGATGTAACCAAGATTTTGTAACAATATTTTGATATAAAAAAGTGTACATGGAGTTCCTTGCCCATTCTTCTCCATAGAGATCTACGCTTTAGAATGTGCAACTCTACAGAACTTTCTCAAGTCATTATGCCTTGTAACTGTGACAGTAGCTTCGCTTTATTTTTCTTTTTTTTTGAAATTCAAAAGTGCCTGTAATGGTCTAATTTAAATAAATGCTTTTAGTTTGAGGTCCATTTAATGGGGTGCGAGCCTATTGCCATCAACTGAGCACAATTACCGAATCCGGGATGCTGCTCAGAAATCTCTAATGGAGAAACACTATGACGTTTTGCTCAAAAACTTGAAGTTAGTCAGTTTGTGTAGGTATGAAGTTATAAGGTAGATAGAAAACTGGTCCAAAATGTCTTGTTACCTTAACTTGGAATTCCTCAACTTACACTCATTAAACCTAGAGAGGGCTTAGCCGTGCAATGAAACGACGAGTATAATAATATGTTAATCCATGCAACTGAGCAGAAAAGTACATAATTACAAAACAGCATCATCTATAAAGAATCTTATTGAAACTGGTAATACGCCGGTCAAACGTGTATTATTACTTCATCAGATGTTTTATGTGTTGTATGTCTGTGTTCCAAGGTCATTGGAACTTGATGTGTCCGATTTTTGACCTTGACAGAGCATTTGTACTCTCATGTGGACACACACTCATACTCTCACTCTCTCTTCTTTTATGCAGGAGGGTAGGCAGCTACTGACTCGCACTGGCCCGCGGTGGATTGTAATAACTTACCCATCCTGTTCCAGTAATTGGAAATTAGGCTTGTTTCCATTTATAGGTCTTTGACTGCCGTTACAGGTATTAGTGGCCCGAAACAAAACCCAGTCTTAGCAAGGGGTATCGTATTACCCAGTACTAACTGGGTTGTGGAGGTCAGATAGGCAGTCGCTCCATGTAAAATACCGGTATTCAGCCGAATCCGGCAAGACTGAAAGGTGACATATTTGGAAAAAGGCTAGGCAGCTGGCAGATGATGATGATTCTAATTTGCTTGTGTTTATTCCTTGAAAATAAAATACTGGTTTTCAGGCAGCTAAATACTATGTTTGTTCACCAATTTCACCGTGATTTACTACTTTCTGGGCCGATTTACGTGATTCTTTTTTTAAATGGTATGGATATTTTCTAGTTTATGAGCGAAATACGTATTAATTATGCTAAAATCTTTATAACGTATTTTCTCTTCTCCGTTGATGATCCCATATTAACGTCTAGTTGCAAAGTAAAGTTAATTCATGATGTCAAGAATAAGTGTGGGTTGCTACCACAAAAAGGGTGAGATAAAAAACTACCGACCGACGTAATAATAATTAAAAAAAATAAGTTCTGGTAGTCTGCGGCAACAAAACTTTTGTTAGGTAACTAAAAAAAAAACTAAACTGTAGGTAACTAAAACTGTTGCAGTTTTCAAAAGAAGAGTGAAAGAAAATTATCTTTCCATTTCGTCATAGTTGCATAAGTATTTATCATTATTTATTTTAATGTATTTATAGATTATTATTTATTTTGTGATATGTTTTGTCTTTGTATTTATAAGTTTATTAGTTTATTGTTTAAGAATACCATATAAGGTATATTATCCGGGGCTGCGGGACTGTTCGGGGCTGCGGGACTGTTCGAAAGAGATACCGTGGCCCTGGAACACAAAGGGCAATGAAGGAACATGGATGGGTTTTAGTCAGTAAGAGTCTGACACTCTCTCCCACTCCACCCAGAGCGGGAGAAGTCATTTGATGATTTCCCATCCGTAAAAAAAAAAAAAAAGGTATATTATTTTTAAAAGTTTTGTTTTATGTATTCAATTTTCTCTTCTTCTTTTACACACTATATCTACATCTCTTTTTTTATTATCTCCTTTCGCAGGTATGCTAGAAGAGATTTCTTTAGAAATAACCATCACCTTTGTACTATTTTCTGTTCCTTTCTTCTTTTCTGTATTTAGTGTGTACATAAATTGTTAAATAAATAAAAAACATAAAATTGAAGATCTTAAGTTTGCCGAATGTCATTATTTCCCAGAATTTGATCTTTATTAGCGACACTATCGAATGCTGAACAATACAGTGTATTTTTTTCTGAAATCAATGGATTCGATTCCTGGCTAGGAATATTAATTTTTCAAACATCTAATGATGCAGTTTTCGTTTTCGTTAAAATCGAGCTCGACACTCCTTTAAGTATGTTGCGCTATTCCTCATAGTTTCCGATTTGGCCACCCATGCCTACTTAAAACATTCACCCTGTATAACTCCATGATTAAATCTCACTTGGACTACTTGATTGAGGTCTGGGGAACTGCTGCCAAATCAAACCTTAAAATAGTCCAAATTGCAGAAAATAGAATAATGAAAACAATATTTAGGTATAACTATTTAACTCCTACTAAAAAAATCTACAAAGAAACACAACATAGAATCTTCTTCAAATATACATAATTATAAATAAGTACAACACATGCATACTCGTAAGAAAAATTCTAACTAAGATATATTCTCAGATTATATTTACAAAAACGACACAAACTTATAAAATTTTAACAAGACAGGCTAATGACATGGTGCTGCTTAACCCAGCCTAGGAATAAATATGGAAAGAGAAATTTAATAATGTCTACGAAGGGGCCAACTTCTATAACAAACTACCTAAAGACAAAATAAATCAACTCGTCATACATAAAGGACCCTTCATCAAGCCGTCAACCAAGCATTCTGTACATCAAACTAAGTAACTCTACGCAAAAATTATTGCGAAACGACTTTTTTTTTTGGGGTGAAAAATCACGTTTTACGTTAAAACTCAATGTTACGCACTGAAAACTTAGTGCTGATGGATGCTTTGAAAAGTAAACGGGTCATGAAGGTAATTAAAGTAAAGTTAAAACCTTAAAAAGTGGTTTTAAAAAAAAAACTTGTGAAAAAATTTGAACTTTGACCTTCAATATCTCCAGAACCTGTGGTTTCCCCGGTAGTGTCTAGAAGAAAAAAATTATCCCAATGATGGGTAGAATATGTGGTTTTCGTTTTCATTATGGGTCTTTTTACACCCTTTATACAAGAAAACTTAAAAAATATATATATTAACCCTTCATGTGCCGGAACGTAGATCTACGCGAGACACAATGACTTTTTAATTGTGTCTGTATACTCGACATACGAGTGGTTAAAAGACCTTTCCCTGCATATCATCTCATTCCAGTATAACTTGGCCACGCTTTGTATGGATTTCCTATACAATGAGAGTGGGTTGGTTAAACTGGTTTTGTAAAGCTCAATACTCAATATAAAGGGTGTAAAAAGACCCTTAACGAAGCCGAAAGGCACTTGTTCTCCTCGTCATTGTGATCATTTTTTTGTTCTGGACCATACCTGGGAACCTTCTAGTTACGGAGATATTGGGGGTCAAAGTTCCAACTTTTTCACAAGTTTTTTTTTAAATACTACATTTTAAGGTTCTAACTTTACTCCAATTACCTCCATGGTCCGTTTACTATTCAAAGCATCCATCAGCAATAAGTTTTGAGCGCGTTATATTGAGTTTTACCGTAAAATGTGATTTTTGACCCCAAAAAAAAATTTCGTTTCCCAGCAAAAATTTTTGCGTAAAGTTACTTAGTTTGATGTACAGAATGCCTGGTTGACGGCTTGGTGAAGGGTCTGTTTACACCCCGTATTTATTGCTTCCACAAGTGTACTTAGATGGTGGGTTTTACAAAGTTATGATCATTGTGGACCCTGTCGGGCACTGTAAAAGTAGGAGAGAGGAAGAGGGCTTTTATTTGACTAAATATTTGAATATTCCTAAATGTATTATTTATAATGCAATCTAATTATCTATTAAAACATGTATTTATCTAATTTAAAATTTATCATTAAAGTATTCATTGATATTATAATAGCATTTAATTAATTGAAATTGTTTTAATTTATTTATGAATATATTATTCTTTTGTGTGTCTTTAATTTTATCGGGTAACTTATTATATATTTTAATTGACATGACTAGAGTACTTGATGAGTGCATTTTTAGTTTAGAGCTTGGTAAGTTGTAAGTAAGCTTGATTGGCCGTGGTGCGTACAAATATTAACCGAAAACAATTGAATGAATCCTAACGTCCTACACTGTGTCGTAGTCCTTAGTAAACACGCAAGTACATATAAAATTGCACCCTACCCTCATCAACCAAAACTGTAGTGTTATTTCTTGAATCTTGTGTGTAACCTACCTTGTACTACTTGTTATGCTAAAACGATCGAAGCATTATTGTAATAGTAGTTTTTAGATACTCATTTCGTGAAAATTTTTTTTTTTTTTTAGTTACCCTTTGTTGTCCCACTCCTGAGCAAAGACCTCCCCCCATTATTTCCATTTCTTACGATGGTGTGCCTCTTCTCGCCAACTCGAAAATATTATACATAATATTATATTTTATCTTGTCGTAATCACGGAGAAAACTGTATAAATACGTAAAAAAAAACACCGGCTGAATACATAGCCTCCCACCTTTAAGAAGTCGGTTCAAAAGGGAATTAAACCAACAAAAGTTACCGACTGCCGAATTTTTTTGCGTTTTTCTTGTTTTGCTTGTGTAGGTTTTTTTTTTGTAAAAATGTGATTAGTTGGATTTACGCACATCACTGATGAAAATGCAGCCTTTGGCAAAACTGGCAAAATATGGGTTTAATTATTTAGATAGACAAGGTAAGAATATCTTTAGGAGAAACAGGTGTGAGGTCAAGTGACTCATGTGTTAACATTTAAACTTAGCCAAAGTGTTGCATTGCTTCCTTGCAATATTTTTTTTAAAAATCACGTCTATCAATTAACTTTTTTTTTAAACTTACCTTCACTTAGATTAAGCTCACACGTTACGAAACACAAAAAATTTAAAGTACACAATAATATTAAACATTTATCTCCCGTCATTTTCGCGCGCATTTGGACTAAGTTACAAACGCCCACTAAAGCACACAGTTTGTTTAAAACTGACACATGTTTAAGTCTGAAAGGTTTTTATGACGTAAGTCATTTATGTCTGTAGAATTATAAAAAAAAAAACAAGTTTTGACAGCTACTTGAACATGTTGCCCCAATGGTCTCGTGGTCAAAAGACTGCTTAATTTTGTTCGATGCGCTGAGTACGTACGAGTTCTCAGTTTGAGTAGTCTCTCTGTGTATGTGTGTGTGTATCTGTGTTCCCACCCACATTTAACCCGTCTGCCTTCAAAGCAAGAGTGAACAGGCATCTTCTGGGCACGCTCGTTCCATCATAGACCTCATCTATCGCTTTCCATCAGGCGTGATCGACGTCAAAAGCAGGCCCATTTAGTAATAAAAAAAAAAATGTAATAACATTTTTTTTTAAATTACAAAATGGGCCTGGTTTTAGGAATTTCTCAGTAGCTGGAAGTTGGCAGTGTGATTTCTCTTCTAGATCAATGGCTAGTCTCCACTGAGATTAACCGCCATGACTTAAATTCAGACAGGAGGACTATGCTTATACTGTCACTTACGGGATATCTTACATGATTATTAATTATTTTGAGCTCTCGATATTTCGACTTAGTTGCAATTTATTTTCCATCCACCCGCATTCTCCAGTTATCCCGCGATCGTGACACTTGTAAAAGCGTCGAAATATCGGGAGGTCAAAATAATTAATAATCACGAAAGATATCCCGTAAGTGACAGTATAAGTAAACCGTGAAAGCTTAAAACAGTGAGCCGGACTATGTATTATTATTGTCTATGTTACATGCATGAGTCATCAAACTTTAACCTATACTGTCCGTTCGGACATACCTTCAAACAAACATTGAACGACACAACAGCACTATATAAATACCTTCAACAGATTATGTAAATAATATAAATTATAAGGAAAAACAGCTCAAAAATATATCTGCATCTTATACACACACAATCACACAATCTACATAAGATACGGACACAATATATATACAGCAACACGACATACTATAATGTTGAAATTTATAAACAGGCAGAGTGCAGTATTGTTTTTTTTTTAAACTAGTTTTTTGTGCAACTGAGAGCTTTATTCACTCGGAACATCTTGCTCGCTGGACATGGCGGTCACCAAAAGCATATTAATATCTGTTTGTTTGTTGCTAAGTTTTTTGTGCTGTGTGTTGTGCGAGCTTAATCTCAACGAAGGTGAGTTTTTTTTCCATGTTTAAACCTTGACCTCCTATAACTTTACCATACAGCGAAACTTTAAGTGTATGAGTCGAGACCGGTCCATCTCGTTGTTTGTTGACCGATTTTACGTCTTAAGGGCTGGCCAGAAGGTTTCATCATCAATCGCAAGCCAATCAACTCGATTCTCAGCAACTCTCATCCAGTTGCTACCAGCCACCTTGCGAAGATCGTCGCTCCATCGAGCCTGAAGCCGTACTACCTTAAACTTGCCGATTCGCGGTCTCCACTCAAGAACATATCTACGGTTATCGGTTCTACAGCTAATATGGCCGGCCCATTGCCACTTCGGCTTACTTATTCTGTGAGCTATGTCGACAACTCTGGTTCTCTGTCGGATCATCTTGTTCCGGATGCGATCCCTCAGCGAGACTCCAAGCATAGCCCGTTCCTTAGCTCGCTGAGCGATCTTAAATTTATGGACGTTTCGGCGTTTAGTCATAACAGGGAAGACGCATTGGTTAAAGACCTTCGTCTTTAGGCTCTGTGGAATAGCCAGTATATTAGTGTTACAACGGCTTTCAACATTTTGATTGGTTTTTAATAGCTTTTGTCGATTCAATACACCCAAATGGTGCTCACGGGCCACGTGACCCTAGTACTAAGGCTCCGCTGTGTGTCCGTCCGTCTGACACAGTCCGTCTTTTGTACCGTAATAGACACTTGAAATTTTCACAGAGTGTGTATTACTCTGTCCGCTACAACAACAAATAATAAAATTATTCGCTTCGCTTTGTTTCAGATGAGCCCTGTATAACTGAAGGTTTGAACGGCACATGTGTCGGGATATTTCGGTGCGATTCCGCAGCCTTGACGTACATCTACGTAAGTTCTATAAGTCTTTACAGTTTATTTTATAGTGTCCGTATGGATTGAGGAGCCATTATAAGTTATAGTAGCATACCATCATATTTATTTTCTAGGAAGGCTTAGGCAACAGGTTCACCCTAAACCCCTTTTTAAAAATATGTAAATTAGACTTGACCTAATTTCATCAGGCAAGCCATTCGTAATATGTTTATGCTTGTATTAAGATTTTTATAAAGTGTTTTTCATTCGGTAAGCAGTCGGGTGATAGTGGATCTTAGACGAGATCTCAGAATAATCATCATCATGATTCTCCTGCCCTTATTCAAATTTGTTTGTGGTCGGCGCCGCATGTCTTCTTCTTCCATACTTCTCTATTACTCGTCATCTCAGTAGTCACCTCCTTTCCACCGGAATCTCAGAATAATATAAAACCATTTAACAATGGGCAAAATATATACACGTATTGCTCGGAAACGACACTTATATTTCGCAAGCAACAGAACAGGGGTCATAGGGGGCATTTAAAGTTCACTTATAATAAAACTTGAATTCTTAATAAACAATAATAATGTTGGAATTTTCCACCTTCTGAATCTTCGCAACTAGGTGTGGTTCAGTACCTAAAAATAAATTATCACAATCATTGTTCAAACAAGTGACTCTCGGCTTTTTCCAAGCTTTTATTTAATTTGCAATGTATGTATGTGTGTATGTAACTATGTATATTCGCGTCAGTGTCCCTTCCAGCCTGTATAGGAAAACCCTACAACACTGTCGGACAGTAGCCCGCCAGCCACCAGACATAACACCCGTCAGGTCGGAGGAACCTTTTTTTCTAAGGGGGATGAAGAACTTCACAAAATAAAAAAATAAAACAAAATATTTTATTTCACATCCTGTTCTTCCTGTCTTCATACCCCTAAATATACTTTAAAATCACGTTACTGTCTCGTTGCTGAAAAGGAAACAGCGCCTAATACTTATTTTGTTCGTCTTTTGATTTTAAGCTTTTTTGGCAGGCCAATGCAGGTTATGATGTGAAGCTCTACGAACTCCCAGATCTACCCGACATCTGCTCCTATAAGAACAATGAGCCAGTCGTCTGCTGCACTGACTGTCACATCAGCAAGGAAGAAGGGTCAGTATCCAGTTTTACAAAAAACAAAAATTGTCAAGTGTAAAAAAAAAATCGTGACAGCCGAAAGGTTAAGGACTTGCCTCTCCTGCACGAGGTTGCAGGTGCAGACCCGGGCAAGTACCTTGCCCAATGTAATGTGACTTTTTCAATTCATATGTACTTTCTACGTTTATCTTGGACATCCCTTTGTTTTCCTTCATCGGTGAAGGAAAACACCGTGAGGTGATTCATTTGGAGGTACTTTTTTCAAAACTAAAACAATTATGAAAAAAACAAATTTACCTAGTTATCCTTATTATCGTACAAAAACCTATTCTTAACATTCTTTTTTTAAAGATTATTTCTTTCAAATATTGTCCGTAACTGCGGTAAATATAGTTCATTCTTCAGTACCAATTTTCAATGACGCGTTCGAGCATTTCGAGTGTTATTTGGCGAATAACCCGATTGATGTTGGCTAACAGTTGCTCAATCGTAGGCGGCGGCTTATCCATATAGACTTTAGAATTTACATAACTCCAAAGAAAATCAATCCAAAATCAAAAGCAATCGAAATTTGGTTTGCTTTGAGAAAACCCAATTCTGGATTAAGCTCGCCGTTGTACATAAGCTATATTATTGCAATTTGTACGTATATTTTTTTTTATTTTGTGTGCAATAAAGAATAAGAGGAAAAAGTCTAGGGGTGTGATTTCAAAGGATCTAAAGAGCAGCAAATTCACCAAAAAGGGAACTTTGACCTCCAATATCTCTGTAACTAAAAGGTTCCCAGGTTTGGTCCAGAACAAAAATAATCACAATGGCGGGGAGAACAAGAGCCTTTCGGCTTCGTTTAGGGTCTTTTTACACACTTAGTAATATAATTAATGGAAGTCTGAAAACGCCAAACAGTCTTGAGCGTGATGATCAAAGCTCGTGCCTTTTCTGTATGAGAAGAGGTAAGCAGGACATTTTACAGTCAAAAGTATGCGCGTGCTCTCTTTTCCTTTTCTCGGAATAGCAATCCGACATGACCAGGGAGATCTCAGAGGCAGGATCTTACGACTTTATGAACTATTCGAGGCTCAGAAAAATCACACATCCAATCTCGGACTTCTCCCTGGCTGTTACAGATAAATTTTTAGCAGAAAAACCCAATAACAGTTAGCCAGATCAGGATATCGAAGTCAGGACCCACAGTGGTAACGCATCACCAACACATAACACATACACACACACATTACACTTTTGTCGCTGTTTTTTTTTACCATCATGAAGTTATACTAATGAGTCATCGATTACACTTGTAACTCTTATAAGTAAATACTCATGTTTGGCAGCTAGTAAATTATTCAACTTGAATGAATCCTTCGTCGTTTAAGTGATAGCAGACGTTTGAGACCAGAAGATCTTGACAACTTCTGCTAGGAAGTTCATTTCCTGTTTCCTGTATTTCAGGTTCCGTAACACCGCCATAGGACCAGCAGGGGTTATGCACAAAAAGGGTGAATCCATTGCTTCGGATAGTAAGTACCTTTTAGCTAATAAGGAAGTTAGCGGTTGAGCTCTTGCGAGCAATAGAATCAGTATCTCAGTCAAAAGACCATCTAGATACAGGTAAGACTTCATTGTTCATGCGTGTAGTAGCACCGCAAAATAATTTAAAAAACCAATGATAGAAAATGGACGACGGGACTCGAGCAAAGAAGTCGCAAGTCCATCGCCTAAGGCTGTGAACAGAGCCTGAAAATCGCTGGAACTCGCTTCTTCTTCTTCTCCTTGTATATTTTATTGGCAGAAACCTTCGTCACCTCCACGTCTTTGTTAGTGGCGCTGGATCAGGCAAGACCTGTCATTGTGGCGATAACTAACTGAAACTATTTATTTTGGTAACCTCAGCACCTAAAACCTCATCCTGATCCTGGTTACAGAATGTTATGAACACTTCGGGCGTCTACCGTACCCGTGCCGCGGTTCGGCTAATTTTCAAGTTAAGAAGATTTGGAAAGAAGAGAAGAAATGTCATGAATTCACTTATGCGATAGCTTTGGCCGTAGGGGGACGAGACGCACAAAGATGGGAGTTTCCCCATGTGGTATGTCAAATCAAAATCAAAGATTATAATATTATAAATAAAATATCCAATAAGTAGAATCTCACCTTGGTTCACACCCGTGAGATTCTAAAAATACCATTTGAACTTACCTGGGAAAATTAAAGATATAAATACTATAAACTCTGTCTGTGTGAATTGTATGATTTCGGTGTTTGGCAGACACTTAGTCCAAGACCTGTAAATTGGATAAATTTTATCCCGGTTTTTGATGTGAGATAATTGCCGACACACATGCGAGCGAAACCACGGGCAAAACTTAGTCATGAATGCAGGGGAGACCGAAAAACTCTATACTATACTCGTACATTCCGGATTCTCGAGGTGCCGTTTTCTCCAAGAGACACCACCTATTTATTGGAGAATACTTGATTAAATTCGTTCACATCATTTTTTAAATGGGTACTGCAAAATCGATTATCTATTTTTTTTTTCTTGGCCTCTAATATCTCACTGCAGGGCAAAGGCCTCCCCCATAGCGTCTCTCCATTCGTCTCTCCGTGCGGTTTTCTCTGGCTTTTTTTTTCTTTCTATCTATACTTAATATTAAATAAGGTACAATTTGTTTGTAAGTTTGTATGTAGGGGGTAATCTTCGGAATTACTGATCCGATTCCAAAAATTCTTTCACTAATACAAAGGTACATTATCCCCGAATATCATAGGCATACATTTAAAACGTTCCTGTGGGGTTAATTACCGTACATAACGGGAGCGAAGCCGCGAGAAAAAGCTAGTATACATAAATTCCAATGGTGGTATGTCAAAGTCAAGCACACTGCGTTATTTTTCAGGCATTAATCGGTTACGGAGATGACGTGGAGTCTGCGCAGTGGCTGTGTGGAGGCTCTGTGATCAGCGAGAGATTCATACTCACTGCAGCTCACTGCACATCCACTCGTGTGCTGTAAGTCCACCTCATTTCTTAAGAATATATCACTATTGACTAGCATACTTCGGTGCCCCCAAGCGGGAAAAAAAATAGAAATAATTATGACCTAGTTAATAGTTTTTGATCCAAGTAATACAGTAAGCAGGACCTAGGTTAAACAAACAAAAAGCGGTATGGAATTTTTATTTTTCTAAGTCCATGCCATTCGAGTAAAACAAGGTATTTTTTTTTTTTTTTTTTTTTATTATTACCCTGTACTGCCCCACTGCTCGGCAAAGGCCTCCCCCAATTCCTTCCATGTGCTCTTTTCTTGTGCCACCTCGAACCAGCCCTCGCGGTAAGCGTCCAGATCGTCTCGCCACCTCTTTCTGGGCCGGCCTCGGCGGCGCCGTCCGTCCTCCGGCAACCATCGCGTGGAGACTTTTGCCCAGCGGTCATTGTGCATGCGGCTAACGTGACCCTAATAATACTATGTATTAATTATTTTATATTAAATATTTCAGTGGTAACATAACATTTGCTGCTCTTGGGCTTTTGAAACGAACCGATCCGAAGAAATACTGGAAGGTATATAACATCAAGAGGATCATAATTCATCCAGAATACAAGGCTCCTATTAAATACCACGATATTGCGCTTTTGGAGACAGAAACTGAGTAAGTAAACACACATTTTATTGAGAGCATTCGATGTTTCCTCTAGAACACATCATAGGGAACGGTTCGATCCCCGCACGGAACAAATATTTGTATGGCCTACAGATAGTTGTTCCGGGTCTGGCTGTTTGTGTATGTGAGTTTCAATGTATGTAAACGCACCCACAATACAGAAGAAATTCCTAGAGTGGAGCAAAGTAAAAAAAAAAAAACTAGCATCCTTATTTAGATATGACTAAAGCATTTGATACAGTAACGACAAAATGTTAAGCAATTATTCCGAACGGGCCACTGTGCAAATCGTTCAATCACAGTTATTATATATGTGGCTGGTCTTGTTTTTGACTATTCAAAAGTGCCCGTAAAGTTTAAGTTTTAAAAAATCAAAAAATATTTTATTTCACACGGTGACCTGTTCGTGCTTTTACAAATTTTCACAATTTATTTAGAAGCTTATTGGATTTCAAACAGTAGCAAGTTAATAGTAGTAAGTGTATAATTTCATTTTATTTACGTAATAAACTTTTACGTGTATGAGAATTGTGGGCCCATTTTGAACGAAGATAAACAAAGTAGGACAGTGTTTTGCGAAAATATCATGTTTTCACAAATTCTGTGTGGCATTAGCTTAGATTTTGGTATAAAGACTTTTTCTGTAGTGTCCATAGTTTATCAGGTACACGCGGGCCCTCAGTCCTCTATGCTATACTCGCTTATTTCACAAAATCTGATTCCAACTTTCACAATTCTTTTTAAAGTTCTCTAAATCCTAAGCACATTTTCAAAGACTTTTAACAAAGTGGCCCTCACACCACACGCACATTACTCTATCTATTCCAGGATCAATTTTGGAAGAGACCTTCTACCCGCGTGTCTGGATATTGGCACCACTTACAAGAACGTAGCTGAGGCATCCGGTTGGGGCCGGTTAGGTCACAAACAAACTTTGGCAGACACATTGCAAGTTGTAAGTTACTCTGTTTGTAGTAACTTCTATTTCTTAGTGTTTTTATATTGGGGACGGGATTGCCACAAGATATCCCTACAACTGCCACTCCTGATAGCCAGGAAGTGGAGACCAGAAAGCCTCGAGATAATGAAGCTGGACGACTACCAGATTCAACAGAGGGAGAGTCTAAGAGGTCCCACAAAGATATTAATCAGAAAAAAATTGTAGAGGTGTAGGGCCGAAACACACCGAATCCTTACACGTAGACGTGCACGTGCACGTACCATGACGTTGTAATATATGGAACTTTATAGAGACATGGCACACCGCTCACGTGACGTATGTACACGTGTGTGTAGACTACACACGCAGAGTTACGTGGTACATGTACGTGCACGTGCACGTCTACGTGTACGGATCCGGTGTGTTTCGGCCTGTAACTAAGAAAAACAGAATATCCTCATCCCTCCATACCAAAAAGGAGGCTGATCAGAAATAGACACAAAGAAACTGGGGCAAGCCCAGTTGCCTAGCACCACGGATAAAAAGCAAATATTAATGGCTTCAAGAGAGCCGATATTCTATTCAGTGACAAAAAAAAAGTTTGGCCCAACACTTAGTACCTTTTTTTTTTGTTTTCGAAGGGAAACTTTCAAAAGCCGACCGGTCTTTGGGGATAAGTCCGGGGAGTGTGGGATTTTTAGCACACTAAAACCAACCCGGTGGTCACCATCCGCACATGAGAAGAGGCACCGTTTCCTCTTAAAAGACCTGTCTGGAGCCCCCTCTGTGCAACGCCTGTTAACGCACATCCCTGGGAACACTTAGTACCTACCGCTAAAAGCACTCAGTAGTTACTGACCCAATGTCGTGCTGTTTGCTGGATAGCCTCAACATTATTCTTACCTATCCGTACTTTAACATTTTTCAAGCGGAACTGCTCAACTTTGCTTTGGGTTCGATTCCCAGGTTAGGCAAACCAAACTGATATTGGGTATTTCCGTTAGGACTTCCTCAGTAGCAGCCATGGAGTCTGCTTTTGTATCCGTTCGATGGCAATAGGCTCGCTCGCCCTCGATAGACCAACCGCTTTAATGAGTCCTCCGCCTTGCCCCATCAAAGGCACATTAAGCGTCCACAAAGTCCTAACAATATCCCACAGGTTATTTGCTTTAAAATAACCATAATCCACGTAGGTATTACGATACTAATGAACCAATACGTGATCAACCTTCAGAATATTCCATTTAAATTGATACCTTCGCGAGGGCTCATTAAAGCGGTCGGTCGTTAATATATAGGACTTATTAATAAGTACACCGCTGCCTAAGCCTTCGGGGGTTACAGGTGTAATGTTGTGTTATGTTTTTTCAGGTATATCTAGAAGAATACAATAAAACTGAATGTGCAACAATATATCAACCACACAGACTTTTGACCTTCGGGTACGATCATGAAAAACAGATGTGCTTCGGCAGTCATAGAGAAATTATCGACACTTGCGAGGTACACATAACTTATACATGGATATTTTTATTTTATTTTATTTATTTATTCAGTAGTAAGCATTAGAGATGTTACGGAAGTGGTTTTATCAGAACCGAAATCGGAATCGGAGTTTTTAAATTTGGTTTGTCGGAGGCGAAACCGGAATCGGATTCGGAATCGGAATCGGAGTCGGAATCGGAGGCGGAGCCCAAGATGGTGCCAGCAATAACGACAGAAAGCACGTGGAGTGGGATTCCTCGCGCGACATGCATAAACCTGTTCGTACACGTTGACCGCGTCCGCCACGCTCTGGCGCCGTTATCCGACCTCCGATTAAAACTTCCGATTTAAAAGTGTCGGAGTCGAAGTCGGAACCGGAGGTGTAATATCAATAGGAAGTTCCGACCTTTCGGAATCGGAATCGAAGCTCCGTAACATCCCTAGTAAGCATACATACATTTTATTCATTTAAGTTGGTGCCAACATAAACTCATAGAGTTTTACCGTGCATCAAAATCATCGACTACATAATTTAGAGAATTAGATCCACCTAAGTAGTTAATTAGTTAAGAAGAAACTACAACTAAAATTACAGCGGTTATTAGGTAAAATAACATCTAATAAGTACTCGTACTAAAGAAGAAAACATTAAAAAAAAATACTGACAGAAAAAGCGTATTATAATGTCAATGAATTTTTAAATGTCAAATCGCTCTAAAAATATACTGATTGAATCTATTCTATTTATTTTGAATCGCATGACTATTTACCTATTTTTTAAAATTTAATATTAATTGTTGATTTATTTGTATTATTAGAACAAGTGCCTTTCGGCTTCGTGAAGGGTCTTTTTACACCCTCTATACCTCAATCTCTTTCTCGCTCTTTTCTACTTCAATAGTAGGAGGTGGTGGTATCCTCTAGATCCACACTCAGCCAAAGGCAGGAGGCTCCACAAATAAAAAAAGCACAAACAGTCACTTATTCAAATTAGGTTGACAATCAGCACATTTTGAACAGCAAAATGACATCCCTTAAAAACACCCACCCTTTGACACATCGTAGTGTTTTCGCTGGGTAGAAGTGGCGACCTGCTAAGTAACACATCTGTCTGTTAGATTAGATATAGTTTCATGTCGACTTTCCTCTCTGCAGGGTGATAGCGGTGGACCTCTGCAAACGAATGAGTTCAAATGCACGTACACCATAGCTGGTGTGACGTCATACGGCAAGGACTGCGGCATCCTCGGCTCCGCCGGCATGTACACCAGGGTCTCGTACTACGTGCCCTGGATCGAGGGCATCGTGTGGCCTGAAGAAACTGAAGCGAAGAAGAAGAAGGACCAACTGTGGCTTGATGAATGGTTGCATCCGAAACCATAGATTGTTAATGTACAACGGATAACAAAAATGTTATTAAGTCAAATAAATTAGCAGAAGCTTAAAACTTTTTGTCTTTTATTTTTCCAAAAATCCACCGGTTTTTGCAAATAATTACAAATTAAGATAATTTTAAGTATTCCTTGTAGTTAAAACACGGCGATTAAAATAATAACATAGTTTTAGGTAAGGCCAATTTGATTTCACATTATCACAATTCAGTTTGCAATTTGCTTTTCGCCAACAGAACTGTCAAAAACTTTGGAAAAAACGCACTGCCACCCACCACTGCCACAAACAAAACACTATGTGACAGCCATAGAAACAAACTTTCTAGTATCTATGGTGGCAGCCCCAACTACTCGCTCCCCGAAAGTCTAAGCAAATGCACCCGCACGACACATAAAGCCAATGTATGTATGTATGTAACTGTGTATGTTTGGGTGGAACCTTGCAACTTCATTTTGAAGCAGATATCTTCAACCGATTGAGCTGAAATTTTGCACGCAAATGTATATCGCGTGACAGTGTAATATTATGATGACATGGAGCTGATCTGATGATGGAGCTGGAAGGTGGCCATAGGAACTCCATAAAAATTTATTACATTTTTAGTTCTTTTTATTAACAAGTAAAAACAAAAAACAAAAAAAAGGTTGATTAAAAAAAATCTCTATTTGTGTTCGCGAACACACTAAGAATGACACAACATGTAATGCAACATTTTCCATATTTTTTATGGAAAATGTTGCATTGCATGTTGTGTTGCAAATAATCTATACGTCTGTGCGATGTTTCACATCGGAACCACCGGACAATTTCTCTGCCGAAAAGTATTCCATGGCGCAGTAAGCCAATAATGATCTTCTTACTATGTTTCTCAGTAGCAGCCCGGAGCTCGAAAGTCGGCGGTGTAATAGTAGATATCACACCGCCGACTTTCACGGGCTCCGGAATAGTAGATTAGAGGATAAAACAGTGTCTTACGTCATGGCAGCTATCCTGAATCCCGAACGCAGCGAGGCATTCTAGGGTTCTATTATTTGAGTTGACTCCTGAGCGAAGCGAGCCTTCTTTCATGAGATCAAGGTCAAAGGCAGGGCGATTCACATAAACAAGATGTCCGATAAAAAAAAGAAACATAAGGTTGATTTACGTTAATATAGGCACGTTATTGATATTACAGGTTAACTTAGGTACCTAAGTCAATTTTATACAAACAGTGTGCTTTGCCGGGTGTTTGAAACTTAGTCCAAATGCGCACCAAAATGACGAGGGATAAATATTTAATATTATTGTGTACTTTTAGTTGGTTGGGTTTCGTGATGTGTGAGCTTAATCTAAGTGAAGGTAAGTGAGTTTTCTAGGTTTGGTGGTCTCATGTGAAATTGCTGAGCATGAGGTCCTAGGTTTGATTCTCATTTTCCCAGGTCGAGAAAGCTTTTTCTAACAAAATGATTTATGCGTTTGCAGACATGGGTAAAATAGTAAAATGCCCAAAGTCTACATTAGACCTGGGATGAGTGCTTTGAGTCCACTTCCTGTGCGTGTGTGAACTGAGGGACCACACCGATATTTCGAAAAATAGAAATCGTAGGATTTAGTAGTAGTCTTAAAACAATTGTAGAACAAATCTGGGAATTTGTAAACAAATATATTAAAAATTACAGCCCTTAAAGTGCGGTCTCTCAATCCTCAAAGAGCATCAGCCAGATCTCGGAGAGTATCTGAAAAATTAAGCTATTGTGACTATAAAGGGTGTAAAAAGACCCTTAACGAAGCCGAAAGGTACTTGTTCTCCCCGTTATTGCGATCATTTTTTTGTTCTAGACCATACCTACCAAGTTTTTTTTTAAATACTTGTTTTTAATGTAAGATTTTTACTTTAAACGCCTTCACGACCCCCGTACTATTCAATCCATCCACCAGCACAATGTTTTGAGTGCGTTACATTGAGTTTAACCGTAAAACGTGATTTTTCACCCAAAAAAAAAAAGTCGTTTCCCAGCAATAATTTTTGCGTAAAGTTACTTAGTTTGATGTACAGAATGCTTGGTTGACGGCTTCGTGAAGGGTCTGTTTACACCCTGTAGATACCTATTTAGTAAAGAGTTTATAAAGATAGTTACTAAATATCAGAACACAAAGTTTCGAAGATAAAAAATATATAACAACTAAACTGTGGTCCCTCATTCCACACAAGAAAGAAAAATATTTTAGTGAATATTACCGAATCAAATAAATAAAATCTTTTTTTTCTTCATAAAGTTCTAGTTCGAAACTAAAGACATTTTGTTAAAAGAAATGGTAAAAGAATACTGACGCAATTTGAAGATAGCGATTATTAAAATTGTTCCCTCAATGCACACCTCCACTGACATAAGTACATGTACTAGCTGCTAGACGAGAAGACTATCAGAAAGTTTAGTGTACCTAACTTTTATTTAAAAGTTACTACTAAATAATATGTTTCTAAAATTGTGTAATTCTTACCTCTTAGCTGAGATAATATTATTTTTTTAATCCTACGAAAATAGACAGAGTATTGTGAACACACAATGAAATAAAATGTAGACAGTACTTCTTTTAATATAAGCATTAGACAAAACGAAGTCAAGGTGGTACGGTAATTTTAATATTACAAAATTAACTTCAAAATCAGTCGGAGTAATTGTTGTAAATAAATGAAAAAAAAAACGATGCCGGTGGAATATAACATCATAATCTCCAAATTTTTTGAAGTTGGTTAAGAAACAACATTACCCACTGAACAAATCGGAAGCTTTTGAGCCGGACTTTATAATACCGATACCTACTATGGTTTCCGCAATAGCTCCTGCATACCATCAGTATCATCTACTTTATCTTTTCACAACCATGTTGGGGTCGACTTCCAGTCTAACCAGTTGTAGCTGAATACCAGTACTCACATGGAGCAACCGCTTCCTAACCCCCACACCACGATTACTGCCGAGATTGCCCAATGTGATAAAGACTTGTGTTCTTGAGAGAGTTCAAAAGCCCTGACAAGGTCAAAACCCAAGTTGCAATGCATTGAAGCAAATTTGCATCGGATATAAGTAATCCAAAATACAAGTTTGACTGGTTATGACCAGTTTTCAATCAATGATGATATTTTTAAGGTATTTTCCTCGCTGTCTTTTAGAGGTTTCTTGGCAAGCAACTCAGCCTATTGCAGTTCACTGTTGGGCACGGCCTTTTCCAAAGCTGAGCCCTAACACTGCACTTCACCTTCCGGATCCAATCGGGCTCAGCCCCCTTTTCAAGGTCCATTTCGCTGATGGCGTCCCACGCTACATTTGCCGATACGCCGTCTCCCCTCCAGGACTAGTTTGCTCCAACGGCTGTCGGCCAGCCCGTGCGCAACTCGAATAAGGACCAAAAAATGCCCCATGAACCTAAATATACTTCATGATATTAGAGGTTTACGGGGCATTTTTAGGGTTCCCTACCCGAAGGGTAACCAACGGGACCCTATTACTAAGCCTCTGCTGTTCGTCCGCATGTCTGTCAGCGGGCTGTATTTCTAATCCGTAATAGGTAGACAGTTGAAATTTTCGCAGAATGTGTATAATTCTGTTGCCGCTTTAACAACAAATAATAAAAATAAATTAAACATTTAAGGGGGCTCGCCTACTACGATGGTACGGAACCCTTCATGCGCGAGTCTGACTCGCACTTGACCGGTTTTTTTTTTAGATTTCATTTGCCTGTTGCCAAATGGACCTATTCTCTCAGTCGACTATGTTTTATTCCAGGCTCTCCTTGTGTCACGCAAGGCGTACGAGGTACCTGTGTGAACATCTTCAAATGTAATTCGGCTGCACTGTCGTATATTTATGTAAGTTTTTTTTTCAAGATATGGGTATATTATAATCTCTTTCGAATAAATCATTATTTGGCACATTAGAATAATCTTAATCCTAACTAATATCCTAACTTATTAATATTATAAATGCGAAAGTTTGTTTGTTACCTTTTCACACCTAAACCACTGAACCGATCGTCCTGAAATTTCGCTTATATGTTGTCAGGTATACAGAAATGCACATAGGGTACCTTTCATCCCGAAAAAAAGCACTGCTCCCGAGGAAAACAACAAAAACGTTCTTATGATAACAGATGGCGCCACCTGTCTTTAGAATCATGATTGAATTATATTATTACAAGCAGAGTACAGCCCGAATGATTGTCAAAATCTAAATTGACGCGAGCGAAGCCGCGGGCAAAAGCTAGTTGACAATATTTTTTTAAGTTGCTCAGAAAGCAAACTGCCTAAAAATATTATTTTAACCTGATGATGCATCAGCCACGAAACTGCGTAAGTATAATCATCTGAATAGCCTTTCCCCATGTATGTTGTAGCTGAATTCCAGTATTTAACACGGAGATACTGCGCGACAAAAATACTCATGAAATTGAATGCGAGGAAATTAGACTGCTGTTTTATTTACTTCCCAGGTCAATGCAGGCTTTGATCCAGTAAAGTACAAGATTCCAGACTTGCCAGACATCTGTTCTTTTAAGGATAATGAGCCAGTTGTTTGCTGCACGGATTGCGACACAGAAGAAGAAAAGTAAGAAAATTATTTAGATAATCCTTATTTAAAATCCACATAAGCAAAAGAACCCAAATGTTTTTAAAAGTAAATTCAGAGAGCCTGATTGTCACAGAGGGCCATGGAGCGATCTAAGCTCGGCAAAACCTTTCTAGAACGAGTGTTAACACCGAAATCCGTCATCGGAGGAAAGTCTACGACCTCGGGAACCGGGCAGGATATCTGGCTAGACACGGAGATGGCAGATGGCCGAGTAGTGGCCAAGGTTAGGCCAAAGAAACCAGGGCCAACCAAAAGCTCGTTGCGTTGACTATATCGTCAAAGTTGATAGAAATACTTGAATGAGGGACGCACGGAAAAGGGAGGCATAATCTGAGTGATACAATGTTTCTTAAAAACTAATAAGTTTTTTTTTTTTCTAGATACCGTAACACAGCCGTAGGTCCTTATGGATACATGAAGAATAAAGCGGGCCCAGTCGCTAGACAGAGTAAGTTAATATAACGAGGTGAAAATTAACTAGGTACTTCATTTAGAAGAAAAAGTAAATCGTGGTCTCAGAGTGCTTTGATTATTTTCAAAGTTTGCCGTTTGCGTGTCGCTTTCCTGGTCGTTTTTTTATTACAAAGGATTGGGATGAATATAGGAAGTGTCACAGTCACATCTTTGTTGCTCGGGCCTCTATTGCAGTAGGGGGACGAAATGCCGAGAGATGGGAATTCCCACATGTGGTATGTATTCTATGCACTTAGTTCTCTTTCCTTTTTATAACCTACTAGAGACCCGCCCCGGCTACGCACGGGTGCAATGTAGATACACATATGCATATAAACCTTCCTCTTGAATCACTCTATCTATTGCTGAAAACTCCATTAAAATCCGTTGCGGAGTTTAAAAGATCTAACGTACAGACAGCGGGAGCGAATTTGTAAAGATAGGAATCGGTAGTATTAGGGTTATTATCTCATTAATATTAAAATTTTATCCCTGTACAGGCTTTACTCGGTTACGGAGATGACGTGGACTCCGCGCAGTGGCTGTGTGGAGGATCTGTTATCAGCGAGAGATTCATACTCACTGCTGCACACTGCACATCAACTCATGTGCTGTAAGTTTTGTGATTTATCGGGACACATATAATTTCAGATTTTTTAAATACGACTAATGTTTTAGGGGAAGCATATCATTCGCCGCACTAGGGCTTTTGAAACGATCAGATCCCAAGAAATTCTGGAAAATATACAAAATCAAGAAGATAATCATCCATCCCGAATACAAGGCACCTTCCAAGTATCATGACATCGCGCTCTTGGAGACAGAAACCGAGTAAGTTTTGAGCATTTTTAGTTTTTAAACAGAATACATTTTTGGTGTTCCACAGGGCAACGTGTTAGTTCCTTTCTAGATTTTATCATTCCCATCTAAGATTGAAGATTGGAAACAATAATCTGTGACTTTGTTGATGATTTTAGGATAGCTTTTGGCAGGGACTTACTGCCTGCGTGTCTGGATGTGGGGACAGAATGGAAAGGTTTAGCTGATGCGTCCGGCTGGGGCCGACTCGGACACAGACAGAATCTATCGGATGTACTGCAAGTAGTGAGTTAAAAAAATATATAATTTATGAGTCTCGTTCTGAAATCATATTTTAATATGTTCTGTTGTAACTTTAATTTCTCATAATAATACATGATGATTTTTAAATGTGGCAATGCTTTAAGGGCGTGTAGTACTCATGAAATGAACAACTTTTAATATGGGGACGACTATGAAATCGCTAAACAAAAAGTTAGTTGCACTGAAAAAAAAATGCATGTTATTAATATGGTAATACTAACACCCACTATGGGCCTTGGTGCCTGATAATATTTTTTATTTCCTTTATTTATTTTCACACATACTTTTTAAATTTTTAAATATTTTATACAAAAGATTATAAAAAAACATTTAAAAATATAAAAAATAGTAGCCCACCAGCACTGGGAACAGGGTCCGAGCCGCCGGTGGTCAGGGCTCTTGAGAGAGGAACCTCCTAACAATACGCGCCGTGTCCAGGAGTACGGCTTTCTGAATCAAGCCCTTGATCCAGCTGCCAAGCGCAATTTATAATTTTACAATTTTTATTTATTGTTAGTTTTCCCTTACTCTACACTTAATTTACTAGGTAAATCTGGAAGAGTTCACCGATGCAGAATGCTCGGTTATGCACAGACCACACAGACATCTCATCCGCGGCTACGATCATGGCACACAAATGTGTTACGGGTCCCGTTCTGAAGTAGTGGACACCTGCGAGGTAAGACAATCATAGAAAACCAAATTCTATCTATCTCTGTGTTTCTGTCTGTCTTTAGGATAAACAAGGTGTAGTTTTGCATCCTCGTCAAAATTCAGGAGGTTGTCATAAAATAAATCAATTTGAATTAAGGGATCGGTCAATAATTCATAAACTCTACTTTTTTAGTTCTTTGACAGTATTTCAGAATAATCGACTTCAAAACAGAAAAAAAAACAGAATAGGCGGGGGAAAGTGGCATGGCAGAAACACACCGACAAACCGTCGAATAGAGAGGCTTGGACGAAAACTGTATCAAAGTAATTTTTTGTAATCCCAGGGTGATAGCGGTGGACCTCTGCAAACGAATGAGTTCAAATGCACGTACACCATAGCTGGTGTGACGTCATACGGCAAGGACTGCGGCATCCTCGGCTCCGCCGGCATGTACACCAGGGTCTCGTACTACGTGCCCTGGATCGAGGGTATCGTGTGGCCCGAAGAAACTGAAGCTCGCAGGAAGAAGGACCAGCAATGGCTTGATAAATTGTTTAATTAAGGAACATAGAAGAGGTGCTACATTATGGTACAGGCGAATAAGCTTATGGCATGATTGACAGAGTAATGTAAAATTGATTGAATTGACTACTCAGTAAACTCATGAATTTGTCGACAAAAAGTATAGTTCTTTGTAAATTAGCTAAGCTGCCTGTAGTTTTACCAAAAAGATGGTTCGACTGTACCTATCTAATGTACTCGGTTATTAAACGTATTATCTTAACCTTTGAATTCAGCATAAAACTGTGTTTTTGTTATTTTTAAGTATATTATTGTATTTTTCCTGTTTGTGATCAAAACCTTTAACGAAATCTTTTTAAAATCTCGCGTTTTATTTTATAATATGTCTGTGAACTTAGGTTATGATTTTATATATAAGAATCAACAGGTTTTGATAACTGGATTGATCTGCATGAGCATCATACGATTTACAAAGATGTTACCCGTGACCTCTTCATTTGCAAAGTCGATAATACGACGACACGGTTGGCTGTGGCTGAGCAACTGACTGCTACACTGCGTGTCCCAGGTTCGATTCCCGCACAGTACAAATATTTGTATGGCCTTCACTTAGATTTCTGGATCTAGCTGTTTGAGTGTGTGAGTTTAAATGTTTGTAAACGCATCCACGATACAGGAGCAATTCCTAGTGTGGGCCAACGATTTCTTAAAAATAAAATAAGTCAATGACAGCGCAGAGGTGACTGTGGCTGTGCAAATATTGGGGCTCAGAGGTATAGGAGATAGGAGGACAGGAGAAATAGGAAGTGACATAGTTTTTGACAAGTTTTGGGCCAGCCAAATATTATATTGTTGTGCCAGTGACACGATGAAGAAGACGATCGATAATAAGTTCCTCCGCAGAGTTTTGGTTGGAAATATACCTTGACATTGTTAACCACTCGTATGCCGAGTATCCAGACACAATTAAAAAGTCATTGTGTCTCGTGTAGATCTACGTTCCGGCACACGAAAGGTTAATTGACCTCCTGTTGCAAGCAATTAATGTTCTATGATTCCACATCATTTTTGAAGGTCGTTCATCGAGACGAAGATTTTTGTTTTTGAAACACGGACCTGTGTAGAAATACGATCCGGTTTTATCGCATTTAAAAGTTCAATAAAGGAAAAATCCGGCGAAAATCGCAGACATTGCCATATAATTCGTTAAGTATTATAGGTATGTATATGCAACGAAACTAGTTTATAATTGGATTCAAAGATTACTTTTAGAATCTAAATTATATTTGTTTCTTTGTAGTGCCAAAAATCGACGATCGCCAAACTACGCGCCAGTTTGGGACCGCATCTTCAAATGATGGCGGCCGATAAATGTGTGATATTACTGTGTGTGTTTACGTGTTTGTGTTGCGTTTCGTGCGAGCTCAACCTTGCTGAAGGTAAGTAACCTTTATTTATTTAAACTTCATGTACAAAAGTGGTACATAGGCGGACTTAATGCCACAAGGCATTCTCTACCAGTCAACCTTAGGGTCAAATAGGACAGCATAGTGATAGAGTATCTAAAAATAAATAAGAAAAATACCATTTTGTTAACATAAATTGATATACATAAATAGGTACATACTAATACACATATATACAAATAAAATGAAATTAACTAATATATATTATAATACATACAAATAGTCCAAAATACGAGAAACATTATAATAACTTTAACTTAACTTTAACTTTATCTTTGTAATTAGTACCTAAGTCATTGGCTCCTTTGACCGTGATGGAAATGCCCTTGCGCTTAATAATAATAAAAAAATAAATTCATTTAATTCAGATGTCACAAAATCCATATTAGTACAGTTATTTATCTAGTTTTACCAGATAAATTTGAATTTGTATGTTATCTCATTCAAATTCTACCCCACCCACCTCATCAGTCTAGCCTTCTCCCAACTATGTTGAGGCTTCCAGCTTAACCAAATGAAGCTAAATATCAGTATTTTATGTGGAGCTGCCCTGTTGGACTGCCGTCAATATGGTAACATGGTATCTAACCACAACATATTTAATTGTGAAAAGACTAGGCAGATGATGAGAATATGCAGGTTCTTCAGAAAGGTCCGTTGCGTAGTACTTGCAACCGGCCTGCGTGTATGACCAGATGTATGAACGTGAATGAGACGCAAGGAGTATGTAAGGATCGTAGCAGGTAGCTTTTTTATAGTTTTGCCTTCCTCCATGGAAAAAGGCGTGAGGTTTATGTATGTAGGTATATTTTGTTCTTAAAAATAGTAAAACACTAATCTGATGTAAAGTTAATGGTCCGTTTAGTTCTAATGAATTGTTTGTAAGTACTTTATTAGTAAATTTTCTGTTTTCGATTTTAGCGTTTACAGTTCTAGCACTCTATCTCTTGTTAATTATTTTATTTCAGACTCTCCGTGTACCACAAACGGATTGAATGGAACTTGTGTTAACGTATTTAGATGTCCATCAGATGCAATAACATATATATATGTAAGTATTTGTAGACAAAACAACCGGTGAGTATAACATCTTGTCCTGGGTTCAATTCCCAGGGCGGGCAAAGAGTAGGGGGATTATTTCATGTAGAATTTCTCAAAAGAAGCCCGGTCTGGATTTGCCCGGCGATGGCAATAGGTGCACCCCTTGGGAATTAAACATTACCGGCGAAATGTGGGTGCCTATAGGTACACCTCAGCCTTAGCCTTACCATCCGAGTAACAGGCTGGCTTTTATGTCGTGTTAATTAATTATGTTCTGAATTCTTCTTTTTCAGACAAATGCAGGCTTTAGCAAGGAAAAATTCCCAGAGTTTCCAGACATCTGTTCTTATACGGACAATGAGCCTGTAGTCTGTTGCACTGACTGCCACATTCGTGCGACTGCGTAAGCGTTGACATGACATTTTGATATTTTAACATCAGATGATATCTCGACTGTCATTTTTAGATAGTCTTTACTAAGTCAGTGGCCCAAAAATCTGACAACCAGTCTTAGCATGGGGTGTCGTGTTTCCAGTACTGACTGGGTTGTGGAAGCCAGAGAGGCAGCCGCTCCATGCTAAATACTGGTTATTCAGCTGCATACAGCTGATTGAAAATCTACCCTAACGGAGATGGGAAAAGGCTACGCAGATGTTAAACTTCAAGAAATGTCTGAACGTTAAATTCAGGTTTCGTCACTATGATTTCTTTGTTCAGAAAGTTTTTTTTTATGTTTTCTAGATTAATGTAGCTAGGCAGTACAATTAATTATCATCATCCACTGCTGGGTATAAGCCTCTCTTTGCTTGTGCCAAGCTCCACGTTCTTGTGTCAGCCTCATCCAAGATATAACTGCGATGGCAACACTGTGATGTCAGTTCTTGGCACCACTCGGTCACAGCTTTACTCCAAAAAATCCATATGAATAGGAAAGGTATTCCTTTGCATTCAACCTACAAGCCAGCACCTGACTACATAGCATTCGTAAACATTTACCCAGCACTATAAGTATAAAGGGTGTAATCACACCCTTAACGAAGAAGGAAGGTACCTGTTCTTCCCGTCATTGAAATAATTTTATTGTTCTGGACCTGGGAACCTTCAAGTTACGGAGATATTGAAGGTCTAAGTTCCAAGTATTTCACACAATTTATTTAAATATAAGTTTTAAATATTCTGACTTTACTTCAAATACCTCCATGACCCCTGTACTATTCAATGCATCCATCAGCACAATGATTTGAACGCGTAATATTGAGTCCTGCCGAAGGCTTGGTTGCCGGCTTCGTGATGGCTCATTTAATTAAATTCTGATGATAATCTGCTCTCTTGAAAGTCAAAGTTACCTAAGAAACATCCGCATGCCCTTTACCACCTTTACCCTCCTGTTTTAGCTGGGGAGAAAAATCGTGGCACAAACTCCCCGTAGTATGTCTGCCGGTCAACCTGCAGAGATGATTGCAGGCACAACCCCATCTATATTTCATCATCTGCCCAGCCTTTACTACTCTACTTCTGTTGGTTCCGGCTAACCAGAAGCAGCTGATGACCAGTATTTTCCAAGAAGCGACCCAGATCCTATCAGTATAACTTACCTCTTCTAATCCTTCCTTTGCCTCATATCGTGTTTTCAGTTCCAGGACCAACGCCGTTGGACCACTTGGAGTATTGGACAGTAGAGAGGACTCGATTGCTGCGAACAGTAAGTAATATTTACTGCACAGTACATCAATCATCAAAATAATATTGAATAAGTACCTAAAGGCTGTAAAAACACCCTTAAGAAAGCCTAAAGACACGTGTTCTTTCCGTCATTGCAATTTTTTTTTGCAATATCAGTATCGCAGTCATTTCCCAGCAATTACAATTTTTGCACTGTGTTACTTGGTTTGATGGCTTGTTTGACGGCTCCGTAAAGGGTCCGTTTACACCCTGCAATATACATAGTATATACCTGTATATACTTTTTCCCACGGAACTATTCAGAACTTTTACCTGTCATGTTCTTTTTAATGTATTCTACGTTTGTGTTTTTCAGAATGTTATGAATATTTTGAAAAGCTACCGTACCCCTGTCGCGGAATCGGCAATGTTAAACTGAGGAAGGTTTGGAAGGAGGAGCAGAAGTGCTATGAGTACAACTTTGGAATTGCTTTAGCCGTCGGCGGTCGAAACGCGGAGAGATGGGAATTTCCACACATGGTAAGTTAATTCTTTTTTGCACGGAAGGTGACACAATCGCAGCCCAATCGTTGTAAACTTATAAAATATCATAGCGTAACGAATGTTTTCCATATACATAACTCTAGAAAATGCTTCTGTGGATGGAAAAACCTCGCCTGTTCCCGTTGTCATAGAGTTACGTAGAAACCAGTTGATTTGCTGTGGTTGGTTATAGCGATAGCCCGGTTGCTGCTGTCGTATTCGGTTCGGAAGAGCACCTTGCAGTCTTCTTCTTTGTATCTAAACGGGTCTATACTTCCGTGGTCCATCTGGAAGTCCTTGAACCGTCTTCGGACTCATGTAGGAAGATGTAACTCCAACCTCGTTAAGTGGGGCTACCGCAATGAAACAGTAGCGGGGTGTGGTTGTGGAGCTGTGTCACAAACTATGCTCCATCTCCTATCCTGCCCTCTTAACCCAAAAATATGTAGCCCAAGTGACCTCTGTGCTGCCACCGACGACGTGCTGGAAGTGGCAAAGTTCTAGGCTAACAAAATTTAAAAATTGTCGTGCCAGCGACACGAAGAAGAATACCTTGCAGTGAAACAATATGATTCCAACATAATACTGTAAATATGGTCAAGTTCAACGCCTTGTGAACGCCAACACATCTTACTATTTTCAGGCATTACTTGGTTATGGAGACGACGTGGAGTACGCGCAGTGGCTGTGTGGAGGATCTGTGATCAGCGAGAGATTCATACTCACTGCAGGGCACTGCACGTCTACAGGTCCACTGTAAGTGTTTTGCCCTTACGACTGGCATCGAGAGACACGCGCGCGAGTCACTGGCGGTTACATAAATATATTTAAAAAGCGTATTTTGGAGTTTACTCTTTAAGAATTGTTTCATATACAAGGTGTAAAAAGACCCTTCACGAAGCCGTTAACCAAGCATTCAGTACATCAAACTAAGTAACTTTATGCAAAAACTATTGCTGGGAAACGACTTTTTTTTTTGGGGTGGAAAATCACGTTTTACTGTAAAACTCAATGTAACGCACTCAAAACTTAGTGCTGATGGATGCTTTGAATAGTAAACGCCTCATCGAGTTAATTAAAGTAAAATTAAAATCTTTTAAAGTGGTATTTAAAAAAAAACTTGTGAAAAAGTTGGAACTTTGACCCCCAATATCTCCGAAACTAGAAGGTTCCCAGGTATGGTCTAGAACAAAAAAATAATCGCAATGACGGGAAAACAAGTACCTTTCGGCTTCGTTAAGGGTCTTTTTACACCCTTTATGTGGAAAGTGCTATAGCATAGCAGCAATTCTCTAGCATAATAGCGTGGTCACTGTTTTATAATTTTACTAAAAGTGTACAGTTTACATGTAAAATATCAAAAGTCTATTTGTGGAGTTTTAACGATTTAAAAGTTTATTTTGGAGTAAACTCCAGACGCGCGTCGGAGCTGATACGCACAATACTCTAAAGGCTCTGTCTAATTCAAAAACTTACCCTTTTCAGAGGAAATATAACATTTGCTGGACTCGGGGTTTTGAGTCGAACTGACCCCATAAAAGACTGGAAAATATACAAAATCAAGAGGATCATTACTCATCCTGATTATAAGCCACCATCCAAGTATCATGACATTGCACTACTGGAGACAGAAAATGAGTAAGCATTCTGAATTATTCCGAACTTTATTTTAAATTAGTTAATTATGGGTTATTTGGGACCTGTTCAAGCTTTTGACACTGTCTACTATAAGATATAGTAGTTTTTGTTCCTTGAGTCAGAAAAACTAGGTGATTCAAGAACTATTTTAATTAATGACCACCAGAAACAAAATGTAAAACAAATGAAGAAGCAAGAAAATATCATAAAAGAGTCTTTACCTGTCGAATTCCACAAGGCAACATGCGCGGCCCTTTTCTAACTCAAACTCAGAGCATTTATTTCAAATACACCCATGAAAGGCACAGGTTTTCTCTTCAAGTTAATAGTACTAAGTATGTAGTTTTATTCTCATCAGGAGCATCATCAAAAATGAAGTTTAAAATTTTCATTTACAGAATAGCTTTCGGCAAAGGTCTGCTGCCAGCATGTTTAAATACAGATCAAAAATTTAATAAGGGCGGGGAGGCTTCTGGTTGGGGTCGCCTGGGGCACAGGCGAGAACTAGCCAATACTCTGCAAGTAGTAAGTAGTACTTACGAATACCTAACTAATGCCTTAATTACAGGAAGAAACTCAATGAGTTGCTCCATTATATATTGCGTTTCCTACGTGCTTCGAATATCACCTTAAGCTGTTGGTACCGGCTGTCATTGTAGATATTTGGCAGTCATTACAGGTCAGTCAGTCAGTGGCCCAAAAGTCTGACAACCAGTCTTACCAAGCAATATCAAACTAACTGGGTGGAAGTCAGATAAGCAGTCGCTTCATGTATGGCATTCATCTATATCCGGCTGGAAGCCGACCCTAAAATAGTTGGGACAATGAGATGCTTAACTATTTTCTTAAAATACCGATAAAAAAATACATTGTTTCTGATTTTGAACCTGGAGTAGTAACCTCCACGTATTGACATACCGAAAGAAATGTGTTTCGTAACTTAAATATAGCTAACATTTTTAACCATCCATCAGGTGAAACTTCAGGCGTTTGAGGAATCAGAGTGCGCAGAAATATATCAGCCTCACCGCCACTTGAAACATGGCTACGACCATGAGAAGCAGATGTGCTATGGCTCCCATAGTAACATTATTGACACTTGCGAGGTAAAATACAGTAGAGACTAGATTGCCAACAGGTATTTCACTAGTTCGTAATTACGTTAAGAGCAAGTTTGAAAATGGCGCCAGCGCGGTAGCGACACAAAAGTTGAAAGGGAATCGTTTGGCTTGGTATGGGTTTCAGACGCTTGTGATTAGAAAAGATTATGAATATAAATGTTGATGAATGGAGAGGCACAGGAAGACCAAAGAACAAAACAGATGGATTTTGTGAGGAATGCTATGGGAGTGAAAGATAGCGTGTTGCTTGACGGGGGGACGGAAGAAGAATACGTGTGCCTACCCAAAGTATCATAAGACAAGGGCAGGAAGATGATCATGATGGTTTACAAAGTTGCAACGTCACTCGTTGGTGTCTCTCTTAAATTACTCCTAATAGTCAGACCTCTGCTGGACCCTGGTCTTCTGCTTTCAGCATCTAGTCTATGCTAACCACCTTTTTATGATCAACGGGCCGTCTAACCAGAGGCATCCAATGCTGCGCTGGATCGCCCAGAAAATACACGGTTCCTAATGGTTATTCATCGCTTTTCCACAGGGTGACAGTGGCGGTCCTCTACAATACAACAAGGATAACATCAGGTGTCGGTTCAGCATTATTGGTTTGACGTCATACGGCAAGAACTGCGGCATCCTCGGCTCCGCTGGCATGTACACCAGGGTCTCGTACTACGTGCCCTGGATTGAGGGCGTCGTGTGGCCTGAAGAAACTGAAGCGAAAAAGAAGAAGGGCCAACTATGGCTTAATAAGTAGTTGAATGTGAAGTAAATTACAATAAATAAATCGTTTATAAAAGCTGTTTTCTTTGTGGTGTTGTTTGAAAATGCTCGTGAGGAAAGTACTACTGCATTCTTATCTAAATAAAGTAAGAGTAACAGTAATGAAAACTTGTTGAAATGTCCAACGCTTCTCGCGAATCGTCGATCCGACGCTACGCACCACGGTCGGTGAAGCAATGTAACCATCTTAAGTCGACACGGGGTAAAGTGTATCTACCTATTAGTTGTAGACACAAAATAGCTATGCTATTAGCTTTTAATATTCACTCAGACATAAGTAGTATGTCGATGTTTAGTTATATAATTAACACTGCCACTATAAGTAATAATACTAATACTTACTTCTTTTTACAATTACGCGGAGGAGCCATGTATAACTATAGAAGATTCTCGAGTGGGGTCCCCCTAGTAGTAGGATCTCATTGCCTTGTAATGGCATGGGAGTCTTGGGGCTCTCTTCGGATGCTCAATTAAATTAGTTAGTAAGACAACAGAAGTTATCAGTAACATTACTGTTACACCAAACAACAACAAATTCTTGCTCTCAAATACCTAAATGTAAAAAAGGGGCTAAGCAGAATTTCTTGCAATTATTCCATCAAAATATTCAAGGTTTCTCTTCAAAGCAACTAGACATTAAATTGTTTTTAGAAAAAACAAAGTTTGAAATTGTTTGTTTCACTGAACATTGGTTAAAAGACTATGAAATGTTAATTAAACCTTAAACCGGAAATCTAAGATTCGTGCGGGTTCATTAATCTTAGTTAAAAACTGTATTAAATTTAAGACTCGTAATGATCTACCAGTTGAACATATTATTGAGCTGTCTTGTGTTGAGCTGGATAAGCATGTAAAAGTGTGTGTTTACAGACCCCCAAATTATGAAACTACTCTATATTTGTGTCAGTAATGGAAGATGCTTCAGCAAAACTGGTAATAAATCATTTATTATCTGTGGTGACTTTAATGTAAATATTTTAGACAATAATTCAAATAGCAGTAGATTATTACATCTTTTTAAATCATTTAATTTGTTAAACGTGTATTCGGAACCAACCCGAATTACTACAAATACTGCTACATGTATTGATAATGTTTTTAGCTGCGACTACTTAGATAAATCCATTGTAATTTCCTTCCTTCTGATCACAGCGGTCAAACCGTTGTTTACGAGTCTTACACACCATTACAAAAAATCCAGATAAAATCTAGACAAAGAACACCCAGCAATCTGAGTAAATTTAATAATAACTTAATTAGCAATTTAAGCATTCCGGGCCACATTATTGAAAATTTGTAAACCAATTTTATGAGGATTTCTTGTCGGTAGTTTACACAGAGTTCAATAATACATTAAAAATGAAAAGTAAATCTATCTGCCCAAAGTTTATATTTAGTGACTAGGCAACTAAGGGTATTAGGAAAAGTAGGGAGCAATTGTTTGAGCTGTACGGCCTTAAGCCTTAGACAGAAGAGACTTAGTCAAAAATTGTTTAAAAACACTTGTAAGGTAGCTAAAACCTTATTTATTAGCAACAAGATTAAATCTGCCGATAATAAAATAAAGCCGACCCCAATATTGTTGGGAAAAGGTTAGGCAGATGATGAAATACTTTTCTCAGACGACCAAAGAAGCGCTCCTTCAGCGATTGCTTCATGTCATCAACATTGATGCCCAGCGCTTCCGACATACCCAAATAGTTATAGGTTTCGGTTACTGAGAGGGATCTAAGATTTATGGAATCCGAGAGCTGGGTTCCATCAGATTCTACAATTTCCCCTCGCTTTACATGCATGACCGCACATTTGTCCACACCAAATTCCATCCTGATGGCACTAATGAAAGTTTCAGTTACCTTCAGTAGCTCCATCAGTTGCAAATCGTTGGGGGCAAAGAGTTTCAAGTCATCCACGTAAAGAAGGTGAGATATAACTTGACCATCTCTCTTCAACCGAGAACCTTGACCTGAATCCTCCAGCAGCGTGCTAAGAGGATTCAAGGCTAAGCAGAACCAAGGTAGACTCAAACTATCGCTCTGAAATATTCCTCGCTCAATACTTATCGGCTCGCTAATCTTCTGGATTTGCCGACCTCCTGGATAACGAAGGACTGTCCTCCATTGCCCCATACACGACATCAGGAAGGTGCGCAGATTTGCATCAACTTTATACAACTGCAGCACCCTCTGCCATGTATGTGGCACCGAGTCGATGTGGGCCTTCTTATAATCTATCCAACATGTAGACAGATCCCTTCGGGAACGGCGAAGCTGTTGGCTAATGGCCATATAAATGAGGAGTAGCTCCTTAGTACCACGGGACCCGTTCCTACATCCATTTTGAGAAGCGAACATAACAGAATTTTCGTTAATATGTTTAGTGATTTTAGCTCTCAAAATGGAGGTAAAAAGTTTATAGATTGTCGGGAGACACGTAATAGATCTATAATTTTTGGGTTCCGCAGTACCACCCGATTTATAGAGCAGGTCAGTTATCCATTCGTTAGGAACTCGGGGAGCGACCCTGACTCTAAAGCTGACTGGAAAAGGGTCGCCAAGCGAGCGTGTGACCTTTGGATCCACTTAATCCAGAAGTTATGCAGCCTGTCCGGTCCTGGAGATTTCCAATTAGGTAACGGACGGACTGCACGAGCATGTAAATCTTTATTAACGTCTTTTGCTTTTCATGCCTTTTTGTCTTGCTAGCACTCACAAATGGCTGGCAGCTGCTACCAGCCATTCGTCTCATACACACAGCGTATGGGACATTGATGAGCAAACTTCATACATTTTGATCGTACACGAGGTATTACACCTTCCTATCATGAAACAGCAATTTTTTTTTATAACTTACAACCAAGCGCTCTCGACAATTTTAGTGTAAACCTTATTGAACCTATGATAAAAAAAAACAAGACTCAACCACCACACTGATCGAGCAGAAAATTTCAGAAAATCCCAAGGTTCGCACTTCCTCCGTAACCAATATATTCAACACGACGTAATGAAAAATTCGCATTATTATTTTCCACTCAAACATACATGTCGCATTCATAAAAGCGTGTAAGTGTTAGCGGAAATAATTCGAACCTGGTTCGAAGTATTAGTTATTTATAGTATTAGACGCGCACGCATAAAGCCGTACGCATGCGCGAAAAAGATGGCGGCCATGGATAAATATTTAGTTGTAATGTTCACATTTAACTGTATATGCTGTGGACTGTGCCAGCTCAACCTTAGTGAAGGTAAACTAGTTCCGGGTTTAGTAACCCAAGTTCTCATGGGTTGAGTCACATTATGTTCCCATCAGACTTTGATGTGTGAGAGAAGAGGGCACCTATTTTAGCGTACACACTTATGTATACTGTATTATAAAGAGTTTATGTTGGTAAGTTTGTATGTAAGGGGTAATATCAAGAACTACTGATCCGATTCAGAAAATTCTGTCAGCTTCATTATCTCCGAGTGCTATAAGGCTACATTTAAAACGGCTTCGCTCCCGTTATGTACGGAAATTAATTCACCCCCGTGAATTAATTTACGGAACGGGAAATCCCGTTAATCCCGGGAACGTACATAACGGGAGCGAAGCCGCGAGCAAAAGCTGTGCCCTAGAAAATTTCCTGCGTCGATGGTTAATCTATGCTGAGATTAGTCTTCTAGACTGATATCAGTCAAATAAATAAAACTATACCAAGTTCAACTCTAATATCAGACAAAAGGTGCGAGTTGTATTTCCAACCCGTACGAGGAGCTTGTTTTCAGGAGTGGATAAATCCAATATGCATGATGATAAGTGTCCAGAACAAAGAGTTTGCATCCGATGACTACAATAGGCTTTTATCTAAGTATAAGGAGTAACTAATAACATAACCAATAGGCCAACAGATTCTGATAGTCAAACGATCTGTCGCAGGTTCAAAAAGCGCCAAACAATTTGCAAACGTGTGTTAAATACCCAGTATAACCAGTAAACTAGATTGTCCTCTGTGGTTGTTATCTTGCTGTTTAGAAGACATTCATCATTTCGCCTGTCTTTTATTAATTTATTTGAGGTCCTTTTCTTACATGCATCCCAATTAGCCGTCATATCCCTACGGAGATCCTGCCAATCTCGTTCCTGGCCATGTCATTTTTATCACCATTATTTAATGTTTCAGGGTCTCCTTGCACCAGCAACAATGGCACCAGCGGAACATGTGTGAGGTTGTTCAGATGTGGATCAGCTGTTCTGACATATCTTTATGTGAGTATAACTTATCATCTGCCTAGTCTTTTCTTGACTATGTTGGGCTCAGTGTATAGTCTAACCGAATGCCGCTGAATTCCAGTATTTTGCATGGAGTGACTGTCTATCTGACCTCTAAAATCTGATACTTGGTAGCACGATGCCTCTTGGTAAGACTGTTGTCAGACATCCGGACTTCTGATCAGTTATAATCGTCAATGATTTACAAAATGATTGACAGCAGGCTTAGACCAGTGCCTAGAGAAGCACCGTCCCGTTTGGCATTCCTTTCATACCAAGACCCATAATGAAGGTTAAAATGATTCATGGAACTGGATGAACGAACCGATACGTACTGAAAAAGCTATGGTTGTAAAACATGAACAAAGCGTATTTTTTGGGAATTTCTCGTAATAACGTGTGTTGTCATGTCGTAAGCGTAAGCTCATACCACATATATAAGTACTGCACCGGATCGGCGACAATTCACATTATTTGTACTTACTAGTCTAGCTGATCACGATTCGAAGCGAATCGGTTAAAGTACTTAATATCAGCGTGGGTTGCAGTAAAAAGTTCCAAAGAAAATAACCCGAAAGCCTGGAGTTGAGGCGAGTTGATCCTGTGATGCCTGCCTGGTCAACCCAGTGCTTATAACTGTGCCTTACACGTAGATTATTTATTTCAGGATAATGCAGGCTTCACAGACGACATGCACCTTCAAGCTCTGCCTGAAATATGCTCTTACAGGGGCGACGAGCCTGTTGTCTGCTGCACGGATTGCGTGTTCAGTGAACATAATGAGTATGTACCTCTTTTATATGAAAACAGCATCGACTGATCTAATAGCACCTTTATTTTGGTCTATAAGGAAAATTTCCTTTATCACCTATCCTCTACTCCAACGTTTTGTCGCTAATAATTTTTGTGTCTAAAATTTCTCGGTAGCAGCCACCGAGTCTGGATTTGTGCTCGGTTAATGGCAATAGGCTCGCCCCTTATTACAAGCCTGTGCCTAACCCTTCGGAGATTTTCAAACTCAAACTCAAAGCACTTTTTTCAATTAGACCATTACAGGCACTTTTGAAAGTCACAGAAAAAAACAAAGAGCGAAGCTACAGTCACAGACACAAGGCATAATAACTTGTGAAAGTACTGTAGTTGCCCATTCCAAGGCATAGATCTCTATGGAGAAGAATGGGCAAGTAACTCCATGGACACTCTTTTCAATCAAAATATTGTTACAAAATCTTGGTTACATCATTCATGTGGATGTTATACATTTATGTGAGAACGATGTATAAAGAAGTGCAAGCTAAGAGCGTCCAGAGTAGAAAGATCATATACAGTTCAAAAATAAAAATAAACCGTGGCAACTGAGAGATGACCATGACCATTGCAGGCGTGATATACTGCGGGTACACTACATAAATACGAAAAACTTTATTCCGACAGTCACAAATCCGAATTTTAAAATACCGATTTTCATAATTCCGAATGGTTCAAAATTCCTAATATGACAATTCCGATTTATCATTTATCCTATTTTTATAATTCCCATTTTTCGATATTCCTAACGTTCATAATTACTATTCTTAAAATACCGAGTTTCAAGAGATCGAACAACAAAAAGTCCGACTTAATGACAATACGAAACATCAAAAATACGAATTCCGATTATTAAAATACCGATTAATTAGAATTCCGAAATAAAAACGCCTTAAAAAAGTGAATTTCAAGACAAATAAATTAATAAACACAACCAACAATAGAGGGGATCTGATCCGTTAATGGTCACTGTTACCTAACTTAACCCAAATGATTCACTAACAATAACCGAATCAATCAAAACATCAGTAATTATAAAACAGTTTATTTCCCTGTAAGAAGCGTGCAACCATGCAAACAAGCATACACCATGCATGCAACAAGCTTGCAGCATGCAATAATGCAAACAAGCATACACCATACATGCAGAAAGCATTCAGCATGCAAACAAGCATTCAAGATACATGCAGCAAACATGCAGCATGCAAGCAAGCATGCAGCATGCATGCAAGCATGCAGCATGCAAGCGAGCATGCAACAGGCAGCAGGCATGGTTTCTGCCACGGCTCCGGCGCTGCGGGGCTCCGGCGGTCCCACGCGAGCTTATCATCGCAGATGTGTTTTACGCTCACCACTGCAGCTTCGGCTTGCTGGCCGGCTTCGCCGGCCAACCTCAGCCGCGGCGGAGAGCGTTAAAACCACCTGCTCTTCAGCTCGCGGGCTGCCTCGCCCCTCCGCGCCTACGCGGTTTTAAATTACACTCTAGGGGTAGGGCATCAGACAAGACTACGTGGAGTCGGTTTTGCAGCGATTCGTTTCTGTCACTTACTTTTGTAGCTCACCCTTTTGACTTTTTAAGACAATGTTTTAATTTTAAGGTTAAATATGAAATTGATCATCTTTTTTCATTTAAAGATTATGCCAAGTGTGTTATGCCAAATATCACAATCAGAAACTTAATTTTAGCAGTTTTCGAAGTATTGAAAATCGGAATGTCGTTTTTCGGACCGACAGCCCATCGAGCATTTGATTCTTCGGTCGTATGAAAATCGGAAAACAAACAAATCGGATTTACGACTTTCGGTAAAATGTATTTCGGAATTTTTAATAATAGAGATTTTAATTCTTAGGTATTATGAAATTCGGACTTTTGAAAATCGGAACATCGAAATTCGGAATAAAATATTTCGGAGTATTTGGGTGTTCCCATATACTGCATGTAAAACTAATATCCTGTTTCAGCTATAAAGAGGCCGCCATCGCACCGTATGGAGTCCTAGTCAGTAGGCATGGTACGAAGGCCTGGGAAAGTAAGTGTTTTTTTTAAATGTTCTGTTGCGAACACGACTTATGTCATAAAAGCCACAAAGGGACCTACCATTGTATAATATCTATCTACTTACATAAAGGGTGTAAAAAGACCCTTAACGAAGCCGAAAGGCACTTGCTCTCCCCGTCAATGCGAACATTTTTTTGTTCTAGCTAGACCATACCTGAGAACCTTCTAGTTACGGAGATATTGGGGGTCAAAGTTCCAACTTTTTCACAAGTTTTTTTTTAAATACATGTTTTTAATGTAAGATTTTTACTTTAAACACCTCCACGACCCCCATACTATTCAATCCATCAGCACAATGTTCTGAGGGCATTACACTGAGTCCTACCGTAAAACGTGATTTTTCACCCCAAAAAAAAGTCGTTTTCCAGCAAAAAAAATGCGTAGTTACTTAGTTTGATGTACAGAATGCTTGGTTGACGGCTTCGTGAAGGGTCCGTTTACACCTGTATAATATCTATACTTAAATAATAAAATTGTAACAGGCCGATGTCTGTACAATGAAGATATTGAAAAAAATATAATTATGGGAGGCTTTATTAGAGCAACAGAAGCCAATACAACAATTTTTTGAATTTTTGTCTGTCTTTCTGTCTCTATGTTTGTACGCGCATCACGCAAAAACTACTGAATGGATTTGAACGCAGTTTTCACCGCTCTACTGCTAGATGCTTAACTTAAAATATAGGCTACATTAGATCTAGTTTTGGATCCGATAAGTGGCGCTGTGCGAAGCAAGGGCGGATCGTTATTAATATTATAAATACGAAAGTTTGTGAGGATGGATGAATGTTTGTTACTTTTTCACGCAAAAACTACTGACCGGATTTTGATGAAATTTGGCAGACAGATCGTTTATAGCCTGGATTAACACATATGATACTTATTATCCCGGTAGTACGATCCCGTGGGACAATTACGGACTTTATGCGGGCGAAGCCGCGGGCATAAGCTAGTAAATAATACTGCCAACGTCGGGGGATAGAAGGACAGTGTGGAAAATTACTTTCCCGCCATTTAAATAGGGAGGTCCTCCAACCAGTCGTGTGTCGGTACTGACATTCTAAACCACACTAAACAAACGTTTACGTTTCAGAGTGTTTGGACTACTTCCAAAGACTCCCTTACCCTTGCCACGGTCAAGGCGAGGTGGAGCTCAGCAGGACTTGGATAGACTCCAGGCAATGCTATGCCACCTCCTTAAACGTCCAAGTGTCTGTGGGTGGTCAGGATCCTCAGCCGTGGAAGTTCCCTCATTTGGTAAGATGAATTCATTTAATCTTTTTAACCGACTTCCAAAAAGGAGGAGGTTCTATGTTCGACTATAAAGGGTGTAAATAGACCCTTAACGAATCCGAAAGACACTTGTTCTCCCCGCTATTGCGATCATTTTTTTGTTCTAGACCATACCTGGGAACCTTCTTGTTACGGAGTTATAGGGGGTCAGAGTTCCAACTTTTTCACAAGTTTTTTTTTTTAAATTCTAATTTTTAAGGTTATAACTTTACTTTAAATACTTCCATGACCCGTTTACTATTCAATGCAACCACAAGCACAATGTTTTGAATGCGTTACATTGGGTTTTACCGTAAAAGACTATTTTTCACCCCAAAAAAAAAATTCAAAATCAAAGTCAGAATAATTACTCAAGTTATATGACGTAGTTCAATTTACTACGTACCTACGATTATTTACACTAAAACAAGAAAAAATAACACAACCTACTGATCAGTGGGTATGATAGAGATACATTACTGAATGTAACAAAAAAAAATCAATAATCTAAAAAAAAAAAAAATTGTACTAAACAGGTTTTTTATAATTAACAGAAAGCTTGTTTAAAAAAGATTTAAAGTCTGAGTTTAACAGTATTAATCATTGCATTTCGAGCAACGCTTTTTCATCGTGTCGTTTGTTGGGCTCTAAGTCGCAAAGAGCAATACCATCTAGTGTCTTTACGCGACTTAGCGCAACATAAACTTGGTCTTTAGCAATTTTTTTTTTGCCTAAGTCTATCACGGCTTTGCCCAACCAATCGAATTGCAAAAAAACTCTTTTTTAGTTGGACTAGGAACACGTGTCGCGTTGGCTTAACAGCGTAATTCTAAAAGGCATCATTATGCATTTTGTTTCATTGTTGTCATGTAGTTAGAAAGTTGTGAAGGATTTGTGTTAGATACCACAACTAAAAAGGGTAAAATAAATACTTTTATTCAAAAAAAAACTGACGTCCACAAAACAAATACAAAAAAAAGGAAAATAACTTTACTTTCGGAAGTCGGTGACTTAATTTGTTTCATTGACTTTTTTGCCACCGACTTCGGTAATTTTTTTTGGGACTAGGAAGTCGATAATTTTTTTTTTGGACTAATTTCTATGAATCATGGAGTGCATACCACATTTCCGTGTCGTTCGTGTCATCCGAAAAGAGGCGAATTACGCCTTTTTCGTAAGAAGCTGTTCATTATCTGATCGAGCTGATGCCGTATGGTCTACTTAAACCTGTCTTAGTATTGTATTGCTTAGTAGCCATGAAGTCTTTCATGCATCATCTTCTAGGCTCTACTTGGGTACGGCGACACAGTAGCTGAAGCGCAGTGGCTCTGCGAGGGCACAGTGATCAGCGAGAGGTTCATCCTGACTGCTGCACACTGCACAAACGCCGGTGTATTGTAAGTCTACTATTACACAATTGGCAGCCTTGTTTCAAAGTGTTACTTCTCCGTTATGTGTGCTCGAAACGTGACTGCTGAGCGTGGGGTTCTGGGTTCGATTTCCAGGTCGAGGAAAAAGTATTAATGAGATTTTGCATTAGGAATTACTCAGTAGCGGCCCGGAGTTTGGAAGTTGGAGTCCTACGCCTGATCTCTCTCCGGTTGTGTCAGATTATGAGGGTTAAGGAACAGAGAGGCCACCAGTATTTGCGTACATATTTGTTCACCATATTATGTCCTGCGGCCGAAATACGGTGGGGAGGAATAAATATTAATTAATGTTCTCCCAAAAATTTTCAGCGGGACTATCGCGTATGCTGCCCTTGGTATACAAAACCATGATGACTTCGAGAAAGAGTGGAACATATACAAAATCAAGAGAGTGATAATACATCCCGAATATAACGAGCCTTCGTGGTACCACGACCTCGCGTTATTGGAGACGGAAACTGAGTGAGTTTAGTATGATTTGGTTAGAGCGGACATGATAATTTTAGCGTCAGTGACCTGCGACTTTAAAACTGACAAAAAGGACTTAGTTTTGTCAAAATGAGTCAACCCACAATCCCATACGAACATAAATTACATACGTCAAGCTTACGTATGCCTTAACAGAATTCGAAATAATAAAAATAACGATTACTATAAAAAAAATATTACAATTATTGCAGCTAACGATGAAAATATGTACGATTTGGGAGAACTAAGATCTTCCAGGCAAATGTTACACTACGTGCAATTTTGAGACAGCGTTTAATGCGACCGTAGAATCATAAAACGCGATGCGACATTCATGTAGTGATCAAATCGCCGATCTCCGACGCTAAAAGTCTTTGCCTCTGCCCTTTGTGAAATAAAAAAAAGAAAATATACCTTTCCCAAACTTAAATTCTACAAACTAACTGTAAAAGACTTCATTTATTCTCTCTTCACAAAGCTGACTTAAAGTTAATGTGTACAAAAAATGTCTCAGCTGTATTCAACCTTTGTGTTTGTGTGTGTTTTTGTGAAAAACTTGTGTTACAGGTCACCAGGCCACTTCCAGGCTAGAATTAGCTTGTACAGTCACGAGCACCAATATGTATACACTTTCCTACATTTAAAAGCAATTTTTCGCCAGAAATAACTATTGTAACTTGGAGATAGGATTTTTTTCATAAAAATATGAGTTCCAGAATACTATGTTCATAACAAAATGAAATTTGAATCAGAACAGTAGGAGACAAACTCTTTTAAAAGTTATTAAGTGTTTTCATATTGGTGCTCGTGACTATACAGAGATACCGCGTGAGAGTAGGAGTTAAACAATATACAAAACAAAATTAAAAACACAGTAAAAGTTAAACAATATACAAAACTAAATTAAAAACACAGTAAAAGTTAAACAATATGAATAACAAAATTAAAAACACAGTAAGTGGTCATTTACGGAGACGCGGCGCGTCGGACGGCGCGTTGTGCGGCGCGGCCCGCTTTCAATTCAAACATATAGAGATGTATGAGAGCGTTTACGGAGAAGCGTTTTTATGCGCGTTTGCTTGAAATGCAGCGTTGCCTGCAGATGACACCGCCGCAGTGCACGCGGCGTCACACGCGCAAACGCGCAAATACGAACATATGGCAGATGACACCGCCGCGGCGGTGCACGCCCCGCGTCTCCGTAAACAACATCGTACATTGCCATATGTTTGTGTTTGGGCGTGTGATAACGCGGGCCGCTGCACGCGCCGCCTCCAAAACGCGCAACGCACCGCGCGACGCCCCGCGCAACGCACCGCCCGACGCGCCGCGTCTCCGTAAATGAGCACTAAAAGTTAAACAATATGAATAGCAAAAACATAAGAAGAAGTAGGTAACAACAAAAAAAATGCCTGCCCATTGTAGAAGTTGTCATGAGTGTGAGTGAGTGTGTATCTAGTGTGGTGAAGTGTTAGACTTGTAGGAGATGTATGTGTGTAATTCTGATGAGCAATGTACATATGAGTGAGGGTGACTTTTGTGGAGTAAGTGCAGCGAGAGTAGACAGTATATGACAATAAGCTACCTTCGATTTACCAATAAACTTATTTGTCCCACAGAATTAGTTTCGATAATGAAACCCTTCCCGCTTGTCTGGATGTTGGTATTCGTGATACATCCCTAGCAGAAACAGCTGGTTTGCCTAGCCTGGGTAAGAACGAGACCATGACTAACGAAACCAAGCCAGATGACATGCAAACGGTGAGAGAGGATTTTGTTACTCTAAAAGCCATAGGTACGAAGTTGCGACTAATGTGTGGAACACCTTCGTTATATGCATCGAGGACCTTGAAAAAATTGCTGGATCAGAAGAAAGCGGAGGATAAGGTTTTGTGGCGCAGATTGGCCTATGTCCAGCAGTGAACTACGACAGGCTTAGTGGATTGATTTTGACGAGGTTGACGTTTGCTAGTTCAAAGAAGCCAAAACAGATGAAACACTAGATTAAATTCCGCCCGAGATAGAAGAGGTAGTTGATAAAGCCAAAGTCTGCCGAAAATCACAAAGAAAGTTTGCTCTGTTTCCAGGTATTCCTAGATAAATTGGATCGTTACAAATGCATGGAAGTATATAAACCAGACAATAACCTCATACACGGGTACGACCACACGACGCAAATGTGCTACGGAGTACACAATAATACTGGTGATACTTGCAAGGTAATTACACTAAGTACTTATTTTTTTGTAGCGCGGGAACGATCTGGCCTGGTAGACCGACTTAAGTAGTCGGTTCAAAAAAGTCCAGCGGTGGACTGCCATAACTGAATGGATTGATTAAATAAGCCTGAACTGAACAACACTCGATGCATTATACAATTGAATGAGACGAAATTTAAATCTTACACTTCTATATACACTTACACTTCTTTATACATCGTTCTCACATAAATGTATAGTATCCACATGAATGATGTAACCAAGATTTTGATTGAAAAGAGTGTCCATGGAGTTTCTTGCCCATTCTTCTCCATAGAGATCAACGCTTTGGAATAGGCAACTATAGTCTGGGCAATGAATGATTGTGGTTGGAAAAGTCGAAAGCAGAAAATCTGACTTATGAACTTTGTTTGGACTAGTTAGAAGATAAACATATTAAAAGTCCTGACCCCTCCGAGGTGAGCCCGAGGGATGGGGGGGCAAAGAAGGTCCCGTTTTTTGTTTTTTTGCTTATATCTCGAAAACGATGCGTTGTATTAAATTTTTTTGTACTACATACTAAAACATCATAAAATTCTCTACAACGTTGCTTTTCAAATTTTTTATCTATCTCTTATCGTTGAATTGGTATGAGCTCCGAAAAACGAACAATTTTTTAAAATTTGTCCAATTCTCTGTCCCGTTCGTCTTCGTTTTTGGTTTGCATCTCGAAAACGGTGTGTCGCACGAATACTTGTTGTACTACACAATGAAATCTGATAAAATTCTCTACAACTTTGCGATATTTATTTAATTTTTTTATTTTCGTTTTTTTTTTTTTTTGGAGATTGATAAAAAGTGTGACAAACAAAGTTGTAGAGAATTTTATGAGGTTTTATTATGTAGTACAACAAAATTTTATACGACGCATCGTTTTCGAGATATAAGCAAAAAACCAAAAAACGGGACCTTCTTTGCCCCCCCATCCCTCGGGCTCACCTCGGAGGGGTCAGGACTTTTAATATGTTTATCTTCTAACTAGTCCAAACAAAGTTCATAAGTCAGATTTTCTGCTTTCGACTTTTCCAACCACACACCCCTTTTGAGCACTCATTTACCAGACTACTACAGTACTTTCACAAGTTATTATGCCTTGTGTCTGTGACTGTAGCTTCGCTCTTTGTTTTTTTGTGACATTCAAAAGTGCCTGTATTGGTATAAATGCTTTGAGTTTGAGTTTGAGTTTGCACCGTGCTCACCTCATCTCGTACGCCGCCGTGGCTGCTATCATCTTAATCGCAGAGAATTTACTCTGAATGGAGCCTAACATTCTTATTTCATAATACGATATCGTGGAGCTGTTACAGCTGTGCTGTTGCTGTTTGCTGTTGATGTAAGCAAAACTCTTTCATGAGATTTGAACTTGCTCAACATTGGACATCAGTTCTTTTTCCCGAATCTGCTTTATTGAAGTCAAAGCGAAAAGTGCAGGATGCAGTTAGTTGTTCACGACGGGCCGGAGAGGTGTTGCATATCCTGTGTTGTAGCTCCACACTCGCATTGTGTTAAAAGTTAAACGATTTCATAAATATTCACAGCGCGTCAGCGGCAGTCCCTTACAAATAGATCAGTTCAGATGCCAGTACACCGTGGTGGGTGTGACGGGACAATCTGCAGAATGCGGCAAACCAGAAGTACCTGACATCTTCACCAGGATACAGAACTACGTGCCTTGGATCGAGAGAATCGTGTGGCCAAACAAAGACTGAACAATTTTGTAGCTACTCAATAAATTAATGTAGATCGTTGTTTAATATAAACAGATGGTTTAATGTCTTCTTTCTATTAAACAAAACGTTTTATGATCAGTTGTTGATGCACATAGAGGGTTCTATGTGCCGCTGCTACAACGTTTGAACTCGCTAGCACGACGAAGTCACTAAATGCGTTAAGTGCTTATCATATTTAAACATCATTCTGTCTTTATCAACTAAAAATAATTGACAGAAATCTTATCTAACTACTATCATTAATACGAAAGGCACATAGTTTTAAACCTGGATTAACACATATACTTTTAATCCCGGTAGTACGATCCCGTGGGTCAATTACTGAACTCGAAGCGGGCCATGCCGCGGGCATAAGTTAGTGAAAAGATATATTAGACATGTTAACGTAATAGTATGTAATCCGTCATTGTATACAGTTCCTAGGAAATGTGTACAATTCCTAAAATAGATAGGACATCTACGATATATTTCATAATATGCACTTCTCCTAGAAAACCGATACATTTCCTAAATAACGATCGGAAATGTATAACATTCTTGATGTTCTTACTTAAGTACAACGGGCCAGGTAAGCGGTGCGAGGGGCGACTACACACAAAGAGAGCGTCGAGAGCGTCTATCGTACACCTATTTTTTATGTAACCCTAATACACTACACACCACACCAACATAAAAAAGGCATTGTGGTAAGGAAAACAGAATGCTGACTTAGAGCGAGCGGAGCAACTTAAAGCCTGCAGAAGCGGGGGTACGTCTACTACGCCTTATTTACATTTAGACATTTACGTTGACGTTGATTTTATTCGTGTTTTATTTATTTTATTCACAGGGAGTATTCGTTTTTATTCATTTCCTGGTATAATCGCAGAATTGCATACAATTCCTAGGAAATACATACATTTCACCTAGGAATTGTGTACAATGCCTAGGTTTCATACACTTCCGGTAACAGACACATTAATCATTTAGCGCTCAATGCATTTCATGATTTGTAGTGCGAGCGGGAATTGAAGCGGCCTTAAAATAGTACTTACTGAATTATATTCGGCTGAAGTCATAAACATACAAATAAATTACCAAATAAAAACGCCAATTTGATTTCTTTCAATAGTATAATTAATATCAACATCTTCACTCGTTTCGTCTTATAGGTTTCGGTGATACCGTTCAGATCCACCTTTCGGTGGCTCAAAAACTGGTATATCCTCCTGAACGAGGCCATCATAGACCTGGGGCGCTGGCGTAGCAGGGATGTCGCCTGGACCTGGGTAGACGATGCCTCCTGGAGAAACATCTGCCACGTAACCTTCGTACTTCGTACTTTGTAAGCCATCTGGATAGTTAACTTGGTTACCCTTATTATAGTCGCCAATAGCATTTCTTGAGGCCAAACCAAAGTTTCCGCTTACAGCAGCAGACCCTGTTCGAGGGAAAAGCCCGCTCCAGTTTTGCTTCCAGATGGAACCTAATTTATTCAAACCAAAGGCTCCATTAACGCCCACATTAAATCCAGCACTTCCATATAACGAGCCGCCTCCACCAGCGCCGAAGTTGCTAGAACCACCGTTAATATTATTAGTGTTGAAACCGAACGTCTGAGTCTGACCATTCAATATTTGATTTTGAGCTTGAGATTTTGTATGAGCTTGATTAAAAGCCTGAATGTATGCTTGGTTTTGAACTTGATTTTGAAGTTTCAATTTTGCGTTAGCCTGCGCATGCGCTTCAGCCATTATTGCAGCCTGTGCTTCAGCCTGGGCTTGGGCATTAATGTGAGATTGAGTAATAGCCTTAGCTTTGGCTGCTGCGAGTGCTTGAGCTTCAGCCATTATTGCGGCCTGTGCATCAGCCAGGGCTTGGGCATTCATTTGAGATAGAGTAATAGCCTTAGCTTTGGCTTCTGCGAGTGCTTGAGCTTCAGCCATTATTGCGGCCTGTGCTTCAGCCTGGGCTTGAGCATTAAAGTGAGATTGAGAAATAGCCCTAGCTTTGGCTTCTGCAAGTGCTTGAGCTATTATTGCGGCCTGTGCTTCAGTATGGGCTTGGGCATTAATTTGAGATTGAATAAAAGCCCGAGTTTTGGCTTCTTCCCGTGCTTGAGCTTGAGCCATTATTGCGGCCTGTGCTTCTGCCCGTGCTTTAGCTTGAGCAAGCACTTTGGCTTGAGCTTCAATTTCGGCTTGCATAACAGAGTCAAAGCTGTAATGTTTATCATTCAAATAATTGTTTAAATTAAAGTTAGTGTTCTTATTGTAGTCTATCTGGCTATAAATTTTTTTTAAATCTTCCAGCTTGGAATTTGTGTCAAAATTTAAATTAAAATTGCTATTGAATTGTTCTCCAAATTGTGAATTAAATTTACTGTTTTCGTTTACATGTGTGTTTATGTCAATGTTTTGAGTATCGTTTTTGATAAAGTCGAAATTGAATTTATTCGAACCTTTGTTGAAAGTATTCATATTTAAATCAAAATTGTTAATGTTGAATTTATTGTTACTTTTATTTATTTCATTTACGTCAAATTTATTCGCAGTATCGAAAAATAATATACCTTCATTGAATGTGTTAAGTTTGAATGTGTTGTTTAGATCAACGTTTAAATTATTTTCTCCATTGAATTCATGTTTAAAGTTATTTTCATTATTAAAATTATTTTCAAAGTTAATGTTGTTAGCTTGCATATTATCGTAGTAAAACTTATAGGCGTTTACAATGGCTTCATAGTTGAAATTTGTTATACCTTTGTATTTCATACTAAACGTTTTACCACCGTCTTTGCTGCTAAAACAGAGGAAACTGACTTCATCACTGGCCTCAAAGCCACCGTCACAGGCGCAACTCTCTGCACCCGATGTCGCTGTGGCGATACTAGACTTAAATAAGTTGTTATTAGAATCACCTAGCAGCGTGTTATTATCTTCGGTTGCAAAACATTTCGAGCAATCAGGTAAAATGTTAATATTAGAAGTATCTCCATCAATAAGGCTAGGATCCGCCGTTACAATTTCAACGCTTCCACTACTATCACCATTTCTTCTGCCACTATAACCACGAGCTGCTGAAGTATGCTCCATTAGGGGTTTACGTAATTTTTCTGACTTGCGTACGTTAGCCGGTTCTCCATTAGCTCCGTTATTGTGAGAATGAGCGTTACGATTAAAACCGCGGAAAGTGGACGCGTGAGCTTTGGCTTTACTATAGGCATGGGTCTGACCATGGTTAAAGCCACTATTGTGAAAATTCTCGAATTGAGCTTGTGCTTGAGGCCCGGCTTGGGCTTGCGCTTGGGCCTGATTGTATCCTAGGGTTTGAAATTGTGAGTTAGCTTGTGCTTGAGGCCCGGCTGGGGCTTGCGCTTGGGCCTGATTGTATCCTAGGGTTTGAAATTGTGAGTTAGCTTGTGCTTGAGGCCCGGCTTGGGCTTGCGCTTGGGCCTGATTGTATCCTAGGTTATGAAATTGTGAGTTAGCTTGTGCTTGAGCCTCGGCTTGGGCTTGCGCTTGGGCCTGATTGTATCTTAGGGATTGAAATTGTGAGTTAGCATGTGCTTGAGCCTCGGCTTGGGCTTGCGCTTGGGCCTGATTGTATCTTAGGGTTTGAAATTGTGAGTTAGCTTGTGCGTTAGCTTGCGCGTTAGCTTGCGTGTTAGCTTGCGCGTTAGCTTGCGTCTGCCCTCCATAAGCTCTGTTATTTCTGCTACGCTGCTCGTAATAACCCCTTGCAAGATCGTATGATTTACTGGAATCATCGGCATGACATATTCTGATGTTTTGAAAGACTAGAAGTAACTGAAAAGAATGAAACGACATCAAATGAAATTATTATTTAATAATTTAAAGCTGGATGAACTTTACATTGCTGTTCCACTGTTTTGAAGTGTTTTAGGTACACATTTAAAAATAGTTTCTCAATCGCATCCAAATTCTCTATAAAGGGTGTAAACAGACCCTTAACGAAGCCGAAAGGTACTTGTTCTACCCGTCATTGCGATCACTTTTTTGTTCTAGACCATACCTGGGAACCTTCTAGTTACGGAGATATTGGGGGTCAAAGTTCCAACTTTTTCACAAGTTTTTTTTCAAATACATGTTTCTAATGTAAGATTTTTACTTTAAACACCTTCACGACCCCCGTACTATTCAATCCATCCATCAGCACAATGTTTTGAGTGCGTTACATTGAGTTTTATCGTAAAATGTGATTTTTCACCCCAAAAAAAAAAAGTCGTTTCCCAGCAATAATTTTTGCGTAAAGTTACTTAGTTTGATGTACAGAATGCTTGGTTCACGGCTTCGTGAAGGGTCTGTTTACACCCCGTATTTAATTATAAAGAGGTTAAATTTGGGTGTTGGGGGTAATCTTCGAAACTACTGATCCGATTCCGAAGATTCTTTCAGTAGTGCTATATTATCTTCAACTGTCATACGCTATATTGAGAACGTTCCGGTGGGATAATTTACAACCATAACGGGTGTGAAGCCGCAGGCAAAAGCAAAGTATAAAGGGTGTAAACGGACCCTTCACGAAGCTGTCAACCAAGCATTATGTACATCAAACTAGGTAACCCTACGCAAAAATGATTGCTGGGAAACGACTTTTTTTTTGGAATGAAAGATCACGTTTTACTGTAAAATTCAATGTAGCGACTCAAAACATTGTGCTGATGGATGCTTTGAATAGGTCACGGTGGTAATTAAAGTTATAAGCTTAAAAATTAGTACTAAAAAAAAATTGTGAAAATTTTTGAATTTTGACCTCCAATATCTCCGTAACTAGAAGGTTCCCAGGTAGCCTGGGAACTGTCTAGTTACTCTCGCTCCGGACCATGGTTTGAACCAGGGTCGGACGCGAGAGGTCGCTGCTGCTAATCGCCGCTACGAGGACACGGCGGAGCTCCGCCCAAGCGGGGCAGACCTCCACGGTGTGCTCCACCGTGTCCTCTGGACGATCCTCGTAGTGGTAACACCCGGGCGTTTCCTTCCGCCCGATTCGGTGCAGGAACCTCCCGAAACAACCGTGTCCGGTGAGGACCTGCTTCAGGCGGAAGGTGAGGGCGCCGTGGCGCCTCTCTAGCCACTCCTCAAAGAGGGCTTATCGCCACTATTGTGACGTGCCCTAGATATAACTAACTTTAAATAAAGATATCTATTTAAACTTAGTTGATAGTAATTAATTCAAGTATTTTAATTGTTAACACTAAGCGTGGGATGGGTCGTTGCGGCGATGCCTGGATTCAACCCATGCCCTGTAGGAGAATGAAGACTTTCGACGCGGATGTGTCTTTATTTGCTTACTGTTACTGTTAGCCTACATCATTCCACTACTGGGGAAAGCCCTCCCTTCTCTCTTTCTACTTATCTGTATCCACTGCTGTTTGAAGCCAATATTTAAAGTAGCAATAATTATAAAAATTCAATCCTGTATTAACTTACTTACGAAAATGTATCACAATAAATAGCCAGTGTTCTTCCTCTCTCCTACTTTATCTATGCTGTGCCCGACAGGGTCCATAATTGTTACTAATATATTTGTTTCCATACCAACTACTTACATTATGGTACGCAATAAAGAATTGAGAATTGAGTTCGTCCTGCCATCTCCTCCGTTCTTTGATTGCTTTATAATATAATATTAACTTAATAGTAACATTATTAACAGTTTCTTTTATCATAAAACTCACCAGAATCTGACACAGGCATAATGAAAGTATGTCTTTCATGATTTCAAAACTCCAGTGAGGCGCCAAGTTGGAATGGAGGCCAATTATGATGTGGGTGAACAAACTGGCTGACTTTAATAATAAGGCAACATTAATATTGGTTACAACGGTGGTATTTAAATCGTCATTTGTCACGGTCTCCCATGCAAATGATTAGTTAATATTAATGCATGTGATAAGAGCTAATTAGACATGCGTTATTTTTTATTGAGTGTTACTCGATTCTATGCTTGCGTTGCACAAGTAGTCACGATATCACCATCATCCACATCTTCATGTGCACTCAAGCTAATAAATTATTTTTATTCTCTTCTTTACCAATATTGTCTGTCCTGTGTTTTATAAATCTGCATTCGATGTTTCATCGTTGTAATCTGCATCTTTGACAACCTTGTTCTAGTCTTCTTCTTCAACTTTTGGTTGCTCAATGCTGAGTGTGGGGTTTGTGTTTTGGCTATCCACTTTGTTCCGGCCACATAAATAAGATAGTCTGTCCACCTAGTCGGTCGCCTTCCCATATTCTACCATACTGTCCGTGGTCTCCACTCCATAACTTGTCATCCATAATTTGACAGCACGGTTGGCTCAGTGGCTGAGCGATTGGTTGCTGCGCTGCATGTCGCGGGTTCGATCCCCGCACGAGTCAAATATTTGTATGATCTACAGGTAGTTGTTCCGGGTCTGGCTGTTTGTGTATGTGTGTTTTAAATGTTTGTAAACGCACTCACGATACAGGAGAAATTACTAGTGTGGGGCAAAGATTAAAAAAAAAAAAAAAGCTTTTTCCCCCACTGTTCGTATCTATTACCAAAAAAAAGTTAAAGTCTTCTTTTTTCGTCTGTTCTATTTTGTGACGCTCTCCTTGTTTATGTAGTCATTTCAGAAAGAAAGAAAGAAAGATAATTTATTTGTCAAACATGCGTTTACGTAAACTGACTAATTAGATACGCAAGGTATGTTTGCCATGTTTGTCATGTGTTTGGCATGTTTTGCCAATAACGGCGTACAAATTTTGTAGGTACAAAAATTACATTTACTTGAAGTCAATTTAAATTTCATTACAAAATACACAAGAAATAGGTAATAATTGATGTCAAGACATTAAAGTATATATATATTATAGTCAAAGATAAATACAATTATGTCCAGTATATTCATTATTATGCAGTCAAATGGTATCAAAAGTCGATTGATTAAAAATTCACATTATTTAACTGTTATTTAGGAGTCGGAATCGACAAGTCCTTTTCATCCAAAAAATCCATAACATTGTAATACACTTTATAAACTAAAAAAAAAATCTCAGTTTATTTTTGTAAAGTGACAAGGGCAGTTTTCTCCAACTTTTAGACAATTTATTAAATATCATAGGAGCCATACAGAAAACACTTTTGCGCATGTGGGATGTTCTCGAAGTATGAGAGCATATCCTGCGGTTGTCGCGCCTGTTACGTGGGACTACTTCGTCTAATCGTTTAAATCGGTGTCCTCTAAAATGTACAGACATGGCAAAGTAAGCATTTTATATATTTTTTAAAGTAACACACGTAACTGTCAGTAGGTTTAATTTTAAATATTTAACGAGCGCATCTCTTTTGGGCTTTGAACACCGTGTCTTTTACTGTTGAGTTGCCCCAAAAAATGACACCATAACGTAGATGGGTTTCTGTTAAACCATAGTAAGCTGTAAGTAATGCCTCCACACCTATTATAGACGACAATGTGAGCAAGGCATACGCAGATTTACTGATTTTCTTGCATAAGATTTCGAAATGGGTTTTCCAACTCAGTTTTTTATCAATGTGGAGTCCTAAAATTTTTGTTGTATCTACCTCTTCTATAACAGTTCAGTTGAAAACCAGCGTCGGGCACTAGCTGCTCGGCAGTTTGCTGAACTGGGCCTATTTGGCGCAGCCGTGAGGCACACAATATTGTATCTTTTTTTTCTGTTTAATTTACGTTTTATATTGTGTAGATTTAAGTTTTTTTTTATGTTATTTTTATTTGTTTGTTGTGTGCATCTGTGGCATGTGCTAAATAAATATGTTTTCTTTCTTTCTTTCTTTATAAGCTGGTCATCGTAATGTATATTTAAATTACTCTTACTATTGATCCCTTGACTAAAATGTATAATTTAGTTTTAGTCAGGTTAATTTTTAATTTTTCTATCACCTAGCCACTTACCATTAAATTTATACAATCATTTATGTCATAAGTATCAACACTTTTACAAGGTATCGATATGGTGCTATCATCGGCAAATAGTGTCAGAGGTTGAGGGATGCCTTTCGGTAGACCTTTTATGTATAATATGAATAAAAGAGGCCCCAAAACACTCCCCTGTGGCACACCAAACAAAACTATACGTTGTGAGGACTGAAATACAATTTCATGTTTACTTTTCATATTAATTTGGTTTATATGTGTTATTTGAGTTCTGTTAAATAAGTAAGATTTAATTAGATTGCTGACATTTCCTCTAATTCCATATGCTTCAAGTTTATTTAAGAGTGTGCCATAGTGCACATAGTCAAAGGCTTGAGTCATGTCACAAAATACGCCACAGACCGGTTTCCTCTTATCAACGTTATATTATGTAACATTATATAAAAATCATAAATGGCCATATTAATAGTTTTACCCATTCTAAATCCTTTCTGTTCCTCGCATATAATATTATGTTTTTCTATAAATAAATTAAATTCCTTGTAAATGTATTTTTCAAATATTTTAGAAATTATGGGAATTAGTGATATAGGCCGATCATTCTCCATTAACTCCCTATCTTCTTTCTTAAATAGCGGCTTGACGATAGAAACTTTTAGAGCATCAGTATAATCGCCTGCACTGATGTGCAGGCGATTATACTGATGCTATGATTATAGCTGAGATTGATGACATGACTCAAGTGACCGCAGATTTCATCCGCAACATGTTTTAGTATACAGGGTGTAAACGGACCTTTCACGAAGCCGTCAACCAAGCATTCTGTACATCAAACTAAGTAACTCTAAATAAAATACAGTGATTTAGTTGAGCGTATTCCCTATTCAGTCCCTTCAAAACCTCCCAGATATCCCATCACCAGACTGTTCCATATTCCTTTCCGCAAATCAAACCTTGGTCTCAACGCTCCCTTGTTACGAATATGTAGAAGCTACAATAGTTCCTGCACATCCCCAGAAACCGATATATTCGGTGTTTCCCTCAACAAATTCAGAAGATCCGTTTTTGAGGTACGGGAGTGCACTAGTTTGCCTTTAAGCAAGTAATTTCTCGGGGCTGCGGGACTGTTCGAAAGAGATACCGTGGCCCTGGAACACAAAGGGCAATGAAGGAACATGGATGGGTTTTAGTCAGTAAGAGTCTGACACTCCCTCCCACTCCACCCAGAGCGGGAGAAGTCATTTGATGATTTCCCATCGGTAAAAAAAAAAGCAAGTAATTTCTGTCAATCATCATTTGCAACTAGTTAACAAAAATGTAAGTAAATAATAATTAAATAAAGACTCAAAACACATTTTTCATCATAATTCATATTATCGTCTCATTTAGTTTTAAGTTAATTTTATATTATATTCAAATTTTATTTTGCTTATTATTATTTCCTTTATTTATTTCTATACAAATATAATTACATTTTTAAATATTCCTTAGAAAAAACAATATAAAAACATTTAAAAATATAAAAAATTGTAGCCCACCGGTATCGGTAACAGGGTCCAAGCTACCGGCGGTCAGGGCTCCAGAGAGAGGAACCTCCTAACAATACGAGCCGTGTCCAGGAGTACCGCTTTCTGAATCAAGCCCTTGATCCAGCTGCCTAACGAGAGCCTCCTCAGATGTTGGTCGAAGCTCTTGGCAATTAAGCCATGGGCTGATACAACTATCGGCACAATGATCGCTGAGTCCACATCCCACAAGTCGACAACCTCGTGAGCCAAATCAAGATACTTGATTTGCTTATCTTTCTTATTTTGCTTTATTATTAACTAGCTTCTGCCCGCGACTTCGTACGCGGATCCTGTTGCTTATGCCAGCGACAACGGGGTCGTCAAAATCGAAGATCTGAAACGTCTGATGTCGAATTCTAAGAGCCCGGGGGCGGGAAAACAACGGGATGCGCGAGCCGATTCGAGACATTCCATATGTTTCATTCTTGTAAGTCAGAAGTCGATGCGTAGATACGCTTGGAACTCAAGCGCAATTCTCTATCCGTGAACGTCTCCGACTCGCGAGACAAAGCGTGACGTTCACGATCAGCGGTCAGTCGCGCATCACGTTCCCCACTTTTCTCTAGAGACCTAGAAGTCGATGCGTAGATACGCTTGGAACTCAAGCGTAATTCTCTATCCGTGAACATCTTCGATTCGCGAGACAATGCATTACTTGCACGATCAGCGGTCAGTCGCGCATCACATTCTGCACTTTTCTAGAGACCTCGAAGTCGATGTGTATACACGCTGAGAACTCAAGCGTAATTTTCTTTCCTTGAACGTCTCCGACTCGCGAGACAATGCATGACGTTCACGATCAGCGGTCAGTCGCGCATCATATTCTTCACAGTACCTTAGAGACCTGGATGTAGATGCGTAAATACGCTGAGAACGCAGGCGTGCTTCGCTATCCGAAGAGGTTTCCACGGAGCGAGTTGCAGCCTGATGTTCTCGAACAGCATCAAGTCTCTCCTGACGTTCTTCGGTAGATTCTTGGGATCTTATGATCCTCAATCTTTTAGCTCCTTTGGAACATTGGGAAATATTTGACCTCTTTCTAGGCATGGTTATAGTTTTATTGTGAAGATACCTGATCAATTAAAATCTAAGTGACTGCTCCCCTGCGTTACCGGGTAGGCTACCGTGTCACGAAGATAAGTGGAAAAGGAAATTAAACACTCAAATAACATAAGCCCGAAGGCATATTTATTCGATAAAATAAAATAAAAAATGGGAGTTTTGTCCAGTAGAGTCAAATTTTCAATGATATACCGTCGTCATAGAAAATCAGTCCTAAACTGTTACCGCATTCACCGCGTCGAGGTACTCCCAGCTTATGTTATTTTATCATTATACAGTGAAATTAGTGATAGCTTTGATTTCCGCATCAGATGTTTCTAATCTTCGATTTTTATAAGTCAACAGGAAATGCTCATCAGACCGAACAACTTTTGCTAAGACGTCATTCCTATATGTGTTATGGTGTAGCTGGGTTCTTGGAGTTCCACAACAGGTGTTCCAGATCTTCGATTTTATAAGTCAACAGAGAGTGCTCATCAGATTGAACAATTTTTGCTAAGACGTCATTTCTATATGTGTAATGGTGTAGCTGGGCTCTTGGAGTTCCACAATAGGTGTTCCAGAACTTCGATTTTTATAAGTCAACAGAGAGTGCTCATCAGATTGAACAATTTTTGCTAAGACGTCATTCCTATATGTGTTATGGTGTAGCTGGGCTCTTGGAGTTCCACAACAGGTGTTCCAGATATTCGATTTTATAAGTCAACAGAGAGTGCTCATCAGATTGAACAATTTTTGCTAAGACGTCATTTCTATATGTGTAATGGTGTAGCTGGGCTCTTGGAGTTCCACAACAGGTGTTCCAGATCTTCGATTTTATAAGTCAACAGAGAGTGCTCATCAGATTGAACAATTTTTGCTAAGACGTCATTCCTATTTGTGTTATGGTGTAGCTGGGCTCTTGGAGTTCCACAATAGGTGTTCCAGAACTTCGATTTTTATAAGTCAACAGAGAGTGCTCATCAGATTGAACAACTTTTGCTAAGACGTTATTCCTATATATGTTATAGTGTAGCTGGGCTCTTGGAGTTCCACATCAGGTGTTCCAGATCTTCAAATTTATTCTCTCAGCAGAAAATGCTCATCACGTGGAACAATTTTTGTTATGGTACCATTTTTGTATCTCTTATAGTTTAGCTGGTCTGTTGCGGCTCTGCATCAGGTGTTCCAGTTTCCAAGATAAATTATAGCCTATATGTTGCCCAGACTTAATACCTATACAACAAAAAAAAAATCTTTCAAATCCGTCCAGTAGTTCCGAAGATTAGCGTGTACAAACAAACAGACAAACAGACAAACAGACAGATTTTTTTTTTTGGATTCGTGCTCTATTACTGTTTCTAAACCCCCCTCAATTTTTTTTTTTAAATATATTCAATGTACAGACACAGTTTTTTTACTGTCTTATTATATGTATACAGGGTGTTTGGCGCATGGACCGACACAATTTTTCCAGGGATTTGGGAGGTCATTAGCTAGGTTCTGCCCATACACCCTTTGTCCCAAATGTCACGGTTGGTTTCATATGTTTTTTTTTTTAAATGAAAAAAATGCCACACACAAGATTTATAACTTTTTTTTTAACTAGCCTATTCTGTCCCACTGCTGGGCAAAGGCCTCCTCCATTAATTTCCACCTCTCCCGGTGTTTTGCCTGCTTTTTTATAACTTTAGTTTAATAAAAACAAAATAACTTTAAAAAGTCTTTTCTTAACCCTGACTCTCCTAACCAGTATTTTGACTACATAATGAATAATTTATATGATATGTAGCATACCGTTAGAAAGGGTATCAACTAAAGAACTTTTTAAAATAAAGCTAAGTTCAAAATGGCTTTTATTTTTTTTTATAATTAATTTAGAAATTGTAAAATTTCATTCATTAAATAAAAAATTTAACTTTGGAAGCTTGTAAGGAATTTTCTTGAAACCAGTTGTATAAAACAAAGATGTTTTTAGATTTAAAAGACTTTGGAGAATGCAACAAAATTTGTTTTGTGCCACTACACCCACAAACAAAAAAGTTATTTCGAATTAAAGGAAAAATTTTGGGCATTTTTTTCATTTAAAAAAAAAAAACATTTGTAACCAACCGTGACATTTGGGACAAAGGGTGTATGGGCAGAACCTAGCTAATGACCTCCCAAATCCCTGGAAAAATTGTGTCGGTCCATGCGCCAAACACCCTGTATAGATATAGATATCTGAGAATGTTGTTGTCTCATGGTGAATGCTGCGTATACCTATAATAGGCATACATACCAGCACTTAATGTTATTTTTTTTGTTTGAATTTAATTATTAGTATGTATTGCTGTTGGTGTACCAAATAAATAAAAATAAAAAATAACTCTACGCAAAAATTATTGCTGGGAAACGACTTTTTTTTTTTTGGGGTGAAAAATCACGTTTTACGGTAAAACTCAATGTAACGCACTCAAAACTTAGTGCTGATGGATGCTTTGAATAGTAAACGGGTCATGGAGTTAATTAAAAAAAAGTTAAAACCTTAAAAAGTGGTTTAAAAAAAAACTTGTGAAAAAATTGGAACTTTGACCTCCAATATCTCCGTCACAAGAAGATTCCCAGGTATGGTCCAGAACAAAAAATGATCGGAATGACGGGGAGAACAAGTGCCTTTCGGCTTCGTTAAGGGTCTTTTTACACCCTTTATAGATAGTGACAATCGAGTGCCGCTGGAAAGTCAGGATCGTTTCGAGCATTTCGATTACGTTTGCACGTTTATCGCGAGTGTAAGTTACAATTTTGACAGTTTGACAGCTCGAATAAGAAACGCCACTTGCGAGCGCGTAAAGTTGTCACGTAAGATTTTGTGGTGAGAGCGTCGTGAGAGTAGTGAAATAACAAAGTAATTTAATTTAATGTCATATTGTGAATAAAAATAGATGAACAGTATTAAAATAACAAATACTTATGCAAGGACATTATTATTTTCTTAATATCGTCTGGTATACTAGGGACCATAAACATAGTTTTATTATTGTAGTCTAATTTACACGCCCTAGGTCTGCAGTTGACACCCAGTTTTGGCTGTATTTTATCAATAAAAAAGTTATTAAATGCTTCTGCAATAGTCTTGTGATGAGATATGACGTAGCCACCCATTTTAATTTTATTTATGTTAGATTTAGGTACGTAATTATACTTTGCACGATTGATAATTTGCCACGCAGTTTTCGATTTGTTTTTAGATGTTTTTCATATTGTAATTATTTTGTGCTTCTTGTGTTAAGTGGATAATTTTTTTGTACATTTTAGAGTAATTATATAATATGGTTTTATTGGTATTACTACGATTTAGTCTAAACTGCCAAAGGAGTTTTCTTTTCTTTTTACTGCATAGTTTGATCCCTTTTAAAATCTCCACAGATAACAATTTTCTTACAGTATGAACATAAAATTTGACACAAGAGCATTTCAAGTTTGTCGAAACAATAATTTAAATTGTTTGAGTTCGGAATTCTATATATACACACAATTATTATCTTATAACTAGTCAGTTCCACGCCACAGCACTCAAATATGCTTGGAGTTGATTACTTTGCTACTTTTGGCAATTCTTTCCATTGTAGCCCCGTTTTAACAAGGATACATGCACCACCCCTGTTTTGTTCTAATCTAAAATAATGTGCAGCCAAATTTTAGTTTGGCAAAAATAATAAATTTTGATACCCCTCCATGATCAACATTTGTCTTTTCATTTGATAGCTCCTCCAGACATACCAACAGATCAACTGATTTATTTATCAAACCTGCTATATTTTGATGCAATATGTTGATATATCTATTAGAGAAAAAACAGTTCATTTTCATCAGTAACATTGCTTTGAACAGAGTGCGGCAAATCGGTCACTTTATGAGAAGAATTACAAGAATTTAAGTCATTATGTAGTGTAACTTCATTAATCATTAAACTTATATTAAACATGATATTGGCCATACCGCCATTATGTACAGAACTACTACTTTTAGCAAATATACTAAAATCATAATCAAGATAATAATTAGAATCAAATAAGTAGGCATATATGAACAAGCATCTAAATATATTAAACTGTTAAAGGTTTCAATTCTCGAGTTAAACATTGTAGAGTAGTCATTTAGTTTGAACGTAGGAGCACATAATATGATATTTGTGTGCTGTAGTTTTGACAGCGTTTCACGAATACTAATAGTTAGTTCGACATAGTTATTTGTCCGACGAAAGTCTCAACAAAAACACAAAGTCCATAATTTTGTTAGTAGGCAACACTTAAAAATAATTTTAGTAATTAAATAATCAAAGACAAATCACACCACACAATACTATTACATCTCAAAATCTATACATATAAAATTCAAAGTCCTGACTGACTGACTGACTGACTTATACATCAACGCACAGCCCAAACCGCTGGTCCTAGAGACTTGAAATTTGGACGGAGTATTCTTTGTAAAGAGTAAGTATCTACTAAGAAAGGGTTTTTCGAAATTCCACCCCTAAGAGGGTGAAATGGGGTGTTGAATTTTCTGTAAAACTTTTTACTCTCGGAGTCGATTGACTTGATAATTTGTGTACATACTCTTCAGTTAAAATTATGCGATACGTGTTTCACAGTTTTTTCAAAATCATCCCCCAATTTAAAATTCAATGTCCTAACTGGCTGACAGTTATATCAACGCACAGACCAAACCGCTGGTCCTAGAGACATGGAATTTGAAGGGAGTATTCTTTGTAAAGAGTAGGTATCCACTAAGAAAGGGCTTTTCGAAATTCCACCCCTAAGAGGGTGAAATGGAGTGTTGAATTTTCTATGAAACTTAATATTTTCTGGGTCGATTGACTCGAAAATTGGTATACACACTCTTCAATTAAAATTATGAGACATGTGTATCAGTTTTTCCAAAATCATCCCCCAACAGAGTCAAATAGGGCTTCGAAGTTCGCCGCGCAGTGTCGCGCGAGGGGTACGGGGCGCGGGAGTATTTCCCTAATAGTAAGTAGGTAGGATTTTTCTGAGGTAGACGTGTCTGTAAATATGATTGATGCCACCGATTTTCGCGTTGGCTTGATACGCGACATTGATATTAAATACTAGCTGTTGCCCGCGACTTCGTTCGCGTGGAAATTTTGGTATGTATGTGTAAGACTGCCTCGAGTGGTCGAAAGCGCGACTACTAAGCATGAGGTCCTGGGATCGATTCACGGGTCGGGCAAAGTGTTAAAAAAAAAAGAATGTTTATTTCAATTAGGTAAGTACATAAAGTTATCACACACATGATTGTATTATCAGACACACGATTTGGAGATCACCTTTTAAGCAAGGAGATGCTTGGGTTAGGGGGCGTCCATTAATTACGTGAGGCAATTTTGGCGATTTTTCAACCCACCCCCCTCTCCCCTTGGTGAGATGTCGTGAGATTTTGCTTTTGATTTACAACATTAAGAGACTTTTTGCGAGAGCCCTTAGACCTCCTTAACCCGGCCCTGCCGCAAAATCCGTTCTTATCAGACCTTTACTAACTATTTACTACCTCCCTGCCAAATTTCAAGTTTGTAGCACAAAAAATGAAGGACTTTCATACAAACTTTCGAGAGCCCTTAGACCCCCTTAATCTGGCCCTGTCGCAAAATCCGTTCTTAGCGGACTTCTACTAACTATAAACTACCTCCCTGCCTAATTTCATCTTTTTACGCGGTTTTCGATATTTCGTGATGAGTGAGTGAGTGAGTGAGTGAGTGAGTGACCTTTCGCTTTTATATATTTTTGCTTTTATATTTTTTAATATTTTGCTCTGAAGTTAAAATGCTAGTGCAGCCACATCTAAACGTTAACGACGTGCCGCGAGTGAAACAGTTGTTATCTCGGTTATTAGTTATTTTCGTTATTTCTCTTCACTCCACAATTGTAAATAAAGCCTGCTTAGTATAGAAAAAATGCCTAATACAGCCCCCCCCCCCCCCAACTGTTCACCGAATGAAAAATATGTTGAACATGTACATAAAAAAGACTAAAGGGCAAGAAATTCACTACGTCGATGAGTACATTTGAGAGTTGCCGAGTCGAGAACGCCTGGAAGAGCTACTGGTCTATGAAGTCGCTGATGTGGGCGATAAGACTGCTAGTTTGTAGTGGGATTGGGCGGGCCACGTCTGTAGAATGCATCAGGACCGGTGGGTGCCAGAAGACGGGCGTCGTCGCCGAGGGAGGTCTAGAAAACTGGTGTGACGACTTAGAAGCGTTGTGACAGATTGGACGAAGGGGAATTGGGGAGGTTTTTGCCCAGCAGTGGGACAACAAAGGTTAAAAAAAAAAATACATAAAAATTATAACGAATGGGTTGCCTAATCATTAAGTCAAGAATATTTAAAACTGCGACAGACGCTAGGCTTGACCGCTTTTACTTAGGCAACGTTATACTTTCCAATCTCATTTAAGCGTAAACTTGTCGACCTGTGTTTCCTGCCTATCCTAACCTATGGTACCTAGACATGATCTTTGACGGAGGCTGAAAAGTCCAAATTCAAGGTTTGCCAAAGAGCGATGGATTTTAAACATCAAAATCACTGATTGAATACGCAACACCACAATACGCTCCAAGACAGGCATCGCAGATGTTGGCGATAAGTGTAAGAGGTTCAAATGGGGCTGAGCGGGTCACATTTCTAGAATGGGTCAGGACAGATGGGCCAGAATGGTCATACAGTAGGTACCCGAAGACTGTCATCGTCACCGAGGCAGGCCCAACAAACGCTGGTTTGACGATTTGGACTCGTTCCTGACTGATTGGCCAGAGAAGGCAAAACAACCGAGAGAGTTGGAAAGGAAATGGGGAAAGCCTTTGTCCAGCAGTGGGACAGAATAGGCTAATTAAAAAAACAAAACGTTATACCATCGTGTTTGTTATAAAATTACCTATCTGTTTTTTAATACATATTTTAATAAGAAAACAGATGAGTTTATATAGTACCTAGTAGTACACCCACATTTTGTCAGTTATGTTTAACTCCCATGAAATATTTTGCGAGCCTATAGCCATTTTGGGGTATAAAGAACAGGTTGTAAAGTTCTTCATCCCCCATAGAAAAGGGAGGATAGTCCGACCAGACGGGTGTAATGTCTGGTGAGCTACTGTCCAACAGTTGTTGTCGGGTACTTCTAAATAGTCTTAAGTCGCGGATAACTTTATTTGGGCGATTTATTTGACCCAGGCAGAATTTAGACGTATTTCGATGTTTAGTTCATCACCTGCGTCATAGATGGCGCTGTAGTACTTTTTGTTATATGTTGCTGTTGTACTTTTTATAGTGCCGATACACCGTCAACCGGGCACAAAACCAGACTTCGTAGTTGCTACTGAGAATTTTCTGGTGGAAAAACTCAATAACACGCTTCAACAACAACGCTTCTGAACACTATACCAATCTATAAAAGAACAATAAAATTCAAAATAAAATTCCAAACTGCGATTGATTATTAATATTTTGCAAATCGAGAAGGAAACAGACTTCTAGTAAAGCAAGAACTTTTTGTAGAAATCATCATCATCATTCTCCTGCCGTTATCCCATTTTTTTCGGGGTCGGCGCAGCATGTCATCTTCTTCCATACTTCTCTATTACTTTTTGGAGAAACGTTTGGAGAAAAAAGGAGAAAAACGGAAATGCAAACGATGTCAATACAAAAATAATGGAAATCTAACTTAGCCTTAAATAATATTCAAACAAATTACAAAAAGTGAAAGTAATAGTGGGGTTCGAACTTGCAACCCGTAGCTTACAGAACGTTCAAGAACCCGCTAGGCTGTTTTCTCTGTTGACATAAGCTTTAAATAGCCGTTCTGGTGCTTGTCATGACTGAAACGTCAAACAAATGAAGGATACTGACATAATGCAATATTGCTCACCCCCTTCAGCGAGTAGGGTGATAATATATAGCCTAACATGTGAAGAAGCCTGTAAGGAATATTTGTGCAAAATTTGAACAGGATCTATGCAGTAGTTTTTGCGCCAAGTCGGAACATCGAATTGGATTTTTACGATTTTATTATATGTATAGATATATATATAGATTATGTAAAAGTATTATTCAATTCAATTCCTTTATTTCAATCACCCGTTGGATCATAATTATAATAGCATTAGGTACATTAATTTAAAAAAAATCATTAGAAAAATAAGACAAAACACAACACATACATTCATTAATACTGACAAATTAAATAAGAATAGTCAACAAATTAAAATTAGCAATAATCACACAATTAGTCGTTACATACTTAAAAATCATACTCATATAAAAAAAAAAATTAAATAATTATCATTAAAATGTTCAATATAATAATTTAGAAAAGAGGGACAGATAATGAACAAAATTTGTTACGATTACTTATTATTATTTATTTATTTTTGTTATTGTCACCACATTAAGCATACAACAATGGTTAATGTAGTGACAGTCGAACCTCTCAGCCATCATCCTCAAGATGGTGTTGGAGCTGGCGCGGACCCTGTGCACCAAAGATGTGCACCGTTTCCGCATCGTCGCATAGAAGCAGTCAATGCCCGACTCAGCGAACATCCCCGACGCACTGCAGTACCGAGGCAGCCCCAACAACAACCTGTAGGCATTGTTGAATTGGACTCGTAGGGCGCTGTACTGTTTTTGTGTATAGTTAGCCCAGAGCGCTCGAATAAAAACAGGTGCAATAAGCTCTGAAAAGAGTGTTTTTTACTTCCTTCGAGCATCGTGCAAACCTGCGAGCTATCATGTTCGACCTAACAGACAACGCCCTACGTTCCCGCTCCATATCTGCATCGTCTTTCAGGTCAGAGGCCACCAGATGCCCAAGGTATTTGAAGGTGTCAACCCTCCTTAGCGGTACATTATTTAACTTTATGCTAGGGATACTATCTGGACATTAACCCCTGGCCCGGAAAACCATACACTCACTTTTCTTAGTGTTATAGAGCAGGCCATGACTGAGAGCATATTCCTCACAAATGCCGAGCAGCTTCGACAGACCACAGACCGAGGCGCTCAGCAGCACCATGTCATCCGCATAGCTAATGTTGTTTACACAAACTCCACCAACATGACATCCGACACGCGTGCTGCTCAGCCTCTCGATGAGTGCGTTTATATAAAGATTAAAGAGCGTTGGTGAGGTCAACCCGCCTTGCCTCACCCCGCACTCCAACCTGTATGGTTCAGACAGCGTCCCCGACCATCGAACTACGTTGACCTGTTTCCCGTACCAATACTTGAGAATAAGAATGCATTCGCTTGGCAGAGATGTGTCATTAAGTTTGTCCCATAGGATATCATAGGAAACCAGGTCAAATGCTTTCATAAGGTCGAGGAAGCAAGCATAAACTGGTGTTTCGCGATCAGTATAGTACTTGACAGTCTGCTTCAAACACAGAATTGCTGTCTCAGTGGAGAGTCCCGATTTGAAACCGAATTGATTGTCATGTAACTCGAGACAGCCACTCATCAGTGTGTTAAGAAGACTGTCAAGCACCTTAGACAGAATCGTAGCCAGAGAGATGGGTCTATAGTTGTGTTATGTTGGGTATTATGTCTACAAACAGATTCCTAATTAATCATTTGATTGTTGTCACCGGTGTCCAATCTCAAACCAAGGTATAAATATTTCACATTATGTAATTTAACTGATATTACTATGAACTAATATTTGCAGATTATAAGCAAGTGCATGTAAATCTATGTATGTACTATACATACATAGATCCCAGAAGTACGATCCCGTGGGCAATTCAAGAACTCCACGCGGGCGAAGCCGCGGGCATAAGCTAGTAATCTATAAAAATTTAAAAAATAATTTAATACAATACTTATCCATGTCAAATAAAATGTAAAATGTCCATAATCAAAGAAAATACAATAAAAATAAGTTAAATTAAAAATAATAAATACATTTGAGATTTAGATTAAAAATTTATTAAAATATCATGAATAAAATAAAATAAAAACACAAACATATTTTCATTTAGAAAACGGAATAAATTCAATGTGGGCCGAAAAAGGAAGCAAAAGTGAAGCGTACTGCGTGTTATTAAATTAAACTCTTTTTCACATGCAACTGTACACAATGGCGCAATATTGGACAGTCGAATCGGCCAGTCACAACCCTGAGAATGCTCTTGCTACTGTCGCGGGCACGACTAAGCAAGGATGCTGCTCTCCTTCGAAGGATGGCATGGAAACCATCAACATGAGCGTTTGCAAACATGCCCAACGCACTGCAGTGCCTCGGAAGCCACATCAGCATCCTAAAGGCATTGTTATACTGCACGCGCAGGGCGTTGACTGTCTTCTGCGCATATTTGACCCATAGACTGCACGTATAAAATGATTGGCAAAACGCCCGAAACAAAGTCACTTTTACTGCAATACTGCAGCGTGAAAATCTAAGGGCCAACATATTACATCGGACAGCCAACACCCGGCGCTCTCTCTCAATATCCTCGTGGTCTGAGTGGTCCTCCGAGACCCAGTGGCCCAGGTACTTGAATCGCGAAACTCTGGGTAAAGAAACACCGTCTATTAAGAGGGGTGGTACGTGCGTCACCTTATGACCAGGAGATTGAAATACCAAGTGTTCGCTTTTCTTAATATTATACCTGAGCCCATGAGCCCCGGCATAATCCACACATATGGCGAGGAGTTTTCGAACGGCGCTTATGGAGAGGCCCAGCAGTACCATATCGTCAGCCGTGCCATATCGTCAGCGTTACTAATGTTATTGATGAATTTTCCGTCAATCGAACAGCCAACTTTGGTGTTGCTGAGCCTCTCGATAAGACCGTTTACGTACAGATTGAAGCGACTGGGCGAAGTTAAACCTCCCTGCCTTACTCCACACTTCAGTCTGTACGCATCGGAGACCGCTCCCGCCCACCTTATAATATTTACTTGGTTGTTGTACCAATAATCAAAAATGTTATGACTTCTTCTGGAAGGCTGGTTTCAGTTCTCATTTTGTTCCACAGCACACTATAGGACACCAAATCGAAAGCTTTTGAAAGGTCTGAGAAACAAGCGTAGACCGATGTTTTTCAATAGGCGTAGTACCGGACAGTGTGCTTGAGGCATAGAACGGCCATTTCTGTCGACAGCCCGTTCCTAAAACCAAACTGAGCGTCATTCAGTTTTATGTGACTGTTCAAAATACGATCAAGCAGACTGTCCGCTCTGTCCAGCACTTTCGCCACGGTGGTAGCTAACGAAATGGGCTTATAATTGCTGTTATCTGAAGCGTCACCAGTCTTAATTTTGATTATTGAAATTGGAAACGTCCTCTAAAACCTAGGATAACACCTGGTTTATGCCGCTGTATTTGAAACAGACCAACTCCATAAAAAGCTTCGCAAAGACGAAATGTTACGTTTAGGGTAACCTATAGAAGGTACCGTAACACATGTAATAATTTATTAAAAAACTTAAAAACAACTATCTAAAGTCTGAAATAAATAAGCATAGGGTTCAGACTGATTTCGGAGTGCGTACAGTCAAATGTTTTGACCCTTACCACGCTTAAAACTAAATACATAGCTTTTAGTATAAGAAAAAGCAGTCAACCACCTCCTGGCATTATTCAAATAAAGGCTCACACATGCAGTATGACGGGGAAGTGCTCTTGCAATGAACTTTCTAAAGCATCCTCATTAAAATACCTTGGACTGATCATTGACCAACATTTAAACTGGCAAGAACAGGTCTCTACCCTCACCTCCCGAGTGAGAAAACTTATATATATATATATATATTTAAAAATATACGTTGCGTTACGTTTTATCATTGTTGGCGTGTCTTTCGTTGTGCCAATCCATTATAACTTACTCTATTACTGCTCGGGTGGGTGCTGCCAAAACCGTTCTTATTGCTTTAGAACGAGCACAACGTGCTGTGCTTGAGGTGATGAGCTATAAGAAATTAAAAATTAGATAACCTACTTATATGTTATATTCGGAATTATCAGTTCTTACAGTAAGGCAATTATTCGTCAAAAACTTAATATTAACCCAACACAAAAATTCACCTGACTATACAGCAAGAAGAACAACATTTAGATCTTTACGTTGACGTTGATTTTATTCGTCTTTTATTTATTTTATTCACAGGGAACATTCGTTTTTACACATTTCCTAGTATAATCGCAGAATTGCATACAATTCCTAGGAAATACATACATTTCACCAAGGAATTGTGTACAATGCCTAGGTTTCATACACTTCCGGTAACAGACACATTAATCATTTAGCGCTCAATGCATTTCATGATTTGTAGTGCGAGCGGGAATTGAAGCGGCCTTAAAATAGTACTTACTGAATTATATTCGGCTGAAGTCATAAACATACAAATAAATTACCAAATAAAAATGTCAATTTGATTTCTTTCAATAGTATAATTTATTTTAGTACATGGAGGACTTACAGCTAATAAAAACAATCAAAAAAGGAAACCATAGTCACCAGAAAGCCAATTACAAATCCTAATTAATATCTTATACCTAACATCTTCACTCGTTTCGTCTTACAGGTTTCGTTGATACCGTCCAGATCCACCTTACGGGCTGTCGCTTGGACCTGGGTAGGCGATGAATCAAGCACAAGCAGCCGGCGAGTGAGAACTGCTGCTAAAACAGAGGAAACTGACTTTATCACTGGCCTCAAAGCCACCGTCACAGGCGCAACTATCTGCACCCTACTCTCTAAGTTGTTATTAGAATCACCGAGCAGCGTGTTATTATGTTTGGTTGCAAAAAATTTCGAGCAATTAGGTAAAATGTTAATATTAGAAGTATCAATAAGGCTAGAACTGGCCGTTGCAATTTCAACGTTTTCACTACTATCACCATTTCTTGTGCCAACATAACCACGAGCTGCTGCATTAGGGGTCATTAGGTCATTAGGGGTTTACGTAAGCTTTCTGACCTGCGTGCGTTATCCGGTTCTTCATTAGCTTTATTGTAAACGCCAAAAGTGGACGCCTGAGCATCGGCATTACTATAGGCATGAGCCTGACCATGGTTAAAGCCACCATTGTTATAATTCTGTGATTGAGCTTCTGCTTGAGCCTCGGCATTACTATAGGCCTGACCATTGTTATAGCCACCATTGTTAAAATTCTGTGATTGAGCTTGTGCTTGAGCCTCGGCATTACTATAGGCCTGACCCTGGTTAAAGCCACCATTGTTATAACTCTGTGATTGAGCTTGTGCTTGAGCCTCGGCATTACTATAGGCCTGACCATTGTTATAGCCACCATTGTTAAAATTCTGTGATTGAGCTTGTGCTTGAGCCTCGGCATTACTATAGGCCTGACCATGGTTAAAGCCACCATTGTTATAATTCTGTGATTGAGCTTGTGCTTGAGCCTCGGCATTACTATAGGCCTGACCATGGTTAAAGCCACCATTGTTATAATTCTGTGATTGAGCTTGTGCTTGAGCCTCGGCATTACTATAGGCCTGACCATTGTTATAGCCACCATTGTTATAATTCTGTGATTGAGCTTGTGCTTGAGCCTCGGCATGACTATAGGCCTGACCATTGTTATAGCCACCATTGTTATAATTCTGTGATTGAGCTTGTGCTTGAGCCTCGGCATTACTATAGGCCTGACCATGGTTAAAGCCACCATTGTTATAATTCTGTGATTGAGCTTGTGCTTGAGCCTCGGCATTACTATAGGCCTGACCATTGTTATAGCCACCATTGTTATAATTCTGTGATTGAGCTTGTGCTTGAGCCTCGGCATTACTATAGGCCTGACCATTGTTATAGCCACCATTGTTATAACTCTGTGATTGAGCTTGTGCTTGAGCCTCGGCATTACTATAGGCCTGACCATTGTTATAGCCACCATTGTTATAATTCTGTGATTGAGCTTGTGCTTGAGCCTCGGCATTACTATAGGCCTGACCATTGTTATAGCCACCATTGTTATAATTCTGTGATTGAGCTTGTGCTTGAGCCTCGGCATTACTATAGGCCTGACCATTGTTATAGCCACCATTGTTATAACTCTGTGATTGAGCTTGTGCTTGAGCCTCGGCATTACTATAGGCCTGACCATTGTTATAGCCACCATTGTTATAATTCTGTGATTGAGCTTGTGCTTGAGCCTCGGCATTACTATAGGCCTGACCATGGTTAAAGCCACCATTGTTATAATTCTGTGATTGAGCTTGTGCTTGAGCCTCGGCATTACTATAGGCCTGACCATTGTTATAGCCACCATTGTTATAATTCTGTGATTGAGCTTGTGCTTGAGCCTCGGCATTACTATAGGCCTGACCATTGTTATAGCCACCATTGTTATAATTCTGTGATTGAGCTTGTGCTTGAGCCTCGGCATTACTATAGGCCTGACCATTGTTATAGCCACCATTGTTATAACTCTGTGATTGAGCTTGTGCTTGAGCCTCGGCATTACTATAGGCCTGACCATTGTTATAGCCACCATTGTTAAAATTCTGTGATTGAGCTTGTGCTTGAGCCTCGGCATTACTATAGGCCTGACCATGGTTAAAGCCACCATTGTTATAATTCTGTGATTGAGCTTGTGCTTGAGCCTCGGCATTACTATAGGCCTGACCATGGTTAAAGCCACCATTGTTATAATTCTGTGATTGAGCTTCTGCTTGAGCCTCGGCATTACTATAGGCCTGACCATGGTTAAAGCCACCATTGTTATAATTCTGTGATTGAGCTTGTGCTTGAGCCTCGGCATTACTATAGGCCTGACCATGGTTAAAGCCACCATTGTTATAATTCTGTGATTGAGCTTGTGCTTGAGCCTCGGCATTACTATAGGCCTGACCATGGTTAAAGCCACCATTGTTATAATTCTGTGATTGAGCTTCTGCTTGAGCCTCGGCATTACTATAGGCCTGACCATGGTTAAAGCCACCATTGTTAAAATTCTGTGATTGAGCTTCTGCTTGAGCCTCGGCATTACTATAGGCCTGACCATGGTTTAAGCCACCATTGTTAAAATTCTGTGATTGAGCTTGTGCTTGAGCCTCGGCATTACTATAGGCCTGACCATGGTTAAAACCACCACTGTTATAATTCTGTGATTGAGCTTGTGCTTGAGCCTCGGCATTACTATAGGCATGACCATAGTTAAAGCCACCATTGTTAAAATTCTGTGATTGAGCTTGTGCTTGAGCCTCGGCTTGGGCTTGCGCTTGGCCCTGATTGTATCCTAGGGTGTTAAATTGTGAGTTAGCTTGAGATTGAGCCTGGGCTTGGGCTAGCGCTTGAGCCTGATTGTATCCTAGGGTGTTAAATTGTGAGTTAGCTTGAGATTGAGCCTGGGCTTGGGCTTGAGCCTGATTGTATCCTAGGGCGTTAAATTGTGAGTTAGCTTGTGCTTGAGCCTCAGCTTGGGCTTGCGCTTGGGCCTGATTGTATCCTTGGTTGTAAAATTGTGAGTTAGCTTGTGCTTGAGCCTCGGCTTGGGCTTGCGCTTGGGCCTGATTGTATCCTAGGGCGTTAAATTGTGAATTAGCTTGTGCTTGAGCCTCGGCTTGGGCTTGCGCTTGGGCCTGCTCTCCATAAGCTCTGTTATTTCTGCTACGCTGCTCGTAATAACTCCTTTCAATATCGTATTGTTTACTGGAATCCTCGGCATGACATATTCTGATGTTTTGAAAGACTAGAAGTAACTGAAAAGAATTAAACGACATCAAATGAAATTATTCTTTAATAATTTAAAGCTGGATTAACTTGACATTGCTATTACACTGTTTTGAAGTGTTTTAGGTACACATTTAAAAATAATTTCTCAATCGCATCCAACTTCTCTATATTTAATTACCACCTGTTGCCCGCGACTTCATACGCGTGGAAATTTCGGTGTGTATGTGTGAGACTCGAGTGGTCGCAAGCGCGACTACTAAGCATGAGGTCCTGGGATTGATTCCCGGGACGGGCAAAGTGTTAACAAAAATGTTTATTTCAATTACTAACATACAGTCACACACATAAGATTTGGAGGTCACTTTTTAAGTAAAGAGATGCTTGTGTTAGGGGCGTGTATTAAATACGTGAGGCAATTTTTTCGATTTTTTGACACCCCTCCCCCCTTGGTGAGATGTAGTGAGATTTGCTTTGACCCCCTCATCTCCCTCCTAATCTCACGTGAGATTTAACAAAATGCGTAGTTTAATATAAATACGGTTTGATTGTGTTGATTTCATTAAAAACAAATAATTTGTCGAGAAACATGTTTAGTTAATTAGACCCAGTTTTCTCGCAATTTTAGAGTTTCTTGCGGGGAAAAAATTACGTGATATTTGCCGAACAATAAACAATGTATGCAATTGAAAATTTAACAGAAATAATAGTGTTACTGGGTTATTCCATCAGGAATTTCTCAGCAGCAGCCACGAAATCTGGATTTGTGCCCGGTTGATAATCCCCTACTACATGGGACTTCAACATAACTGGCGAAACGTGTGTGTAGGTACGATTAGGTACACCTCTGCCCAACCCTTCGGGGATTAAAGGCGTGACTGCTTGATCAAAATGTGATAATGTACTGATGACTACAAAAGGCGTCCTTTTGGGTGCTGTAATTCTGGGCGGCAGAGGTCCGAAACATAATTAAATGGCGTTGCGGGCGTTGCGGCAGCGATATGGCTGTAAAAACCGGTTTATTTGCGCTATACAACTTTTTTTTCAAAGTGAACCTTGTTGGGCACTTTTTATTATGATACCGTTCTGTATACAACATTAAATGACTTTTTGCGAAAGCTCTTATACCTCCTTAATCCGGCCCTGTCGCAAAATCCGTTCTTAGCGAATGTCTATTAACTATTAACTAGCTCCCTGCCAAAATAGTTTATAGCACAAAAAATGAAGCAGTTTCATACAAATTTGCGAGATCCCTTAGACCTCCTTAATCCGACCCTGTCGCAAAATCTGTTCTTAGTGGACATCTACTAACTATTAGTAACTAACTATTAACCTCTCTGCCAAATTTCAAGTTTGTAGCACAAAAAATGAAGGATTTTTAAACCAACTTGCGAGACCTCCTTAATCCGGCCCAGTCTGTTGCCTAGACCTGTTGCTTAGACCTCCTTAATCCGGCCCTGTCTGATACCTAGACCTGTTGCTTAGACCTCCTTAATCCGGCCCTGTCTGATGCCTAGACCTGTTGCTTAGACCTCCTTAATCCGGCCCTGTCGCAAATTCCGTTCTCAGCAAACGTCTACTAACTATTAACTACCAACTACCACTACGTATGACATAATACTACGAAAATAACTAAAATAGACTAGCCTCGCGGTATCTACATCAGTAAATTGACGGATTTTTCTAACAGCATATGCTGCTGAGCTCTGCTGTCCTGCAAGAGATGTTAAATGAGGACCCCATTGTAGCCTTGAGTCGAGCGTGATCCCCAAGAAAACAGTTTTATCGACAAATTCTAGTTTCTCTTGATTCAATACTATGTCACAATCACTACAGTACTTTTGTCGTTTTTTCCGATTTAATACTAAATTATTAGCGATAAACTAATTATGGACCTACAGTAGGGCGTTATTTACGACGTCGAGATTTGTGTCACGTCTGTTTATCTTAAATATTAAAGAAGTATCGTCAGCAAACAACACCATTTGTGTTTGGTTTTTAAATAAATGCGGTAAATCATTAATATAGACTAAAAAGAGGAAAGGAGCTAATATCGAACCTTGTGGTACACCCATACTTACTTTTAAACCCATTGAATTGACACCATTTATTTGTACTTGCTGATGTCTATCGTTTAAAATACGATTTCAATAAACTGAGCGCAAGTTTCCCTAAACCGTAATGTTCAAGTTTTAAGAGTAGGGTTTCGTGGTTAACGCAATCAAATGCTTTCAAGAGGTTACAGAAGATTCCTATGGCATCTTGTGCCTCTTCCCATGCAGTAAATATGTGTTTTAATAAGGTGACACCGGCGTCAGTCGTACAACGTCCTTTGGTGAAACCATACTGTTTCTCATGCAAGATTTTATTGGTGTTAAAGTGGTTGAGCATTTGATTAAGCATTACCTTTTCAAACACCTTGCTGAAAACTGGCAAAACGGATACGGGTCTATAGTTATTGGTGTCTTTACTGTCCCCGGATTTGAAAAGTGGTATTACCTTGCTGTACTTCATAAGGACCGGGCAGACGCCTTGGTCCACCCACAAATTAAATATTAAGGCTAAGTGCGGTGCTATAGTCTCAATAACAGCTTGATAAACTTTAATCGACATTCCCCATAGATCTTCGGTTAATTTTATTTTGATTTCCTTAAATGCTTTAATGACTGCTATGGGGTTTATATGCTTAAATTGAAACTCAATCGGACAGACTGAAACGTTCGCTCTTAATAAATCAATAGAAAGCAAGGGTGAGGAATTTAAGGTTTCAATAGTTTTAAGTGGGATACTAGTGAAGAAATCTACAAAATCTTGAGCAACTTCGTTTTTAGAGCTCAGAAGACCATGTGAAGTCTCTAGTGTGATATTATCAATTTTTTTTTTCTATCAGTTTCACTATTGATAATTTTCCAACCGGCTTTATTTTTTATCGGCGGATTTAATATTGTTGCTAATGAATAAGCCTTTAGCTACCTTACAAGTGTTTTTAATTTTTTTTGAATAAGTTGCAATATATTTTTTATTAAAAGTTTCTGAGTTGATGTAAGGCTTAAGGCCGTACAGCTCAAACAATCGCTCCCTACTTTTCCAAATACCTTTATTAGTTGCCCAGTCACTAAATATAAACTTTGGGCAAACAGATTTAGTTTTCATTTTAAATGTATTATTGAACTCTGTGTAAACTAGCGAAATGAATTCCTCATAAAATTGATTTACATTTCCAATAATATGGCCCGGAATGCCTAAATTACTAATTAAGTTATTATTAAATTTATTCAAATTGTGTTCTAGATTTTTTCTGGATTTTTTGTAATGGTGTGTAGGACTCAAAAACAACGGTTTGACCGCTGTGATCAGAAGGAAGGCAATTTACAATGGATTTGTCTAAGTAGTCGCAACAAAAAAACATAATCAATACATGTAGCAGTATTTGTAGTAATTCAGGTTGGTTCCGAAAACACGTTTAACAAATTAAATGATTTAAAAAGATGTAATAATCTACTGAATATTACTATTTGAATTTTTGTCTAAAATATTTACATTAAAGTCACCACAGATAACAAATGATTTATTACCAGTTGCAAGTTTTGGTAAAGCATCCTAGATTACTGACTCAAATATAGAGTAGTTTTCATAACTTGGGGGTCTGTAAACGCACACTATTACATGCTTATCCAGCTCAACAGAAGACAACAATATTATGTTTAACCGATAGATCAACAATATCATTACGAGTCTTAAATTTAATACAATTTTTAAATAAGATTAATGAACCCCCACGAATCTTAGATTTCCGGTTAAAGCTACTGCCCACACTGTAATTTGCGTAATTGATTAACATTTCATAGTCTTTTAACCAATGTTCAATGAAACAAACAATTTCAAACTTTGTTTTTTTCTAAAAACAATTCAATTTCTAGTTGCTTTGCAACTTTTGTGTCTACAACTAATAAGTAGAAACACTTTACCCCGTGTCGACTTAAGTTTATCTACAAATTTTTTGATATCAATATATAGGGTCTAACTTTTTAAACACGAAATATTTCAAGAGTAACTTCTACAAGTCGTAAAGTCGCCACAGCAAGGAAAAAAAATTTTTTCTGAATGTTTTTATTTTTACGAAATTATTATAGTTCTAAATATTCTTGCGACATTTTGCATAAAACCTTTACAAACTTTAAACTTACTTACTTACTTTTACTTTTTTAAACTTTTTTTACTTTTTAAACCTTTAGCCAGTATTAATTTTGCGGGTCAAGTAATTTTAATTAATTATTTTTTTATAAAAATACACCTAGATATTTTTTTTTTGTTGCTATGGTGACTTTACGACCTATAGAAGTTACTCTTGAAATATTTCGTGTTTAAAAAGTTAGACCTTATATACACCGTGACTTTTTAGTCGTCTTACAAAGGTGGTCCACTCAAAGTGCCCGACATAAAATAGTTCTAGGCGCGATTTTTTTTTCTTTTACCTACCGTAATAGGTATAAAGAAAAATAAACAAACATTAGAAAAAATTATGAAACATCCTGTTAATGATGTTTACATGTCAAACGGGAAAATATACCTACCCAGCGCTCGAGTCCAGTAGATCATCGCTCACAACAGGGTGTTTTAACTACGTCATGCGTCATAATATTGAATAATATTTTTGTTTTCAAATGATTAAAATCTCATAAATACCTATTTTTTTTTATGAATGCTTAGTAGTCATTGGAGACATGAAGTAGGCTGCCGTTGTAAGACGACTAAAAAGTCACGGTATATTAGCCTGTCACTATAGTGACCTACTAGAAAATGTACATGCTTATTCAGCATGTGAATATAATTGTTTTTCCTGTTTGACAACTTTTCAAGGTATGGGAAAGCACACAATATTATTTTACGACACTTCAACTTTAACAACTCACTGACACAGTCTGTGACGTCTTCTTTTTTAATTTTTGAACTATTTCCTACAAATATAGTTATGTCAGTATATTTCTTCCTTTATTTATTTCTATACAAATACAATTACATTTTTAAATATTCCTTAGAAAAATCATTATAAAAAACATTTAAAAATATAAAAATTGTAGCCCACCGGTATCGGGAACAGGGTCCAAGCTACCGGCGGTCAGGGCTCCAGAGAGAGGAACCTCCTAACAATACGAGACGTGTCCAGGAGTACCGCTTTCTGAATCAAGCCCTTGATCCAGCTGCCTAACGAGAGCCTCCTCAGATGTTGGTCGAAGCTCTTGGCAATTAAGCCATGGGCTGATACAACTGTCGGCACAATGATCGCTGAGACCGCGTGAGCCAAATCAAGATACTTGATTTGCTTATCTTTCTCGGCTTTCAGGAGGTTCTCATCATGTGGTACCGTTATATCAACAATCATTGCGCGCCGCTCTGATCGACCCACCACCACTATATCAGGCTTATTGGCTACAATAGTCCTATCAGTGATGATGGATCGATCCCAGTACAATGTGACACAGCCATTTTCGAGAACTGGGTCGGGCACATACTTATAGTACGGCACTTCCGATTCCACAAGGTTGTATTTTAGAGCAAGTTGCTGATGAATAATCCTGGCTACAAGGTTGTGTCTATGCAAGTACTCTCCGTTAGCCAGACGAGAACACCCGGAGATAATGTGACGGATAGATTCCCTGGACGGTGGCATGCTCGACATATGTCAACCGCACCGTCCTTCACAATAAATCTCCGGTAGTTATTCGTCATCATAACTTCATCCATAATTGCACAGACAAAGCCTTCGGTTTCTCCGAAGAGATCCCCGGAACGTAGCCAGGCTACGGACGCTGATAGGTCTACATCGGGCCCATGCAGGGCCCGGAAAAAGCATCCGTGAAGCTCCTTACTCTGCCATACCTCCCTGCGGTCGTTAGTATCAAGCACTAATGGTTTGCGCCAGTTCTCTTTAGCCAAGGAGAGCGGGGTGAGGCCCTTGTCCACCGCGACCACATCTCGATGCATACCCACGTCGGTTTCTAGGAAATATTCCCTAAGACTGCATATCTCGCGATTGTGGAGAGTCTTAGCGTTTAAAAAGCCTCATGTAGTATGTCAGTATTATTATTATAAACATTTCTAGTTACTGATGCCATTATCTGTTTGTATGTAGACCCTGGCATACAATAATTTTGATTGGAAAAACTCAGGTTATTACTTACTAATTTACCTATACCTCTTCCTATACTATCTGAGAACATGATTAAGTAAGAACAATCGTGACTAGCACATATCTCAGGCTGTACAACTTGTAAATAATCTTGTGGAATATTAGCTGTTCTTGGTTGAGTATACAGTCGGAGATACAGCGGGAGACCGGGAGGAGCTCGTGGCTAAATAATAACAGCCGCTCAGGTCGATCTTTAGGTTAAGCCGTGCTTGCCTAGGTTGGTCTGTGGATGGGTGACCACCCATTACATACCGAGTTTCCTCCGTGCCTCGGAAAGCACGTTAAGCCGTTGGTCCCGGGTGTCATTTGTAGATCTTTGACAGTCGTTAGGTAGTCAGTGGCCCAAAAGTCTGACAACCAGTCTTACCAAGGGGTATCGTATTACCCAGTAATAACTGGGTTGTGGAGGTCTGACAGGCAGTCGCTCCACGTAAAATACTGGTATTCAGCTGCATCCGGTTAAGACTGGAAGCCGACCCCAATATAGTTGGGAAAAGGCTAGGCAGATGATGATGGTTGAGTATACAGTCCTGAGACAAATTCTCAGCCTTGGACAGGTCCTCCATTACCTCAGGCTGGACAGTACCATGGTTGGGAACTGTCTGACAACTACATTGACACATTACCAACTCATTTGCAGCATGAATATGTTCCCTAATTTGGTGCTGAGAAATCGCATACCTATTGGAAAGGGAACTAAGTAAGTTCTGAAGTACCTGTATTTCAGACTGCAAATGTTGAGAATCAATTTCATAAATTTTTATACTATTTTCTAATTTTACGCACGCTCTTTCCTCAGTGGAATATATATGGAAAAGTGTTTATGTTGTTTACTGAATTGATTACATTTTTTAATTATTCTGATCAGTTTTGCATATTTTTTAATTTTCTTATTGCTAACTGTATAATTCTGTTTCAGTAAGGAATCTTCAGGCAGATCTATAGTTATTAAGGAAGGGGGGTTACAATTACTATTTAATAATTCATTATATGGACAATTCTCCACTAAATGGAAAATCGCTGTCCCAAGCTAATTTTATGTAATAAATCTAAATATTTCTCAGTTTTTTGTATCAAAACCGATGTAGTATTAGGTATTCTTGGCACGCCACAACTTATTTATTAATTTAATAATGTAATATTTGAATAAATGAACCTCAAACACCTCAAAACAAAGTCCCCTGGTATGTCCCTTTTCCAGAATTACAAATCTTTATTTTTTCTTGTTACCAATATTTATTTTTTGCCGTTGTTAACTGATTAAAAAATATCCAAACACATAAAAAAAAACAGTAAGCATCTTTATACCTCACAATTATATTTTTAAAATAGAAATTTAATCAAAATATATTATGTGCGAATGCTGTCCTAAAATTATTAAAACAGTCCACTGATAAAATTTTAAAACCGCGCTGAAGTCAAATTTTGTTTTGGCGTGATACATTTAGATCCTGAAACGGAACGCAATAGGCGTGAAGTTTGTCGGTTGAGCGGGCAGCCTCCATTTTTTTTTTGTGCTACGATTGCGTCTGCTGGTGAACACGCGTCTCGGCGTTAGTAGTACCAATCCCCTGGTAAGCCTTTTTTTAACTATTTTAAGGGTTTTAATTGCGACAATTTGTTTAAAATAATTGATTATCTAGTATGTAGTCAAATCTGTATCGTTAATCTGATATGTTTAAATGATTTTGTTTTATTAAGTATTCATGTAATCATGTAAAAATGACAGTCCACTGGCCAACAGTCCCCTGTCATTTCATAGCAGAAGGGACTGTTCATACTACAAGGGACTGTTTGCTTAGGTTTTGTCAAGTCTGACATGCCAGACTACGCATCTATGACCATTAAATATATCGTCTCTTTCGTAGGTAGCTCATGAGGGAGCGGCGAGAGATGGTCCTGCAGTCTTCAGACGAGGCGTGGAAATATCAGCAGTGTAATAGACTGGTCTCTACATCCTTGAAAAGCGACCTCCGCCGCTTTAATACCGAGCGTATTTAAGACGCAATTGAGCGAAATAAAGGCTCCATGGTATTTGCAAGAAAGAGATCTGGCTATTGGGCAGAGCCAGCTCACGAAACTGAAGACTGGAGCTTCTGAGGGAGATCGCGAGATTCTATGGGCAGTTGAACACGTCAACAAACCCGTTGTAGATCTAGCAAACGACCCAAGAGACAAACTCATCCGACACTATACCCAAGACATCCCGGGCGTCAGCCTGTACGAGATTAGGATGGCTCTGAATCAGCTTAAAAACAACAAGGCACCGAGTGATGATGGAATTATGGCCGAACTCTTGAGAGTATAACCTGCCTCCCTGTTTAGCGTTCGTGGACTACGAGAAAGCCTTCGATTCGATCGAGACTTTGACTGTACTGCAGTCTCTCCAACGGTGCCAAATCGACAACCGGTAAATCGAGGTGTTGAACTGTATGACAAAAACGCCACCATGTCAGTCCGACTTCAGGACCAGCAATGGTCTCAGTAGAGCTTTCAAAAGAGTGGGTCTTAAAATGAACATGGACAAAACCAAGGTCATGTTGAATGCCCATGTATCACTCACTCATATCAAGATCGGAGACTACACTCGAAGTTGTAGACGATTATGTCTATCTGGGACAAACGGTCCAGTTAGGTAGGCTTAACTTCGAAAAAGAGGCCAATCGTCGAATCCGGCTCGGCCGGGCAGTGTTTGGGAAGTTCGGGTATCTTCTCGACCAACTTACCGCAGTGTCTCAAGACGAAAGTCTATGCGGCTGGGACGTGAGATCTTTTCCCTCTCACGTCCCGCCACCTCCTTTCCTAGCATGACTGCTTCGCAGAAGGAGGTGACGGCTTCCCGTTCCCTCTCCCTCCGGACCATGGCTTGAACCAGGGCCGGATGCGAGAGGTCGCCGCTGCCAATCGCCGCTACGAAGACACGGCGGAGCTCTGCCCAAGCGGGGCAGAACCCCACGGTGTGCTCCACCGTGTCCTCTGGACGATCCTCGCAGTGGTAACACCCGGGCGTTTCCTTCCGCCCGATTCGGTGCAGGAACCTCCCGAAACAACCGTGTCCGGTGAGGATCTGCGTCAGGCCGATGGTGAGGGCGCCGTGGCGCCTCTCTAGCCACTCCTCAAAGAGGGGACTTATCGCCACTATTGTGGCGTGCCCTAGATATAACTAACTTCAATGGAGATATCTATTTAAAGTTAGTTGATAGTAATTATTTCAAGTATTCGACATGGATGTAACAGGAAGCAAATAAAGATTTGCTTACTGTTAGCCCTCATCATTCCACTGGGGAAAGCCCTCCCTTCTCTCTTTCTACTTATCTGTATCCACCGCTGTTTGAAGCCAATATTTAAGGTGAGTTCGTCCTGCCATCTCCTCCGTTCTTTGATTGCTTTATAATAAAGGGTGTAAAAAGACCCTTAACGAAGCGGAAAGGTACTTATTCTCCCCGTCATTACGATCATTTTTTTGTTCTAGACCATACCTGGGAACCTTCTAATAATATAACCTTCCGATCCCCGTACTATTCAATCCATCCATCAGCACAATGTTTTGAGTGCGTTACATTGAGTTTTACCGTAAAACGTGATTTTTAACCCCAAAAAAAAAGTCGTTTCCCAGCCATAATTTTTGCGTAAAGTTACTTAGTTTGATGTACAGAATGCTTGGTTGACGGCTTCGTGAAGGGTCTGTTTACACCCCGTATAATATTAACTTAATAGAAACAATATTAAAGTTTTTTTATCATAAAACTTACCAGTGTCTGACACAGGCATAACGAAAGTATGTTTTTCATTATTTCAAAATTGCAGTGACGCGCCAAGTTAGAATGGAGGTCAGTTATGATGTGGGTGAAAAAGCTGGCTGACTTTAATAATTTATATTGGTTGCAACGGTGGTATTTAAATCGTCATTTGTCACGGTTTCCCATGCAAATAATTAGTTAATATTAATGCATATGATAAGAGCTCAAGGAGCTCAAGGCTAAATAATTACAGCCGCTCAGGTCGATCTTTAGATTAAGCCGTGCTGGTCTAGGTTGGTTGGTCTGTGGATGGGTGACCACCCATTAGAAAACGAGTTTCCTCCATGCCTCGGAAAGCACGTTAAGCCGTTGGTTCTGGGTGTCATTTGTAGATCTTTGACATCCATCCCAAAAAAAAAAAAAATTACCACATGCTCCATTTTTTGCAACCTTGTGTAACACATAACCATGACCTTGTTTGTGTGCATAACTGCCTATTAAGGCCTCGGGTCAAGGGGCTCCTAATCTATTTCAGCCTGTCTATACCGGTCAATTATCGAAAATCCACTAGGAGTGCCAAACCAGAGGCAGAAAAAAGGAGCCTTTGTCATAAAAGTTTTCTCGCAGAGTTCAAAGTACGAACCACACGCATTGGTTTATATAAATTATGTAAGTTTGTAGCGATGGATAGTACGAGTACACTTCGTACTTAGTATAAGTTTAGTTAAATCAAATGCTAAATCATTTTAATCGAAATGACATCTTACACGATCAACAATATGGTTTCACCAAAGGCCGTTGCACTACTGACGCCGGTGTCACCTTGCTAAAGCACATCTTGAATGCATGGGAAGAGGCAAAAGATGCAATAGGCATTTTTTGCGACCTATCCAAGGCATTTGATTGCGTGGATCACGACACACTGTTGCTAAAACTTGAGCATTACGGACTAGGAAAACAAGCACTTAGCTTACTAAAATCATATTTAAATGATCGAATGCAGCAAGTACAAATAAATGGCGTAAATTCGTTAGGATTAAAAGTAAAAATGGGGGTACCGCAAGGCTCAATACTGGGCCCTTTCCTTTTCATAGTATATATTAATGATTTACCTCAGTTACTGAAAAGTCGACCTCAAATGGTGTTATTCGCTGATGACACATCACTGATTTTTAAAGTTAACAGACGTGCACAAGATTTCGACGGCATAAATACCGCTATGCTTAAGATTCATAACTGGTTTACTGTAAACAATTTGGTGTTAAATGGGAAGAAAACTAAATGCATAAGATTCGCGTTACCGAATGTAAGAAGTAGTGAATGTAACGTTGTATTGAACAAGGAGATACTCGAATTCGTCGAAAAGACAGTTTTCTTGGGGATTACGCTTGACTCGAAACTGCAATGGAGTCCTCACTTAACAGCACTTGCAGGGCGGCTAAGTTCAGCCGCTTATGCTGTCCGTAAAATCCGGCAATTAACAGACGTGGATACCGCGAGACTGGTCTATTTTAATTACTTCCATAGCATCATGTCTTACGGTATTCTGCTGTGGGGTCGGGCTGCAGATATTGACTCCATATTTATTTATTCTGCAAAAGAGGGCTGTAAGAGCCATCTATAACCTACGCAGACGCGAGTCTCTGAGAGAATTGTTTAAACAGATTAACATCATGACGGTACCTTGTCAATAAATTTATGAAAACATTATGTTTGTTCGGAAAAACATTCATCTTTTTAGTAAAATAAGCGACAGGCATAATATTAATACTAGAAATAAGGACAAATTAGATCAACCACGTTTCAGATTGTCAAAAGTACGCACATCTTTTATGGGGTACTGTGTAAAATGTTACAATAAAATACCACTTGACATTTTACAACTGAATGAGAAGAAATTTAAAAAATGCATAAAACAAACACTATGTAAGCGAGCATATTATAAGTTAGAAGAGTATATCGTAGATAAAAATGCTTGGCTCAATGCTGGTCCTGCTCCACTGCCACTTGGGCTCACATACTAAGATCTTAATGTTTGGAAGAGATGCTCCCCCTTCAGTTCTTTCATCATTTCTTTTATTTTTTTTTCTCGTTTGGAAACTTTGTTACTTTGATAACCATTGTTTTATATAAATTAGAAGCATTATTTGAGTTTTTGTAAGTGTGAGTACCATGTAGACTTTCTATTATGGTTAGTAGGGCTTATCCTAATCTTTATGGTTTTAACTGTAGCTTTGTTTTATTTTCCTATCTCTACACTGTGCTCACATATAGAAGCAACAATATTGTACCCAAGACTATGTAATATATAACTTGATTTGAAAAGAGTGTCCATGGAGTTTCTTGCCCATTCTTCTCCATGAGATCTACTATTTTCGAATGGGCAACTACAGTCCATTCACAGTTATTATGCGTGTGGCGGGACTGTAGGTAGCTTATTTTTGACTATGCAAAAGTGCCTGTCATGGGTCTATTTGAAATAAATGCTTTGAGTTGAGTTGAGTTGAGTTTAGTTATCTGTGGAAAATTTTATTTCCGTACGTGTGCAGAAAAATATTAAAAATCCACGCGTGTGAAATACAATGGTTGTTGAACCTAATCGTAGAGCAATAAGAACCAGTTTTCGAGAAAGTGTATTGACAAATAAATTCTTGCCGACGTGTATGACTGCGACCGCGGCTTTGCTCACGTGACTGAGTATTCTACTTAATAACATCACATGTTGTGGGGACGGCATTTATGGCTATATCGTCGTGTGTCTTGTTCTGTGATAACTCAAAGAAGCATTAAGAATTGAAAATTTTCTTACACGTTAAATAATTGACTTCAATTACTTTTTACTCAAATATAATTGTGTTGATAATAGATTTAATAGGTTTCCGAGTGTTTCAAATTGAAAAATGTTTATAAATAAAATTAATTGATTGACAACTATTAGAAATGTTTCAATTTAAAACTTAATTTCTTCAACATAACCATGAGTAATTCTTTAAAAGATAACCTAAACGGTTATTTTAGTCGCGTAATGAGAACCACACGGGTAACCACAGTATACTAGTATTCTGTACTACCCACTTGTATTGATGAAATTCCACTACTATTAATGGAAGCCTATACGAATGATGATTCGCCATTGCACAAAAGCTAAATAATAACAACCGCTCGGGTCGATCTTTAGGTTAAGCCGTGCTGGCCTAGGTTGGTCCGTGGCTGGGTGACCGCCCATTACATACCGAGTTACGTCCTTGCCTCGGAAAGCACGTTAAGCCGTTGGCCCCGGCTGTCATTTATATATCTTTGACAGTCGTTACAGGTAGTCAATGGCCCGAAAGTCTGACAACCAGTCTTACCAAGGGGTATCGTATTACCCAGTACTAACCGGAGGCGCATCCGGAGGAAGCCGACCCCAACCAAGATGACGATGATCTTTTAATTTTGGGTGCAGTAAAGAATAAGAATGATACAACGAGAAGGCGTATCCCTGGGGGACCTAAAAAACCCATAAAATAATCAGAGCAGAATCATAAAAGGATAATAATATGAATCACGTTACAATTCCTAAAATGTCGCAGAAACAGTTATTATGAGCTGACATTGCGACTTTGACTTTGCGACCATCTTACGAATAGTAACGTGATGCATTTATGATTCTGCCAAAGCGGGCTTTTTAGCCCCCTTGGCCAGACAGTTCCCCGGCCGCCATGGCCATGATTCCTTGAATAAGGGATGACCCATATCTATCAGCCCGGAATTGCATTTTTCTCGAGCCTCGGAAGTATCTTACCGCCAATTTCCAATCTCCAGGATGTTACTGAGAACACACTATATTTACACACACAACACATTTTGCTCACCACATTTTATGGAAGTGCAGTCTTTGGCAAAATCTAAGCAATATTATGTTGAGTAGTGTACAGGTTACACCCGGAGTTATTTACTACACGGACCCAGTTGAAACTAGAACAAATTTCCGTGAAAACCTATTATTGGAATCAATTATAACAGCTCACAACTTAGGCCCCATTAATGATAATATTTATCCGTGGGGCTAGGCAATTGGGCTTGTCCCAATTCAAAACGTCCCTTTGTGCCTATTGGCCTTGTTTCGTTCTGTCTCCTGCTGATATGGAGGGAAGCGGTAATTATCTTTTTTTTACTCCTCCGCTATTTATTTCGTTGCGGGATCCAAGACAGTTAAATTGTTTCTCTGGGACTTCGTCGAGCTTCATTGTCTTGGCTCTTTTCTGGTGGTCGCCACTGTTGATTCTGGCTTTCAGGAGTTACAGTGGTTTGGGAATAGAGTGGCGGGCTTGTCCCAAAAAAAAAATGCTACTGAGAAATTCCTAATGAAAAACCCAATTACACTTTATCCTACACGGGAATCGAACCCAAGCAGAGACTAATGGGGCAGACGGCAGTAGGATACAGGCCGATACTATTCAAACCTGCCTTCATTAACTAAAGTATTAAAAATAAAACGGCATCTAATGTAATTAAAATGAAGTTGCAAAGTTTTGAATCATATCGTTATTCATTGCAAATCAATACTTTCTCGCAGTTAAATGCACTGTGGTATACTGGGTACTTCGGTAGCTAATTCATAGATGGTGCTTTTGAAAATAACATCAATGTCAACGAAGGCTAGCACCGTGTCAGTCTATTGTCTACCAACCATAACTTATAACTTCATACACTAAGAAATACGTATGGTTATGACTATATGAGGATCGCAAGAATCCGCTGAATGAGAGAAGACGGAGAACGAATGCTTCGGAGTGGGGGGTATGTTCAGCAGTGGTCGTATTTCAACGATAAAATTACCTATGACTGTTACTTAAAACCGAAAAAACTGAAATCTTGGCCCAACCCTTAAGTGCACAACTTTCAGATACATACTACAAAGTATGTACCTGCTTATACCACGTTATCGGGAAAGAAGTTATACCTAAACCTTCTAATTGCCATATCAACATCCCTCATTACCAAGAGAAAGTCTGAGATCTTCTGGTGTCTCTTCTATTCTATTATTGAAGGTAGGACTACGAAGGCTGCGGGACTGTTCGAAAGAGGTACCGCGGCCCTGGAACATAAAGGGCAAAGAAGGAACATGGATAGGTTTTAGTCAGTACAAGTCTGACACTCCCTCCCACTCCACCCAGAGCGGGAGGAGTTATTTGACGATTTCCCATCCGTAAAAAAAAAATTACATGTCTTCATTTCTCCTGCATCTCAGCAGCACAGCACTTGTAACACCAATTGTTTTCTTTATGCAGGATCATGAACCAAAACCCTTAGGTAGGTGAGGGCCAATTAGCTTCAAGTGCAGTTCCAAGAATCAAACCAGCAAATATACTAAATCGTGGTCGTCAGGTTGGATGATTTTTGGTTGTATGGTCTACCTGATGGAAACTGCTTTGCACCATCGCAAACCTAGCATAATCAGCCTATAATGTTCCCACGGCTGGGACGCACGGCATCCTCTCTATGAGAGGGAATGGGCTATAATCCACCACGCGGGCCCAGTGCGGATTGGTAGATGTCATATGGCTTCGAATGTTTGGTTCTAGGACATGCCGGTTTCCTCAAGATGTTTTCCTTCACCGTTTTTAGAGCAGTAGTGATGAAATAAATTACACAAAGTAATGCGCCTGCCTGGGTTCGAACCCACGACTCACTGTTCGTAAGTCGGGGCCGCCACCACCGGGCCACCGCTGCTCCCTTCTCGCATCCATCGCAAACACCTATCATCAAGTAGTTTGCATATCCAAATTCGGAGACAACGTTTAAATTATAATTTCAACAACTTGTTTCTTTTGAGAAAAGAGCATTTACATATCTGCTCAAACTCAAACTCAAAACATTTATTTCAATTAGACCATAACAGGCACTTTTTAATGTCAGAAAAACAAAGAAGGCGAAGCTACAGTCCCAGACACAAGGCTGACAAGGCATAATAACTTGTGAAAGTACCCACTGTAGTTGCCCATTCCAGATCGAATGGGCAAGAAACTCCATGAACACTCTTTTCAATTAAATGCTTCATTTTGTTCCTGCCTCTGTACAAATTTATTAATTTACGTCTCTTTCAACTCAAAGTTAATTTCGTTTCTAGCCATATCAATTTTCTCACAACCCATCTACATGTTAATTTTACAAGAATAAGAACAACACTCCTCACAGAGCCGTGACGCATTGACGAGTGGTACATGTTTATCAATCGTTTTTTATTTCTACAGCTACAGACTATCAACAGGAGCTTTTTGATTGCATCTGGACTTGAATGACACTTTTTCTAGGTCATCATTCTCCCACGAGAATTGTTAATTTGATGACTGAAATAATTTCAGACCAGCAAGAGTTTTACCCCAATGAGCTCATCTATGATTAAAGTCAGTCTGCTGGGGCCCAAGTCTGCTATTTTTTTATAATTTCGTCATTCGAACACGATCCCATTGTCATTTTGCTAAAAGTTCGTAATCTGCTAAATTCATAATGGTTGATCATTGGTCGGTCAATGGTCTCGTAATAGAATTGTGTTATGTGCATTGTCGTATTGCTATTATTATAAAACCCATTTTACATATTATTTATTAGTGTACAATAAGCAATCTGAAGTAGTAAGAAGTTCGTAAATAGCAAAAAACATTAATTAGCAGATTACCGTCTACGTCAGTCATTCAATTGTGTCATTACGTACGAGATTACCATTCTATGTCATAATGACGATTAATAGATTACCAAACTTGTCAAAATCAACAATTATGAAATCAATAGACCATTCTGACACTATTGTAATAGCAGACTTGAGGCTCTGTTGTTTATGATATTGTCTAAGCCGTGACGAATGGGCTAGACCATTCGTCACGGCTTATTAGTGAATTTGGCTCTAGATAACACTTCAGTCACTAATAGGTTTTTTTAGTTACGTTAATTATAATGATAAAGTCAAATTAATCTTCTAAGTGATTTTGCGTTTAAAATCGAGACATTTCTGAAATCAGTATTCGATTATTTTTTACTACTGTTCAATTATAAATACTTGTTTAATAATATGGCTGATGTAACTACTCAATTAAGTGGCAACACATAATAAGAAACTATTAAAATAAATCTATACATATAAAATTCAAAGCCCTGACTGACTGACTGACTGATATATATCAACGCACAGCCCAAACCGCTGGTCCTAGAGACATGAAATTTGGAGGATGTTTTCTTTGTAAAGAGTATGTATCCACTAAGAAAGGGTTTTACGAAATTCCACCCCTAAAAGGGTGAAATGGGGGGTTTAATTTTCTGTGAAACTTTTTATTCTCGCGGTCGATTGATGAAAATTTGTATACGTACTCTTCAGTTAAAATTATGAGATACGTGTATCACAGTTTTTCGAAAATCATCGCCCAATATAAAATTCAAAGTCTTGACTGCCTGACTGATATATCAACGCACATCCCAAATAACTGGTCCTAGAGACATGAAATTTGGAGGGTGTATTCTTTGTAAAGAGTAGGTATGCACTAAAATTCCACCTCTAAGAGGGTGAAATGGGAGATGTTTGTAAGAAACAATCACGTCAGAACGGCTGAACGGATCTGGAAGAAACTTGGCACAGAGATAGATTATAGTCTGGTATAGCACATAGATTACTTAGTATCTCAGAAGTAAGATCCCGTGGGTAATTCCCGAACTCCACGCGGGCGAAGCCGCGGGCATCAGCTAGTCAAATATAATTTGATGAAAATATATAAAAATTTTACGCATTATAAGTATTGCACAATTATGTTTTATACATTTGACTATGAAAGCAACGTCGAAAGAAATCGCGAAAACTGATATTGAAGAATGTTTTTATGCCTGGAGAGAAGCCTAATACGGGAATCATAACTAATTAGGAATCTACAGGGTGAAAGCTACAAGCTACATGGACTCACACACTGTTACCACGAATTCAGTACGTCATTCATTTAGTTCCCTTCAAAATGGTTGAGTTGAATGGTGCTGATCCATGCGTCATGTTCGTGAACGGGCGCTGTCAGTAGGGACTGGTCATCTCTTAGCTGCCATGGTTTATTTTTATTTTAGAACTGTATATGTTTTTACTCTGGACGCTCTGTCTTAGCTTACACTTCTTTATACATCGTTCTCACATAAATGTATAGTCTCCACATGAATGATGTAACCAAGATTCTGTAACAATATTTTGATTGAAAAGAGTGTCCATGCAGTTTCTTGCATTCTTCTCCATAGAGATCTACGCCTTGGAATGGGCAACTACAGTACTTTCACGAGTTATTATGCCTTGTGTCTGTGACTGTAGCTTCGCTCTTTGTTTTTTTTTTGTGACTTTCAAAAGTGCCGGTAATGGTCTAATGGTCTTTGAGTTTTTTTGATTCCGAACCCCACATGGAAATATTTCATAGGTAATTTTTAAAACACAACTGTACTAGAGGTTCGAAATGATGTACTGAATACGTGGTAATCGTTTGCGCGTCGATGTCCCTCCACCCTGTACAGTTGAACTATTAGTAGGTATGGGAAATATCGGGTCAGGTTACACTGTCATCGATAATTATAACAAATCCTGCATTACTCTTTGCAGAGCCAAAGAAGGCCAAATCTTCAGAAGAGACTTCTGATATCATTTTAGGCGCGAATTACACAGAGACGGCGTAAGGTGATGGTGCGGCGCAGGCGCAGCGCAGGCGTGGAATTTATAAGGAAACAAAAGAACGGCGTGCCTGTGCCGCGCCACTTGAATGTAATTCACGACATGTCACCTACGTACGTTTTGTTTGAAAATGTTTTAAAGCGGCATCATGCCTGCGCCGCGCCTTCACCTTACGCCGTTTCTGTTTCGCCAATTCGCCTATGGCGCGAATTACACAGAAACGGCGCGACGCAGGCACGCCGTTCTTTCGTTTCCTTATAAATTCCACGTCTGCGCCGCACCTTACGCCTTACGCCGTTTCTGTGTAATTCGTTAACGTTACCCACTCTGCATAGGTAAAGAAAAGTAAGAATATTGTTACTCTCTGCATTTTTGTAATATCTCCCTAATTTGCAAAGCCTCCACCTGAGTCCACGCGTATCATTTTCCAAATTTTTGACAAAGTCCTTTCTCATCTACCAGTTATACACAAGACTATGTAGGAGCTTTCTTGTGTCTTGCTTCACTGCACTGCATCCATCGTGCTCCACAATTCAAGTCTGTTCCTAACGCTTTTTCTGACTCAGCAATCTGAAATGCGTGCTTTCCTAGGCTGCATTTTTAACCGACTTCCAAAAGGAGGAGGTTATCAATTCGTCTGATTTTTTATTTTTTTATTTTTGTGTGTGTATGTTCAGCGATTTCTTCGCCAATTGTGAGCCGATTTTGATGATTGTTTTTTTGTTTGAACGGATATTATTCTGCGGAGGTCCCGTTTCAATTTGGTGAAGATCTGATGCTAATCTTCGGAGATATCAATGGAAATCTTCAATAATAGACAGCAAATCTGTCGTGATTGCTGCAATCGCTTGGATGTTTATTGTTTACACAACATCACGCCAATATGCTCTGAGGGGGTACGCAGATGTGTACAATGCACCCACATTTTGACAGTTAGGTATATTAAGTTCCATTTGATTGGGCATAATAAGCTTATTACCATGACATGTATTGTTAACGGTTCACCAATAACTAAATTCAAAAAAAAAAAAAAGATTAACATTGACAAAACTAAAATAATCAATTTCAAAATACGAAATCAACGGACGGGTAAATTAAAAATCAGTTACCTAGATAGTGACATTACAGAAACTGAAGTAACAATATTTCTAGGGTTACATATTGACAACAAACTTAATTGGAAACTTCTTATTGACCATGTATGCAGAAAGCTGGGACAGTTTTCATACGCACTTCACAGATAGGAAAAATTGCAAACCAGGCTACTTTACTAACAGCCTACCACGGCTACGTTAGCTCTATCCTCAGATATGGCGTAATATTCTGGGGCAACAGTACAGACAAAGAGCGCGCTTTCATTGCTCAAAAACGTTGCATCAGGGCCATATTTAATTTATATGAAACTGACTCCTGTAAGCCATTTTTTAAAAAGATAAACGTACTTACACTGCCGTGTGTCTACATTTTTGAGGTCGCAGTGTTTGTAAGAAACAATATCGACATGTATAATAACTACACGTGTATACGACGCAAAGACAAATTGCGTACATTAGCTAGTGAAACTCATCTTATGCATGAAAGTATCTTTTGTATGGCTACACGCATCTTTAATAATATTCCGGGGCCTATCAGAACAATTACATCACATATAGAAGCAACAATATTGTACCCAGGACTATGTAATATATAACTTGATTTGAAAAGAGTGTCCATGGAGTTTCTTGCCCATTCTTCTCCATGAGAACCCATGGATCCCCCATGGATCTACTATTTTCGAATGGGCAACTACAGTCCATTCACAGTTATTATGCCTGTGACGGGACTGTAGGTAGCTTATTTTTGACTATGCAAAAGTGCCTGTCATGGGTCTATTTGAAATAAATGCTTTGAGTTTGAGTTTGAGTTTGATTACGGAAATGAAAAAATAAAAAGAGTCTCCATGATCTGTTAGTAGATAAGTGCTACTACTCTATAAAAGACTTCTTATTGGACAAATCCCTGTTCCAATATAATCCCCCTCAGTCATGATGTGTTCAGTAGCCTGTTTGATCTGTACCTATACCTACCTTAATTCGTTTAGTTTGGTTTTATCTTTTTGTTTTTTTATGTGAAATATTAATAATTTGTTAAATAATTTACCTGTATTCCTACATGACTATTGCATGCCCAAAGGGCGGGACATAGCTGATCTATTTAATTATTTAAGACCTGTATTATGTACAAACCTATGATCCACAACAAAGATATTGAATTGAATTGAATGTTTCACCATGACTCCTATGTCAATTTTTAACCGATTTAAAAAAAATAGAGGTTCTATGTTCGATTGTATGTATTTTATCTTGTACATGTGTTTACCGATTTCTCCGCCAATTGTCGACCGATTTCCAAATTATTTTTTTTATTCGAAAGCCTCCTGAGGTCCCATTGTCACCAAGTCAGAATCTGATGATGGGATCCCAGGGAAGTCGTGGGCCACCCTCAAATGTTTTTCACAACTAACGCAATTCAGACATTTGTGCCTGGTAATCATCATCTAATGTTGCTGAGCCGATGATGGAAGCTATAAGTCAGGATCTGATGATGGGATCCCAGGAAAATTAAGGGCAACCCTCTCTTATGGGCCTTTTTTTATTGTTTACACAATATCGTAACATAACTTAACGCCTGTATGCTTTGAGGGTGTACGCAGATGTGTACAGTACAACCAGATTTGTTTGTTTTTGTTGACAATATAAAATGAATGCATAGCAAATATTAATTGTAGAACTAAAAATGCAAAACTAAAAAAACTTTTTTGCAAAAAATAAAACCGACAAACAAAAGTCACCGACTTCAGAAGCTAATGTTATTTTTCACTTTTTTGTGTTTTTGAAGTCGGTTTTATTTTTTGCAAAAAAGTTTTTTTTGTAATAATGGATGATACATAACTTACGCCTTTTTCCCATAGGGGTAGGCAGGAACCACGGAACGCCGCCTGCTACGATCCTTAGATACTCCTTTTGCCTCGTCCACGTTCATACATCTGGTCATGTGTACACGCACGCCGGTTGCGCGTACGACGCACTTGACTTTTCTCAAGAACCGAACCAATAAGGTTGGGCCTAGGGCGGGGCAGGAGGGGTCCTGGTGTTGCCACTCATATCTGCCTTGTAAAGTTTGTCGCCTTTCACTCATGTTTTCCACATGACCAAACTATCTAAGCTCCGTAATGTTTTCTTTTCAATTTTTGTCTCTACATCTTCTTTTACAACGTTCTCGAATAACCTTGTTATTTTTATTGTATCAAATTAATTCTTAGTATGTATTGCTGTTGGTGTACCAAATAAATAAATAAATATTAGTAACCTCAGCCGCCAATTTATCATTCAGAGTTACACCACACGTGCTTCGTAAGGAATCAATTTTCACAGCATTAATTCTACCTTCATGTCTCAATCTGTTGTAAATCTGAAATCACAATTAAGATTTTGTAAATGAATTCATGCGTGAGAGCAAGTTTTATGAAAAATACACCTACTATTAGGTTTAAGCTGAAGTTGAGAGCAGCGCTGGCCCAGTGCTGGCGGCCCCGACTTACGAACAGTAAGTGGTGCATTAGGCCCGGTTTCCACCAAAGCGGAGACGAGCGGAGCGGAGAGGAGATGTGCAAGATTCAACCAATCACAGAAGAGGCGAGAAACACGATGTAGATATAAATTAATATGATTGGTCGGTGTCCGCACGTCTCCTCTCCGCTCCGCTCGTCTCCGCTTTGGTGGAGTCCGGGCCTTACTTTGTGCAATTTATTTCATCACCACTGCTCTCAAAAGTACTCGGAACCCGGCGACGCGGTAGGCCCAGAAAGAGATAGCGTGACGAGCTGGACTCTTGTCGAAAGGATTGGGCCCAAATAGCCAAAGACAGAGATAAATGAAAAGAGGGAAGGGAGGCCTTTGCCCTGCAGTGGGACTCAACAAGCTCATAATAAAAAAAAACTGCTCTCAAAAACGGTGAACCATCGTGAGGAAATCAGCGTGTTCTAGAAATTCGAAGACATGTGTTATCTAATAACCTGCAGTGGGCCCGCTTGGTGGATTATAGAGAGGTGAAGTGGGAGGCCGTCTGTCTCAGCTGTGGGCACATTATAGATATGCATGCTGCGCCAACCCCAAATAAATTGGGATAAGGGCAAAAGAATGATGATGATATTAGGTTTAAGCTGAAAAACTCACAATAGTTTTATATTTTCTAGTATATCGAGCGGAATGACTAATGTGACTTGCGCTGTTCTCGGACCAATTTGACTCGCTGGTCTTCAGCTTCTGACCTGCTGACAATGCTGTAACCATGATAATATTGTAATACCAAATGATTTGAAAAGAGTAACCATGGAGTGAAGACCATGAAGGCGTCGCGGCAGACCTCGTAGAAGATGGCGGGACGAGCTGGACAGAACCAACTACCAGTGGCCCACATTAGCCCTGGATCGAAACAACTGGAAGTCATGGGGAGAGGCCTTTGACCAGCAGTGGGATGACGCAGGCTAGCAGTATCAGTATCAGTAACCATGGAGTTTCTTGCCGGTTGTTCTCCATAGGAAGTGCCCATCTAGGCCTATATGAAATAAAATATTTTGATTTTGATTTTGACCAATCTGACTTGTTCAAGTTAATTGATCGGATACAACCAATTAATTTGCCCTTAGTTATTTCTCTTGCTCTCTGTTTTAGACCTATCTGACTTTCTCTTTGATATCAGACCAATTTGACTGGCTATATGTTTTCGGAGTCCTTTATCTCCGTAATTTTTTCTCATCATTCTCCCGCCCTTATCCCAACTTATTTGGGGTCGGCGCAGCAAATCTTCTTCTTCCATACTTCTCTATTACTCGTCCCCTCAGCAGTCACTACCATTCTAGCCATATCATCCTTCACACTGAATAACTATTGTATTGTATTGTATAACGGGCTGGTTTCCGCAACTCCACGTCAAAGCGCGTATTTTAGCGTGCGGAATAACTAATTCGAATAATTAGTTAAAGCTTCAGTCCAGTAACATTGACAGCCCGTCGAAATATTCGCGCAGGTTTACAATGTCTTTTTGACTAAAGTTATAAAAGAATTGCAATTATTTTTAATGCACCATAATATTGGTTATATGCTTAATAACTACGTATTTTTTTTAAGTTCATAAAACTCGCTCTTGTTGCGTAAATCTGGCGTTGAAAAGACGTCGCGCGTGCGAGCCCTGTCACACCGGCCAAGACCGGTGCATCACACGTCGCGCGCGCACACATCGCGTCACGCAGATATTCTCTATCCCGATTCTCTCCCATAATAATAGTTTATAACTTTTATTTTTGTACTCTTTATAAGTATAACTTTATTGGTGTTGTAGAGCGCATATTTGCGAACTATTTCTATGAGTTTTTCCTTTAAAATTGTGTCCATTGCGAAAAAAACACTCGTAAACTGTATTCTGTTTGTAAATAAATAGGTACAACCTGCCCTTTGTGCGCACGTGCACCAATGCGTGCGCGTGCGTGCCCGGTCTGGCATCTAACAGGGAGGACATATAATACATCGTCATCACTACAGGCGCGTGTGCGACGTTGCCGTTGCGCTTCACACGCGCGCGGACTCGGTTTGTGAGTAGATGCGGCTCTGCGTGCGTGAATCACGCACGTGCACACGTCACGCATCTGGTCTGGCATCTTTCTTACAGTTTCATACATTACAATTGGTGCGTGCACGCGTCACGTCACGTCACGCATGTGGTGTGCTCCGCCCTTTAATGTGATTATATTATTTGTCTTTAGAATACTGACTGTGCCATTTTTCAAAGGGAAGCCGGTAGGAATCGAGTTGTATGGTAGCTTCGCCACTGATGACTACCTATAGTTAAGCTTAACCGTAGTATATTAATGTTAACTAAATTCTTAATGTATGCCTTTGCCGCTAATGTGTTATCTCACTACTTTATTCTCTCTAATTATAATAACCTCATAAAAAAAACACATTGTTAAATATAAGTTTTTTAAACAATCACACAATCACTTATTCACAAAATACAATTACAGCAAACCAAACTACAACACAAACAAAATCATCACACATAATATACTAGGTAATAAAAATACATACTACACTATACTAGTAATATTATTCGTTATTATATCACAAACTAGCAGCCCGTCCCGGCTTCGCACGGGTGGTCATTTATTTTCCCCTAATTCCCCCCTCCCCCCGTATTTTTTTCTAGTAATAAATTTTAATATAGCCTATGTTACTCAGGGTGAATGTAGCTTTCTAAAGGTGAAAAAAAATTTGAAATCGGCACAGTAGTTTTTGAGTTTATTCATTACAAACATATACACACACACACAAAAATAGAAATCTTTCCTCTTTATAATATTAGTGAAAACAAACAGACTTATCTACATATATCACACAACCATCTTCTTACACACTATCTACGACTCAATGAGATACCAACTCACGTTATTCACTCCCACAAAAACCTACAACACTGACGCATTTGTCTGATATAACTTTCTCGCACAGCTACAACATTGCTCTGTTATACACATCAGGAACTGAAACAGGCGATTTTTTTTTTTTTAAGGATTTGATGTCATCAAATAAATCCTCCCGCTCTGGGTGGAGTGGGAGGGAGTGTCAGACTTTTACTGACTAAAACCCATCCATGTTCCTTCTTTGCCCTTTGTGTTCTAGGTTCCAGGGCCGCGATATCTCTTTCGAACAGTCCCGCAGCCCCGGCAGGCATCGGCCCTTCCTGTTGCTGACATCTCTTTGAGGCGCGCGTGGAACACGAACGCGCCGTCGACACGGCCTGTCGTCATAAGACGGACGGACGGTGAGCTAACCCATTACTCACCGTTCACAGGCCCGCGCCTACGGTGGCCGGGAGCCACCACGTGGTCCCCGACGCCCGGGGGGTCCCCCGCGGCGGCTGGGACGTGAGGTTCTGTCCCTCTCACGCCCCGCCACTTCCTTCGCTAGCATGAGTGCTTCGCAGAAGGAGGTGACGGCTTCGAGAGGGAATGGCTCTCGCTCCGGACCATGGCCTGAACCAGGGCCGGGCGTGAGAGGTCGCCGCCGCCAATCGCCGCTACGAGGACAGGGCGGAGCTCCGCCTAAGCGGGACAGACCTCCACGGTGTGCGCCGAGGTGTCCTCCGGACGATCCTCACAATGGTAACACCCGGGCGTTTCCTCCCGCCCGATCCGGTGCAGGAACCTCCTGAAACAACCGTGTCCGGTGAGGACCTGCGTCAGGCAGAAGGTGAGGGCGCCGTGGCGCCTCTATAGCCACTCCTCAAAGAGTGGACTTATCGCCACTATTGTGGAGTGCCCTAATATATGCTTATATTAGATTATTAAATATTCCTACTCACAAAACCGTATCTCAGTCATGAACATGTCCACTCATAAACTGCCACATATCACACTCACACACAACTATAGACACACCCTCTCACACTCATTCATTCGCCTAGCATAACACACACAAAGGGAGGATCAGACCACTATTACAAAGCTTTATATAAGAGTACATACTATTCAATGGTATTGTAAAATGCAAGCATATAAGAAACCTCATCTAATGTAACCCGAGGGTGTTGGCGCTGTAAGCCGAAATACAAGTTCCTCCTAGTTCGACTCCAGATGCTAAAACTTTTGTGTACATAATACTGTTCATAGCATTTATTTGTAAACTAGATTAAGTACTTTTTGTGAAAGAAATACGAGTACAATTCAAATTTAAAATTTAATTATTTTCTTAAATTTTTCTATCGACGGGATTAATATTTGGGAGGATATAAGTAGGTACCTACTGGAGGCTGGAGAACCCACGAAACCAACTCAATGCATCACTGAACTCAAATTAATTTTTTATTTTTATTTATTTATTTTAGTACATGGAGGACTTACAGCTAATAAAAACAAACAAAAAAGGAAACCATAATCACCAGAAAGCCAATTACAAATCCTCACGTATAGAATTATAATAGAAAAAATGTATGGTGTGAGCACAAAAACAGAAAACACACCGCAAAAATGCAGAAAAAAAAAAAAAAAAAATTGCAGAAATGTTCCCAGAAGTGTTTAATAGAAAACATCATCTGACAAATCAGCTCTTGTCACTTGTAAATTAAGTAATTATTTGTCGGGCAAGCGTGACAAATAGCCGTTTATGTTCCAGTGTTTAAATTTGCTATATGGAGCCGTATTAAAGTCGACAAGCGTTCGTCCACGACACCATTATGTACTGAACCTTGGCGCGACACTGGGACTGATGATGAAAATTTACCTGGTAACGTACACGTTTCATTTAATTGCTTTTACATTAGTAAGCTCAGCAGCCTGACGTCCTGGATTCGATTCCCCGCTAGGGCAAATTGTTTTTGTGTTTTCGCATTAGGAATTTTTCAGTAGCAGCCACGGAGTCTATATTTGTGCCCGGTTGAGGGCAATACGCTCGCCCCCTATTACATGGGACTTAAACATAACTGGCGAAACGTGGATGTTCTATTAAGTACACCTCCGCCTAATCCTTCGGGGATTACAGGCGTGATGTTATGTAGTTATTTGAAAGAGTAAGAAATACTTGCTCGGGTACCAATCTTAGGCGCGAATTACACAGAAACGGCGTAAGGCATAAGGTGCGGCGCAGGCGTGGAATTTATAAGGAAACGAAAGAACGGCGTGCCTGCGCCGCGCCGCTTGAGTGTAATTCACGACACGTCACCTGAGTAGATTTTGTATGAAAACGTTTTGAAGCGGCATCATGCCTGCACCGCGCCTTCACCTTATACCGTTTCTGTGTAATTCGCGCCTTAAAATGTTATTTGTGTCTTTAGGGTTCCTTTCTTTTGCCATTTCAGTGATTAGAGTACCAAAACTATGAGGTCTGAACACTCCATTAATTTCATGAAATATTTTAGTAGGTACATTCAATAATAAAAAAATAATTTGGCGCATTAAAACTTTTTAAAGTTTTAGCTTTCCGTTATGCATTTCTTTCTTAATTTCAAATAGCCAGCTTGATGTAATTCCTTCCAGTGATGTCCATACCTTATTAAGTTCTATCTGTAGGTATTTAATTTTGTGTATATTTACATTATTTTATTATACAAACTACAAATCTATAATAGTAAGAAAAAATAAAAATGTACAAGTATCAAAACGGTCACAGGGCGTCAAAAAATTCATCCACATCGCTATCAACAGGAAAAGTGCCCAGAAGGCTGGCAGCATTGCCACGTTGGATGGCAATATTAATTTTAATTTTGATTTGCGTCATTATCTGAGGAGCTTCTAGCTAAGGGGCTGTCCATTAATCATGTGAGGCTCGAAAGGGGGGGGGAGGGGTCCATAAAAAATCACGAAATATCACAAGGGGGGAGGGAGGGTAAAGTATTATATCACGTGTACTTATTTTTTCGGCAAGCGCGCGATACTCAACCGAAAAGCGGCGTTACATGTATGTTGAAGAAAGTCTTGCTAATCCGTGGTCCGAAAATATTGTACATTAAATAATGTTCATGTAGGTACTAGTACAAAAAACTTTTTCGCATTTCTTTCATTATTTTTATGTCAGTCAAAAACAAACTGCAACCTTTCTTTCTACCTCTGAACGTTTATTATTGTAGTCTTTAATTTTGTATAATAAAATTAGATGATACATATACCAGTATTTTTTTATAACTAAAAAAATAGATTCTTTGCAGGTAAGAAAAAATACACGTGATATAGGGGGGAGGGGGGAGGGGTAGTCTTAAACCTCACCACGTATCACCAAGGGGGAGGGGGGGGGGGCAAAAAATGCCAAAAAAAACATCACGTGATTAATGGATGGCCCCTAAATAATAACAGCCGTTCAGGTCAATCTTCACGTTAGCGCTTCAAGCCGAGCTTGCCTAGGTTAGTCCGTGGATAGGTGACTACCCATTTCATATAGAGTTTCCTCCGTGCCTCGGCGAGCACGTTTAGCCGTTGGTCCCGGCTGTAATTTGTAGATCTTTGACAGTCGTTGGTGGCCCGAAAGTCTGACAACCAGGCTGACTGGATTGTGGAAGTAGAATAGGCAGTCGCTCCATGCGCAAAATACTGGTATTCAGCTGCATCCGGTTAGACTGGGGGCCGAACCCAATACAGTTGGGAAAAGGCTAGGCAGATGATGAATGCATATGATAAGAGCTAATTAGTGATGCGTTATTTTTATTGAGTGTTAGTCGCTTCTATGCTTGCGTTGCACAAGTAGTCACGATATCACCATCATCCACATCTTCATGTGCACTCAAGCTAATAAATTATTTTTATTCTCTTCTTTACCAATATTACTGACATATATTCTGACTGATATACTGACTGCCTAACGACTGTCAAAGATCTACAAATGACACCCAGGACCAACGGCTTAACGTGCTTTCCGAGGCACGGAGGAAACTCGGTTTGTAATGGGTCAACCCATCCACAGACCAACCAACCTAGACAAGCACGGCTTAACCTCAAAACCTCAACAAAATAACAAAGTTAAGCAAAATTTGAAGTGAAAACATAAATAAAAGAAGGTTAACAACACTAAGTTATTATGGCTTGTGACTTGGACTGTAGCCTCATCTTTTTGTTTTTGACATTCAAAAGTTCCTGTAATGGTCTAATTTAAAGAAATGCTTTGAGTTTGACATAGACTTCAAATCTGAGAAGTAGGACGAGACAGAAATTGTAATGCAAAAAAAAAACATGATTAAATATCTTTAATTTAGTCGTTTTACTTACTAACTGATGCCTACCTTATGAAAATAGTTTTTAAAGGAAGTAGATATTCTCATATAAAGGGTGTAAATAGACCCTTAACAAAACCGAAAGGCACCTGTTCTCCCCGCTATTGCGATCATTTTTTTGTTCTAGACTATACATGGGAACCTTCTAGTTACGGAGATATTGGGGGTCAAAGTTCCAACTTTTTCACAAGTTTTTTTTTAAATACTACTTTTGAAGGTTTTAACTTTACTTTAATTACCTCCATGACCCGTTTACTATTCAAAGCATCCATCAGCACCAAGTTTTGAGTGCGTTACATTGAGTTTTACCGTAAAACGTGATTTTTCACCCCAAAAAAAAAAGTCGTTTCCCAGCAATAATTTTTGCGTAGAGTGACTTAGTTTGATGTACACAATACTTGGTTGACGGCTTCGTGAAGGGTCTGTTTACACCCCGTAGACTCACGTCAACCTAAGTGCCGACATTTGAATATCTCACGAATTTTCGCCCGCAAGCTGCGGTGATACCTATATACCTTTTCTTATAGAAGCCCGTTGTTACCTTTCTCGTCACCTACCGTTTAGAATCCAACAATTACATTCCTGCAAAATTTAAGAAATACTAACTTAAACTTTCATTTTCAGTTATTTCTTCTAGCTGTAATCGTAACAATATGTCAAGCAAATGATGTGTCACGGAGAAGGTATCTGAATACCAACTCAGGGCAAAGAAAAAGTGATCTCAATGGAGGAACCTACTTAGACGGAGGAGGTGGACATCGCGACAAAAATGTGCTAAGATCGGCCAATGATGGAAGTGTTTATGTTGTTAGATTAAGTGATCTCAAAGATGGCGTGAGGCATCGTAAACCCCGGAGAGCCGATTCAAGAGGATCTGATGCTGGCAGAGCTACTGGCCAAGATCCGGGAGTCTCAGACAGTTACCATGTTGGCAAAGTTCCTCTCTCAAAGCAACCTTTTATTTGGATTCCAGTTGGCTTTGCTGATGATCCATCTCAGAAATACCAAGTTGTTCGACAAAATGGGAGCCTTCCAGTAGAAGTAGGTGTAAATCAAACAGCATATGCTGACAGAAATAAATATCTTTATCAAGGAGTTTTAAGAACTATTGACCTAAACCGAGCCAGAGTTTATGGCCAAGAAAACTATCTTAACAGACCAGATGGACTTAGTCAAGATAATTACGAAAGAAGAAATCTTGACTCACCAGTTCTAATTGCTAGAGCTGGAAACGGTTTAAATAAGTTGAATGGCATTGAGCAACAACTTAATGTTAGAGAAACAAGTTATCTTGATAGATTATTTCCAAGAAACCATGGCAACGAAAACTATGTTAACAATGTAGGTGACGCCAACCAAAGAGCTGATGTTATAAAAAATGATCCTGAAAGATCAGATTATTCAAAACCAGAAATTCTTTTAATTCGACAAGGATATAGATATCCAGACCCTGAAATTGAACGTAAGCAACAAGAGGAAGACATTCCATCACTTTTAGATAATGAAGAAATAACCTTTTCCAAAGATAACAATGACCGTGACAACGCCTCCAAGCCGCATACAGATTTTGGTGACCCCGACTTGGACCCCAACTATGACTATGGCCTTCTCGGTGAAATTTCCGAAAGCTCTAACGATGGTTACAATGCCCCTTACAATGACTACGCGTTGAGCGATGAACCTATCATTTCCAATCGAGGCCCTGATAAGGGACACGATGGCTTGGATGATGGTATCCTTGCCCCTGAATTTGTTAGTAACCGCGATAATCAACTGAACTCCGTGTCAGATGATAAGAACAAAAGCAGCGATTTAATCGCTGAATATAATAAAAGCGCTAACCAAAATATTATCAACAGTACTGATGAGAAGATCGTCCTCGATCGCGTGGGTTTCTTAGATGGCGACAATAGTCATACTTTGGATCACCGTGGCTTCCATAATGCGGGCTCGTCGTTGGAAGATGACAGTACAAAGAACGATCGCCCTCCTGAAATAAAGAGTAACAATGGCCAAATACACGGTAACGATCAATGCTATTGCTCCGTTAACAATGGCCATCGTATTTGTAGCTGTGATCCGGAGCAAAACTGTGAGGGCTTGAACTGTCACCGCGACACCAAAACGCAAACGACGACAGCTTGTGAAGTTTGTAAAACTTCTTTGAATCTTTTTGCTTGTGAAATTTGCAAACATAACCCACCCCCTCCATCGCCACCACCTCCACCGTCGCCTCCTCCTCCATCCCCAGCCCCGCCGTTACACCCACCCCCGCCACCACCGCCGTCACCCCCACCCTCGCCACCACCACCACCATCACCACCGCCACCACCGCCGCCACCACCGCCACCACCACCACCACAACCGATAAGATATGACTGTCAACATCAATGTGATCCTTACAAACAAAGCTGTCAATGCGGATGCAAAACCAGTTGTTGCAGACAACACAGCAGCGCTTGCTGCAGGCAAAGCTGTCATAGTTATGAAGATAATGTAAATAATAACTATGCGGATATTACTAAAAATGCTAACAGTTATAATGCAGAACAGTCAGAGTATAATGCTTATGTGGAATATTATAATAGTTATTATAATAACTATTATAATAACTATTATAATAACTATTATAATAACTATTATAATAGTTATTATAATTCTTATAACTATTATAAGAATTATTACAACACCTACCGAAATTCAGCATTTGATGTAGGTGGTCAGGTTAATACTGGGGGTCAGGTTAATACTGGTAGTCAGTTTTCTAGTGGTAATCGGGTTGATACTGGTGGTCAGTTTTATAGTAGTGGTAAGGTTAATACTGGTGGTCAGTATTATAGTGATGGTCAGGTTAATACTGGGGTTCACGTTAATACTGGTGGTCAGTTTAATAGTGATGGACAGGTTAATACTGGTTGTCAGTGTAATACTGGTGGTCAGGTTAATACTGGTGGTCACGTTAATACTGGTGGTCAGTATTATAGTGATGGTCAGGTTAATACTGGGGTTCACGTTAATACTGGTGGTCAGTTTTATAGTGATGGTCAGGTTAATACTGGGGTTCACGTTAATACTGGTGGTCAGTTTTATAGTGATGGTCAGGTTAATACTGGTGGTCAGTTTTACAGTGATGGTCAGGTTAATACTGGGGTTCACGTTAATACTGGTGGTCAGTTTTATAGTGATGGTCAGGTTAATACTGGTTGTCAGTGTAATACTGGTGGTCAGGTTAATACTGGTGGTCAGGTGAATACTGGTGGTCAGGTTAATACTGGTGGTCAGGTTAATACTGGTGGTCAGTATTATAGTGATGGTCAGGTTAATACTGGTGGTCAGTTTTACAGTGATGGTCAGGTTAATACTGGGGTTCACGTTAATACTGGTGGTCAGTTTTATAGTGATGGTCAGGTTAATACTGGTTGTCAGTGTAATACTGGTGGTCAGGTTAATACTGGTGGTCAGGTTAATACTGGTGGTCAGGTTAATACTGGTGGTCAGATTAATACTGGTGGTCAAATTGATACTGGTGGTCAGTTTAATAGTGGTGGTCAAATAGATACTGGTGGTCAGTTTTATAGTGGTGGTCAGAGCTATACTGATGGTCAGGTTAATGCCGGTGGTCAAGTCAATGCTGGTGGTCAGTTTTATAGTGGTGGTCAGAGCTATACTGATGGTCAGGTTAATGCCGGTGGTCAAGTCAATGCTGGTGGTCAGTTTTATAGTGGTGGTCAGAGCTATACTGATGGTCAGGTTAATGCAGGTGGTCAAGTCAATGCTGGTGGTCAGTACCAAGTTCACGGCAATGGATGGGCCTACGCTGGGGGTATGAAGGGCGGTGGAGGCAAAACCAATAGTAATGCCAATACTTTCAGCTCGACTTTCGGTGCTAACCGGTACAAAGATGCCTTAGGTGCATTAGGTGCCTTAGGTGCTTTCGCCAAAACCGGTATCTTTACAAACACTTCCATTTTAGGTCCTGGTGGGATATTCGGCGGTTGACACAATATACCTAGTTATGTCACTGATTAATAAATTGATTTTTGGATTTTTATTTCATTTTTTTTATTCATAGTTATGTACCGCATTTGAAACTCCAAATTTCTCGATACTTCTCCATGCGCTTACAAAAACACAAAAATTGCCGATGCTGGCCTTACAGCTGTTAAGTTGTAGTGGAATTGGGCTGGTCATTTCTACCACATGTCGGAGGCGCAATGGGCAAGATTAATCACACAGTGGCTCCCAACTGGTAGGAAAGGACTACGTAGCAGACCCAGGAGATGGCGGGATGAGCTAGACTCATTCTTAGAGGATAGGCCTAAAATCGCACTAGATCACGAAAAGTGTAGTGTAGTGTGTAGGAAGTGGCAGCACTGCAGTAATCAACCACAGTCCATTCATAGTTATTATGCCTGTGGCTGGACTGTAGGTAGGTAAGGGCACTAAGGGCCTAATCCATTTTCATAATTTTATATCCAAATGGGCCATATCATTGCCTATGCAAAAGTGCATATCACTGGTCTTTTAGAAACAACAAAAAAAAACCTCATTGTGAAAGTTTTATGCTGATCAGGTGGTGGGTGCTATTTCCAAGATAGTTTCGCTCGCTTTTACATAATGTCTGCGTAATGTCTGTCTGAGTATATTCATCTAAAGCTGACCATTTGATGAATCCGAGATTAATATCTCCGAGAATAAGAACATCTTCAACGTTATTTATAACATAACTGATATTATTTAAGAATTTTGACAAAGATTTGACTGAGGGTGGTAAATACGATACACAAATAATTACATTTTTAACAATATTATTAATATAAAAATATATTAATGTTAAACTTAATATTATACATCGTGACTTTTTAGTCGTCTTACAACGGCAGCCCACTTCATGTATCCAATGACTACTAAGCATTCATAAAAAAATAGGTATTTATGAGATTTTAATAATTTAAAAATAAAAATATTATTCAATATTATGACGCATGACGTAGTTAAAACACCCTGTTGTGAGCGATGATCTACTGGACTCGAGCGCTGGGTAGTTATACTCCCCCGTTTGACACGGCAACATCATTAACAGGATGTTTCTTGTACATATTACGGTAGGTAAAAAAAAAAAATCGCGGCTTGAACTATTTTATGTCGGACCGGATTGAGTGGACCATCTTTGTAAGACGACTTAAAAGTCAAGGTGTATTAATATTATATATTACGTTAAACTTAATATTATATTAATATTACGTTTAACAGTCACCCAAAGGTCTTCGTTGCTTTCCCAGCTATAGGCTCTGGCTAATGGTACATCCTGTGAATCAGCTGGAAGAACTCCGCCGCCATCTTTTTTGGCATTATTGTGCAATATTCTATCGCGACGGTAAACAGTGTACCTTGAATCGAACAACTCACTACTCAGGATGTTTTAATTCAGCCAAGTCTCCGCACCATACGTCATAGTGGGCGGAAACACTGATTGTAGAGACGGGTCCTCAGGCAGTGTGGAATTTTGGCTGATTTCAGAATGTCGTCCAATTTGCTAAATGCAGCCAACCCCAGCTGGATTCTCCTCGATACCTCCGCTGTTTGATCCTCCTTGCCAAAGACAAGAATATGGCCAAGATAGACATAACGGTCAACCTTCTCAAACCTTTCATTTTCGACCTTGACAGAAGTATTTGAATTGCTGGAGAAATTTGCTTCGTCTTGGCCATATTCATCCTAAGTCCTACTTTGAATGAGGCATTATAAAGATTTTGAAGCATCTTCTGGAGATCCACGAAGTTTTCAGCAAAAAGCATGAAGTCATCTGCAAATCTTAAGTGAGACAGGTAAGCACCATTGATGTTAAGACCGCAATAGTCCCAATCTAAGGTTATAATGATGTCTTTAAGGACTGCTGTGAAGAGTTTCGGTGAAATGGTGTCGCCCTGTCTCACTCCCCGCTTGATCGGTACGGGTTTGGATAGGGGTGCATGCGAACCTGCAGAATGGCTATGGTGTATAGTTCCCGCAGCACATCCACGTAACGGGAATTGATGTGGCTGCGATGGACAGCGTGGAACACAGCCCAACACACACTCGACACTGTCGAAAGCCTTTTCATAATCAACGAAAGCCATGCACAGGGGTCGGTTGTATTCTTGGCACTTCTCCAACAGCTGCATGACCGTGTGGATATGGTCGATGGTTGAATATCCGCTGCGGAAACCGGCCTGCTCGACGGGTTGGGCTTCGTCAAGCTCTCGGGTTAGCCGAGTTGTAAGGATTTTAGTGAAAAGCTTGTAAATCTGGGAAAGGAGACTAATGGGACGATAGTTTGTTAGTTTTGAATGGTCCACGAGGACCTTTTGACCTGGTTGACCACCCGCTTGTTCAGCAGTGATTCCATCTTCGCCAGGAGACTTATCTGTTTTCATGTCATATAGGGCTTTTACGACCTCATGTAAAATAGGTGGTAAAAAATTTGTATTTTGATGTTGAACAGGTGGTGCCCTAATATCGTCCCCGGAAAGAACTGGTTCTACAGATTTAGAAGCACAGAGGTCCTCGTAGAATTTCTCAACAATAGATACAATTTGGGCCCGGTCCGTCACCATGTTATCATTTTCATCCCTGAGTTTGATGATCTGTTTAGAACTTGTGCAAGTTTTCCTTCGAAATACCTTTGGGCCTCTGTATGATTTTATTATACTTACTGGTAATTATGTTAGTGTTATACTGTCTTAAATCCCTCCGTAATGACTTTTGTATGTGTTTATTTATGTCCTGTGCAGTATGTAGGGTCATTTCTCTTCTCAATTAAGTTTAGAGTCTCGAGTCGGCGACAATTTCTTTTGTGCCTTTTTAGATCCAACTAGATGTTTCTTCGCCACTTCGGTCAGCGTTCTACACAGCTTATTATTTATGTCGTCTACATCCAGATTCTCGAGTCCTTCAAATTTATTTTTGAGTTCTGCTCGGAATGTGTCTTGCAAGAATGCAATTTCCTGCTTCTCATACCTTTTTGTGGATTTTATCATCTTAGCCCGTTAAACCTAGGTGTAGCTCTCAACAGTCTGTGGTCGCTTCCAGCATTGAAACGTGAGAGGACAGAGACATCGGTGACTAAGTATTTATGAGAGCTAAGTATATAGTCTATCTCGCGCTTTGTGTTACCATCTGAACTTACCCAAGTCCACTTTCTTGGCGCTCTTTTCTGGAAAAAGGTGTTCATTGCGAAGTTGGTTATGTCCTAGAAAGTTAACTAGGGTTTGTTACGCAAGCCAAGACCAAAGTTTCCAACGGATTTTTCGTTACTTAACGATTTTCTAATCCTGGCGTTGAAATTGCCAATTATGGTGGAGTAGTGGCATGGTGTGTCCTCGAGGACCTTGTCAATGTCACCATAGAAGGAATCCACTTCTTCGTCGGGATGGCCAGACGTTGGGGCGTATACTTGAATGATCTTCATGGAGTATCGTTGGTTAAGTTTGATTATCGTAAAGCAAACGCGTGTCGATACACTTTTGATATTTTTCATTGCGCAAGCAATAGTTTTTCCAATCAGAAATCCAACTCCTCGTTAGGTGGAGTCCTCGTGGCCCCTATTAAAGATAAGTCACCTGAAGTTAACTTGATAAGATCTTCACCCTTTCTTCTCACCTCAGATAAGCCTATTATATCCCATTTGATGTTTTCTAATTCATTCTGTAATTCAAATAATCGGTCGTCCGTTCGCGGCGTCCTGGCGTTGTAAAACGCCAGGGTCAGGGTCGTTGAGTTGTGACAGCTGGGCGACATCCAGAGATTCTTAGCACCCTCCACCCTGCCGTTACAAGAGCCGCTGTCAGAACCCGGAATAGCGGGGCTGCTGGGAACTGAGGGCCGTGGTTTATTGGCGATATTCATAAAGAGGGGTTTAGCCTTAAAACGCCACGCTGGCCAGTGCGTCTTGGCGAGTGTTTCGTCAGAGCCTCGTTCATTATTCAGCAGGGGCACCGCTTGTAAGTCCCTATTAAAGAACCTAACTCATAAAGTACTCAAACAAGGTTAGTAAAACTTGGGACCACCGCGCGTGCTTCCTCTGCCGAATGAAATAATTATGTTGAACCGGTCCAGTAATCACGTAGTGTATGTACATACATGAAAAAAAAAGATACTGGTCGAATACATAATCTTCTCCTTTGTGGAAGTCGGTTAAAAACAAGATGGCGGCGTAGATTCCGGCCACGTGATGAAAGAACCACGCAGCACTGTGGTGACAGACCTAGGTATAAAAAACCAGCTTTTCCATACATTTTCTCGCACTGCGTTGGAACTGCTGATCATACTTCTGCCTTCAGGGTTGTTCCCGTAATAGTTTCACAGTTATTTTACCTCGGACAGTTGCAACTTACTAGCATTGTAATGTCGATAATGTCCAACTAGGTATTTATGCCCGTTCTCCTAGGACTATGCGACAAAAATAATTAATCATCATCATTCTCCTGTCCTGCCCTTATCCTTATTTATTTAGGTCTTCTTTTTCCATACTTCGCGACAAAAATAATTAAAAAATATGTAAAGGCATTTATTTAAAGAGAATGCCGCTTGAAAACTGGTATTAGGCATGCAGGTAGCGCCGCTTACTGTTGGTGAAAACGGGCATTAGGCATTCAAACACACAACACAGCTTAGTCAAAACAGCATCTGCGCAGCCTTTTCCCATGTTGAGGTCGGCTTCCAGTCTAATTGGATGCAGTTGAATACCAGTATTTTGCATGGAGCGATTGCCTATCTGAACTTCACAACCAAGTTAACACTGGGTAATACGATATCCCTGGGTAAGACTTTCGAACTTTCAAAGATCTAAAAATGACAGGCCGGGATCAACAGCTAAGAGTTGAACCTCATCTCACACTCTTTCATGCTCCTATCCTTTTTGTCGCTCAGAACCGTCATTTGCTAGACAGAATGAGAGCGTGCTGCCGATCGCATCGTCGATGCTGCTGCGTGCGATAGCATTCCCGCTGTTTCTCCCTCTAGTAAACCATATACACACTATATATAGGGTGGAATACACCGACGCGAAAACGGTTGCCACGTATTCAGTAAAAAAAACTGCACTTTAAAATGTTTTTTTTTAACTGATGAAATATTTCTGTGGGGGGGGGGGGCTCAGAATGAATATAAAATTACGAGGGTTGTATTGACTTTAACAATTATAACTCTGTTAAGCCATATTTGCTACTTTGCGAATCATAATTATCAATCAACATACACTCTATCACTGTTCTATTTCTACTCTCTACTCTACTCTATTTTATTTTGAATGTAATTCTATTTTGTGTGTTTATATTGTATGTTTTTAAACATATTGTATGTCTTATAGCATCGTATTGGACGAGTCTGTAATGGTGTTATAATTGGTGGTAAATAAATAAATAAATAATACTCTTCAATTTCTACCCTGCTACTCTGGCGCTTCCACCTTATCTGGGCACACATCCAGACTCCGTGGCTGCTTCTGAGGAATTCCTTATGGAAAAACCCAATATCACTTTACTTGTACTGGTATTCTTCTCTATTGTGCAGTGCAGTCCTTGTTTTAAATTGGACTAAATTAATTGTTTTTAACAAACGGGTGCAATAAAACATCTTACAATTTTTGCAAGTCTTGCATCTCAACTCTAATCGAAGAAATCGAAAAAGACAATAAAACACACTTTTGCAAATATCTTACATCATTTAATTTTCCCACAAATTTGGTTTTGACAATACAGAACTATGAACAAACTTCTGATTTTTTTTTGTCACCCTTTTGTAAATTAAAATTAACAGTATTTCCTTCACATACAAATTATTTTAAACCATTCATGTTAAAGATTTCTTTATGATGTTACTTTCATAGTCAGTGTGAAGTTTTTGGTAGAATTTTATTTCATACCATCGTATGAAAGTATTGTTCTTTGCACACATTTTCCTATGGTTAGCTTAAATTAAGGAATGAGCTATTATTACTATATTCTATCTAATGACTCCAACATTATGATGCTATTTCCTCTAATAACCTGAAAAGACAAAAACAAATATATTTAGTTCATGAATAATTCAATAACAGTTTCCGAACATAATTTTAATATTGCAGAACATAATGATATGGTATAACCATGACTAACAAACAGTAAATGATAGAAAAATACACCATTGGTAAGAATTTATAGCAATATGAGAGATTTATAAAAGCATGACAGTTGGGTTTAAATCAATCCAGAATACGCATCCTTGCCTTAATATTATACTTATGTTTCTTGCACTACTAATTAAAACAATACTAGGAAAGGGACTTATCTCAACAGGATATAGAATCTATTTCAATAATAAATCTACAATAAACACCTGTTTGCAAAGTTATGTGGAATTAGGAAACATTTCACTTTTGCCGATGGCTTACAACAGTTTGAAGGGTGAACAACTCCACAACCAGAATAACTTTAACTGTGTAGATTGGAGCTACAGGATCTTAGACTCTACACATTAAAGCTGCTGGGCAAGTCGGCAACTTTAGTTTGCTTTTTGTTGACATAAAGCCGCTGAGCAAGTTGATAACCTATTGTATGCTTTCAGTGGACATGCTGCTGACATGCTCAATGGCTATAGTGGCAGTGGAATGTGAGTGATACAAGTTGGACGATCTGGGACAGAGTATGGCATCGGCCATAAAACAGTAATTGTTTCGACTTTGGCTGAACGAAAGAACACAATAAAAGCCTACCAAAACCACCCATTACCGTACCCTGGTTACGCTCCAAATCATACTTGCAACACAGAATAGGAACTGTTTGGCAGGACAGACTCTCAGGAGATGTTCATACTAGTGAAATAATATGGTTATAAATATGAGGAAGGATCGTAGCAGGTGGCCTACTGTAGTTTCTGCCTAGCCTGATGGGAAAAAGGCGTGAGTTTATGATGTATGTGTAATCATGATGAATCAAGGAATACATACCACCATGCCAATGTTATTCCTCTGACCATCTTTGCATTCTTCTACAGACTCGTCCAGCACTAGGTTCATGAAGGGGTCGAACCCTCGCAGGACTCCTGTCACGGCGCGACCAGCATTCAGTTTGATAGACAGTTTCTTGTCCATGAACCTGAAAATGTGATAAGGATTTGGTAACTTTGAAACATTGCTTACTTCTCTAGCTCTAGTGTAATATGTCAAAGTTGGCAATATCTTGATTCAAGGTGTCACTAGGTCAGGACCGTGGAGATTGGTACAAGAAAACAGAGGCCTATACCCAGTAGTGGGGGAATTCAGGCTGCGGATGAATGCGTCACTGAGACTTCGGATTGCATTTCTTCTTTCTCTCAGATTGAAATAATGGTATTGAATCTTTAGTAACAAGTTCTTTAGCTGAACATATTATACTCCGCCTCTAAGGCGACCCACCGACCAATTTTCATTGACTAATTTGTATTAATGTGGCTTTTTATGGAAAAATTGAGCATATATACCGGTTTCAATTATTTCATTACAAAGACAAATACATGTAAAAGTAGTAGGAGAAAGCACGCAGGTGAAATAAGAAACACAAATCTGATCAGAGTGAAATAATATACACATTATATTCGCAAAAACGATACAACTGCTTTTGTTTAGGTTATCAATGGCGCGCATGGGACGCCACATCAAGATCGCCTATTTTATATTAAATACGACAAAGAAACTTACTTCTTCAATTCTGGAGGGTGAGCTTTCGACATTTTTGCTGTTTTTATTTAGTTTTTAATCACTTTAAACGGTTATTATGATTGAATTTTGCGTTCGGCGAACAACTGAACTAAAATTTGTTTGCTTGAGGAAGCTGTCCAAAGCTGTCATTCAATAGCTGTCAAATTGTCATTGGAATTTGGAAGAAGTTAATTAGATGCTACCACTACAAAAAACAGGATAAAAGACGAAAAACCACGGAAATGTTTTATTTTCAATCAATAGCCTTCAAGTAAAGTTGGTGGGTAAGAATTGTACTTTTTTAATAATGCAATGCAATTACTTTATTTGAAAAAAATGTCGATGGTACAAGCAATTCGTGTTTGATGCCGTAAATTAAATAAAAAGATAATCAAACAAAGTACGTTGAGATTCCAAATTCTTTTTCGTAATAGTATTCATTTCCACAAACAATGTCAATGTAATAACTAGAATAAAAAATAATTGGTTTGAATTAAGTTTTCGAACAGACCCGCATTCAGGTGGTTTCTGTGTAGCCATCGCAAAAATATGTTTTTGATATCACATTATAAAAGAAAATTGAGTACCACTCGAGATCAATAAATCTTCTGAACATCAGCATTAATTATTAAAAGCTTCATTTCTATAAATGGGAAAGTTACACGATTGCTGTATATTTTTTATCTCTTGGTAATATTCTGCTGTATTATTGCCATTGTATAAAATAGTCTTAGAAATATAATCCAATTTATTGACAAAGTCCACTAAATTCAAACTTATCACATGTGAATATGACAATTTTAATTTAGTAGAATAATAGTCATTCCTTTTATCACACGTCAAAATAATCAAACGAATAGCAACAAGTAGACAGCTGGGAGGATGGATGCTGTTGTGATTTTCATCGAATGCTTATAATAAATAGTCCGTTCCGTTTATGACTATGAGATTTTAGCGAACTGTAGTATTATACGTGTTATTAGTGAAAGTTTGTGTTTGTGTTTTACGTTCAAAAATGGATGAATCCGGGATCGACATGGGATTCGATCTCGCAACGTTCCTGACGAAAGATTTTAGTGTTGATCAGAAAGTCTTGGAGGAGATGACTGCTGCTCAGCAACACCAGGAGTTCATGTTCTACGAGCTCAAATCGAAAGCAGTGCCGATAACTGAAAGGTGAGTGGCATTTTTATTATAAACATGTCTATTATCTAGTCGATGATGCGCTACGGCGAATGTGTCTACATTAAGAATATTTTTAGCACATCATGAGGAACAATTTCACCGTAGTTCGAACGCCCGCGACCCTGAAAACTGGACTTGGCAAAGCCCCCAGTTTCACCTCTTGTTTATCTTTGGTCTACACAATTTTGCAAACATTCCATCGGTGGATGTACCTAATGCGTGCAAAACGAAAACTACGCTTTCTTTAGCGTTACCATTAACAGAGTAAACACGTGATTTATTATTTTAAAGTTTCGTCTTCTCCGCGTTAGGTACCTACACGATTTTTGAATGTTCCCGCCGTTTTTGGGGAACAGGATAAAAATTAAAAAGAAACATGTTTTTTTTTTATCAATAAGATTATTTACATTGGAAGATGTAAGGAGGCGGAAGTGTAAATATTTTGGTATGCACAGAAATACTTTCAAAAGTGACCTCCTTGCGGATCGCGAGATGCCCGACGACTTCTCGTCCACCTTAATGCCTATCTGACTTAGGTTTATAGGTGTAGCATGACGCATGTTATGTGTTTATCAAAACTATATACCTATATTTTATGTCGTGCTATACCACAAGCGTTTTGTTTTCATTATATATTATTTGCCCGCGATCGCGACCGTCAATTTAGGTGCGAAATTCCGCAATTAGACGTAATATTTTTCCATTCCTGGGTCAACAAAGTAAATCATAGTTTATTAGCCTAAATAATTTTCTGAACTGACGTTAAATCCCTTTGCGCCGTAAACTTCAGTCAAATTGGTGAAACGACTCAATGGCTTTTCAATAACCTAATCAGCTAAGTAGGTAAAGTAAGTCCATTGGATCATTCCGGAAATCCTCCTGCTTGGCGCTTAAACAGTTCCCAGAGGATATCGAATCGCCTAAACACGCACGTCACCTTGCCGTGCTACGTTTCTCCCAGAAATCGCACGCATTGAACGCCATAAGTAATTGCAAAATAGAAAATCTATTTTCGCTCGCGTTCGATGACCTAGGTCATAAACACCATGGATCCTGCTCTCGAATTCGGAACCTCGATCTTTATCTTGCTGGAACAGGCATTGTTCATGGGGGTTCATTCACCAAGAGTGCCAGGGTAACAGTAAACTCGACGCTGCTGACGATGATGATGACGATCTTAACGTCCAGGATCCGAGTAGGATCGACCATTACCCGATCGCTCGATGGCCTTCTGACGATTTCTTCGACAGTGGTCTTTACCACTGCTCTGCGAGACACGGATCTACGTAAATCCATACTATAATTAATTATGCGACAGTACCCAACTCTGTTTTATAGGAAATGCAATATCTCGAAAACCTGAAGACGCACAAACTATATTTTCGGTGCACTTTTTTGCACAAATATAAACTCTCTGGCCATACACAATTATGTCTCTCGCCGATAATTCGTTTAGAATTTTCCTGCTGGAAGAACGTTAATCCAGCATGTATCGTTTTTACTGTTTTTTTTTTTCCAAAAGGACAAGGTGCACCATTTTTCTATGTGGTGCACGTTCACAACAGATTATACACTTATTATACGTTCCACTCATATCACTCTAGGAGCCACTTTCTTGCTGGGGTAACGTACACGTTTATATCGATAATAATATAACATTCAATAACAAACCCTACCCTTCTTTAATGAATAACAAAGTATACCGACCTACTATCAGTTTATTAATTTGTTTGTCTATTACAAGTTATCTCCGAGGCTACGACGCATACCTCATCAAAACTTCATAACATTTAAGGACTGAGTCACATTTGAAGATCGTAAATTGACGACGATCTGAGTAGCAAGAACTGAGAACCCTATAATTAGTGAGCCCCTTAGGCCCTGGGTTCCGCATTCCAGCTTCCACAGCTATTTTCTTCAGGTTTTCTCCTCCTCGCTGCTCACAAACTAAGTATTCACTCATGAGTCAGACAGGACCCGTTGACATTCGGGAGTGAGTGCTAATGTACGAGTATCTCCCGGGCCCCTGACTTGTAGGAACATTAGTCTAGTAGTAGAAACATTTGAATTTTAGTCGGGACGAGTTCAACATTCGAAAAGTAAAACTCCTCGTTGACCTTAATGATGGTTAAATCCGGCCCTTAGAAAGAAGCCTCTAACGTAGTATTGTTTTATGCTGTATTACTTAAATTGCTAAACCGATTAAGATTAATTAGTTATCTATGCCACGCGTGGCATTCATCGACCATTGATCTGTCAACTGTGAACTGTCAACCTCCACAGAATATAAACATGTCAGAGCGTATTCACTCGGCGTGCCGACGACGCGCGTTCACGGCGTGGCGCCACTGTATATCTGAACGTGTGCTAAGGCTTACTGGCTGCGACTGAAACGCGCTCATCTGCGTCGGTAAAATACGCCGTGTGAATAGGTCCTTACCACCATGAGGCGTTTTTGTTGTCTGTTGCAATTTCAAGTGTAAATTCTTGTATTTTACCACCAAACCATCCACCAGCCATGTTAATGTAATTGGACAGTTGAAAACTTTTTTATGTGTGTTTCCCCGTTTTTGAGAATAATAACAAGGACATAGCCTCCAGACAGTCTCTCCTGTAGTTGGTCGAATCTTACACGTCTCCGCCTCTCTGCTCATCTCCTCTTTGGTTGAAAAAGTTTAAAAGTTTTTTTTTTTTTTAACCGTTTCCACACTAGGAACATTTAAAAAAGGGGTATTTAGAATTTTTGTTTTTGTCACGATTGTGTGAATGTCTTGTAATGATTACACCGATAGTGTGTGATCGTCTTTATCTTGTAATGTTTACGTAAAAGATTATAAAAACTCTTTATTTGGAATGTCTAATGTCACCAAACAAGCGATGCGGCATTCAACCTGAGATTATAACCAGTTGGTACTCAGCAATATTTGTTATTTAATTATTTTCGATCTGGGAAAACCATAGCTAGTCGTGTTCTCGACGTGTTTTTCCAGTTACCATTAATGATGTTGAGAAAGTCTAGCCTGATACTTCTCGGAAAAGTAGTAGAATATTATCATTAACACTAGAAACGGGATATTTACCATGTTTACTGTTAGAACAGAGAAGAAAGAAAGAAGAAGAAAAGAAAAAGAAGACCCCGGTTTTTTCTCTTAGTAGAATATTTATGTAAGAAACATAAGGTAAAATTATGACAAACAAATAAGGTAGGTATGTTTACAAGACTTAGTTTTAAGATGACTTTGTTTTGGTTTACCCAAGTTACATATTAATTGACTATCCAGTGAGTCAAACATTGCAAAATATTTAACTTCTTACTTAGGAGATGCCAAAACAGAATCGATTCGGACCGCTTTGTCGTACTCGAGCCTAGATTCACACAAGTTACGTAATTCAACGATACTGACTTCCTAATCAGGGGAAAGTGACGATTCAACCGACCTACAGAGGCCAGTGTACGATTCTGTATTTTTATTATACCAGCTTGCTACACTTGACTCGGTGGAGCACAGAGCTAAAAGGCTTATAGGCGATGAGACGTTGTTAGCTACGCTTCACAGCCTAGCTCATCGGCGTAATGTTACCTGGCTCTCGGTCTTCTATAGCCTGTACTTCGGAGAGTGTTCGCAGGAGCTCCACGACCTGATCCCGCCATCACCTTTTTACCACCGGACCAGCAGACGTACTGCGGCGTACCATCCGCACTAGGTAGATATCCCGACGAGTCGTACTCAGCGCTTCTCCACGTTTATTACGCGCACAGCCAAGATGTGGAACTCTCTGCCGGCATCTGTGTTCCCTCCCACATTTAACCCGTCTGCCTTCAAAGCAAGAGTGAACAGGCATCTTCTAGGCACGCTCGTTCCATCACAGACCTCATCTACCGCTTGCCATCAGGCGTGATCGAGGTCAAGAGCAGGCCCATTTTGTAATAAAAAAAAAACAAAATACCTAATAATTCACTATAATTTGTGGTATGTGTTTAAACTTTAAAGCATATTTGGCAGCAATTACATTCAGCCAATTTTATTGGCTATTTGTAAAGGGTGTTTTTTTTTTTGAGGAAGAGAACTTCAATGAATATCCGTGAAATTGGCTTTATTTGAAAGATAATTTCTTGCCATTTATGTTTAAACTAACCGTTGCCCGCGGCCTTTGTTCGCGTGAAATTATTATAAAATAAAAACCGGCCAGCTGCGAGTCGGACTCACGCTCGCGCATTTCTAATTTCTTTTTATTATTTGTTGTTATAGCGACAACAGAAATACACATTCTGTGAAAACACACAGGACAGCGGAGGCTTAGTATCGGTCCAGCCGTTTCGGAGATTAGCCGGAAGAAAAAGACAGACAGACATAAATGGAAAAAAATGTGTTTTTGTTATTTATTTATTTATTTATTTAAACTTCATGTACAAAAGTGGTACATAGGCGGACTTAATGCCACAAGGCATTCTCTACCAGTCAATATGTTGTTGTATGTTATAAGTGCCTTATATATTATTTTCATATGCATTCAGTAAAAAGCAAAAAAAAAAATTACAAACAGACACACAATGTTATTTTTATAATGTCGTCCACAATATTATACCAGTTATATTATTTTTTATTACTACTTCTTATTATCAAACTGGTGGGCAAAACTGGTGAGCTGCCTAGGACCGATCTTTGTCCAAAGAGTCCAGCACATTCCACCATCTCTGTCTGGTCTGGGCTTGCCGCTTGCCTAAACGGGGACCACTAGTTCGTGGGTACACTAAAAGGTCAGATAAAGATTTTAAGGTCTATCAGACCTACCAATTGCTAGAAATGGGGAAAAAAACAGAAGCCTTGTACGCTGTTACCTGACCTCGAAAAGATTCGGTGTTTTATCTCGTCATGTGATTTTATCGCCACTGCTGTAATGTAGATCGTTCAAAGGAGTTTTTATCGGAATAGTTAAGCCTTCCTTACACTTGGGTTTGTTATTCAATATTGTGCTTAAACATAAAGGGTGTAAAAAGACCCTTAACGAAGCCAAAAGGCACTTGTTCTCCCCGTCAATGAGATAATTTTTTTGATTTTGATTTTTACTTTCACGACCACCGTATTATTCAATCCATCCACAAAAATTGTTTGTATTTTCAAGACACGATCGAGTGCGATAAAACGGATGATTCTATTCTTGCTTGCTTTAAAGATAAGCGTAATCCAAAACTTTATTATAGTACCTTTATCTCAATTATTGTCCAGTTGGTAATACGTTGGAACGAGGAAAATGTCGTGAGGAAAGTTTTGGATATGAATTATGAGTTGAGGCTATAAGAGTAGTAGAAAACTAAAGATCATCAATCAGTGATGGCCAGAAAGAGGATGCTACAGATCTACAGATCTGATATAAATTGGTATTAAGAGCAAGAGAATGATTTAATAGTCGTGAATATCACCATGATCCTCTACCACGTTATTGCCCACGCTGTTAGAAAACTGGCTCGTTGTTAAAATATTGCCAGCACCTGAATTGCCGTTTCTTCGGAGGCCATTGTGACTTGACTTTAGATATTCTTTTATTGAATGTGCATACTGTGTTGTTATTTTTTTATTTGCATGTAAACGTAAAACCTTATTAGCTCGAGTAATGAAACAATGCTCTCCCGCATGCAAATCGGTACATTTTACTCTTCCAACTTCATTGTCAACTATCAGCCACATTTCCATATTATTTTATCAGAGGACATCGCACCGGAGTTGACAATTTATTTAAAGTTTTCCATCAACATCAAGATAGGAGTGTATTTTTATGCGACAACAAGCGATAACGTATCCGAATGGTCTCAAATACTCGCAGAACTGTTATCTTAAATGCTGATACTATGCTATTTTTTCTCAATTATTGTGCAAATGTTGCGTTGCTTATGAATTAAAAGTAATGATAATCCTGAAACATGGCAACATCTAAACCAACAAGAATCATTTAGGGCTCGGCTTTTATACAGCTGATCCCGAGTAGACTCTTCAATTTTTTCTTCAAATTATTTGAGCTGTGAGTCGCGTAAAATGAGTCGCGGAATTTACGTTGCATACGATTGCATACTAAAGTCCAGTCTGGCTAGTGGTCTCGCAAGGTTCCAAAAAATCTTGTAGGTACAAAAATAACCAAAATTACATCCGCGGTAAAAACTAGAACTTGTTTGTTAGAACAGACTCAGAGGTCGAAATAAAACGAATAGAAAAAGTCAAGACAAGGAGCTAGGAACAACTCAGGCAGAAGATGATTATTAATAATAATGAACCTAAGAAAGTAATTCATTCATTCCACAATTTGAAAATCAGTTACGAAAAACGTGCCATGAAGCAAAATTTTAACCTTTAAGTATATTTAGACTAGCTGTGCCCCGCGGTTTCACCCGCCTCTTCCGACTTGTTTTATTTTTGCCCGGCTCCTATTAGTCATAGCGTGATGTTATATAGCCTATAGCCTCCCTCGATAATTGGACTATCCAGCACTAAAATAATTTTTCAATTCGAACCAGTGGTTCCTGAGATTAGCGCGTTCAATCAAACAAACTCTTCAGCTTTATAATATTAGTATAGATTATAGGATTAAAGATGATTTTGATACTGGCGATAATGATGAGAACCGAAACAATTCAAAAATATTTAATTATAAATTAAAATATATTATACTTAAATGTATTTTGAGAAGTAAAACATATTTATTAAAGTTATTAGTTCTTCACGCCCGGCATGTGTTTTGTCTGATACCTAAAGTATTTGCATTCTATTTTAATATTAATTAGAAATAAATTGAGAACTGGTTATCAGCACTCACAAGTTTAAATACAGCTAGTTTTATATCTAATACGTCTGTGCTTTGTTTGCGGCCCAAATAAGACGGTTTTTTTTGCAAATCAGTATGCCTAGGCTACTTCTTCTTAGCGTATCTATCGGCAATCTAAATAGTATCATCACAGAACTTAGCTGCGAGCTCCATTAATTAGCTCCTGCCCTACTGCCTTATGTTTGATTGCTGCGGAAGCAAAGTGCGACTGCGGATCCACGCAAACGAAGACCCATCTACTTTCCTGCTACTGTGCAACTCCTGTATAAAGGGTGTAAAAAGACCCTTAACGAAGCCGAAAGGCATTTGCTCTCCACTTTTTCACAAGTTTTTTTTGAAGTACATGTTTTTAATGTAAGATTTTTACTTTAAACACCTCCACGACCCCCGTACTATTCAATCCATCCATCAGCAAAATGTTCTGAGTGCCTTATGTTGAGTTCTACCGTCAAACGTGATTTTTGACCCCAAAAAAAAAAGTCGTTTCCCAGCAAAAAAATTTGCGTAAAGTTACTTTGTTTGATGTACAGAATGCTAGGTTGACGGCTTCGTGAAGTGTCTGTTTACACCCTGTCTAACGCAGATAAATGGCAGAGTCCAGAACTTTGGAAGCTCATATAAAGCAATCAATAGACACGACGAAGAAGAAGATTGCCGCTTTGGATCTAGGACAGTCCGCTGCTGGTCATTTAGCCTTATTATCTTCCTAAATAAATTGTACTTAGGTCAATGATATCTTTCCTAGGTCTGAGTGTGGCTGTTTCTCCCACGGTTTCTTAGATATCCTGGTAAGAGTTAATGTTTTTAAAAGCACCTGAGTGTTTGCCGTTTTAAATGCTGTTGCCATTTGTTGTCGAATTATTAGGTTTTTTTATTGAATGTTAAGTAGGACAATACGTGTCAGCCTGTTCCGTTACCGTTAGAAACGTTTTCAAGGTCCTTAAGCTGATAGGTGAATTATTGACTCGAGTGGCCTTCTTGTGTAAATATTTTGCGACTTTTTTCGAGCGACTACTTACGTTGTGACTTTCATCTTGTTTATTTCTATTTGGGCTTTTGATATGCTTCGGTTGTTCGGGTTCCTAAACGCTCCGAATTATATGAAAAGTAAAGCAGAACTATGAGTCAGTATTGTATAATTGTGAAATTTTAAATTACATAATTATACTTTTCTGTAGTATCAATGAGCTAAACTTGGAAATGGTATCTAGTAGTTAGAATATGATTATCATAGTAATTATCATCATCCACGCACAGACACGCTGTCGAGTGTAAGGCTTACCTTTTTGCATAAGATTGCTTTCTGTTTAATAAAGATTTTTGAGTTTTCGTCTCGATAGTAGAGAGCTTTCCGATAAAAGCAGAAAATAAAATACTGTAGAAATATAGACCGATCAATCGACGATATACTTTCGTTGTTTTCTAGGTTATGCACTGCTCCCTTAGAAGGTGATATGATAAAGTAAAAATATGAGAGTAGATCGGAAACGACGTCCTTTTTTTATTGTGTTATCGGCCTAGCCTAGCCTTTTCCTTAGCCCACCTTTTTTTAGGATTGGCTAAGGTCTTGCCGTATTTCGCACAATATCGAAATTGTCTTTGTTTACATTTTGTCAGCACATTATCTCGTTACAGTACAAGATACACGTCATTACAATGTTCCAACAAAGTCGTAACACTGTTTATTACATACTGTTAGAGAGACAAATACATTTTATTGAGTAAAGAATTATGTCCAGAAGCCTTACTTTTAAACAAGCCAGGATATCGAAAACATTCCTGGAGGAAAAGGGAAGCTAATTCGGCACGCTCATAAAATTTTAGTTATGTGAAGCGCGTCGACCAAAAATCTCGTCAGGACTGAAGACACAAAGTGTGTTTAGATCCTTTGGGACCTTCCGTTTGCAACCAGGCGTATTTTATCACCTGAATGGTTGTAAATTAGGAGACCCTGCTTATTTGTTGTAAGAACAGTATGTAGGTACCTTAATTTCTTCAGAAGTTATTAGCACAAAAACCGTCGATTCTTCTTCGTATCGCTGGCAAATTTTATATTTTGTTAGCCCAAAACATCGCCACTTCCACCGCGTTGTCGGTGCAGCGCAAAGGTCACTTTGGCTGCATGTTTTTGGGCTAAGGGGGCAGGATAGGAGGTGGAGCATAGTTTGCTATACATCTCCACAACCACACCCCACTGCTGTCTCATTGAGGTATCCCCACTTAACGAGGTTGGAGTTACATCTTTCCACCTGTTTCCGGAGAAGGCTCAAGGACCTCCAGGTGGACCACGGAAGGTTAGACCCTGCAGGAAGATGCTCACTTGGTACTTAGTAGTGAGTGGGAGGGGGACAGCTATTTTCCCACAGGTTACATCGGGCGTCACCTTTACGTACCGTCTCATTTAGTCAAATGGTCAAACAGCTTGCGAGACGACAATCTGACCAAATGCAACAGCTAATTTGCCCTTTTGCGTAGTGCTGAAGTCACCACTCCTTGAAATGGTCCTTCTGCTTATTTATTTAACGTATTACTGTCACTATATTTAAGGCGATTATGCGTAGTGAATTTAAATACAAATAATATTATGTTTGGCTTCAAGCCAGGGCAGCTATTTTGTAAATGTTACTCTAAATTAAAGAAAAGTAAAACTGGTATTATCTTTGTTGTATGTAACCATAATGTTATAATTATAAATGAGTAAGTCACTCACTCGCTTTCGTTTGGTACGTCTTTCTGGCTTTTTTTTTCGGATGAGAAATCATCAAATAACTCCCCTCGCTCTGGGCTGAGTGGGAGGGAGTGTCAGACTTTTACTGACTAAAACCCATCCATGTTCCTTCTTTGCCCTTTGTGTTCCAGGGCCGCGGCATCTCTTTCGACCAGTCCCGCAGCCCCAGAGCGGGAGGAGATATTTGATGATTTCTCACCCGCAAAAAAAAAAGGTGTACTCCTTTACTTATTATGACCACATAATGCAGAATCAATCTATGATTGGCCAGAGAAGGAAAAACACCGAGAGAGGTGGAAAGGAATGGGGGAGGCCTTTGCCCAGCAGTGCGACAGAATAGGCTAACCAAAAAAAAATGCACATTCAATCAATTCAATTTTATATTTCATCAAGACTTTCTATAACTTCATTCTTTAGATCAAAATGTCTCTTCAATCATCATCGGCATGTAAAACAATCGAACTTTGCCGGCAGACGCACGACACACAACATATCAAAACATGGCGTGTGTATATTGTGTCTTTATACGTATTTTGTCTGGGGGTGCGCAGGAGTTTATACAGCAGCAGTTTAAATTTTGTTGATAATTGAGGTATTAATGACACTTAAGACTTCGCTGTTAGTAATCTGCTAAACCTCTCACATCTCGTCTTATGTCCTAACTAATATTGGATAAAAAATGTGGAAGTGAGTTTGTTTGTTTGTCACGCCTACTTGCTTTAACGGCTCAATGGATTTAGATGTAATTAGGTACACATTTCGATCATGGCCTGGGTCAGTATATAGGATCCTTTTACTCCTGGTATGAATCCTACCAGGAGTAAAAGGATCCGACCGGATCCGGTGGAATAATGTCCGACCACCACGCGAGCAAAGCCGCATGAAAAAAGTACCTAATAAAAGTCATTCTTATCTGACCCAAATTATGCAGACATGTTAAACACTATCAACTTCTGCTGTCAAAAACCTCACACAATTAACACCCATAAATCAACATGCATAATGATCATAATTAATTGAAAGCATTTTGGCAGATGGTACACGTATCTTGTGGTGTTAAAATCTTAAGTATGTGTGAAACGGTGACGTCAGAATTTTTCCCTTGTTATCAGCAACGGAAAACTGTTATCTATGCCTTTGAAGTTTACCTACAGAGAAAATAATGCATACGATTATTTTGATAATATTCGCAAGTAAATTTCGAATGAGCGATATTACCACATTTTTATGACAAAATCTCTGAAGTGCTTATTCTTAATATTGGTTAACTCTAAATATATTACGCATGACAGCTACGGCTGCTTTTACTCCACAATCCTAAACAGTCGGCTAAGGAAAGAACGAAGTTTTGCGTTTGCTCTGACCACAGGTCCATTCCATCAGCCCTCCCAGAGACTCCTCATTACGTGCTGGGAACTTCTCTCGTGTATTAATTCCAAGAGAGTTATACATTCCGTCTTCTTGAAATAAAAGGTATCCATAAACATCAATGACAGTGAGTTCGAACCTAGCGAGGTACTTTTTATAATCTTTTGCATCACCACTGCTCTCAAAACGGTGAATGAAGACATCGCCAGGACAAAATATCGGCAGTGCCAGAGAGATACAGGCCTCCTGTATGTTAGAGCACAAATATGAAGCCTGTGTCCCAGCTGCCGAAAAACCTCGTTAGGTGGGGTTACCTCAACGAAATAGCAGCGGGGTGTGGTTATGGAATTGTGTCGCAAACTATGCTCCACCTCCTATCCTGCCCTTTTAGCCCAAAAACATGCAGCCGAAGTGACCTTTGCGCTGCCACCGACGACGCGGTGGAAGCGGCGATGTTTTGGGTTAACAAAATATAAAAATTTTCGTGCCAGCGAAACGAAGAAGAAGCTGCCGAAACATTATAGGCTGAATATGGTCATGAACACTCCCTCAAAAGCACAGTCATCTTCGCAGAACCCAGACAAGCAGCAGGCAAAGCAGATGATCTGGTCTCAGAAATCAAGTCGAGTCATACCCAAAACAATGTGAACACGCGTTTCGCCACGCGATTGCTGCGGAGTCGGTGCCAAAGTATTCGATTCCGCTGGTTTTTATAAAGCAATAATGTTCGTTTATAGTTTGTGCCAATTGCGGCTCAGTCCTCAATGGGATTGGACAGGTTTTTCTTTGGAGGAGTTGCTTTTGTCGTGGCGTATGCGTGATTATCACAATGTATTGGTAAAAGCGTCTTTTCACTTGGAAGAAGATCATTTTGCGCCAGTTTGAGTTTAAGAACTGCGGTCTTCAACAAATCACCAGTCCCGGGGTTCCTGCTCCTGCTCCTCCTGTTCCCCGGGATGCTGATACGAGAGTAAAACAAACAACTAACCTATGATACCCAGAATAACGCAAAGATTCTAACGTTACCACACATCGAAATCGTTTTGGGCGTTTAGAAGTTAAAGGGGAGGCCTATACCCAGCAGTGGGTGATTCCGGGCTGATATGATGATGATGATGATGATGTTTAGAAGTTATGGTGGAATAAACACACATGAACCTTGAAAACATCACAATCCTTTTTTTGGGCACTCGTGTAAAAAAACCAGCTTATCTTTAAGTGCATTATCTCAGATTCGACACCACTGACGCATTTCGATAGACCATTCTCATGTAGCATTCGATCGATTGCTAGAAGATTCTGTATGATTACGGTTGATAATTGACCGATTGTAAGGTTCAATAGTGGTGCCTTCATTATCAGCTCATAATATTCCCATCGCTGGGACACACGACTTGCTCTCTGTAAGAAGGACTTGGCCATATTCCACCAGGCGGGCCCAGTGCGGCTTGACGGGTGTCACATGTCCTTGAATTTATGGTTCTAGGATAGGGATCCCTTCTATTTGCATAATATTCTTTTTCCTAATATACTTTGGCATAACAATTTTGGCATACCTTGTTTTGCCATAATAATACTCAGCCATATTTTTTTTTGGCATACAGTTTATGTTGGCATAATTATCTTGGAGACTAATTTGTTTTGGCATAATAATACTTTGCCATATTTTTTTTTGGCATACAGTTTATGTTGGCATATTTATCTTGTAGACTAATTTGTGTTGGCAAAAATTGAATTCGCAAAATGTTACTAGGCATACTGACTATTAGCGTAATTAAAATTAAAATATTGTCTTGAAAATTCAATATGTAGTGCTACAAAAGTGAGTGACAGAATCGAATCGCTGCAAAACCGACTCCACGTAGTCTTGTCTGCCCTACCCCTAGAGTGTAATTTAAGCCCGCGTAGGCGCGTAGGGGCGAGGGGGCCCGCGAGCTGAGGAGCAGGTGGTTTTAACGCTCGCTGCCGCGGCTGAGGCTGGCCGGCTTAGCCGGCCAGCAAACCGAAGCTGCGGTGGTGAGCGTAAAACACATCTGCGACGATAAGCTCGCGTGGGACCGCCGGAGCCCCGCAGCGCCGGAGCTGTGACAGAAACCATGCCTGCTGCATGTTGCGTGCTGCATACTTGCTTGCATGCCTGCTGCATGTTGCATGCTTGCTTGCTTACATGCTGCATGCTCGCTTGCATGCTGCATGCTTGCTTGCATGCTGTGTATGGTGTATGCTTGTTTGCTTGCTTCTTACAGGTAAATAAAAACCACATAAAATGGTGCACAATCAAATGTTTTATAATGATCAATGTTTTGATTGATTGATTTTCTGCCGTTTAATGACTATCGAAACGAAATGCATGCCAAAAGACGACTCTGACTGTGAACTTTCTGCGATAAGATGGTTCTGCTTTTTAAAAATAAGTACTAGTGTTTAACATTTTACGAGTTAGTTATTATTTTGTTTACTTGTTATGCCTATAAAAATATGTTTTAATATCATTATGCGTAAATTAATGTATGCTTTAAAATGTTATGCTTTATCATTATTATGAGTAGAGAAATTATGCTTAAAAAAATTATGCGTAAGCTGTTATGCGTAAGTAATGTTATGCGAAAATATAATTAGGTTAAACAAAAGTATGTAAAGTCATATTAGGTCTTAAAATTTTATGCAAATGGATAGGGAACCTCTAGGATATGCCGGTTTCCTCACAATTGTTTCCTTCGCCGTGATACTTTACACCGGCACATAGTCTCACTCAACTCCACGATTGCGGCGATAGGAGGTACTGAGGTAGAACTGTAGTCTCTAGTTCAATGACTGGTATCTTACAATTACGAATGTTGAAACGCTCTACCATTTAAAATCTCAACTAGCGATAACGAGCGACCCGTCTAGGCTGCGCAAAGATGCAATTTTCCAAAATCCTATCCTATCTTGCGAGCTGGAACCAACAATACACATTACCAAAGTTTTACTGAAATCGATTGGATAGTTTCGGAGATCAGCGAGTACAAACATAGTGAGTGACTGACACGTGAATTTATTCCCTTTATTTATTTCTATACAAATCTCATACATATTTAAATATTCCTTAAAATAAAAACAATATAGAAAACATTAAAAACAGTTGTAGCCCACCAGAAACAGGGTCAAGTTACCGGCGGTCAGGGCTCCAGAGAGAGGAACCTCCTAAAAATACGAGCCGTGTCCAGGAGAACCGCTTAAGATAATCTAAGGAGTATTTTATCCAAATGAAACCATTATACTCATTGAACCATTAACTACAGTACCAAAGCCGCACTAGAATTTCTTGAGAGACCCTCCCGTCAGTAATGGTAATTATTTTCAATGTCATATCAAGTCATTGCCCTCTATGGACCAATACCTTATGTACAAGTGTTCCTACTGTAAGTATATTTTATATTTAACGTGTACATACATTTATCCTTGACATAGTTCATGAGGACGACCTAAATATTGTGTACAAATTGTGTTTTTAACTCAAATACTTGATGAAACCCTGTAGGGGTTACCATACTCAAATCATCAACATCCTTTTTACTAAGAAGACTCTTTTCACAAAAATATGATTAGCTAGTTCCACAATGGATCATGGAAACCAGACATCATCATCTGCCTAGCCTTTTCCCAACTATGTTGGGGTCGGCTTCCATCCTCACCAGATGCAGCTGAATACCAGTATTTTACATGGAGCGACTGCCTATCTAACCTCCACAACCCAGTTAGTAATGGATAATACGACTCTCCTTAGTAAGACTGGTTCTCAGACTTTCGGGCCACTAGCTGCAACGACTGTCAAAGATCTACAATTAATGACAGCTGGAACCAACGGCTTAACGTGCTTTCCGAGGCACGGAGAAAACTCGGTATGTAATCGGTGGTCACCCGTTCACGGCCAAACTTAGACAAGCGCGGCCATAGAAACAAGACATAAACAAATAAATCTTAGCGAAATATCAGCTCATACGTCATACAATTTAAGCCTATAGTTATTATAATATTACCGTGCTATAGTTGTCAAGTGAAACCAAGCTCTATTGACTAACAACATCGATCCTAATGGTCGCCGGCCGGTCCAGCCAATCACCGGCGGCCGCTGAATTGATAGCAATTTAGCGTAATGATACTTTGATACTGTTGGCAAATTGTAACCTCGTAACAGTACCAAGTTCATAGTTTAAATGTTTGAACTTTCCGTTTTGATTTTGAGGTCCTGTGGTTTGATGATGGTGGATTCTAGTATTTTGTATTCTTCTTTCGTATCGATGAGACATCTTATCAAATTACTTGCGTCCAGTGTGTGGCTACGTTTATAAGCTTTTAAGTTCTCTGAACACAAGTGTATAAGTTGATATTTCGATAGATTCTATAACATTTGTAAGACCTGCATCGTGCGAATAACTTTTTACACCTTTTGTGTCTCAATGGTAGCTTAACTCACTTTCATCTTTAACCACACCTTTATTTCCATCATTTAAATTTTAAAGAAAATACTGCTTCATAGGTCGAGTGGTCGCAAGCGCGACTGCTGAGTATGAGGTCCGATTCCCGGGTCGGGCAAAGTGTTTTTAGGTTTCTCCATCAGAATTTCCCAGTGGCAGCCATGGAGTCTGGATTTGTGCCCGGTTGATAGCAATAGGCTCGCCCCCAATTACATAGAACTTAAACATAATTGGCGAAATGTCGGTGTACTATTAGGTACACCTCTGGCTCTCTAAAAACTCGGGGATTACAAACGTACTGTTACGTTATGTTAATGTTTAAAGAAAAGCTAGCATCTTTTCTTTGTATTATTTTTTCCTTGTACTTATTATCGATCTTATCTTTGACATAACCAAACCCCCCTAATCTTTCTTAACAAATATCTTTACCTCAATATGAATCACTTCTAGCCTTTGTCTATACATATAATAAAATCGTAAAAATCCAATTTTATGTTCCGACTTGGCTCAAAAACTACTGCATAGATCCTGTTCAAATTTTGCACAAATATTCCTTACAGGCTTCTTCACATGTTAGGCTATATATTATCACGCTACTCGCTTAAGGGGGTGAGCAATAATGCATTATGTCAGTATCCTTCATTTGTTTGACGTTTCAGTCATGACAAGCACCAGAATGGCTATTTAAAGCTTATGTCAACAGAGAAAACAGCCTAGCGGGTTCTTGAATGTTCTGTAAGCTACTGGTCGCAAGTTCAAACCCCACTATTACTTTCACTTTTTTGTAATTTTTTTGATGCTTTTAGATTTCCATTTTTTTTTTGTATTGACATCGTTTGCATTTCCGTTTTTCTCCTTTTTTCTTCAAACGTTTCTCCAAAAAGTAATAGAGAAGTATGGAAGAAGATGACATGCTGCGCCGACACCGAAAAAATTGGGATAACGGCAGTAGAATGATGATGATGATTTCTACAAAAAGTTCTTGCTTTACTAGAAGTCTGTTTCCTTTTCGATTTGCAAAATATCAATAATCAATCGCAGTTTGGAATTTTATTTTGGAATTTTATTGTTCTTTTATAGATTGGTATAGTGTTCAGAAGCGAGCATGAGGTCCTGGGTTAGATTCCCGGTCGGGCAATGTGTTATTGAGTTTTTCCACCAGCAAATTCTCAGTAGCAACTACGAAGTCTGGTTTTGTGCCCGGTTGATGGTGTATCGGCACTATAAAAAGTACTACAGCAACATATAACAAAAAGTACTACAGCGCCATCTATGACGCAGGTGATGAAGTAAACATCGAAATACGTCTAAATTCTGCCTGGGTCAAATAAATCGCCCAAATAAAGTTATCCGCGACTTAAGACTATATAGAAGTACCCGACAACAACTGTTGGGCAGTTATAGCCCACCAGACATTACACCCGTCTGGTCGGACTATCCTCCCTTTTCTATGGGGGATGAAGAACCTTACAACCTGTTCTTTATACAAAATGGCAATAGGCTCGCTAAAAATTTCATGGGAGTTAAACATAACTGACAAAATGTGGGTGTACTACTAGGTACTATATACACTCATCTGTTTTCTCATTAAAATATGTATTAAAAAACAGATAGGTAATTTTATAACAAACACGATGGTATAACGTTTTGTTTTTTTAATTAGCCTATTCTGTCCCACTGCTGGACAAAGGCTTTCCCCATTTCCTTTCCAACTCTCCCGGTGTTTTGCCTTCCCTGGCCAATCAGTCAGGAACGAGTCCAAATCGTCACATCAGCGTTTGTTGGGTCTGCCTCGGTGACGATGACAATCTTCAGGTACCTACTGTATGACCATTCTGGCCCATCTGTCCTGACCCATTCTGGAAATGTGACCCGCTCAGACCCATTTGAATCTCTTACACTCATCACCAACATCGGCGATGGCTGTCTTGGAGCGCATTGTGGTGTTGCGTATTCAATCGGTGATTTTGATGTTTAAAATCCATCGCTCTTTGGCAAACCTTGAGTTTGGACTTTTCAGCCTCCGTCAAAGGTCATGTCTGGGTACCATAGGTTAGGATAGGCAGGATACACAGGTCGACAAGTTTATGCTTAAATGTGATTGGAAAGTATAACGTTGTCTAAGTAAAAGCGGTCAAGCCTAGCGTCTGTCGCAGTTTTAAATATTCTTGACTTAATGATTAGGCAACCCATTCGTTATAATTTTTATGTAATCTTTTTTTGTAGCCTTTATTGTCCCACTGCTGGGCAAAAACCTCCCCCATTGCCTTCCATTCTTCTCTCCGTGCGGTTTTCTTCGTCCAATCTGTCACAAACGCTTCTAAGTCGTCACACCAGCGTTTTCTAGACCTCCCTCGGCGACGACGCCCGTCTTCTGGCACCCACTGCGTGACGACTCTGGCCCACCGGTCCTGATGCATTCTACAGACGTGACCCGCCCAATCCCACTCCAAACTAGCAGTCTTATCGCCCACATCAGCGATTCCAGTTTTTGAGCGTATTGTGGTATTGCGAATTCTGTCGCTGAGCTTAATACCCAATACGCTACGTTCCATCGCCCTTTGGCCAACCTTGAGTTTGGACTTTTACGACTCGGTCAGGGACCAAGTTTGAGCATTACGGTGCTCATACTTGGTCCCTGACCGGTTAGGATGGGCAGAATGCACATGTCGATGAGATTGTGCTTCAGGGATAAAGGTAGGTCACCCTTCATCAGCGACTTCATGGACCAGTAGCTCTTCCAGGCGTTCTCGACTCGGCAACTCTCAAACTCAAATGTACTCATCGACTTTATAGTGAATTTCTTGCCCATCTACCTCAACCCTACTTTTTACGCTATTGGTGATGACTTTAGTTTTTTTTTTTATGTATATTCAACATATTTTTCATTCGGTGAACAGTTGGGGGGGGGGGGGCTGTATTAGGCATTTTTTCTATAATAAGCAGGCTTTATTTACAATTGTGGAGTGAAGAGAAATAACGAAAATAACTAATAACTGAGATTATATATAACTGTTTCACTCGCGGCACGTCTTTAACGTTTAGATGTGGCTGCACTAGCATTTTAACTTCAGAGCAAAATATTAAAAAATAAAAGCAAAAGTCACTCACTCATCACGAAATATCGAAACCGATTGACGTAAAAAGATGAAATTAGGCAGGGAGGTAGTTAATAGTTAGTAGACGTCCGCTAAGAACGGATTTTGCGATAGGGCCGGATTAAGGGAGTCTAAGGGCTCTCGCAAGTTTGTATGAAAGTCCTTCATTTTTTGTGCTACAATCTTGAAATTTGGCAGGGAGGTAATAAATAGTCAGTAAAAGTCTGCTAAGAACGGATTTTGCGGCAGGGCTGGATTAAGGAGGTCTAAGGGCTCTCGCAAAAAGTCTCTTAATGTTGTAAATTAAAAGCAAAATCTCACGACATCTCACCAAGGGGAGAGGGGGGGGTTGAAAAATCGCCAAAATTGCCTCACGTAATTAATGGACGCCCCCTAACCCAAGCATCTCCTTGCTTAAAAGGTGATCTCCAAATCATGTGTGTCATAACTTTATGTATCTAATTGAAATAAACATTCTTTTTTTTAACACTTTGCCCGACCCGGGAATCGATCCCAGGACCTCATACTTAGTAGTCACGCTTGCGACCACTCGAGGCAGTCTTACACATACATACCAAAATTTCCACGCGAACGAAGTCGCGGGCAACAGCTAGTAAATAATAAAAACAAGTGATTCGTGCTGCAAGAACTATTAACCGCAAGATTCTCCTATTCTGATTGGTTCTCGCAAATAAATACTCATCATCATCTGCCTAGCCTTTTCCCAACTACATTGGGGTCGGCTTCCAGTCTGACTGGATGCAGCTGAATACCAGTATTTTACATGGAGCAACTGCCTATCTGACCTCCACAACCCAGTTAGTACTGGGTAATACGATACCCTTTGGTAAGACTGGTTGTCAGACTTTTTGGGCCACTGACTACCTAACGACTGTCAAAGATCTACGAATCAGACACGCGGGACGACGGCTTTATATGCTTTCCGAGGCACGGAAAAAACTCCGTATGTAATGGGTGGTTACCCATCCAAGATCGACCTGAGCGGCTGTTATTAAGCACGAGCAAATAAATACTAACATATCAAAATTACAAGTGCATTCTCCGCTATCAACAAACTCGTAGTTAATTGTCATTGACACACAACAAGGCACAAGACATCCATTTTGTCAATTAATTAATTAATCTCATCATGCGCTTGCGTCGTGAATATTCGCTTTTGCTCTGTTTTCATTTCGTTCACTGATTTACTGTTCTCTAGGTTATCAGTGTTTATTACGTATACAATCAATACACATGTGAAAATCAATGGTAAGATGAAAAAGATTTTCGTCCAAACATAGATTAAACATTGGTATATAGAGCATTTGGTTAAATAGGACTTGTGTGCAGCTGTGTTGTACTCATTTTTTGTATCTTATAGAGAAACATCTTAACATAACATCACGCCTGTAATCCCCGAAGGGTTAGGCAGCGGTGTACCTAATAGTACACCCACATTTCGCCAGTTATATTTAAGTCCCATGTAATAGGGGGCGAGCGTGGCTGCTACTGAGAAATTCCTGATTAAAAAAACCCCAATAACACTTTGCCTGACCCGGGAATCGAACCCAAGAAAGAAGTAATGCTCAACAGTCGCGCGCACACACTTCAAGAAAATCTTTTATGTTTTCAAAATGCGTCGGTATGCATTAGATATAGGTACTACATAGATCTATGCCTACGAAAATTGTACATCAATATTATATACCATGGGTATTCATTCATACACAAGTCAGAAATCAGAAATCAGTAACCATTTATTTGCCAATAATGTAGGTATACAGATATGATGGTTATTTTTTTGATGAGCGTCCCGATACATTTTGCCTTACGGCATGCAAAAATATATAAAATAATAGGTACTTATACAAAAAATAAAACATAAAAAAATCATATTGTAAATGAATAGTCATAATTTACCAACTCCTATTTACAAACTCCTTTTCATTGTACTAAAAATACCTAGATTCCATTCAAAGTGTAATCGGCTTCACATTTAAAGACTGTATTGAACTCATCTGCGGTTATTTGAAGGGAAGGTATCACCTTGGCAGTTCGTGATGAAGTACTTAGTGCCTTCACGATTTCGTTAGCACCACATAAACAGACCGAATGCAGAGAAAATGAATAATATTGATAATTTGGAACAAGATTTATTGTGCCAATGATATTTCCAAAGACATTCTTTTCATGGGCGCCGCCCAGCAGCAGGGTGCAATTGCAACCCGCTGTCGGGAAAGAAAATATATAGAATTTTATAATATGTTACTGTGTTAGTAAAAACTTAAGGAGTTTAGCTTGCTGTGCAAGTTCATCACCTTGTTAATCAATTTAGTGTCCTCCTCTACTCTCATCCTGTGAACAAAGCATGCACAGGTCGCGTGCGCCTCCCGTCTTCCATCATCAGAGCTTAGGCAAGGGGAGGGTGCGAAATCTTGGATAACTATAGAGAAACCCTTTTATCCGAGGCGGAAAGCAAAAATTTTAGAGCTCGCTTCGCTCGCTCCTACTCCTATTTTCATGCTTGTTTGTATGAACAAAAATTACCCAATTTATCCGAGAATATCCTAAATTATTCGAGCTCGCTTCTATCGTTCAGATGTCTTATGTCCTTTGCCTTTATAAGTTTTTCTTTATAAATAGGCAGAATTAGCCCTATTTCTATAATAAAGGGCATAAGAACACCTATCAAGTTCGAGGTGGGTGCTTATGATTGTTTTGGTCCAATCTAAACATGACAATGTCTAATCTTTCTTTTATCAATGCGTCTGCGAAATGTATGAAAGTCATATGTATGGTGGCACTCTCAATACTACAGACTCGTTAAATACACTAAATGGAGTAAGTGCTTTTCGAGGTGATCGAAAAACAATTGATTCGTAACATGCTTCTTATTCTTTTGCATCGTCATCACTACCTACATCACAACTTTTGTCTTTATATGTATGGTGAACCAGCTGCGATTCTACTCTTATTTACGCTTGTCTTATAGACTCGTTCCTAATCACATCCACTATTATGCATATTAACATAAAAGGGTGTGCCCTTTTAACATTCTCCTGTTTTCACGCTGCCCTGGTAATGTAGGGCACAGACTGAACAAACAATTGAACGGTGTTTATGCAGATCATGACGATTGTTTCCTCTATGATCTACAGAAACAAACACCATTTCAGTCCATCAAACACCAATTCAAATCTCCAATCGTTTGGCACCTCCTCAGCAGTATTAGTCAACAGTGGCTAATGGCTAGACACATGGTTCAGCCACGGGGTTCCTAGTGCGTTACCGACTCTTGGCCAGACGCCATCAGAACGGTGCATACCACAATATGACATCCGGAATAATAATATTAGAGTGTCTTGTAATTGTCTGTTAGTCAGACAAGGTATTTATAAACTAGTGTTTTTAGTTTTGTGTTGCAAAATTGTTTTTCGCGCCTCATTTCTTTGAAGTATTTTCAAGGTTAAAATTGAAAGGATTCTCAATCACGTGGTCTTAAAACGTCTGCAGCTGTAGTTGGACCTCCTTATTTGGGCAAGGGTCTGTCGCAAATAACAGATTTTATCATAATCAATGAACCATATCTCATGTGTTACTTAATACTTGGTTATCGCAGACGCTATTGGAAAGATGAGGTTGCTAACTGTATTCTTATTCCGACTGTTTCTTGTACTACGTCAAAAGAGCGGAAATACAACAGAATTCATAAAGGGCACAATTGTGGGCTTATCGCTATTAGTATTATCTCCCAGATAGCCTTTGGATGGTCAAGGACGACTTATTAAATAGTTTAGTTCCTTTGTTGATTTAAAAGAAAAAAAAAACGTAAGTAGTGTAAAGGTTAAATACTTTAACTTTTGTGGTCATTTAGGAACTAACTCTGGCACGTTGTAAATAAAAAAGACATAAACAATAACGTTGAAATTAGAATAATCAAACTTGGGACACGGCTAGGCATGTATCAAAGTGAATGACTTGTAAAAATATGGTTTCGTTTGATATCTCAATATTAATAACAAAGTATTAAAATCTGCCCCAAAACGCCTTTTATTTATACTCAAATACATACTACTCACACATAACATTATAGCCGATCCCCACAATACTATCGAGACTAACGAGTTGTGAAGATAGGAAGTTATTTTTAATACTCAACCCCGTTTACGCTATACTAATATTAATCTGTTCTATTTACTTTTATTTTCTCTCTCTGCCAATCTTTTCTATTTCTTTTGGAGTTGACTCTCCTCGACATTAATCTTCAGACGTGTTACATATTAAGGTCATCAAGGCATCTACGTTTTTTTATTTAGAATGCAGATTTATTTGAGAAGAAAACTATATCGTATTTCCTAAAACACATCGATCATTTCCAAAGATTCCACAGCATACCCGTTACGAGGCCATCTTACCTCGACTGTGCGCATACGCAGACTTTGAGCTAATAAAGATTTGTTCAACAGATCTGCCTTTGAAAAATATTTATTTACGATTATTAGAGGTAAAGGTTATCTCTGGGTTAATGTTGTTATCTTTTATGTAAGTATTTTGCTTGCGACTTTGTCTGCAGCTTATTTTTTTCTGTATTTTGAGTATTTCAGCAATAAAAGTAAGCGTTGAGTGGTCTAAAAATTCGTTATTTAAAAGCTTAATAGTTAAGTTAATAAATAGAAGTCAAACCGGAACAGTTATTGTCGTAATTCACGTACAATAAATAATCCCCACAAGGTAATCCGATGACCTGGTGATATTAGGAATGGTGGGCACGAGAAGCACGGAACTGGTCGATGTGGCGATGCTTGGATCCTTGGGCATATTTCCAGCAGTGGACGTCTTTCGTTTGAATGAAAGAAGAAAGAGAGGTTGTTGAGTATAATGTACATAGTTTTTATTTGAGTTCCTACCGGTTCTTTCTCGAACAGATTCATCAGTTCTAAATAACCACAACTTACTAGACAAACACACAATCCGATCCACATATTATAGAAGACTTTCTTTCATACTTTGTTGCAGCTATTTACATATCTATGACACGCCTCCCACTCTTACTTGACCATTTAATGTCTGGCATGGCGATAAGTTATTGTACAATGTAAGCTATTGCAACTGCATATCACTGGGGTCGAACATCGACCACACTCATTCTACTTTTACCAGCCATCTTGCGAGATCACATGACCGCATTATCTCCATTTAAAAGCTGCAACGACCACCAATGAACATTGGTCCTATGCTATTATTCTATGTTATTAATTGTTAAAACTCAGATAATAGGTACTTCGTTTCAATGAATATTAATTGACAATCTCAAACAATAAATAAAATTGGACCAATAATGTTGCCTTGTGGAATCCCACAGTTAAGTGATTGTCCGACATGCCAGTTCATCTTGTATTCATGTAGTTTCTGTCAGATCACCTAATTAATTAATTAAGATGCCTCAGACTCGAAAGATACACAATATATCCATCATTGCTTCTTTGTGTTTTATAGTTTTAATGACGTCTACATATCGAAGGGACGCTTAGAAATGCTTTTCTCGCGCCATTCATCTTTGTTTTTGGCAAGCACCACAATGTTTGGATGATAAAAGGTTTATTTCACGTTTAGTACATGATAAATCAAAATGTTTGGTATTTTTATTTGTAATTTATAATGCATTTATTCCCAAGGTTAAGTGGCTATTATCATCGGGTTGGTATTCGGGGAAATAAATTACGATAAAAGTAGTTTTCGGTTGTTGTGTCGACCTACTTTCAATTGTATGTCGTATGCGAACATATTTATTTAAGAATGAATATTAGTGCTTACGTTGGTAATAGTGTCCAAGATGCCGCGAGAGAGGAAACGCTTTACTATGAGTTGACTGTCCCAAATGAACTTTTCAAATTACCTAACCATTGCGTGATTTCGTTTTCATCAATGTAAAGTATAGTTTTACTTGACTGACTGTCAAATAGGATATGGTGTGTACCTATGTATGTAGTAGTTAAAATGTAGTGAGGTCTATACTTAACTTAAAAAGATGTTTTAACTTAAATAATTTTGGGTGTCTAACACTTGGGTCTACACTTTAATTTGTATTGACTTCCTGTTAGTAAAGTTTTTGAATGACCATTTCATTAAAAGTAATTCAATGGGATTAAATTAACTTAACTTATAAACTGCAAAAAAATGTAAGAAAATTCGAATTTTGCGGGTTACCTTATCGCAATAATTATTATAACTCAAGGTTTTTTAAGCTTTTATTAATTCGCAAAAGAACACTTTTCTATAACGTCAAAACACTGGAGCCCTTGAACTTGAGTGGCGCGGGCGCACAAAAATAGTCAGCGTGTTAATAAACATACACTCGTTTGCCAAATCTACATTACTATACAGTACGAGCCAATATTTTTTGTTTATGATACAAAAAACAAAATTGGCGGTACATTAGTCATAACTTTTTATGTTCTTTAGAGGAAAAAGGTTTTTTTTAAACTTTGTCGCTTGTCTTGTCTTCTCGTGATCTACATACGTCGCGTTTGATCTACAAATGTCGATGATGATTTTGTTATGAATTTGTTGACCGAATTCCAAGACATGTGACATCTACCTACCCGCAATGAGCCCGCGATGTGGAATTCTTTGTTTTTGAACGTTGCCCCACACTAAGTGCTCATATTGCTCTTGTATCGTGGGTGCTCTTATAAACATTCCAACTCACATACACAAACAGCCAAACCCGGAACGACTACCTGTACCGTGCGGGGCTCGAACCCGCGATACGCAGCGCAGTAGCCAGTCGCTCAGCCACTGCGCCAACCGTGCCGTGCTATTATCCTATCCTTATCCCAATTTATTTAGAGTCAGCTCGGCATGTATTCTGCTTCCATCTCAGCAGTCACCACCCTTCCAGCCATATCGTCCTTCACACCTACCATCCATCATTTCTTTTGTCTTCCTCTACTCTTATAGCCATCCACATTCATACCCAAACCTTTCTTCATTTCTCCATATCATCTTTATGCTTATGCATCACAAAATGCCTATAACATTACAAATAGAACTTTCAGATGAATAATATAGGGCTAGATTTAGAATCACTACATCACTACATAGTATAAAGCAAAGTCGCTTCCCGCTGTCTGTCTGTCTGTCCCTATGTATGCTTAGATCTTTAAAACTTCGCAACGGATTTTGATGCGGTTTTTTTTAATAGATAGAGTGATTCAAGAGGAAGGTTTATATGTATAATACACGCATAATATAGTAGAGAAACACTGATAATTTTAGAGGTTTTTAATGTAAGGTCGACATAAACACATTTTTTTGCGCTTACATTGCAAACGCTGGCTGAACCCTACGAGATAGATCAAAATAATGTACTACAGTATTGTACACCTTAAATGGTCTACAAAAAAATCCGCGAAGGTATATGTCTATCTCTTAGGGATAACCCACAATAACCATTTTTATCCTTTACTTATTACAAGAAAATAATGGTTATTTACGAAAAAGCGATTTTAAGCAATATAGCATTAATCCTTATCCATTTAAGTACCTTAAATTCATTGTGCATGTAATATAGATCAATATGGCCCTTTACAGCATGTAATTTAAATGAATATTTTCGAAGATATTACAGATTTAAAATGCAGGGACATAGCGGTTGCGATGAAATTTGGCAGGGAGGTAGTTTATGGGTAGTAGATGTCCGCTAAGAACGGATTTTGCGACAGGGCCGGGGATTAAGGGGGTCTAAGGGCTCTCGCAAGATTGTACGAAACTCCTTCATTTTTTGTGCTACAAACTTGAAATTTGGCCGGGAGATAGTTAATAGTTAGTAGATGTTCGCTAAGAACGGATTTTGCTATAGGGCCGGATTAAGGGGGTCTAAGGGCTCTCGCAAGTTTGTATGACAGTCCTTCTTTTTTTGTGCTACAAACTTAGAATTTGGCCGGGAGGTAGTTTATAGTTAGTAGACGTTCGCTTAGAACGGATTTTGCGATAGGACCGGATTAAGGAGGTCTAAGGGCTCTCGCGAGTTTGTATGAAAGTCCTTCTTTTTTGTGCTACAAACTTAGAATTTGGCCGGGAGGTAGTAGAGTAAAGAAAGTTTTGTCTTTCGTAATATAAAACAAAGTCGCTCCCGCTGTTTGTACGCTTAAATCTTTTAACCTACGCAAAGGATTTGAATGCAGTTTTCAGCAATAGATAGAATGATTCAAGAGGAAGGTTTATATGTATATATTGCACCCGTGCGAAGCCGGGGCGGGTCGCTAGTCTAGATGATAAAGACCACCGTCTTTATAAGTATTTAGGTCTGTCTTTTCCTTTTAGCCTCTTTACCTTTTACATCAAGTACATGAATCGAGACCTGTGATAAATTAATACTTAGGTTCTTTTTCTAAACGTGTGTTATTTTAAGTTTTACATACCTAACATTTACGACTAGTTTTGGGTCTGAACTGACTCGGTCTGGTTTGAAGACTGGTATTTGGTCAGTAAGAAAGAAGGTTGCCATTTATACTAAGCATGCCTTGAGTTCGATTCTCAGGTCAGACAAAGGTTCAAATCAGAGAAGTGAAGAAGCGCTGCAGCGGAGCCACTGCTAGGCAACACAAGTGAATGTCAACTTGTACCAAAAACTCGCAATTGTAAACCGATAGCCACCCATACTAACCGTCGCTAAATATCAAATGTAATAACAGGTCCTGTAGTACCGCCACTGCAGCACTTCTTCTCGCCTCTAATTTGAAGGCGCCCAAACTGTCTTTAGAATTTCCGCCAGGAATTACTCAGAACCAGCCCGGAGTCTGGATTTGGTCCAGATTGATGGGCTTCCCCCATTACACGGGACCTAAACATACTGTGGACATGTGGCTGGACTATGGGATACACCTCTACCTCTCTCCTTATAGTTTACGGGTATGATGTTAAGTTTTGTGTGAAAACAGCAGTTTTTGAGAACACAGTTACTCTTGTGAACTGAAGATAGTCAGATGCCTATGATATGTCTAGATTACTGACTGTTAAATAACCAATAGTTGAAGAACATTTTCTGCTAGACTGTTCGCTACCACTTCTTTGAAAAGGTTTCCATTTCTGCACCTCTTTCCATTTGTTTACGGAACGTACTTATCTACTTACTCTAGTCAAATCATTTTTATGAATGCATAAGAACCAACAATAATTAAGAAACTGGTTTTGTATCAGAATCATTTTAATATGGCAAGCACGTTGCTTCGCACGCGTTTCTGCAAATGATGTGCTTTAATCACCATCATTTGAGACCGGAGTCAGCCACTGCTGGGTGTAGACATCCCCGTTCTTCTGCTACACTTCTCGATTCCGTCCATCCTTCTTGCACTAGAACTTAAAATTATATCACATACCGGTGCGAGGAAAGCGTTTCTTATACTTTTTACCTTGCGCTGTCCCACTCCTGGGCAAAGTCCTCCCCTTCTTCTACTTATCTTGATGTTAAGCTTCTTCTTGCTTATAACGAAAGCCCGAAATACCTCAAAAAAGAACAGGATACAACTGCAAGTGCAAAGTACCTGGTCTTAATAATGTTTACTCTCGGACAAAAAGCCCATTATAAGTAAAGCGATCCGTATTGTAAAGGCTCTAATGACCTCAACACGCTTGTGACGTGCAATTACGTAGTTACATGCATTGAATTTTATGATACCTGCTAAGTGCTTTATTTTTTTGTATGGAGATTGACATCATAAGGTTAGGACTCTTGCCAGTGTTTTGCTAACGCTTAGTATACCTGCGTTGTAGCACTGATGAAATTTCAACTTTTGACGTTTAGCCGAGCCTCGAAAATTCTTCATTACGCTTTTCCTTGCTTTTGATTCACCTTTAAACATATTTCAGTATACTATAGGCGTAGGCACACTATGTCGGTATAGTGTTATGATTGTTGATTGACAGTTTGCCTTCAATTAACTCAGCCCATCGCAGTCCTCTGCTTGACCCTCAAGTTGCAACCCCTATCTTCCGCCGCATAGTTTGTTGCAGCCTCCTTTAAGTTGGAGGATGTCCCAGCCGTCGGTCCTTCGACCAACATGGCCAGCCCACTGCCAATTCGGCTTATTTTGCAAGTTATATCGATGTCGGTAACCCCACTTCTTTTCCAGAGGACCTTTTTTTTGCCTTAATATATTTTTACAAAAGTGAGGAAAAAGTCTGGCAATTTCCCTTCCTAACATTACCGCTTAGTTTTCTAATTTCTGGAGCCACGCTAAGGTCTCCAACCACTAATTTAAAAGTATCTTCCAACATCCTTAAACCTGGCATAACTATGAGAAAACACAACTATTAAAATTCCGCTTCATGTACGTAAACCTAAGCCCATAAGAAAATACTTGAAGTGCGTCAGTGAGCACAAAAGAGGGCTATTTGTCCTGATCGGCAACATTAAAGTTATGGCAACAGCATTAGGTGAATAGGACGAGCAGAGCAACCTCGGCTGGTTACAATATGTCTTACGTAAGATTCTACCAGTTCATGAGCCAATGAAGTAGTTGATACCAGTATTAACTGCCTAGTTATCTTTCTCAGCTTTCCTGTAATACCTGAGGAGGTTCTCGTTAGGAAGCTGGATCAAGGACTTGATTCAGAAAGCGGTACTCCTGGTCACAGCGCGTATTGTTAGGAGGTTCCTCTCTCTGGAGCCCTGACTGCCGGTAGCTTGGACCCTGTTCCCGATACCGGTAGAAAAAATAATAATTAGGTAGTGTAATAGGGAACGCATATATTTGTATTTTACAAATACCTACGATACCATTGCACCAGTAGTGCAGAAGGGGAAAAAATACCCGCGACACTACCAGTAGTGCGGCTTAGTAGTGTGAGAAACAAAGAGTGAAGCTACAGTCACAGACACAAGGCATAATAACTTGTGAAAGTAGTAGTTGCCCATTCCAAGGCGTAGATCTCTATGGAGAAGAATGGGCAAGAAACTCCATGGACACTCTTTTCAATCAAAATATTGTTACAAAATCTTGGTTACATCATTCATGTGGATAGAGTTTCTATGGGATACTCGTAATGGCAGCCGGAGGTTTGAGGAATCTTTAGAGCTATTTTGACTTGCTATAAGGGTGTTTAAAGATTCGCAAAGCATTAGGGAAACCTCTTCGGTGTTGCTAGAGTATTTACGCTTGAATAAGTATAAGAAGAGGTAGATACATACTTAGTATAAAACAAACATTAATTTGAAAGTACAATGATATGAATGACGTAAATATTAGAACACACGTGTAAGTTATAATATTATCAATTAAAAGTTTACAACGCAATTTATTTGAATAATTGAACAGTTTGGCTCATATAATGAATAGCTGGTTGCTGTACTTGACATCAAATACTACCATTTTATACAGGTCTTATAATATACTGAATAGAGTCATCTGCCTAGCCTTTTCCCAACTATTTTAGGGTTGGCTTCCAGTCTAACCGGATGAAGCTGAATACCAGTATTTTACGTGGAGCAACTGCCTTTCTGACCTCCACAACCCATAGTGAATAGAGTCTAGACTTCTAAATTATAACTTATTGCTTTAATTTTGATTGAAAGTATGCTCCGGGCGTTGTGTATCAAAATTAATGAGGCGGATACAGTCAGCAAACAAAGTTGAATAAAACTTTTTAGTTTTTTAATTCTGTTTATTTGTGTAAATATTTAGTTAAATGCAAGCAGATATTTGTTTGAAGAAATTGAAATGTTACACTGATATCAAAACTTAAAAAGCAGTTCATCGAATTATTTTGTTTTATTTTTTTTTATTACATAATTAAGTAGGTTAGTAATTCATTATTAATTAATTTGTGTAAATTTGGAGTCCTATAAAAATTTACTTTTTGCTGATCGTACCGGCTCATGTTAGTGTTTCTAAAAATGTTTTAATTAGTTTTCGCAGTTGAACATAGTAGCAACCTAACAACACATTATGCCACTATGCACAGTATGCACAATAATGCCACATATGTAAGCGTCTTACAGCAAAATTATTGTATCTCACTTCAGTGTGCAAAAGAGATGGACGTAAAAATGACGTATAGCCATCTCTCTCATCAGCTAATTAAACTTAGATAAGAATCATCGGCACGACGAAAAATCTATGCACATCAATCATTCTGTTTATTCATATCTCAATTAAAACAAATGTCTTATGTAAATCTCTATTTATTACGTCGACCTCAAACCCCACTGGCCTATCAATAAACCTTGATATTGAGGATTATTATCTATACTAGTCCAACGAGTCTAGACAATTAGCAACTCATTTGATTATAGGTTCAAGATTGGCCAGTATTAGATGAACCTTTGCCTCTGAGAATATGTTCGAGGATAGAGATCAAGATGTTTGTGCTATCTTTTCCTTGATTTATGTACATATACCAACGGTTTATGATAAATATTTTGGCAAAAAAAGACTCTCCATTGAGAACTTAGGTTCTAGACTATTGTAGAGGTGAAAACTTGTTATTTAGCAATTTCCTGAAATTCTGTCACCTCAAAGCATGTGACTAAAAGAGTGATGGATATGAATGTGGATGGATGGAGAGGGAGAGGAAGGCCAAAGAAAAGATGGAAGGATTGTGTGAGGAATGATATAAAAGAGAAAGGAGTAAATGATGCCGTGACGTCTGACAGGGGAGAATCGAAGAAGAAAACGTATTGCGCCGACCCCAAATAGAATAGCACAAGGGTAGAAAGATGATGATGAACTAAACTCTGAACCGATTTCTACGAATTTAGCATTGAGCAATCGATTACGGACAAGTACAAGAAACTTTTTTATCAAGGCGACGTCAACTAAGTTAAAATGCCGATTAAAACCAGAAAAGTCGGAATGTTGGGCCACAAAAGGGATGAATGAAAGGCAATTGCACACGTGCATGAAAAGATGTGTGAAAATCAGTTATCTTCCAAAGAAACGATGGATGGATTCTGTGCCGGATATTAAAGCTAGAAAGGGGTGACTCATGAAATGACGACTAATATAATTAATTTAGTATAGAAGAAGAAGACATGTTGCGTCGATCCCAACTAAATTGGGATATAAGGGCAGTAGAATAATGATGACATATTTCAGTAAAATCTCATTCGTATTTCTCCAAACATGGATCACAAAATATCTAAGGTTATTGACGCCATCAAAATTACGGATGTTGTCAAAGGCCGCCATATTTGATAATCTCGGATAGATGCAAATTACATTCATTGTCGCTAAGATCATGCCTGTCTTTGTTCTTATAGTTCCTTTGACCTTTGCGCACCAACCGCCAATAGCATAAAGTTTTTGCGGATATTTGGCGAGATTTTTGTAAATTTTGACCTTTGGATGCTCTTCCGGGGTCAGGTCAGCTATTATGAAGCGTATTGTAACAAAAAGCGTTTTTGGCGCCCACCACGGCGCCATTTTTATTGGGCCCTTTTGGGCGCCAAATGACAATGCGTTCAAAATGGAATCATCTGGGCTTTGGGATAAGACAGTGATGGCAATTTGTTCCAATACAATGAAATAATTATTAAAATGACTCCATGTGTAATCGTCACAATATGTCTCGTCTGTAATTCAAGTTATGCAAGATTGTAGTTCAAGTCATGCAACTCGTTGCTATGCCACTAAAATTAGCGATTGCATTGTTGTCAGGTAGTTACATCTCCGTCAAAATATCACTATCACGATCTTATCACACGGATGTTATCATTAACGTCAGCACTACGATTTCTGACGACAAAATATTTACTTCTTGTTATAAAAAAGCTGCATTGCTGATATTTTTATTTGTCTAAACCTCTGTGTCACTTTTCTTGACTTAAAAACAAAATGGCTACCGTGCAGACGTAATATGGAACACGTGTAGTGTGTTTTATCTTGTACTATGAATTTGTACCTACAGTACTTAAACATAACGTTGACGTTTGCCTAAACAAGCAGTGTCATCATGAAACCCATTATATTCCATTATTTATTTCGGCACCTTGTATATAGGTGGATTTAAGTGATGACACCTGTGGCAGGAGAGATTGCTGTTTGTTATTCTCATTTGATTGAGTGTCAAAAGTAACAGATGCACCATGTTTTATTTATTTATTTAATTTGATAATAATTATGTCTTGCGGTACTGCTGAGTAAAAGGTCCATGGTTCAATTCTCAGGTCGGGCAAAGTGTTATTGGGTTATCCATCTGGACGCTCCGGAAACCACATTCGTGTCATCAACTGATGACAATAGCTCACCCCCTGAAAATTAAACATAATAGGCACACATGCTAAGGCATATGCCTGAAATCCCCGAACGGTATGAGTATCCCCTTCGGGTATTACAGGCGTGATGTTATGAACAAATTGAAAGATCTGACGCCTACGTATAACGGTAACCTATACGAGTGACCTATTACGTTGACTGCATTCAAATATAAATTAGTAATGTCGTTGCAGTACTTAGATAAGTGTATAAGGCTACCTTACCACCAGAGATGAGCGAGGAGGGGTAGCGAGGGATGTGTGTGGAACTAACCAATCACATAACTAGAATAGCTGTCAAAAAGAAGCGTTATTATTGATTTATTTTCACACACATCCCTCCCAATGCATCCTCGCTCATCTCTGGAGGAAAGCAGCCTAAGTCTATACTTACATTAGACTTAAGCGTAGACCAGATAACAGAGAGATGTTTTGGGTACCTGAATTAAACAAACAATATTTAGTAGCTTTCTTGAGATGATATTTTTTTGTTTTAATTGTGCACGAAAACGGCTCGTGGCTGGTGATAAGATAACACCGCAAAGTTAGCAGAGTGTAAAATAACAAGATGAAACTTACCTTATTTTTGTTTTGTTTTCAGGTAATGACACAAAAGGAAAGATACACACACCCCATGAAAGTAAGGGCTAAGAAGTAACGTAACTACTCCAAGTCAAGTTAAGCACAGACACATTGAATAAAGCTTCTCGGTCAATTCCTAATTTATTAGAACCAGCCGAAAACTTCACTGCGTTATGAAAGATGTTTTAATTGTGGGATACTTTTTATCGTTCGCTACTATAAATTCTTCAAAGTGATTCATCGGGAGTAAAATATGCTAATCCGCTGCATAATAGTGTAGCGTGCTGCATGCGTAATACAGTCTGATCGAATTGTTTCACATTGTTCAATATTTATGATCATCAATCGCGCTGACAAATTGTCGACATTTTATACAAACTTGCTAACACGTGGTCTCCCCAATTACTGCTATTGTAGCGGAGATTGAATGAACGTTATTTTAAATGGCCTGGTCCCACACCAGGCCATTTAAAATATATAGGGCTTCAAAATTAACATAGATCACGTATGATTAAATGATGGTCCCAACTAACGTTTAATTGTTACTGTCACCGTAAAGCCTATTTATACTGTCGATTAGTTTCCAATAACTTTAAAATGGCTTATAGGATGAGCTGCACTCCTTCAACAAAGACTAGTCCTGGGCAGCTCTAGACGGATACAGGTGGAATATCTTTGCCCAGAAGTGTTCAATACGGACTAGCACTCTAAACCGCAGCCATGATTTATAAAACATCGGCTTCTTCGTGGCAAAGATAAATATAATGGTGGCACTTTCCCGGGAGAGCCCTTTCATAAAGACTTCTGCTTGATATAATCTCTCAAAATTGTTTAGAAATTAATGTTCAACTATATCGACGTCTTCTTAAAATATTATGAACGTGCCGTCTTCTCAATCACAGTTCAGCTCATTGTTGCTTCATTAGCTTACTTGCATGCGTGGGAGAGTAGCGCAGTTACAATAAACATTTTAGCACTGATCCTGACTACTCTTAACGCATTCAAGATTACTGGCGTGGCAGAACACGTGTCGACAAATACCGGTTTAAAATTCTTTCCTAATGCTTTTTTGACATTTGTTTTGCAGAATAGTTGTTTATTCTAGGTTCTGCTAGTGTATTTATGGATTTTTACAAATGCAAATCAAGATTCTATAAGTATCAACTGTACAAAATCGATATCTGCATTTCTCTCGAAAAAAAGCGATTTCCGGTGAATTCTATTTGCTACTAATAACTTATTTAACTCCTTCATAAACTCTCCCTTTTTCTTTCTTAGAGCCTTTGTCCTGCTGCCCTGTACGGGATGATAACTGTACTAATATTATACAGGGGTAAAGTTTGGATGTAAGAGGTAATCTCCAAAACCAGTTTTCAGATTTCCCGAATACCAAGGGATATGCTTTTTTTTTTTATTAAAGCGGGGGAAAGTCGCGGGCTGAAGCTGGTTATTATCCGGGGCTGCGGGACTGTTCGAAAGAGATACCGCGGCCCTGGAACACAAAGGGCAATGTAGGAACATGGATGGGTTTTAGTCAGTAAAAGTCTGACACTCCCTCCCACTCCACCCAGAGCGGGAGGAGTTATTTGATGATTTCCCAACTCAAAAAAAAAAGCTGGTTATTATTAGTCGTAATATTCGTAACCCAAAACACGTATTCTCATAGTAGATGTCTGAGCTCATCGATCCTTCACCTACGACCCGTCATGTTGGTACACAACTCAATCAAACAATAATTACTATTGGCGCCCATGCAGGGACCAAATAATGTCCCTCGTGATTATGCTTTATTTGTTTATATTTCACACGTTGCTTGCTAAGAATGTTGCCACCTCTAATTATCTTTCATCTCTTTCACGATCTATTTGAAAGTAAAGGATAGCAATGGTGTGTTTGACGATGGTCAGCTAAGTTAACGCCCAGTTATTTTTTGTAGTGTGCTGTAGTTACTGTATTTGTATGGTCATTATCTTGATCGAATACAAGAATTTTTTTGTTGTGAGCTCTTAAACAATTTGCGAAAGTAATTGCCATTTAAAGTTCGAGATGAATCAAACTGTTTTAAAAGCATTGGCCATTTGTAGTTAAATCCACTTGGATGTCTGCTTTATATAGAAGAATGGTCCCTTCTTCAGCACATCACCTGTGTATCACTAAAGTCAGCTGTTTATCTGGATGCTGTTTTGGTACTGAATCCCAGATTAGACAATTTCTCGAATCTTTTGTCATGATGAAATATCAATGTTGTCTAGTTCTTATTTCTTAACATGCCGTGATTTCGTGCATGTATCTACCACGTAATTAGTTTGTATATTGTTTTGCTTGTCCTTCTGGTAGCTACTATGTATTCGCCTCTAGCATCCATACACAATAGTTAATTGAGGTTGTTAAGTGTTTTATACCCTTTGGAGCCTCAAAAGTGCCTAATCTTCTGGTTAGGGCACTCAGGCTGAGTTCACGTGCCAACATGTGTGGTGTAGTCATCATCATCTGTCTAGCCTTTTTCCAAGATAGGGCCGGCTCCTATCTAGCCGGATACCCAAAATACCAGTATTTTACTGGAATTAACAAACATTTTGCACAGATCATCTGCGTGAGTAACATAAAACCACGGACATGAAATTCTCTAACCGCCAGTATAAGAGGCCAAAAGAAGCCGTTTATAATGACTTAAATCGGCTAGGACCTGGAAAGTTTTAGGATGCATCTAGACAACACAAGTTAAACAAAACTTTAATTAACTATGAAGATCACTAAAACGTGTTCAGTCTTTTCTTAATTCTCTCCGAGTGTTTACTTATTCTTACTTTCTCTTGCCTGTCTACTGCTTCTTGTGCTACCCTAATATTGTCAGTGAAAACTTTTAATTTGCCATCTTTCACTAACTGTCAACTATATGTATCCTAGCTGTAAGTTTAGTTAAGAAATAAAATAAAATAAAAACAGGCGTTCAGACCACACAATTATATTGTATCCTATATTAATATTCCGAACATCCCGATTTAAATTCACAAGTCCATAAAACAGCTATAAAAAAAACTGCACATCAAAATATCAGTCCCTAACATGACGCCACCGATATTCTAGTATGTCATGCCGCGATAGGAACAATAGAAGACAAACATTATTAGAACCTAATGGATTATTCTAGCTATATTAATAACAAGAATGTTATTGTATGGAGTCGTGAACCCATTGAGCAGTTGGTTGAAGAATGTCTAGTTGAAGGCCTTGAAGGACATTTACCTCAGCTATATTTAAAGATATGAACGTAAAAAGTAATAGAAAAACCTTGTCTATAAATTGTACTTCGTTGCTATCTGAGTGTCATCGTCGAAACTATTTGTGAAGAGAGAATAAATGGTATATTTATTTTATTTATTAGTCTTTTGACAGGCTTGTTCCGCCTTCTGATGAGTATCCATCTTCTGATGCCCCCAAGCTTTTGACCCAAGAAAACTCAAACTCAATGCATTTATTTCAAATGCCAATGCAAATGGACAAACAAAGAAGAAGTATCTACAGTCTAGCTACTGGCATAATAATTGTGAGAGGACTGTAGTTGCTCATGAAATCCAAAGCGTGTAAGAATGGGCAAGAAACTCAATGAACACACGTCTTTTAAAATCAAGTCAACAAAAAGTCCTGGGTAATTTATTGTTGCTTCCATATGGGAGAACAATGTAGCAGAAAAAAAAACAATTTAAAAATATAAAACTTGCCTAAGCAGTTCTATTTTCGTACAGGTCTTAACAAGGGTCTTTTATCGCTTAACCCTCTGGCAGTTGTTTTTATGGCAATTCTACTAACTGTTTCTCAACAAAAACACTTGGTTAGGACTCTGCCATCAGGGCTATTATAACCATTAACCATGTCTTCCTAATAGTTCTTCAAGGATGTTCTTCAAAAAGGAGCGTAGTTCTCGAAACGGGCGTGCGTCTATGATTAAATATACTGTATGTGAACATGGAGGAGGCGTAAGGAGTATATAAGTGTAAGGATCGTAGTCAGTGGCGTTGTTTTGCTTTTGCCTACCCCTATGAGGAAAAGGCGCGAGTTAATGTATGTACAATGGCTGTAAAGTTTCGGGATCCCGTGACTATGTAGGTACTAGGCATACCGCATGATGACCTCATTTGGAAGGGCTCCGCTCAAGTTCAAAATCGGGAAAACCCGGAAAAATCACATGACCAAAACACATAAACATATTATTCATATCACGTGCCTAAAATATAATTTATTATTCATACAGATGCTACTAGAATCATAGTAATTTTCATATCATTGTCTATGTTGATCCGCAGTGAAAGTGAAGAATGTGCGGTACAGTCACAGAATCACGTGTTTTTAAACAAATCTAGCGCCTGTATTATGTCGCATGTCATGACGTTGTGTAATGGCTTGGGTTTGTGTGATATGTCATTAATAAGCCTTTTGTCGTAATAGCAGAAGAAAATGAAAGGTTTTCCAGTGTCCTGATTTGTAAGGCCACAACTCTTCTGCTCTCTTATCTGTTTTAAATATAATACAACATGTGGCTGTATTAATGCCCAAGAATACACTGAGATCTTAAAGTTTACCAATATAATACGATGAGTAGCAGGGTCTCGAGTATTCCCCTTCATAAAACTAACCCAATCTTACCACTCCACTTTACGTCAAAATGAGCCTGATATTAGCACAACCCATCTTTTTTTGGCAAAACAACAGGTAATGCTGTTGCCCTCTCTTTCAAGGAATACATCCTTGACGTTTTATATTTATTTGGTGTAATAGATGTTAAAAAAATATTTTTAATCTTACGTAAAAGCCCTAGCAACTACGAAAACATCAAAAATGTTGTTTCAACCATCTGCACGGTATTCTTGAGTTTTATGGTTCTACTCAATAAATTCTAGGCCAGACTAAACATTAAGTCTTGCTATTCGGCGTAAGTAACCAGTAGGCAATGGTTATGAAATAGTCAGCTATACCGCTACACCTAGGTAGGCAAGTTTGTTGAAGGTCGAGGCCGTTGGATGTTAGTAATTCTGGGTCTATCAGAAAGAACTCGGTCTATCCAGACCTCAGCTGAATGTAGGACCTCTCCGGTTGCGCCAGCGCAACTACACCGGGTTCTCTTCTTTCCGGTCTACTCGTGCCTTATGATTTTTTGAGGTAAATTAACTTGAATAAATACTTTATCTAAAACACACAGTGGTTTTAAGACATATTACTTCGGCTATTGCAAAAATGTATAAAGCATATAAAATTATTCCGTCCTGGACAAATCTTTTTCGCAACACTTAATTACAAAAATGGCGGCCTTTTATTACGTCATAAAGAAATTGTGAAAGTAGAATACATAATTATCACCCTCATACATAAATACCTAAACATATAGACAACTAGCTCTACCTGTTGTTATGTTGGTATCATTACGTAGATCAATCGATGTCGAGTTAGTTCGCGTGTTAGCCGCTAGATGGCGCTACTGGTGCGTATGGATAAATCCACGGGAAAATGATCGATGGTAAATGAGTAATAGTTTTCACTTTCATGATTACTACTTTTATTGTCACTTTTTATATAATAATGAAATGGAACACTTAGTACAAGGTTCGTTAACAGTTCGGACTGTGATGTCGTATTTTCCTACTGCTTGCGTATGAAACTGCGGACGGAAGCGTTTTTAGTCAATGATGGTGGTATGGAATATTGCCCACGAGCTAACACCTTAGGGGATTTCATTTTCATCTCTTGTCTGTCCCTTAGTCACACTTATGCAGTCTGACAATAACTGTCAAAAAAATAAAAACTTCATTACCTTACTTGTAATTACCAAATGTATCTCTTTTTCCTCTCTAGTTGTTTCTAAGAACCTGTGTGACGTCACACCGGACAGAGACAGTCGCTGACATTAGTATGTAAGGGCGTCTTTTGTCTTGACCTGATTTTTGTGTCCTTAACCATGCGCCGGAGTTTTCCATGTGCGCAAACGTGCAAAACGGATATATTTGTGCAGAAGGTTTATTTTATACATGCGATTTTTTTTTCATTACTATTTTCAGCTTTTATCGTCCCACTGCAGGGCAAAGGCCTCCTTTTCTCCTTTTCAATCCTTTCTTTTTTGAGATACTTTGAGCCAATCCGTTGTACTTCCATTCTTGGCCTGGATCTGCGAAAGTATGTGCCATAACTTTTTCATTTAACTTGGCCCGAACTCAAAAGAACCTTTTGAATGACCGAATGTCCTAGTGATTCATTCCTTATTTGTGCCAATGAAAACTTACCATAGAAACCTTTCAGAACCCCGCGTTGCACGTTATGGTTTCATCAGCTATGTACTGACTGTCTAGTTTTTGGTACCATACTAACTTCGAAAATTATCTTCTCCTATGCACCCAAACTCTTTGCTTCCAATATACTGGGATATCAATTGTTTGTTTATAAGACTTACACACCGTAAGACTGTACGCAGACCCCAAGTGAATTCAACTAATTTGTCCCATATTCAGGATCTTTCGTTCGTTGAAGGAAAACACGGTGAGGAATCTGGCATGTCTTAAAAAAATCGAAGACATCTACCAACCCACACTGGTCCCACACGGTGGATGACAGAGAGGAAGCCTGTGTCCTAGCAATAGTAAAATAATTTGCTGTAATCTGAGGTTTTCAAGAAGTGCGTCTTCTGAATAATCTTACTTTGTGCCAAGACTAACTCGCTCATTTATTAAGACGGGATGTTGTCCATTGCGTGTCATATAACAACACTGTTTAATTAGATAAAAAGAAACATATGGAAATACTACTTTTGTTGAGTTTTTACTGGTATATAGTTAAGATATCCCGTTCTTTCTTGAATTCACTGCGTAAGTGTTGGTTGCGCTTTATCTTAATGAGCAAGATTTTAAGTAAATGTAAGTTCGGGTTATTCTGTGAATCGGTTAATATTGCATTTTATTTACTACGAAATAAATTCACAGTAAGTGTAGTCTTAGTCTGAATTTATCTTCTGTCGTAATAAGTGAGGAGTAGGGCTCGTTTGCCATTGTATAACGAGTTCATTTGTACTGCATCAAAATCCTTGTTTAAATGGAATACAACGTGCAAACCTATGGGCCAACATCCCACATCGAACAGCCACTGACCTGCGCTCCCGTTCTACATCAGCATTGTCTTATAAAGCGTCTGAGACCCAATGACCCAGATATTTAAAATTTGCAACTCTGTCTATAGGTCGGCCTCCAGCATAACTGGTGGAATTGTGTTATAACATTTACTGCCTGCTTTAAATGCCTCTTTGATGTATTATATTTGAGCCCATGGGTCCCAGCGTACGATTCACACACGCTAATCAGTTTCCTTAATGCCCTGTTCGATGGACGCAGCAGAACCATATCGTCTGCATAACTTATTTATACTAATAATGAATACCCCAATAATATGACAGCCGATTCCGGTTCTGCTAAGCTCATCGATCAGATTATTCATGTACAGATTAAAAAACGTGGGGGAGGACAGGCCCCCTGCCTCACCCCGCACTCAAGCCTGTACTCAACTGAAAAGGAGTTTGCCCATCTGACACGGTTCTGTTGATTAGCGTCCCAAAATTTAAATAAATTTATTACTTCCCGGGGCACATCCGTTTTATCCTGCAAGTTACCCCATAGCACATGTGATACAAGGTCAAATGCTTTTGACAAATCTAGGTAACACGCAAATACTGGTATTCTTCTTGCTGTATAGTACTGCTTAAGGGTAAGGATAGCACTCTCTTTAGATAAACCGGGCCGAAACCCGAATTGAGCATCATTTATTTTTAGATGTTTACCAAGCTGGCCTACAAGCAGACTTCCAGGACCTTAGCAATTATCGTCGCTAAAGAAATAGGTATATAATTTGATAGCACAGACGAATCACCCATATTTTTGATGATGGGTACTACAGTTGTGCGCATTAATTTTTATTGTACTTTTAAAAACATACATTAGACTCGTGGCAAGTGGATCCCAGCATTCTGCAGGTGCTTGATGCTGAGACCGTCATGCCCGGGCGATTTTCCTCTAACCATGTTCTTAATTGTAGCAGCAATCCGTTCCGCACTAAACGTGACGCTTCGCGCGGAGCAGACGGTCCTAGAATCGGGAGCAGGGAACTGCGGCTCATTGTTTAGCGGTGATTGTACTCTAAAATGCTGCCGAAACAGATCCGCAATACTACCCTGTTCATGTACACCTTCGACGCTCACGGGAAGGATACGGCTCGGATTAGGATTAATTTTGTTTGTAGATTTCCGGAATTTATCAAAATCTTTGTTTGAGTGGTGTTTAGCAATTATATCCATTTTAATTTTGTAAAGTAAAGGAATTGTCTCGATATTTATAGCACACCTGTACAACACCATAGATCAAGTCACCGGCATTGACTACCTATTGCTGATAGCACAAAATAGAATTAGCTGCGTTATACGTGTGATAACAGGACTGAGCAATAATATGTATACAAAGGTATTTGTTCAAACATGGGGGCGCCGTGAATAGATACTCTGTAATTATAACTGAACACATTATTTGTTGTTGTAATCATTTACCCCTTAAAGATAAATATACATGTATTGAAACTCTGTATGTACATTAGTTCTCACTATAAACATAACATTTTTAGGATCAACAGTCTCCCAATGTCAGATACGCAACATTTTTTAAGCAATTTTCAAAAAACTCATGCAGGTTATAAAATACATATCAATTAACAGTTTTACCTTTCTTACCGGTCAATCAGTTAATCGCATGTGACTAAAACATTGATGAATATAAATGTTGAAGGACGGAGAGGGAGAGGAAGACCAAAGAAACGGTGGATGAATTGTGTGAGGAATGATATAAAAGACAAAGTAGTACATAATAGCGTGACGGTTGACTGAGGAGAATGGAAGAAAAAAACGTATTGCGCCGACCCCTGTTAACATGGTACAAGGGCAGGAAGATCATGATGACCTTTCTTCTCAACTTTTCCAAACGTAGTCAGTAAGTGTGGTGTCAGTCAGTGTGAAGCTCCTTACAGGATACGCTTCATCTTCTTTCCTGCCCAATCATGCACAACTACCTGCACATTGCAGGATTTGCGAAGGACGGGGCGAATAGAGATGTCCAGGAATCAACTTACTGGCCGGACAATTGTCACGAAAAGAACAAGGAGACCAACGTTGTTATGATCAGTTGCGTCTGATTTTTAAGCGACTGCTTTCTGACCTACGCTGTTAATTTCGAGGTTCAGACCGGCTGTCAAGACTGAGGCGACTCACTTCTAGTAACGACCGACAATTTGTGTTTGTAAAAAACTCAAACTCAAAGCATTTATTTCAATTAGACCATTACAGGGACTTTTGAATGTCACAAAAACAAAGAAAGAGAAGCTACAGTCACAGACACAAGGCATAATAACTTGTGAAAGTACTGTAGTTGCCCATTCGAAGGCGTAGATCTCCATGGAGTAGAACGGGCAAGAGACTCCAAGCACACTCTTTTCAATCAAAATATTGTTACAAAATCTTGGTAACATCATTCACGCGGAGACTATAAAAACAGGCAAAAGATAATACCCAACAATACCTTTGGTATTGCAGGTCATACAAGCGGCATGTGCCCTGCTGAAAAGAGACCGGAAACCTCTGCGGCAGCGTCCCCTTTTGCCGTAGCGATTAGCGGTTGTAGTTGCCTTAGGAAAAGCAATTTAATTATCATTCAACCAGCATTCAGTTTGCCACCCAAGAGCTAAATAATCTTGCAGTCCAGACGAACTACTTTTTATTTTTACCATGTCAGGGTTCCATGATGTGACATTGATTCCATATCATCAATGACGGGTCATCCAAAACATAACCTCTCAATGAGCTGAGGAATTGGGTCGCCCCATCAAAACGGCCGCTCTGCAGATGTTATAGTAGGTACTAGATACTTGATGTGCGTCACACCATAATGTATCCTATTGTTTAAACCAACTAATTGTAAGTGTAATTGTTGATTAATTAAAATTAGACGCAATTCGCACGATGGCGTTGTTAACTTGTTACTGTGTCATTTCTCAGGACCTGAGAATTAAAAAGAGCTTCGTCTTTTCTAGTACTTCTAGTGCAAACTACATAAAAATGGCTTAAGTGGAGCAAAACTACTTTTTTTTTACCCAACTACGGCGAAGCCAAAAGGAAGGGTTATGATTTTAGCATGTATGTTTGCGTATGTTCGTCCCTAGAGCCGAAACTATTCATCCGATTTTGATGAATAAGGTGTCAATCGATTCTTTATTATGGCCCGGGTAACATAGGCTGCATTTTAACCGACTTCAACAATGAGAGGAGTCGATTTTACCTTGTAAACCCCGTATTTAATTAGAGCTTGATTTTCAGCAGTCGGGATTTTTAGTGGTAGTATACCACACAAATTCTTGTTTAATTTGCGATATCTCAGACGTGACGTACATTTGTACTATCCTACATTACTAATATACATTTTTCTTTTTTTTTCAGGTAAGCTATCACTTCTAATAAACAACCCAGCATCACGTGTGGTGAGTGAACCGCCGACACAACACAAATAACACAGTTTTATGTTACGGTGTCACGTGAGTGGCTACTTCTGCTGAAATACTGTCAGAAAGGCAAACATTTTGACACGTCACGTCACATCTGTGTGACAATGAGTTGACGAAGTTGAGCTTCGGGTAAGCTCGGAGATTGTACGAAGTGACCGAAGATTTTTATATTATCATTTTTTTATTTCAATATGTTTTTTTTTATTAAATTAATGCTGTAGTAGTTGTAGAAGGCGATTTAAATACTATGAAGAAAAATAAACTTGTGTAGTCATGATTTCATGAGTCAACTGCGCAAGAGTCTCGTATCTAAGCTTCGACTAAGTTCGGCTACCTTCGGCCTTCATGTGAAGCCCAGTTTACATATTTATATAAAACTGTAATGTGATAATTAGCTATGACTTTAAGCGGTGTTGTGGGAGTTGTTAGTTTAAATATTTTAATTATTGTTTGAAATATTTAAAAGAATAAAATGTTACTCACCGTAACTTTTATTTTTATTGTGATAACATTCAATATTGCTTAGAAGTATTATCGGCATTTAACTAGAGTAAACAAGTATAGACGCCAGCAAATCAAGCTACTACACTCTGTCATTTTTTTTCAATAGATTTTCAACTTTATTGCTAAAGCATTAGGTTCAAGGTTGATTGGGAAAATTTGACAGTTTACGGTAGCTTGATGTTGATGTGAGGGTATCTGTACAAAGGACCTACTCCAACAACAACAAAAACAAATGGAATTCCTGAAAACATGAAATCAAAGAAAGCTTTATAAAGTTATTCATGATAGGTTCCTCTGTAAGCGCTACCCTGAAAACTTGTTGGTTTGTCTCTGTAGACCTTTCCGTGTCATCTGAAACTTTGTAGCGTTGCGATGACATCCAGGTAAGTAGCTCTTTCCAAATCCGATTCTACCATTTGAAAACTTAAGCGATTATCATATTTTTACGGTTCCGTACCCGAAGGGTAACCAACAGGACCCTATTACTAAGCCTCCGTTGTTCGTCCGTCCGTCCGTCCGTCCGTCGATCCGTCAGTCCGCGCGTCCGTCCGTCCGTCCATCCGTTGTCAGTTGAAATTTTCACAAAATGTGTTCTTCTGTTTAATATAAGTATGTAAAAATTAAAGGTACTACGATGGTACGGAACCGTCCATGCGCGAGTCCGATTCGCAATTGGCCGGTGTTTTTTGAATACCAATAGTGTTACTGAATTTATCTCACAAAATCCAGTACCAGACCACGCGACCGACGAGTGCCGTAGCTTTGTTTTGAACATATCGCGTTATCAGACCTGTCACACTTATCAGGCACACCGGTAAGTTTGCCGTGTGTGATCTTAGGCAAACAGCGCCGCCTACTCTTATGTCAACCGAATACATGTCTATTTATAGAATGATCTGAATAAAAGGTCTATTTACCTAGTTAACTTGTATTTTTCATTGCACTAGCTCTCACACTACCTCTGCCCGCGGCTTTGTCTGTATGGGGGTCGGAAATTATCCCACGGGAGTTTTCTTCTCGGATAAAAAGTATCCTATGTCGTCCCCCATGTCATGGTGTATCTTTGTGTCTGTAATCCGTTCAGCTGTCCTGACGTGAAAGGTAACAAACAGACAGATAGACCGAGAGACAGACTACGACCAGAGGGCTACTTTTGCATTTACAATATTAGTAAGGTTAGTACAGGTGTTGAAATACGAAAAAAAACGTTAAGCCGAAGGAGAAAGATTATTTGTGATTGACTACAATAAGTGTTGGAAAATTATAATAATCGGCCTAAAAACCTAACCTGTGTTCATATGTATATAGGGGAAAAAAAAACAATTCATCATCTATTGGAAATAGGTAGAACTCATTGTTTCGCGTGATTACCAACAGTTCATTGTGAACTATTGTGTAATTTATAATTTTATCGTATTTGCAATTACAATAACGTTGCATGGAAATAATGTCATAGGTACCTACACACCTAGGTGTGCTTCTGCATTGTCCTGCAAACAAAAACTTAAATTATTTCGGTAGGATTTCCTCGAATTGCTTAAAAGTATCAAATTCAAAAGTCACTTATTCAAATTAGACTGAAAATCAGGACTTTTTGGACGCCAAAATTGCAAAAGACAATCCCTTAAAACAGTCGCACTTCATCACTTAGTGTTTTAGTTAGCCTTTACTGTAACCCTGTGTCATCCCACTGCTGGAAAAAGGCCTCTCTCTCCCCATGACTTCCAAATCCTTCGATCCAGGGCCAATGTGGACCACTGGTCGTTGGTTCTGTCCAGCTCGTCCCGCCATCTTCTGCGAAACCGATAACCTTTCCTTCGAAACCTTTTCTCTTGTGGAACCTTTATCCAGAAAAAAAAGTGTGTGCTGCTTATAAGTAATAAAGCTATATTTTAAAGGGTATGTCTTTTATAGAACCTATATTAGGTGCCAACTTATGACAAGGATGGGTAGACCCCACCGATTTTATGCAACTTATGCAAGTCCCGTCAACAGAATCACAATTGCAAACTAATTGAAATGAGGCATTATAATAGTTATTTATGTACAACGCGAGCCATAGTAACCTGTTTCTCACAGTGCACTCACGACTTGCGCGTACGCAGACGGTGTTGGCATGTTACTATGCTGATAAATGAGTTATAGATGAAGACCTACAATTCAACATATTCTTTAAAATTTTGAAAGTTGGGATCCCAATGCTTAATAGCATAGTTAAGGAATATGCTTTTTTTCTGTATTACTTTGGATACACAACGACATCTTGAAGAGTTTGACGACTGCCTAGAGTTTTTAAACAAGGTTACCACACCTGATATTTACCAAGTAGAAGAACATAACATTATTACGGAAAGAATCTCTCCGATTGCGAACTCTAGAATCGGCATTATTTTGTTCACTTCAGCAAAAAACGTGAACGACTACGTCAGCTGCAAATTGCTTAGAAAGAAGTTAGGATACTTATCATCGACAAATAGATGCTGCAGATCCCATCTGTTCAAAACTAGTCCAAATAATCTGTGCTCTCAAAAATCACTCTCCTGCCCTTATCCCACTTTATTTTGGGGATGGCGCCGCATGTCTTCTTCCATAGTTTTCTATTATTCGTCATGTCATAAGCCACCTCCATCCAAGTTTTCTCCCCCCCTTCTGAGTTTCCCCCTCTTGATTCTATTCCGTTAATATGAAGTTAAAATTTATACCATGCAACTGCAAGCATCCATGACAAAGATGAACTCTAAACTGTTTAATAAAATGTTAAAAACCACAAAGATGGCGGCTTATAACCGCTGCGAACCAGTATCAATAATCATGAGGAATGCTTCACTAATCGCGAACACTCGTCACTGGAGGTCATCCATGTGCGTCTGGGACCCTTGGACTGTTCGTGGGATTATATTGATGAGTAGTTAGTTGTGCGCGCCATTTTGTTTCGTAAAGGACTGTTTCAACGTAACATAACATCAAGCCTGTAATCCCGGAAGGGATGAACAGAGGTGAACTAGTAGTACACGCGTCGCCAGTTATGTTTAAGTCCCATGTAATAGAGAACGAACTATTGCCATGAACCGAGCTCAAACTCAGACAACAGGAAGAAGTTCTTGATGAAGAACCTAATAACAGTGTGCTCGATCTGGTAATCGATCCCAGGGCCTCAAGCTCAGCAATAGGGAATAGACTAGCCGAAAGCCTAAATAATTTTGCCTATAAAGGTTTTTCCAAATCCCTAATAAGTCGCTTATAAGCAATAGTTCCTTTTTTGGTTAAATCCAGATTAGGACTATCGTAATGTGCAAAGTATTTAAGGTTTTATGTCAGACCATTTGCTTTAATGGCAATTATTTAACTTGTCTCATAATAAAGACATCTTTAAAAAAAGTCAAGATACACAGGTCGCAATCACGAAGCAAACACACTAATTCCACGAAGTCATTTTTTTGTGACGTTTGTACATTATGTACATAAGTACAAATATTAGGTACACAGTGTACATACAGTGGAATCGTGATATTTTATAAATGTGTACTCTAAACTAACTCGTGAATATGATTCATTAAATATATTTGCTTGTGAACTTAAAAAGCCACTGACGTAGAATTTTGTTGAAATGCGGTGCTCTTGCGGTGGGTTACTAGGTCAACATTTGTTTCGCCGAATGTGGATCTTACTTACAAGGCAAATGGTTCAACTAGAACTTGTATACTAGGTCTGCTACACCCCAACCACGATGTCATTCATTGTGACAAATCAATTTAAAAACATTCATGTCATTATTTGGTGTACCTTCCGCCACCTCTTCCATGGTTAGGTTTGTATAATATTATGTAATTTTGACTTTCAACAAGTTATAATTCTAAGCTAATTACTTGAAATTTTTTAAGTTGTATAAGACAATTTTTTCAAATTGCCTACAATATGGACACTCCTTCTCATGAGAGTAAACAATAAAAAAAAGAAATAAACTAAATAAATGTAGGGCTCTAGAGGAAAAACCAGATCCTCTGTTACGGATTAGTGGGCTCAAGATGGGAGTTCAGTTATTCAGTAAGATTGACAGTTAGCTAAGCCGATGATGATAAGTTTATTCTACGAAATCGTGTAGATAAAGGGCTTATTACCAATATCTATAAATTACTGTAAACAACGTATCTCGTTGACGCAGATGAACAGTTCAGACTCAAACTTTATGAGCTTAGATTACCTGCAAAGAATCCCTGTGAACTGCCATTCAAACAAACCCTATAAGTCTGTAGCCCTCAGTACTTGTCATGCTGCTTAAGATTCAGTGGCACACTAGCACCTGTAAAAAGGCGGGTCTTTGAACCCAATCAAGACACTTTAATAACTCTTAAAGATGGAAAGAAGAATGAAAATGATAGAAGGCGAGTTGAAAGGATGGGATTGGAAAGTAAATGAGTAAAAATAGGTACAGACGCTAGCACATCAAGCTCCCGAAACTGTAAAATTTTCGAAATCAACCTCGAACCTAATGCTTTAGCGATAAAGTTGAAAATCTATTAAAGAAATTTGACAGATTTTAATAGCTTGATGTGCAGGCTTTTATACTTACCATATTGACTATCCAAGCCACAAATTCTTTACAGGATTCTATGTCCCGTCTGTACAATCGCAATTTAGGTTCAGCTCTAGTTATAGAACATAGACTCATAAAGCAAATAACGAATGTTTTGATGATGTAATGACTGCGGCTAATATAATTCCAGTCGTAAATGTGCGCTTACAGAAATTAGTCGTGTTTTCTTTTGCCTTGTCTTATCTCAATACTACTAGCCCGATTATAATGTAAACACAATAAAAATATTAATCTCTACGCCATTTTGATTCATGGAAATGCAGTAGAAAAGTGTTTAGTCTGAGTCATTACGAAGATGGTATAGAAACATGATGAATGTTCTACAGGTAGTTGTTCCGGCTGTTGTGTATGTGAGTTTAAATGTTCGTAAACGCACCCACGATACAGGAGAAATTCCTAGTGTGGGGCAACGTTTTTTCAAAAAGATAAAAAAAAAAGAATTTTCTTTTAAGAATTTTAATGAATTGAAACCGTCATCTTTAGGCGTTTACATCTACAGACCACCATTTCCATCGTCAATCATATCCACCTATTTAACCAGACTAGACAAATCAGGGACTAGCATATACCCATTTTACATTACTTCATTGTGCTATAGAATAACTAAATGCCCTAGATAAGACAAGAGACATTCTACCAGCTATCACTAGTGACGATGACGGAAAAAGCAAAAAAGTATTAGATTGACCAAGGGTACCGCAAGAACTTACGTGAATTCTGTGGAAAGTAGTTGTAGAAATACGAAACGATTTGAAAGCTATTGCGATTTGTCTAAGCCGTTTGATCAACTAAACGCAAAGAAGCATTTCCCGCTACCTATTTTTTCATAGGCGTAACAATTTCTTTACTAACATCACGCCATGTTATCCGCGAAGGGTTAGGCAGAGGTGTACTTAACACAATACACCCACATTTCGCCAGTGATGTTGTAATAGGGGGCGCGCCTATTGCCATCAACCGGGCACAAATCCAGCCTCCGTGGCTGCCACTGAGAAATTCCTGATGGAAAAACCCAATAACACTTTGCCCGACCTGGGAATCGCAACTAGGACCTTATGCTCAACAGTCGCGCTTGCAACCATTAGACCAACAAGGCATTTCTTTACTAGTAGCTGCATAATAGAACATTTCCTTTCACTACATCTTGCAACATCTAATTTTACCCTATTTGCACTCATCGTATTTTCAGTGACGTTTAGCATCCACTATTTCGTAAAACTACGCATTTACTTCAGTCACAGCATCACGACCAGCCAAACAAAGAAATGTTTTATGACACCGCCAGTCATAACATTAAAGTTTAACCTCACTTCTAAAATTATTTGCACCGTCTATTTTTGTTAGTCTTCTCTGTCTACGTCACTGAGTACACGAGTAGTGGCGTAATGGTTTGTTCTGCTTTGAGCTTTGGATTAATGCCTTTTTAATCTTTCGTCCTTTGATCCTAAACTTCATCTTTTTCATTTTATAGTGCTTCAATTGAATTTTCATTTTCGTCTTTGTCGCCTTCAGTAATTGTGGTGTGGCCAAGTGAATCCTTTCTTGAGAAAATACTATTATTTTATTTTAAATCTGTGTTTTCCTACTGCATGGGAAATGCTTTCCTTCCTCCATTCCAAACATATCTATCTTGAGCTAGTATGGACCAATCCTGCCTGTAGCGTTAAGCCAATCCTGCAACGATATAGTTGAACGTTTTCTGAAGAAAACACAAACTTCTTGTTGAGTTTTCTTTCTTCCAGAGCTTTTCAAATGGTGAAACCACTCCCAACTACTAGGTTCTAACAACTTTTAATTATCTGTAAGAGTTAACTGCAGACACCAGCTTATTAGCAACGCCTATTAGCAGGTGCAAAGTAGAGCATCTATGACGTTAGTCCTCTCTGACGCGTGCCGACGTCACGAGTGCGACTGCAGGCTAATTTTACTGCGTCTACGCACCAACCGTGCCAGCCATCAGCGCATGCGTACGATGTTACAAACATCTGGGAGACGTTCTCCGAAATTACTCCGTGTTATAATGATTCTTTGGAGGTAATGATTTCAGTTGAGTCTGGACTAGATGATGGGATTTCTGTATAGTTTTGCGGTTGGCCCTCGGGTTGATGATATAAGTTTTTTTCTCGATGAAGGTGATTAATTGAAAGAGGGTGGTTTTGTCATTGGACTAACTATTGTGTGTGTTTGTCTCAATATGCTTTTCTGTCTGACCCAAGCCAACAGTCAGGGTGCGCCAAAGTTCACCTAAATTTTCAACTCCGATAATTGGAAATCCGAAAATGTTCTTCCTAACATTTTTCATCCTAACAATCACAATTCCTAACTACTCTGTCTCTAATTTTATAATTCCGAAGCATTCAACTTCATAATGTCAGTAGCAATAAACATCTATTACACTTTTATTTGTTTTCCTATGTTTTCTCAACATAACCATCTTTTACACTGTTATTCAAAGTCATATATTTTTTGTTTAGATTTCTTTGTTTAGACTTAAAAAATTTAACCAAAAAAGTGTTATTTTTGCAAACCGTTTATTTTCTCGATTCTATCGTATAAAACACCTAAATGTAAGAATAAAGTTTCTTGGTGTTTTTTTTCTCCGACTAAACGTTTGTCGTAAAAACGATGTGGAAGGGATCCATAGGTTAGGTTAGGTTAGAACTGTGACCTGTAACTACGCGCGAGCCGAGCGAGCGTAGCGAGCGGTGCCGCGGTAGCGGCCGGCGAGCGCTACTTCGAAATTAGTTGCGAAATTTTTCTAAGTTTTTTTTTCATAGTGCCCCCAAGACGAGATTCTGACCTGTACAAAAAAAAAATAAAAGCGTTATGATAAAAAACAGTAGGAGTTTAAATATATTTACATTAATGATATTATTAATTACAATTTTCGGAAACATGAGTGTTATGAACATCGCCGGTAGCACTACAAACAGTATGAATGAAAACTTTAGGATGAAAATTTTTAGGAAGAGTGATCATTCTTATTACAAATCGTTAGGAAGAACAATTTCGGGAAAAGAACTTTAGGTGAGCCAATATGGACCCATGAATGTTTTCATGCCTTCATTCTTCTCCTTATCATGTCGATCATGTAATTTTTTTTCCCTTTACCTTTCATTTGTGGATCATTTGTTTTGGCTTGATTTTTCTGTTTTTTGGACTGAGCTTTGGATAGAGACTATCAACTAGTGTCCTTTTAAAAAGGTAGGAGTTTTTGCAAGTTAGTGCTTATATTTTGTTGAGTTAGACAGAGAGTCCTGCTCTTTTGTGGTGGTTAATTAGGAAAGTAAAAGTAGCCTATTTCGTGGGTAGACACCTAGCTCTGACTCAGTTTGGAAAGCTGGTTTTGTACCTAGAATAGATGTGTTCTTGCGTCGAGACGGCGCCAGAACAATTTTATTGTTGGTACAGTATTATTTAGCGATAGCACATAGGCATGCGTACGCGCGTCAGCTGCGATATACGCATCAGTTGGTAATTCCGCGAAATGATTCATTAATTGTCTTTGTTCATTGGAACTTGTTCTTTTTCCTGGAATAATTGATTTTAGTAGGTTTAATATCATCAATCAATACGCTAGTTATTTTTTTGTTTAGTCATGGAATTCTCCTGAAATCATTTCATCATCGTCATTGTAAAAAAATTAGGTAAAGCTGAAAATAGAGGCGTTTGTGATTGTCTGACGGGATCAGGTAAAATTTTCCTACCTACAGCGTCTCACTGAAATTTAATATGCTCTGCTCAATTGCTTTTTATGAACATTTTTCTGTCTATCCATATAATTATATTATCAATAAGTAAAAAGGTTTTCGCAAAACAGGGAAACCCCTTACCCATGATTTCAAATCAAACGTTGTAACTAGGTTAATGACCACAGGTACAGTAACGTATAAGGAAAGAGGGAAAATGCATCACATGATGCAACGCAGGCGCTTCCTTCCTTAAACCTCGTCCTTACAGGTCCTATCGAAGAATTAAATGTTACATGGAAAATTGCTGAAGTCCTTAACCACTTGGCCAAGTGCTAAACAATCTATATACTAATATATAAAGGTGAAGACTAGTGAAGAGTTTGTTTGTTTGGTTGAACGCGGTAAACTCGGGCACTACTGGTTCGAATTGCATAAACCTTTTAGTGTTGGATCGCCCATTTATCGAGGAAGGCTATAGGCTATAAAACATCACGCTACAACTAGTAGGATCGGAGCAGCAATGAAAAATGTTGCAAAAACGGGAAAAATTGTATTTATAATAATTTTACGCGGACGAAGGTCGCGGGGAACAGCTAGTCAAGAGATATGCATGATGCGACACTAACTGCGGAGAAAAGAAATTGCCAAATAGAGAATGCCACGAATCACCGCGACGCGACATGCGACAAAAACAAAATAGGCACGCGCGTGTCGCGCTTGACGCTACACTTCGATCGCATTTCGCGTCGCCTGAGATCGTGAACTGGGCGCAACTAAACCGAGGCTAACAATTTCACGGTTTACCTCAGCTTTTAAGTTTGAGATTAAAGCGATAAAAAGCCAAAATAAAGGGTGTAAAAAGACCCTTAACGAAGCCGAAAGGTACTTGTTCTCCCCATCATTGCGATTATTTTTTTGTTCTAGACCATACCTGGGAACCTTCTAGTTACGGAGATATTGGGGGTCAAAGTTCCAACTTTTTCACAAGTTTTTTTTTAAATACATCTTTCTAATGTAAGATTTTTACTTTAAGCACCTTCACGACCCCCATACTATTCAATCCATCCATCAGCACAATGTTTTGAGTACGTTACATTGAGTTTTACCGTAAAACGTGATTTTTCACCCTAAAGAAAAAAGTCATTTCCCAGCAATAATTTTTGTGTAAAGTTACTTAGTTTGATGTACAGAATGCCTGGTTGACGGCTTGGTGAAGGGTCTATTTACACCCCGTATTTGCATTCACCGTTGATGCACTATTAATCTTTCTGAATTAAGATCGTCTGAAGGATGTTGTTATGTTGGCAAGTTGCCAGGGACCTGTCATTTCTTCGTTCTTGCGGTTATTGGGTGGAATACCGAGGTTGGTTTTGCCTGGAAGAATGTGATGTTCATAATTTGGAAGTAGGAAGAATATTCGATTAAAATACAGATTACTTTACAGACAGTCGCTACATGTATAATGCTGGTATCGACTGGTAAGACTGAAAGCAGACAGAACATAAGTTAGGAAAAGGCTAATCAGATGAACGTACCTGATACCTTGTTGAAAGATGGTGTGACTAGAAAAGGGATGACTACGGAGATGACGGCTAATAGGGATATCATTGTCTTAGCGGTCGATGTCAAACTAAATTCGGCCAGAAATCGACTATAAGCTTAAAATCTTCCGTGGCGTCCATGTCAGTTCTACAAGACGTCGTACAGTGTCCCATCATTATAGAACTTCACCCTTTGGCGCGAATTACACAGAAACGGCGTAAGGCGTAAGGTGCGGCGTAGGCGTGGAATTTATACGGAAACGAAAGAACGGCGTGCCTGCCCCGCCCGCTTGAGTGTAATTCACGACTCGTCGTCTCCGTACATTTTGTATGAAAACGTTTTGAAGCGGCATCATGCTTGCGCCGCGCCTTCACCGTACGCCGTTTCTGTATAATTCGCGCCTTAGACTTCAGAGCTTAGTCATAAAGAGACGTAAAAAACAAGATGTGCTTCTGCCGACCACAAAATAAACTGCAACAATGGCAGAAGGATGATCTAATTCGCTCCTATTAGAACCTTTTTATTTATTTATTTATTTAAACTTCATGTACAAAAGTGGTACATAGGCGGACTTAATGCCACAAGGCATTCTCTACCAGTCAACCTTGGGGTCAAATAGGACAGCATAGTGATAGAGTACAAAAAAATAAATAAGAAAAATATCATTTTGTTAACATAAATTGAAATACATAAATAGGCACATACTAATACATATATACAAATATAATGAAATAAACTAATATATATTATAATACATACAAATAGACCAAAATACGAGAAACATTATAATAATTACTATGACTACTAATGACAAGCATATGAGCAATTCAGTCAGATTTCAAATAGTACTTCCGTACTGTTCTTTTGAAAGCCATTTTGCTTTCAGCTTTTTTAATGCCAAGGGGTAGCGCGTTCCAGAGCTTTATAGTTGAGACAGCGTAAGAATTGGACATAAAACCAGTACGATGTGAGGGAATTTCAAGGAGTATATTTTTAGAAGCTCGAAGGTTACGATTGTGTGAACTGCCCAACACTTTGAAATATTCTTTTAGGTAATCGGGAGCACGAGGATCCGTCAAAATAGTGAAGAGCATACAGAGAGATCTGAGGGACCTCCTGAGTCGGATAGGCAGCCACTTAAGCTGAGAACGATATGAAGAGATGTGATCGTACTTGCGAAGGCCAAAAACAAAGCGAATACAATTATTGAGAAGACGATCCAATTTGTTTAAAAGTTCTTGGGATAGATCAGAGTAACAAACATCAGCATAGTCGATAATGGGAACCACAAGTGACTGGACCAAAGTTAATTTAGTGCTAGATGGGAGAAAATGTTTGAATCTATAGAGAGACCGCAGCGAGTAAGTGACTTTCTGGCAAACCTGAGCCACCTGCTTATTCCAACTAAGTGTCTCGTCAATGTGCAGGCACAAGTCTTTTACGTGTGGTGAGAGAGAGATCACAGAGTTGTCGAACACAAGCGGCATTAGCTGGCTAGTATCACGGTAATATTATAATACAGTACTCCAACTTCATACTAACGGACGAAACGCGAGCTATACCTACGCGCCTCGATCGTAGGGTGCGCTCGCGGTGCAGACAGTCACGGCTGTACCGCAGTGTCGAACGGACGGTGTGTTGTTTTTTTAACAATAACCGCGCGATTTTTTTCTCTAAAAATCAGTTAGTATATTTTTTGTGGGTATCTTCTTAAGCGTTGTTTGGACAAACATGATGATTGTCATGCTTTGAAATCGTATGTGAAACCCGATCAAAAAAGCCACAATTTCAGCTCACAGAGTCGGTATTTAAGGTACCGGGACTACAGTAAGATTAATTCGCGAACTTTTTTGATTGTACCCAACGATGATTTTGTGGAATATACGGGGTGTAAACAGACCCTTCACGAAGCCGTCAACCAAGCATTCTGTACATCAAACTAAGTAACTTTACGCAAAAATTATTGCTGGGAAACGACTTTTTTTTTTGGGGTGAAAAATTACGTTTTACGATAAAACTCAATGTAACCGACTCAAAACATTGTGCTGATGGATGGATCGAATAATACGGGGGTCATGAAGGTGTTTAAAGTAAAAAAAATACATTAGAAACAGGTATTTAAAAAAAAAACTTGTGAAAAAGTTGGAACTTTGACCCCCAATATCTCCGTAACTAGAAGGTTCCCAGGTATGGTCTAGAACAAAAATGATCGCATTGATGGGGAGAACAAGTACCTTTCGGCTTCGTTAAGGGTCTTTTTACACCCTTTATAGAAAAAATGGAGGAAATATTCCGAAATTCACTTAAAACCAAACATGTAAATTGTAAAGTAGCTGCAGGAATCTATAACCAAGTAAAAGATATTCCATTTTCTCCACCTTGTCCATGTTTCCCAAAACAATTTTTAATTAAGCTTTATGTTTATAAGAATGCGGATTTATTATACTTTAAAATTTAACAATAAAGCATTTCGTACGACTCGCAAATTTATAAGCCCGATTTGTTTTTCAAACAAAAACATGTTTTTTTAATTAAATCTACCAATCAAAAAACAACACGCATATTTATTGAACACTTCCTATTCAATATACAAAGTCTTTCATTTATTTATATAAAAAGGATATTTACAATTACAAAACTAAATAGAAACAGAAAGTAGGCAAATGTAATTAAAATGCTGGGGACGGGCAGCCCTAACTTATGTTTACGTACCGCGCGGCTGTAGGCATTTATTTCTATCATGCGGCCGAGTTACATTACTGTATTATAATATTACCGTGCTAGTATCCAGATTTCTCAGATAGTACGAACTACCTATGAGGATGGCCTGGCATTTCCCGACGTTGACAGCAACGCCGAATTTAGCAGACCACTCTCCGATAGTTTGAAGATCTACATTAAGTAATGAGATGCAATTATTAAGGTTAGCAATGTCGGATTGAGCGTAAAGTTGCAGGTCATCAGCGTATAGATGGTAAGAGCACTAGAGGATAGTAGTAATAGAGTTTATAAATAACGAAAATAAGAGAGGAGAGAGTATACCGCCTTGTGGAGCACCAGATTTATGATGCTAGGACACTGTTATCATTTAAGCCATCGCTAGTAGAGTCACATAAAGAGAATGACACAAACACTACAGGACACTCGATAGTACTACAGTCCCACGTGCTGATATTAACGATTTGTAATTGGTATCAAGATGATGAGCTCGCAACACGTGATCCTGCACGAAAGGCTTTGTTTACAAAGTGGATAATTATTGGCTGTTTCAAAGAGGATTGCGGTTTTTTCTATTTTTAAATTCACATGGGAATTCTGATCTGTTAGGTTGGAATGACGGGATTAAAGCTGAAATTCCGTTGATATAACGTAACACAACATCACGCCTGTAATCCCCGAAGGGTTAGGCCGACGTGACCTAATAGTACACCCACATTTCGCCTGCTTTGTTAAAGTCCCATGAAAAAGGGGGCGAGCCTATTACTACCAACCGGGCACAGATCCAGACTCTGTGTCTGCTACTGAGAAATTCCTGATGGAAAAATCCAATAGCTTTTGCCCGACCCGGGAAGCGGACCACTTTTTGGCAGTTTTTGGTTGATATATTGAATTAATTCTTTCAGTCAACCAATCTACAAAGGCGGACTTATGCAATAGTCATTTTGAACCTGTAGGTGATGAATTGGTTGATCAAGAGATATTATGTTATCTGCTTATTGATAATGAAACAATTTGATAGGGAAAGAACCGGGTGTGTACGTTATACGAAGCAACTTAATTAAGATTTATGTTAACTATAATTAATTATTGGTGATCGATTGATCTGATTCTGATGGTAACTACTTTCTGATAGGACGCAGAAGTTATTTTTCAAGCCCTTAACGTGCTTCTTATTGGAAATGCCTTAATTTCCAGGTGGATCTATTCTGGTTATTATTGATCAAGTTATAATTTGAGGTGATTATCTTAAAATCGGATGAAAACTGTAATTTCTAGACCACATCCGACAGCATTTCATAAAAGATGATTTATTATATTATTATTATTGATTATTTGGTCAAACAACACATTCCTTGCTTTGTTACCATGCTTCACTATTAGAAATTCTTTTGAGTCATTATTACCTTATACTCTGCCAAAATATGTCCGATCTTCTCAACGTTTTTCAAGACAAAACTCGTCTTTCAGTTAAATACTATGTCATTGAACTGACACGTTGACACCGGTATCCAAAGAGCCATTGGCTACTTAATAGGCTTCTATTACGTCGATTACGGTTGGGCGATCGATCTGGATTTCTTGTAATTTTTTTTGTATGTCTCTTCTGATATAATTGCTTGGGAATTTTGTAATGTCACGTTATCCACCAACTCGCACTGGACCCTCGTGGTAGTAACCACCCGTTCGCAGAAGGGCCTGTGACTTAGCAGAAGGAACGTGGGGAAGGAAGGCTCATGCTCTATGCACAGTATCTACGTTACTGAAAAATTGTAAGCTGTCATCTGTAAAAGAGTTTCATCTTGTTCTTATTGTTGCATCGTCCAGAGTTAACTAAGTTTATAGAACAATGGCATTATCTACTTTAGGTCTATCCCTTGTTTCCAAGCTCATAAGCCTGCCGTCTTCCTCAATTATTATTTTCAATACTAGCCCGTTTGGTCCCACAACTGGGCAGAGGCCTCCTTACCCTCGTTCCACTTCATTCAGTCCAGATCTGCCAAGGACCAATCGCACTGACATAAAAATCACTTCATGTTAGCGTCAATCTCATGCAGATGCTCTCGATAGTATTTGCAAGCAAAAGTAGCATTAGCTCATGCTAATAATGCTAAGCTCTTAATTACACTCTGTTTTAAATGCGCCATTTTAACGAGTTTCACACGTGACAGAATTATGATTATGACTCTTCACTGAAGGAAGGTAAACACAAAGCACAGCAGTTGCTTACTGTTATTTTTAGGGCTTTCGCTCGCAGCCACCTTGGACGAGTGCGTTGAGATCCGAATCTTCGCGGATCTAAGACATAAATTTAGCTTCAACCCTAACCGTCTGGCCGTCTGGCCAATTAGTTTTTCTATTTCGGACCAGACCGCTAGTACGCGTGCGCGACGTCGACCGTCTCCACAATCGCTAATAAACCGCAGTTAAATATGAATAAAATACGCTATAAATCTGTAACGGGCGGTTTGAAACAAAAATGGCGGATAGTAATATAAATTTTCGCGCGTTCTACGGTTTTGACGCGCATGAGTGCCGATATTGACTTCTGTAAAACAACCTAAATAGTGATTTAAGTGGGTGTTGTTAAGGTTGAAGTTTCAGTGTTATTGTGTAGTGTTATTGGACTGTCTGTGCGGTCGTCAGCTTTTTGTTATGATGCGCAAGTCGGCACTATTGTTTGTTTTGGACGGAACACTGCGCAAGCGCACCATGAGGTTTCGGCATGCGTGTGTTTTTGTACAGATTTAGATATTCGTTAATGAAGTTAGGTGTTACAGGTAAACCCCAACAAAACTATCGGATTAATTTAATAACCATCGTTTATTATATAATTAAGCTCTCAATATCAGTTTTTGTGATGTTCAAACATAATTTATTGCCGAAATAATTGATTGAAATTAATCATTTTTCCGTTATAAAATAAAAAAACCACTCAAATTGATTTAATGAACCAACCCAAAAAAATAAAGGTAGGTATGCGATTGAATATAAATCGGGAAACAGCAAAGAGAGAGACCTAGACTTATCAAGTCTAGATTTTTTATTTTATCGACAATTTGCGTGTTCCAATGTTTGATAACTTTGGCTCAGCGAACTTATTGGTATTGCTGGTAGTTAAGATGGGTTTGAAGGAATCTCCCAATTTCACTTGCTAGAGGGTGTGAATATGTACTAAAGGTAGATAACTAGGGATCTTTCAGCAGTGATAGTCTAGTGGTGTGACCGTCGAACTGCCAAGTCATTCGTCACAGGTCTGGAGTTCGAACCCAAGACACACACCTTTGATTTTTCAGATTCATGTGCGTATTGTAAAATTATCACTTGCTTCGGTGAAGGAAAACATCATGCGGAAACCAGGCATGCCTGAGAGATATTTCTCGAAGGCATTTAAAGCCAAGTCAGAGGGCCTTGGGCGGCATAAAAACTCTGACACCAGGTTAGGTACTAACCACACGATAAAGAAAGAGTACTAGAGATGTACCTACTGCATATAATGTAAGAGTGGTTTTCAAAAAACCAACTTAAGCCTCGTTACGAGCCGGGGCTGCGGGTCTGTTCGAAAGAGATACCGCGGCCCTGGAACACAAAGGGCAAAGAAGGAACATGGATGGGTTTTAGTCAGTAAAAGTCTGTCACTCCCTCCCACTCCGCCCAGAGCGGTGGGGGGGGGGGTCATTTGATGATTTCCCATCCAAAAAAAAAGCCTCGTTACGAAAATGTTAAGATGTTACCATCTAAATATTTTAGAAGTATTTACAATGACACGAGCTAAGTTTGCCTAGTTTGTGCCAATCTGGACTAACCTTGAAGGCCGGGCCTCTTCTTGGCCAGATCCACTAAAACGTAATGCATATTACGAGATGGATGAAGACTGGAAACGTCACCACTCCAGGGCGTGTTCTACTGACGCACTCACGGTAAATAGGTGTATAACTTTCGAAGTGTTTGCCAAAATCATTAACATTATAAAAAAAATCTCTGATATATTTTTCGCGTTCAATGACAGTCTAATCCTGGACATAGAAATCAAGATATTGGAGAGGATAGAAGAGTTGATTTTGATGGAAAAGAGGATACTGTATGAATATATCCTTTTTGATTATGTAATTCTTAAGCGAAATTCACATAGTATCGGTATTGACTATAAGATACTTCACAGTCTGTGCCATAAACAACTATCCGTAGATATTTTAAACCATACACAGAACAGATCTTGAAACATGGAGATTGCGAAATCTCCAATTAATGTAAGCATTTAATATCGAACTTAAAATTAAAATAATTAATTAATTTCTCAGTAGCAGCCACGGAGTCTGGATTTGTGCCCGGTTGATGGCAATAGACTCGCCCCCTATTACATGGGACTTAAAACATAATTGGCGAAATGTGGGTGTGCTATTAGCTACCCCTCTGCCTAGCCTTTTTGGGATTATAGGCGTGATGTTATGGCATTAATGAAGCTAGTATCCATAATTCAGTTACTCCATCTTCCGGTACACAATACTCTATAACAAACCTGTCTCAATTAAACAAACAAATGACTGATCACCGTCTTATCAAAGGCTTATGAAACGTCTGCGTTCAGCTGTCGCGTGAATGTCATCCATATCTGAGATTAGTCGAGATCTACATATCCTATCGGAGCTCTATCGCTGATAAACTATTGTAACGGTTTTATTGTGGTTCAGAAATGTCATTACATGGTGAATAAGAACTTGTGTTATGGTTATGTTGAGAATTGTAAGCGTTTTCGTGGGTCCCAACGTTGTTATCCGTCCTTCTGCAGGGAGGCAGCCTGAGTCCCCAGCGAGAGCGTTATTAACTGATTATGTTTGTCTTTGCTTCAGGTTTTGACTTTAGGCGGCAATTTTGTATCGGTCTGTAGCATTTTATGATCAGATTCTGTTACAAAACTTTGTTTCTCCCTATATGCTATATTTCTAATACTTCTCAAAAAAGGGGTACTGTTTCTTTCCACAAGTAATCGGGGAGTCGAAGAGTCGAGCTCCTCTGTAAATATGTTGAGGACGACTTTTGTGGTGCTTCCGTTTCGTCGAAAGATATTCGACATTATCCAGTTGAAAGAAGTCCATCTTTACTGCCTAATATAACAGGTGATACCTCCACCATGTGTATGTCCCCGATTTTCGCCTTCATCTTGAATTCAGGGAACAGTTTTTCAGCAACATTTAACATAATCCCGTCAAATAAGATTAAACTTTACATAGTATAGGTAAAAAAAGTCGCTCCCGCTGTTTGTACGATTAGATCTTTTAAACTCCGCAACTTTAATGCAGTTTTCAACAATAGATAGAGTGATTCAAGAGAAAGGTTTATATGTATATTTTTACTGGGTGCGATTTTACTTTTTATATATTGTTTTATTTTATGTCATAAAGCATCGTATTGGACTTGGTCTGTAATGTTGCTATAATTAGTTGTAAATAAATAAATAATAATAATAATAAATGTATATTGCACCCGTGCGAAGCCGGTTCGGGTCGCTAGTTAAGTATAAATCCAACAGACCTTTCAATCGTAGTACCTTCACACCACGAGTCATGAGGTACGTAGCCTTGCTTGCAAGCATCTCAATCAATGTACACCGATATATGATCGTACAAGTACTTACTAATATGCGGTTTAGACAGAATGACTCCACGTGTAGCACTATTGTATAAAACTTCATGTATGTTTATGTATGCATATAGTCAATCGCACATAACGATTTTATTACTGGCCAGTGTCAATATATCTTCTATTATCTATGCAATACAAAAAGCAATCCAATTGATCAAAACCCGTATGCTCCATGAGTTGAAAGTCTTTCCAAAAGATTTGCAGATTTAATGCAGCGTTATTTACCTAAGAGGATTTACAAAAGGACGAATAATCGATTTTAAAAACTTTCGTACTTATATAGTGCTGTAGCTCGTGGCTAAATAGGAGGAGCTCGTAGCGAAATAATAACAGCCGCTCGGATAGGATCGATCGATCGGTTCGATCTTTAGGTTAAGCCGTGCTTGCCTAGGTTGGTCTGTGGATGAGTGACCACCCATTACATACCAATTTTCATCCGTGCCTCGGAAAGCACATTAAGGCCCTTGGTCCCGGCTGTCATTTGTAGATCTTCGACAGTCGTTCAGGTAGTCAGTGGCCCAAAAAGTCTGACAACCAGTCTTACCAAGGGGTATCGTATTACCTAGTACTAACTGGGTTGTGGAGGTCAGATAGGCAGTCGCTCCATGTAAAATAATGGTATTCAGTGCATCCGGTTAGACTGGAAGCCGACCCTAAAATAGTTGGGAAAAGGCTAGACAGATGATGATGACTTCTATAGTGCTGTAGGAATTTGATTGTGAGAGAAGTATGCTATCCGATTCTACTACTCAGGGTTTTTCAAATCTATCCACCTCTTCCAGCTGGTCGATATTATACTCCTCGGCTTGGCTCGTTCCCTTTTTCAACTTGAATTTACCTTTTCTTTGATATTCTATGACCTACACTCAAGTTTAACTTTCCAAAATATATATATATATAAATATATATCCATCTACATCTAAAGCCATTTTTTAATCTCTTATCCTTAAAGCTGAGTTGCTTTTATTGCATCAACAGTTTCTGAGAAATGGTGCAACGTACGGCGCGTGGCAACACAAAACGAAATCGACAAGTTGCCATGGAATTTTTGTTGTAAAAAGTTCCACTTCCATAAAGCCCGGTCTCTACCAGAGCGGAGAGGATACGTATGGGAATCGACCAATCGCATTCACATCGCGTCTCTCGCCTCTCATGTGATTGGACGAATCTAGCATCTCATCTCCGCTTTGGTGGAAATTGGGCCTTATACCATGGTGAATTCCAATTGATATTTTTATGCGTATTCAACTTTAGTACATGTTTTATAGTTATCAAATTGCTTCGTGAGTCATCTCAGGATATTAAATGGGACTGTTACTAATTATGTGTCACGCTGTGTTCTCGTACCTATTTATGTGATTTGAGAGTGTTTGTTGCTATTGTTTGGGCCTGTTTAGTGGTCCGAAGACCACTGGACTTTCCCGTTTTGGCTTAGACCACCGATAAGCAGTATCGTTGTATTTTAGAACATGTGTCAAACTACTCTTATCATGGTAACTCATTGTTGGTTCTGGGCATAGGCCTCCCCCGACCATCGCCACGTTGACCGATTCCTACTGTACTTCTCACAACCAGCAGATCCTCGGTCCACCTTCTGGAAGGCCTTCTAATACTGTGCCTTCCGGTACCTGGTCAACACTCAAGAATCGTTCCAACAGTTCTACCTCGAAAGCTACCAAAGTCTCAGCAATTATTCTCTCTTTATTGAAAATACAGATGTCTTTTGGTAGTTCTTACCGAAATAAAATATCATGAGGAGTCACGTAAGGACAGCAAGAGGCACGTCAGTGGAAACACATTGAGCACGAGCTGGCTCAACGTAGTACGCAGTTTCAATAGAATAAGAATCCAGTTTATACTGGTTTTGTTACTACTGGCATACGAACTAGAGTCTACCTGAATTAAAGGTGACCCAATACATCTCAGTGTCACGCACTTTAGAGCCTTAAAAGTGACAACGAAACACTTAACGGTATATTGTTGCAAGCCTCGATCGTATTTCGATTATGTCATCCGATGTCAAGCATACAAACAGTATCAATGCTGTAATGTACGAATTATATGATACCTAAATATTTATATCTTTTTATGTCTGAATCGGACGGTTTTTTTATTGTTTTATGTCTAGAAGCGGAATCTACGTGGTAGTAATCGAAAGTTGTATGAATCAGTCGGGGAAAACGTGGTTTATAAGATATTTCAAAATAAATAATGTTGGTTAGTCTCATTTCAAGGACTGTGACCATTAATAAACAAAACTATTACAAAAAATCTTCTTTTTCGTGTCGCTGGCACAACAAATTTTCACTTCAAATTTTGCTGGTCCCAAGCTGCGCCAGTTCCACAGCGCTAGTGGTCGCGCTGAGGTCATTTTGACTTTAGTTTTGGGGCACAGAGGACAGGATAGAAGGTAGAACAGTTTGAACAAAATATAAATTAAAGAAGAGAAAAGCACACATAAAGCTAGAAAACATTCCAGTAATTATCACTTGTTTGGAACTCACCTGTAAAGCCTCTCCATCGATCAAAAATTCAGCGATCGGCACGTGTGCATAGCGATTAAATAGATCCTGCTACAGTTCCTACACTGCCATCATAACGATTAAATCGTCGCAAGTGTGAGAGCCCTGATGATCAATGGCCGTCACGCGAGCACTAAACTGTTGCCGTGCGCACGCGCATTCTACTAAAACAATTGAGTTTTATTGACATAATACTAGTTGTACTCTCTCAAACTCTTAGCTTTTATGCCTGCTAGTTATTGTCCCACCGTAAGTCATTTGACTCCAACAAAGAGAAACGAAAATACTATGCAGGTGATTTCATCGGGTTTGATGCAGAATGTGCACTTCGCAAAATGTGCACTTGACGCAAAATGTGCAATTCGCGAAATGTGCTCTTCGCAAAATGTGCACTTCTCAAAATAGCACTTCTCAAAATGAGCAATTATCAAAATGAGCCCTCTGAGTGTGACTTTCGAATTTCAACTAGAACCAACGGTTTATCGTAATTTCCGAGACCCACAAGGATCTTCTCACCCACCCACGGACCGACCTCAGCAAGCGTTGCCTACCGTGAAGATTTACCCGTCGATTGTTTTATGTATTACTAGCTTATGGCCGCAGCTTCGCCCGCGTGGAGTTCGGTAATTGTCCCACGAGATCGTACTTTTGGGATAAAAAGTATCCTGAGTTAATCCAGGTTATAAACTATCAGTGTGCCAAATCCGGTCAGTAGTTTTTTCGTGAAAGAGTAACAAACATCCATACATCGTTATAAAATTTCGCATTTATAATATGTATTAATAGCATTATTTAGGCAAGAGTCCCTCAGTAAGCCATGAGCCTAATTTACATAAACTGGCGCCCATGCAGGGACACACCCGAGCATTTCGTTACAGTAGTAAACTCTCATGAAATTATGAATCGTTGAGTTCGTGTGTGCTCGCCCTAATGATCATCGAGCGACACGCGAGGACAGCGTCGCACGCGCATCGTATTGAAACAATTGAGATAATGGATGTTTGAGCGCTTGATCGTTTTGGGTTCGTAAGGTCTTCGCGTTGTGGGACTACGATGATGTGTTATTTACTTCTTGTTACAACAGAAGAATCGTGTTTAATAGAAACATAATCTTATGGTTACATCATTCTGGTACCCGTATGTCACTTAATCATTTTAATGTGGTGTCTGCGTAACTGTCTTTATGACCGGTCCCAGACAAATGCTCGGTTTCACTAAAACAAGGCGACACTTCTATGAATATCGTAAAAGCGCATAGTTCGATTTTCAACCGACGACGGCTCAGCGCTAAGAGATGAAGTTCCAACAATGTTACTGAAAATGGACTCTACTAAATTCTAGGCCTTTTGCGAGTAGAATTTCCTAATAAAAATTTAGGAAGCGCAGAACCCTAACGAAATTCTAAGTGATGCGAATTTGTAATATGCCAAGAATGTGCAATAAAACACAGAAACTAAACCTACCAGACAGAAAGCGCCACACAACAGACGTGATTACAGTACCAATGCTATAAATACAAGTAATCATAGCACATTTGCTGCAGGGGAAACACAGACTCCCGATAAACCGATGTTTTGTGACGTAGGCGCATGTCCTTGTCATGTCTGACGAGTTTGATATCCTTGGGTAGACATTTCTGACCAAACCTAAATGAATAGAGGTTTGGAGTATAATCTTGCCATTAACACAATTGCTGACCAAAGACTTGTTAGTGTAACCGTAAAATAAGGCCGTAAAAAGAAAACAATTGAAATATCATTACGTTTTTATTATCACAAAAGTTAAAACCTCTCATTGTTATATTTCAGCTTTTATAATGAGGCGTTTTATATCAGGAATTTACTTTTATAATAAACCTTGCAATGATGCCTTCATCACTTCATACTGCCTCAACTTTCCATTTCATTCTATTCAACGCACGAACACTTTTGGCATCTGTTTTGGCTTCCACCTCAGAACGAATATAAACAAAAGCAAATCAAACAGTACATCATGTTCCCAGAAGGATGCTAAAGAACAGGCATGGCGATTGCATCACACATCTATATATATTTTCAGAGGCAATTTACCTGCTACATACCTGATTACAGTGATAAGTATGCGCGGGCGCCGCCGGTCTGATCCACGACCATAGCGTGAGAGTCGTGAGACTGTCAGTGTCACTGTGAACGCCGCCGCGAACGCACGCGCTGTGCCGCGATAAATTGTACCGCCACGTGTTTTTGTGAGTAAATAATCAGTGGTCACCAATTACAAACAATTGGTGTAGACTGTGTTTGTGAACTAGTGTCCAGGATCTTGTGACACGCTTGGATTGCACCTGAGGATTTAGTTATACGGTACGAAAATCGAGTCGCTTTGTTTATTTACGACTTAAGGAAACGGAGGATCATCACGTCCTCACGAATTTTCTCGTAATATCAAACGGTAATGAATGTAATGATCAAGAACATCGTATAATATGGTAGTAATCAATTCGTCTACGCCTGCTTTAATAGCTTCGAGTTGTCAATGAGAGCTGCTATTAAATTGACCGATGTTTTCAAACGACTGACTCTTATGTCTTCTATTTAAGAGTGACAATAGAATAACAAACATGTTGTAGGTTTAGATAATACAATTGAGCAACTACTGATAGTGTTGTATCAATAATCAATGGAAAATAAACGGGGTTGAATGAAAACATGGTGTAACAGTTATTAGCTGAAGTGGCTATTCAGTTTAAGGTCGCAAAGGACAGGGACATTTTCATTAATCAGAATTTAATCTTAAAGAATCAGTAGCCTTGGTTCAGTTAGTTTTTTCTCTGATTGCAATGGACGTTTTTTGCGATTCGAGCAAACTTAGACACGGCTGTTTACTGACGTAGCCATAACAAACATAGCCTTGAATGATTTTGACTTGGAATTCACGGCTAGATCAAATTGATCTACGATCGTAAAGGCAATCAAAGGAGCAATAACAACTACTTTACTGCTGTAAGAGCAAGTTGTCATTCATCATTAACTGCTTGTAAACATCTGCTGAATATTTACCCTTTTGAGACCATTACAATGATGGTACATGAAGACGATAATAATATTATAGATGGCACTACAATTATAGCTCATCCTTATGTTATGATTCCCAAATCAGAATCATATCACAATAGATACAAACATTCGGCGAACTAATTAACAAGATCATAAAGGCACCGAAGACGTTCAATAGTACAAAAAAGCTAATGAAGTCGGCTTTCATGAACTGAGTCCTAAGAAATCAGCTTCAGACAAAAATGAGATGAATCCTTCTAAGAAGATAAGGTTATAATCACGACCTAATAGAACTCATACCTGTCATTTACTCTAGTAACACGTCATAATACACTATAATTATGAATTTATGAACAACATGTGATCTCAGTGATGCAAATAATACAACACACGTTTCTGCTTACATCTCTCATGGCTCAAAAGAGAAAACGATAACAGGAACGCAAAATATTAATAAACTCTAGAATTTAATATATAAACACAAGTGTGTAAAGATATTACCGTATCGCAATGTCAAACTGAATTAAAAACAAATAGTAAACAAAATTTCCGAAATGTGTATCATTTGGATGAAATTATTTGAGGATATTTCAATGGGCTGAAGATGTTGTCTACTCAAATAAAGTATTTATGCAGTTGGATGCCATTATCTTCATACCTTAATAAATGATTGATCATTTTGGACATGTTGCATTCGTACTCAAGGACTGTAGACTGAATTTGTTAGTGACGGTCCCATACATAATTGCATATTGATGTCTATTAGTTCATGTATCTATGTTCAGTTTCCCACGCCAGTATGCTTTTCTTGCACTTTACCCACTATATAATCATATGCAGTAGTTTTACAGTCAATGAATTTACTTTTCCTGTCTCTCTCTCTGAACTCTGCCACTTTCCATCTAAAACTTCTCTATTCTTCATTGCCGTTACCGTTATCAGAGGCAATTTTTCACGTACTCCAACAATACTATACTAGCAACTAAAGTATGTATGCCAAATTATCTTCATAGCCATTCGAGCGTTACAAATAACATTTCTGACTTTCCAATCAGTCAATGACACAAGCATATCATCAGGTTTGTATGCATACGCTAATAACTTTTAAACTGACGGCGTTTTGCCGTTTAACTTGCTGTTAGCTCTCTAATTAGTGTAATTACTTCGACAAGTAAGTCATTGTTTAACTGAGACATTATAATTCATTGTGCCGGTTCAGCGCTAAATGCTGGTTATTAAAATATTATGCAGTCAAATGCATAGATCTTGGTTAGGTTTGTAAAAGATTTTGTCATGGAATCATACTACGACTACTAGACAAAAAAATCAATACGGGAAATATAACAGCATATGCGAAGCAAGGAATTGCGGAGGTTGTATCGGCAGACGGTCCATGTAAAATATTGATATTCAACTGTATCCGATTAGACAAGATATCGATTCCAGCATAGTTGATAAAAGCCTATACAGATGATGGTGTGGTTTTTACGCTTCCTAAATGAAACAGCACTTCAAAGAGATAACAAAAAGTTATTCACTACAAGAATGCGTGATCCACTAAATAAAATGCTTCATCAACATTATCAAAAGCTACCAAATGACACCAGGCCGGCCATTTTGGTTCGGCAACTAGAGCTAACAGTTAATTATCTAAACAAGCTAAATTAGCTTTATAATTACACACGTCGCCTGATCTCAGCGAATGCTGCTCTCATTGTGTATATGGGGAATTTATTTTGTGGCACTGATGTCAAGTTTCCTGTTATAAACGTGAAAATTTAGGGGAACATTCTTTTTCATCACGGTTCTAAAAACACAATTCTAGAATATTCTACCTAAATCAAGAAAGAAAATAGAAATCACAAATGTAATTACTATCTAAAAACGTGGAGACAAGTTGCTACGTGAGCTTTAATTGGCATCTAAAATCAAAACAAGTAAAAAATATTGCAAGACTCTGAACTCAAATGAGTAGGATGCCTAATGCGGCTTGATTGTGGTCTAATGACATAAGCCTAATTTTAGCGATGACCGATCAGAACAAACATTGTAACATTGGTAACTGTTTTGAAGACAAAAATATGTTTGGAAAGCTAGACAACTTTTTTATAAGGATATGTTCCAAAATGGTTATCGAGGTAAATATTTCTTGTGCAGAAAGATCGATTTAAAGACAAGTGAATTGAAATTCAAATTTATAGCTCCTAAAAATGTCAAAAATCATAATTGTTGTTCTGACCATCGTCACTTCAGAGTCACCAATTTCTAAATCGAAATTAACACCACTCCACTGAGCATATTTCACGCTTATATTGCATTCACTTTACGAGACATCCATAAAACCTCCCATTCAATTACTGTCCACTGAATCATTAGATTGTAGACAATAAAAATTTATCTGATGCCCTTAAAATTCTCACAGCGCTAGACCTAAGAAATGTTCCGCAGTACGACCTCCCTTTACCCTTGACCCACAGTTACTCAGTGTAAACAATTGATTATGATCTGTAACCTGTTCTCAAGTTTATAAGTCAGGTGCCCTTTTTAGAGCATTTTGTACAGATTGAAAGTGACAGACGTTATGTATGATTAATGGCTTGTGACAAGACAAGACTACGTCAGATATTTTGGGCGAGTCTCTAACATTCTCATCATGCTTTTGGTCATTGGAAGCTAAGCCTGCTCTAGATTGGAACTGGTATAACCAATTCAACTGTTATACTAGAAGAACTAGAAGAACCTGGCAATTATTTCGTAATTTATTGCGTCCATTTCGAGTCGCTAAACCATAAACAGGGTGATAAAATAGACTTTATTTAAACTTAACACCTCTTCATCGGCATTTGTCACGTCCTGTCTTCCGTTCTACTTCTCAATAACTATCATATGTTATTCGACGATTAACTTACTTTACTTTAATTTCGATGTAATAGGTTTGTACAGGATGATACATAAATGTGTTACATTATTTTTCTGTCGTGACTAGACCTTACATAAGATGTCACAGCGATAGGACTCCGTGCGCTAAAGCCTCGGGCTAAAGCTGGTTCACGATAATATTGTCAGCCTTGAATATGTGGGGTAATAGCTAATAGCAATATATCATGTGTAACATACGTTATGTGATAAATCTGATTGTGTTTTGTTAATGAAAGTTGAAGTGACTGTGAAAGGAGACGACGATGATGATGTAGAAGTATATTTTTGTGAAGATTGTACGAATCCGCCGGATGGACGAAAAGATAGATAGGTCGTTGTGGTGAAGTTAGCTGGAGACCTCCCAGCAGTGGATAGCTTACAACTCAATGATGATGATGATGATGCTGATATTTCTGAGAATGTTTGTACTTTGCGCAACATATTCGCAGACATTAGATTTAGACTTCGTATGTGTGATCTTTGTACCTTTTGTAGGTAAAAAGATTAAATTAATAATAGAGATAGAGAGGTAAACAAATAATACACGAAAGACCAAAAAATTCCACAATGGAGGATTTTATTGTTTAGTGTTTACATTATGTTTGCATAATTTATGTTTCTATAAGATGCTGTTTAGAAACAACATCTTATAGAAAACTATAGCTATAAAAATATACATAGAATAAACAAAGTGTTTTAGCCTGTTGAAAATATCATCTTGATATTTCTTACAACAAAATCCTCTTCAAAATTGGTTTAAATGACAATGTTACAATGGAAAGAACGCGACATTAAAATTAATAATACACTTTTTTATTTGCAAGTGGCTTGCTCGGTTAATTCCACGTCGGGTGACTAACAACTGTACTGTCCATTAGTAAGCTAATACCTACAGTAACATTACATAGTATCTATATTATACTACCGCTCTACTACATTCCTACTTTAGTGTACATCCTTCAACAAAGAAACTAACGAATTTGTCTTTTGAATATTAGGTATAGCTTCTAATTGATCTTCTTCTTTCGTATCGATGGTAGTACCCAGGTCTGATTGATGAACTTGGGCAAAGTCGGTGGCCACGTTAAATGAGGCATCAGTAGTGTTTTTAAGGTTTCTGTAATACTAGTGTTGGGACACATTCCAGTAAGTGAACTATAGTGTGTTCGGGAGCACTGCATTCACAACAAGTATCGGAAGGCTCTTCTCTAATCCATTAACTCTATGCAAAATTGTATTCGAGTGTAAATATTGACTTTGTCTTGCACTACAGATAAATGTCGGCCATGTTGTGAATCATTCTCAGTATCTGCGCAAGAGTCGGGATCGTTATTCCCCTTGCACAGGAAACTATGGATATGAGACTGGGTTCAATGGAACATTGTAAATTATATCTAAGGAGGTCTAGACTTTGAGCCTAAGGATGCAGTTTGCGTTGGTGCTCCTTGGTGGAAATAGTCTGAGAAACGTAGGTACCAGATTATTTCGGCTTTTCTTGTAAGAAAATTAGTTGTAAGACACCCCCAAGTAGAGATTTGAAACTTGCACACTTTGATTCTACCGAAGAATTTACCTAGATTCAAAAAATAATTATCATTAGTAGTATAATGGTAATAAATATTATAAGTAGAAAGTATGTAGAAATTCCAGTTTCAATGATAGGTAATTTTCAATCAAAGTAAGCCGCTAATTTATTTGTCAATAAACCTGTTTGAAATACATAACCATGCTAATAGTCGTCAACCCATTAATTGAAACAGAACAACTACGTGTAAGCATAAATTAAATAGTTTTTGATTGACTCATCACAACGGAAACGCGTAATCGGGAATATACAAATTCTACCGAAAAGGGAGTTTTTGTACGGAAGATTTTGTTTTGTTGTCAAACTTAAACGACAAATGAAATAATTCAGAAACTTCCTGACTCATCATTTAATGAACTGAACACAAAAATATTACATATTGTGATGATACGAGTTTGAGACAATTAAATTCAAAATAAAGAAAAGCATTAAATTTTGAGTTGAGTGGTCAATTTGGCTTAAAACACTCACAAATAAAAACCAGTCTTATGTGAAATAAAAATCTCTGTCGACTCAGAAAAGTAGCAAGATCATTCTCACGATCTTAATACTGACCTACAAACAGACATCAAAAATAAAATATTTGCCACTGGGCCTTAAAATGTGAAAGGATACCTAATTCCACATACAACGGACAATTACTACCTTTTAAACACTATGTAAGGAAAGCGTCATGGGCATAAAGGGGGAGGTCTGCAGTGGGCGGAACAAGGCTACCAATAATTATTTTAAATTATAAGAACACAAATAAACCACTTCGACTAGACCTCTATCTCACCTTATGGTAGCGATAATGTGGCACCATTGTCGAACACGTTGTCGCTTACCATAACTCCTAACACTTTTAGGCATCTTTAAACTTTTAGGCTAACATCACTTCTAGGCAAGAATGCACGAAGTAACTTACCTAGTCTAGACCTAAAGGCTCCCCGGTTGAAACATGTAAGCACTATGATGATGATGATGATGATGATATGATTGAAGCAGTGATAGCCTAGTGGTGTGACCGTCGGACTGCCAAGTCATAGGTCTCGAGTTCGAACCCAAGACACGCATCTCTGATTTTTCGGATTCATGTGCGTATAGTATAATTATTACTTGCTTTTCGGTGAAGGAAAACATCGTGAGGAAACCAGCATGCCTGAGAGACATTTCTTGACGGCATGTAAAGCCAAGTCAGAGGCCCATGGGCGGCATAAAAACTCTGACACCAGGTTACGCACTAACCACACGATAACGAACGAACTATGAATGATGGTGGCGATGATGTTTGAGCAGCTTTTCACGTCGACAAAGTCCCTAAAGAAATCATGTGGCATACGCCAACTCGCATTGGGAACCCTTGGTGATTTATAGACCACTCCCTTTCAAAGAGGAGGCGTTAGTCCCAGCAGTGGGAACGTTATAGGCTGATTAAGACAAGCCCTCAATAATAACTTTTACAACACGGTGACGTGTTTATCCAGTCAGTGTCCTTAATGTAGGTCGTTTCGCATATGGAAATAATTTGTAGAACTTATGAGGAAAACGTGTTGTGTTAAATAAATATAGTAGAACTTGATAGGCAGTTGATGTAATCTTGATTAACTTTATTTTCTTAATTGTTTTTTGGCTGGCGTCTGGCTGTGCGTCTGCGTTCTCAAAAATAACATGAATTTAATTATCCTTGACAGTGTTAAATAAAAGAAAGATGATGATTAGTCTTAACGGGGAAAGGGCATTTGCTGTCGGGTTGGAATTCCTCATCTTTGCATTTATCTTTTGCTGATACAAATTACTCTTGGGCTTCCCCTGTACCGCCTGCAATATTTAATTTGAGCATTACCTTGTATGTTAATAAACTTTATTTAGCATGGACGAATAAGATAAATCTCGTCCAAACTTTTTAAGAGGCTGAAATGTCGTCCTTCGATTAAGCCTGATTTGGAAATCGACAATACACATCCTGCATTAAATAAAGACAAAATTACAACATTAATAAATCTGTTCTTGTAATATTGCAGATGCTAGTATTACTCACACGTGTCATCAAACAAATAAAGTCAAACAACTGTCTGATACCGGTTTCGATAGCAATCCGCTTCGCACCCGATGTTTCAATCAAACTGGATGCGAATTCATCGAACATTGATTCGAGTATCTCTCAATTAAGTACACAATATCTGTCCATCAATTTGAATGTGAATATGTGTAGATGGATACGCGTATGGGAATGTGGATGGCTGTAAGCGTAGGGGTAAGACCAAGGAGACGATATATGGACGGTGTGAAAAATGATATGGCGACAAAGAAGGTGACTGCTGAGATGACAACTAATAGAGAACTATGGAAGAAGAATATATGCTGCGCAGACCCCAAAAAAATTGGAGTAAGGGCAACGATGAATTCATCCGCTTTATTGATTTCTCTGGAGTCTGATCTGTCAATGTAATATGAGGTTAAATAGTTGTCGCCTCTAGGAACACATGAGACAAGATAAATGCTCCATATTAATTATTTATGAGGAAAACCACGCAGTTATCTTGAACAGCATGTATATTTTATTACGCTATCATCTGGCATTCGAAGAGACCTTACACCAGTATTTTTTTCTTGGTGACTTTTATTGGCCTTAGTCTATCGTAGTAACTGAATGAGATTTATTTCCAAGGCCTAGCAGACTACGGCTTATGCTCTGTCAAATTTTATTTACTAAAGTTTACAGTGTTATCAATTGCTGCAGTAAATTGTTTTATCTATTCTACATCTGATCTCTAAGAAGCATAGTAACCACTGATTCTTCTACGATAGATTTCTTTAATTTCTTTGTACTTTAGTGCTGTCATCCCTAGTTTATTATCTTAATCATCTACTCATCTAAAATAGTAACTTTAATCAGTGTCCATCATCTTACTTTTAATCAGTGTCGATGTCTTGCAAACAATTTGCATTGAAACCAGATATTGCTTTTTTTATCTCGATAAAAAGCAATCGCAGGTTGTTAACCCATCTCATATGAACCTCTTTGCTAATTTCAATCATGCGTATGATTTGCTAGTGGATCCTTAGCAGTTAAGGCGTCAACTAACGACCGGGAGCTCCGTAGAAGATTTATGCGTCCTGCTTATTTACCGTAGTCGAGGATATAAGCTGTTCATGTGTTCATTTTATGTCGTTTTCAGGTAAACGTAGAAGTGTCTATTGGTTCAGTGACTGAATAGTCGATTCTTGCGCTACAGGTTGTGGATTCGATTTCCACTACGATTTTTATATCCAGATATACTTACATTCAATAACAACGAGTACCTTCTCACTGCTGCGTTTTTATTAAATTATTTTCATCACCTATCATCTAAAACTAAATCAAAATAGTATCTGTGACCAGATCAGAACCACAGTATCTCATCATACAGTTAAACATTATTATCAAAGAGTTGACCATAACGTAAAAATAAAGCAACGAAAAAAAAGCCACTCAACGACTTAATCCAATAATTTAAATCGATCGAAAGCTATACAATCACAATTTCAATATTAAAATTCCGTACAGATGTCAATGACACAGTTCACCCTGCGCGTACGCATGTCCTTGTGAGCGCTTTCGCCGAATACTTGCGCCCGCGCCGCCAATCCGCCATGTTTGTGCCGTGTTGCGGAAAAGCCAATAACTTTGGTAGTCGCAATCTTTCTGATTGGTTGTTGCAAATTGTGTTTGTTAAGAATGACGGTAGTTTCGTTCCGATTATGTATTGTTAAGCGTGAGTGGAGAAAGTTTTTGGATAGATATAAGGGCAGTGTTTGTCCTCGTATGGTTATTGACATCAGAATTCGCTTGCTGAATTACCTCACGTGCCACCACGCGGCCACGCTATAATTCATTGTTCACTGCTTTCCGCAACTAGTACATTCTAGTTTTACTATTCAGGTCATCCATTGATATCACCAAATAGAAAGATGTCTCCGATCTCTTTTCATTGGCCGTAATACCCCGTAAATCTGGAATAACTTTATTGTGTAACAAACAATTCAAACGTATGTATTAAAAAATAATCTTTATCATCATCATCATCAGCCTACAGTAGTCCACTGCTGGACATAGGCCTCCTCAATCGCACGCCACTCAACTCGATTCTCAGCAACTCATCCAGTTTCTAATCTCTAAAACCATTACGAAATCCTCAATTAATATGATAAACAGATGAGTCAAAATACTTAGCTAAATCTTTGACGGTGACAGTTGACAGGTCACCGTTATATGCTGTCACTTGTCATACACCAAAACATGTGCAAGCAGGATTTGTCCTAAGCTGACTGATGAATCGGTAACATTGCTCTAATAAGTTGTTGTTATTAATTTATTTTATGGCTTTGGTCTTGCAATTTAAGATTAAATTGTTAATTCTTGGAATTTATGTGTATATCGTGTTCAGCCTCAGGTATCTCCAAATAGGCTACGCCGATAATTGCTTTAGCATCGTTAAAATTAATTCCACTTCAGTTATTGTCCCCTACGGGAGTTTTAGCAATGATCTTGAGAGAATAGAAGCTATCAATTCATTACACAAAGATCTGGTGGTAACATCTCGAATAAGGTAAGTTATAAAAAGCCTTTTGAGATATGACTTCGTCGGATTTACAAAAACACGGGGAAGAGTGGAAGGCAATAGGATAGAATTTTGCCAAGTTCTAACAGTGACGGCTATTAAAAACTAAAGCTAAGCTTACTGTGAACAAACCTACGTCGGTATCGAGAAAAAGAGAGGAGCTTCAATTAACCAAGATCTTTCTAAAAAACATACCAAAAGATACATAGCATCGAATTCTCAAAACTGAATACAAATAGGTTGTCCAATGACCACAAGTTTTTGCACAACATCGTCGGCACGAGTGACTTAACCTCAGTACCATTTGTAAACAAGTTTGACATAATACGTATTACACTCGATAGACGAGATAACAGTATTTTCGGCGACACTAATTACTTATGTCTTTAAATTATAATCATTATCGAAATATGATTCAGTAATGTAGTGTGTAATTTTCTTGTGCGTTTCAACTTTCTAATATTTGTTAGTATTTGTAATAGTAGTTCTGATTTTATTAGCTAGTGTTATAGTTATAGTAACTTTTACGATCGCGTATTTTGTTTCATATTCTCTGGTCTGCAATCAGCTGTATGTAGCTCTAGTTAGTTCTGTACACATAATAAAGCCCATAATCCTTCTAACAGATAGTAATGCCAACTTACAATATCAAAAATATTACATCCATTGCTCACTGTTATAACAAAAGCATTTTCTATGACACTCACGAAGTAGCGATGAATATAGATCAAATGACGATCCAAGCCAAATTGTAGTAACATTGTAGATGAGTAACTACGCATCTGCATCAGTACACGTCATGCTAACAGATCCAGCTGATGTCTATCCCGATGTCATCACACGGTGGGCGTCAGTCGACGTCAGAGACGAAAACAATTAGCGTTTTTCTTAGAATTATAATTATAGGCACAAATTAAAATACCACTAACATTTTCAAAGCGTGTGGGATTCCCGAAAACAATGCCGCCATCTAGACGCCTAAATCCAATATTACTGTTTTGATTTATAACCAGTTTTATTTGAGTATTCTCATTAAAATAAAATAGCAGTATCAAGCAATTCTCTGTTTTGTTCCTTTTACTGATTAATCATTCAAAGCGCAGTGCTGCTGGTCAAGGGCATACTTGAAACGATTGAACTTTTTTTGTCCATAAAGTATAAAACTCCAACATAAATCTTGGAGTTAAGATTAGTGGTAATTTTGCAATTATTCCGTTTTAAGCTGAAAAGTTGCAAAAAGTAGAGGAAGATTAGAGACGAACGAAATATATCAAAAAGGTAAAGTATTGAACATTTTGTCTTGATTCACAGTGATTAAAAAATTCATTAAGTGTATAATTGAGTAGAACTGAAAATTCTTTACATTGTGTTATGTATTATGAAGTAGAACTTGACAGACACACAATGAACGCTTGATATAAAGATCATTGATTTATAACATTATTCGTTCATTATGTTATGTCTGTTGCTGACTGAGAAACCTATGTTGTAACTCATTGTATGGGGATTACCAAGTCTACCTTCACTACTTCATTAAACTCTACATCTAGATTTTGTAATTCAATCTTTGGCCTACAAATGAAGGGGCGTAACATTAATGACGATGATTTCAGGCCGCCAAAAGTCCAGATTTCCTCACGATCTTACCCTTCACCGTAAACACTACTCTGATGACATATTACAATTTTACCTTCAACTTAGTATTACTACTAGGCACGAAGCTATTGTTTTACTAGAATTTAAGTGTAATCTCAGTCAGATTTGCTGTCCCACTGAGCCATTGTCAAAATGCGAAATTCGTTACATCAGTTTTTTGTACACTGCGATTAAACCGTGACCTTTGCTCAATGACTGATTTCTGTCGATTCTAGCGGATAAAAAAGGATCTTAAGATAGTTTTTCTACCCGTAGTTAGGTCTGTATTAAACTTGTGGTTTTTTGGTGGATAAAATTCATGTTTGCAAATAAACAGATTCTTTGGAACAGATTATTAAGTTTTAATCGTCTTCCAAAAAAGCTGCTACGAAAAATCTGTTATAAAAATGGGCCCAAATACCCACATCATCATTGAAACAAAAGCTTGAAAAGACTACTGAGGGTAAATGTGCAAAATGATTTTGATAATTTTTCCTCGTACTTATCCAAACTGGTTTCCATGATTTCTAGATTTTCCTGTACTAGTAACAACTTCTTGGATTTTGATGAAGCCGACGATAATCTTATAATTATTACTTTGACCTCCCTTTTTCAACCCCGCAAGGACCTTACCTCTTAATATTTGGGTCACGGAAATCCAGTTTCGTTAACTGAGAATTTGCAGATGCAAGCGAGTGTGTTATGCATACAAAATAGAAAAAAATATGTGCAACTCGTACTTAGATTGCAGATAGTCGAGTAAGAACGTGCAGTTATATCGTGGATGACTCGTAATGAGAATTCCAAAGTTTTTATTGTAATTTTATTGCTTCACAAAAGAAAGCTTCACCCAGGGTACACTACTAAGACCAATATTGTTGTAAAAAAAATACTACTCTCAAAATGCTGTTGAGATATTTTAAACTGCGTAAACTATTCAAGAATTTGACAAACACAAACATAAAGTACTTTATAATCGAATGCGCAGTTCCTTTATACATTAACGATCTGTTTTCAAACATCACGATTTGTGTGAACCTCGTATTTTCAGGATTGTACTAACTAACCTGCTAATTTTGTCACCTGTCTGGTTCACTTTATGAATACTACAAGTACGCAGTAAGAATAACATCATCAAGTTTAACCGGAGAGAAAATGTATTCTTTTAAACACGTACAACGATAATGTATGCAGATTAGATAGACTGGTTTGGTTACAGCAATGCAAAAGTAGATGTTTTTGTATACATTAAATTATAACAAAAAGCTGAAACGATTCAGTCATCTTCATCTGTGTATTTTATCTTTACGAAACGAAACAGTAGCTTGCAATTATTAAGGGGAATACAATTACATCCTTGCTACCGTATTCCTAAAATTAAAATCAAGTCAAGGTCGTTCGATCATTTCCACTTTTACAATATGATTCACACAATTAGTAAACTTTACAGAATGCGTTAAACCAAAACAATGAGTTAAGCGTTTGTTTTGCCCGCCACAGAGTCTGGTTAGCTTCACAACTGTACATATTTCATTACAAACCCATAAATTATTGAAATGGATTTCGCTGTCAGCGCTTTAAAGCTTCTTCAAACTCTTGCGCTGATGTTTAAGCAGGAAGTGTGGATGGATGTTCAAAAACTACTTTAGGTTCATTATAATGTTTATTATCACTGATGTTAATTTATAATGCTATGTGCGTTATTGAAAAAAAAAACTGCTATGAATGCCAGCAAATTATCAGTATTGTCTTCTATAATTGGATGGTCGTTAGATATCTCACGACAACCAATGGCGGCTCAGATTACTTATAATTATATGGATATTATTGCATATTAAATTACCCGTACCTATTATCAAGTTATTTCTACCATTGTTACTACGCATGTTGATATTTACACGCTCGATTCATATATTCAGGAAAGCAATCAAAATGGCAGAATCATTTATAAATTAAAACCAATTTTACCAATTTCCTGTGTGATAATAAGTAATGAGGTAATTATGATAACTATGCCGCATAGAGATTCTTACGTGTCAATCGCACGCACTGCAGTGGATTCAGATAAAATCACTTTTTATCACAACAATGTTGTATTAACATAATTCATGATGACGTTATGAATACAGTTTTTGATAAAGCTGGGGGCGGTATCACACGATAGACTCATGTTTTTAAACTGTTTGTCTTCACCCTTGCTCTTGTTGAGTTTTTTACTATTGATTGAATTATCTTAATTAGCTTTGATAAGTTTTGTTGCTACAGAAGTTTTAAACGTTCCAGTTTGACTGTCTTTAACTGTACCTTAAATATTTTCATGAATTTAAAATTTTAATTTGTACAAATAGAATTGTAGATCTACGAATCTTTTGGTGATGTTGTGATTATTTTATCGGTGATTAGGACTCTGTTCTAAATTTCACGGTGTTTGGTTCAACACCAATAATGATTTACCTGTTATACATTACCTATAAACCGAACTAACAATGTTTATGTACCAAACATGATCACCAAACTAAGGTTTTCCCTATCTAAGCAATTGTTGTTTCCGCTCTGTACATGCCATCGTTGCCGTGCGTCATTTGATGTTTTATTCTACCAAGAATTATATTTATTTACAAATAAGCTTGGAAAAAAGCGGTTTTAGTATTCATAATGAGACTTAAGTGTTAAAACTGCGTTAGGTAACACTGAGTCACAATCAGCTCGTGTGAGTTAATTTTGCGCGGTTCCATTGTCGCATCCGGAATTGTAGTAGTGAAGCATGTCATTGTAGTTAATATTATTGCTACAGTATTTAAGGCCAGCTTTGAAAGTGATCGCACGAAAACAGTATCGCGGGAACTTTGAAGTATTTTTATCCGTTCAACACCTTTTAAATAAGACGATTCTAGAAGAAACTTTTCATAGGTAGCGACACTTCCTAACTATCTATCACAATCTTATCTCAGTAGGACATCTTTCTCCTGCCATTATCTTAATTTATTTGGGGTCGGCACAACATTTCTTCTCCTTCTTCCATACTTCTCTATTACACCACTATTCAGTCACCGGTGCCGCTTTCAAACTCCCTCTTATCAGTGGGCCACAAGCCGTCTAATTCTCGTACCGTACCAAACAGTGTGCCTGCACGCGCCATTGATTGCACAAAACAAGTGTAGTGTGCACCGCTGCGCCTGCGCTGTCAACTGGCCCGGTTTCTTTAAGGTGAAGGTTCGATGCCGGCTCAAGCTCAATAACTTATGAGATATAAATAACGAGTACTTGCTTTTATTACCTCACTTCAAGTACTGGTGAAATTTTTTTGCCATCAGCAAAAGGATATAATATTTTCTCTGCATTATCTGCCATGATAGTAGGCATCTTGGTCGTCATCTACATAGCCTTTTCTATGTTGCGGTCGACTTTCAGTCTAACTGAATGCAGTTTAGTACCAATATTTCACATGGACTTCCTATCTGACCTCCACAACCCAGTTTCTGGACACGACCCCTTGGTTTTTACGACTTTAGGGTTTCTGCTTACCTGTGTAATATTTCTCTACACATTGGTATTCAGCAGCATTTGAATTGTATGATTTAAAAGTAGACTATCATGGCTGAAATTTATCATCAAGAAGAAATCTAAAAAAATTTAAATATAAACTGCTTGTTGCTGCTAGTTATAATGCTAAACCCATCCGTGATGATTTTGACATCATCATCTCTACAGTACCTACTTATTAACAAAGCAGCTTGTTATCATCCTACAGCTAATTTAAACAACGATCAATAAATCCTACATTGATAACGTCACTACCCACAGAATTACCTTTAAAATGCAAGGCCACGATGCTTAAGCATTGGAAATTCCAAGCTGGGTAATTTACCTCACTCAAGTTCAATGCGAAAATCTTAAGTTGTCGGTAATCTTAAAATGTTCTATCATTCTTCTTTGACCACTATTATATGTGTGGCTGCTTCGTTGGTCACAATTGCTACTGCTGAGCATGAGGTCCTAGGGCCTATTTTCAGGTCAGGCAAAGAGTTATTCCAATTCACCAGCAGGGATTTCTCAATGCCAACCTGGCGTCTGGATTCTCTCGCCTCCTGTTACATAAGACTTCACTGGCGTTTGGGTCCCTATAGGCACATGTCTACCTAACCCATTGGTAAAACCGTCGTGATGTTATGTTATGTTGTGTTCTTATGTAGCGTGAGATAGGGGTATCATTAATGACTAGTCAGTAACATGAGCCCTGATTGTATCGATCGACTCTATTAAATTGATATTTGAGACTGCCACGGGCACCTACTTATTAATCAGTGATCATTTGCTTTATTGGACTACTTATATTTCATAATCTGTCTATTGATGCTCTTGAAAACTGGTCCCAATTATATCAACGGTATTTTTTGTTATCAGTACTTTACTTTATTAGTGGTATTATGAGAATCAATTGTAATAGCTAGTGTTTTGTTGAATAGTTACGTAAAGAACTTTATCCGCATCCATGGGCTTATTACAAATGTGCGACGAATCTCAACTGACAACAAAATATACGCAGTTGAAGAGGTCAACAATAAACCTGTACCCGCCACACGCAACGCTGCTCTCATTTTCACATCTATCACTCAGACAAGTGCCAAGGAAATATATTAAAACAAACTGAGCAAGCCTGCATCGTAACCCGTTGCCCCTGACGGGTTTGGGACCGTCAGTAACATATTGCGAGCGAGAGCCCCAAATGACTCCACTTTCGACGGCCTTCGTCATAGTACTGTCCCCGATTTGCGCCGATCACTTGCGCAAGAGTTGTTTGCGCACAATTAGAGTGATGGCGATTTGATACCTCCGGACAAATTGGCCAGTTTGATCAATGGATGGAAACATTTGCATAAAATAATCATTGACACTATACTTTTCGGATAGGCTATTACAGTGCTGGTTTGATGTTCGAGAACATTTTTGATATCCAGCGCGATCTTAATTCATAGTTTGTCTAAATCAAAGTGTAATTCCTAGCTAAGCCTATTAATACTGAGAAAACCAAACATAGTGTCATTCCACACTACATTAAACACGAAACAAGTAATAAAATGACAACAATTAAGTTCATTAAAGTTCGTAAAATTTTGATTACCATGTACTTCATCATTAAAATGCCATCAATGGATGTCTGGTGGTTGAATTTCGTTCTCAAAGAATTCCGCGGACATTCATTCATTAATTAAGCCATAAGAACAAATGGTAAAGGTCGTTTGGTTTCGTGTTTTCATGTTGAGACTATCGCTATATTTGTGAAATTATCAAGGTTGATTTCGTTTCTTTCATTTTCTCTTACCAATCCACCTTTACTTCTTGCTTTAGTAAATATATCCCAAAATAAATGCAGATCTATATCGTTATCAGAATTTGCTCTTGTTTCGTCTCTAGTTTTTAGCTTCACGTTCACCTTCATCTCTGAAAGCTATTGTTTCTAAAAGATGTAACAAAATTAATAAGTAATCTATGCATCGTCTGTGTCTTGAATACTAAACAGTCACTGCGACCTTGGTATTGTTAACGGGTAAATTAGTTCCGGCGTAATGATTCCCTTCCATTCTTAGTTTTATCTATGATACTTATATTTATTTGTCTTCGTAATAGTTTGTGATCAGAAAAGTATATTCCATCATTGATAAGACCACCCTGCATTTTCTTTTGGACTTTTTTAAGCTTCTAGGATTTAATGTCTGTGGGTTTATTAGCCTCAATATCCATTGCATGAATAACTTTAAAATGATCAACTATTCTTTCACCAAGAATGATTAAAGTAATATGGATCACGACCATTCATTGTGGTTTAATGATGCCCATGTTCAGGAGTATCGAACTAGTCCATTAGCTAATAAGGATAGAAAATTTGCATATAACAAATTGTAGAACCTAGAAAAATAACACGATCTTATTATTGGAATAATTAAAAGTTTATCATCAATAGTATGCTATTTCAAAATAATTACGAAAGAAATCAGATTTACCGCTAACCGGTGATTTTGGACTATCGTGAAGTAGTTAATTATTACTGGTCATATATGCTGAACTTACAGGTCCAACAGGTCCTTCATTAAATTAGCCTTGTCCTCTCTGAAGGACTTTTTGGTGTAGCAAGTTGATTATTAATAGTACTGCTGAACATAGGCCTCTCCAAGTCTGTACCCTGTCTTCCAATCTTAGATGGATGATACTTAGAAGAAGTAATACAGCCTGTTGATGAAAATCATTATAATGTCAACCCCTCTACTGATATTTACCTCCTAATGAGAGATAATGAAGCAAATGAACAACATGTGTGGTTAAAACAAACAAATTTGGACATTCCTCATTATTCGTTAACCCAAGCATGGACAAAACGAAAACCTTATTGACGCGGAAACCAAGATCAACAGTTAAATCCTAACAATAAGCGTTAAATGGAGCGATAAGCTTTGTTTTTACATAGAAATAATTGTTCGACGTAAGGTCAGACCGGCCTCAACGTTTTTATTATAATTTTCAGGCTAAATTTCAATAGTCAAGGATGGGTCTTTAACTTAAACATTCATTTGTTGCCAGTCATTGTTGTAGACTTATTTTTATTAGTTGTCACCAAGGCCGCACTAGATAATGTCGGTCTAGTGGAGGAGATCAGTTCAAGTAATTATTAGTATGAGGTTGTATCAATAGAAGTACGTAGGTACGCTGATTTATCTATGAATTACAGTTAATTGGTAAGCTTTCCGTATACGTTGGGAGTAATGAGAGTAATTGATTGTTTAGTTTTTAATAGGGAGCACTTCTCGTTATTTAATTTGCAGCCTTGACCCCAAAACTATTCCGTATTAGAACTGTTCAAAATTGCCAATTTCAGTATCATAAACAAACCTTTGTAGCTCATTCAGAAAAAAATCGTCATATTTGTTGACTTCATTTATTTCATTGTTATTTATTACAATAACTGTAGATTCTTCAGCTATATTAATTAAATCTGAAACATCAAGTTGTTTCCAATCTTTCATCATCAACAGAATTCACATACCAGCTCCGTCTTATCTCTACTATAGAAACTATTCCGTCGCACCAAGTGGTCTAGCAACACCACACGTGCAGCTCATCTAATGATATATGGGTTATTGTTCACACGGCCTTCGGACGAGAATCCGATGTCTCTGGACCTTTTCCTCGTTCGTCACTATGTAATGATGAACAGTCCAAAGTCTTTCATTTAAGCGTTACAAACTTTTATGAGGAGTTTTTGTTGCAAATTTGTTGAATTGGCCTTGAATAGACCTTTAATCTATTATTATACTTAATTAACAATTGACTTGGAAAAACACAGAACGTTATATGCAAAGATAAAGTGTACTCAGAGACAGCCCATGATCTATAATAATTATATCTAATATTTTAGTCGCCAAGTTCAGGACATTACCAACAATGCTCGGTAACATTAATCCCTAACACAGAGAGGATGCCTGCGTCCCAGCAGTGGGAACTACAGATCGATCATGCTCTCGGTGATGTTGGAGATTCAACCAAAATTGAAGAAAAAGTAAGAATGGTGGTGGCCAGCACCTAATCTATCTAAATATATAAAAGCGAAAGGTCACTCACTCACTCATCACGAAATATCGAAAACTGCTTGACGTATAACGATGAAATTTGGCAGGGAGGTAGTTTATAGATAGTAGACGTCCGCTAGTACGGATTTTACGACAGGGCCGGACTAAGAAGGTCTAAGGGCTCTCTCAAGTTTGTATGAAAGTCCCTCATATTTTGTGCTACAAACTTGAAATTTGGCAGGGAGCTAGTTATCGCGGACAAGTTCGCGGGCAACAGCTAATCGAACGATAAATACGAAAATTACTCCTTCAAAGGCAAAATCTAAAAAGAAATACATTGGACTTGAAAAGTTATTTCATTACCTAATGAAAATAACTCCAAAACAAATTATTTCAGTTACATAATGATTGGAAATCTCCGCCCAGCAACCATGGCGCTTTGGTTACTTCAGTAACCTGTCAGTGGGATGAGTGATAGATCACTGCAATCTGGCAGCCTCCGGAGATAAGATAACACACGTAGTTTATACAATAGCGTTACAACTGGAAAACATTTTTATTTTGTCGAGAATTTAGAATGTAACGATCAGTAGCGAAGGGTTAATTTTTGTAAGAGGTAAGCCGGAGTACATATCTTTAATGTGATTATATTATTTGTCTATAGAATACTGTCTGTGCAATTTTTCAAAGGGAAGCCGGTAGGAATCGAGTTGTATGGAACCTTCGCCACTGCTAACGACGAACTAAGTTTTATTCCAATCAAATTCCATAATTGTGTTGCATGAATGTTTGATGAAGTTGAGGAAAATGCTGAGATGATCATTGATCGTATACATGGTGTAAACGGACCCTTCACGAAGCCGCCAACCAAGCGTTATGTATATCAAACTAAGTAACTTTACGCAAAAAATTTTGCTGGGAAACGTCTTTTAATTTTGGGGTGGAAAATCACGTTTTACGGTAGGACTCAATGTAGCGCACTCAGAACATGTGCTGATGAATGGATTGTATAGTACGGGGGTCGTGGAGGTGTTTAAAGTAAAAATCTTACATTAAAAAATTACAGTAATTACAGTATTTTAAAAAAAAACTAGTGAAAAAGTTGGAACTTTGATCCCCAGTATCTCCGTAACTAGAAGGTTCCCAGGTATGGTCTAGAACAAAAAAATGATCGCATTGTCGGGCAGAGCAAATGCCTTTCGGCTTCGTTAAGGGTCTCTTTACACCCTTTATGGAAGAAGAAGACCCTCAAAATCAATGTTGAAGTGGACAAACCCTAGTTGAAAAAAAAATAGAAAGCCCAATCTTATGTGACAAAAGCAAGAGCCCGGTATTAATATGAATGCTTAGCTCAAAGAAGTCCTAACCTCTTATATAAACACCGAGCAAATTTACTATTTCGTAAATACTTAAGGATTCACATCTCCTCGAGAATTACACTATCACGAACCGTGCAATCTCTAGGAATTGTCCTAAAAAAACAGTTGACAGTCTGAAATGTCTGACCTAAATTAAGATTAAATCCAGACTGACTGATTACAAATCTCTCATTCTCTTTGAACGATAACTGCATCAGTGTCGAGAGTAATACTCGAAACATCTCGAGGTTGTATGCAATTAAATAATTCATTACATTTATTACTATTTCTTTTCCTTAATCCGTCATTTATCATGACCTGTTTTCTAAATCAGATTACGAGGAATAATTATCACATCAAGTATGTAGAGAGACACTTGATGGTTCTGCTTCCATTATAGTCTTGCTCGAGTAACCGCTTAAACAATAAAATCAAAGTTGTGAGAGTACTGTCAAGTTAGTTTTATATTGAGCACTTTTGAAACGCCAAAATTACTTAAGGCAGCCTCCCAAAATCTTCGTCTTTCGCCATTTCTTAGGATGTTTTTTTTTTACTAAATAGGCTTACGTTTGGCTCGCCTGATGTAAAGCGATGATGCGGCCTAGGGTTGAGGATGCTTGCCTAGAAGAAACCGATTCACTAGAAACTTGAAGAGATCTAGATTATAATTTAACCAATGTAACTGAACGCGATCAAAATTGAACTGCTTTTAAGCACTATCAATGTCATCATTGATTTGAAATATTGATCCTGACAACTCTTTCTCGCTAGCTGATCCCGTCCACCTTCCTACACTCTTCATGTTTTAACTGTGAAGAAGAACTGGCGAAACAAACTCCTCAGCAACAACATAAAAAAGCCCGAACAATGTTTAAAAGACAAATATGAATAAACATACATACATTTGTATCGCATCCCATAAATTACAGAGATAGTGGAGCTTCATAAGAAGAAGCGAACAATATGGCGCAAGGCAAATATTATTTACCTGAATGTGAGGAGACGGCGCCGGCGCATGTGACGTCATTACACGATTCATTTACTATTGGACATACCTATTTGAAAATGTAAAAAGTTGTAAAAAGTCCCATTCAATAACTATCTTTATAATAGTATCATGGATGCTACTGAAGGAGCCTGGAGCCAATATTTGAGCCAATTTAGATTGCCATCGACACGGTAAAAAGAACGTAGTATCTCTATGAATATGGTTTAATACCTATTAACAAATTGAAATTGTCTGAACATAAAATTTTCGTGTGCCGAGTGGACTTACCAAAAAAAAACTCAAGGATTAGCACAAACTTTAGTTACTGTTAAGCCAAGTCAGAGGCCCATGGGCGGCATAAAAACTCTGACACCAGGTTAGGCACTAACCACACGACAAAAAAGAAAGAAAAGAAGTTACTGTTAATAAGCATAATACTTCAAGCAGATTTCGAAAAACTTAAACGTTTATTTATTCCTCTTAAAATACTTCAGAAAGTGAGCTCTATCTTTAAAATAATCCCAAAAAGACTTGTTTCGAGTAAGCCTTCTGAAAAGATTTATGTTGAGTGTGTTGCAGCGGGTAACGTAAAAATAATAGGAAAAACAACCAGCTATTTATCATCTCACTTTGTACGAAATTGTCGTGCATTGTTATAAGAAGTTATTACATAATTTGCCATCTGTGTTGAGCTAGCTTTCACCGCGTCTTTGCTTTTTACATTTCGTATTTAAATTCCTAGGCTCGATTTTCCTAATAGGTTTTGTTTTCCTTCTCATAAACACATCACCATCTATGATGAGGAGGAGCTCGTGGCTTAATAATAACAGCCGCTCGGGTCGATCTTTAGGTTAAGTCATGCTTGCCTAGGTGGGTCTGTGGATGTGCGACCACCCATTACATACCTCGTATGTTCATCATAGTTTCCTCTGTGCCTCGGAAAGCAAGTTAAGCCGTTGGTCCCTGGTGTCATTTGTAGATATTTGACAGTCGTTAGGTTGTCAGTGGCCCAAAAAGTCTGACAACCAGTCTTACCAAGGGGTATCGTATTACCCAGTACTAACTGGGTTTTGGAGGTCAGATAGGCAGTCGCTCAATGTAAAATACTGGTATTCAGCAGCATCCGGTTAGACTGGACGCCGACTCCAATATAGTTGAGAAAAGGCTAGGCAGATGAAACTCATCATCATCATCTAGCCTTTTCCCAACTCTGTTGTGGTCGGCCTCCTGTCTGGCTGGATGCGACTGTCTATCTGACTTCCACAAGCCAGTGACTGCCTAAAACGATACTCCTTGGGAAGACTGGTTGTCTTGTCAGACTCAGTAATTCTTAAAACTTCAATTTTAAATTCATGAATAGTTATGAACAAAAAACTTTTTTTTTGGAAATTCAGTTTTATCTTGGATTTTAAATTCTCTACATGTTTTAGATTGTCACTAGGCTGTCACTGACCTTGTGATCCAGAACTAACTTGTATTGTGCAGTAGTTGTTTACCTCAACAAATAACTGACTGATATTGTTCTATAACATTACTTCCGTTAACCAAACACACAGGTTGACAAGCCCTGCAAACATTCACGTTATCATTTATCGCTTCTCTTTACACGTATGTACTTCAGTACATACACACTGAGAACCATGTACTTGAAATAGTCATTTTTATACAACTTTCGAAATATTGCATTCATTAATTCCCGAGTCATACCATGTTGGAATAGAATACTTTGTACTATGTACACCATACAAGTAACATCCATAAAAGAAAAACATGTCACATAGGGTGACACTGTGGGCAGTCTTATCGCTAAAAGCGATCTTTTCAAGACAACTTTTGGTCGGATTACAGGGAGAGGGAAGAATACTTCACTAAAACTAGGGACATGGGTAATATTTAAACTTATACTGTCACTAACGGGATATCTTCCGTGATTCTTTATTATTATAAGCTCTCGTCGAAATATCGGGAGCTCAAAATAATAAACAATCACGGAAGATACAGTACGTAAGTGACAGTATAAGTTTAGTTTTAAACCGTGTAAGCTTAAAACAGTGTTTGGGTAATATTTTCATTCCGCAATCAGAAAACTCCAACTGTTACGGTGCCTGACTATAGTCCAGCTAGATTATAAAACACAAACTTACCTAATACCTACGCATACTACTTACAACCAAAGGCGTAAATAAATCTTTAAAGTCTACATCACGAAGATACTCAACCGGTACACATGCACCAAAACCAACACACGTTGGTGGACTTGAAGCAATGTCCACAGTTCCTCATGGTACTCCACTACACACATCACACACCTGTTTGACATAATGTTAACACCACAATGGCGGCGTGAGGTACCGTTTCACGTCCTTATGTCACAAACGTGACTATGTATAAAAGATTTTATTTTTGCTACAGACTTGGTTATGTCATGAAATGGGTAAAAAGTTATATTGAAGAGTTCGGTTGTGCTTAAAAAAAAAAATGGGCCGAATAAAACTGGTGTTTATTTTAATTCTCACTGTCGTGGAAGAAATAACTAAACCGAAGGACTTGAATGAAAGACGTCGCTAATTTGACGGGGAAAAGCAAAAAGCTCCTTTACTTTTATTTAAGAATATTGTAAAACCTGCTGGGGCTGCCGGACTGTTTGAAAGAGATACCGCGGCCCTAGAACATAACAAAGGGCAAATAATGAACATGGATGTGTTTTAGTCAGTACAAGAATTATTTTGTATGAAAAATGAAAAAAAAAAAATAACGAAGGATTGGAACATAACTCATATGCCAGTTGATTCTTTGATATGGCCTCAGTCATAGGGTATGAGAGTTATGGGATATCAAAAAAAACACGTTGTATAATAACTGACAGTGTAATTTGAAATCTTAGCATCGTTTTAAAGCCTAAAACTCCCAATACGTGTATCCAATATATAAGTCACAAGCTAATAACATCATTAGATACATCTGCCAACCTCAACCCGAATCCTTGATTTCTTCACTTGTGACATACAGACTTACAAATTAGAGGCACACGACGCGTACGCGCTTTTCGTATTCATTGCTAACCGACTCTATCACGATTTTCATGACTTTTTTATTTGAACATTAAATACAATCAATTTTGGATGAATTTCTCTACATGTTACAAAATTATCGGTAGCCTAGGTAAAAAAATTTAATCTACATCCATATCACCTTACCAATCATTTTTGTTTTCATTGCGCCCCTGATCAACTTGCGAAGATCAAGTTTCAAATCTACTGAAATATTGAGATCTATCAAGTCAACCTAAATTGTTCAAATTTTGTTGAACAACCGTAGTTTTGTCGAAGATAAAAATGAAAAAACACATGTCAAATTTATAGAAATAGTCAAGTATTAAAATAATGTTGAAAAAAATAGAGAAAAAGACTACGACAACATTACCACATTAGGTGTAATTAGAAGCACACATGTAGAAGATAACCTAAAAATATCAGCAATCATCGACGAACACAGTGATAACGATCACGATTATCATGATTTTTATATTAACGTCATAAATGTGGGTGAAGTTTCACTTAATATTGCGCCATTGCTCACTGAATTTAGGTCTAAAGGAACTGGAAAGAAAACAGTCATTCACGATTTCATTAGTGAAAAGGGAGAAAAGAACAAGGAGCTTTAATTGGTGATAGTAGTTGCGGGAATATACAAACTACTAGTGTTAGAAATGTAAACGGAACATTATCGTTTTATGTCACTTTTTGGTTTTGTTGTCTCTCTCACACCAAAAACTGTCAAGTGTCTGTGTCATGTAAAATTGTAATCGTTTGCTCTGCTGCTATCCAAAAAATGCCTTTTTATTTAAATCAATCTTGTCTTCTTTACATCAAATTAAGTACTTTGTCTAGTCCCCCAGCTACAATCAGTTGCTTTTGCATATGATACGTATCTATGCCATTACTACTTACACTGTTAATCTTTGAAGATATCTGAAAAACATGATGTAATCGTTTTATTTTTAATCATTAGGTGAAACTTCCGGCTGAAACAAAAATATTATTTTGATAATATTTCATTGACGAGAGCATAGTCAACATTTTGGACTCTCATAATAAATGATACTAAACACTGAATTGCTTGAATGTGAAGCCAGTAATGACTGATCATATAATAATTACACTTTAATTCAATTTCGATTATAGAGAAGGTTTCTCTCACAGCAAAAACTAAAGTTCTGTCAGAAAGAAACAAAAACCACCTGTAACAACTGACACCCCTAACAGCGATCTATCCGTGAGCCACTGCGCAGTCGCACGCGAGCGTCTCCGCAAATAGCTCACTATTGTGCAGCACGTTTATATTCATGAGCGGATAAGGACGACTAATTACCGTAACATTTGCTGATTATTCAATTCACTGAGAATTTATGTTTTTTTTTAATATTCCTAATAAGAAGTTGGAAAGTATTACTAATGGGTATTTTGTAACCCAGTAAATGAGTTATGGAGGCAGCCACTCTATGTAATATACTAGGTATTCAGCTGCATCCCATTCAAAGCTTCCCATTTCAAGCTAACTCAAAATAAAAGATTTAGTAAAGAAGTCATATTAGTATTAAAAAGATGTGTGAAGGGTCCCCAAAAAGACATTTAAGACATAATTTAGGAAATTGCGAAAAAACAACCATTAAAAGAAAGCACAGACATGAAAACTGGTGATTTAGATGGGCAATCAGAATCAAAAAATATTAATTCAGATTGGACTTAGTCAAAAAGGAAAAATCTAAAGGCAATTGAAGGAGTCAATATTAACAAATCTTCCCTAAATGTGAAGACTGTATTTAAAAAAAATCACAATTCACATCACTAAATTTACTACTATTTTTGTACTAAGCAAACATGTTATAATGTTAGATTTTTGTTTCCACCTGAACCTCCGTCTCCTATTATCAAATACTTACAAAACATTCAAGATATGGCACTCACAAGAAAAATCTTAATACCCCAAGAATTACTGTTGACACATGAAGACCTTGGCGGTTCAACAATTCCATTACTTATTTATATTATTATACTATTATGTGCTTCATACCGATTTACTTTTATATCTGCGTAATCTTATTACGTTATTACGGCTGTAATTATATTTTTGATAAGGTTTTGTTCATTCTGTTTTGGTGTAGAAAGATAGTTTCTATGAGTAGTCGTGTTTTGTTTTCTAACTTAAATTCCCAGCATGATAGAAGCTTACTGAAGTTTTGGCGCAAAATAGCTTTCTTCAGAATATCACATGTGCTATAAATTACATCGATGCTTTCCGATTTGAAAAGGAGGTTTTGAAAATATTGAGTTTGATAACTTATAAACACAAACAGCGCAACTAATAAGCCGAAATGAAAATGAAATTCTTTCTATGCACGATAAGAGTAATTACCTAACAAACGTCGTAAATTAAGCAGCCGAGTAAACTGTTGATTCTTCTCCAGATGGATAAACAACGGAGCACAGTATTACTACGAACGGCCTTGATGATCTAAAACTATTGTCGCGACCATCTCATTAACACTTCATAGATCCGGACCTCAAAACATAATCATCTGAAGTATTTACACAAACTGTTGAGTAATGGCATTGAGATAACGTTTTTAAATCCAAAGAAAATCTGACAGGAATGATAAAAGAAGTAAGATCGTTTCTAAATCCAAAAACAAAAAATGAACTACGAACCTCAGAATAGAATCCTCATTCAAAAATCAAGCTTCTCTTTAAAATGTTTGCAGATACGTGCGTTCGCGCGCACCGCATGTCCTCGACTGGCGATAGCTGTGGTTTATCACAGCGTTGACTTTTATTTGTGTTTTTTTCACGCGATAATGGCAACGCCGTAATCAGTCCCACTCGGGTTTCAAGCGTGGATTGACGTAGCGCATCTCTATGCCCCATTCACTAGTGTTGTGCTTTCAATACAAATATACTATTTTACGCGAGTGAGTTTTTTTGTCGTGTCACTTGGACTGACAAGTTATCGACTGGAGTCGTCCGTGGTATACTGAATGGTACACAACTTTGAGATTTTATGTCATGAATCAAACTTTAAATAAAAACTAAAGTATATGATGTAATAGTAAGTAGTAAGTGTAGAAATGGCACGTGGTACAGTTGATTATTTACGCATTTTTCATTTGATTTATGTTGCATAATTTTCACTGAGCCGTTGTTAATTGCGTCTGTGATTTAATCCAACTCGCTGATTGTAAAGGTTTTATTCGTGAAGTATAAATTTTGGAAAGCTCTCAGTTCATGTCGAAACTTTTTGTTAACTTTTAAATTGATTCCTAAAGGAGACAAGCTATTTTAATAATTATATCTAGTAAAAGTTACCACGATACCACGATTTTTTCGATATTTTGAACCCACAGCCGCCGCACGTAATTACGCTTTTGCGTGTTCTGTCACGGGATTGTGTTCGAGATTAGAAGGCGGTAGATTTATGACTGAAATAATGAAAACGGATTGGACCTAAAATCCGAATAATCAACCATTTATTTACATGAAGCTATCTACACCGTTGATTGTAAAAGCGCAAGTACTTTCGTATGAATATGGGACTGGTCCCCCATATCCCGTATGCGTCTTGGTCTTTAACCATATTAAGAGAGGATGCTAGCACACATAGACTTATGAGACACGGCTTATTAATATTCAGCGTCTTACAATCTTACATAGGAAGCACAGCATCTATGATTGCGTAGTATCTTGCTACGAGAGTCGTAGCACAACCCTGAAATGTCTAAAAGATGTTAACATAGAACAGTTAACCGCTTTCAGCATTGTTCAAGTACCTGCAATACACCTTTGAACAATCCCGCTATCATAGGATATTGTCATATCGTAGACCAAGTATTGAGATTAATTGATAGCTTCAGCTTCTTCGAAATATTTCTCAGGGTTAACTATTGAAACTTAATCTGCACTATCGGAAAGCTTAGTGTCAAGATTGTGGTATTCTTTCACAAACAACTAGTACAATTCTACTACGCACTATAACTCTACCCTTTACAAAACCTTTTACAGCTATGATTATAGTATTTCCTGTTTCAGTACCAGCCATAGTTTTATTATCAACATTTATATAATAAAGTCTGTCATCATTATAATATAAAAGAATGTCTTTTATGAGCTCCTTTGTGGTTATTACTTAAATTACGGCGGTTTGAAGGATGTCTGTGCAATGTCTGTTGATAATCATTAAAAAAAAAAACATATGTACAAAAATGTTACCATTGACCAAAGGCTCTCAGAGTACCATTTAAAAGTCTAGTTAAATTCTTTGAAAACCTCAACAGAATCATTCATGAATAGATAACAGCATGTTTTAAAACAACTGCTAAACACAAGCTTCCTGACCATATCTTCAGATAATCAAATTTTGAATTTATCAAGGAAACGTATGCCATTACCAATAAATCATTGTTTGTCTATAATCAATGAAAAGATATAACCTACTTATTACTGGCAAAAAAGATATTAATCTTTGGTAATGTTATAAATTCTGATAATTTCACTACTCTCTGATGACGTCACATTAGTACTACATAATTTGTGTATACAGTTACGTGGCAGTTGCCAACGTCTTTCATATCATCTGCCCTGTTATCGTCATAGATATCTCGTTCCTTTGGTGACGTCAAATGTAAGAAACTGTCATTTTCCATCCATATCATCTTACGCACACTCACTTCAATTCTTTTTCGTTTCCTTTGGTATCCTCCTTCCTTCTACTTCGGAAATATGAAGTTAGCTGAACACTTTAGCCCTCATCAGCTACTCAAAGTTTTCAAGGAGTCTCTCTGATCTTCTTTGAGAATGAACTACATCTTAAATCGAGCCAGCTTCACTACTACTTCTATTTCTCATAATTCTGTGTAGTATCCGGTCCTCCAAATTGTTGTTTCCAGACAGTCCTAATTACTTCCTCTAGATTATTGTCCCATGTAAAACTAAGAGCTTCTAAGGAAATAGATACATCAGTATTATCCGTTTCGTCTTCACCGCCATCAAGTTTTACACCAACCTTGTCCGCTTTCATGCTTGTCTGCTCATCATCGTGTAATTGATTGCGACCTTTAACGTCTTTCGTTACACGTAAGTTAATGAGGGTTACTTAGAACTAGTGTCTTTTAGTCATTTTCTTAAATGGGTAGGATAGAATCGTGGTTAGATCAAGTTGAAATTATAAGATTCCTGAAGTAACAGCGTCGTTTAAAAACTCTTTTTGTGTATAAATTACAAACCTATTTGAAAAACTAAATAGAAGATTATTACATTGAATTCTTGATGACAATATAATTAAATAAATAATCAAATTCACATCAATAATCGAACCTAATTATTTGTAACTTTAAACCTGCAGTAAAGGACTCCGTACTATGAACAGAAACGCGTGCATCTGAAGATATACGTTTGTGCACAAGTCTCCTAAATTTATCAGTTATAGTAAGTTGAGCAAGCTGAGTAAAACCATGCGTTTTAGCAATATTCTACGTGAATGAATTAGCATACAAGCGACGTCGTTCACTGCTTCACGCTACTTAGAGCAATTAGTCGAAACTTTGACCGACAATACCCAGACCAATGCATGTGGAGTTCCGTATGAGGAAAACGTTAGAAAAAATAACGTAGATCACCATCTTGAATGTGCATTTGTGTTGTTGTTCATAATAAAATTAATATTACTAGTATATTTGTATACAACATACTCTAACACAGAATACCAATAATTTTAATGGCAAAACTAATGGCAGTATAACTATAAGCCAAAGAAAGACAGCGAGGAGAGAAGGTTGTAGATGGTAATAAAAAAGTACTGAAAAGCAAGAGCTTCCCCCAGACAACATGTACATTTTGTATAACTGGCACAAATCACTATTATATATAGGGTATCAATCAATGAGAATAATACAGAAGTGAGCTATACATAAATATATAGGGTGATTGGTAATTAGTGGCCGATACTTAAACACGTGATTGTAGTCATGATAACAAACAACTTTCCCAAAGAAACATTTTTTTTACACAGACTTTTATCACAATAAGACAACAGCCGTATGAAATTCGCACGCGTGCTCCTGTGACCTATCAGCTGTTAGTCGCTTAAAAAATGTTTCTTTGGGAAAGTTGTTTGTTATCATGAGTACAATCACATATTTAAGTATCGGTCACTAATTACCAGTCACCCTATATTTGCAAAACCATGTTGGCGGTAGAGATAAAAGATTTCAACAAATAGATGTCATCATGTAGTAAGCGAATCTTTCGCCGGTGAAACCGCTCAGTCAGAGACACCAAGATCAACAGCCTGGATAGTAACAGCACAGTCAATTTCAAAATAACGTTGTAGTTGTACCCCGATACCATGTCGTCATCAAATCACGAAAAAAATATGTGTCAATGTGATAAATTGATCACATACATAGTATCTGTAGTACTCGTAACCATTGAACTTCGTGACGTTTTCATTATAAAGTCAAAATCGTGTCTTGGTATTGGTTAGATATTCTCAGGGTAGTCCCATTCCAAGTATATGGTGACGTTGGTAAAACAAACAATGGTGGTAAATGAGTTTAGGAGACAGTACTTTTAAGTTAAGTACTAAACACAATAGAAGAGATATATTATGCATCCTTAAGTGTTCTTACAGCTATGATTAAAAGGCTTTCTAGTGATTTCATAGAATATATGAAGTAAGTAATTGTTTTGTTCAATTAAAAATTAAGTACAAATCCAAAAGGTAAAAATACCTACTTAGTTATGAATTGGCTACTGTTGTCTGGAGAAGTAACCAAAAGAATAATGATTGCCATTGAAATTCTACTTACCGAGTCAAACACCAAATGTGGCCTATTTGTGTGTAACAAAGTCTTAAATGAATTTTCGAATATACAGAACCTCTGAAATAAAGATGCCATGCATTTGAAATGGTAACAATTCCAACAATTGTCCGGGACGCCATTGTAACGTCTGATGACGTAATTCCACAACGATGTTACGATCAGTAGCGTCTCCTTGTTCATAATTATTGTTCTAATTGCTGTTTGCCACTCTTTTACTTGTTACACTTAATTATTATAGGCTCGGTGCCCCAGCCAAGTGTTTCTTTTTAATAGCTTAAGAGTTTTGTTAAAGACAATTGCACAAAGTCATTCATTGTAGGGAGATAATTGGAAAATATTCCAGTAATCTTCTTTGTGCTCTTTAAACAGGAATAAAGAAAATAACTTAAGTCCAATATAACATCTAAAAATAAAATTTCAAATACCTGTTTGAAAACCAGTTTTGGGAGTCTAAAAATAACTCGAACTTAATTTGACGATCAGCAATCATTGACAAAAAAAAAACTAAAACATCCTCCGAATTCTCGTAACATTGTTCAACACTTATTGCATAACTATGGCGTAATGGCAACTAATAGAAACCTATTTAGGAACACAAAAAAATGTATAGAAAACTAGAGTAGTGACATTGTACTACGAGTAAGGAATTTGTAAACTCATTCATTACAGTTTTGGCCAAGATTAAAGAGAAGGGCAAAGAAACAGACCTAAATAGCAACAACGGAAATGAAATAAATTCTCAAAGAATCGTTTCGTTTAATATCGAAAGCTCGTAACGGTTTAAGATCTCCATAGTTTAATATTAAATAACCTAAGTATTCACACCAAAAATATATTATAAAATATTTGTCAACTTCATAAACATCTGATTTGTGAGCACAGTCGCATCACCTTGAAAGTGCTCCTATCAGCATCTGTCTTAGATGTGACAGCTTATCACTGAAATAACTGCTCCATCTTCAATAACTTGTCTAAGTTCTGAGATAACTGTGTCAGACCTTATCAGACGCAAATCCCTTACAAAATGTTCGTCTTTCAGGTATCCTGATTATTTTACCATTTCAGTCAGTATTTCGATAGTTTCAGCTTTGAGGTCGATGGATTCGTTTCAGTTTTTAGAAATTCTGTAACAAAAGTTATGCTTCCTTGTTAAATATGTTACAGTGATGAAAAATTGAAATGGAAATTAAAATTCCAAAGAAATTCGTGCAATATTATTTCATCTTCTCTATTATATTGAAGACAACAACTCTATGCTCAGTTAGATAAGAATACGTTTCCTCACCAAACCACAAAGAGAGATAAAAACAAAAAATCTGAATGACATAATTTATGTAAGAAATACCGACATTGTTCAGAAAGATAATAAGAAATGTATACATGGAAGTAATCCTTGTAATTAACACGTTACAATGAAAAGCTTAGATACCTACGTGTTACATAATGCAGCGCCTACCCAAAATCAAAATCTTCGAAATCCTTTTATCGATGGGTGATAACGATAAACAGTATACATTTTCAAATCTGTCGGCCGAGCTCGTGTCACGATAAAATTGATTGTGGCTGACGAATGACCTCGCTAAAACGTCAAACCTGAAGACCGTGAAACAACCAAAGCTATCCCTTGAAATTAAGACCTGTCATCTGTAACTGTACTAAATAGTGTGTCATTAGGTAATTAATGATTAAATTCAAGTTCCGGATCGAAATAAAACTAATCAAAATCATCAGTGTCATTGATGACTCTAGTCATATTGGCTATGCCACAATAGTTGAAGAACATAAAATTATCAACCTTATTTGACGTTAAGCCACTGGTCGTCGAAACGCAGTCGAATTGAATTATTCATCACGTCTTGCAGACATGGAAGGCGCATCAAAGTATGACCTCCGCAATTATTTATTTCCCATAGGTCGTAGTTCGCTTAATTTCCAACATTATTAAGTTGGTAGTTATATTGCATGAAACAACAGATGTTTTAAGCTTAAAAGAGACGGTAATGAAGAAAACGTAGAAGAAATAAACGATATAATTGAAAAAAAAAAAAAAAACTGAAAACACGAGATCCTACTTCTCTTATCTCAGTATTGTTTGTAATTGTTTTCACTCCTTCATTACACGATATAAACATAAAACAATAAGATATCAATTACTTGAAGTGTGAATCTTGTCGTTACAACAGCTTGATAAAGGAAATAGGAGCCATTAGTGATTGATTCACTGTATGTAAACAAAAGTATCAATGCTTCTGTAATATCTGTTTTCTAGGTTATGTGTGTGAGTCAGGTTTTCCAACGAATGATTTATAAGGGATTGTAGTCATTTTTCAGTATCATGCCAACCTAAAGAATCATTTATTAGGTCATTGACTTCGCTAATATTAAATAACATATCAGTTTACCAAATCTAGTCCTGTTCACAATGATAATCGTTTGTCAAATCATTTTTATCTATTCATCTATGTCTACCATCTTCATAGTCTGATTCGTATGTCCTATTTTGAGAGGAATAATTTTCTGGATAATTAGATGCAGCATTAGATGCAAGCGCTAAAAAATCTAGACATGCTGTCTAGTTTGTCTGATCCCAGACGATCTGGCAACTAACCCTGTCTATCTTTAGTTGGGTTTCTTTTTAAACTAAAAACACATCACACACATTTTATTCGGACATCATACCAATAGTTCAACGAGGTGAAAATTTTAGAATTTCCGATCATTTTTACTTGGAATTAGGATAATTGGAGGGTAGATAAAGCGGAGGTCTAAGTGATATCGTCCTCATCAGGCAAGTGATGGAAATATGCCTCTCCAATAACCCGCCAGCCAACTAAATTTTCGGTAATCCTCATTCAGCTGATAAATGACTAAATATCGTCAATTCTTAGATATCTATACGTACTAGGTAGGGTCGTAGTCGTTACGATTGTCCCGTGCTACTGATCTCATTAGATCATTTTCTTTAATAAATTCAATCAATTTAGATTCTCTAATGGATTTAAAATGCGTTTCCATATTATCTTCAACAACATTTGAAAAATTAAGCAACCTTCTACTTCGTTGATGACAGTATAAAACCTACAATATTATGACACCTCTTCTAATGGAAAGAGTGATAACAAACACTTAATCATAATGGCTTTAACCGACACTTGGACAATGATATTACTGCTTCACCTCAAATCTGACTAATTTACAACTGCATATCACTCAGATGCATTTATCTTATCTAGACGTATCATGGAGCGGTATTTATTTGCCTATAACACGTTTTATCTGTCGTTTATTTAAATATTTGCCTGTTACACTTACGATGTGACATTTTTTTGTCATCAGTTAGGCTAAATTATAATCGCTTTCATTTTTATCATACTGTGTGGATTAACTTGCTTCTTTTCTTTCTTCTTCTCCTCCTCTTCTTACCTTCTCAAACTTCTTAATATTACACGTACAAATGCTAAAGTAACTCCCTATGTCCCTGTGACCTCTCTACCTATCAATTACCTTTTCACGCCTAAATCGCTGAACTGATTTAAAACCCGGGACCTGAAGACACACATCAAGCTACTTATTATGGATTCAGACGTAAATTCGAGACAACTACAATACTAAGCTAAACCAATTTAAATCATCTTGGTATCACCCAAAGCTATTCGAAACTGTTTTATAAAAATCAATTGTATCAGAAATATTTGACAGCTTATTCATAAAGCTGTCAAATACTTCAAAACCCGGTTACCAAACTGAAGCTACTCAGTCATTACCACCTCAAACATCCCAAAAAGAGCATTACCTCTGCGTATTCAAACAAATAAAGCCACGCATCAAACATCACAAACAAATCCTCTGGATGACACAACAATACACAATTGATCTTTTCAATATCACCCACACAACAAATACCTATTTCAATGTAATTGTGGTTAGTTACAAATTCTGTGCCATTGTCTCGTTTTATAGTAACATTATTGACACCGTTTCGTCCACTAAATGTGCTATTTGTTGATGGTTATTCATGTGCTGTGTGCTTTTTTTTCCTGTTTACTCCTATGTTCTTTTAATATAGATCAATCTTATCATTGGCTACATTTATATATTCATCATTAGTTAGTATTTTATTTTCGCCTTAGTTGGGTTACTTTGCTGTTACTAATTGTATTAATAATTGTAAAAAAATATTAAGACAAGCCTCTACAGTTAGTATTGCTAAATAGTACACTATCCTAATTTACCGCCATGCTTGAAAGCTCAATGTTCTCTTGCATTAATTTCCGTCTTATTATCTCTTTGATTATCACCATCATCATTCACATCCTCGTTCCACTTAATGCTGAGTATAGGCCTCCTACTTTTAGTGCCTTGCTTCCCTTTTCTTATGGATTCTGTAGTTATTGCAAGTTTAAGTTCAACATTTTTGACCCGTAATTCTATAACATTACCGCCATACCACTTTGCAAATAAATATCCCAAATGAGAGCAGAATACTTCTTCCACTTTCTAGCAATTAACAAACGTCTAATGAAGAGTTTCGACCTACATATGCGTGGCTAATTGTCCATTATTATTCTAAATTCCTACCTTTTGTAGTAACTTAGGTAACATATTAGAAATCTTACCTATTCTATGTCGGTCTTACCGCGACTTTACCACCACTTGCGCACTAAGGAAAGCTTTTACCACACATTGGTTTCCATTACTAATAAGAAAACCCAATATATTTTTACCTGTATAACCATGACTATCCATCAGCCGGCATTGGGCCCGCGCAATGGCTCACTCTCTCGCACAAAGAGCAGGCCGGTGTCCCACCTGTGGGAACATTGTAAGCTGATTATGTTTACGCTTTATTAGCTCTGATTTGTACAATAATAAAAATTTCGAAATCATCATTGGCCTGTATAACATCACCTTGACCAATTTCTTTAATTTTTTCCTCTAAACATTTATCATCTATTCGATCTCAAATAACGGTCATGGTTTTTGGCGTCAATTGAATCTAAAAAACCATTATTTGCAAAATATTTTCGACCTTGCTTTTTAGTTGATTTGCCCTGATTGACTTAAAAAAAATTGATGATAAGTACAGGCAATAGTTTTTTTTTTTATCGCTGCAATTTTTGTACCAATTGTGCTTGCTTGGTGTGTCCCAGCTTGCTTGCTTGCTTGCTTATAATCAGGTGCTACTATTTTATTTTAAATCAATTCACCTTCGATATCTTATGTCTCTTGTGCCTTGATGATTCAATCAGTGTTTAAAACAACAAATCGTTTACGTCTAACGTAATGAAGTGTGACAATGAAACAATTCTAAGTCGTTAACACTTTCTCATGAAATAACATGTAATTATGTTTATCACGTGGTTTCAGTCACATGGCTCGTAGTGAATAGACATTGACCGATCAAATCTTTTAGGTCGTGTGATCCTATCTGATCTTCTAATGTGGCCTACATTGAAGTAACTGTAAATATTAAACAGGAATATTACTTTAGTGAAATTCCGATAAATGATATTTAACTTACCATCGATGATTTATTTTTATTTCAAGTCTTTTGCTCAAGATAGTACAAGACAAATCCAGCGTTTGAACCAGAATGTACACTTAGACAAGTACTTTACATTATTTTTGGTAAATGCACCTAAAGGTAAACAATTGCAATCGGTATGCAGGAAACGTAATCATAACCAAAATAGCATCAAGAATAACAAAATATTGTTATTCTGACAATGTAAGAATCATATTATTGGTAACATCTAAATATAAACCTACTATCGCTTCAGCTACATCCTTTTATCCCAAAGCAACATTTATCGCGAATTCGTGACAAATATCATTTATCTTGCTGAACTGAATCATGCTGAAAACCACAGTCACAGTCATCATAATCTTTATCATCATTCATCTGTCAATTCTTTATCAATCGGTTAAACCGGTTTCTTTGAGACCTACTAAGACCACGTAGTACCACATGTAGAAATATTGCAATTTTGAATTGACATTCGGAACTTAGGCCCTTGTTTTCCTATATTGCCTACATTCCTACATTGTGCTCACATATAGAAGCAACAATATTGTACCCAGGGCTATGTAATATAGGTATATAACTTGATTTGAAAAGAGTGTCCATGGAGTTTCTTGCCCATTCTTCTCCATGAGATCTACTATTTTCGAATGGGCAACTACAGTCCATTCACAGTTATTATGCCTGTGGCGGGACTGTAGGTAGCTTATTTTTGACTATGCAAAAGTGCCTGTCACGGGTCTATTTGAAATAAATGCTTTGAGTTTGAGTTTGTTTATTTTATCTTTGTCTTAGTTAGGTTTTCCAAAACTTTCGTATGGTTTGATTTCTTATTCAATATTTTGATAAGATGGTTGTTCCATGTTAGTATAGACTGGGTTTAACATGGTTAGTTTATGGTGGTGAGGACCACCATAAGCTTGATGCTTGATAGACCATGAAAGAGCTTTCATAGTCTCTTTCGTCATGCACATTTAATTAATCTTCCAACGACTGCAAAACTTTGCTTGTACCATGCTTGTTGTATTCTCCGTTATAGCAAAGTTCACAAGTATCTTAAGTTGGGATTAGCTGAAACTTTTATCATTTATTCATGCCAATATGATAAAACAGCTGTTAATATTTTCAAACTGTGAGTTTTCTTACATATTATTTATCAAGATTGTATGACAAGTAACAATTCATACAACTTTTCTCACTTAATTCTTCCGTATCTTGATCTAATCTTCTGTATTCTCCAGTGCGCTTCGATCAATCTTGTCATTCGTATTTTTGGGTTCTGATACCTACATTTCATTTAATGAATAGATCATTTTTTGGTGAAAATTGGTGTTATTACTCCCAATGGTGCAATCTTTTGGAGCTAACTCAATTGCTAGATTGTGAAACAAAAATTCAACACATTTTTCATTTTTGGAATGCGAATTTATCGTTGATGATATGACCAAAGCTAGGTATAATATTATTATTCAGAAATAACCGGTAAGACTGAGAGTCGACCTCAACTTACTTACTTGGTATGATGATATTATGAACAGAACTAATTTTCAAAAGAATGCTTTAAAGGCCTACCAATTACAAAACTATATTCATTCTACTTTTTTCAAGTCCGTGAAAACTATTCACAATACTACACTACGTAAAACAAATGTACTGGAATTCCAATTAACAACAAGCATAGTTAATTGAGCAGCCGTCAAAACTTCGCCATTGAGCGTCCACCAGTCGCAATGGACATATTGTGTAAAATAGACGAACGTGGCCATTGATGGTGGTCACGGTAACTTAGTGGAGTAAACTTAGGTAAAGTTGGGAAACCTAGGGAAATTGAAACTGTCACAGCACAATACGGTAAATAAAAGATTAGCTTTTTGTTCCTCTTCCTTGTGGTGCCTCTCCAATTACTAAAAGTTGGCTATTTACACCCAATCTGCATGGCCTCAGGATGAACTTCATTCTTTAAAATATCCTGTTTCCTTTTCAGGGTTCCGTACCCACAGGGTAACCAACTGGATCCTATTACTAAGCCTGCGCTGTCCGTCCGGCCGTACGTCCAACCGTCTGTCTGTCAGATCTGTCTGTCAGTGGGCTGTATCTCATGATACGTAATAGGCAAACAGTTGAAATTTCACTGAATGTGTATTTCTGTTGCCGCTATAACAAAAAATAATAAAAATAAATTAAAGGGGGCTCTACTACGATGGTACGGAACCCTTCATTCGCGAGTCTCACTCGCACTTGGCCGGTGTTTTTCCACACTTTGCTCTAAACCAACAATTTCTGAAAAGTACTTAATAATGAAAAAACTAGTGAATGGAAAAATCCGTTTAGCCCACATTATTACATTATCTTTATAAGATTCACTTTCAGTGAAGTAATCGCAAAGATAACAGACACTGTTGATGGAAGTGTTGATAAATCGCTGGAGATACACCTGGAATGCAGAGAGACATATATAATGAATGAATGAGTAGTGAACAAGCTTGATGATGGATATTAAAACTACGGTATCTTCTTGCATAGAAGTACAAGATGAAAAACACAAAGACTTACTGGTAGAAAATGCCTACGGTATTAAGTCTGCATCTGTACTCTCAATGAATAAATAATATGGAATCCTTGTCCTTATGACCGATGCAATATCTACTAAAGAAAAATCTTATAGTCATTTAGTCTCTGACAAGCAATGTACAGCCCACATCACTGGATCTAGAAGCATGATAGCAAGAGTTCCGTAAGACGAAGGTGGACTAGAAAGAGTAGTATGTAGGTTCTTCCAAGGAAGAATTTCCGAAAATTTATTTTCTGAAGGGGTTACATTAGGGATCAAAGTTACACAAACTTGCCGATGGGAATTCAATCGGGGACACGGCTTAGGTAGCAAATACAAGAAGAGAGAAAGAGACCTTTCTCAAAACCAGAGCATACAATTTTCGAAGATATCTTCCGTCTTAAGCAATAGAACTGCCTACCCACAGCCTAACATAAACCAAACAATAAAACTAACCACGTCATTCTGTCACTACATTACATAACAGAGTCAAAGAAAGACAAACTCATGAAGCTGGAGCTAACACAGTTAAAGCAATTCTCGTTATTACAGGCATAATGTTCAGAAATGAAGCGTTTCTACATTGTATGGAACTGTTATGTGCCTCATTGTAAATGCATGGGCTCTTAGGTACAGCAATTGTTGTAGAGCGCATCCTTATGGTAGACATTCAAATGCTTTGAGATCGGAAAAGGTTTTCTTAGTGTTTGCATGAAAAAGGTTGGGTGTGTACTACCGCTTCCTTATAAAAAAATGTGTTTGTTTTGCCGGCCTTATGGTTTTAGACGAAGAGGTTCTCCAAATTTAGATCTTCATCAGCTGAAGATTTAGTAAACCCATTGCAAAAGCCTCCTTTTTACGCCATTTTTCCTGGATTGCGCGTTAATATTTCATCTGCATATGCCTAATCTTGGCTACAGTGCCATTACCACTGAGCAGGCGATCAAATTTGATGCGTTCTAAGTGTTTAACCTTCTGTAAATCGATGTCCATGAACGACAAAAGCCATACAACTCCATACATAATACTTATATGTCACCATCTACTTATAACGGAAAACAACAAGTAATATGATTATTTAACTACCTTCACTGAAGAGAACACGACTGCACCACAATACGATCTATAGAAATCATTGTTAGAAAATGGCGCCAGTCAATATCTAGATAAGTGCATTTAACTGAGATAACATAACATCACGTTTGTAATCCCCGAAGAGGGTGAACACATACTAATAGCACACCCATATTTCGCCAGTTATGTTTAAGTCCCATGTAATAGGGGTCGAGCCTATTGCCATAAACCGAATGCTACTGGGAAAGTCCTGGTGGGTAAACCCAATAATACCTTCCCCGACTTGGGAATTGAAGCCAAGACCGCTGACGACCACTACAGCAACGAAGCTGATAACTGAGATAATTTCTGTTATCGTAAACGTGTGCTGGCGAGACGCGATAGTAAGACAGGTTGGATTAAATCCATCAATCAATTTGTATTTAAAGGTCGTGATGACCTGTTGGATGGCAACTGCTCACGTCACTAACCTATCGTCATAAGTTTACGTTGCTTTATTATAAGCTGTCATCACCACCCTAGGTTGTAAATAATATGTTAGGTTTTATCGTTGTTGGTCGAACTGAATATCAACATTTTTACATAATCATAATCATCCTTTGTGGCGTCCATTCTAACCGGATGCAGCTGAATACCAGCATTTTATATGGAGAGACTACCTATCTGATTTCCACAACCCAGTTAACACTGGGTAATATGATACCTCTTGGTAAGACTGGTTATCAGACTTGGGCCACTTGTAACGACTGTCAAAGATCTACGAATGACAGCCGGGTCCAACTGCTTAACGTGCTTTCCGAGGCACAGAAGAAACTCGGTATGTAATGGGCGGTTACCCCTCTACGGACAAACCTAGGCAACCGCGGCTTAACCTGAAGATCGACCCGAGCGCGGTGGCTGGTATTGTTTAACCACGAGCTTTACATAGTGCTTAGTTGAGTAAATACACCACACAGATCCTCCGACCAGACGGTGTTTGTGCCTGGTGAGATAGACCTTCGACAGTAGTTGTTGGGCTGTGGATATCCTAATCTTGCAGATAACTCTGCTTGGGCGATGTAGGATTGGAATGACGTCAGATGCGATGCGTTTGTCGTTTGTGGCGTTATTGATGTCGCTACCGAGAACTGCTTCTTTGAAGTAGATCATGTTCAGAAGTGAGATATTGATGAATGAGACTTTTATAAGAAGCAGATCATTGTCGTTGTCCGTCTTCTAGAATATTTTTTGTCTTTGTCGTCACCTCGACGCCTCACAAAATAATATTTACATTATTATTGTTTGTGATTTCCTTTGCATGTACTAGTGACACATTTATCACAATTTATCAACCCCCTGACATAATTGTGATAAGAATACCTGACTCTGCGATAATGTTACCTGCTGCTTGTAATACTTAACGGAAGGCAAGATTTTTGTCAAATAAGTCGCTAATTTTGTCGCATCTCCCATATGCTTTTATTGTCAAAATTGAAACACGTGTAAAGTTGTGTACGACTCAAAGTTATATTGGTGAGAATTTTTATTTCACTTTTGTTGATATCTGATGCTTTTCATTTTCATTCATATTAAAAGCATCCTCCGTTGAGTTATAAATATTATAAACTTTATCAGTCAGAACTTTCAAGATTCCAGGTTTAACAATTGTTATTTTAGTGAAGATGACTCTTTCATTATTATTTTTATCCTTTTCAAGTTAAGTTTTAAGACCTAGGACAAATTCATTCAAATATTCTTTTAAAAATCCGTCTTCTTCTTAGCGTGTACATGGCAATCTGAATTGGGTCGGCCCAGAAATTGGTGTAATATCCACCATGTGCTCAAAATCTGCCTTGAATGGGAACATATCTCTATCAGCAGCGTTAAATCTTTCCGTAAGCCTCACAGTACTCACAGTCGGACAATTACTGCAATTAATCATATGCGCGATCAGGTAATCAATACTCTTTTGTTTATCTGCGCAACACGTGTCAGGAACATGTCTTAAGACCTACAGCCCACTCGCTGATATCAGTCGATCAATCACTGTGATAACCTATCATTTGTATCGGGTACGCACTAAATTCAGTGCAATTTTTGCTAAAAACCTTTATTTTGATTTGAAATTATGTCGGTTATCTAGGTCTTGTATCTGATGGCTTGTGTGCGACTTAGTTGTTATCCGTAGGATTTAACTGTTGAATGGTTTTCTTTTTGGTATATTAAATGAATATGCCTTTGGTATTTTGAACTGTTTTGCACAGATTTGGTTAATTACTATTGCTTTTAGCATTGACTTTTTAATGTGCGCCTGGTGCGCCAATGTCTTTGATTCAATTTTTTGTGCAAGCTTCTTGTTCTGACAGATCATGTGCGCAAGAGGTTTTATCATCTTTTATTCCAACTTACGTCCCCCTAAGTCTTCCCTAGCACTCATCTGCAAAATTTATAGTGTTTTGTCTGTCAGTGAATTTAAGATTCTTATTAAGTAGATTTTCACAATTCTCTGCTGGACATACAAGCACCTCTATTTGTTTACGTACCAGCTGTCTTTTTCTCAAATCTTTTTTTATATCTGAGATTAAAAGTCTTATCCCGTAATTCAAAGACCCTCCATAGTTAACATCCGTCATAATAATTAAAAGTAAGTACCAACATTTTATATTATCTTAGTCGTGCCAGAGAAAATCTCAACAGAACTCAAGGTTGTCGCCAACTAACATAGTTGTGTAAATATAGTTATTTTAGTTATCTAAAAATGTACAATTATTATACGTCTGTTTGAAACGATATCACGTTTACGCCCGCAGGGCTAGGCAGAGGTGAGCCTGCAGTACCTATGTACTTACACCTACATTTCGCCAGTTATGTATAAACCCATGTAATAGGAGGGTGAGCGTTTTGCGATCAAACATGTACAAATCCGGTTGTTTAGTTATCTAAAAATATATGTATTTCTAATTCTTCCAAAGTAAGTTATTCAAATCTTCATGTAAATTATATTTAGTAAAGTATTAATTCGCCAATCACGCTCGTTTGGTTGGCGCCTATGAAAAAAGGTTGTTTTTGTGGTAAATATAGAATGGTAAGACTAGATTATAGTAAGGCTAGATTATCTATGTGAAATGTTTTCTTTTATGTACAATGGTGTATATAATAAAGAACATTCTATTTGTCTATCTATTATATCGTCTTAGATTAAATAAATTATGTCGTAGAAGCTATTGAAAGACTGGAAAAGAAAAAACCTACGTAAACTTATTTGTTTAGATTTCATTTAAAGCGTAAATGGTTAATAAGTTGTAATTCAAACTGAAATACTAAATATCAATTTATATCCATTCAGTATTTTTATCTTAATCATATGAGTGAGTATGCATTACTGAATACTTTATCAAAATATACCTATCTGAATTGTAATCAAATTATTAATTATTATATTTTGCGTTCAGTCTTCGAACATTAGTTTTAAAGAAATATTTTTCAATGCCTTTCTGATGCCATTGATAAAATTCTTTTTTTTTCAATAAAATTTTTATTGTTTCTTTTTCTTCTTTATCGAGTGCTTAGTGCCTAACCTGGTGTCAGAGTTCTTTATGCCGCCTATAGGCATCTGACTCGGCTTTACATGCCGTCGAGAAATATCTCTCAGGCATGCTGGTTTACTCATGATGTTTTCTTTTATCAAGCAAGGGATAATTATACTATACGCACATGAATCCGAAAAATCAGAGATCCTGGGTTAGAACTATGGAGTTGGTGTGGTGGTCACACCACTTGGCTAACAATGCTATTTTCACTATTTTTTATTATTTCTTGAAAATACCATAACAAGTCTAAAAATGATTGATGATTAAATCTTTAGTTAGACCAAAACGTCACATGTGACTCTAACCTAATATAAAAACACGTCTATGTTTGTTTTCAGATAAACTGAAAAAATGTGTAACAAGATAATAGAGATATAACTATGTCATTATAATTTAAAAATAAAGAACTGTATGGAAATTCATAGAGAACTCGCTATTCGGTTGAGGATTTTACTTACTGGGAGCATTCATTTGTAACGTTACAGTTCTGGAGACCTAAAATGGCCGCTTAAGCAGAATCATACTAGGAAAAAATATCGTAAAGCTGCCATTTTAGGCCCCCTGATTCGATTCGACATTACATTAGTGAGTGAAGCGAACTGAGCATTACAGTGCGTAACCTGTAAGGCGCGATTTATACAGAAACTACGTAAGGTGAAGACGCGGCGCATACGCAGCGCAAGCATGATGCCGCTTCAAAAGGTTTTCATACAAAATGTACGTAGGCGACGTGTCGTGAATTACACTCAAGCGGCGCTGCGCATGTACGGCCATTCTTTCGTTTCCGTATAAATTCCACGCCTGCGCCGCTCCTTCACCTTACGCCGTTTCTGTATTATTCGCGCCTAACGATATTTGCAATCACTTGTTTGTATACAAAAAATTGAATTTTGGATTGTTACATTACAGGGAAATGCTCCGGGGGTAAAAATAAATAGCATGGACCGTTTCGTCATTGTTGCCACTCTGTGTTGCGATTTTCATAATCTTTGACAAGTGCAATCTGTTACTATAGTCTCTAGATTAGTAAAATATCAGATTTACAAGTACGCATAAAAAAATTGATCTTGTTTTTGCTTTGTTTTCTCATGACCGTTTTCATTAATACTTATTTCACTTTTGCATGTTCATCTGGCGACGCTGAACTAAGCATTGGAAATTTGACAGTGCTTTAATTTAGGCGTTACATTTAGGTGTAGACTTTTGTTAATGAAAACGGCCATCAGTGTACTTGCACTTCGTTCGTAGTTTTTAAAATATTAAAAATGATTAGTTTATTAGACGTAGATTAGCACGGTTTAAAAGATAAAACGACTGTTAATGCGTATAATTATCTTTTAATTCCTAAATCTACCCTTTGATCGGTAGTGTCTGGCAGCCAGATATTATGATTTACTGCCTAGGATTAGTTTTAGTTAGAAATAAACATGGCATTGTGGAAAATACGTAGGATCTCTGTCAATGGATTATTTTTGTAGTGACTTCCGGAAAAGCTTACCTGAAAAACATTTTGGAATGCCTTCTCTAAAATCTTTCACAGCTAAATATAGGATTTTTGCTTGACTAGATGTTTCAGCTAAAAATGAAGTCATTTTGTGAGGTTTTAGTCAGGTAGATATCTAAAATAGCTCTCTATGTATCTCATGACGAAAAAAAGCAATTTCAATGATAAGATTCCTATAATATAAATGAAGCTGTGTCTTATGTCTCGTCTTCCAATCAGTACGTAATTGTAAAACAGATGTGTTGGCAGAAGTTTTTGCGTGCAAGCCTGTTTTTCTTATAAGCAAGCATGGGATTAATTAAGTTTTCCGCCAAAAAATACGTAACAAAAATCTCTAATAAATGACGCCAAAAAAAGGAAAGCCCGTAAAGTTTTGACGTTACACTAAATATTTGGTCGCCGAGTTCAAGATAACTGTTATCATTTTATCAAAAATCTTCACAATCAGCTACATACATCATCATTCATCATCCTTTTGACGTAAAAGTGAACTGATTCTGTGGGCCATTTCGTCTAACTACTCGGTCAGGTTAAGATGTGTGATTTTTACTAAAGTTTGTTATGTAATTTATTTTTTTACGTAATTTGAGGGTAGTGTTGAAAACGTGTCATTTGTAGGTAGGTACGCTAATTTGTGAATCTCGGTTTTGTTGCGCAATAAGTAGTAGTGTGGTTTGTTATTTTATTTTATAATAGTGTTTCTATTATATGTAGTCTTTTTGTTGATAAAAATTTTAGCCTTCTCAATTTTTTTTTTTTGTTGAACGTGTGTAAAAAATCATATCTTACCGTTTGATATACGCATACTTTCTTCAGATTAACGAGTATTACATATCGTAATAACAGCTAATCCTACTATCACTTTAAAACCAAAAAAAAACTGGCATCAATCAAAAACAAATACCCAAGTACCTAAACCTCTTATGTAATTAAAAAAAGCGACTCGACTGACGATACCTTATCATTTCAGCTACAAACAGTATTCAGTATATCAGTGAACGTGAATCAATCAGTATTAAATGGACATAACAGTGATTTTTTAACAAAATGTGTTCGAGAAGGAACAGTGGTCGGCACAAGTGATAATGTCAGTGAGGTGACGCGGGGGGCGGCCGGTCGGCGGAGGCTGTGTAACTGAAAACATTCCCCTATTAAAAATTTTATCCAAGGGCCCACTGGATACTAGCAAGGATATCTGCAAAATGACCAAGGGCCCAAGGAAAGTGAAACTAGTCATTGTAGTCAACAATAAGAAAGAGTGAGTATTTTTTTAAAATTTCATTTTATTTTTTATCTGTGCTTTTGAGTGCGTTCATTTTGGGTAATCCTGAATCGGATGTCTTTTTGTATTGAAACTTTTAGGCCTTCTTCATGAGCTACTGGATTTTAGCAAGTAGTTATGGACCATAAAAAGTTTTTATAGAGCAACAGGCATTTTCCTTCTTTTCTCTGCGATTGTCCACGACAAAATTCTGTTACGGAATATAAACGGTTCTGAAAAGCTCTCATTACACCTTAAGGAAAAGCGGTTACCCATGTTTTTCCTTAAAAACTTCCTTCCCTGTAATTTGTACTTACAAGACGGGTTATTTGACCCTTACATCATAGGGAAGGAAATGCAATGTCTTAAATGAGCATGCGTCATGTCACATCACCACACGTGGCAAGACTGACTAACTAGCAATAAGATGGTATCAATGCAGCTGTTTTAGCAAGGGGTATCAGAGTACCCAACGCTTGAGTTGTGGAGGTCAGATAGGCAGGTGCTCCATGTAAAAGACATTCAGCTAGACTGGAAGCCGACCCCAATGTACTCAGGAAAAGTCTATTCAGATGATACCTACTCATATTATTTTGGGCCAAAGAGGTTGGATAACCTTGGGAGCTATCCAACATCTTTGGCCCACAGTTTTTAACTTCTAAATATTCTCCAACTAGGCACTTAGTTTTTGTACTAAGTACCTACGAGTACTTACAATACCTCAAGGTATTCTTTTTAATTCTAGTGTCAATAAGTATGACTAACAGGTATCAATGAACGCATACTGTCGGAAAACTTTACTTTGTAGGAAACACTAGAAACAATCTCTACCTACACGTGTTTGTAATAAGTAGGATATTGTCACACATTCTTATAAAATAATGGTCTTGTAGAAGTGACAAGCCCCCACCTCTGTAAATAGGTACCTTTATCTTTGCAACTTTCAGACTGTTACTCCATTTAGCTAAAAACTAGGGCTATAAATTATGAAAGATAATTCCTAACAAAAATCAGTAGGACATTTTCATAAATAAGTCCAGACATTCTTAGTCTTTGATCTTTCTTTTTTTCTCAGTGAACTCTTAAAACCAATAAAAAACCCTCAACATCGAAAAAGTCCGTACATATAAATTCAATTAGGTGCTACAAAGCTCAACATGTCTGGACAAATCTGGATACTTGGATAGATGGTAACCCTAGCTAACTGTGATTCTATGTAAAAATCAAAAACATCAGTTCATCAGTTAGGTAAGGCACATAAACTCATTATTCTCTTCCTTTTCTCACACACTATTGTCTACATTTCTTTTTCATTTCTCCTTTTGCAGGTCTGCTGGCAGAAATTTCGTATGAAATAAGCAGTACCTATGTACTCATGTATTATAATGTTATTTTCCTGTGTTATCTACTGTGTGTACATAAATAGTAAAATAAATAAATAAATAAATAAACATGTACTTTTGTGAAGACAAAAAAGAAAAGAAGATGAAAAAGGATAAATAGCATTAGCATAACATAGTTCTTTGACGCAGCCTCGCTAATTATAATTTAGCCTTATTTCAAGAGCCTCATTTATTCGACATCACAATTCTAAACATAATCATCCGGTGACATAAAGAATAAAAAACCAACCATTTCATTAGACTCTAATTACAAAAAATACATAATTAAATAAACGGCAAACCAGTCATCCTTGCCAGTTGTCATCGCAGCGGATACAAGCCATTTTCTCCCTATTGTGGTGGGCAATTAAGATGATTTTCCGATAACATTAGCATATAATGGGCTACGTCGGTTCATTCATGGTTTCCATTCAAGATATTTTATAGTACTTGCGTATTTAAACAGATAATATGCATCATAGCCCTTAGCTATGATACATTTTATGTTAGCATGTTGAATTTCAAAAACATTGTATTGAAAAGACTTGTCCTTTATGGTCTGTTCCAAAAGTATTTCAAAAAACTGTTAACAAACCCTGTTTAGGCTTATTTCATAATCAATCTTTCACTAAAGGAAATTATCTGTGTTTAAAAAAAAGGATTTTAAATATCTTCACCTGGTACGTTTTGTTTACATGTTCATCAAACACTTTTGAAACAGACCATAGGTACCTATAAGTTACCACAGTAGGTACCTAACAGGGGAATCACTTAAAAACTATAAAGGAAAATAATAAGGAAAAATTAAAACCGCAATGTTTCCTACAATCAAAAGTGATTTTGTAGGTTCATTCATTCATACCTTCTCTAGAATTTTCCTGCTCTGAATATTTTTGACCAAGAAAAACATAATTTACCTACTTTTATATCCTTCGTTTTTCTAGGTGGTCGCAAGCGCTACTATTGACCATGAAGTTCTGGGTTCGATTCCCAGGTCAGGCAAAGTGTTGTTGGATTTTTCCATCAGTTTTTTAAGTTTTCAGTAGCAGCCACGGAGTCTGGATTTGTGCACTGTTGATGGCAATAGGCTCAACCCCTATTATATAAGAATTCAAATGTCATGCGTAATAAAAATGATGTTGCTGTCAATTTAAATCTTATCAAGTCTGTTAACACAACGTGAATTCTTAAAACGCCAAGCATTCTGTTAAATACAACTGATTCAATCTTTCTTAATATTTTATTAAATGGGTAATTGTAGGATGCCAGTATTTCATTTATGTTAATTAAAAACATGCTTTTAATCAAATCGACCAGCCAGTTGTTCTTGTAATAGACGATTAAGCTGCCATGAAAACCAGCCATAGGAATTTGTAGTGTTTATTTTAACGATGACGATTTTTTCTGGATTTTCAAAACGTTCTGAAACTCATAGCTAAACCCGAACTCGGATTTTTTTGAAAACGTAGTTTTAAAATACCATTCTAATTACCTGCTGGTTGATAAAAGTGTGAGGTAATCTTTGAAAAGTTTTTTGAAATCGTGTGTATAAAGGGTGTAAAAAGACCCTTAACGAAGCCGAAAGGCACTTGTTTTCCCCATCATTGCGATATTTTTTTTGTTCTAGACCATACCTGACCTTCTAGTTACGGAGATATTGGAGGTCAAAGTTCCAATTTTTTCACAAGTTTTTTTTTAAATACCACTTTTAAAGGTTTTAATTTTACTTTAATTAACTCGATGACCCGTTTACTATTTAAAGCATCCATCAGCCCTAAGTTTTGAGTGCGTTACATTGAGTTTTACCGTAAAACGTGATTTTTCACCCCAAAAAAAAAATGGTTTCCCAGCAATATTTTTTGAGCAGAGTTACTTAGTTTGACGTACTGAATGCTTGGTTGACGGCTTCGTGAAGGGTCTGTTTACACCTTGTATATCCTACATGAAAAATAGATAACATTCCTCATGAGTTAAGCCTCATAATTAACAGCCTATCGGAATCCAATGGAGAATTTACCGCAGCAATTAATATCGGTAATCTTGGTATTATGGGGGTAGTATGTGGGTCTAGGCCCCGTTCAGGGCCGGCGCCATAAACACTGCTAATCTAATGACTAAAAAAACGTTTTCCGTTTTATTTTTTGCAGTTTTGTTGTATGGTAATTGCTCACTATCTGTAATACAAATGGTTTTTCAAACAATATATATTGGTATTGGGTTTTTACATTGGAAATTCTTTGTAGCGTCCTGGAGACAGGATTTGTACGGATGTACAACTGGACTTCCATGTAACTGGCGAAATGTATGTATAGTACAATTCTGCTTAACCCTTCGGGGATTACAGGTTGTTAGTTTACAACACTGACTGTCACACTCATGGACACTCATGATCATTTTACATAATATGTTTTGGTTTTCTTCTCAGCGCACGATCATCATCTGCCTAGCCTTTTCCCAACTATTTTACATGGAGCCACTGCCTATCGGACCTCCACAAACCAGTTAGCACTGGGTAATACGATACCCCTTGGTAAGACTGGTTGTCAGACTTTTTTTGGAGCACTGACTACTTAACGACTCAGCGCATGATAAAGAATAATTATCTGTATGTATCTTTCTTCGGAAACAAACCCCTAATTTACGGAAACCCGTCTAGGTAACTTTTTGCGCCATTTGACATCCGTTTTACCCATATCCCCTGCTGACGTAAATCCTAAGCGCCACTACACCTAACAACAACAAAAACATTACAAAACCTATCAATGAGTAACTAGATTATAAAACAGATTAGCAAAATTATCGCAATCACACTTACTATCAGATTTTAACAATACGCTGATTAGATGTAATTAGGCATCAAAATATTATTAATATCAAAGGTTTACAGGAAAAATGTTGTGCTTATTCACGATTTGTTTTTGCGACCTGATGTTAAATTAAGATATCAACTTGTATAAGGATGTTACGGAATCTAGAACGTAAATCCCCAAATAAATCTGACTGCAAGTTGCACCAAAGTATGCAAGTTACACGATTGTGTAAAAACCCCAGCAAACAAAATTGTTGCACTGAGTAAAACACACTTAAAAGCTTTTAGTCTAACACTTAGTATTATTATAAGCCTATATTGTACCACTTTAAGCTAAAGTGACCTCGCAGACCTCGCAGGAATTGGCGGGACGAGCTGGACAAAACCAACTACTAGTGGTCCACATTGGCCCTGGATCGAAGAATTTGGGAGTCATGGATAGAGGCCTTTGCCCAGCAGTGGAATGATACAGGCTAACAGTATCAGTATATTGTCCCACTGCAGAGCAAAGGCCTCCCTTCCCGCCTTTCTCTTTTCGCGATCTAGTGGCATTGTAGGCCAATCCTTTAAGAAAGAGTCCAGCTCATTCCGCCATCTCCTTTCGGGCCTGCCGCGTCTACTCAGCTACCTTAGGTAAAGAATTTTGCACTAAATTGCATGCAATCATCACCGCCATGACCTCCTTAAACAACACTTAATTGTGTCAAGGTTTGATAGCACTTACAGCAAAACTACAGAAGGGTGTTCTGTAGTTTTGCTAAAAGTAAAACTTTCTGACTGATATCAGTATCTGTAACTTTTAAGTAGGGAACTAGGGATCAGTGATTATTTTCTTTTAGCCTGAACTGTGACCCCTTGCTAGGTAGACGCCTCCTCTTTCTTGTTCCAAAACTAATTCACTGTACCTATTCGAAGTAGCAGTTATGACAGGTGGCCTTAGGCTGTCACCGAATGGCTTCCAAGAACTGGCAAAAGAAACATGAGTCGTCCGGCGGCGAGATGGGCAGACGACATAGTTGCCATCGGGGGAAAAACCTGGATGAGGCTGGCACGGGATCGTGGAGATTGGCACAAGAAAAGAGAGGCCTATGCCCAGCAGTGGGTGAGTTTGGGCTGTAGATGATGTTTATGACGATTCGAAGTCATTCATGCTGTCAAAACATGTCTGGATCTACTACCTCCTAGTCAGTGAAAGTTCCCCAACTCGCTGACAACAAAATCCTCTTCAATATTAGACCCACGTCCCTCAATAGGTCTTTAGCAAACACTTTGGTGCGTGACGGCATAAGCAGTGCTAGTGCTAATAACATTGTCTAATGTCTAGGTGTCGGCTATGCATGTAACATTAGTATTCACGATGGCTATCGTGTACAACTTGAAGTTACATGAAGTTGCAAACTGATTGTGTTTTGTTTCGTAACCTCATTCAAGTAGATGATGACTCGCAGCTGGCTAGAAATAAATTAAAACAAGCTTTCAAAACTGAACGCGTATGCAAAGTTTTGTGTCTATTAACCGTTGAGGAGTTCTCGCGAGAGGAGGCGATCCTGGCTGGTGGATCAAGTAATGTCTGTCATAAAAATGTATTGTCACCAGAATCAAAGGTGTCTGCAAAATTTCAGCTCAATCGGTTGGGGGGAACTAGTTTGAAATTCAGTTGCAAGATTTGACCAATACATACTAAGTAACTAACAAGGCAAGTTAAATAAAAGCCTTGACTAAGTGACCTTCTATTAGCGATTATATTGATGGGCAAGTCAAAAATAGAGACATACATAAGTTACCATCATTATCATCATCATCTTCCTGCCCTTGTCCCATGTTACCTGGGGTCGGCGCATCACATTTTTTTCTTCCATCCTCCCCTGTCAACCGTCACGCTACCATTTACTCCTTTTCCTGCAATAATTACTGAAAAGAATCACATTGTATAAGTAAAATCCTGTTGAAAATCGTGGAAATACAAAACGCTTCAAATGGCTACCCTGCAAAACTACTTTTAGTTCGTAATGATGGTATGAAAGGAAGAATGGTGAAGACACTTAGGTATTGTGATGCAGAAAGTCTCCTAAAATTAGCGTACTATTCTATGTATAGTAACTATGGTCCAAAACAATTTGTAAGCGCAAAAATTCGCCGGTCAAGAAGGTCAACAGCAAGGCTGCCATCGCTCCAACCGCCAAACCAAACCATCACACGGGTAGCCTCATGTAATTCATCCCTAAACACCGCTTAACCGTGATTCACACTCAATTTACCATTGAAATAGTAAAACTCACTTTACTACAAATGAGTAATGATTACGGTACGATACGGAAATGTCACGCCACAGCGACGCGGGTAGTCTCTCACGCGATTTCACGTCCTTGGCCAAAGGAAGAGCGTCATTTGCAAACACATACAAGGCCGAAAGACCGTGAGAGTTCGGACTATAGATTGGTTCTTTTTTAGTTTAGTCGCACGGGATCTGGATTCTGGTGGATGTCGAACTTTGATTGGACTTCTACGAGCTTTAATATGAGTTAAGAATACTGTATTCCACTTAGAAATCAAGATATCTACGTAAGATTTCAAGTTGTCAGTTATTACCCAGTACTAACTGGGTTGTGGAGGTCAGATAGGCAGTCGCTCCATGTAAAATACTGGTATTCAGCTGCATCCAGTTAGACTGGAAGCCGACCCAATATAGTTGGGAAAAGGCTAGGCAGATGATGATATTAAGGAGTCAGTTGGTTAGTCCGAAAGTTCTAAAATGTAGATCTCTATAAAGTAGAACGGACAAGAAACTCCATGGACACTCTTTTAACTCAAGTTAGAAAAACTGCTTCTCTACATACTACTAATTTTAAGTACAGTTTACCAAGAGTTTTGTCATGGGCCTGGTCACTCAACTGGGATTCAAAGTGATCTAGTGAGATCGCGCTCTTCGAGGGTTCAAGGCAGTTGAATGCAGGTAACCAGGATTGTGAAGCACAGCTGTGAGCAGCTCAAATGAAATTTATGTCTTTACAAGATACCTAGACGTATTGATATCTTAAAAACCATCCATAACGAACATGAATGGATCCCTGACATCATTTCCATCCTTGCATCATATTAAACTGTGCCAGAGACAAAGATTACTCCAATCAATTAAAAGATCCGCCTCAATTTCGTGCGTCGCGTGTCGTTTGTCATTAACCGATTATAACACGAGACTACAAGTATCGGTTAGTAACGATTTATTGACTGCGTAAACTGGTTTTTCACAAAATTCTGACGCCATATTGTAATTTGGATATTTCGCATCTGCAACTGCGCTTACGCACGATTCAAGTGCGGTCTAGTTTGTGAAATGGTACAGTATCGCTTAAAAGAGGCTAGGCACATTAGTGCGAAGTTTATTGAAGCGAATTTCGTCTTGAGAACCCAAGGGAAATAAAATACTCGAACGCTCGTAAGGTTCCAGTCAAAGCCGTGCTTTGCACTCTGTATGGTTGTTTATGTTTAAATGAGCTTTGTTAAAATATTTGCAAACACCTCTCATACATCAATTTTCGCTTTACCATTCTACCTTCAACTGCATTAAAAACCCATTTTATTTCCATTTAAAACATGCTCGATTGCCAAAATATGCTTCACAATACATGCGTATTGTGATGCATAATATTCACTGCGTAAAAGCTCCATACTCCGGCCGTATCCGCTTCCCGTTCACCGCACGTACCACACTACAAATTATGAATTAATTGCTATTATGACCAACGGTGGGAACTGTACCATTCATTCATGTTTAAACCACGTTTTTGTTGTACTATTTTTGGTACTTTATTTTTAACTTACTGACTTTGAAATGTTATTTGTTGAGCTGTTTTGAAGTTGAAAAGGTTATTTTTGACATTAATCCATTAATTGTTGGTTTATTACATTTTTGGTATACGAATACGACAGGCTAAGTAGTTATTTTCGATGAGTTAAAAAGACAGATCGGATGCTTGCAGTGAGCATTTGTAGCCAGAAAAGCCATAGTCAATTTTTTGGCGCCATTTTCGCTTCCGCCATCTTTACTGCCGCCATCTTCTTTGCCGCCATTTTAGACAACCGGAACAGACTTCTAGAAACTTTAAAGCTTATGTTACCTTAACAATACAACCATTTGATGTTACAAAAAGAGTAAGTTTTTTTATTAAATACAAATAACTCTTGTGACCTACAGCAGCTACAATACAGTATTTACAATTAATTCGTTACGTCACGACGCCATGTTTGCCGTACGCCCATAGAGCACAGCCGTGATTAGGGTAATGACGGGAAGCCATGCTGCCATGGTTTCATGGCTTCCGCGAGAAACTACCAGTCATCATCGACCACCATTATTACAGGTTTGCCACGTCATTGTTGGTCAGTTAAGTTGGGGCTTTTGACGATTTTTCTTGTCTCTGCACTTGTAAAAAATCTCACGATTTTTCGTTTTGTAAGGGAATAAGAAGATCATAAGTTTCCCTGACAATGGTTCAAGCCATTATCAAGGAGTCAGTTGGAGGAGCTCGTAGCTAAATAATAACAGTCGCTCGGGTCGATCTTTAGGTTAAACCGTGCTTGCCTAGGTTGTGGTGGAGGTCTGTGTATAGGTGACCACCCATTACATACCGAGTTTCCTCCGTGCCTCGGAAAGCACGTTAAGCCATTGGTCCCGGGTGTCATTCGTAGATCTTTGACAGTCGTAAGGTGTCCCAGAGTGGCCCAAAAAAGTCTGACAACCAGTCTTACCGAGGGATATCCTATAACCCTGTACTAACTGGGTTGTGGAGGTTAGATAGGCAGTGACTCCATGTATATTACTGGTATTCAGCTGCATCCGGGTTAGACTGGAAGCCGACCCCAATATAGTTGGGAAAAGACTAGGCAGATGATGATATCAAGGAGTCAGTTGGTTAGTCCGAAAGTCCTAAAATGTAGATCTCTATAAAGAAAAATGAACATTGAACAAGAAACTCCATGGACACTCTTTTAAATCCAGTTAGAAAAACTGTTTCTTTATATACTACTCCTTTTAAGTAAATGCTTAATTCCAAATGTACATATGTCAGGTGCGATGTTTTAAATAATGCAGTAAGTTGTTATTAAATACATGCTAAAGGCATTTAAAGTGCCATCCAATCCAAAAATAATAACTTTATTCAAGTTTTTTGCTATCCATACTTTAGTGTTATTACTAAAATAACGTCTCGATTGAGCGAAAATAAATTGCGCTCAATTGAGATATTATTTTAGTAAACACATTTGATGACTTCCTATTTCTAACACGTGGGATCCCGCATATAGAGACATTTAGGTCGGTGACTCAATTGTTTGCATTTTATTCGCTATCTGTAGGTACTCGTACATAATCTTTATTACGGAAATACAATAATAACAATAAAATGCTAAATATCCACCAAAACACCGTTTCCCCAACTTTGTAGCATTATTCTAAGAATGGGTAATTTTACACCCTAAATACAACAATAAAATAAAACAATTCATTTAATCGTACTCCATAGTCGTGGGAAAACCGAATGAAATCAGAATTTTATTGCCAAAAGATACGGTGTCCACTTATCTTGCCAAACTTACGGATTTCAAAGATACCAGTAAAAATAAAGATTATTGCGATTAAGTGATAAGTAGGGGAAATGGCGCTACCTTTATTTTGGTAAGTCACTTTGTTGGCAAAATAAATAAACGACGAGTTTTCAGAAAGGGCTTCGGCTAAGTAGAACGTTGCCTCTGTCGGTTTCTCAAGCTCGATCGACTAGACATGTCATCATTTCTTGCCACTATCCACCCTGCAGATATACCTCGTTCTTCTGCATACCTCAGATACAGAAAAAGGAGGATTATTTCTTATTTTTCAGTCAAATTATGGGTCGATTGCTACTTGGAGTTGTTTGAATTGGGCAAACGCGAAAACAGGGATGAGAATCCTGTAGCTTCATGTTTTCGTGTTTTTTTCAACGTAATGTCAGTCGAACTTTTAGCCACACTCTTTAAATTACCTAATAAAGTGGCCCAAACAACATGGCGGCATATTTCAGTTATTCCACGTTTCACTATCTACGTGTGCCGTGCGTCAGTACATTATCATTAATTATGCTGAGTAATCCCTCTGTATCTATTGTACTACGTAGACATACGTCACCAGGTGTAACTATTAGGTAATCTGTAGTAATTCGTAACGTACCTGCCTGCCAGCGTGTCGTCAAGTTGCTTTTGTAGGATTTCCTGTTGAAAGTTGATTGTGATTTGATTGACTAAAGCGCAGAGTACCAACGTTAAACATACTCAAACAATATTCACTGAAACTTTTCGTAGATCCCTGGAGAGCATAGAATCACGAATCGGTCACGATGATTTCTCTTGGGACTTGGTAAAGAATCAGTATAGGCGGAGAAAAAGAAAGCTTTCCTGGACTCTATAAAAGACAACAAGGATTTTCTTACAAGGAAGAATTCAGAATCTTGCTACAAAAGCATAAGTAACTTACATTCATCTGTAAGGCTTGAGCAACATTTATGTTCAGTCAATGAACACTAACCTAGACAAAATAAATTAAATCACCGATATACTTACCTAAATTATGGAAAATTCAAAAATACATATAAGGTCCCATCAAAATAAATGGACAAATTTTAACACAGCGTTCAGTACGTCTAACCAAAGATATCCAAGCAAAAAAACACTGATTAAAGTGATTTTATTTTGACCTAAAATCATTGGGTAACCAACATTATTAATGTATTTTCATTAGCAGATATTTTTTCTTGGAAGTATCTAATGCGTTTTTCTTATTTTTTACCATTGTTCTTATTTTGGTGGTCTGAATGATTGCTAAAAGTGTGTCCATCTATTTTAATGGGACCTTATTTATTCGTATAGTTATTTACCGGAATTATATTAGCTACCGGAAGCCGATCCTGTTGAACTGACTTAGGTAAGCTTTACAGTAACTTTTCAGCTTTCAAAGCGTTTTTCTACAACGAGGTCGCTTTTAAAGCAATTGCTACTTGTCAAGGCTCTTTCAGGTCCAATACAATCCTCCACAAACCTAACCTAACAACCATTTAAACTTAATACGAGATAACACGTACAGTTAAGCATCACAAATGCCCGTCCTTGCTGCTGCTCGCTAACTCGGCCGTCACGCAATGCTTATGAAAATCACAAACACGCCGCTTGCGTCAAAGGAATATGTGTGTTACTACTTCAATGTAATGCTGACACAATAAACGATTCGATTTGCACTTGAGAGTATTGTGGGGACATTGAGTACATGGTGTCTAGACTTGGAACTATCTATAGACCTTCAAGTGCTTGTAATGGTGCAAAAGATTCATAATTCTGACAATAAACGTACTTTAACTGCTTTTGTAGTTGCTGAGATCAATTTCTATGAACCAAAGGAACAGGCTACTGCACTTAGAACGGAAAACGAACAAATTATTGCTATGACCACACTAAATACTTATAGTCCCTAAATAAAGAAATAAATAAATCTGCACCGAAGCTCTTTCATAAGGCTCTTTCTGACTTGCTCACGTCGATTTTGAAAAGAGTACCCATGGAGTTTCTTGCCGGTTCTTCTCCATAGGAAACGACCAACCCGAACCGTGCACCTTTTTGTCGACATTTTACAAGTGCCCATCTAGGCCTATGTGAAATAAAATATTTGATTTTGATTCCTCATCGATAACTAAAAGTTGACCTTAATCACTCAGCAGCTCATCTACCGCAATTACAATAATTGGGACTTCAAAAGATGACACTACTATCTTCGTCATTTTAACCGCAAATCCCATTCAAATACGAGTACCTACTTACAACAATAACAACACAACTTTGTCAATCAAAAGCTCAAGACTAGCATACAAAACGATGGTCTTACGTTTCTCTACGCTGCGTGTTGTTGTTTTCCATTGAAGGCTGCTAAACCGCCATGAGAACCTATAACACATCTAAATGTTAATTTAGAAAAATTCGCGAACGAAAATCGCGATCAGTATTCTAGGCGCGCGATATTTCGCGACTGTTTCGTTCGCGTCCTAAATATATTATTAATTGTTGAAATGCCGTAGTAGCGGGGTCAAACGGATCATTTGATCATGCTCGAGTGGCTAATTATTGTATTTATTTATACTAATGGTCCTACACATTGTTTTTAGTGGCTTAATTTGATGATGGGTGGCGTTGCCAACTTTTTTCGTGGCGTGAAATTTTGAGCGGTATTCGCGCTTGAACGCTGTTTCGTTGTTTGGGCTTGTGTCAACATAATAGAAAGTAACCAGTAAACCTCAACTGAATATTGTGAATATGACAAATTATGGGACTCTGTGGCAGTACGTCTTGTTGTTGTTTGCTTGGTTGTCAACCAAAGTGGCAAAAGATAGCCATATAAAATGGAGTCTATGTTGTACGAAAAGAAAGATAGTGACCCAAATTCACCAGCTGATTGTGTGAGTGCAAAATGATAAAAGTTGTCGTTGATTGAAGATGTTTATCGAATGATAGATAGCGTTTTTCAGCACTTTATTTTTTTCTTCAAAACTTGATTTTTAAAATTACCTCTACCTTCTGATATTTTTGCTTGTCTTTTCGAATACTACCATATTAAAAGCAGTTTCTGTGCTAATCTTCATTAATTAAACTGAATTCTTGGTTATTCACATGTATGTTCAAAGTCAGTTTCGCCTCGTCGAGTTTTATATCTGTAACACCTTGTTTACAGTACATTTCAATAAAGGATATAAATTACCTGTATAATCCGCCACCTGTCTTTGGCACCAGACAACTAACCGTATCATTGTGCTCAACATCTAGCGTTGGAACTGGTGCCAAACTGTTACCACTATGATTGAACCCTTTTCTTTCTACACCTCATTTACTGCTCTGATGATTCGAAGTCCTATTCCTATAAACTGCAGTATAGTGCACTGCTGGTGCAAAGGCCTCCCCCAATTCCCTCCATGTGCTCTTTTCCCGCTCCTCCTCGGGCCAGCCCTCGCTATACACGTCCAAATCGTCTCGCCATCTCTTTCTGGGCCGGCCTCGGCGGCGCCGTCCGTCTTCCGGCAACCATCGTGTGGAGACTTTAGCCCAGCGGTCATCGTGCATGCGGCTGACGTGACCCGCCAAATCAGTTTTTAGTCTAGCAGCCTTTTTGCCAACGTCCACAATGGCCGTTCTGGAACGCAGCGTGGTGTTTCGAACCTAGTCTTGTCACTCAGAATGCTGCTGAAGACTAATAAAGCACTTAGATTAAAGAAACGGTTCTTATTTATCACAAAAATCTATGAAAAGTAGGATAATCACAATAAACCTGATTCTCAATAAGCGCAAAGCTTTTAAGTCGTCACGTGCGAGTAATAACGCTAATAACATTTTAGTACGTAATATAATAACTAATAACCATTTACCTATTTAATAACATTTTACTTAATACATGGTTCATAATAAAATACTTACAGTTTAGAAGGTACTAACAGGTTGGAGTCTAGATTTCGAGGACATGGCTTTTTATTCGTGGTTTTCAATTTAATTTAATTCAATCTTTTACAGAAATGGAAAATGTAGGATTTATGCTGCTAAGCAGAATTTAGAGAACTTATCAGTGGCCTAGATTAGGCCTTTTGTTCGTCTATCTCAAAATAAATAATCTTTTCTTAAATATAAATAAAATAAAGGTAGAATTAATTTAAAGCGGTTTACTCAACTTTTCTACACTCACTCACTCTTTTCAACTTTTTCTAGAACTTGAAAAATATCAAGAATATAATACATGAGGCATTTTCGAATATTCCCCTGGGCGTAAGGAATCTAAAATTATTATGACGTCACTATTTGGACCACCCCGTATGTTCGGAATATGACGTTACCAGTCTTCTCATGTTGAACTATTAAAAAAAGTTGTCTTTAATCAAAATTATCACCATACAAACAGATCCACAGCCCAATCATATCTGCCTGGTGGCCATGTATCACACATCGGCATAATTTGCCCGTACGGCCGTACCACACCGGCGCACACGCATGTGTGCCCGACAAGTGAGCCTTGACCGTTAATTCCCGTCAATACCAACACTAGCTTATGTAGATACTAAAGTGTTGTGTCTCTATGCGTAATTGTTACGATGGAGGGGAAAGGCCTAATCTAGTCATCATCATCATCTGCAGAGCCTTTTCCCAAATCGAGTTAGTTTTCAGCCCAACTGGATGTAGCTGCCTATCTGACCTCAACGCAGTAAGAGTGAAGCCACAGTGCTCCGTCGCGTTGGGTTGCGACGTCGCAAGATTTTCGTTCGACAACGCAATGGAGAAGTGTGGCTGGCATGTTTTAAAATGTATATGTAAAATGACGCAGGCGTCAACGCTGCGACGACGCAACACAGCGCAACGGAGCAATGTGGGTAACATAATAGCTCTTGGATGAGGCCGTTTCATAAATTCTTATTAAGAGAAGGATCATCGACCACCATGCTAACTCACTGAAAGTATGCGGTTTCTAACTGTTTAGCCCAGGAAAGGACCCTTCATCATCACAATCGTCAGCCTATAGCAATTCACTACTGGATATATAAATAATCTCTAATGGTCCGCCATTTACATCGATCCTCAAGGAAAAGCCTCTTAAAAGATGTACAGTCAGTAATGAACTAAAACAATATGATAAGAATGATACTAAAATAAAACGTTAGAATGCGGAAACATCAGATGCAAAAACATAAACTATGATTGCATGCAAATCCTCGACATAATAACACATCAATTGACAAGTTTACTACAGTAAGTAGACATCAAATGATCGTTACATGGCCATCACTCATCAGAAATAACAAATAACTTAGTTTTTTATGACTAGTAGCTATTGCTCGCGAAATCCGTTCGGCAAAAAATGTTCTCTGTGATCTACTCCCGACTGTCTCAGAAAGATGTAGGTAATGATTCCTTCTGTCGTATCGGCGTCAGAGGTCTATCTTCCATGCATCATCATAAACTGTTCTTTTTTCTGCGCATTAATTCTGGTTGGGCTGAAAAAAAGCTTCATTAGATTCCGAAACAAAGTGAACGCTACGCAAAATTAAGTGCTCTTCACCTATAACAACAAAAAAAGGAATATTCTATTGTGAATGATCATTTTAATGATAATGAGGCTCTCCTTAGGCAGTTGGGTCAAGGGCCCGATTAAGAAGGCAGTACTCCTCGATACGGCTCGCATTGTGAGGAGGTTCCTCTCTCTAGAGCCCTAACCACCGTTAGCTTAGACCCTGCTCCCGACACCGGCAGACCACTATTTTTTTCTATCATAATATATTGTTATGTATCATAACTACTGTGTATATCAATAATAGCAAAATAAAATTCTACTCTATTCTAGCTTCGCAGTCTCTCGATGTAATACGGGGTGTAAACAGACCCTTCACGAAGCCGTCAACCAAGCATTCTGTACATCAAACTAAGTAACCTTACGCAATTTTTTTTTCTGGGAAACAATTTTTTTTTTTGGTGTCAAAAATCCGTTTTTACGGTAAAACTCAAAATAACGCACTCAAAACAATGTGCTGATGGATGGATTGAATAGTACGGGGGTCGTGTAGGTGTTTAAAGTAAAGTAACAACATTAAAACCTTTTATTTAAAAAAACAGTTGTGAAAAAGTTGGAACTTTGACCCCCAATATCTCCGTAACTAGAAGGTTCCCAGGTATGGTCTAGAACAAAAAAATGATCGCCATGACGGGGAGAATAAGTGCCTTTCGGCTTCGTTAAGGGTCTTTTTACACCCTTTATACTGGCAGCATTCGGTTAGATTGCAAGCGGACCCCAACATATTCGGAAAAAGACTAGGGCAAGACGATGATGATACGTAAAGAATGTGTTTCCTATTCAATGAATGAATCAGGCCTACGTAGCACCTTCTTAGTTCCCAAGGGTACGACATTATCCCTTCAAGATCGTGCGTGTCACATGTATGAGGCCGTTTAGTACCTGAGTACTTGACATTTAATAACTGATATGTTGCATCTAAAGCTGTTAGCCTGAGTATTACTTATCAGTGAATATATTAGACACGCAAGCAATAATGTAAGTAGTCCCATCGTGAATACAGTCTAGAGCACATGACTGCTGGATAGAACATAATTGCGTCACCAGATTGTCGCCTGATCCAGAATACCTGTGCCTAATTGCATCACAATTTGCGATTCTCCAAATGTAAAAATGTATTTCAATGCAGGGTTTCCATTGAGGCATTGCCATCAGTAAAGCCCAAAATCTTTTCTATTGTTTTGATAATCGAATCTAGGCCTCTCTCAGTAACTCCCATGGCTACTAGATGACTGTACAAAAGTACTGAATATTAGGTAACTCAAAAGCTCTTAAAATTCTATGACATACACGTATTAAACACAAATAAAACCATTCAATCGGAATACATTTCCCACCTGTATTTCAACTCATGCGCGACCATCGACTCAGTATGCGCACTCGCAGCCTAGGACGTGAGCAAGTACTTACTTGTAACCAAAGAGTAGAAAGGTCCAGAAGGCTTCATGCAACAAGCCCACGCATACATAGACGCGTATGTACGGCGATCTCAAACAAAATGACATTCGCGAGCGAGTGCAAGCATACTCACGACTCGCGAGTGCGCTTGCACTCGCTGTACGTGAAGCGTGTCTGTGTGTGTGCGGTTTCCCTCGTTTGTTTGTAGTCAGCCTTCTGTAGCTGTTATCTATTTCGTGTCTTAACTGCGGATCGAGGATAAACCAATGTTATGTATTAGCCGTTATGTCGTGACGACATGGTTTCTTGTTCTTATGTGAACGCTAAACTTTATGAAATATTGTCTTTCATTTATTTATTTATTTATTTATTAATATAGGTTCACCAACAGCTTGTGTGTACAACATATCAGAATTATACATAGGTTTTAGTCTTAGACTTACACAGTCGCCAATTATAGGTTAACCAGCATTCACAAAAGTAAGTGATAACATAAGAAAGAAAAAAAAACAGAAATTTAACGAGTGACTCTAGATAACAAATTTAACAGTAACCTCCTTACATTTAAGGATTTACTTAACTTACGAAATATAATATAATGAAAAACGGTATTCATAGTAATATTTATGTATTTATTACAACATTTTCAGGTCCTACATTTTAACATGGTCCCAGAGGGCCAAGACTTTTATTTCTGCAACGAATGTCAACTGGATTGACATATTATGCTTTTTGTGAGCTTATGTCAATCCTGACGCTTATGCGAGTCGCTGACGTGGCACTTTGGGCTATTATTTATTATTTTGTTTTTCCATGCCAAGCCTCTCTTTATCTAGAACCTCAGTATTGTTTAAAGTTTCGCATAGCTAACTTTGTTTTCTCCTTGTTGCAGCCCGCCTACGTTCAAGACGTTGACGCCGACATCTCGCACTCAGCTGAAGCAGCAGTTGATGCGAGAACATGCACAGGAACAGCTGCGCAGAGAGTCACTACAAGTAGGTAGCTTCTTCTTCTACTCTTTTGTCATCAGATTTTTTAATGATCTACCAGTATGACTATCGCCATAACTGAACGTTCAAAACTTCGTTTGCTCCAATGGTAACTTGCTGTCTGACTAGCTACTAAAGGCCTCAGCATAAGCATCTCTCAAAATTGTAGTTCTTACCCATACAGGATGGATGAAATATCGACAGGTCACTGGAACAACTTCCTACGCACGGATGCCCCTCAAGTTAAAGGGGAAAATAACAAGTCCGTGTTTAGACCTGTCGTAATGTATGATTCAGAAGGCTGGGCTGTGAATAAAACGATTGCATGTAGCGGAGATGAGAATGCTGAAATGGATGGGTAGAGTTACAAGAATGGATAAAATAAGGAATGAGTATAATAGAGTAACTTTGAAAGTGGCGCCTGTTACAGAAAAATTGAAGAAGTCGTGTCTCTTGGTATGGACATGTATTGAGGAGGGATGAAAAGCATGTGACTAAAAGAGTGATGGATATGAATGTTGATGGATGGAGAGAGAGAGAGGAAAGCCAAAAAAAGACGCGTGGATTTTGTGAATGATATGAAAGAGAAAGGAGTATATGATACCGTGACGTCTGACCGGGGAGAATAGAAGAAGAAAACGTGTTGCGCCGACCCCAATAAGAATGGGACAAGGGCAAAGATGATGATGATCCACCATGATAAATGAGAAGCCACCAAAAGTATTACAGAATACCAATATTATACCAATACACTAAAAGCCCAAGACGGTGGTTTTGACGAGATTACATACAGATACTGTAATGGTAGATCCAAAAATCGGCGGTCTTACGGGTAAGATACGTAGTATGTGACATTCTACTTATTTTCCCAGTGAATTACAAAGTGGGCAAGATAACTAAGATGCAACTGGTAAAACAGGCCCATGGCAAAGGTTTAAAACCGCCGGGGAAACACCGGGACAAGGAAAAAGCGAAGCAAAATAAAATTCCACTAGAGATCAGAGGGTTTAAACACATTTTACAAACACTAATTTGAATAACAGGCTTCATACGTAATGCAAGCATGATCCTAGCACGTCTGATTCCACGAAAGATATAAAATCACCAAGTAGATCAAGCCGCATAACTCCCACGCGGACTCCAGGGGAAAACCTGACTGATGGTGGTTCTAGTCCATAGGTTACTGAACTAGTGCTTTATGCACATATGTGTTACAATAAAGTAGTGGAGTATTGTGAGCGAAGTACAACTGGTTCCCTTTTGCATTTTGACTTATGTATGTCCTGTTTTTCTATTGTCTCTCTCTTGATCTTTTTCGTCTTATCGATGATATAACTTATCTACATACGTTTCGATAAGAACAGCCACGTCGACTTCAATAGCATTATCATCTTTGGGTTTTCTCTTAACTAATTTTATAGTAAGATTTCTCAGCCAAATATCAGTTTTCCAAAGTTTAAGTTCGTCAGATTTAATGATTGTTTATCTCTAGTGTCAGCATCATCTGCCTAGCCTTTCCCAACCATGATAGGGTCAGCTTCCAGTCTAACCGGATGCAGTTGAATACCAGTATTTTACATAGAGCGACTGCCTATCAGTCCTCCTCCTGTTTATTTCTAGTGTATGGGAACAATAATCTTGATCCTTTGTCCTATAGGACACTAGGTATAGCCAAATCAGCCATAGAAGTTGGCATCTGTCCTATCCTCTGTCTACAAAGTTGACTAGATGTATGTGTAGCATTCTGTGTAGTAATTTCCTCAGTTGTAGTCTGTCCTCTATCACCTTAGTTTATCTTCTATTACAATCCTCCCTAGTATCGTACTTATCTTCATATCAAGCTCAACGTTGACCTACATCAACATTTACCGTTTTGTCTATAATAGTAATTAAATCTAGATTCTCAAGGCCAAATACATCATTTTACGATATGCCAATTGTCTAAGCAAACTGATTGAATGTATCACTATCCGTATATGTGGCATTTGTTTTTATAACATTACATTTGTTTTTACGTCTGTTTGTCATATTATGTCTAATCCTATTAGCATAGGATGTGGGTTTTCTTGTTAAATAGTAGCTTTGTTAGAAACTATGTAAATTTATCGATATTCACTTAGTTTCTTTCTAAATGGTCGATATTGATGATTTACTTGTTTGGAGCTCGAGTTTTAGTGCCCCGTGTTTAGTTTCACGGATTTTCATAGTATGCTAATATCATCGAACTTCAGATTCGATGTCTTGGACCGGTCGGTGGTGTGAACTATAAAAGTGAACGTTTTCGGCTGAAATGCTAATGATGCAGAAGATTAGTCAGTCAGCTGATTCGAAACTGTACTAGCTGCCAATCAAAATTGTGTTACTTAGTTTATGATAGATTTAAGTACTTTAGTGTCCATCTACTGATGAATATTATTTGTTTCTTACAGGCACAACAAGCAGGCCAGTCCAAGGACAATGAGGACAAGAAGAAGTCAAGTCCGGCGGAGGTGCCGCGGATCACGCCTCACGTTGAACTACCGCCACAAGTATTACAGGTCAGTAAGAACCCGACATTTATGAACCCATTAGGACTAAGACGAACACGTGCTGGGTCGGCAGCAAATTTTGAGTACAGGCACAGTTTCCACATGTATTTCATCACATTTTGTTCATAATAGATAGAAGTCGATGACTTCGTCGTTCTGTGAGTTGTGTGGGTTCTCTCAAAAGGATATTTACCAACATAACATCACGCCTGTAATCCCCAAAGGGTTAGGTAGAGGTGAACCTAACAGGATAGCCACACGCCAGCTATGTTTGAGCCCCATGTAATATGGGGCGAGCTTATTGCATTCTACCGGTCACAAAATCCAGTCTTCGCGGCTGATACTGAGAAATTCCTGATGAAAAAAACCAATGACACATTACCCGACCTCACAGGATTCGAACCCAGGACCTCATGCGCAGCAGTCGCGCTTGTGACCACTAGACCAACGAGACAGATATGGTAATGATACCATATCTACATATGGATATGGAGACTTTCCGTTCTTTACCCACTGAAGGGTCAAAGACCTACTCCTAGATGATGAGCTTTGATGAACAAGCTTGCTCAATCGATTGTGGATGTTATTATATCAACATCCACGTGATGCTTTTTACTCGAACCTTTTTACCGCACCAAGCGTACAGCATATAGTAGTTTCTAAAACTTCAGGGTTACAATGACATCTCATAATGTAAATTACGTGTTAATTAATTATAACTAATCCATATTCCAGGTGCGAACAGTTCTGGAGAACCCCACCCGGTATCACGTGATACAGAAACAGAAGAGTCAAGTGCGCCAGTACCTCAGTGAATCATTTCAACCACAGACGCAGGTACCGTACCCTCAACTTGTTACTTTTTTTAATTCTCAGACATTTTCGTGAAGGGTTCGCTGTGGGAACAAATGACGATGATGACCTGACTCTACAGTTGCCATTCTTGGTTTAAAACTGAAAAGTGTCAGACCTATGAGGTATAGCAGTTGTTTCTGAAGCTATGCACTGGAAAAAGGAAGGTCTACAACTTGCTAGTACTACAAGGCGCCCAAATGCTTAATACTAAACTAATTATATCCAGTCTTCTTGTTGTAATCCGCAGTTATTGACCGTAGACCTCTATATTCCAGGTGTCACCCCGATGTGCGCCGGCGCAGTCCGCGCCCGAGCTGGGCACGCGGCGCGCGTCCTCCCCGGAGCGGCCCTCCTCCTCGCTGCGCTCGCCCGCCATGCCCTCCGCTAGCAATAACTCAGAGGTAAACTTTAACACCTTCTTTAAACGTAAAACAGTAAATAACTAAGACCTTCAAAAATTGTTTAGAATCTTTGTAAAGACCTTTGGCCGAGAGCTGGATCTAGAAATTGACAACTCTTTATAATATTTTCACCTGGACCAAGAGTATTTGAAACTAGTTTTGCACTTCGAACGAATTTAACATAAAGAGAACAGCGGTGACCTAGTGGTGGCGGCCCCGACATACGCACAGTAAGTCGTGGGTTCGAACCCAGGCAGGTGCATTACTTTGTGTAGTTTATTTCATCACCACTGCTCTCAAAACGGTGAAGGAAAACATCGTGAGGAAACCGGCATGTCCTAGAACCCAAAATTCGGAGACATGTGACATCTACCAACCCGCACTGGGCCCGCGCGGTGGATTATAGCCCATTCGCTCTCTAGAGAGGCCTGTGTTCCAGCAGTGGGAACATTATAGGCTGATGGCTGGCAAAAATGGATGAACAAAAAAGTAATCAAAGCCTGTGAACATTGGGATAAATTATTCATGAAGTGGATAAAAGACTCCAAGAACGTAGTCCTAAAACAAAAATATCAAAAAACTATGCAAATACTATAAATACACAAAACTAAAAACAATAACATAAAGTCAGAAATTGTATCAAATAAGAGCAATACTAGACAACTGTGGCAAATTACAGGAAGAATAAAAAATTATATTGATGATGCTATCCAGAATTCATTTAATAAAACTAACTTAACTTCTACAGATATTGCTACCTTCTACGAATTTGCACGGCAAGAGATCGCTAAAATCGCTTATTAATCAACTACCTATATCATTAAAGGATAAATTAACTCAGAAAAACATAAAATACAAATTAAAGCAACATTTTTTACAAAATATAAATACGAGTATCTTGAAAGGTAGGATGTATATTAATAAAAATATATTTTTAATTCATTAGGTATAAATAAATCGTTTAACACTTTCGCTGCCCAGCACCCAGCATATGAGTCCAAAGTCCATACTACGCGGGGTGTTGGGCAGCGAAAGTGTTAAAGCATACACAATGAAGCAAAAGTATTACCTAACAAGTATAATATAACACAAAAACAAAAAACAAAAAAACTACATAATACTAAAAACATATACAATTGGGAACAACCTGTATCAATTACAAAACTTCCTTCACAACTTCGGATTGGTCACCGAGGTTCGCCCGTTAGTACGAGTATTAGATATTATTTCGCCTAATACCCGCTGTAATTTTAGTTGTAGTTTCTTTTTAACTAAGTACTTAAATGGATCTAATTCTCTAAATTATGTAGTCGATGATTTTGGTGCACGATAAAACTCTAATGAATTTATGTTGGCACCAATTTAGATGAATAAAATGTATGTGTACTACTGAATAAATAAATAAATAATAAAAAATCTCTCACTTTTTAGTGAACTAAGTCTTGACCATCACTCACCATCTTCAAAACCTTTCCAGGCTGACGAGTTCCTAGAGGACATCCTCTCCCTGGACTCGGGCGCAGGCCCCCTGTCCTCGTCCGGCCCCCCATCGGCCGCCAGCTCGGTGGCCGGCGACTGCTCGCTGCTGACCGACTCCGACATGCACGCGCTCGCCAAGGACCGCCAAAAGAAGGACAACCACAACATGAGTGAGTAATACACCCATCTTTTGCCAGTTATGTTTAAGTCCCATGTAAGGGGGGGGGGGGGGCTATTAACTGGGCACAACACCCCGTGGCTGCTACTCAGAAATTCCTGATGGAAAAACCTAATAACACTGCCCGACCTGAGAATCGAACCAAGGACCTCATGCTCAGCAGTCGCGCTTGCGACTACTACACCAACGAAGCAGTTGTCTGAACATGTCCTGCTTTTTGTTTCCCCATCCAGACTTCGTCCGGCCTTGCTTCTTTGCAAACCCTCTGTAGTCAAAATGGGTTTAGTTACTTGTAATGCTTTTTTTGAAAAAAGTTGGGTCGGTTTTCTATTCGTTTATTAACTTAAAAAATACAATATTATTGAATTCAATGCGGTAGTTATTGTCAAACTGAATGAATAACTCCCTTAACGTATTTACCGCTTCTTCATTAAATAATAGAAATCAAAAAACCGTAAAAAATATGTCCAATTTAAAATGATGGCCAAAAAAAGTTGTGAACATGGTGATGGCCGCCCCTTAATACTACGACTCGGATAGTTAAAACCAATCGGACAAAGCACAAAGAAAGATGGCGCTCAACCCAATTTTCAGAATACCATAAAGCGCCGCTAGATGGCACTTTTCATTTGAGTCCGATTCCTGAATCGCGGTGTTAAGATTCTCCGCGGCCGAAAACCCCCCTCGGATATTGTAAATCCGGTATCGCTTCTCGGCCTTTTGGCTAAGATCAAAGTGTAGTATCTGTTCTTTTCAGCTTAATATCTGAAAGTTCCCTCACTGAGGGACCAGTATATTAATCTGATTTTTGTAAGCTGACGGGATGTTCGGGGCTCGCTCCACTCCCGTCGCGGGTCGGCCCGGCATTGCAGTGCCGCCGGGATCGGCCCACATAAACTATGTGAAACTAGAGATGAAGGAGAAGAGTAGACGAGATTGATCGAATGATTCAGATCTCTTCTACAAATATTCGCCTTATTGTTACAGTCTCTGAAATTAGAGTTATTTGAATTTTTATTTATCGGTATCCTCTCCTCCGTTAGTCTGTAGTCCCTCAAGTCTTTGGTATTTACTGTAATAATAATGTGTAAAGTCGGTTACTTAACAAACCGGTATTATCAGCTCAATCCGGTTACACTGGAAGCCGTCCCCAACATAGAAGGGGGGACAGGAAGGGTAGATGATGAAATCAGATACGTTTATTTATGCACACGGGTACAAGATAGGTGTTACAATTAGCGCATCCACCATAAAATATTAATAATACTAAACGTTTGTACCTCCCTATAGTAACAAATACCTTTAATAATAGTAATACCTTAACATTTCTAATGCAGAATATCCACTATTAAAGTATGCTCGTACCTATTTATACTTATTACAAAATCCTTCTCTCAATTCCAGTCGAAAGACGCCGCCGTTTCAACATCAACGACAGAATAAAGGAGCTAGGCACCCTCCTGCCGAAGACCAACGATCCCTTCTACGAGGTGATCCGGGACGTGCGCCCCAACAAGGGCACGATCCTCAAGAGCAGCGTGGACTACATCAAGTGCCTCCGGGATGAGGTGAACAGGCTGAAGCAGAGCGAACAGAGGAGGAAACAGATTGAGATACATAATAGGAAGCTTATGTTGAGGATACAGGTGTGTAAAACAACTATTGTCTTGATTTGAAGCTCATACCGATTAAATTATACTGTTTTGGATGATTTATAGAAGTTCTTGATTTACAGAGATTTTTTATCGACGTAAATGATGACTTTTTTTCAAATCTTAAGCGTGTTATAGGATTTGATCCCTATTCAAGAACATGTTTAAACTAGTGCAGATTTAAGCTCATAGTACACTTAGCCTGCGTTTCCGCATTCTGGTGGAACCTCAGCCTTATAAATATTGCACTGGCTCATCTGAGGCCATGTCGCTACGGATCTTATAAGTGTGCGTTGCAGAATGGAGTTTGATAGAAATCATTTCAAACGGGTCGAGATGAGGCGATGTTGGTCACTTGTAATGCTGGTCACTGAGTTACTCTGTCCTGGAGATTTGTGTCCGGTCCGAGTCTGAATGTTACCACCGCTTTCAAAACTCCAATTAGCAATCTATCTATCTTTCCTAATGTTCCAGGAGCTAGAGCGCCTAGCCCGCGTGCACGGGCTCCCCGTGTCCCCGGGCGAGGGCGGCTGGTCCTCTCCGCACACGGACGACTCCGGCGTGGAGTCTGCGGCCGAGCCCGCGCCCGAGCCCCGCGTGCAGCCTGCAGCACAGCCCCCAAGCAACACTGTGCCCGCACCGGTTAGTGTACTCATATAGTAACGTATATGTAGCCAAAGAGAAACAAATATCAGTAAGCGAGGATAGGTTCACATCATCTAGGTAGTCTGGTCGCCTGAATCCAGGGCACAGATCCGGCACCCAACAAAACATCAGCATTGGTATTGGTTAGTGCAGCAAAATGCAAATATACAAAACAAGTTTATGCGGATCTCTAATTGTGCGGGAAATCTATACAAAGCGAGGCTATGTTATACTGGTAATGTAGCTTCATGTGTCACCGTGTGTGCTTAGTTACATTTTTAAATAAGTAGACTATTCGAATCACTTTCTTCTTCGTCATTCAGACGATTCTCCATACCTGCATGGAGAGGTTTCAACCATAACTTAGCCACATCAACAGACTCGGTATTGACCTCGCAACGATCTTGTATTGTGTTGTTACTCGGAGAGCACGAAACGAAGTAAGGTTCATTGTAGTTGCTGCCCTACAATATTGTTCAAATGATGGTTTTGTTCCAGGAGCTGGTCCTCCCTAAGACGGAGCCGCCGTCCCTCATGGAGTTCGGCGAGCAGCCGCCCGACCTGCTGCGCGACATGCCGCCCGCCGCCTGCCTGTCCGCGCTGGACGCGCTCGGTACGCCTGCCTACCTTCTAACTTTATAACATCACGCCTGACAGCCCCAGAGCCAATTATGTAATAAGGGGCGAGCCTATTGTCATTAACTGGGCACAAAACCGGACTCAGTGGCTGCTACTGAGAATCCATCCGCTTCTGCTCATCATTGGCCCATAATTATGTCGAAATTTTTTTCACGAAACTACAATTTTCCAATTTTTAGCTTCATCTGTAACTATGTGAAAAAATCGGAGAAGTTAAATTTCAGCCACTTCCCGGTTTCCGATTGAGCTGAAATTTTACATACATGTTTAGTTTGGATGACAATGCCTAGTTAGTTAGGTGATGTCATTCTAAGTCCAATATGGCGGACTCCCAAAGCCATGATATGGGTATGAAATAAAAGGGTTTACTGGAAAAAGTGCGAGAAATAAATTGACGTTGGTAACTCTATACTTAGTGTTCGAGTTTAAATCGAACACTAAGCGAAAATGCATAATTGCAGCGATCGCAAGTATGCACATTCGCTCGTTCACCAAAATGTGGGACAGTTCGCGTTCGGGTCTCACTAGAGACACCACGTACTCGCCCATTACCATTTAAACCATTACCATTGTCTTGTAACTAAGTGTTGTAGTGATTAATATATAACTATTTCCTTTACAATTCAAGACAATGGTAATGGTTTAAATGGTAATGGGCGAGTACGTGAGTCCATGAGTCCGGAGATGAAACATCCCATCATCTTACCTCACGATCATCATCTAACCACATTACTCATCGATCAAGCTCATAAACTGACTTTCCATGGCGGAGCGCGTTTAACATTAGCAAATCTTCGACAACAGTACTGGATTATCGGCGGATATATGGCCACAAAAAAGTTTATAAGAAAATGTGTCATATGCAGAAAACAAAATCCCATACGGCAGCACCAGCTCATGGGAGATTTACCAGAACCAAGAGTGAATCCAGAACATGCATTTTATCACTGCGGCGTAGATTACACAGGCTTCGTAGAGGTCAAAGCAAATAAAGGACGAGGAATCAAAACCACAAAAGGGTACATTGCAGTTTTTGTATGTATGGTCACGAAAGCGGTTCACCTAGAACTCGTGTCAGACATGAGCAGCTCCGCCTTTTTGGCAGCTCTAACCAGAATGGCAGCCAGAAAAGGGGCGCCACGACACATGTACAGTGACAACGGCACTAACTTCGTGGGAGCAAACAGGATGATACAGGAAGAATTTAACCAGCTTCACAAAGGATTCAGTGAAAGTTTTATGGCCCAGATCACAGAGATGGGCATAGAATGGCACTTTAATGTACCTAGTTGGCCTAACGCCGGCGGTCTATGGGAACGAGCAGTACGCAGTCTAAAACATCATCTCAAGAGAGTTATCGGTCAACAAAGACTAACCTTCGAGGAGTACACCACATTATTAGCTAGACTAGAAGCGTGCCTCAACTCGCGACCTCTTTGCGCGATATCCGAGGATCCTGACGATGTAAACTTCCTTACACCAGCTCATTTTTTATCAGGGAGACCAGGAACTACGATAATAGAAACAGAGCAAGATGCTAGAACCAGATGGCATCTAACTAGCAAATTATTCCAAGACCTTTGGAAACGTTGGAAGACGGAATACTTGGTACAACTCTCATCAAGAAGTAAATGGATGGAACCACAAAAGAACATTGGAATTGGAGATCTAGTGGTTATTCATGACGAAAATCTGCCTCCAGGAAAATGGGCTCTTGGACGTGTGGTCGACACACACCCAGGAAATGATGGCCTTACCAGAGCGGTTTCATTAAAAACCAAAAATGGAGTCATGAAACGCCCTATTGTGAAACTCTCCGTTTTGCCCGTTAACCAGAATAACGCAACGACACCAAAACCAGATGTAAAGTCAACAACCAAATTGACAGAAAGGAAAAGAAAACCGAGATCAAAAATCGCAACTGTAGCAACTGTTCTTCTAAGTCTCTTCATGCTGATTTTTCCATCTTACGGTTTACACGACGTAAGACCATTTCCAAACAACCAGACGCTTTATTTTGACCCCATATCAAAGGTACAATTAATCAGGGACAAATGGACATTAGTCATGTACTACGACATGGGACCCTATTGGACAGGCATAACCACTTATAATAAAATATCTAATTATCAAGAACAATTGTGCGCAACCATTGAAACACAAAGCCATTGTAATACGATCGTGCAGCAAGCACGACACGATTATCAGGAACTCGAATACTACAATGAACTTTTGCTTACACAGCATTTTGATGTCCACGCCAGACAGCGACGCGCCGCTGGGAAGACGGGTCGGCGCCGACGAGGCCTAATAAACGGTATCGGGTATCTAGCGAATGACTTATTCGGTGTGTTGGATTCACGTTTCGCTGACCAGTATGAAAAGGACATCGAAACCATACATCGCAATGAGAAACACCTTTCTAATTTATGGAAAAACCAAACATCCATAATCGAAGCAGAGTTCAACCTCATGAAGAGGATGGAGATCACTGTAAATAAACAGCACAAATTAATAAACAGGAAGCTTTTAAATTTGCAAGAAAACGCGAGTACTCTCCAACGCGAAATACAAAATATTTCATACGTCAATGACTTCACATTGTCAGCGATGTCTGGAAACAGCTTGCTGCAAGGATTAAGACGACTTCAAGACACGTTGCTCGATGCACTAACAGACATCTGCCACGGTCAAATTAGCATACATTTACTGCCACCATCGCAACTTAAACGTGAGCTCCAAACCATCTATGGCCAGATGCCAAGCGAACTCACACTACCAATCGCCAATTTAGACACTGATCTTCAGTATCTTTACAAACTACTGAAAGTCAAAGCCAGAGCGACTCAAAAATTTGTCATAATTGAAGTTACTTTTCCACTAGTATCCAGAGAAAGTTTCAAATTGTACAAGATGATACCCATACCGCACCAAGCAAACACCATTAAGACAACAATCATACCAATCTCCGAATACGTAGCCGTCAACCTGAAGAAGGATTCCTTCTTTAGCATGTCCACACAGGAACTAACAGCATGTCTATACCATGGAACTACTTACATGTGTCAGCTGCTGAAACCAATAACAGACCTGCAAAATGACGAAAGTTTTTGCGACAAGAATTCGGCTACCAATAAATGCAAACTAGATAAAACCAACTGCACCAACGTATGGCTTGAATTACATTCGACTTCTCAGCATTTTTACTTTTGTTGTGACACCTACACAATAAAAATTATATGTGGCGACCATGTAACAGTTCGTCAGCTGAGCCAAGCCGGGGTCATTAGCATAGGTCAAGAGTGCGTCATCAAAGGAAAAGACTTCTCATTATATTCAATACGTCACCAGTCCAACCAAATGAACACTTCACCAACCATTTATACACCTGAATTCGATCAAATTAATCACTTGATTAATATCAAAATCCCTGACGAAAGACAGACTGATGACGGAAACCTTACCATATCCATGACCAGTCTGGGGGAGGCGATAGAGAAACTGAAGAAGAGCGACTCAGAAATAGACGATATATCGCCGCATGATATCCACCAATACGTAATATGTTACGTGTTGATGTCGATTGCTGTATGCGTAGCGGCAGTCTGGTTGCGGAAGACCAGGCGATGTCGCCTGTGCCAAAAGGCCGCAGCTGGAGACCGTGGCGGAGGATCCCACCGGCAGCAGACCACGGTGACCCCACCGCCTCCGAGACCTCGACGCCGCAGCGAGAGTTGCTGCAAACAGGAGTTTGCAGCGGCTCCGCTGACACCGAAACCAACCAGAAGACACAAAACATATAGTGAAGTGCTCAGTGCCAGTGATCTAAAGGATAAAAGTGAAGTCAGTTTTTGTTTACAAAATTATGCCAAACGCTGGCCTAGCGCGAACTATAGTGTGATCAAACGGGACAAAAATACGAACACAGGCAATCAAAATATTGCTTTTACTGTGGAAGACTCAATAGTGTAACTTCAAATCGGTGTTACTGTATTTAATCATTTATAATTATTTAAGTAGACCAATAAGCCTTTATGTTTTTGCCTTTACTTTGCTTTTGCATTATTTTTATACTTACCAGCTAAGATTACTAGAAACGAATGTGTTTAAGTAGTTTAATTATTTTGTACACACCATAAGTATCATAGTCTAGTTTGTTTTGTTTGTAACTGTCACCCCGCATTTCTTCTCGCTCTCGGGAATATGTTCGAGTTTAAATCGAACACTAAGCGAAAATGCATAATTGCAGCGATCGCAAGTATGCACATTCGCTCGTTCACCAAAATGTGGGACAGTTCGCGTTCGGGTCTCACTAGAGACACCACGTACTCGCCCATTACCATTTAAACCATTACCATTGTCTTGTAACTAAGTGTTGTAGTGATTAATATATAACTATTTCCTTTACAATTCAAGACTTTAACTTCTACCACAAACCATACCCTATCAACACGAGAAAGGAGTGTTAGGTCACCATAGCGCCAAGCACTACTTTTTACACTTAGTGTGATAATATTATTTACGATGCATGTCGTCGATGAGGTACCCTCATAATTAAGTAGCTACTAAAATACTAACAATTGACTATTCATTCACAGATGGCCTGAAGCTAGGCTCGTGTTCGCCTCTCAGTCGAGACGAAGGCCTGTCGCTGGGCTGCCTCGAACCCGACCTGTGCCTCGAGCCCGTGCCCGACCATCTGTTCACCCACAAGGACATTAAGGTAAACCTTATTAACTGATGGCCTCGAGCTCGGCTCAAGGAGATTAGCTTACTTGCAGCTATGGAGACAAAAATACGTGTCAATATTGGAATTATTAAGAAATAAGCCCCTTTAAAAAAAATTGAAATTTCGATACAAAAAATTGTTGGAGCGTGACCACACTGGTAACTAACACCAGCGCCTCGTTTATTCAAAATAAAATCACGAAATAATTTCACGATGTTTAACAAGATGGCCCCGCTGCCAACGTAACCCGAGTGCCAAAAGATCGTTGTATCGCTGTAGGAAGATTATTTATCTTGTTCTCGAAAATTATTGCTGTGGGTCGCATACAAAAAATTATATCTACGAAACTTCTCAACTCAGCAAGATTCATCTGGGGTAAAAGTTACATTACTAAAAAAGAATGTCAAGTTAAAATTAAAGTTCACTGCTCTCTTTGACTGCGATTGTCATCGATATTTATATATAAAGAGGTAAAATTTGTTCGTAAGTTTGTATGTAGGTTGTAATCTTCGGAACTACTGATCCGTTTCCGAGAGTTCTTTCACTAACGGGTGGCTTCATTATCCCCGAGTCTCATAAGCTACTTTTAAAACGTTCCCGTGGGTGAATTTCCGTACATAAAGTAAAACTGCGAGAAAAAGCTAGTAGTCGATATTTGTGTTCTTTTTTAACATGATTGTTTTGGCCACAGATGCGACTGTCACCAACTCCCAACCTGCTGAGCAACGAGGACAGCGACGCGGTGCTCAACCTGGCACAAATTGAAGACCTAATGGACGACGACTCACATAACCCTGTCACATCAGGTAAATAGCATTTTATTGACATCCTTAACAGTAATAACGTGTATCGTGTTTTCTCTGGAAATTCAGTGCAGCCCTGTGATGCTATTTCTGATCACAAGAGACGTTGAAAGCCGTTGGTCCCGGCTGTCATTTGTAGATCTTTGACAGTCGTTACTGGTAGTCAGGTGGTCCGAAAGTCTGACAACCAGTCTTAACTGGGTTGTGGTAATAGGCAGTCGATCCATGTAAAATACTGGTACTCAACTGCGTCCGGTTAGACTGGAATCCGACCCCAGGGCAACGTAGTTTAGAAAAGGCTGGGCAGATAATGATGCAGAGACGTTGAAAGTCACCCCGCTTGTTAAACGGGTTGGGACTATGTAGATTCGTGTGACCTATTATCGGCGAACCAGCACAGTAACAGTAATTTGACAAAATATGATATTGACAGTAATCGGATGGAAAGTTTAGAACGTCAGTTAATCTTTTTTTTTAATAACAGTACTTTCTGTTCTAATTAAAATTATCCAACAATTCGAATCTAGTTTTATTGATTTGAATCGTTTCCATCATAGAGACTAAAACTGTGTATTGTGTTGCTCAGGGGATCCAATGCTATGCTCATCGCCAACGTCGCAGCTGTGTCTCAGTAACGTGGTGGCGGAAGCAGCGGACAGAACTATCGCTGCCATGCTACACGATGACTCCGCCGGCTACCATAACGCAGGTAAGGAAATAATGATTGTATTATCCAAAGAGATATACAATAGTACAAGCTTTTTCACACAAAAAATTCTCCATTCTGTTGCGCTACAATTTCAACCCTTTTATTGCTAAAATCAAATTGACTTGCAGTAGTTGCTACTATGTAATTTAATGAACATAACATTCATAGGAAGCAAGGATTGGAACAGGCTAGTTGTGTTATCATTACTAATACCCATGAAATAGTATAGAAGATTATATTACCTATTCTTCTTCCTTCTGTACAATACTAGCCCAAATCGAAATGAGGATCTTCATAAACTTGCCAAGATAATTAAACCATTTCGTACTGCGAAATTTCTTTATACTCGTAAACTAAGGTAGTCCCACTAGTATACGATTTTGGAAGCATCCTGTAACGTGTGCAATGTCCAGGCTCGTCGTCCCTGATGTCGGAGAGCGCGCTGGGGCTGGGCGGCGGGCTGTCGCTGACGGAGGGCTGCCTGCCCGCGCTGCTGCTGGGCGGCCCGCACCACCACGCGCCGCACTCGCCGCACTCGCACCCCAGGCAGCACTGCTTCGACATGGACCTCGGCGCGTAGCCCAGCGGAGCGCAGCGCCTCTAGCGGAGAGAGGGCGAAACTGACTGGTTCAATACAGCGCCATCTATTGGACACAGTTAGAAACTCATTTGAGAACTGTTAAACGGTTTCACTAAGGAATAATTGAATTGGATTATAAACCAACTGTTTATGAAAAGATGGTGTAAGTGAGAAGTATCTGGTTTTTTGTAATAACCACTAAAAAGACAATAAGTTAGTTACATGCTTTACGTAGTTACAGTTTATACCAAGAGATGGCGCTGTACTGCAATATTACAACCTTCTCCATTTCAAAACAAATGGAGAAGAATCTAGTAGAATTTCTTGGCTAAGAGTATTGGTAGCTTTTTTAAAAACATCATTATAAAACACAATTTAGAGATCTCTTCCATAAATTTGAATGTAAAAGACTAGTATGAGTGCCTTACGAATAAGATTCTCATTAAGACAAGAACGAACTGACATATGCACGTAGCGTTCCGTACCTACCACTTTTGTTCCTATTCGCATATCCATTTAGAAATAAGACATTTTTAACACACATTCGACACTGTTCAAGTGTTTTCTTTCAAGTTATTTAGGTACGGAACCCAAATCGATGTTTTCTAGTGATGATGTGTTCAGTAACAGACATAAGTAGGAGAATGAGTGAGTTGAGTGATTTTATGGATTTATAGTAAACGTTGAAATGTCTTTGACAATGATATTAAATGTATGAAAAATATTTGTTTTTTGCTATCTGATATAAGAAAAAAGTGGCGTGTACCCACGTTTTTTCATTCTTTACTTTTTCCTTTTTCTTTTAATAGAATTTCCATTTGTTGAATTTTCTTTTAATAGCTTTTACTGATATTTTAAAAGAGAATTCCCGACCGCGTTCGCAACACAAAAGTCGCTAAGCTGAAGTAGGACTGGGCTGGCCGCGTCTGCCGCATGCCCAATGAGCTGTGAGCCAAATAGCCATTTTGTGGAGCCCCAGAAGGCGTCGCGGTAGATCTCATAAATGATGGCGGGACGAGCTGCACAAGACCAGCGAGCACAAAACATTGGCCCTGGATCGAAACAACTAGAAGCATGAGAGCCCTTTGCCCAGCAGTAGGATAACGCAGGCTAACAGTACTAGCTGGCTAGTAGCATCAGTAGCAGAATTCGAAACTAGGTATCATACGTAACACGGCCCTTTTAACTTATGTCAGATATTGCAATGGTTCTTAAAGTTTTTCAAACACCTTTATTTCAAAAGCCGTTTGAAATGTTAAAGAATTTGAACGAAGTACGTACACAAACGTACAATTAACACAAATCGCGACACAAAAATAATCCCAGTTGATCGAAAGCCAAAGAGTTCATTTTAAAACGATAAAAGATAGGTACTTACTGTCTTTTCTAACTTTCTTCGACCTCTTGAATACTGCTGGACTTTATGCAAAAAAAGAAGAGCATAATTAAATGTTCCCGTGTTATTTACGTCCATGTTTTCAATGTTTAAAGAAAATCTATTTTATATTAAAAAAAATAACCTTTTTAATAAATGGAAAGACACAAAAATGATCAAAAGATACGGAACCCTAAGAAAGTGTATGTCTTAACTAAATACTTTTAAATCCGATATTACAAAATGATACTTGATAATTGAAATTATTTATAATACCTTTTACAAGTCCAGCAGTATGTAAATATTTAAATAATATAGTAAAAAATTCTCCATTATTAGTTTAGGTATACTTTCTAAAACGATGTGATTGAGTAGTTACCGACTCACTGTATAGTTTATTAATAAAAACTTTTTATAAGAAAGCGTTCATTATTTCACGTGGACATAATGTCTATCTGGCGTCATCAGTGGGCTTTCCACAACCTTTTAAAGCAGTACATGTTATTTTAATCTTTCTTCTGCGTATAAAAGAGAAGTACTATAGGCTATCTCTTTCTCACGCTGAAGTTAAAATAATAAGTTTAAAAAATAATAAGCTTTAAGAGGGCGTGGTAGGCACTAAGTACCGCTATTTTTTGGGGACAAAATGTCTATAAAGTTTGAGAATCAGTAACTTAGTAAATCTTATATATAAAATTCTCGTTGTATATAAAATCTTTGAAATTTTATTGTTTTTAGTCTAAATTCCTGCAGCTGGTTTTTATATAAACTTGTATAAAATATTTTTGTCGTTATGTCTTCTATTAAACTATATTTGTTTATAAAGGTTTTCAATATTAGTAGCTGAATTGCCAGCCTAGAAAATCTGCTAGGATTCAGGATACCACAGATTGAGAAGTAATCATTTTATTCAGTAAAATGAGATTCTTTATACGGAAAGCAGAAACTGTGGTTGCAGAAATTGATAAAAGTTTTGACAAACACAAAAACCGATTTTTTAATAGAAGATATAAATAAAATCTATGTAAATATACAGAAATAAATATACACAAATGTCTTTAGACACAAGATCGCCTTCGCTACATGTTTACATAATAAAACAAGTATTATATACTATTTTAGATAGAGGTGCTATATTTTTTGATAAACACTTTAATGTTTAAAGAAACTGGGATATTACAAACGAAGGACCATATTTTTGTACAGAATAATTCATTGTGATACAAAATATATTTTTAGATGATATTTATTTAGATATAAAAACTATATTTTTTTGTATATAATAAACTTAGAGGTTATTTCACGAAGTGCCTTGCTTTTTAGCCAATTTAGTAGGAAAAGCTTGATTTTTTTCTAAAAAAAATGTAAATAGATTTTTTGTTAAAAATCTAACACTGGTTAAGAGAAACACTATGTATTTGTTAAGTTTTAATGATGAATTTACGATATTTCATTATATAATGATATTTTTGGGACTATGTGACCATAGATCGCCGTATCATTGAGTTGACTCACCGACAAATTAATACAACAGTTGCAATATATATTAGTAATTCTGATAAAACTAAATTAATTTAGTCGGTTTAGTCAACAAAGTCGTTTTTAGACTATAAACAAGACAAACTTAAGGGTTGCCAGCAACATCATAAAAAAAACTTTTTTTTAAATTACTATCTCAAATGAGCAATGAAAAATATTTTTAATATTTTATTTTTTAAACATGGCAACTCCTTACAGTTTGTCAAGAACTACGAACAAACGTATTTCCTTAAGATTTAAGAAAGAGAAGTTGCGAATCAGTGAGCCTTATCACTTATTGTTTAGATTATAAAGATCGTTTTTGTTAATATAATATTATTATGATCGCGCGCATGTTTTTATTGTATGTATTATGTTTTTCGCTCGAAATAGACGCTGTAGTTTAGTTCAATTACTATTTATTGAAATAGTTATGCTATGTTATTCTTTTTTTCTTTCTTTTAGACTTTTGAAATAATTTATTATGTTTATTGTAATTCAATTTAAACTTTGTTGACAGAATTCTTTATTTAGCTTTCTACATATTTTTGTTAAAAATCATAAGAGACTTTTGAGGCAAAAATTATTCTAAGACGATTTATTTCGTCTCAAAATCTATTAATAAATACTTATGACTTAAAGCAATACAACGTCAATTATATTAATTGATAAACTTCAAAATGGCTGACGTTTTGAGATGAAATAAGTTGAAATTACCTCCAAATCCCCCCTGTAAGGGGTTGATACATAATCGAGCGAAACACGAAAACAAAAGATTATATTGTATGAATGTTATTTAATATTGTATGAGATTAAAAAATGTTGAAGTACAAAAAGTGAATAACAATGAATTTACGAGTAATATTCGTCTTTTATTGTTCTATGTACCTAAACCTTCTCCTGCGATAAGTACTTTTGCACAAGTTACAAAATATAACTTGGGAGTTCCTTAGTTCTACTTAAAAAAGTGACTTGACTACAGTCACACCCATTCAAGTTCTAGAAATTCAGGACATCTGGCTAGACGCAGAGATGGCCGATGGAGCAAGGCTTTGACCGAGTGGTGGCCAAGGTTAGGCCAAAGAAACCCTTCTGGGCCCGGGTCGTCTTAAAGCTCCTAGGGTCGACGATATCGTCAAAGTCACGGGAAAAACCTGGATAAGGGACTCACAGAACCGGGAAGTGTGGCGGAAAAAAGGGGAGGCCTATAACCAGCAGTGGGTGATTCCGGGCTGATATGATGATGAAGATCCAGAAAAGAAAAATTAATGAGATTTTAATGTCCCTGTCAACACAGGATGTATCGCATCTCCTCTCCATGCTGTCGTGCACAACTGCTTAGACTTTTTTTTTTGTGATATGAAATCATCAAATAACCTCCCCCGCTCTGGGTGGAGTGGGAGGGAGTGTCAGACTTTTACTGACTAAAACCCATCCATGTTCCTTCTTTGCACTTTGTGTTCCAGGGCCGCGGTATCTCTTTCGAACAGTCCTGCAGCCCGAACTGCTTAGACTTATGTGGAGTTTCTTCTATATAGAAAACCACCAATTGGAACCGTGATTCTAACGTTTAGTAAGTTTATGTAAAACTAGCTGTTTCCCGCTACCTGCGTCCGCGTGAAATTATTATAAAAATACTACTTCCCTGTTTGAATCGGATTTCGTCAACAATTTCAAAAGTTTTAATTTTTTTTGCACGGATCCTAAATCCTTTTTCTAATACAATTAGGTCATCCTTATACCATCAACTATCTGCCAGTAAAAGTCCCGTCAAAATAGGTCCAGGCGTTACGGAGATTAGCCGGAACAGACAGACAAACATGAAAAAAAAATGTTTTTTTGTTACAAGTACCGCATATACTTTCATATGCATTCAATAAAAAGCTGTTATTTAAAAATCACAAACAGACACTTTAATTGTTTTTATTTGTATAGATAAAATTAAATGCTTTAAGGATCACAAACAGGATTAGAAAATGAAAAATGATTTATTGTTTTTGCCAAGTTTTCTTACAAACTAGTGATTGGAGTTTCCTTTTAGGGGTCTAAAGCCTGTATTAGGAGACACCACTCTTCCATAACTTGTTAGCATTAAGAAACTTGTGGTTTTTTTTTAAATTATTACTGAGAAAAGAAATTAGAAAAAATACAAAATTAAAACAAAAAATTAAGGATTTACTCAGTAGGTATATGAAATTCGAAACTCTCCCCATATTGTAAACAACTTTAATAAAAGAAACTGCAACAGTAACTGACCCAGTACAACAGTGGCCTACATCCCCTCCGTACGCAGGCGTTCTCAATATAATCAATACGCAGTTTGACCATGCAAAAATCCTTATTAATTCAAAACGTCGCTTGCATAAAAACTATCGTTAATTCTATTCGGCACACTCTTGCGCACACAAAGGACGAGACCTGCGCAAAACGCATTTCCCCCAAAAATTGAACTTAGCAACAATTATTTTTATTCATTCAAGCTGGCAACACAATGGAGCGTTTCAAATTTCGAACGAAATTTGCGTTTTTGCATAAAATGGTGCACGGCCGGCGCGTGCGCCATTAAAAAGCGCAGTGACCACAGGATTTGCAAAAATGTCAGGACATGATAATGTCCTATATTTTGATTTTGGTTGATGATTTTATTTGGAACACATTATTATGAATTTAGCCTTAATAAACATAAGTTTATGTCAATTTTGTTTATGAACTTCTGCTTTCTATTCTTAAAAGCTGAAACTGATTTACGCATGAGGTACTAATAGGTAAAAAGTTGCTTTAAGGGAGAGCTTTTAAGCCAGTGACTCTAGTGCACATAGAGAAACCCCTCTGTCTTTGTGCAGACGAAATATACAGATCGTGCTCGCGTGTAAGACTACAGCTGAAAATATTACCTCTAAAGAGATTCTGTAATTGTGCTTAAAATAGTGGGACAAAAGTAACTGTTATATTATTTACAGCTTGTTGCAGAATATAGGTATCTATTGGATCGGTATGAGTTAATTTTTATCACTTTCAATTTAGCATCTTACCATCATTACCACTATTGTTAAATTAGACCTTTTTATTGCAAAATGGGCCTGCTCTTGGACCTCGATCACGCCTGAACGAGCGTGTCCAGAATATGCCTGTTCACTCTTGCTTTGAAGGCAGACGGGTTAAATGTTGGAACACAGACTGCAGAGAGTTTCACACTGGCTGTGCGCATAATAAACGCGGAGGAGAATCTATAGTATATACCAAAAGACTGATTTTTTAAGGTTCCGGCAACATAGTTTACGTCCGTACCGCATGGTCACCCTGTGTCCCATTGTAAATAGCGTATATTGTTGCACCCGATTGATAAAAGCGATACAGTTTCCCAGTTTTTTTACACAAAAATTTTAATGAATTCCCCCATTCGTAATAATAATCTCGACATTTGCATTTATTCAGATCATGTTAACTGCTATTTTAGTTTATGGGTGCCGCGGGAATCGATAAAATGCATTGAAAATATATTAGTGGGGTTCGTTTATTTGTGATATTGGAAACTGACCGTATCGGCAAATGTTTTGTTTAGTTGAGAAGGAGTTTTAATATTTTGTTGTAAAGTTATAAAGAAAGATGTAGTGACTTCGTGAAGCGATCACAAAATCAGCAAGGATTGCTCTTCGCAAGCACCATCTGAATTGTGCCAGTATATACCTAGTCATTGCCGCCTCTGGAGATCTGTACCTATTCGGGTGCTTTGATATCCCCGAGATAGAACTCTTCTTATTGTTACTTTCTTGGTTGTCGCAGCAGAGGCATCCGTTAAAACATCAAATAAGAGTCGAAGCTGGACAAACTGAACTGTCAAATGCCTCATATATGTCTGTGACAGATACAGGTATCCATAAACATCACGCCTGTAATCCCCGAAGGGTTAAGCAGAGGTGTACCTTATAGAATACACACATTTCTACAGTTATGTTTAAGTCCCATGTAATAGGGGGCTATTACCATCTACCGGGCACAAATCCAGACTCCGTGGTTGCTACTGAGAAATTTCTGATCGAAAAATCGAACAACAATTTCCCCTAGCCGAGAATTGAACACAGGACCTCGTGCTCACCAATCGCGATTGCGACCACTAGACCAACGAGGCAGTCACGAGGTATCCAGTTGATAGAAAACTACTTATGTACTCGTAAGTAACCTTGTAAGCTCTAATTTAAGGTCCTTGGTTCAAGCTTTAAACATTAGGTGTGTTTATTTATCATTGCAAAATCACCTCCTATGTGACTTAAAACCTTTCAACTGACTCCCACCTCTTCACCCAGAACTATTTCTGTCATCACATATCTATGCTTGCTGGTTGTCTGTCAGCCTGTCAGTTTACGTCAAGCGTTTTAACCAGAGTTTTGAATTATTTTCGGAAATCGAGAATACAAGAAATACATCCAAGATGTATTGAATTTGTCTTGCGTGTGAATGGATACAAGTTTCGAGCTAACCATGATGCTGCATTCAACTCCAATTCCTGCTCAGGAGATCGTAAAAATAGATAAACTTCAATCGCTACCGCTAGTGGATCTTGGGCCGGAGGCACCTTTACTTGAAGCACGTCAAGTAGGTATCGTAGGATATCATTACCCTTCCACAGTGATTCTATCTGTTTCAGGTACAACCCAATAGCACCCTTAACAGAACAAAAATTAAGATCGTTGTCTTCTTCTTCTTTGCGTGTCGATAGACTCAAATAATACCCGACCAGTATGTTGCCACCTGCACAGCTCTGTCGTTTGCTTCGCTTAAATCCTGGAAGGTGCAGGTAACCACCTGCACCTTCCAGGATTTGCAAGTGCAGGATGGGCAAGAAAGTAGGTGGGGCCTGCAGAGGGGCTCCACACTGACATTGTGTTTGGGACGGGTCGATGATACCCCATTTAGCCAGATTATTTCTACAGCGGCCAACCTGGGCCCGCAAACGGTTAAGTGATTTCCAGATTGGCCACTGCAGTTCCTGTCCAGGAGGAAGATGTTCTGCTGGATTGATGAAGTGAGGAGGGTTGGGATGTCTGTTCCTCCACAATTCGCATCTTTCATCTGACGCACTGTCCTGTGAGGAAATCGTGTGTCTCACGAAGCTTTTCGGCTTTTTAAGCGTGAAGGTGGTAATTGATGCCCGAACAGGGGGTGGCGGTTATCCCGTTCCTGTTTTCCCTTCTCAATGCGACTAGCTATTTCGCGCCGAACGTCTGGTGGAGCTATACCTGCCAACGGATACAGCATCGCAAGAGGGGTGGGTTTTAAGCACCCCGTTACAATGCGACAGGTATCGTTCAGCGCTATGTCAACTTCTCTAGCGTGGGCCGAACGGTGCCACACTGGGCATGCGAACTCCCCAGCAGAGAAAGAAAGACATAGGCCGGTAGTGCGGAGAACTTGTGGCGATGCTCCCCAGCTGGTGGATGTGAGGCGGCGAAGAACGTTATTTCTAGTCCCGACTTTTTGTTTAGTTTTAAGGCAGTGGAACTTATAAGTCAGAGATCTATCTAGGGTGACGCCCAGGTAGCGTGGTTGAGAGCAGTGCTCCACATCTACGCCCCGCCACGAGACACTGAGAGCTCTGTTTGCCTGACGATTGCGGAGATGGAAAGCACAGGACTGGGTCTTGGACGGATTTGGCCGTAGGGCATTTTCATCGTAGAATTTCCCTAGTGTTTCCAGAGCTTCCGTCAGGTTTTCTTCAGCTTCTTCGAATGTAAGTGTCTGGGCGGCCAAAGCAAAGTCGTCTGCATTTAAAAAGCGTTTCGTCGGTGGAGAGCAAGGCTGGTCGTTTGTGTAAATGTTAAAAAGGGCCGGGGCCAGCACGCTACCTTGAGGGAGCCCGTTTTTCTGGCAGCGCCACCTACTCTTGGTATTGCCGAGATGAACTTGAAACCGGCGGTTATTTAAAATAGCGTTAAGAATTTGCACGAAACCTGCATCCTTTGTGAGCTCGCTGACTTTTCGTAAAAGTATTTTGATGTTGACTGTGTCATAGGCCGCCGAAAGATCAACGAATACAACACCTGTGACTTTATTCGCCTCAAACCCATCTTCGAAGAATTGCGTTATGTTGAGGGTTTGATTGGTGCATGACTTTCCTGGCCTAAAGCCAGCTTGTTCAGCGATAAGGTTTGGTTCGATTACAGGCGTTAGGCGGTTGAGTAAAAGTCTTTCAAAGAGCTTAAATGTGTGGCAAAGAAGAGATATAGGTCGGTAGCTTTTTGGTTCTTTCGGACATTTACCAGGTTTAAGAAGAGCAATTACTTTAGCTCGCTTTAGATCACTGTATCATTGTGATTTTGACAGTGATGCAAAATTTGCCATAAAATAATTGTTAAGTTGTATTATGAGCCCTGGATGCGTCCGCAGCATTAGTCCACAGTTGAAATTGAGGAACACATAACATAAACGAGGGTAAGAAACATCTGCACCTGTATAGCAAAAAAACGCGCTGGTGCCAGGTAGTTACAAGGTAGTGGAAACGCCAGGAGCCAGGACGCCTTAGGACATACGCTGTTCTTATTGATTCTCGCGACCGGCATGCGTGTGGCGACCAGATATATGAACGTACGAGCCAAATAAGTATTTAAGGATAATGCAGCAGGTGGCGTTTTGCAGGTTCTGCCAACCCGAATGATAAAAAATGCTTAAGTTAAAGTTTGTGCCTCTGTACCAGACAGTTGTCCATTCCAGCCGACTCCAGACCTACCCTCACTCAACGACCTGCTGCCGATCGACCGACTCTTCATCACGAAGAAGCTACGCGTGAGGAACGTGGTGCTCCTCAAAGGCAGGCGGAACAGATACTACATCAGGACCTCAGATGACACTCTGGTCTATACCATTGAAGAGCATAACAAGTCAGTTTTTTTGTTAGGTCTACAATTTTACATTATTAGATACCAGCTATGGAAATATTATACTATACTCACAAAATTACTGCAATACTCTAACACCATCTCAACATCACCAGCTCATGGGCTGGCTACTTCTGCTTGGGTTTACGTCCCTTGCAGCTCAGAGTGACCAACGGCCTGGGTACAGAAGTGATGAGGATAGACCGGCCCTACGCCTGCACCGGCCGCTGCATCCCCTGCCAGCTGCAGCACCTGGACGTCTACTCACCCCCTGGACAACTCCTGGGGACTGTGGAGCAGCAGTGGTCGGCAGTTAAACCGGTGTATCTTGTTAAGAATGATAGTGGTGAAGATTTGTTTTGGATTCAAGGTGAGCTCAATGAAGATCCGTTTCATAAAAATGGCAATTTATTTTACTATTAATTACAGCTTTTATCTGAATTATACTGATCCACGCGTCATGTTCGTGCACGGGTGCCATGCCAGGCTGGTCATCTCTTAACTGCCAGGGTTTACCCTCATCTTCTTATTTGAATTGTTTTAGTTCATCTACATTTTTCTTACATATACAATCTACAATAATTACCCTAGACTTTGGAACTTCCAACTTGATTTTAACAAGTGTTCACGGAGTTCCTAGATCATTCGTCTCCATAAAGGTCCACGCTTGCAACGGGCATCTGCTGTGCTTTCTCAGTTGTTATGGCCTGTGGCTGGACTGTAGCTTTTTCTTCTGGTTTTTGTCAATTCAAAAGCGCCTATAACTGGTATATTTGAAATTAATACCTTGAATTGAAGTATATATATAATAATAGTATCGTAACACCTCCCTTTTTGGAGCTCTTTTAGAAGGACCCGGCAGTCAAACGCATCATAACCGGATAAAACTCCTGAACCCAATCCTTGTGCTCCTCACCCAGGTCCATTCATGACGGTAAGCTTCTACAGTGACGTCCAGTTCGACATCTCGCGGCCGGACGGCACCCCGGTCGGCGCCACCTGCAAGCGCTGGCAGGGACTCTCGCACGCCATCTTCTTCCAACCGGTCACCGACAAGTTAGTCTCATCCTGTCTCTTTTGAAGTCAACGCGATTTTGTGCAGCGATACAATCGCAAACCGCGATAAAGTCACGATGCTGTCGCTGGCTGCGTTCCTTTGCCCATTTGTAATGTAATTCAGCATCGATACAACGCGAGCGCTACAGTTGCATGTTGAGTGTCGTTGAAACAATCGCACGATTGTGTCGATACGGTACAGTGCTGACGCGATACCAGCGATGCTGTGATCGCTAAGAAAAGTAAAAGAAGACCTAACACGACTTTATAAAACTGTTTGTTTGGAATAGGGATAATATAATAGAGATAGAGCAGGAGGGCTCATTATAATAATTAATGTCATATGGCAAGGCTACATTAAAAAAAGGTGTTAGTACGCACGACGGCCAATCAAGCTAAACCAATTTATGCGGATCTTTCATTAAATAGGAAATCTATACAATTATACTGGAAATGTACAGCTACTATTCTTTACCTAATTGTTGCACTGTTGTATTTTTGGCAATCCGCTCAACACCTAGTTCAATAAATCCTTATTTTAGGCATTCCACTAAATAAGCAAAATCAAGAAAAGATAGGTCTCGCCTATTAATAGTGAAAAGAGTGAAAAGAGAGATTCTCGCCTATCAAAGACATTCAAATATAACTAGCTATAGACGGGACAAGACCAAGAAACTGACAATTCCAAAACCTGTTACAAATTAGTAACAAGTCGATCAGTCCAGTGCGATACGTCGCCTTGTCAGGTCGCATTTATATGGCACAAAGACATTTAAATATTTCCAAGCTATAGACGGCTCATGACGAAGAAAATCGTAATCCAAAACTTGTTACTACTTAGTAACAATTCGTACTGTCTAGTGTCATCTGTGTCATGCGCCCGCTTGTCAGGTAGCATTCGTGTGTCAAAATCGAAAATATTCAGGATGAAAATTATTGTATGACAATATTCCAAATGTCCTCTCTATATGTGTTTTAAATCTCTTTGTCGCCTATTAATAGTGAAAAGGTCAGTTATAGGACACTGAACGTAAGAAGGATAAGGAGGATTAACTTGCGTAAAAACTCATGCTTCTTCCAGTTTCGGCATAGCGTTCGAGATGGACTTGACGGTGGAGGAGAAGGGCCTGCTCCTGGCGGCCACCCTGCTGATGGACTACATGTACTACGACGCCTGAACGCTATGTAATACAATGTGCAATAACACCCTGTTTTATTTGCTTTTCCTTCTTTTAACAATATACTCGCCCATCGTTATTACATGGGACTTAAATATAACTTCACGCCTATAATCCCCGAAGGGATAAGCAGAGGTGCACCTACTAGTACACCCATATTTTGCCAGTTATGATTAAGTCCCATGTAATATGGGACCGAGCCTCGAATCGAAACTCCGTGGCTACTGAGAAATTCCTGATGGAAAACCCAATAATACTTGGCTCGTCACGGGAATCGAACCCAGGACCTCTTGCTTAGCAGTCGCGCTTCCAACGAAGCAGTCAATAAAGGGTGTAAAAAGACCCTTAACGAAGCCGAAAGGTATTTGTTCTCCCTGTCATTGCGATCATTTTTTTGTTCTAGACCATACCTGGGAACCTTCTAGTTACGGAGATATTGGGGGTCAAAGTTCCAATTTTTTCACAAGTTTTTTTTTAAATACTACTTTTTAAGGTTCTAACTTTACTCCAATTACCTCCATGGTCCGTTTACTATTCAAAACATCCATCAGCAATAAGTTTTGAGCGCATTATATTGAGTTTTACCGTAAAATGTGATTTTTGACCCCAAAAAAAAATTTCGTTTCCCAGCAAAAATTTTTGCGTAAAGTTACTTAGTTTGATGTACAGAATGCTTGGTTGACGGCTTGGTGAAGGGTCTGTTTACACCCCGTATAACTAAGTAACGACATACATGCAATGACATAGGTACTCAAAGGAGTGTCGAACTCATGACAATGATCATGTTTTTACTATGGAAACAGCTATGAAATCGGGAAATTAAATTAACTTCTTCATAATTATGGTGGAACTGGCGAACTGGTGTACTATTAGGTACACCTCTGCCTAACCCTTTGGGGATTTCAGGCGTCATGTTATGTTCTTCATAAACGCTGTAAAAAGACCCTTAATGAAGCCGAAAGGCACTTTTTCTCCCCGTCATTGAGATCATTTTTTTGTTCTGGACGATACCTGGGAACCGCCTAGTTTCGGAGATAGTGGAGGTCAAAGTTCCAATTTTTTCACAAGTTTTTTTTTAAATACTACTTTTTAAGGTTTTAACTTTACTTTAATTACCTCCATGACCCGTTTACTATTCAAAGCATCCATTAGCACCAAGTTTTGAGTGCGATACATTGAGCTTTACCGTAAAACGTGATTTTACACCCCAAAAATAAAAGTCGTTTCCCAGCAAAAAAAATTTGCATAGGGTGACTTAGTTTGATGTACATAATGCTTGGTTGACGGCTTCGTGAAGGGTCCGTTTACACCCTGTATAAATGTTCGTATATGTGGACAAAATCTAAGGAATGGCTGATTATTTTGTTGATATCATACATATAGGTATATGTTGTTCATTTCCATGAGTATTACACTGTCTCGACAAGTCTACAAGTCTGCTTGACCCATCGAGGATTACAGGCGTGATGTTACGTTTATGTTTTCCTCTTTCAAGCTGTACCCAGTGTACCTAGGTACCTATTGGCTGCGGTTTTTAGATAGGCGTGTACTCAATGATGTATTACCTACGTTGTTTGAATCCAGGTGAGTTATTGTTTATGATGTTGACAATGATACCTAACAAGGTAAATTACTCATAAAACACGTGAAAAGAACTAAATATAAGAAGAGATGACCAACTATATGAATATACTCAATTTAAAGAATAAATATGACTTTTCTTCGGAACTTAGACTAAACTGCTTTTATATTGTTAGCATTTGAAGAAACCCTACTTTTTTATCTGTATTCTCAATGGCGGGGCGGGGACCACCTAAAAAGAAATTCACTCAAAAAAGAAAACTTAAGGAACAGATAAGACGCAGTTTCAGATGCTGATAGTATAGGTCAAGCAGGATATTTTACATACATCCATCCATCCATCTCAAATTTATTATTTACAAAGGCATAACAAGGATTATTGCTAAAATCCAATTTTTACTAAACAATCAAGTTCACATTTCCAATAATAATTTACTTAACATTAAATCTTTGTACAACATCCATAAAATCTATTAATAATAAAAATCCAAACCCATAAAATGCAAAACATTAAAAAGTATTGCCACGCGATTTTGAACCTTACATTATTAACATATCGCTTAATTTATCTTAAAAAAGAAATACTCGGACATTAATATTGAAATGAGGGGACATAGCTACGATATAGTTTAAATGCATTTCTCCATTTTGCGCACGAAAACGACGAAATTCCCCTAAAAATGTTGTCGATCCCCTATTTGCATTGTTAACTTTTTTTCTCGGCAGATGTCCGAGCGTAATGGCGCGAAATTTTGACAGCGCGCATAATTTTTGGCGCGAACTAAAACTTGCGAAAAAAACTAAATTACAGGGAATTTACCCAACCCTTTTTCCAAAGGATTGAATTCAATTATGAAAAAAAAACGAGTAATAAAAGGGTGCTTTTACAGAAATGGGGAAAAATGTATGTAGGTCACTGTGCTTTAGTGAATTAAAAGTTTTTTTTCGCAAAAAAAAAGCGTGGCTCGCGCATGTCTCTTTTTTTCCAAAAAAAGCAAGGGTTTAAAAATCACAATGGCTTTTTATAAAATGATTTAGTGAACTTTTTCGCGGCAGATTTGTGAAATTACATTTTTTTGTAAAAAAGTGTATTTTTTACTGTTTTGTCAATAATAAGGTCGCAGGGCCGCGTGTCGGAGTGAAGTCGGGTGATTGATCGCGTATTGTTAGTTTTTAATAAAAATAAATGAGGATGTGGAGATTGATTCTGATCTCTCTTCATGATTTTTATACGGGCGACAATTTTTTTATAAAAATAATGTTTTGTGATTGGATTTTAAATTAATTTTCATTCTTCATGATCAAAGATCGGAATAGAACTTCAAGGAAGTACCTAAAGCGCGAATTACACAGAAACGGCGTTAGGTGACGGTGCGGCGCAGGCGCAGCGCAGGCGTGGAATTTATAAGTAAACGAAAGATTGGCGTGCCTGCGCCGCGCGTCGCCTGCGTACATTTTGCATGAAAACGTTTTGAAGCGGCATCATGCCTGCGCCGCGCCTTCACCTTTCGCCGTTTTTGTGTAATTCGCGCCTAAGTAACATGCGGATAATACCTTCCTCAAATAAAAGCAAAATATTAGGGTACTTAAAACTCCGGAGTTTAAGAAAGAGGAAGTATCCACATTTTACATAATGCCTTAAAGTTTAGGCAAATATGCTCTACCCATTCCGAGCTCTGGAAGTCAGAAAGTGGCGCCGCGATGACTGAAAAGTTGTGTGGTAATCAGTTGGCTTGATATGGGCACGTGATGCGGAGGAATGAGGAAAATGTCGTGAGGAAAATTTTGAGTATGAATGTGGATGGGTATAAGAGTAGAGGAGGACCAAAGAAACGATAGATGGAGTTTGTGAAGGATTATATGGCAAGAAAGGAGGTGTCTGGTGAGATGACGAGTAATAGAGAAGTATGGAAGAAGAAGTTGTGCTGCGCCGACCCCACATAAATTGGCATAAGGGCAGGAGAATGATGGTATTCCGTGCTCTGGTCATAATACAATTACGGATAGGTAGTCTGATTTCAGTACCTCCTAAATTGTAACCCTACCTATTAAAATACTTAAGTTACCTATGTTAAAAGTATGTAACAAAATTACCTTAAACTTTATATAGGTACCTAAATAATGACTTTCACATAACTACACAAAAAGCCTAGGTACATAAGTAGGTAATTCTACTGCACTGCACGTACACAGGTTTTTACCAAATATCTATGGAGTGTTTTAACTCAAATTCCTTATTTATTTATGTGTTATTCATATGCATTGTGTTATGAACTATGAACAACCAATGACCTAATATAATATCATTATGTACAACTCAATAGTTATGTGATTAATTTGTTACCTATAACTACCATCTCCAAAATAATTTGGTCAGTGTGGTCAGTTTCGGCGTACAAATCCGGATATGGAAATAGCCTAAAAGAAATAAAAATAAATATCTGAATTCGGTTAGTTATAACTGTGGTTTTAAACCACATCGGATTTGAACAGGTTTCCCTTTTAAAATTTACCTGCAAATACTTATACCAAAAAGTTTTACCAAGAGGTATCGTATTACCCAGTACTAACTGGGTTGTAGAGGTCAGATAGGCAGTCGCTCCAAGTAAAATGCTGGTATTCAGCTGCATCCGGTTAGACTGGAAGCCGTCCCCAACATAGTTGGGAAAAGGCTAGGAAGATGATGATGATGATTTATACCTAAAGGATGGTTACAAATGCGGGTAGGTACCTACACTATCCAAAATTATTTATCCTGAACTCTGAAGCTGAGTCCCCGAGTCCAAGTAACAAAATATCATTAGTTTTAATAGGTAATTTGTCATTCTAGGATTTAGGCAGCCTTCTGAAATACAAGCTGTCGTTTTGCATCCTCGTCAAATTCAAGGAGGTAACTATGCTAATGATTCTCGACCCGAATCAATATTAAAATTTTAAAAGTTTTTTTTTTGTTTACGGAAATCGGTAAGTTTGAACCACCAGTGTCTGATCCTCGCCCTATAACCGCGATTTTACACACATAAACAAACTCAAACGTTTATTCGATGATTTCTTATTCCCTAAACCACGTTTCCCCACCTATTGTTTTTTTTCTGTTTAGCGTTTATTAATTATTGACCGATCCCGTAATTTAAATTGATTATTTTATGACAACCTCCTGAATTTTGACGAGCATGCAAAACTACACCTTGTAATTACATGATATCATAGGTATAAAATCGATCCATCGTTCAGCTAGTAGCCATAAGGTCCACTTATTTTATTCCCAATGATTACGATCGCTGAAAGCTCGAATGCTTTGGACGAACGTTATGACTGCATCTATGCTGCAACAGAGAGAGTAGCAGAGATGAGTAGTCGTCGAGCGACTTTGTGGACTCCTAGCAGTCCACAAAGCAAGACCACTAGCTATTTGTATTAAGCTGTTGTCCTTACAGTATAATATCATAAATACAGACAAAGCACGATGGGATTTGTTACGGTTTGTAGGTTAGGCACCTAGGTTATGGTCTTAAAGAAACTCTTGTACTATTTAGAGCTAGGTTTAGTCTCTACGTGATCTGTCATGAATGAATTTAAGATTTTTGTTAAATACTAAATAAATAATATTATTTACAAACTAAGGAGGTAACTGAGGTTGTGGGTTCAAATCCGGGCAAGTACCTATGTGACTTTTTCAATTCATATGTACTTTCTAAGTTTATCTTGGACATCACAGACATCGGTGAAGGAAAACATCGTGAGGAAACCTGGACTTATAATTAATATAAGTCTGAAATCGCCAACCCGTCTTGAGCAAGCGTGGTGATCAATGGTCGTGCCTTCTCTGTATGAGAAGAGGCCTTTGCCCAGCAGTGGGACAGTAACAGGATGGTATTATTTATTATTATTTACAAACTACAAATCTATAATAGTAATAAAAATATGTACAAATATCAAAAGGGTTACAGGGCGTCAAAAAAATCGTCCACATCGCTGTCAACAGGAAAAGTGCCCAGAAGGCTGGCAGCATTGCCACGTTGGATGGCAATGCTGATTTTTGTTAAATAAATAAGAGTATGCTTGGATGGTTTAGTCATGTGACGAGGATGAGTGAAAACCGACTAACAAAAGGTATTTACAAGGTAGATGTGAGTCCTGCCGGGGCTGCGGGACTGTTCGAAAGAGATACCGAGGCCCTGGAACACAAAGGGCAAAGAAGGAACATGGATGGGTTTTAGTCGTAAAAGTCTGACACTCCCTCCCACTCCACCCAGAGCGGGAGGGGTTATTTGATGATTTCCCATCCAAAAAAAAAAGTTAAATGTGAGCGGCAACGCCGGGAGTGGACGCCCTAGAAGGACCTTATTGGTGAGGTTCTTCAGAAAGGTCAGGTGCGTAGTACTCGCAATCGTTGTGCGTGTATGACCAGATGTATGAACGTGGAAGAGGCAATAGGAGTATGTAAGGATCGTAGCAGGTGGCGTTCTGTGGTTTCCGCCTACTCCCACGGGAAAAAGGCGTGAGTTCATGTATATGTAAATACTAGCTGTTCCCCGCGACCTTCGTCCGCGTAAAATTATTAAAAATACAATTTTACCCGTTTTTGCAACATTTTTCATTGCTGCTCCGCTCCTCTTGGTCGTAGCGTGATGTTATGTATGCCTATAGCCTTCCTCGATAAATGGGCATTCCAACACTAAAAGATTTATTCAATTCGAACCAGTAGTTCCTTAGATTAGCGCGTTCAACCAAACAAACTCTTCAGCTTTATAATATTATATAATATATATTATAGTATAGATAAGTAGCACTGTAATAGTCTACCTTGGAGGCAGCACCATAAAGATAAAGATTTATTTCTCACCACAATACATAGGTACTTATCATTGTTAGGTTTCGTGAATAATACATGCGTTTTTTTTACTCCGTGGGAGACTGGTGCCTAAGCTAGACGAAAGGCCTGTATTTCAGGCCACAAAGGCAAAAGTACAGAATCTAAGCTCAGATCGGGAAAAAAGTAAATTGGATGTACTGAGTGTGTACCCAGAATGTGCTGTCAGAGTTGTTTACTCAAACAAGTTGACGTAAGCTATGCCTAAGTACCTGTGCAGCATGCGTCTTCCCGAAGAGCTTATCAGGGCTGATGACGTCAATAACTGTGGTTATGGAATCGCACTGGAATCGTCATGCTTTATGGCTTTATTGATATATACGAGGGTAGTCTCAGCAATACCTGACCTTACAAAGAAATACAAGAAATCTTAGCTTTTTAAATTTAATTCTCTACTTAGTCCCCTCTAGTTTCAACTTTCAACTCAATGTATATTTTCAAAAACTCTGCTTTATGTCCTGAATATTCGCCAAACACTCCATTTTGGCACATCTTCACAACTCTTATTTGGTTCTACTTCAAGTAAACGCGGCAGCCATCTTGAAATTTTCTTTCATAGAAACCTTGTCCTGACATTATAAAATTCTCCATTTACATTGATAGATTCAATAAAAAGTTGTTTTGTAATTAAAACCAGTACCTGAATCTGACTCATTTAGGTCACAATTGTTTACAGTCTACAAACATCAACGCAGAAAACTCATCGTTGTATTGCAATTACTTGCGTCAATAAATATTAATATTCCTATATTATTGAATCTAAAATAACAATTATAGTCATTCAAAAAGATAGTGCAATTACAAGAAACAATTATTTAGTTTTAATTTTGCGTTTGTGCTCAATTAACAGGAATTAATTGCTGTGTTGTATTAGTAATTTTTGTTTATTTACAAATGTTTTACCTTGAGTGAAACTTCGGTGCCAACTTCGTAAGCACCATGCATAGGGTGCTTGTTCTCCGTCTGTCCCTGAATGGTAAGCATCGTACCACATACGACACGACGCCAATTTATGCAGTTTCCTCCAGTGTGGACCAAAACCGCAAAGTTGGAATCTATCTTAAATCTTATCTTAAACTTAAACTCAAAGCATTTATTTCAATTAGACCACAACAGGCACTTTTGAATGTCAGAAAAACAAAGAAGGCGAAGCTACAGTCCCAGACACAAGGCATATAATAACTTGTGAAAGTACTGTAGTTGCCCATTCCAAAGCGTAGATCTCTATGGAGAAGAATGGGCAAGACGCTAGCAGTACCTGGATAGCTTACAAGGTTTAAACGAACCCTTGACGAAACCGTCAAGGGTTCGGTCAGTAGCCGTAAGCAACTCCACGCAAAAATTATTGCTGGTGGTAAAAAAATGGCGGAATGTGGAGCAGGCCGGGCAGTATGGTCACATAACATAACATCACGCCTGTAATCCCCGAAGGGTTAGGCAGAGGTGCACCTTGGGTGTATACCCACATTTCGCCAGTTATGTTTTTAAGTCCCATGTAATAGGGGAGAGCCTATTGCCATCAACCAGGCACAAACCTAGACTCCATGGCTGCTACTGAGAAATTCCTGATGGAAAAACCCAATAAGACTTTGCCCGACCCGGGAATCGAACCCAGGACCTCAGCAATGGCGCCACTCGACCAATGAAGCAATCTTAAAGTTGGATATGTCTGAAGAACTACCGATGGTAACCCTAAATGTTCGCAGAATTAACACTGGATGGATGAAATGACGGCAGGTCACGGGAACAATATGCGACTCCCACGTTCCCCGTAAACTCAAGGGGAAGATTTATAAAACCATGGTTAGACCTGCTGTCTTGTATGGATCAGAATATTGGGCCACAAAAGGGATGAATGAAAGGCATTTGCATGTGGCTGAGGTGAGAATACTTAAGGGGATGTGTGGTGTAACGCGAATGGATAAAATAAGGAATGAGTGCATAAGAGGAAGTTTGAAAGTGGCGCCGGTGACTGAAAAGTTGTGTAGTAATCGGTTATCGTGGTATGGACATGTGATGAGAAAAATGTAGTAAAGAAAATGTTGAGTATGAATGTAGATGGCTATAAGAGTAGAGGAAGACCAAAGAGACGATGGATGAACTGTGTGAAGCATGATATGGCTAGAAAGGAGGTGACTGCTGAGATGACGAGTAATGGAGAAGTATGGAAGATGAAGACATGCTGCGCCGACCCCAAATAGGCTGGAATAAGGGCAGGAGAATGATGATGGACCCTAAATGCACGCTACCTGTGACTTGTCTTCATCGCAGTTTTCCTATAAAAGCAAAATAATTACTCATCATAGAAATAAACAAGTTTAAGTAGGTATTTACTAATAGGTATTATTACGTAGTGTTATATCCATATTGTTGAATGAAAATGTGTCAATTAATTTCAGGAATTACCTACTAATAGTTTGTTGTTGTTCTCGTATGATTTCCTTGTATGTGAAAGTTAGCACGTACCTATTCCTATTGACGGCGCTGTTGGCGCAGTGGCTGAGCGATAGACTGCTGCGCTGCGTGTCGCTGGTTCGATTCCCGCACGGAACAAATATTTGTATGACCTACAGGTAGTTGTTCCGGGTCTGGCTGTTTGTGTATGTGAGTTTAAATGTTTGTAAACGCACCCACGATACTGGAGAAATTCCTAGTGTGGGGCAACGTATTCTTAAAAAAAATAAAAAAGTAACGTGGAACAGGACAGGAGAAACAAAGAATAAGAGGATGTTTACACAACAGGGTAGGGTCGTAAGTAATCTCCGCATGCTTCTTGCGCGCCTGGTTATGTTATACATAAAACGTGCTAACTAAGTTAGTAAGCTAAGTATGATTGCAGATTTTTTTTGGAGCTCGTTGGTAAATAGTAACAGCCACTCGGGTCGATCTTCAAGATTAAGCTGCTCGCCTAGGTTGGTGCGTGGATGGGTGACCATCCATTACATGCCGAGTTTGAGTCTCGGAAAACAAGTAAAGCCGTTGGTCCCGGGTGTCATTCGTAAATCTTTGACATCTCAGGTCATCATTTACCTCAAAAGTCTGACAACCAGTCTTACTTACCAAGGGGTATAGTATAACCCAGTACAAAATGCGTTGTGGAGGTCAGATAGTCAGTCGCTCCATGTAAATTTCTGTTATTCAGTTGCTTCTGGTTAGATTAGAAACCCCCCCCAACATAGTTGGGAAAAGGCTGGGCACATGGTGGTGACAGCAGATTTTTTTTTAGTTATCCTGATCTGTTCAGCCGATGGGCAAAAGCCTTCCCCATTCCTTCCACTCCTCTCAATTTTATGGTTATTCTCGCCAATTAATGAGGAAGCCGTCCAAGGTGTCCCGTGCATCTTCTCCTCGGTCTACCACTGCCACGTCTAACTGTCTCAGAGCTCCAGTCTCGTGATATCCAGCTCAAAAATTGACAATATATATACTGGATTCGAGGATGGAGATGACGAGTAATAGAGAAGAAGAAGACATGCTGCGCCGACCCCAAATAAATTGGGATAAGGGCAGGGGAATGAAGATGATGATGACTGTTTTCGAGGGTAGGTTTTTCACTAAATAGGTTTACCTGCCTATTTGTCCCAGCTAGTGAAGAAACACAGATCATTTAAACTTTTCGAAAAGTTAAAATGAAAATTCCTAAATTTTTTCAATTGCATGAAATTTCGATAAAAATAACAACAATAATGCAATTGAACAAAAAAAACTCAATTTCGAGTTCAAATGACAACGAAGCGTGTCGGCCCGCGACCGGCGGGTTAACCCGTGTAATGTTGACACTGTCAGCTTAACCCCTCGCTCGCTCCATGTTTTGCCATGTTTTTTTTTAACATTTAACCCATTTTTCAACAATTTTACTGCATTTCCCCCACGATAAGTTTGACAGATGCGACACCCAACAACCCTCGCGACTCGCGATTTTTAATGGATGTCGATTTTTTTACAAAAAACGCGCATTTTTGTCAAGTTTTTTTTTATTAATCTAAAGCTGACAGTTGACGCGGATATAATCTTTAATTAAGACTATTTTTGGTGGAGATTTTTTTTCTTTTCAAGTTAGGGTTGTAATTGTATGATTTATTTATAGATTATCGCGCTGAATGGTTTTAGCAGCTTTTTTATTTTGGATCTGATTTTTGTTGTCCTAATTATGCTGTGAAATTGTAATTTTCTTATCATTAACACTAGAAACGGGATATTTACCATTCTTGTTTCTTTTGTTTTTATTTTGTTTATATTCTTGTTTATTTTGGTGTTTATTTCCATACGTTGATTACAGTTGTTATTTTGAACAAGCAACATTTTTGACTCGTCAACTTCTCTTTAAGTTTCCCACAATAGTTCACAACTTAATAATTAATGTCTGATATTCTTCATCAGTATTTTACTTGTATTCTCTTCTGTTTCAATATTTACAAAATGCATGAGCTAGTAAGTAATGAGGTAGGTACCTGAGATGAGTCAATTAATATTGCACACTTAATTAATGTTTACAATAACTAAACTGTCCTCGTTAACACACTTATCTGCGACAAACGAGGTAACAATAATTATGTTCTGTTAACTATTTTGAATACTTACCTACTTATCCAACTTAATATGCTGTAACCATAATAATATTGTAATACCAAACGATTTGAAAAGATTAACCATGGAGTTTCTTGCCGGTTCTTCTCCATAGGAAATGACCAAACCGAACCGTGCACCTTTTTATCGACATTTTATAAGTGCCCATCTAGGCCTATGTGAAATAAAACATTTTGTGTTTGATTTGATTTTGAATAAAAATATACAGTATCTAAGTCGAAGTCACCAATATCTCCATGGACCTACCATACCAGTAGAAGGCTCTAGAAAGGCTCTAGAAAAATTAACATTTCAACATTAAACACCATCAACGACCTCGAGTGCCACTTGTCTAATTCAATTTGCTAAAACTTTAAATGGTTGATTCATCAATTACAGACCATACTCCAGAACTGTTTTCATATACTTTGCAATTAAACCTGTCTACTAACTACATAAAAGGCCAAAAGAGGCTGAAAAGGTATTATTACTGGCCACCTTCCCTCTCCAGTGCTGCCATCTGTTGGGCTTCAGTCTCACTCGTTTGAGGCACCACTAGGTTCTTATCTACGTGCTAGTGATGTTGGCTGAAGAAGATAGATGATGCAGTGTCCCCTTTCCGGGAAGTTGGGGGTAACTTTAATTAAATTAAAGTAATATTACTCCGGGCTATGCTTGCAGTCTCTCTGAGGGATCGTATCCGGAACGAGGTGATCCGACTGAGAATCGAGAGTTGTCGATGAAGCTAATAGAATAAGTAAGCTGAAGTGGCAATGGACCGGCCATATTAGCCGTAGAACCGATGACCTTTGGTAGACTTGAGTGGAGAGTTGGAGACCCCGAATCGGCGAGCATCATCATCATCTGCCTAGCCTTTTCCCAACTATGTTGGGGTCCGCTTCCAGTCTAGCCGGATCCGGCTGAATACTTACCAGTATTTTACATGCAGCGACTGCCTATCTGACCTCCACAACCCAGTTAGTACTGGGTAATATGATACCCCTTGGTAAGACTGGTTGTCAGACTTTTGGGCCACTGTCTACCTGTAACGACTGTCAAAGATCTACAAATGACAGCTTGCTTGTGCTTTTCGAGGCTCGGAGGAAACTCGGTATGTAATGGGCAGTCACCCATCCACGGACCAACCTACTCTAATATTATAAAGAAGTAAAGTTCATTAGTTAAGTAAGATGTAGGGGGTAGTCTTTGGAATTCCTGATTCGATTCTGAAAATCCTTTTAGTAATTGGAATCTACATTCTTATTAGCATATACATGGCAAAAAGTTCAAATTTGTTTAGCCCAAAATTCAGCCCCGCGATCCCCGCTCACTGATGCAGTAGATCATCACTGGCGCAGGTAATCTACATTATGCCCGTGGAATAATTTCCGAACATATCGCGAGTTAAGCCACGGGAAAACCTAGTGAAATTATATTTCTGTACGAAGAGTTGCTGACTTGTGGTTTCCTGGGCAGAATTATTTAACAAGAAGTATCTACATCATTACTAGGTAATTTTTACTTTTCTTGAAGATCAGACAAAATTTTGGAAAACTGACTAATGGCTATAATTTGGCAAATAGTGGCGCATCCACCACCAGACTTACTTTTTGTGGAGCCACGTTTTGCAACTTATGTGTTTTTTTCTGTAACTTTTTGCCATCCGTTGTTGTCCACTAATACTTCCTAGCGGTACTCCACAACGAGAAACTCCGGTGTGAACGCCCCTTGAGGAAGGAAAATAAAAACCCATAAATTATTTGTATATTTAATTTATTGAATACGGTAGAAATGCTTCGTAGTAATTAATGGAAAACAAATACATAACGAACAGACGGAGCTAGGAACATATACCGACCGCAAACCACTTTGTAGCCCTTATTACTAATATACTGAGAAATACTTCAATTTACAAGATATTTTTACTTGGACTATTTAACTTCAAAAAGGTGACGAATGGACTTTTTCCTTGTAGTAGATAATATTTCGTCCCCAAAAACTTCAATTAATTAATTAACCTTCAAAAAGTGACGACAGGAGGTTTTTCCTTTTAGTAGTATTTCGACCCCAAAAAAAATTATCGACATTTTTAAATGCAGTAAAAAATACTTGTATTTTTTTTTCAGACAAAACAATTTTTTTTTTGTTACAATAATAATAAGTTCTACAAAATGGCAGCGGCAAAAGGTTTGGCTTTCTCCTAAAGCCAGAATATAATTCTCTTTATATATTTTAAAATATTATTTTATCCAATGTGGACGCCAGAAGTTTTTAAACCGCTATTGCAATTTAAATTGAAAATTAATCACGTAGGTTCTCCTCCAATTTTATATATTGTAATTTCCTAAATATATATTTCTTATATTTTCCAACGAATGGCCATCCACATTAGTAAAACTTTTTATAAAATAATTTGACTAGAAACAACACAGTTTTTTATATAACTCGAAAAATTATTTTCACGTTTTACAAAATACAGTCGCACTAAAACTATGTTAAAACTAAAAATAGGAACGACTAGAACAAATTACATATTATTTGGAATGAAGGAACTTTTGTATAGAGATCATAACGTTTCTGTCAACATCAAATATTCTTTTTAATAATAAACCTCTTAAATATTTGAAATTGACAAAATGAGTAACAAAGTTATCAGGGATTTATCTCAGATCTTCACAAAATATTAAAACTTTGATCTGAAATCAACCACAAAAAACATTTGTCCACTTGTTATTTAAAATACTTAACTATATTAACTTAGGAACATATTATTTTTGCAAAAAATATTTTTAACACTTTATTTAAGTATTAGTTACCCGTTTTGTTTTAAAGTATTTTCATGTCGTGTTATTTTATAAACAGTGAATGCATAGGTAGACGTACGTATTTTATTCTTGTAAAGCACTTATTGGTAGTTTGGTTTCGTCAATATTTATTTGGACTAAACCACAAATCATTTTTCTGTTTTGTAAATCTTAGACGCTTCGACCGTAGGTATATTTGCGTACCAGCGCAAACCATGAATCAAAATTTGAATAATAAGACCACTAAAAACATAAATAGTGATCTCACTCGAAAAAACACCCTAACTCTAAAAACTAAAATCATTTTTTGCAATAACAATAATGACAGCAAAATCTAATACTTAAAACGATTTTGAAAATAATAATACACATTATTATTTTAGAAAGCGTGCGACTGTATTGCCTGCTTCTAAGCGTTGTACTTGAGTGAATTATTGTTAACTATTAATATCACTCCTGTAAACCTTTCATCTAATCTTAATAATTAATTTGTACTGTATTTTATTATTTGTTTACCAATCTCCGATACCTTACACACTTGGTTAACAAATTTGTACTATTGTTACATCGCAGACGTAGCTAAGATGGGACAGACGGACAAATACCATGTGCCTGTATTGCACACGTTTATAAAAACTTTTGATATAGGTAGATAATATATATTTTCTTACAATATAGTCTCGGTAGAGAGCAGCGAGCTAACAGAAATTGTTAGCACCAAATAATTTGTAAAATTAAGGTTGCATGTGAACATTTTGGTTGATTTTGAACTAATTTTTATGTACTATTTTTCATTGTATAATTTTAACCCTTCCTTGCAATCTCAAGTAGTTACTACAAATACACCAAAAGGGTCAATGATTTAATAAAATTTATGTTTGCCAAAAACTCAGTTGAATAAAATAATGCTGATGAAAAAATTTGTTTTTTATCTTTTCTAATTAACTAGTGCATCCAAATGAAGGAATCATTCTAATTGACTATTAATGACTAACTAGTATTATCCTGAAATGAATGCATTTGTTTAATAAAGTCCCAATTATTTTTCATGTAGCTGACTGTCAATTATTTTTATTGTGACTGTCAAATTACTTTATTCACTAATATTTTGTTAAATATATATAATTTTATAAAAAGTATTTTTATTACACTGTCACTTACGGGATATCTTCCGTGATTGTTCATAATTCAAATTTAAGTATTTTTGTTTTTTCATGGGCTCCGATACCATAGTTCTTGAGTATAGTTATTATTTTTCTCCAGCAATGGCCATTACATGTGTAAATCTACATTTCTTTGTAACTAACATACCGGTTTATAATTTTACTGGTTTCAGATTTCAGAACTATCCATAAATATTATCCATAAATGCCTATTTTATACTATACATGTAATATAACTGATATAATATAATAAAAATCTCTTACGGGGTCATCAAATGTTTTACCCTACTACTTGATTAGCACTGAATATACGTATATGTGAATATTTTTTGTTACAATATATATTTTTATATCCAAGTAATTTCCATCAACATTACAACAGGAAATTACTTATAATTCCTATCTTTGCTACGTCCCCAACCTTAATTTGGTCTCCACACCAAGTACAACGCGTTTTGGGAAACAAAACGTCTCGAACACAATTTTTTAATACATTTTTTTTTCACTACATCCAATGACTTCGATCTGAGTGACCGGCCATTCTCCAAATATAATAAAAACCCGGCATTCTCTACTATTGTTCCACGAATGCTCATAGAGAATGGACGATGACTTTCGATCTTACCACGCGTACAATTGTATTAATTTGTTATATTTAAAACGTTATTAATATAATTTGTTGTATCGCGCGCCCGCGTCTCGGCTCCGGGTAAGGTGACGTTTGGCTCAGCATCCAGGAAGACTAATAGGAAGATGGACCTTCAAAATAAATTCTGCCCTTATTTTGAATTCTATGCCTAATTTTTGACGTTTTGGAGTAGGAATCTTGTTTTGGAACTATAATTAGGAACTTCGAAAATATACTCGTATTAGGAAACTAGACCACTTGGAAATTCGTTGTCTACAAGAATAATCTTCAAAACCGTTAATACTTTGTTTCATTTTCAGTTAATACAAAAATGATTTTTGCATTTAACAAAAATCAAAATGATTTTCAATTTTAACGTTTTTTTTTTCGTTTTAACAATGAGGTAGATACTGTTATAATGTTTCATATCTGATTACGATTTATTGGATTACGTAACCATTACATAAGCGTAGTTACTCTATTTCCTCATAAGGTTTACCCTGATCCAAAATCACAATTATTATCATAACAATCAGGTATAGCTTGCCCTACCCGGAGCCGTTACGAGAGCGACCTCTAGTTTTTTAAATTTAAATTACAACTTACGTACATACATAGGAACTTTCTTTAGAAGCTGCATGGTTTGTACAAGCTAACCTCCACACTGATCTACCAATAATGAATTATTTAAACAAACTTTGTTACCATTTTACCCATCAAATAAGTCTTGATTATCAAGATAATAATATTTAAGCGACGCTCGCCTCGCTCCGCTCTGCAGTAGCCATGGTTTTATTAAATGTTCAGTCTTTCTTGATGGCAGTAAATATAACTATTAAAAATGTACATCTCAAAATCCTGTTTTCAAAATATTATTTTAAATTTAAAGCGGTTTATAACTGTTTAATATTCGTGCAGAACGGAGCGGCGCGAGCGTCGGCCGCAGTAACACATTATGTTTACGATTACAATACAAATAAGTATAATGCAGCGGGGCTACAGCGGGCGCGCCAAGCTCAGCCCGCGCGCGCCCCAAACAATGACCCGTATATATAAATATTGGTGTGTTACACAACAAAACCCGTCTGACCGAGCCCCACGACCACATATCTAATCAAATTTAATACTAAATTACGTTTAATGTTGATCACTGCCCAATAGTACGTATCTTTGTGCTTTAAGTCACTCGTAGACAACAATAAATAGTATCGAGTAGCTAACATGCGCGCGGCCTCCGTCCGGCGCGGCGAGGTAACGCACTAACTATATTTGTACTTTATTGTAACTCCAAAATATAATTTATACAATAACAGCTAATATAAAAACTAACGTCGTGAGGTAGAGCGGTTGTCGTAGTACTACGTGGCAGGCGCTGGTACAGTGTAGCACAGTGGGGGCGCTCGCGTCGCTCGACCCGCTCGGACCGCTCGGCTCGCGCGGGCGCGGGCGCGGCGCTCCTCAGTGATCAACATCGCACCGGTACTACGACGCTATCGTGAGTGCGCACTCACCGATAAAATACCTTTAAATAATAATTACTCCTAGGGTGTATTTCTTCTCCCGATCGAAATCGACGTTTCATAAACTCGTCTCGGACCGACCCGACGGAACATCGAGGAGATAATAATAAATAATCGAATTTATAAGCGGCAACGTTTCATATATCACCCGTTCAATATAATTCTCAATATATGAAGTTAGACTCTGACAAAAAAGAGGCCGGGGGCCGCCACGCGGTGTGGCGCTCGAGCGGGCGGCCACTGACAGCTTCTCCCTTTACAAATTACGTCTCATAATATTTCAGCAATCGCTTGAAGGCACACAGCGTTAAATGTAGTTAGTACAGTTCAGCGATCGTAGGCGCGCGCACGCGGCGATGTAGTCGCGGGCCGCGCGCGCGCGCCGCGTCCGGCAGCCGAGCCGACGTCAGCGGCTAGACCGACGTCGGCCGAGCCGACGTCAGCGGCTAGGCCGGCGTCAGCGTCAGCGTCACGGTGGCACGGCGAGTGGCGCGCCGCCGCACCGGCAGGAACACCAGCGCCGGCACCAGGCTCAGCGCACCGCCCGCCTCCTCCACCACGAACGGCTGCATCGTGAGCGGCGCCTGAGGAGCGCGCGGCACCGCCAGTAGCGCGCCCGCGCCGCCGTGCGCCGCGCGCAGGTGCGCCTCCAGCGCCGCGAAGCCCTCCGCGCGGAACTCGCAGCGCGAGCACGAGTACTGCGCGTCCGCATCCCCCTCGCCCTCCCCGCTCTCCAGGCCCCCCTCACCGCTCTCCATCTCGCTGCCGCACATGCTGCCCGGTGGCTCCGGCGGCATCTCCGGCGGCTCGTTCTGCTGCTGCTGCGCGTGCGCACGCTCGTGTGCAAACAGGAACGCTAGCACGTCAGTGGTAAATGGACAGTACGAGCAGGCGTAGGGTTTATCACGCGTGAGCAGATCTAGAGGCCGCGGCGGTGGCGGTGGTGGTCGCGCCGGTGGTGCGTGCTCGGCTAGTAGGTGCGCACGCAGCGCGCGCGGACCGCGGAACCGGCGAGCGCACAGCGGGCACGGCTCGGCGGGCGCGGTAGCGGCGGGCGCAGGGGGCGCGGGGATGCCATGCGTATTGTGCTTATGCACGCGCAGGAAGTACTTGCTGCACAGCTCCTTGTGACAGATGTCGCACGTGACGCCGCCGAGCTGCGTGCCGCTCTCCAGAGAGATGCCGTGCATGCGCTGCATGTGCGTGCGCATGAAGTACTTGTTGCACAGCTCCTTGTTGCAGATCTCGCAGAAACTCGAGCCGGAAGAAGATGCTCGTCTCTCGTCAGGTGGTGGCGGTGAGGCGGAGGGCGGGCGCGGACCCGGCTCGCTCGGCTCGTCGGCGAGCCGCTCGGCTGCTAGCTCGTTCAGCTGAGAGATCATCGTCTGCAGCTTGCGCAGCTCTTCACTCGCGGATCCGGGTGATGCTATACCGCGCTCCTCTACTATTAGATTGAGTGGACTCGTTTGACCGTCACGTAAGGCTGCCTCGAGCTCGTCTTCGCATTCTCTTTTCACTTCAGCCATTTCTTCAGGATCTAGCGGTGGTGGCAGTGAATGTGAACGCGGCGGCGTGTCGGGCGGTGGTCCCGACAGCGCGGGTGGCGTGGTGAGCGGCGTGGTAAGGGGCGTGCCCAGCGGCGTGCAGAGCGCGGGTGGCGTGGCGGACGGCGGCGAGTGCTCGTGGATGGGTGAGCGCCGCACAGGCACGCCGTGCCGCCGCTCGCGGTGCGTCCGCAAGAAGTATTTGTTGCAGTACTCTTTACAGCATATCTCACAGAAGGCTTCTGGATTAACAACACCAAGCCGGCGTAGTGCGTCAGGCTGAAAGCCGGACTCCCGTGCGCGCCGTGCTGAGTCTGGTGACAGGCGGCGAGGAGTGCCACCCGACTCCTCGTCGGAGGAGCGGCGCGGTGGTGACGGCTGCGCGGGTGGCGGTGGCGCGGGCTGCGGATCACCGCCGTCGTAGATACCGTGCTTGTTTGCGCGATGAGTCTTCAGGAAGTACTTGTTACAGAACTCTTTGCAACAGAGGTCGCAGTATGCCTCAGGGTTGAAGATGCGCGGGGGCTCATGTCGCGGCAGGAGTCGGAAGGCGGCGAGGGGGTCAAAGGTGGGCAGGCCGAGCTCTCCGAAGGCGAGCGCGCTCTTGTAAATGTCGGCCATCTTGGCGTGCAGGTCGAGGGGCGGGGGCGCGAGGTGCTGCGGCGTGGCGCGCGAGGGCGCCGCCTGCTTGCGCCGCTTGCGCCCGGGGCTGCTGCCGCCGCTCTCCAGGTCCAGCTCGCGCTTGACCGCTGGCGCGACAGACATCGCGTCACCGCCGCATCTGGAATGTTACAGACAGGACGTTACTAAAGGTGAAGAGTAACACAAGTCATGAGGTGTTTTGCGGGATAGCGGGCATACTCCAAATATATTACGTCGATTCAAATTCGTAAAACATCAACTGAGCTTCTGATACGAGTAAAACGCTTTAGCCACTGATAATAGGTTTACATGAAACATTATGCTCAACTTCGTAAACGTACTTAACATAATAAAGGCCAACGCATATGGACTTTGTCCGCAAGAAAAGTTGTCATTTTATTGATTTCTCCCGCATCGGGCTGCAGCACACCACATTCCAGTACAAAAATTAACGCTGATGCCCGCATGCACCCCTAGCAGACCGACCGCATTGCGATTTTTGCGCTACGATTCATGCAAAATATACGAAAGTGATGAAGGGGAATTTTTCCGTTACATTACGGCCCGCTCAACTACCTGATACTATTAGGTTTTAAGACATCTTTATTGAATTCGACAAATATTACGTTGTAAATTCTTTGAAAATCTCTAACAAAAGAAAAGCAGTTATCCGCAATCATAATTATTACAAAATGGTTTTTTGAATGATCAATTTTTATTTTTGTAAAATAAAAATTAACTGCAAGTTAATTGGTTTTTGTTTGAAAACATAATAATTACAACAAAAAATAATTTTCGATAGAACTGCTTTTAAATTAAGGTCGACAATAGTCATTTTCTAAAGAGTGATGCTGTCATCACCGAGTCGAATCATTCAAAGAAATAAATATTTATTCAAAAACAGTCATAAATTATTGCTAGAGTTAAAAGATTCACCATTAATGAATGGAGTTATAATAGGAAGGGTTAAAGCGACAAATTGTAGCTTTTTAGACCTACGGCTAAAAATCGGTAGTCCTAGGACTAAAAAGGTAGAGCTAATGCTACTTTGATAGACCAATACAAAAACTGGCATTTAGTGGTGAATAATTATGTTTTAGTTTAATGAATTATGAATTAGCTCAATATTTAGTAAATACTTTTATTTAAGTTTTTAAACTGACATGTTCTCTAACTTTATCATTAACACTAAAAACGCGATATTTACCAAGTTTACCGTTTGTTTTGAGTTCTCGATATCTCGGTGCTGTTGCAAGCACCATGATCACGGATAAAAAAAACATATCATGGTGAATATCCCGTTTTTAGTGCAAGTGATAATACTTTGATTGACATCACGAGCCCAAACCTTAATAAAACAATAAATATTATAGATAATTAATTACTGTTAGGAATAATAACCTAAATAATGTAATACAATATTAAGAACCAGAAATCAAACTTACGTCAATGTAAAGGTTTAATAATAAAAATAGTTTTGTTATCTTTACTTATAATATTATAAATGCGAAAGTATGTTTGTTTGTTTGTTACCTTTTCACGCCTAAACCACTGAACCGATCATCCTGAAGTTTTTTATATACGTTGTCAGATGTACAGAAACGGACATAGCGTACCTTTCATACCGAAAAAAAAATGCTGTCCCCGAGGAAAACAACAATAACGTTCTTATGAAGATAGATGGCGCCATGTAACTTTTAAATCATGATTGAATTATATTGTTACAAGCAGAGTACAACCCAAATTGATTGTCAAATTCTAAAATAACGCGAGCGAAGCCGCGGGCAAAAGTTACTGATAATTTAATTTTTTGTAAGTGTGAAATGTATACAGAGGATAATAAAAATGTAATCATTACAATACTTTTCAGTGTAAGTATCTGTACTTCTTAGTCTTAATACCGTAAAAGATTCCAATTAGAAAATTCCTCACCTATTATTATCCTGTCTCAGATCAATCGCCTCCATTGATCACTTAGTCCTAATCACCATTATAAAATAATCACCATCTCAAAATCACCACACACACATCACTAAAAAAGTATCGTCAGTGTTAAAAATAACTAGTTAAAAACCGCAAAGTACAGTCACTCGCGAAAACTTCTGACCTTTTTCTTTTATTTTTTGGCACGTGCTTTCGCTTGCGCGTGCGCGTTTAAAACTGATGTTTTAAGTAAAAACGCGTGCTGCATTTCTTTTTTTTTTTGTTAGAAAATAGCAAAAATGGTGTTCCCCACCCGGCCACCCCTGCCATAGTCGATTATTTGACAGGGGGCCGGTGCATTATGGAGAAGGGATGGTTTACATGCCACGGCTATTATTTTGTTGCAGACTTTTGTTTTGGGCTGTTTTTATTTATTTCAAAACTTCATGTACCATCAACACTAAAAACGGTATATTCACAATGTTTAATATTTATTTTGAGTTCCCGATATTATCCCGTTTTTAGTTAATGATACTGTTCGTGACCATGCCAGCTTAAAATCTTTCTTGTGCAGTAGTGGTACATAGGCGGTTTTTGTTTTTTTTTTTGTGATTATAACGAAAATGATGAGTTATCGCAAAATTGAGCACAGGTGCATTAATTAATGCCGTCTCTTTTGTGAGGTCTATCTTGAACAGTGTATTTTGGGGATTGTTGTCAAAATGTCTAAGTAGGTACGAAGTACTTACTAGTTGTGTGCTGCTATTTGTCTTAAGATGGTTCCCTTTTTTAATGGGTGCTCTTCTAACTGAGTTACTGACTAAACTTTTATTAAGACATGTGAGTTATAAAATTATATGTTTTGCAAAAACTTCAGCAAATATAATTTATTAAACTCTATATCACATAGCAAACCAGCACGTTTTTATAGATACTCTAAAAACAAAATAACTTCATCCAAGTTACCCGACCAAGTAAACCAACCCCGTCCCATGTAAACCAAACCTAACACCAAACAATACGCGTTACTTTCCAAAAATTTGGAAACACTATCAAAAGGGCGTCTCTGATCAAACAACATGCTCTTTCTCTTTCACACATATGTGTTTCTTCTGTCCCTCTCTCATTCTGTACAATATGTCCTTCTCTTTCTTTCACTGCAGTGTCTACGTAATGGTTATTATGAATTATAGTATTATAAATCTCACTTTCGATTTTGAAGAATTGTTGTTCTTTTTTTTTGGGTACAGATTTTTAAAACCGAAAAAATTTATCGAAAACTAATTTACTAATTTTATAGAAAACTCATCTTAATAATTACTATTGAAAAGTAATATTAGTGTTTAATATTAAGAGTGGAGGAAGGCCTTCGCCCAGGAGCGGGATAGAGTAGGGAAGGAAAAAAAAAAAAAATTGGGTTCGATATAACAATACATTAAAGACACAAATCTTAAGTGAGTTATCACTGATCAAGAAATCATTTTACTACTACATATTATAAATGCGAAAGTTTGTGAGGATGTATGTACGTTAGTTCCTCTTTCACGCAAAAACGGTTGAACGGATTTGAGTGAAATTTGACACAAAGATACTTTATAACCTGGATTAACATATAGGATACTTTTTATCCCAGTAGTACGGGCAAAGCCGATGGCATAAGCTAGTAAAAATATTTTAGAACTCTTCTTACTAAGTCCTGAAAAGACAAGTCAGAAAAAAAGGCCAACAAATATAAAAATATCCGAAAAAAACCATGAAAAGTTCAGACAAGTATTATTTGATATAAACAAGGAGCGCGCTAACGCTTTCTCATAACATTTTTTCACCACCAAAGTAAAAAGTTTTTATTAAAAAGTCGAAAAAACAAGTTTAATTACTTCTTTAGGAAGTGGACGGCCCGACATCAATTTGCCTTATTAAAGTGTTATTGTAATTTAAGATAGCAGCTTCATTTATTGTTTGGTTTCTGGGTTCGTATTTAAAAAAGAAATAATGGATTTTTGTATGTACAGACGGCAGAAAATCAAGCTAACCGAGTGTCATTTTTTTCAATCAACCTTGAACCTTATGCTTAAGTGATAAAGTTGAAAATATATTAAATAAATTTGACAGATTGTAGTAGCTAGATGTGCTGGTGTTTGTACGTGTCACTATTACTATGTTACAACAAATACAGTCAGTTTTTGTTTCAATAAACTGTGTCTTGGTTGGTTTATAATTAATTAGGATTACATTAAAAATTAGGCCTTCTGATACCGCGTAGTTTTAGTTTTTCCGTAATGAAATGAAAGTTCAGCACTTTTCCAATGACCAGAATTACCTAAAATATAAAACCCCTAAAAAACCCAACCTACCACAGCTTCCTACGCTTAAAAGCAAGGAAAAATTATCCTAAAATCATAATTTTTCAACTCATTAAATAGTTGAGCCGATTTTTTAATTTTTTTTATTTATTTAAAAGACATACCACTGTCATCACAGGCTTACCTAATACAATAGTGTGGTTATGGTTAGAGATACAAAGATAACAAATAATATGTAATACATAAAGGGTGTAAAAAGACCCTTAACGAAACCGAAAGGCACTTATTCTCCCCGTCATGGCGATCATTTTTTTGTTCTAGACCATACCTGGGAATCTTCTAGTTACGGAGATATTGGGGGTCAAAGTTCCAACTTTTTCACAAGTTTTTTTTTAAATACAAGGTTTTAATGTTGAAACTTTACTTTAAACACCTCCACGACCCCCGTACTATTCAATCCATCCATCAGCACAACGTTCTGAGTGCGTTACATTGAGTTTTACCGTAAAACGTGATTTTTCACCCCAAAAAAAAAGTCGTTTCCCAGCAATAATTTTTGCGTAAAGTTACTTAGTTTGATGTACAGAATGCTTGGTTGACGGCATCGTGAAGGGTCTGTTTACACCCTGTATATTACAAAACATACAGAACACTGACCGACTCCACTTGAACTCACACTTAACCATTTTAAAAAGTGGATTGTCTGAATACCTCGGTTTCGCGATGTCACTTAGATTCCATTCATTTTAAAATGTTTCCCAAATATTTTTAATGAGTTTTTCTTCCTTTTACAAGTTTTTTGTTAATGGCTTTGGCTGGTCTAATTATGAGTTCCTTGGGCGCGGCCTTTGGTGTGACCTAAATAGCCATGGGCAACAATAGGGATACCTATATTAGGTTTGTGTCAGTTTAAGGGCCCAGGTTTTGGCTTAGCATTTAACATAAACATCTACGTATGGGGACCCGTAGAAGTCCATTATAAGGAAGTTGCTTTTTTCTGCGACCGAAAGTTGAACGCAAATCAAGGGTCTCTTATGGTTTCACTATTCGCTGCTGCCGACTTGATACTCGTATACGGTTAACTAGAGCGAACATTTGGGGCGCGCTTACCAATTTAGTAAAAACAAAACAACTTTAGCTTTATTATGATAAAGATAACAACTGATAGACACCATGTATCTATAAAAAAAGTTCATAAATTGATAACCAGAAAAGAGGTTATCATTTTTTAATAAATCGCTTTTTTGTTGATTGACAGGCAGGATAGGCTGCATAGAGATATGCCTTTGCCTTCTTACTCGACGTTCTAAAAACAAAACAGAGACAACATGGCGCCGAAATAATTACAACTACAAAAATGTGATCACTGAACAAACTGTGGTTCCATTTTACGAACACCACTCAATATTCATTCATTTTTTCGAGTCAAGTGCTATATTTTACTGCGAAGTCGTTAACTTTGAAATATCGGTCGCGGGGGAGGCGTGTGGGTCGGGGGGGTGGTTGGCAAATAAAATAAAAATAAAGGCCGATTACGGCCGACATTTTATAATGGACGATGAAATGACATGCGGGCGCCGACGAGGCGCGCGCTAGAGACTTCCTAAATGTCAACGCGTGATTTTTTGGCGATTTCAGCTTTTATTTTTTGTTTTGTTATATTTCAGTGAACTATTTTGTTAAAGGTTCTAGTTGGGCTTGGTTTCTGTGTTAGTAGTTTGGGGTTTTAAGATTTATGACAGGGCTGATGAAATATGGAAGTAGGTTACCTATTTATTTTTGGACAACTTTTCATTATCAACAAGATTTTAACTCTGGAAACCGTATTTAAATTAAAACTGAATTGATGCAGACGATTTTGAAAGGTCTAAATTGATCTTCATTGATAAGGGCTAAGCGAGGCAGATGTATATCCAACAGTTAAAGATATAATTAACGGTTAAAGCATACAGCAATATACCAGACGTCCAAAAATTACAATAAAACATTAAAATTTTAAACTTTTAATTCTCAATTCCTCTCCATCCCTTTCCGATTCAACAGACATGTCACCGTGTATTTATATTCAATCAGTCGGGGCGGGAGTCGAACGCACGACCCACACCCCCGCTGCCAGGTGCTAAGGGCTTATAATTTTATAATTGATGCCTGTGACTGACGCGGGTACATTTTAAAGCTGCACTTGTGGTCGAAATTGGATATTTTGTGAGGGTTCCGTAGACAATTTTTTTTAAAAAAGGAATGGTAGTCTTTTTGCACGAGTTCTAGATGCAAGAAACACTTTTGAATAAAATTAACTTACTAACATAAAATATATATTATAGGTGCCTCACCTCATTTACATTTAAACTTTGGAAAATATTTATTGGCAACGGAAACATCTACATTATGACAAGTTAAGAAAATAAAACTTTATTTTGTTTTTTGTTTTGTTTTAAAAAAAACGTTGCCCCCCACTAACAACAAAGCAATGTTATAATTTTGGCACCTAAAATAGTAACGTTGCCGTATTTTTTACACGTAAAACTTTAAACCGATTGTCCAAACTTACCACGCTCGTAAGTGGTATAAGCGTGGCTTATTTTCAGCCAGGATTTTACGCGAAACCTTATAATTCGTTTTCTTTAAAATGTGGCACTTAGCGGCCTCATTAGTGACTTTATTAGAATACGATACTTGTAAGGAATCCTTATAATTAAGTCTCTCCATCCAGCCGAGTGTAATTCCATTATTCACAAACATTTTTACACTTTTCAGTTATGTAAGTAAATTCAATTAATTTACAAGGTAAGTGGGTCGATTCTGGGCGAGAAAGAAATAGAATTGTATGTGTTGTGATGACCTATATTACGAGGTTTTATATGGGAAATCCGAGAGGAGGAGCTCGTGGCTAAATAATAACAGCCGCTCGGGTCGATCTTTACGTTAAGCCGTGCTCGCCTAGGTTGGTCTGTGGATGGGTGACCACCCATAACATACCGAGTTTGCTCCATGCCTAGGAAAGTGCCTAAAGCCGTTGGTCCCGACTGTCATTTATAGATCTTTGACAGTCGTTACAGGTAGTCAGTGGCCAAAAAAGTCTGACAACCAGTCTTACCAAGGGGTATAGTATTACCCCAGTACTAACTGGGTTGCGGAGGTCAGATAGGCAATCGCTCCTTGTAAAATACTGGTATTGAGCTGCATCCGATTAGACAGGAATCCGACCCCAACATTGTTGGGAAAAGGCTAGGCAGATGATGAGATGATTATGCATTTCAGAAACCCAATAAAAAAAAACTTCACAAAAATCTAATCAAGGGTTTCCTTCTTTACGTACGGAACCCTAAAACACAAATCAACGGCTAAGAGCGGTTGGCAGAGATGTCCCCACATAGTGTTTACAGTATATTATTATGATTATGTCGCCGTTATCATTCGGAGGGTAAACAGCACTCTTACTTAATGTTTATGAACTTTTTGAGTTATTTTATGTATGTGTGTTCAAATATTCAAGCAGCTTACCTTCAACAAAAAACCTTCTTTTATAAAATGACGAGAATTTATAAAGGATTATTTCAGTCATACCTTACTTTAAGTACTTGATATTTACAAAAGTAAGTATGAAATTGTCCTTTTTCAGATGAGGGTTTGTATGTAATTGTAAAAGACTACACATCATTAAATAAATCGCCCCAACTAGCAACCTGAAATGATCGTCACCTACCCGCCATTACTCCCACTCATCATCTGCCTAGGCTTTTGTCCAACTACATTGGGGTCGGCTTCCCGTCTAACCGGATGTAGGTGAATATCAGTATTAACATGGAGCTACTGCCTAACTGACCTCCACAACTCAGTTAGTACTGGGTAATACGACACCCCTTGGTAAGACTTCATTTTCATATCATAACTCTCACTATCCGACTCAAAAACTACCCATCTATCAGCCTACTCCCAGTATTAACAAGCTTGAACATCCCAAAGTTAGCTGGCCCTGAACCTATTCATATATAACGATATACAAACAATCAAGGACAAACGGTTTGTTCAGACGACGATATTTTGCAATGAGGCGTCTGAAAACTTATTTGAGAATTTATTTTTAGTAACAACGATTTTCCAAGTATGGATTTATTTTTAAAGTTGTTGTGGTAGAGGCAAAGATAGGTCCGTATCTCGGAAAGCTGGCTAAGCCGTTGCTCCCGAATGTCATTTAGATCTTTGACAGTCTTTACGGGTAGTCAGACGCCTGCAGATCTGACAACCAGTCTCACCAAGAGGTCACTGTGTTCTGGAGGTCAGATAGACAGTCCCTTCATGTCAAATACGTGTAGGAAGCTGCATTTCATTAGAGTGAACGCCAATGAGAACATACTTGAGACAAGGCTAAGCAGATACTGATACCATTGAAAATCTTCCCGGAAGTACTGAATTAGCTCGGGTTGCATGGATTCAGGTAATGGTGGTGTGATGCTGATCATAGCTACAGGCACGGCTATTCGATCAGTCACAGCAATCCTGGCCCATGACGCAGCCGTCATGATTATCTATACGTATCTATACAAATCAATAAAACTGAAGTGTCTATTTGTAATTTTAAAATAAAAGCTTTTTACTGAATGCATATGAAAAAAATCTTTTTTTTTTGTTTGTCTGTCTGTCTGGTTGTCGGTTTGTTCCGGCTTATCTCCGAAACAACTCGATCGATTTTGACTAGACTTTACTGGCAGATAGCTGATGTCATATGAAGTAACTTAGACTACTTTTACTAGCTTTTCTAAGTTTTTGTTTTAGAAAAAGAAGTACGGTTCCGTGCAAAAAAAAATAAAACCCTTGAAATTTTTAACAAAACCCGTTTTGTAAATTCTAATATCAAGTAATATTTTAATTATATTTCACGCGGATGAAGGTCGTGGGCCAAGAAACTGAACTATCTGATAAAGATATGGACATAGCAGAATTTATGCAGTACCAGCTTTGTACGCGTAGGGGTCAAATATTATCCCATGTACACATATTAAGAATAAGAATAAGAATAATTTTTATTTGCTTAAAAACATGGTATAAAAAGATGGTAAAATACAAAAAGAAAGAGCATACATGTTTGTTCATGTATTGCCGGAATAAAGTAGTATCCTGGCAGCTGCTGGCTGTGGCTGGTAGGTGTGCTAGCTGAGCCAAATCTATCGAAGTCCCTTAAGTCTTTAAGACGGTTAAAGTTTAATAGTCAAGCAGAGTTACTACCACCTACACTTTTGGAGAAGGGAATATAAGGAGGATTTATGATATTATATTTTGCTAAACTGGGCCTATTTGGTGCAGCCGTGAGGCACACAGTGTTAAATTTTTTGTTTAGTTTTAAGTTTTTTTGGTCTTGTATTATTTTTGTATTATTGTGTGCACTTGTGGCATGAGCCAAATAAATGTTTTTTCTTTCTTTCCTTTTTTTTCTTTATTTCCTTTCTTTTTTTCTTTTCTTTCTTTTCTTTATTTCCTTTCTTTTCTTTCTTTTCTTTATTTCCTTTCTTTTCTTTCGTTTCTTTCTTTTCTTTCTTTTCTTTTCTTTCTTTTCTTTCTTTCCTTTATTTTCTTTCTTTTCTTTCTTTTCTTTCTTTTCTTTCTTTTCTTTCTTTTCTTTCTTTTCTTTCTTTTCTTTCTTTTCTTTCTTTTCTTTCTTTTCTTTCTTTTCTTTCTTTTCTTTCTTTTCTTTCTTTCTTTTCTTTCTTTCTTTCTTTCTTTCTTTTCTTTCTTTCTTTCTATGAACGAACACCCGCCACTCTTCCATGGGAACAGCTCAAAACCACAGAAGACACGTGCTGCGATCCTTATCTTTTTTAATACTACTTTTGAGTCCACGTTCCTACATCTGGTCATACACGTGCGACGTTTCTGAAGGACATCATTCATAAATGTCATTTTTTATGTTAATATTATAAAATTACCTACGTGACTGATCGACTGTCGCATTAAAAAACCCGGAAATAATCTAATATAGGCGACTTTCCAGTAAACCATAACAATTTAAAACTTCAACATTAAACATCTCAATCATCATAGAATGCTGGCCATATGATAGGCTTCTTTAATCGTACACCATCCTCAGCTTCTCCCTCCAGCTGCTACCAATCCACTTCGAAGATCTGCTCTTCAACTAACTTAAATTCTGGCTCCTATCATCCATATCCTTCGCTGACTCCACTCTAGAACACGTACCAATGACAATTGGAGGTATAGTCATTGGCTGGCAGAAATTCTGCTTGTGTGTACGATTAACTCTACGGGGTGTAAACAGACCCTTCACCAAGCCGTCAACCAGGCATTCTGTACATCAAACTAAGTAACTACGCAAAAATTATTGCTGGGAAACGACTTTTTTTTAGGGTGAATAATTACGTTTTACGATAAAACTCAATGTAACGTACTCAATACATTGTGCTGATGGATAGATTGAATAGTACGAGGGTCGTGAGCGTGTTTAAAGTAAAAATCTTACATTAGAAACATGTATTTAAAAAAAAAACTTGTGAAAAACTTGGAACTTTGACCCCCAATATCTCCGAAACTAGAAGGTTCCCAGGTATGGTCTAGAACAAAAAAATGATCGCAATGACGGGGAGAACAAGTACCTTTCGGCTTCGATAAGGGTCTTTTTACACCCTTTATACATTAGATCCCTCAGACGTACTCCAAGCATGGTCCTTTCCATAGAGCGATACAACTCAACAACACATCACACTTTTCAACATAACATAACATCAGGCCTGTAATCCTCGAAGGGTTAGGCAGAGGTGCACCTAATAGTACACCCACATTTCACCAGTTATATTTAAGTCCTGTGTAATACGGGGCGAGCCTACTGCCATCAACCGGCCGCAAATCCAGACTCCGTACCTGCTACTGAAAAATTCCTGATGCAAAAATCGAATAACATCTGGGAATCGAACCTAGGACCTCATGCTCAGCAGTTCCGCTTGCGACAACAAGACCAACGAGGCACCTTAACAAACCACCCGTCACTAAAAAAAGATTTCTCAAAACACAGAAAAATGGTCCATCTGCGCACGTTCTTAGATAAAAATCGCGAACGACGTCGCGCGAACAGACAAGCTGACATAAATATGTATACGTCAGTGTGTATACCTCTCATATATGTGACGGCGAACGGTATTGATTTTGCGTCGAAAAAAGTTTTATATTTTTATCTGTGGACTGCCTAGTTTTAAGATAAAGTGGTAGCGATAAGCGAAATTAAAAATGTAGTAAATCATTCATCGATTACTTTTATCTGAATATTTGGCACACGTATGATTTTGTGGGGCCAAGCTAGCTTAGGTAGTGTTTTGTTTTGTAGCAACGCCTATTTACGACGTACATAGGAAGAGACCTGTATTATTTGGTCTGTATTATTTTTTGTGCCCGGTTGATGGCAATAGGCTCGCCTCCTATTACATGGGACTTAAACATAACTGGCGAAATGTGGGTGTAATATTAGCTACACCTCTGCCTAACACTTCGGGGATTACAGGCGTGATGTTATGTACTTACATATTATTCGGATGGTACCTGCTTGTAATGCTTTAATCACTAGGCTAACAATAGGTGGTACCTTTAGTGTCACTAACGTAACTAGGTATGGCTGTGACTATTTTAAGTTCCTAAAAAAACTAATGGGGACGATAAAAGCAGTTGTAAATTAGCAAAAGGCTATACACAGTATGTTTGCACAGATTCTTCAAAAGAATAAATTTCGATACAAAAAAATATTGCTAACCTATTTAGCATTGCCATTCAACGTGGCAATACTGCCAGTCTTGTGGACACGTTACCAGATGACAGGGATGCACAGGAGTACTTTGACGCCTAAGAGTCCTATTGTCGTCGTTGTTTATAGGTACTTTTAGTCTTCTTTTTATCATTATTTTGGTTCTATTTGTAATCTTTTTAAAACTAAATTGATCAATTCCTTATTTCCGACTGTAACGTATTAAAACCAATAGAAACTATACGTAATATCCACCTTCCAAGAGTTCACAAATCTCAATTTTGGGGTCAAACACATGAACATCAGATCGAAGGCCGGCAAACTAAACGATAGGAATAACATTTTACAGTCCATTACGTCTTAACTACGACACTTTCTATGAAATTGTTATTGTTGACGAAGATATTGCGTAATGGATATAAATATATTGTAATGGTAGCGAATTTGATAGTTTCGTAATGTAATTGAGGTTAGGTTCTCATTTGATAAAAATATGGAAGCTTAGATTCACAACACGGTGTATATAGCCAGGGATTTAGTAATGACATTGAGAAATGCAGGTAGAAATATAAAGCAACTAGGAAAGTTTTTGGCCCGTAGATATTTTTATGTATAAAGGGTGTAAAAAGACCCTTAACGAAGCCGAAAGGCACTTGTTTTCCTCGTCATTGCGATCATTTTTTTGTTCTGAACCATACCTGGGAACCTTCTTGTTACGGAGATATTGGAGGTCAAAGTTCCAATTTTTTCTCAAAGTTTTTTTCTAAATACCACTTTTAAAGGTTTTAACTTTACTTTAATTAATTCCATGACCCGTTTACTATTCAAAGCATCCATCAGCACTAAGTTTTGAGTGCGTTACATTGAGTTTTACCGTAAAACGTGACATTTCACCCCAAAAAAAAGTCGTTTCCCAGCAATATTTTTTGCGTAGAGTTACTTAGTTTGATGTACAGAACGCTTGGTTGACGGCTTCGTGAAGGGTCCGTTTACACCTTGTATAATTAAAATCTTTTATTCCGTTTGTTACTAACATAGCTTTTAAGTGTGTATTACTAACATCATATGGATCGAGGTCTGAAATAAAGTTTTTTTTTTAATAGCCCGGGATTTAATAATGACACAGAGAAATACAGGTAGAAATATAAAGCAACTAGGAAAGTTTGTGGCCCGTAGATATTTTTATGTATATTTTACCAGAAGACACGCTCAAACTAGGTACAGGTGTATTACTTGTTTACAAACAAGGAATACTATGACTACATGAAGGTTTTTTGCTTTGAAACACCCACGAACAAAATCGAGTTATAACAAAATTGTTTTCAATACTTAATTCCCGATATGTTTATGAACTTTTATCTTGACTATACAAAAATCAAGAGCATTCTATAAAAGGTACCAGAACAAAAATGTGATATAACCTAAACCTCAAAGAATGTATTTCCAAGAATTGCACAGCACACACCGTTGCCCTACATACCCCACTTTCGCATATAAGGATGATTTGTCCTATGGATTTTTACGAGGACATAAATCGTTTGTTTGAATATCTATGAAAGGGATAATCAACGTAACCTCGTAATACCGACACTATTCACTAATATATTTAAGGGTCAGCCCTTAAGTCTGACAACCAGTCTTACCAAGGGGCATCGTGCTACCCAGGAAATAGGTTCGCTCCATGTACAAAACTGGTATTCACCTGCATCTGAGAAGACTAGAAGCCGACTCCAAGATAGTTGGGAAAAGGCTAGGCAGATGATAAGTTGCATTACTTCGTTCATGGAGTTCGTAGAGAGTTTTTGGGTTAAAAACCTCTACGATTTACTAAATATACTTAAGTAAGCAGCATGACCACCGTAGAAACGAAAAAAGATAGACAAATGGTCGAAATCTCGGTATCGAAGCCGAAATCTCGGCATATTACCAGGCGAGATCTCGAAAGACCATTTTCGAGACTGCATGCCCTAGTAATGCTACGCGTGGAGGTGTATGCAGTCAGCACTTCTAACTTCCTCGCTTTTCTGACATTGTCGAACGAATTTCCATGTAGTTAGGTTATCCCATTTACCTAAATAACTTAGATAAACCTGTCCTGTAGTTGTCACTTATACACTGACCTCGAAGTAAAAAGCTTCGAAGAATATGATTTTGTTATGCTACGAAAAATATCTTTCGATCGTTTAGTGTCTAGTTACGACTATAGATAAGTTTATAAAGAATTACGGATTATTTTAGACCTTATCCTAATTTATTTGGAGTCGGCACAGCATGTCTTCTTCTTCCATACTTCTCTATTACTCGTCATCTCATCAGACACCTCCTGTCTTGCTATATCATCCTTCACACAGCCCATTTTCTTTGGAAGACCAAAGAAAATGGGCTGGGAAAAGACCTCTACGTAGAAGAAATTGATTCCTTCCTAGACGTAACTACAAATAATTTAAATAATAAGTTTAAAAACACGTGATTTCAAAATATAACATTTGCTACGAGTTGCTACGCGGTGCCATTCTTGATGACATCGGTAAAAGACACAAAACGAATTGTAATTTGATTTGTAAGCAAAAATAACGGCCCTCTATTGCAAGACGTACAAAAAAACTCACAACATTTCCTCTATTCATAGTAGCAGTGCCTTTACACTCATACATAGACAATGCGGAAAGGGAAACAAGTTTGATTAATAGTGAGCGGTTACAGCAAAAAGAATAACTTTAAAACTGCGTAACCAGGGAGTGCCTCACTTGGTAACGCTGTGTCCCTCTGCCCTCTGCCCTTGGGCCTCCACCAATTATACAATATTACAACCATCTTTTTGAAATCTGACACTCACCGTCGCAGGTTATAAAAGGTTCTCATATCATTGTATTAGGTCGACTGTCCGTCCTCAAATCGTCCCCCGCCTCTCCAAGACGCGAACACAAACACACGAACGTATATTAATCTAATCACACTCCGTTTCGGCAAGAATGTGTGAGTATACGTCTTTAATAATATCTGTGGGGAGGCTCACCCGGGGAGGAACCCACCCTCCTCCCCCACTAGTGAAAAAATATATCCTAAGGAAAACAATATTATAAATTGGACGGCGCGTATGTGTGCGCGCCCTGTAGAAATGGCAATGTATTTCCTACGCATGTCTTTTTATTTCATTTTACTTTATTTTATTCCGTATGTGATGTAGTATTTTTTTTTTCACTTTTATTATATTTTCTTTGACGTAGCGGAGCCTCGGATGACAATGTAGCCGAATCGAATTTTCGTCGACGTTACATTTGTGTCGCTCTGAAATTATAACGCGCGCCTTAAAATATGCTTTTTTGGCTTTTTCTCTCGTTGTATATTTTGTGGAAAATACGATGTTTCACGTACAAATCACTTTGTTGAAGAATTTTTCGCGATTAGAGTTTTTTATTTGTGAAAATTGTTGTTTCTTTGAATTAATAACATGAAAAATATAACGTTTCAGTAGTAGACAATTTATTCCATTTTGTTGTTGGGAATGTCGCTTGTCCTTGAAAAGTAACGACACGTGTAAGGAAAAGAGAGTAACTTTGATATATTTATTTCAAAGTTTCGCTGATCTTTAATATTTGCTTTGTGTTCTTGTAACGAGACGCGTGCTCATGTATCAAACTCAGCCTATTATAGCATAATACTGAACATAGGCGTAGCCGAAGTTATTTCTTCTGAATAAAGAGCAATTGAAACTACCTATACCTAGTTAGTTTACCATTTAAATTATAGACGAGCATAACTGGAGCGCCTACCTCTCTACAGTCATTTCACAAGTATATTACCTCTAACGTCACTGTCAAAATCACAGAGATATTTATTGTCATTCTTAAGGTTGCTGCCAAGTCTGTCAAAATTACAGAGATCTTTACGAAAAGGTGCTTTTGTGATCGCTGACTGACGAATAATTGAGAGGTTCTTCAATCAATATACTAAGTTTAAACACTAACTTCTCTTAAAATAACTCATCCAAAATACGCAAGATCTTAAGACAAATTACTCATAATAATGCTTATTTCCTACTACGTTATTCAATGCTTTACTTGCGTGAGAATATCTGAAGACTTGACAAAATAAACACTCCATCCACGTGCGAAAATAGAGACTGAATTATTTAGGGAGCCTATTTTAGCATCATTCAGTACTATAGCAACGACGTCTAAAGAAGTTACTTCATCATCTGCCTAGCCTTTTCCCAACTATATTGAGGTCGGCTTCCAGTCTAACCGGATGCAGCTGAATACCAGTATTTTACATGGAGCGACTGCCTATCTGACCTCCACAACCCCGTTAGTACTTGGTAATACGATACCCCTTGGTAAGACTGGTTGTCAGACTTTTTCGGCCACTGACTACCTAACGACTGTCAAAGATCTACAAATGACAACCGGGACCAACAGCTTAACGTGCTTTCCGAGGCACGGAGGAAACTCGGTATGTAATGGGTGGTCACCCATCCACAGACCAACCTAGGCAAGCACGTCTTAACCTAAATATTGACCCCAAGCGGCTGTTATTTTTTAGCCACGAGCTCCTCTAAAGAAGTTACTTAGAAGAGTTATTTGTAAAAAAGCTTGCCTGGAGGTACCACTACCAACTAACACTACCATACATATTTCTGTCTCTTAATTTATGATCTAGATCTCTTCAAAGTTCGATTGAATCGGTTTCTTCTAGGCAAGTGTGCACCAGGATAGGCCGCATCGTCGCTTCACATCAGGCAAGTTTCGGCCAAACGTCAGCCTATTCAGGAAGAAGAAAGTAGCTGTGCTGTGTTTGATGATGGGTTTCCAGCAGTGTAATCTATAGGCATGACATGCATGAGACATTTTGGTATGTATTATGGTATATTTATATCTGTAGGGACGCACAGAACCGGGAAGTGTGGCAGAAAAAAGGGGAGGCCTATACCCAGCAGTGAGTGATTCCGGGCTGATATGATGATGATGATGTAGTTTGGCAATTTATCTGCGATGCCTCAGGCTGGCCAGGCAGGCGCGGTTATATGTCCAATATAATTCATCACCACTGCTCTGAAAGCGGTGAAGGAAACCGTCACGTTTCTGGGACCAAAAACTCGAAGACATGTGACATCTAACACAATATACCCGCGTGGTAGATGGAAGCCCACTTTCTGTCATATGAGGGGGGCCAGTCAGGACGGCAGTCGCTCCGTGTAAAATACTGGTATTCAGCTGCATCCGGTTAGACTGGAAGCCGACTCTAACGTAGTTGGGAAGAGGCTAGACAGATGATGAAGGGGGCGTGTCTCCCAGCAGTGGGATTACAGACTCATTATAGTAACAATCTGCTTTGTAGGATACGGTGACGACTTACCATCAGGTGGATAGCCAAATTATCAGCAAAACAATAACTTTTCAAAACCTTCGCTAAGAACCTTGGCTATGTAAACTACAACTGGTTTACAAATAACACGTTGTTAACAAAAGAGGTTTAATCTGACCGTTAGATCTGTCCCCCTCGGCCATTTGAATGTTTCCTCGATTCGACCCGTATCGGTCGACATCGGTTGTTGCGGCCACTTGCTTCTTGTTACATTTATCTTTGAATAAACAGATTGGAGAATCAGTTTCAATTTACTGTGTAATCGTTTTGTTTACTGTACTGATTGCTGTGATCATAGTTTTGGAACGACCTTTTCCAGCAATGAAAACTGTTTATTGTGCACAAGTAAAAACTGTACAAAGGAGCACTTGATGCCTTGGTCATTTTCTATCAGTCTACCTAAGGGTGATGCAGAGACAAAAAAACAGTAGGCCGTGCAATAACAGATTTTTTTGTTGAAAATATGATAAAAATACAAAGGATCCACTCTTCACGTGACCAGAGGGCGGGCCTATTTTTTGGCCAAAGAATCAGCATTGCCATCCAACGTGGCAACGCTGCCAGCCTTCTGGGCACTTTTCCTGTTGATAGCGATGTGGACGAATTTTTTGACGCCCTGTAACCGTTTTGATACTTGTACATTTTTATTTTTTCTTACTATTATAGATTTGTAGTTTAAATATACATTTAATCAAAAATATATAAAGTGAAGAGAGATAAACAAGAAAAACTACTACAATTTAATTCTGAGACGAATCTGGCAACTACAATCAGTATCTATCCCGTCCCCAACAGCTTATCCAAGCTTCCTATTTCCATTCTTACTATATCTACCTCCTCCATCTTTAAGTTAAAATACCAATAATCGAAAGTAAGACTGGATGTCCACTGAGGTACATATGTGCTACGTGTAGGTGTCGGAGATTCGGATATGTCGCTTGACAAACGATCCAATATCTAAGCCAAGATGAAACCAACGTTTTACCTAAAAAACCACCTTACCTGATATCTTTAGCCAACAGTTGGTACATTACTTCTGTCTCTCGTATATTCACTATCTAGGGTCTGTTTAAGAGGAGCTCGTGGCTAAATAGTTACAGCCGCTCGGGTCGATCTTTAGGCTAAGCCGTGCTGGCCTAGGTTGGTCTGTGGATGGGTGACCACCCATTACATACCGAGTTTCCTCTGTGCCTCGGTAAGCACGTTAAGCCGTTAGTCCCGGGTGTTATTTGTAGATCTTTGACAGTCTTTAGGTAGTCAGTGGCCCAAAAAGTCTGTCAACCAGTCTTACCAAGGGTAAGACTAGGGTTACCAAGGGGTATCGTATTACCCAGTACTAACTGGTTGTGGACGTCAGATAGGCAGTCGCTCCAAGTAAAATGCAGGTATTCAACTGCATCTGGAAGCCGGCCCCAATATAGTTGGGAAAAGGCTAGACAGATGATGAGGGTCTGTTTAAGGTAATTTGCTTAAGCTACAACAGCCATGCAAATCGTTCTAAGCTGAGTAAGAAAATCAATCAGAAAAAAACTAAAAATACTTTACAATAATACCACAAAACGGTGGTAAAATAACTGTTTCAATAAAAAAACAACTTGTATACATATTACGGTGTAGTAGGGTGACCACGATTGCGGGACAACGGGGTATTTACCTTCAGTGACGTAGTAAGAAAGGTGGGGTCGAATCGACACGCTTTCGTACAATGGGTTCAGATGTCAGTTTTTTATGCGTGGCCTTTTAGTTCCCATTTTCTATCCCTATTATCTGTACAGTTTAACAAAAAACTAGGGTTTTAATTTGAAATAAGAGAAAAGAATCTTATTTGGTTTGTCATGAAATACTAAAGATAGTCATTAAATAGGTAATTGATGCGATATTAAATATTGTGAAGGTACAGCTACCACTATCATAATAACATCAATTTGTCTTCTAGCAAGAAAGATGTGCCACTATTTCCCCACTACTTATTTCTTAAAATGTAAAAAATTCTTTTAATCTTTCATCTTGTTTGTTCATCATTTTTATTTCCGCCTAAAAATCACCAAACTACTTGAAAGAATCTAGTTCCTGACACAATCCTCTAAGCAAAAGACAGACACTGACGACTCACTTAAAACCTATCAACTGCAATATTACAACTTGTGCAATAAAAAAAATAACAACTGGTTCATTTATAAAATAAATATTGCGGTGTGGGGTCACGAGTACAGGGATGTTTACCTTCAGAGACGTAGTGAGGCGGGGTCGCGACTGTTTGTAACAATAGCTTAAGTTATTTGTTAGTTTTTAGGGGACCATTGATTCGTCTTGACATCAAAGCGGTCACGACGTTTTAGTGGTTTCTTCAAACTGTTATATGTCTCGTGCAATCTTGTTTTTTTTTTGTTACTTGACTGCAATAAGAGGGTTCGTTTTTTTTGTGATCTGCTCATTGATGGTGCAGCTCGCCCTTCGCCATCCCTCTTGAATAAATCTGATCCGGGGCTTATTACACTTTTAACATTAGGTAAGTACCTGCAACTAGAACTCATCATCTTCTTATTCAATTCAATTTATTTATTTCAGACACAAAGATCCATAATTTTGTTAGTAGGTACACTTAAAAATTATGTTAGTTATTAAAATAATCAAAAACCAATCACATTTAATTTTTCTTAGCCTTCTCCCATATTGAGATCGGCTTTCAGTCTAACCGGATGCATCTGAATACAGCGACTGCCTATCTGACCACCACAACTCAGTTAGTATTAGGACATACAATACCTCTTGGTAAGACGGTTTGTCAGACTTTCAAGCCACTGACTACCTGAAACGACTATAAAAGATATAAAACTGGCAGCCTGGTCCAACGGCTTAACATGGACGGTCGCCCATCCACGGATGAACCTTGACCCTGAGGCTATTATTATTTAGCCATGCGCTCATCACCTACAACTAGGACTGTCCGTCTAAATTATTTTCATGATGGTCGTCGTAGTCTCGACCTCCGCCCGACTCGTCTTGATCCTTCACCACAAAATTAGGTATTACAAGTTCGAATGAAAGTTTTAATTTAAAAGGTACCTAATTTATACATATAATAATGGTTTGTTTCCCTTAACACATCTCTATGCTCTCAAATTGAATTGATGACCAATGAATTGTAAAAAAAGTCATTGGTTTCTTTGGACTTCTCTAAAGTCTTATAATTAGATTTATATTTAAGTAAAACACTGTAAATAAACTGAATTGTAATTAAGTTCATTTAATAAAATAGTAAATAATTCAATATTTAGTTGATTTCAAGTACTAAGAACTTTCGTGAATGATTTTAATATAAAATTTGATATTCAAAGAGATATTAGGGAGGTACCTAAATATTTCATGTTTTCCTTCCAAACAGTACAAGCAAAGCTAACAAAATTATATATTATATCCTCGTTCCAAACATAATAACGTTCGCTACACGTGCTCATCTTATATACTTAATAATAATATACAAGAAACTAAGTTCCATGAAGTCTGTACCTATATTATGATAATAATATCCAAGATAAGTACCTACCTACGTCCAAGGTACCCGATCTTTGGAGAAGTCACAACACAAGTAGGTACCTACAGTGTTGCCAACACAACGCCTTCATATATTAATTAACGCGAGTTCAAACATATCCAACATACTAACAACTATATTGATTTTTTCCACCCCACGGACGGCCGTTGCGAAATTATCGAAATCTAACAAAAGCATCCCGAACCGAAACTGGTAAGAAAACTAATAACCCGTCTTACACCACCCTGTATACAACACACGCACGCTACACGCCGCACACTCGCACGCTACACGCTGCACACACGCGCGCCGCGCACGCACACACGCACTCACCAAAACTCTAATTATATACGTCCACGAAGAAAATAAAGATTGGGGAAAAATTTTACAAGAAACAAGTGTGCCGGCTCTGGGAGGGGGAACTGACCGCTCCCCGTCATTAAGCCCCCCGCCACCCCCTGGGGGTGAAGGGAGGTTAGTTCTCCCCTTGGATGTTTAATAATATGAAGAATTGGAGATAATTTGCGAGAAACTAAATAAGAAACGCCGGACGAAAATTGAAAGGTCGGGGGTGGAAGAGTAGCGCGTATCGCGGTCTCGCTCTTACGGAAGCGCTAGTTCGGAGAAATACTTCAGTAAGATTGTTGTAGCTCTTGTGGCTCATAAATTACTTTCTATGTTTAATACTGAATGATTTCCTATTCATAAGTCATTGATAGTTTTGCAATACTACTCAAAGTAGCTGATCCTCCAACCACTTTCAAATGCCACACTTTAAATGATATTTATTAAGCAAATAGTGGTCGAAAAGTAGGAAAAAGAAAACTGGCAATATAGAAAAATAATACAGCAGTGCTGTAATACACAAAGAAACGTATACTCACGGAACCGCGTCCCTTCAGCGTGACTAAACCATGTAGCTAGCTGCTAACTCCTGAAACCATGCACGCTCTAACTTTACACTTAATTCTTTACTTTTAAGTCGAAAATATCGAATAGTTATCTCATCATCTGCCTAGCCTTTTTCCAACTATGTTGAGGCCAGCTTCCAGTCGCTCCCGATGCAGCTGAATACTCGTATTTTTGTTGCGACTGACTTCTACAACCCAGTTAGTACTGGGTAATACGATAGCCCTTGGTAAGACTGGTTGTTAGACTTTCGGGCCACTGACTGCCTGTAACGACTGTCAAAGATCTAGAAATGACGGCCGAGACCGGGACAACCCAGTCAGTTCTGGGTAATACGATAGTCCTTGGTAAGATTGGTTGTCAGTCTTTTTGGGATAGCCATCCATTCGATAGTATATGGCGGACGTAGCTTATTATCATTACCTTGACTACTGATAACTTGAAGTGGAACGATTAAAATTATCCTATTTCAAGTTAAAATACTCTTTTTTTAAAGAGACGCAACGATCAGAGATCACAAGACTTGCACAGTCCGGGTTGGTAACTTCAGAAGCACCCAATTATTTTCTTTGATTCTGAATAAAAATAATATCATTGACTCCATAGCCAGGTTAAGCTGATGTCATCATGCTCATTACACGTGTAACTTATTCACTTAGAAAGTACAACGACCGTTAAAAAACGTCACATGAGTAGGTATTTACGTCCATACGTCATGCTTAAGACATGTTAAGAAGCTTCAAGATTGAACCAGTAGCCAATCGGTGTACGTACTCAAGAATCAGACCGTCATGATTGTAAAATTTCCCAACACTTACTAATTTTCAAGTGCAATTCAAATAATATATTTAAAATAATAATATTAAAGTATTTAACCACAAAACTGTCTCTCCTAGCGAAGCTACATACCTTCAACTTGAAATAATAACATACCGGACATTGATGAAATGTCTTAAAGTACCTACTTAAAATATATTGTGGTTTGTGGTTAACTTAGAAATGAATTAATTACAATCGCTTATCACCCGCTCCACTGCTTCACACGTTTTTTGCAACTTGGCAAAACATTCGATATTACTTTATAGGAATACTAGCTTATGTCTGCGGCATCGCCCGTGTGGAGTTCGATTATTGTCCCACTATCGGGATAAAAAGTATCCTATGTGTTTATCCAGGTTATAAACTATCTGTATACCAAATTTTATCCAAATCCGGTCAGTAGTTTTTGCGTGAAAGAGTAACAAACATCCATCCATAGTAACAAACTTTCGCATTTATAATATTAGTAGGATATAAGTAAGTGTAAGTTTAATTTTAATGAGGAGAGCTCATAGCTAATTAATAACAGCCGCACTGGTCGAGCTTGAAGATTAAGCAGCTCCTGCCAAGGTCGGTCCGTGGACGGGTGACCATCCTTTATATGCCAAGTTTCCTCTGTACTCTGTGTTTAAGCATGTAAGCCGTTATTTGTGGAACTTTGACATTCATTACAGGTAGTCAGTGGCCCGAATTGTAAAATTATCACTTGCTTCGGTGAAGGAAAACATCGTGAGGAAATCAGCATGCCTTTTTTTTTTAAGGATGTGAATTCAAATAACTCCTCCCGCTCTGAGTGGGAGGGAGTGTCAGACTTGTACTGACTAAAACCCATCCATGTTCCTTCTTTGCCCTTTGTGTTCCAGGGCCGCGGTATCTCTTTCGAACAGTCCCGCAGCCCCGGCAGGCAAACCAGCATGCCTGAGAGTTATTTCTCGACGTATGTAAAGCCAAGTCACAGGCTCAGGGGCGGCATAAAAAGTGTGACACCAGGTTAGGCCCTAACCACACGAACGAAGAAGAAGTGACACGATAGTCTGACAACCAGTCTAGCCTGGTGTCTTACAAGTCTAACTATCGTATTACCCAGTACTAACCGGGTTGTGAAAGACAAATAAACAGTCGCTCCATGTAAAATACTGATATTCAGCTGCATCCGATTAAACTGGAAGCCGACCCCAACATAGTTGGGAAAAGGCTAGGCAGAAGATGATAAGTTTAATTTTAATGTAATAAGCTTAAACCCCACTTTGTCGTTACATACCCTGTGAACGGTAGTGAAATCCGCTTCAAAATTAAATTTCTCAGTTTAGAAATATAATACTATAGTTTAAAAAACACGCTTTAGCGTGACGTCATTTTATTTCTCGTATTCTTCTCAGTAAACGCTTTAAACCACAAAAAAAAAATGATAACAATATCATGGCAATGCATAAAAAGAACTAGTCCGCCATCTTTGGGAGTCCGCCATATTGGATTTAGACTGACGTCACTTAACTTACCATGATATGCATTGATGTATGCATTTCAGCTCAATCGATTGGAAATAACTCTTTTAAAATTCAGTTGAAAGATTTGACCGAAACAAACATACAAACATTACAAGTTGTAAAAAAACGGAAACTTTCCACCGATTACAAAAACAGACATACTCGTACTTTCAAATTTATAATGATCAGCACAGGACCGGTCGTGGAGACGCTTGGAGAAGACCTCTGTCCAGTACTGAACATCATTTGATATCTACTTCTTAGCGTGTCGATAGCAATTTAAATTGATTCAGCCCAAGATTTGAGACGAGTTTGGCACTTTCAGTAGCGTCCATCAGCTCCTATGCAAGCAACAGGACAAGCAAACTCAAACTCAAACCATTTATTTCAATTAGACCATTACAGGCATTTTTGAATGTCAGAAAAACAAAGAAGGCGAAGCTACAGTCCCCGACACAAGGCATAATAACTTGTGAAAGTACTGTAGTTGCCCATTCCAAAGCGTAGATCTCTATGGAGAAGAATTGGCAAAAAACTCCATGAACACTCTTTTCAATCAAACACACAAATCGCAGGACACGATATCAAGTGTCCCATCGTTTGTGGAACGACACCACATTTACACTCCAGGGCACAGTCATCTATGAATGGGAAAAAACCTGAACAGGTTTTCCTTGCTTCGGCTAACCTGTTTCCGGAGTTAAATGGATGTCGAAGTATTTTTGCTCTATGATGTAAAAAAGGGTGATTTTTGGGCAAATTTCCATATTCATAAGAGCCTAGGCGTAGAGCGGGTCTTGTTAGACAGACAAATAACTTAAACCGAAAAAAAATCAGCCGGTTCTTTTACAACATATAAACTTAAGATTTTCTGAGTTCAGTTCAAATCTGCAGTTACTTTTAAGAATTCCTAATTTCCTAGAGCCATATTATGCGGAAGTCTTGAACCAATCATTGCTTTAACTTTCACGGTATAAATAATTGTATACTGTTACCGGTACTACGGGATATCTTCCGTGAGTATCCATTACTGTGAGCTCTCGCAGGTCTCTTAATCACAGAAGAAATCCCGTAAGTGACAGAATAAGTTTTTGAACCAATATATGTAGCCATACACTCTGAACACCCCTATACAAGATTTTTTGAACCCGTCTCCATTTTCCTAACCCCTCATTCTTCTCCATTTCCACATGTCATATAACTTCGTACGACACAAAGGTTCCAATCTCAGCGCCCAATTAACAGCCAAGGATATCGATTGGCCATCTTCAGGGTTCCGCAGACACCTCATAAATATGTAGTTGCAGTACGGAACCCGTATTGTTAACCGGGGAACGATTTATGTGCGTCTTCAGCCTCGATGAAGAATATTAAACGGTTCACAGTAAAACAAAAGGTCCAGGGTTCGCTTTCTAGGTTGGGTAGTAAAGTTGGGTAGATTTGGTTGAATTTTATTTAAAGGGCAATGGTCGATGTATGTCTTGTGGAATTGGGAACCGATGGGTGGGAAGTTTATTTGATACCGTAGATTTTGTGTTTGGATTTGATATGCATAGAATAACTAATTAATACCATGTGGAAGAAACTAAGCAATCTATAATTGAAAATGTACAATAAAAATCTGATAACCTATAATATAATATACTAGTCATCCCAGGGTAAATTAATATTTCCAATCCTATCTATTAGATCATCATCATCTGCCTAGCCTTTTCCCAACTATGTTGGGGTCGACTTCCAGCCTCACCGGATGCAGCTGCATACCAATATTTTACATGAAACGAGTGCCTATCTGACGTCCACAGCCCAGTTAGTACTGGGTAATACGATACCCCTTGGTCAGACTGGTTGTTAGACTTTTTGGGCCACTGACTACCTAACGACTGTCAAAGATCTACAAATGACAGCTGGGACCAGCGGCTTAAAGTGCTTTCCGAGACACGGAGGAAACTCGGTATGTAATGGGTGGTCACCCATCCACAGACCAACCTAGGCAAGCACGACCGGAGCGGCTGTTATTATTTAGCCTCAAGCTAAACATAACCTAAACTTATTAAGAGCGGATTCCACCAACGCAAGTGAATGCGATCAACACATTTAAACCGAGTTCAAGAGTCGTCAGTATCCATATTCCTTATCAATGGTGAAGCCTCTTGAACGCGGCAGTTCCATTGGTGAAATCTACTCTAAAAATCATAACAATATGATACTTAAAATACTGTCAAATATAGAAAAGACTATCGGACCTTTATATCATTGCGACTGCGTTGGTACCATAATAATCAGGTAGCCCAAAAACTGCTTCACGTCAAGACTACTGATTGTATTCTCCTTATGACGTAGGCAGTTAAGCCCAACCGCAGGTGAGCACGAGCTGCTCAAGTTAGTATGAGGAAAATACGTCACAATCTGGATCTTTAGCGTGCGTTACATACTTAATAACTGTGCTCATACGCAGGAGAGACGACATCAGTGAAACGTGTCCAAAACATCGCTGTTTACATTTGCATAACGAAAAAACACTTTCAAAAAATTGTTAGTGCCTATGTTGTTTGGTTTTAAAATTATTTAAGTGGTCCATTCCGTGTCCTGGTAAAAGAAAGTGTGTAGTTCACCTAGCACACGCAGAATATCAATTTGCTTAAAATACAACTGGCCGTTTTGTAGAAATTGTAACAATCACCTCTCATATCACGTTCTCATAACAAGACCAAAAAACCGATGGACAGATTCTGTGTATGATGATAGCTAGACGGGAAGTAGATAGATCATGAGATGATGTCTGGTAGTGATGTAATTATGGAAGACGACATTCTGCGCGGATCCGAAGTACCCCAATGAAATGGATCAGGACCAGAAACTGATGATGATAGCTGGCGAAAAACTCGACACTATAAAGTTTCATAGAAACTATTCATAGATTGAAATATTTGTAGTGATAACACAGGAGGTCTATGGAGAGATTTGAGAGATCACCTGGTTATAAGCCAGACCGATATGTATATGTTACTGATAATGCTAGAAGAGGAAGTTAATCTAGGTTTACTTAGTATTAGTCGTAACATACAGGGTGTAAGGGACAGTCCTCCACAAACTGACAGGGTGCGTTCAGCTCCTTAGTTTGAATCATATTCCATCGGAATTTTTCCCCGGTTTTTTTTTTTTGTTGTATAGCTGTCCCTTACACGCTGTATAATATATGTTCCGGGTAAACACAACCCGCGTTAAATAGTTTACAATGTTAGTGATCTATTTGCAGAAAAGTGTGAAAGCTATTTCCTTTCTTCAGTGGACCATGAAGGTTTTATTGACTACTTTAAACAGGAAGACAGGAGAATACGTACAAACCACAATATAAAATGAGTTAGTTACATAGGAAATAGTGATATAACCTGGGTTGTGACTTATACAACTTGAAAAAAGAAACAATGTTTTACCTTTCCAGTTCAAAACTCCAGTTCAAAAGGTCTTTTCACGTTTGAAAAAACCTTTTTATTACCCGACTGCCAAGGAAGGATTATGTTTTTCGCGCGTATCTTGTATGTTTCTTACACCGGTATTCTAAGTCGTGGACTGAACTTAAGTCGGACTTGACACGCCTACTTTTCACCATATTGACAGTTACAGTTTGTTTATATTTTGACATAAACGCCCACTTTTAAGGAATCATCTGTCAAATTCAACGTACAGTAGTACAATAATCTTTTGACGCTCGAATGAAGCTGACAGGGGGGCGCTGTTGGTAAACTTTTTGTTAATTGTTTTATAAAAAATATTGAGAAAAGAAAGAGATGGCTGCGTTAGTTCCGATGTTTGCCCCGCGCCTGAGACACCTACGTTGTGGGTAACATATGTACCTACTGAAATTCAAGTGAATCGACGTGTGTAAAATTATTTTCTTGTTATAGCCAAAGCAAGATGAATTTTGAGGAGTATGTCGATTATTTATACGATACGCCATTCAAATTAATTATCGCGACATACAATTATTTTACGCGATGCCGATAACCCTTTAGAATGTTACAACAATGAACAGTTCCAACCACCAGTGTTATACCTATTAATTTGTTATTCTATCCATTCATATTACATACACATCCCCCATTCATCTTAGCATTTTCATCTCAACTAAAATTTACTTTCATTTTGTTTTGTACCCAAACATTCTGACCCGTATAAGCAGCTCTTATCATTTATCTGCCTAGCTGTGGCGCCTTGCTTTTCTTTGACATCTTTCTGTTCACACTATGGATAACTTTAAAAATCACGTTGTTTACGAATACGAGTTCCACCGTGACACCAGCGCTGCAGAAACTGTTCGAACGATTAATGATGTGTATATGGACTCAATCTTAACGGATTGGTCGAAGAAAGCAAGAAGAATGTTTAACAAAATTGGAAAGCCATGGGAGACGCCTTTGCCCAGCAGTGGAACATAATGGGCTGATAGAAAATAAAATAGGGAACTTCTGTAAAAGAAAACACGTTTCGTTTTTGGTTACAACGTTTTCGTTCTGGAAATTTTGACCTACAGCCAGTGGACGGCCGGAGACCCTTGTTGATAATAACTATTTTCCGTCGCGTTTAAGAGCTTGCCTATGCCCGTGTTGTTTAGTTTATACCTACGATACCACCAAGTCGCTCTCATTGCCAGTAAAGCGATAGTGGGGTGACTTACCCGTGTTACTACCAATCCTTCTACCTGTAGTAATACCTACGGGTAATCCCATTTCCTTTACGTTACTATCGCAGCAGTATAGATCGTAAATAGAAAGAGAAAGAAAAAAAAAAATTGATGCAGCCAACTGAATGTAGCGCTCGCCGGCCGCTGTCGTGGCTAGTTTCTGTTATATTGCAATAATAATATTATCAGATCGAATACTTATTAGCCGTTACGTTTAGGCTAGTGTGGTTTAGCCAGCTTATCTTAAGTTTGTTTTCTTCTGATACGGGTAAGGATAGGTGTAAGCTAGTGGTGTAAGTAGTGGTATCCCGATTAAATGAGTTTGTTACGTTATGTTAGAACTGTGACAAAAACACGCTTAAAACATGAGTAGAAGGCGGCCGACACACCATTATAATGGGTGACCACAACCATGCCATCCGCACACTCATTCTGCAGAGTAATGATAGGAGAATAAGCGATAACGAAACCAAAGAAATTCAAGGCTGCTTGGTTCATCGTCCAACTGAATTCTTCCCTCAAATCTGGACAACCGGAACTAATAATAATAAACGGCTAATAGAGCGAACTGTCGAAGAAAAGCTCGAAGCTTACTGAGCTCTTTTTGGAGCGACGGATTGGAGGTAGCAGAGTACAATTTATTAAAAAATGCCGCGCGATCACGTGGCTGTCATTCATCCCTGGCAACAATGGAATAATAACGGTGGTGGACGTAGCCACTTCGGATGCCTTATTTCTTCAACAAACCAAGTAGCTTGTCAGCTTTCATCCACTATCAATTAAATAGTCCCACAAGGGAAAAGATAAGATAAGATTGATCAGGGTGTTTAATTCTTAAATAAGGTTTAGGGATTCCAAAATGCAAAATCTGGCACTTCCTTGGATTTTACCCCTATTTTTTTAAATATTTGATTCGTCTTAGCATATTGAAAAAAAATAGGGCTCTACAGCAAATATCTTTGTATATGAACGTATGTATACTCCAGGTTTTTTGTTGTTGTTTATAATTGTGTGATGTTCATATTTATATTTTTGCTGTCTCGTTGGTCCACTACATTCATAAGCACAACTGCACAGTGTGAGGTTATGGGTTCGATTACCAGGCCATGCAGTGTTGTTGGGTTTTACTAACCTGGAAACTGGATCCAGTCTTACGCAGGACTAAATGAAAATGAAAAATTTCCTATGTTTTACTATGTCTATAAATGTGTAATCTAGATATTTTCTTATTTGTTATACGTGATACTACATTTAAAATAAAAATCCAATTGCCTTGTATAATGTATAATAATTATTTCTTTACTGAATTGAAGTAGATGTGCGGCAATAAAACGTTGCAGCTTTGCCTTTTGGTAAGCTTCTTCTGCTGCCTTCACCAGACACTTCGTCTCCTCCATTTTCAGTAGATGCAACTCCTCCTCTCTTTCCTCATTCCGCTTAAAATTTTTCGCCCATACCTTGAACTCCTTTATTATGACTTGGGCGCGAAAATCTTTCCCTACAGAAATTTAATAAGTTCAGAAAATAAGTATTAATTTTCTAACTACAAGCACCTTCTAAAAACACTAATGAGAATATAAAAAAATTAAAATGCTTCGAATGAATACAAATAGATTGATATTATTTAAAATTCTGTATTGGTGCCACTGTCAAGCCACAAAGATAAGTTGACTTTCTGATGTACAGTAATGGATAGAGTTGAACTGAAAATCATTTGATCAACCCTACCAAAAATCTGCGAGTTCGCTGACGCCAAGTCAGTCGGGTTATTTTCAGGTGGCCGTTGAGCCACCGGTGCCGGTCGCCTGCCGGACAAAATTCCAGAACTGAAAGAAGAAAGTACATATTTTTAACAATATGTTAATATTCGTTTATACAAATAATGGAATCAATGAAATTACTACAGGTGTACCGTCAGCAGGAGTTTCACTAGGCACAGTGTCACAGTCGATTGCGAAGCTCAATTCCAAATCGGTGGAGGCCGTCAGCGCATCTGCTACTCTTTTGAGTTCTGAGGACGCTGGGCCAGGATAAGGGCCACCCCCCAGTCCTCATCCTTTCTTTTTTTTCTAGCTTTAGCGTGGTCTTTTTCTTAGCTTGACTATTGGACCAGCATCTCTTTAGCTGAGATTCGGTTCTCTATAAAATAAAAGATTGCCAATGATCATCAAACATAGATTAGGTATTATTTGGTACTTACGCGTGAGTTAAATACGGAGTTATACTCTTGGGTTAGGTGAGCCCGGGCACATTTTTTCGCTGATGGACTGCCCGCCAACATCGTATTTTGATGTAGCTTGTACTTGCAGACAAGTTCCTGTACGCACGACTTTTCACTATACGAAAAGAAAATTCTTGAAGCCATTTTCGGACTGAAATTCTTGAAAATTAACCACGAAAAATTAAATATTTTATTTTCACGTAAATCCGTTTTAAGATTTTAAGTTCTTTGACAAATAATGTCAACCAAGAGCATTCGGTAGAAGATCAATTTATGACATCTCTAGCATTGTGACGTATTTTAATATAACATTTTTAGCATACAAAGCAGCTTGAAACCTTCATGCAACATACCTGTTTTGGGTTTGGTATGGACTGCATATTTTGAAAGTAGATTAAGGGGAGTACTCATATGAGCATTTCCACGTATTGTAATGTTTTTACGAAAGCTTGGCATGGTGTTCAAAGTATTTACCCGAAACATTACTTTAGTCTCTGTCAAGAATGTGTGATGTAACATTGGTTGATAAATTGAGGAATGATGTAATACTACCAGGTTGCGGTTGAAAAGAAGATGTAGAGAAAAAAATTAAAAGAATATGTTAGATGGCTTGGTCATGTTGAGAGGACGAGTAAAAGGCGACTAATAAAACCCGAAAAAGAACAAAAATTTTTTTTCTTTGCTATGGTGACTTTACGACCTATAGAAGTTACTCTTGAAATATTTCGTGTTTAAAAAGTTAGACCTTATATTTAAAAAAAAAAACATAGCGAATTTGGAGAAGTAACGACCAGCACGACCCCTCAGTCCACGCACCTCATTCCATGTTGCACGATTTGAATTTTCATTTCGATGAAATGTTACAAAATATTGCTTGTTTCTTAGCAAAATCAAGTTTAAAAAAAATGTCAAGCGGCTCGATGTCTTGTTGCATGCATGCTCTAGCTAGTCTGTCCTCACCTTATTGAACATCATTGAGTGGGCGGTGCTTAGGCCGTGGTAGGCGTTCGTCACTTGTTGCCATGGCAACAAATACCGACTTAAGTTCAGTCCACGACTTAGAATACCGGTGAGTCTCTTTGTTTCTTTGTAAATTTCTTTATTACCTCGTATGTTCCAAATGGCTGGATGGATTTCGACGATTACGGTATCATTAGATTCGTCTCAAAAACCCAAGTGTCCTTAGATTGGTGTTTAAAAAAAAACAATATGGCGGATTTTTGGCGCTAAATTGTAAGTCGTTATTTTTTTTTTCAACCAATCTTATGGAGTAGGCCAGTAGGGTATCGAAATAAAGGAAATTAAAAGGAGATTTCAAATATATATACAATAAAGCTACATAATACAAATTGTAGTCGGTTTTTTTGATACTTTTAATTAAATGTTACTTGTTTACAAAATAACAACAACTCATTATAAAACACAAAAGTTCAAATAACAATATAAAGGTAGTATCAATACTTTTTCCCATAATATCTTCCCCATTCGTACAGGAAATCGTTTAAAGGATGTGAAGTCACAAATATACCGTTAAATGGCCAATTACATCACCATGGCTATGGAGGAAAACCCATAGAAGAGTTTTGTATAAAAATATACAATTTGATACCAGGATAAGAATGTTGATGACGAATCAAAGAGGTACCTACCAACTGCGTTATATCAAAATTCTGCGAAGATTTTCGGGCAACCAGATGTAATCCTTACTAATATTATAAATGCTAAAGTAAGTTTGTTTGTTACCTTTTCACGCCCAAACCACTGAACCGATCATCCTGAAATTTTGCATGTACGTTGACAGTTGTACAGAAACGGACATAGGGTACCTTTCATTCGGAAAAAAAATACTGTTCCCGAGGAAAACAACAATAACGTCACGTGTCTTTCGAATCATGATTGTAGTCGTATGGAATAATGATGACTTAATTGTTTAGACTGGTTTAATTGCTATTCTCTGAACTATGACTAGTTGGCTAAAAGGGGATTGGGCATGCCTTATACAGAGTGTAACAAGACCCTTAACGAAGCCGTCAACCAAGCATTCTGTGCATCAAACTAAGTAAATTTACGCAAAAATTATTGCTGGGAAACGACTTTTTTTTGGGGTGAAAAATCACGTTTTATTAATTAAAAACTTTATGCACATAATGTACAAAGGTGGACTTAATGCCTTAGGCATTTTCTACCAGTCTACCTTAGGGTGATGCAGAGACAAAAACAGTAGGTGCAATAGTACTAAACATTTCCAAAAATAAAATTTACTATTTAGTTTAGTTATTTATTTAGTTATTTATTTATTTTTACGGTAGGACTCAATGTAACGTACTCAAAACATTGTGATGATGGATGGATTGAATGGTACGGGGATCGTTGAGGTGTTTAAAGTAAAAATCTTACATTAAAAACATGTATTTAAAAAAAACTTGTGAAAAAGTTGGAACTTTGACCCCCAACATCTCCGTAACTAGAAAGTTCCTAGATATGGTCTAGAACAAAAAAAATATCGCAATGATGGGGAAAAAGTTCCTTTCGGCTTCGTTAAGGGTCTTGTTACACCCTTTATTTCAAGGCAGGCAGTGCAGCTAATTTAACGACAGCATAAATATTTTTTACATGAATATCAAAATAAAATAAACAGAACTCGGGTTATAATATAAAATAACATCTAGTACATTCCAGTTTTTTCCATAGAAAGCTATGATCACTTACAGACAGCTAGAAAGCCACTACATATCTCTTAAAAAAATAGGCTTTGCCTCTTGAAGAGTCATAAGTATTCAGTGATGCAACTTTAGAAAGTTATGTCGATCTTGAAACTTTAATTCCTCGTAATTTCTTTCTGTGGTTTTTTAAGCCTTGACCCATGGTTGCATCACTAAGATGCAGCATCTTGGTGGATAAGAGGACATGTGTCATCGAAAAGTCGATTGAAATTGCTAACAATACAACCAATTATCGTTTTTTCTTTGTAACAGCATCGGCTAGATGAAATTTGGAGATCTCGAGATAAAAAAACATGACATAGTTGATTATTATCACTCATGAAGGCTATGTAAACACACTAGTTTTATGCTGGCGGCTTCGTCTGCACGTGATCGTACTACCGAGATAACAGTATCATAAGTCCATAATCAAGGTTATCAATTAACTCTGTTTCAAATTTCATCCAAATCCGATCAGTAGTTTTTGTTTGACAGAGTAACAAACATCCATCCCCACTTTTCGGATTTAAAATAATAGTAAAATATTTTTCTCAAATACAAACTCATAGCATTTTTTTCAATTAAAACATTGACGACGTGAGGTGACAAGTGACTGCACAGCACGGCAATCAGTTAGTCAGAAAGTTGAAGATAGCTGCTCGTTCTAATGTAGATCACTCTGAAGAAGAACTGGCAAGGACCTTCATGATCACCTATGCACTAATTACTTGAAGTCACAGTTATCAGCTTGATAGTATAAAGGGTGTAAAAAGACCCTTAACGAAGCCGAAAGGCACTTATTCTCCCCATCATGGCGATCATTTTTTTGTTCTAGACCATACCTGGGAACCTTCTAGTTACGGAGATATTGGGGGTCAAAGTTCCAACTTTTTCTCAAGTTTTTTTTAAATACAAGGTTTTAATGTTGTAACTTTACTTTAAACACCTCCGCGACCCCCGTACAATTCAATCCATCCGTCAGCACAATGTTTTGAGTGCGTTACTTTGAGTTTTACCGTAAAATGTGATTTTTCCGTGTGATTTTTCACCCCAAAAAAAAAAAATCGTTGCAAAGGGTCTGTTTACACCTTGTATAATTGTTGTATAATCTACAAGGAAGACTATTCTACACATATTACGGAAGTGAACGCATTCACTTCTTGAACGACCAAGATTTATTATGATTAACCCCGCAGAGATAGGCCATCTTCTTTTCTCTGGCTTGCGTCCAGAGCTACAAAAATAAATTCTCCCAACACAACTTTAGTTATCACATGCATCCCTTCAAAATTTAAATCTCCCATGTTAATGAGAACAGATCTATCGTATCTGTTTCATCCAAACGTGTTTGTCATACAAAAACCTACAGTTCTACGTAAGCACTGGCTAAATACAAATGGCTATTTTCCCCAATTTTCCTGGATATTTTCCCAATAGTTGGCACGCACACATCCTCGCATCCTCGTGTGTGTTCCAATGAGGGGGTGTTCTGGGGGTGTTTGGGGGTGTCGGGGGTGCCGGGTGGGGGTGTACGAACACTGTTAAACTAATTATTGTGAGCGGCCGTAGGGGGAGCTACTAAGATTTTTCTACAGCGAGTGAAGATACGGCTGTGTGTGTTGTATATAGATGTATGTATAAATCGAGATTAATATTTTGCAATAAAGCGCTGGCGATGGTAGTTTATTGATTAACTTATAGTTGGGATGGTCATTGGTTTCCTTGTTGAAAAATTAATGAATCCCTAGAAGATTTATGTGGACATCGGAAACAATCCTGCCAAATAGAAGTAATTCATTTACGTCATTAGTCTTATCCGTGACTATGCCTATATGAAACACTAATGCGTTTCATCAACAATAGGCGATACCTTATTGAAGGCCTAAATAAAAGCAAAAACGCCCTGTTCGGTTTCCCACTTTCGATATAGTACCGAAGCTTGAATCAAAAGCGTGCTTTCATTCAGCATTCATGTAGTTATCGTCATGAAAACGGGCACAGATGTTTTTTTTTAAATATAGGAATAAGCAGAGCTTACAATGAGGACTAACGAGAGCATATCTAGACACAAAACTGATGTTTTATCTAAAAAACAAAATTATCTGTTATCTACATATTAGCAAGTTTGAAGCCTATCGTTGATATGTTATAGATTGCTAGATTAGCTTAGGATACCTAATATATACAGTGGTGTTAACATAAATCGTTTCAGGGTGCGTATTCAGTGTTGAACAAGGAGACACACTGCGCCAATCAAATCGGGATAAGGGCAAGAGATTGATGATGATAAAAACGTAATCAATCCCAGTGTAGTTTTAGTTTCAGGTCCATACATACATAAACTCACGCATTTATCCCACGGTGGTATGCAGAAACCACGGGACGCCACCTGCTACGATCCTTACATACTCCTTTCGCCTCGTGCACATTCATACATCTGGTCATACACGCACGCCGGCTGCGAGTACTACGCACCAGACCTTTCTGAAGAACCTCACCAATGAGGTCAGTGTATGTTTTTGGTGCACACATGTGAAAAACGAATAATACTAAGTTATTCCTCGTGAAGCAGTAGAAAACGTATTAAATCTCTCAAACTAAGCATTTCACGCAGTTCGAATCTGTAATGTACAAATCTCTGAGATATTTCGCTCTGGTGTCTTGCAACCTAATTGCGTTATACAATTACAATGCCGTTCATTTTGTCAACTCAACAATATACATTGCGATATTTACGGTGTGGAGCAGACGGGCTCTTCAAACATATCAAGTAATGGATAACAATTGGATTTGATTTTTTTAGGGTTCCGTATCTCAGTCGTCAATAACGGAACTCTTATAGTATGACTTTGTTGTCCGTCTGTCAAGACTCTTTTTCTCAGGAACGCGGAGAGGTATCAAGCTGAAATAATAATATCAAATACTCGGGTTTGCTACCCCTTGCAGCAGTAAAGAAATCAAACTTCTAAGTCAACACAATCAAAAGATATGACTGTTTATGTCGCATATTTTGCGATTTCACATGAGAATCAAAACCTATAGGGTACTTCCCGTTGACCTAGAATCATGAAATTTGGCAAAAAGCAATGTCTTACAGCACATGTAAAGGAAAAAATCTGAAAACCGTAAATAAGTAGTTTAGTAACAAATTACCTACCCCACTTAGCCGGTTTTTTTGGATTGTGGTTACAAGAGTATGCTACGCAATTGAGGGACTGCAGTCCATACCACGACGCATTACAAGTTAATACTATTCGTGTCTAACGTTTGTCATCATCTGCCTAGCCTTTTCCCAATGTTGGGGGCTTCCAGTCAAACCGGATGCAGCTAATATTTTACATGGAGCGACTGCCTATCTGACATCCACAACCCAGTTAGTACTGGGTAATACGATACCCCTTGGTAAGATTGATTATCAAACTTTCAAGCCACTGACTACTTGTAACGACTAGGCTGTCAAAGATCTACAAATGTCAGCCGTGACCAACGGCTTAACGTGCTTTCCGAGGCACGGAGGAAACTCTGTATGTAATGTGTAGTCACCCATCCTCAGACCGACCTTAACAAGCGCCACGAGCTCCTCGTGCCTTTTTTTTTGCGGATGGGATATCATGAAACGACCCCTCCCGCTCTGGTTGGAGTGGAAGGGAGTGACTAAAACCCATCCATGTTCCTTATTTGCCCTTCGTGTTCCAGGGCCGCGGTATCTCTTTTGAACAGTCCCGCAGCCCCCAAGCTCCACGTGCCTTACGACACTTACAAATTAACCTACCGTATCATCAACACTGTTTCTCAAAGGTCTACTGTAGCTTCTCATACAGGAACGAACGATTGATCGATTGATTTATTGGAACGATTGATCGCCTCTCTGGCTTACTACGAGACATTTCAGAACATAAGGGAATTTCACCAACTAAACTGAACCCAAATGAATGCCTTTAAGTCAAGCTTCACAACATTTCCGTCCACCATAAGCCTAAACCAACACACATACCTACAAGTAATTTCACCGAAAAAATTAGGCCCAGAAGTATAATTTCAATTAAATTAAAATTAGCTGAAATAGTTAGTGGTGGTAATCGTGGGCTAGATGTAAGGTCCCATGTTATTGGTCGATATAGCGCCGATCAGCCGCACGCGACGTCTGAGCTACGTTCAGGGTGCCTCTCCAGCGAGGGACGGAGCTATGCTGTAAAACAAGCTTCGAAAGTGTTGCCCGTTTTCTAAAGGAGTTCCTTAATAGAAGCATGTTGTTGGATTTTCATCTTTCAGTGCTGAGCCGAGGGTTGAAAAGCCAAGGTACTTTTGTTTATGCATTCGTTCAGGTGTCTTCTAGTTCTAGAACATAAGCAAAAATATTATTGCAGTTGGATTTTCGACGGTGTCAACACCGAGATTTGAAAATCCAATTCAATTCAATTAACACTTGAATTAATCGTGTTAAAAATCAAGTAGTGCGCTTTTTAGGCATTATATTTAGATGGGTATAAGAGTAGAGGAACACCAAACAATCGATGGATGATATGGCTAGAAAGGAGGTGGCTGACGAAATGACGACGACGGACGGACTCTTAGACCCCAAAATAAATTGGGATAAGGGCAGGAGAATGATGATAATGACTAGTGTTATTGAAGACCAGCATACGTTTTTAATTCCACCAAAACGGAGCAAGGTGGAGGGTGGAGGAATGATGTACACTGAAGTGCAAATGCAAAAAACTAAGCACCATCGAATCTTGTTCTACCTGATCTAAACCAAGATACACTATGAAAATGAAACGATACCCCACCCGAGTTAGGCCCAAGTGGTGGAATACGGCTCACTCCCTCCCATAGAGAAGAGCTCTGGGTCCCAGCAATGGGAACATTTTATTCGCTTATGCTACCAACACATCTATAGCTTCGCAGCTTCGTTGGAAAGGCAGCCTTATTTCAAAATGCCAGAGGATTAAATTATGTATTCTTTTATGGTATTACTTCTAGGTTGTTCCTATTAAGTTTAATTCTTGGATTTTACGCGTATGACTTAGGCCGGGATCTATAAATGTTACTTAGCGCCTACTTTGGCTTAGCGTTATTCTTGTCACTGATGACAGTGACAAGAATAATGCCTAGCCGTTGACAGTGACAGTTGTGAGAACAACTGTCAAATTATATATTTTCAGCATCATTTTTCTTCCATACTTCTCTATTAGTTATCATCTCAGGAGTCAACCCCCATCTTAGTTTTATGATCATTCATGCAGTTCATCCATCGTTTCTTTAGTCTCCCGCTACTCTTAAAGCCAAATGTCAAAAAGCAACATCAGGCAACTTGACGAGGCCGCCTTACCCAGTTTTGCGTGAACACTTGGCGAAATATCAAGCTATACACTTCCAGTAAAACATGGCCTCGCTTTCTACAGGTTTCTCGTGCAATGAGAGATCCGCTTAAACTGTTTTTGCACAGCTTGATTGTTCGTCGTTCGTACAGGTATGCATGAACGTGTGTAGGGGAAAACTGTAGCTTTCTTTTGAATGGAACTCAGTTTTCCATTACTTTTTTGCAAACACATTTAAAACGGTCAAGCATAGCCGTACGTGAAAATACCAGACAAATAACGTGTTAAGTAACGTTTATGAAATCGGCCCTAAAATTTGGGATTTATCAAACTGCTAAAATTAGCGGTTAGTCTCCGAACGTGGCACTAGTGACTGAGTAGCATATAAAGTGTATGGTGAGGAAAATCTTGAGTGCGAATTTAGATAGTTCTAAGAGTAGGTAGAGGAAGTCCAAAAAAGCGATGGATGGGCTGTGTGAAGGATTAAATGATTGGAAAGAAAGGGTAAGAATAGTGGGATGCCTATTTATTAATGACTAGCGGCCCGTCCCGGCTTTGCACGGGTGGACATTTATTTTTTAAACATTTTGGAATAAAATATAGCCTATGTTACTCAGGGATAATGTAGCTTTAAAATGGTGAAAACATTTTTGAAATCGGCACAGTAGTTTTTGAGTTTATTCATTACAAACATTCACACACACAAAAATACAAATCTTTCCTCTTTATAATACCAGTAAGATTACTAATCCTTTAAAGTTCATGTGCCTGTCTGTGTGCGAAATGTTCAGCCCATGAATGAAAATAAATAAAGATCACATCATAAAGTCAGTACCTCCTCGCTTGACGTCAACCAGACAGGAAGGAAACTATTATCATTTTACCTTAAATAACCAAAATTACCCAATAATATACCACAAATAAAGTTATAAAAATAGGGTACTTATTAGATTAAGTATGGATTTGTAACCTATTACAAATCCATACTTAATTTACACTAATATTATAAAGAGGAAAGATTTGTACGTTTGTACCGAATAAACTCAAAAACTACTGGACCGATTTCAAAAATTCTTTCACCGGTAGAATGCTACATTATTCCTCTCCAGTAACATAGGCTATATTTATTACTAGAAAAAAAAAATGTCCGCCCTTGCGAAGCCGGGACAGGCCGCTAGTATTTTATAAATGCGAAAGTAACTCTATTTGTTTCATACCTTTCCACAACTAAACGGCTGATCGGATCCTAATGAAATTTGGCGAGGAGATAGATTATATCCTGGTTTCTCACACAAACATCCATCAAAATTTCCACGCGAACAAAGTCGCAGGCAACAGCTAGTCTATACATATAATAAAACAGTAAAAAAACTGTGTCTGTACATTGAAAATATTTAAAAAAAAAAAATTGAGGGGGGTTTAGAAACAGTAACAGAGCACGAATCCAAAAAAAAAATTCTGTCTGTTTGTCTGTTTGTTTGTACACGCTAATCTTCGGAACTACTAGACGGATTTGAAAGATTTTTTTTTTGTTGTATAGATATTAAGTCTGGGCAACATATAGGCTATAATTTATCTTGGAAACTTGAACACCTGATGCAGAACCGCAATAGAATAGCTAAACTATAAGAGATAAAAAAATGTTACCATAGCAAAAATTGTTCCACGTGATGATCATTTTCTGCTGAGAGAATAAATTTGAAGATCTGGAACACCTGATGTGGAACTCCAAGAGTCCAGCTACACTATAACATATATAGAAATGACGTCTTAGCAAAAATTGTTCAATCTGATGACCACTCTCTGTTGATTTATAAAAATCGAAGATCTGGAACACCTGTTGTGGAACTCCAAGAGCCCAGCTACACCATAACACATATAGGAATGACGTCTTAGCAAAAGTTGTTCGGTCTGATGGGCATTTCCTGTTGACTTATAAAAATCGAAGATCAGAAACATCTGATGTGGAAATCAAAGCTATCACTAATTTCACTGTATAATTATAAAATAACATAATTCGAATTAAACGGGGGTTAATTAAAAGGGGGTTTCCTGCACTTATTATGGTGATAACTGTATGATCCAACTATTACATTAATAGGTCAACAATGGTTCCGTCATTGAGTTAAAAATAAACTATAATTAACTTAATAAACTTTAAATGCACATCGTTAACATAACCGGCTGTCAATTACTGCCTTGGTAAAATGTGTGTATCTATGTTACGGCAAAAAGCCGAAGTAAGGTTACACCTAGTTCTAGCCGGCTAAGTAAGGTTACACCTAGTTCTAGCCGGCTATACCTAGGTGCGGCCGGTAACTATTCTTTTTATTGCTAGGACACACCGACTAAATGGAATGGTTAGGTTAGGTTAGAACTGTGACCAAACGCTACATCCAATTTAGTTGCATTATAACAAACTGTTACCGGCCGCTCCTAGGTATAGCCGGCTAGAACTAGGTGTAACCTTACTTAGGGTTTTAGCCGTAACATCTATACTAACTAACTAATATTATAAAGAGGTAAAATTTGATTGTAAGTTTGTATCTAAGGGGTAATCTTCGGAACTAATGATCCAATAAAAAAAAAATCATCGATAAAGTTACATTATTCATTATTTATAGATGGGCTATAAATTATATTAATATCGTGCATATTAGTACGAAGTCGCGGGCGAAGTGCTAGTGTAAAATAAATTTCCAGCACCTAACATTACGCCAGTAATCCCAGAAGGGTTAGGCAGAACCTATAGTACACCTACATTTAGTAAAGAAAAAAAAATACATGTGTAAAAGGGGGCGAGTCAATTGCTATCAACCGCCCGGTTCAAATTCAGATTCAAGGCTACTATTGAGAAATTCCTGTTGGAATAAAAATAGTGAAACAAATAAAATTGAGAAAAACTGTCTGAGGTCTCAGTGCGTGTCAGACATCAGATTATAATTATGTATAAAGGGTGTAAAAAGACCCTTAACGAAGCCAAAAGGCACGTGTTCTCCCCGTCAATGCGATCATTTTTTTGTTCTAGACCATACCTGGAAACCTTCTAGTTACGGAGATATTGGGAGTCAAAGTTCCAACTTTATCACAAGTTTTTTTTTAAAATACATGTTTTTAAAGTAAGATTTTTACTTTAAACATCTTCACGACCCCCGTACTATTCAATCCATCCATCAGCACAATGTTCAGAGTGCGTTACATTGAGTCCTACAGTGAAACGTGATTTTTCACCTTCTTCGGCTTCGTTAGGGTCCGTTTACACCCTGTATACAAGGTGTAAACAGACGCTTCACGAAACCGTCAACCAAGCATTCTGTACATCAAACTAAGTAACTCTACGCAAAAATTATTGCTGGGAAACGACTTTTTTTGGGTTGAAAAATCACGTTTTACGGTAAAACTTAATCTAACGCACTCAAAACTTAGTGCTGATGGATGCTTTGAACAGTACACGGGTCATGAAGTTAATTAAAGTAAAGTTATATCCTTTACAAGTGGTATTTAAAAAAAAAACTTATGAAAAAATTGGAACTTTGACCTCCAATATCTCCGTAACTAGACGGTTCCCAGGTATGGTGCAGAATAAAAAATGATTGCAATGACGAGGGGAGCAAGTGCCTTTCAGCTTCGTTAAGGGTCTTTTTACACCCTTTGTGTTCATGTACATAATATTAATGTATTTATCCCAAAACATGTTTGTACATATCTTCTGATGGGAAAGTCCCATAAAATACCCCTTTTTCATAATGAATTGATTTCCTTCAACTGGGGATTTCTCAACGATAATCAAGATTACTATGAAACTTAAGAAAGTATTTGTAAACATAATAATTACAGTATGTTTAGGTTATCTATTGTACTGACCTTTTGATAGTGAGGGAATCCTGCCTGGTTTAAACAAATATAATTATTTGTATTAAGATACTGCACATAGCCATACATTTTAATTGTGAGTATGACCTAAATCGTTTTGATAGGTGAGTACTTTTCTTGCATCCTGTCAATAATTTAAATAAACGTAAGTGTCGATTGCCTCGCTCGCAGAAAGGTTTTGTAAATTATTTATAAAAAATTCTTTAATTGGCAGTCCAGGGGTCCTAAAATGACCGCTTTCACAAAATCCGATACCTCTTGGTAAGACTAGTTGTCAGACTTTCGGGCCACTGACTACCTGTAAAGACTGTCAAAGATCTACAAATGACTGCCGGGACCAACGGCTTAACGTGCTTTCTGAGGCACGGAGGAAACTCGGTATGTAATGGGCGGTCACCCATCCACGGACCAACCTAGGCAAGCGCGGCTTAACCTTAAGATTAGCCACGAGCTCCTTCTACACACATACTAATTCTTTTATCCCCACATCACAACTCATCGACCCTCAAAAAGCACTAAGTATAAAACCGCCCATCATACCAAAATTCTATTTTTAAATACATTTCTGTTGCCTGAAAAACTGGCCCACTATAAAAATATTCTCTATCCACCTAACCTCCCCCCTCCGCCCCTCGCTCGGTGACGTCATACCCCCCTCCCGCCACAGCCCAATTTCCTGGCTCGCCTAGTTACAATAAACTAGAATTGCACTTTTATGTCTTTACCATTGAAATGATAACCGAACCCAGTTTACTTAATTTTTATAGCGTCTCATCAAGTCATCATTGGCCTGTCAAATTGTCGAGTTGGGAGTGTCAAAAATTATTATATTTTCATGTTTATGTAACTACTTGCTCTTGCCCCCGCGGGTTCGTTTGTGTATAGTGTGGAAATTATCCCATGAGAACGCAACCACTATCGGGATAAGAAGTATCCTACCCAGGTCAAGAATTCACGATCTACGTGAATATATCGAAATACATTCAGCTATTTAGGCGTGAAAAGATAGAGTTACTTTCACGTCTAAAATACAAGGTGTCAACGGACCCTTCACGAAGCCGTCAACCAAGTATTCTATACATCAAATTAAGTAACTCTACATAAAAATTATTGCTGAGAAACGACTTTTTTTTTGGGGTTAAATATCACGTTTTACGGTAGGACTGAAAAATGGGGACAAAAAACTCCTCCTCAACGCTGTCAACTGGTAATCTCCCCAAGAGACTGGCGGCGCCGCGGCATTGCCACGTTGGATGGCAACGCTAAGCCTCTAGCCAAAGTAAAAGCCAGCCCTTAGGTCACGGGAAGTGTCAACTAAGCTTTTTGAAATTTCCATGAAAAAGCTGTGAGGGCTCGGACCCCACGGTCCTAGAGTTTCAACCCCACCAACGGCTTGAGGTTCTCCGTAGCCGCAGCGGCAGCCCCAGCAAAGCGCGATGAGCTCACATATTTAAATAAACTTGGTATATACCTAGTGTCGTTTATCTCCCTAATTAGGTAATCACGACTAATAGTTATTTACAATTATTGTAATTAAGACGCTTTATTATTATTCACGTATATTCTAGATGCTCATTATGTCCTGGGGCAATTTGCAACTCCATTATAAGTATTAGGTATTGTAAGTATATATATTTGCGTAATATTTTGCAATAGCATCGAGAAATTATGATATCATCACTTCTTCTTCTTCTTCTTACCGTGTCGACGGCAATCTATATTGTATTAAGAACAAGAACGTGAGCTACAAGTCATAGAAACGGCAGTAACAGTTAATGTTACTTTAACTGTTTATCTGAGATAGCAACCTTCAGTTAACTGTAAGTAAGTTATTGAAAACGGCCGTTAATAAGGTAATACAACTTCTTCTAGCATATTCTAGATTTTTTTTCTCATTCTTAGTAAATCGTTAAATGCAAGTACAAAGTTGAAAACCTAAAATTATTATCAAAAGACTATCTTATGGTCAAAAATCTAATGAGATCCTGAGAGCTCCATGATGCCTGCATTTAAATTAATTTATAAGTCGATCGTCCAATAACGGGAATGCATCTTAATGTTGTCGGCAGAAAGACGGATAAAAGATATCCCATTATTTTTAAGAACCTGTCCAAAATGATATTGGGTCAGACATTAATTTTAACTAAACTACAATCGGAAACCAAGATATTCGAGACATCTTTGGTGTTAGTCATTTCCTGAAATCCAAATTCTTCATCCAGGTATGAAACCCTTATTCATAAAAACTTGATATTTCTAAACGAGTTAGATATTCTTCCTCTCTTTTCTTTTTCAATACAATGGAGTGAGAAGGCAATAGTCCTACGCTGGTTGAATGTGGATTTTTACATTTTTTGTTAGAAAATTCTCAGTAGTAGCCATTGTCTGGATGTATGTCTGGATAGATCTGGACTAAAAGACTGACCAAACGAAATTGTGTTCCACACCCACTTTATTTTTAAAGTATAGTTATTAGCTTTTTTAATGTGATATAAATTGATTATAACAACAATTCTGCGATATGTGGACTAAAAAGTAAGTAAGTAAGTACTTACACTTTTTTTTTTAAATGTCCGTAAAAAAAAAGTGTAACTTTTAATAAACTTACTGGTGAACATGATTAGGACATTTTCAATACCAGTGTTTCTCGGCTTAAGGATTTGTTGGTGAAAAGCTTTTTTACGGCAAAGTAATTTTTTGCGTCTAAAAGGTTTTTTTTTAATTTGTAGTTTGTAGTTTATATTAATCGATCGCTTAACTTTGTTTTAATGTATGTTATAGTATTTTTTGTTGTCTTTTTTGTTTCGAGTGTTTCAAATGTTTATCTGTTGTGGCCTTTAAATTTTTATAGTTTAAGAACATTGTTTATATTAGCTGTAAGTTTCCCGAATAGTATTTTTTTTCTGAGACAAATGGACCACAACAAGAATTACATGATTTGATTATCAGACAAGTGGATATTAAGGACTACTTACTACGTGCTAACCAAGTATATACGATTTGTGGTGGTAAGTAAAGGTGACATTTTGAATTGACAACATAAGCCCTTATACACACTTGAAGGAGCTCGTGGCTTAATAATAACAGCCCCTCGTGTCGATCTTTAGGTAAAGCTGTGCTTGCCAAGATTGGTCCATGGATGGGTGACCACCATACAGAGCATACTTACAGTTTCCACCGTGACTCGGAAACCACGTTAAGCCTTTGGTCCCGGTTGTCATTTGTAGATCTTTGTCTAAGTAGTCAGTGGCCCGAAAAACAACCAAGAGGTATCGTTTTACCCAGTACTAACCGGGTTGTGGAAGTCAGATAGGCTGTCGCTCCGTGTAAAATACTGGTATTCAGCTGCATCCAGTTAGAATGGAAGCCGAACCCAACAAAATTGGGGAAAGGGTAATCAGAGGTTGAGCCACTTTTACACACTTCCTAAGGTATAGCTAGGATTACTCGTCTTCAAGCTAAAGGATTCTATGCCAGATTATATCGGATGGAAACCAACGGTGGTAATTGTTAGAAATCTGTCAACTAATAGATAGTAATCCTTACTAATATTATAAATGCGAAAGTAAGTTTGTTTGTTTGTTTGTTACCTTTTCACGCCTAAACCACTGAACCGATCATCCTGAAATTTTGCATATACGATATCAGGTGTACAGCAACGGACATAGGATACCTTTCATCCCGAAAAAAAGTACTGTTCCCGAAGAAAACAACGTTAACGTTCTTATGATAATACATGGCGCCACGTGTCTTTCGAATCATGAATTATATTATTACAAGCAGAGTACAACCCGAATTAATTGTCAAATTCTAAAGTAACGTGAGCGAAGCCGCGGGCAAAAGCTAATAAAATACCTAAGAAATAAGTATGAAAATTTTATAAAGTCGAAAGCTAACCCTAACTATTAACTTTATTAATTTGAAGTATAAGCCTATTTTCAGTTGTAAAAATTACGTATATAAGTAAACAACTAAAAAACGTTTGCCTAGAAAACCTTCAGAAATGCCGAGACACAAATAAGATAAATAACAAATTCATTATATTATGTACATTTATGTCTATATGTAACACATACATTTCTCAGAAATGTTTTCGATATCATTAGACGAGCAGATACAAGAAATAATTTAATATAATTTTGTAACAGCAGGGAGGCGGCAATTTGGGAAAAAAAAAACTCTTTTTTTACCTATATATTCGTTTCGTTACGTTTCATATTTACTTTCCTACTTTCATACTATAGAGTACCTCGGCTTTACTTGACTTTTTTATTCGTAGTACATATAGGTAACAGTAGCATATTAAGTAACTTTAAAAAAAAAAAACGTAAAAAAATTCTAAGAAATAAATGAAAAGAAAGAATAAATGCGAAGAAGACAAATGTAAAAAAAAACTTTTTTTATATATTTTCTCAGATTCATTTTAAAATGAGTAAGTACAAGATTAACTTTATGTAAATATAACGTAACATCACGCATTTAATCCCCGAAGGGTTAGGCAGAGACACAAACTTAAAAAATATGTAAAACAGAAATTGATTATTGCAGAAAAAAATATATAAAGCTCATTCATATGGAACACAAAACACTTGAAATTCTAATATTACATTAAATAATTTAAGTAACATTTAATATCATGGATTACGACAAAGTAACCTGTTACCTTAACTTATATTTAACAATTAAATGCAGATTAAAATAAAACAAGACTATTCAACAAACCACAACTTCACTGACGTACTCTAATTAGAATATACGTAGACCAAACAAACAATTATTATTAAAAATGAATATTATGCTGACCATACCCCACTGATAATAGCCAGTATGTGAGTTGACTCAGAGAATGGTATATAAGCGCGCGGGCGCCAACTTTAATTCATTCCAGTAGCGATACTCATAAAGTAAACAACTAAAAATGGCCGCCAAAGTATTCTTCATCCTCGCTCTCTTCGCGGCAGTCGCCTATGCAGCTGACACCGACTGCAAGTGCGACCCTCCAAGTGAAACAGAGAACTCAGCTCTTTGGGACTTCCTCAAGAAACTGTCGGATTACGTGCCTGACCAAGACGACCCCAAACACTTGGATGCTGTTCTTCCTGCTGTGCTATCACCACTTCTCGACTGCAACTGCTTGCAAGATAAGACGAGAAGGAAACGGAAGGTCCTGCCCGAGGTCTCTGAAGAAACTTACTTGAGCGAAGAGTCCATCGCTGAGCGGAGGGATCCGAAATGTCCTCATGGATACGTTTGGTTCGGGATCATGTGTGTGAACGAGAAGTTCGTGATGGACAAGTGAACCCTAAGTGACCCTAAGCAACCCTAAATGGTGTTTTATGATCTCCAGTCAACCAGTTCAGGGTAAAATAGTTTAATTATCAACAATTTGAAAACACTGTTTTAAGTGTTCGAGAAAATGCATTTAATTTGTGTAAATAATTTTTGTTAATTAAAGAAATTAACTTATTGTTTTTATAATGTGGATTCAGTGCAATGCCATTGCTCTAGGTATTATAAATTATTTTAGACACGATTTTATGTAAATGTCGGCGTAACTTATGATGTACCAATACTAGTCGCTTTATTTAAATGTAAGATTTCCCGTTAGGGATGTGACATTCCAAGTATTCTAGTTTTAAGTATTTTTAAATAATAAAAAAGTAATTCAAAATAATTTATGCAATTTTTTTATTTATTACCAAAAGAACACTAACACACGACACACATCTATTATAGAGATGTCACAAATCTAAATATTTTATACTCGTATCATAAAATTTTATAAAATCATTATTTATGAATTCATTTATTTGCTCTCTAATCTCACAATTTCTTACCAACACGTTTTGAGAGTAAATAATTAACATAATAATATATTAAATATTGCATTTCATTACACAAACATTAGTCTGACGTAGTAAAAATTAAAAAAAAAACGAAGATACAACATAGTACTTATATTAGCATTCCAGATATTTTTTTATTACGCCCGTAGAATTGATGAGTCAACTTCTAACGTGTAATACGTCATTAATTAATGGCCACTGTAATTTGACCAGTCTAGACAGGAATCTATTGAGCAATAAAAGATTTTTACCAAGACGTACATAGTTAAAAAAACTTTGACAAAGTCTTGTACAGTCGCACGTCCGTTGTAACAAAACCAGTATTAACTGGCCCCTTATTCTATTGGCACTCCGAACTACGCTAGGTCAGCTCTAGCTAGGTCAAAGAGTTACAGCCATCAAGTGGTCGACTGTAACTATTAGGTATATAACACGACCTACAAGCAAATTAGACTATTCTACGTGTGTCACCCAAAAAGTTCTAAGAATGTTTGAATGCTCGAAATAAGAGTCATCGTGGCTATGAACGATATTAGTCATACTACCAAAAAAATAGTTTCATTTTTATCACCTCATGGCAAACAAAATATATTAAGATATAAAGGGTGTAAAAAGACTCTTAACGAAGCCGAAAGGCACTTGTTCTCCCCGCTATTGCGATCATTTTTTTGTTCTAGACCATACCTGGGAACCTTCTTGTTACGGAGATATTGGGGGTCAAAGTTCCGACTTTTGCACAAGTTTTTTTTTAAATACATGTTTTTAAAGTAAGATTTTTACTTTAATCACCTCCACGACCCTCCTACTATTCAATCCATCTATCAGCACAATGTTCTGAGTGATATACATTGAGTCCTACCATAACACGAGATTTTTCACCCCAAAAAAAAAAGTCGTTTCCCAGCAATTTTTTTTGCGTAAAGTAACTTAGTTTAATGCACAGAATGCTTGGTTGACCGCTTCGTGAAGGGTCCGTTTACACCCCGTATAAGTGAAGAAATCTGGGTCCACTATGACTATCATACACCTCTGCCTAACCCTTCGGTGATAACAGGCGTGATGTTATGTTTAGAACAGTTGTATTAGCTAAACGTCTTATTTATTTCTAATATTGTCCTTATTTAAATACATTAGTGATAAATAATTGCAATCACTAATCAGTGTATGTACAGGGGCGCAAGTCAATTCCACTATGACATTGCTCTTATGTAATCTTTAGGTAATTAACATTGAAACTTATTATGTATTTAGGATAATTAGCCAGTGTTATAGTCAACTAAACCTCATTGCCATCGGTCGCCTAATTCCGGGTTTTTTTCAAACAATTTATGCATTTTTTCAAATTTTTTAACACACCTCCTTTGAAAAAAAGGAGAATGTACATATTTTGTTTTTTTTTTAAGATGAATCAATTTACATAATAATTATTCTGTATATCGTTTAACTTACTTCTAACGATATTGTATTGTACGTATTTATTTATTTTAAAGTGTAAAATAAACTAATTCGTTGCCGCTGGTCGTCTAATGAGAGGCACTAATTTTAAAGCAATCTGTTAAGGTCAGCCTGGGTTTATCAAACCAAAATATTTAGAAGCCGTCACCTTAAAGTACTTTAAAGGGGAATACCTGAACATATGATAAATATTCAAAAGATATTATGACTTATAGGTACGTTTTTAGTTTTTAAATTGCTACTTTTAAAATATGCAAAATGCTGAGATTTTCCTTCTTATTGACGATGAGGAAAATATTTGCTATAGTTCTGCACGTAGGTTCATCTGAGTGCGTAGTTGTACCGTAACGTTTGATGTAACAGGAAAAACGGGTAAGCAGAGATATGCTTAAGCATCGCTATGGGGTTCCCAGGATCCAACGTTGAATGGAAGCTGACCATAAATGTATGTTTGTATATTGAGTCGAGAATATAGGAAAAACCGTTAATTTGCATATTGCATATAAGGTACTACACTATGGTCCATATTGATTAAAACACACATTTTCATGACAGTCTAGTAAGTAAAGGGTAAAAACCTATTCACCTATGAGACTTTCATAAAACCTAAACAAACCTATATAAATTTATTCATTTTTTCTTACCCAACAGTACAACACATATTTATTTGATGTTTTGGCAAACGGATAAAATAAAAATCTTAAAAGTATTTTCAGTGATCTTTGACATCAGGAAAAGTTCAATTATCCACTACAGTCATGTTTTTTTTTTGTTTTGGTTACCCTCCATCAAAGCTGTGTCTCCTACCGACTGAAACCCCACGATTCCCACTAAAAGTATGAGTCAGTGGCCCGGGAGGTACACGAATATTCGCTCCCACCCCTGACTGGAGTACAGTCAAGCTAAATGATACTTTGAAAACTCCAGCTTATGCTGTTAAGAAATATGCAGCATGAAGATATGAAGGAAACCCGTCATCTGGTATCGTAGTCATGTAATTACTTCAATCAACAACAGTTAACTCCACGGTACTATAAACGGTAACTATTACTACAACGCGATGTTTTAACCCAAAGTCATTGTTATGATTAACATCATCATTGGTCTGTATCCTTTAGTTATAGGTTTCTCTTCCAAAAACCTGCAAGGTGGTGTATGATCCATGACACGGTCGTATCACAGTAACACATGGTTTTAAACTGTTGCAGCACTAGTGCTGAGATAGGGGACTGTTGGCCTCGTACTGGGCCAATTTCGTTTGTGGTATTTTTGTTTTTTTTTTAACTTTTTTATATAATTTTGTTTTATTGTTAACTAGCTGTACCCGGCAATGCAGTCTTTTCTACCTACCACCTAAAAAATTTCAAGTTTGTTGCACAAAAAATGAAGGATTTTCATACAAACTTGCGAGAGCCATTAGACCTCCTTAATCCGGCCCTGTCGCAAAATCTTCTTAGCGGACGTCTACTAACTATAAACTACCTCCCTGCCAAATTTCATCTTTATACGTCAAGCTGTTTTCGATATTTCGTGATGAGTGAGTGAGTGATCTTTCGCTTTTATATATTTAGATTAGATAGATAGATTTAAGCATTTTTTATCTTTTGTCCTGTGCGAGACCAATAAATACTTCTTCTTTCTTTCATGGGACAAATCATGACTAGCTACGGGACCACCAAAGGCTCAGTCAATATCTCGTCAACATATTTTCTTCTTCTATTTGTCGTGGTTGAAAGCGCGTCTATTCCCAGGTCCCAAGTCTTCAGATCGGGGTAGGTAAACGTTATTATTTTCAAATACGGAATATCTCAACGGCATTTTGACCGTCTTCTGGAATATGATAGGGTCATTAATAGATAGTTTTGTTAATGCCTGCCAATAAAGTACCACAAAGCATTTCTACAAGCCTATTTAGTACCCAGTGCCTCGGAACGCACTTCAAGCCGTTGGGTTTGTCCCGCGCATGATCTCTCTACGGTCGCTTCCAATGGCCGTTCAATCGGCCTATAACTATAAGAGTGAGGTAGAGATAGTGCACCTGTCTGCACATACATGTATCCGTCTAGGAAAGTTTGATCCATTTTTGATTCTACAACTCGATAGTTGAAATCCGATAAACGGTCGCGGTGATTTTGGAGCGCCAAGCACATCTGTTGTTACTTCTGGGTGATCACCGCAATTATGGCGTGTATGATTAAAATGACAATATCTCTAAAGTTATGTATAGGAGCTGCTTAAAAGTTATGTCGCTGCAATCGTTATGAAATCAGCTAACACATTGTGAATGGATTAGTCCAGTTTTGCCTATTAATATTATACATACATATACAAGAAGCTCTGATTTCATGAATAAATCAGGGGGAAGTAACCACTATCGGATGAAAAGCGGTACCTCTCCGATTGTTTTTGGGAAATGCTGATAGGTTCTCGAATATACCTACAATTTTCATTATTTTTCTGGCAGAAATGGAGCAACATGTCACACGACTTCAGTCTGAAAACCATTCTGAAGATATTTCCGTTGTCAAAGATAAGGCCTGTGGAAGTTTACTGTATTTAAAAACTTCCTGTTAAAAATGTATCGTGTTTGAGGTCGCGACCTTCAAGGTCACTTGCCTTTGTTGTAATTGTTACTTTACCTAACTCGTGTCACGGCAATTATGACTATTCCTAATTGTTATTATTTTGTAAATTTCTATAACTGTATTAGTCCTGACTGTCCATTTTATGGTCGAAGAATATTCTGCCCTGAAAGTTCCTACTGCTGGGCAAAAACGGTGAAATCTCGCTCACACAGATAGCCTTGTAGCTGTTATCCATCACCGAGGCCCGTTACTGGTTGATGGATGCCACATTTTCGATTCTTAGACAGACGGTTATCACCAGTTAACCCTGGTCGCCTTACAAAAACATTTCACTTTAAATAGGTCAGAATTATAATTATAGTAATAAAATTGTGGTTTTTCATGGCTGGGGAAGTCCTACCACCATACCAATATCATGGCATTGTTGTCAATCGGTCTGAAGGGCACTACCTACGCGGAAATTACCGTTAATGAAACTCGTAGTCAAAACACGAACTTGTTCATAAAAGTTGACTAGATTGGTTAAAGAGAAAAATAACATAAAGGCGGAAAGCTTAATTGTCGGTTTCAGAATTCAGTATTTGAAGTTTTTAACTTGACAAACTCTAAATTAGTTTCGAGGTCTACATTACATCGAAAGAATCGCCAGTTTGACTAGTTCTCGAAATCTGGGTGTTCACCTTTGAATTTTGGGTTCTACATTGAAGGATACTCTACTAAAAAACGGGGTAAAACACATAATAGTATTTTTCTAGTATTTTTCTGTTATTGCTACTGCCTATTGTGTGTTGTCTCTGCATCACTCAAGGTAACTGGTAGAAAATGCCCAAGGCATTAAGTCCGCCTTTTAATGAATTTAATAAATAATAAGTTAAATTTTCAATAAATAAAATAAATAATAATTCATTTCTTCTTCTTCTTAGAACAGAAAGATATTATAGAATATTTATCGTTAAATACTCTGAACGGTCTGTAGTGTTATGGTGTATAATTCTCATTATAATATCAATGTCTTCCAGTAACTGTCGCCGCTAGTCATCGGGAGTACGGGATGAGTAATCTCCTTTTATGAATGAATGAACAAGTCCTTCAGGATCACCTTATTTGTAGTACGAGAGAGCTGATTCATCTTACGATCACAAACACTATGCGTGTTGCCAGAATAGGTAGCTTTGTTCAAATGCTCTCTCTTTAATGACTATCAAAATACTACTGAGGAGTAATAGAGAAGTATGGAAGAAGAAGTCGTGCTGTGCCGACCCCAAGTAAATTGGGATAAGGGCTGAAGAATGATTATTTACTTCTCTAAAATAGAGAGGTTAAGAAATTATCGCTGTTTTTACATTTTTTATAGATTTTGAAAAAAAAAACTATAGGTACATTGCTTTTTAGCATGCTTGATGGAGTTGGGCAGGACACTTAGCAAGGCGCGGTGATGGCAGGTGGAGTAAAGCTGTGCCCGAGTCGCGTCATAAAGCTAGAGGGAAAACATGTATTACATTACATTGGAAAGCTAAAGTATTCATCGACTTTTGTGGTTGACATATTATAACATAAACTGGTTAAATCGGTAAGGCAGAGGTGTACCCATTCATCATCTGCCTAGCCTTTTCCCAACTATGTTAGGGTCGGCTTCCAGTCTAACCGGATGCAGCTGAATTCCAGTATTTTACATGGAGCGACTGCCTATTTGACCTCCTGTACCGGGTAATACGAAACCCCTTGGTAAGACTGGTAGTCAGACTTTCGGGCCACTGACTTCCTGTAACGAATGTCAAAGATACTACAAATGACAGCCGGGACCAACGGCTTAACGTGCTTTCCGAGGCACGTAGGAAACACGATATGTAATGGGCGGTCACCCATCCACGGATCAACCTAGACAAGCGCAGCTTAACCTAAAGATCGAACCCGAGCGGCTGTTATTATTTAGCCACGAGCTCCAGAGGTGTACCCATTAGTACACCCATATTTCGCAAGTTATGTTTATTGTTTTGTAATGTTGGTGACCTTACCTACATTATAATACTAGTGGCCCGTCCCGGCTTTACACGGGTGGTCATTTATTTTTTAAACATTTTGGGATAAAACATAGCTTATGTTACTCAGGGATAATGTAGCTTTCTAATGGTGAAAAAAAATTTGAAATCGGCACAGTAGTTTTTGAGTTTATTAATTACAAACATACACACACATAAAAATACAAATCTTTCCTCTTTATAATATTAGTAAGATAATCTTTTCAAGTTTTCAAACGTTTTAATAGTTAGGTACCTAATTCATTGATGAGTCTACCTGTTATAACGGTTTTGTCGATTTAAAAAAAAGCCAATGAAAGTTCACCATTCTATACCAATGTGTTATATACTCGTATATGTACATGCGAACACGTACATAGGTATGAATATGTCATAATATTATGTAGTACCAAACCAATATGTGATAGGTATTTTTAATGTAATACCGTGCAGGTATGTAGCTCATGACGTCATGACGTAATACATGAAGATACAGGCATATCAGGAGACCATGAAGGTTTGGCCGGGGCCCATGGGGGTTGGCAGAAATGACAGAACGCCACGGGCTACGACTTTCGACTAGGTAGAGGGTGAGTTTTTAAAGATCTTAAAGACGAACCCTGACCCAGATTTTGGGGTTTCAAACTTAAGTTGCATTTCTGTTTTATCCGTAATCAAAGATTCATGACTTCTTGAACTACTATGCTCTTCTTGCTTTTTCTTCAGATTTCGCCCTGAACTTCCATCTCCAGCACTTGACCTGCATCTTATAAATTAACTAGCTACTGCCCGCGACATCGGTCCACGTCAAATTATTATAAAAATACAATTTTCCCCGTTTTTGCAATATTTTCCATTAATGCTCTGCTCCTATTGGTCGTAGCCTGATGTTATATAGCCTAGCCAACAAATGGGCTATCCAAAACTAAAATAATTTTTCAATCCGAACCAGTAGTTACTGAGATTAGCGCGTTCAACCAAACATACTCTTCAGATTTATATATTACTAGCTGTTCCCCGCGACATTCGTCCGCGTAAAATTATTAAAAATACAATTTTCCCCGTTTTTGTACCATTTTTCATTGCTGCTCCGACCCTTTTGGTCGTAGCGTGATGTTATATAGCCTATAGCCTTCCTCGATAAATGAGCAATCCAACAATAAAAGATTTATTCAATTCGAACCAGCAGTGCCCGAGTTTACCGCGTTCAACCAAACAAACAAATTCTTCACCTTTATATATTAGTACAGATGTATAGGTTTTGTCAATTGTGTTGTGTGTTTCATTAATTTACAACTAAAATAAGGCCACAAAACCAAAATCCGTTTCCTATTAAAAATGTCGAAAAGCAAACGTCATGACATACTTTAGAGAACAGTTTGACATTTCATAGACAATCATAGAGGCCGCTGGACCGGTCCCCTACGTCGGATCTTAGGCAACATATCACAGTATTACGGCAGCCCATTGATAGATACGTCATTGAATGTAATACTTATGTTTTTCCTCCACCTTTATGACGCTCATCTTATGGGAAAAATTCAAAATGATTCATTGTTTGCGTCAGATATAATAATTATTGTGTTATTTTTGGATTTCATTAAGTAAAACAGGTATTTGCATGTCTAGGTTAAGCAAAACGTGATCAACCTTATTTAAAAAACCGAAGATGAGAGGCACTGCCAAGATGTGATGTTATGTTATGTACCTTTAAATATAATCTAGTGATGAATTATTATGTGTATCAGCATAAACAGCCTATAATTTTCCCCTAGCTGGTACCCTGGCGACCTCTCTGAAGAGGAGAGTGGGCAATAATCCATCAAGATGTTATGTCTCCGAAATTTTATTCTAATAGGTTCGTGCCGGTTACCGCGATGTATTTGTTCACCGTTTTGAGAACAGTGTTGATGAAATAATTATTTTTTTATAATAATATCATTGAAATAATAAGTCTTTTGTCGGGACCGATACCACTGCAGGTACCACGTGCACTCTTGATCATCATCATCTGCCTAGCCTTTTCCCAACTACATTGGAGTCGGCTTCCGGTCTAACCGGCTGCAGCTGAATACCAGTATTTTACATAAAGCGACTGCCTATCTGACCTCCACAACCCAGTTAGTATATAATACGATACCCTTTTGTTAAGACTGGTTGTTAGACGTTTCGGGCTACTGACTACCTAACGACTGTCAAAGATCTACAATTGACACCCGGGACCAACGGCTTAACGTGCTTTCCGAGGCACGGAGGAAACTCGGTATATAATGGGTGGTCACCCATCCACAGACCAACCTAGGCAAGCACGGCTTAACCTAAAGATCGACCCGAGCGGCTGTTATTATTCAGCCACGAAGTCCTCACCACATGCACTCTTGATATTACTTGAAATTAATCCTATTGTTTTCAATGGGTCCAACCAATTTCGGTGTTAATATCAAGAGTGCATGAGCCACACTCTCTGGGCTGCGGGAATGTTCGAAAGAGATACTGCGGCCCTGGAACACAAAGGGCAAGGAAGGAACATGGATGGGTTTTTAGTCAATAAAAGTTTGACACTCCCTCCCACTCCACCCAGAGCGGGGGGGGTTATTTGATGATTTCCTATCCCAAAAAAAAAAGCCACATTCTCTACCCGTACGTCACAAAAACGCCCACATCTCCGTATTCTCACGGTGATCTACGATGTGATAAACCATGTAGAAGGTGGTTACTGTAGGAATTAATACCGGTTTTGTGATCGACCTTGATAGTAGTACGGCAAGGCAGACATCTTTTTGTGTGATATGATGAGTCGACACATTTATAAGGTATGTACTGTCTTGTTACATAACACAATGAAGGCGCGGTTAGCTTGATGACTGATGCGGTGTATGTCGGGGGTTCAATTCCCGCACCGAACTTACTATTTTTTAACATACAGAACGCGTAGCATGACCAACGTAGAAACGGGTTTCTTTGACGGAAGAATCGACAAAATGACAGATTGTGTCGACAAAATGACAGATTTCTTTACACAATCTGTCATTTTGTCGATTCTTCCGTCAAAGAAACCCGTTTCTACGGTGGTCATGCTACACATGCAGGTGTTGTCTGACATTTTGTAAATCAGACATTCAGCGAATCGTTTTTGTTTTAATGAACTCTTGCGAATCGGACGCTTCTGTGTCGATAGCAAAATAACATATAATAGGTAGAAAATAGCCCAAACCGAGAATCGAACAACGAGGCAGTAAAGTAATCGGAATCCGCTAAAAAATATATACGGGGTGTAAACGGACCCTTCACGAAACCGTCAACCAAACATTCTGTACATCAAACTAAGTAACTTTCCGCAAAAAATTTTGCTGGGAAACGACTTTTTTTTTTGGGGTGAAAAATCACGTGTTACGGTAGGACTCAATGTATACCACTCAGATCATTGTGCTGATAGATGGATTGAATAGTAGGTCGTGGAGGTGATTAAAGTAAAAATCTTATTTTAAAAACATGTATTTAAAAAAAAACTTGTGAAAAAGTCGGAACTTTGACCCCCAATATCTCCGTAACTAGAAGGTTCCCAGGTATGGTCTAGAACAAAAAAATGGTCGCAATGACGGGGAGAATAAGTGCCTTTCGGCTTCGTTACAGAAATTTGCTCGGAAGCACTTGCTCACTCTCAGACTGTCCATCCATAACCCGCCTATAATGTTCCCACTGCTAGTACAAAAGCCTCTTCTTAGTAAGAGTGGGCCGAACAACATCGCGCTGGTGCAGTACTGCTGATGTATATCATGATGATGCTGATCTGCCTAGTCTTTTCCCAAAACATATTGGGGGTGGCCACCACACCAGTATTCTACATGAAGCGACTGTCTCTCTGACCTCCACAACCAAGTTACTGAAAAACAGGATACCCACATATCTTCACACCCTGCCGTATAAGGGGTAACAGCTAACGGGTTTCATCATCTGCCTAGCCTTTTCCCAACTATATTGGGGTCGGCTTCCAATCTAACCGGATGCAGCTGAATACCAGTATTCTACATGAAGCGACTGCCTATCTGACCTCCACAACCCAGTGAGGACTGGGTAATACGATACCCCTTGGTAAGACTGGTTTTCAGACTTGTTGGGCCACTGACTACCTAACGACTGTCAAAGATCTACAAATGTCAGCCGGGAGCAACGGCTTAACGTGCTTTCTGAGGCACGGAGGAAACTCGGTATGTAAAGGGCGGTCACCCATCCACAGACCAACTTAGGCAAGCACGGCTTAACCTAAAGATCGAACCGAGCGGCCGTTATTATTTAGCCACGAGCTCCTCCAACAGCCAACGGGTTTAACATGTTACAAATAATTAGCAAAACTGGCCAAATTGCTAGACTTACTAAAATGATATCTACAAAGTCTAGTTTACATTAGGGAGTGTTAAAATATATGAGGGTCGTTAAGGTTCACTGAACCTCCGGTTCGAACCTATAGTTCATTTGTATGAGTTAATTTAATTCATGTTGGCGTACTGCGCCTATATTAATAGTTGTGGTTCTTGAGCTAGTTTTTTTGCTAAAACAATACCGACCGTTGAAAAGCTAATTGATCTAAGCGACATTTTGTAAAAATTGCAGGAGGACGGATTAAAGTTTCTGTTTTTGGAAAAAAAAAATCATAAAAAAACAACTGTTTAGACTTTTATTTATTCAATACAGTACATCCCTAATTAAGTAAGAAAGTTTTTTGAGCTATTACTGTTGATAATTGTGTATTATTTTATAAAATGTATGTTGGTTAGCTCAAAATGCATCAAATTTAGTTATTTTTTGAGAAAGGCAAAATGTTTCAAATGCCTGCCGTAAATAAAATAGCTGAAAGTGAACTGGCTCAAGCATCGACTTAGAATAAGATAATACGAGAAAAAATGAATTTAGCACCAAGTCAACCGACAGTTGAATATGCCCAATGAGCCTAAGCAACATGATGGTGTGTCACCAGAGTGAAGTAGTTTGATGCAGGTGCCCATTCGAGGGACTGCAGGAAGAAACAAATGAACCAAAAAACATAACAAACAAGCATAGCTTAGAAATGAGGCCTGTTTTGCTGTGGGTCCTAAGTGCCAAAAAAGTAGTCAAAAATTTTTGGAATTTGGCTCAAACGACGGAGAAAAATTTGCTAATTCCAAATATGTATAAAGGGTGTAAAAAGACCCTTAACGAAGCCGAAAGGTACTTGTTTTCCCCGTCATTGTGATCATTTTTTTGTTCTAGACCATATCTGGGATCCTTCTAGTTACGGAGATATTGGGGGCCAAAGTTCCAACTTTTTCACAAGTTTTTTTTTTAAATACATGTTTCTAATGTAAGATTTTTACTTAAAACACCTTCACGACCCCCGTACTATTCAATCCATTCCCCAGCACAATGTTTTGCCTAATGCGATCAACCGGACACGAGTCCAGACTCCGTAGCTGCTACAGAGAAATCCCTGATGGAAAAACTCAATAACACTTTGCCCGACCCGGGAATCGAACCCAGGACTCATGCTCAGTATTCGCGGTTGCAACCACTATACCAACGAGAAAGCAATTATTATACTATCCTATTTTGTTAGCCGGTACTACCTGATCTCAACAAATCATCTTAAACTGGTTAAATAAATAATTAATGACTACCTAACCAATTACAGGTATTAACTAATAGCTATCACTTTCTATTTCACAGTCTGACCGGGGAAACCCCCGCTGCGCTCTGATGCGCCTAGTCCTTGTGAGCGTCTACTCGTGTGTCACTATTGACCTCGGAAACTGCTCGGTTACGGATGATTTACTTTCACTGGGGTGAAGGCTGTTCGATTTTAACATTTATTCCCTTTTATTGATCGATTTTTTAAATAAGAGGAACTCGTGGCTAAATAGACAGTCGCTCGGGTCGATCTTTAGGTTAAGCCGCGCGTGCCTAGGTAGGTCCGTGGATGGGTGACCACCCATTACATACCGAGTTTCCTCTGTGCCTCAATAAGCCGTTGGCCCCGGCTGTCATTTGTAGATCTTTGACAATCGTTATAGGTAGTCAGTGACTCGAAAGTACATTTATGATAGACTAGAAGCCAACCCCAACATAGTTGGGAAAAGGCTAGGCAGATGATTTTAACATGACATAATACCAGAAGGATTAGCCAAAGGTTAGAACATACACCCAAATGTCGTCAGTATTGATAACTATCGAACCCAGGACCTTCGGTTCAACAGTGGTGCTTGCGACCACTAGACCAAAGAAACAGGAAAATATTTTTAGTAACTATTTATTTATTTCGCGGTAAAAACCCAGATCTAATAAAAAATAAAAAAGATATATAAAAGATAGATTCGAATTCTATTATTTCACGCTTATCTATTGATACAAATCATTATAAAACTAGATTCGTTTACCTAGTCTACAAGTGTCTACATAGCAGCATGCATAATTTATTAATGAGTTCAAAACATTAGTATCTAATAAAAAACACTTGTCGAATGAGCGTAACAATCGACCCATTGATTGGTGGACAAACCCCGAGAGCTGCGCACGCGCTTACGAGGTCAAATTACAAGATATAAGCGCAGAAGGTCAATAATAGTTTTAGCCCCTGGTTGGAGGCCTTAAGGCACCCACAGGATAGTCCGGTTAAGCTAAAGCCAGCCTCATAGTGTGAGATGCCATTAAAAAAAATTGTTTTATGAAGATACCCGGATTACTAAAAAATTGTGGAGTTGATTTCTTCACCTGTTCTGATGTCCAGATTTTTTTCTATCGACACAATGAAGTGAAGAAAAGGCAGGCAGATGATGAGCAGTCCTAGTCCTTCGAGGGTCAAAAGATCCATGTACCACTGTATTCAGACACTACAATTTTATCACGGTGACAATACAAAATTACGAAATGTTCTTGCAGGTGTTTTAACCTTTTGCTCTTTATCTATACGTTACAGTGATGACGTATTTCCTGCATACCATTACCAACTAGTTCTTTGACTAGCGTCACATCGGCGTCATTGTTAATTCACTATGGTTTTATAGTCATCAGTGTTACGTACATTAGCAATGATTTATCTTTTTTTACCAAACTTTAAATATAAGGTGGACAGCGTCGCACAAACGCTTACCAAGAATTCAGTACATCATTCCAAACCGATTGTATAAAAAAAAAAAAAACATAAAAGTGTTACAATAAGATTTGTGACACTGGATCCTGCACTAGGGTACCCTTTTTTTTTTTGGTGGTAAATCATCAAATAACCCTCCCGCTCTGGGCGAAGTGGGAGGGAGTGTCAGACTTTTACTGACCCATCCATGTTCCTTCTTTGCCATTTGTGTTCCAGGGCCGCGGTATCTCTTTCGAACAGTCCCGCAGCGAACAGTCCCGCAGCACTAGGATACCCTGTGTCGCAGGATCCAGTCTCTTTCGACAAATATGGTTGACTGTTAAAAGATATCAAATGCAACGGTTCCAATCATAAAAGATAACTAAAACTAAAAGGTAACTCAGAGTGTGTATGTTACGATGAGTGTTGATTTGTATGTGTTGGTGTGTAGGTTAATACTCAATTGCAAGTAAGTTTTCCGTTTCGTTATAGTTAAGTCCGAGTAACCAATCCTAGTACATGCAACTAAAAAAAAAAAAAAAAACCAATCCTGGACTTCTTTTTTGCACCCAAGGTGACATAGAATAAATTTTTCATCATTTATTTAAAAAAACAGCTGTTTCCTACAAAAGTGCAATACCTATTAGATCTATGAAAAATTTCTATGTAGGGGGTACTTTCCACCCTGTATTGTTGATCGCCAGGGTCAAGGCCCCTGTCCAAGAAAGCAACTAACTACTGACTATTTTCTCGCTGAAGATACGTACAAAAGTTACTAGGAGTGACTGAAGAGTCAGTAAAAGAGATCTTCATCATTCTCCTGCTTTTCTCCCAATTTATTTATGGCGGGGCAAGTTGTTCTTCCATACTTCTCTATTAATTGTCATCTCATGAATCACCTCCTTTCTAGCCATATCACTTTTCACAGTCCATTCATCGTTTCTTTAGTTTTCTAGTAAATATAAACATGTATATGTACTAATAGTTGATCGGTGACCGTCTACGCCCGCGCGGCGAAAACTCCGAACAAACAAAACAACGCGCTTTTAGTGGCCAGCTCAATCTCAAACTCAAAGCATTTATTTGAATAAGACCATAACAGGCACTTTTGAATGTCAGAAAAACAAAGAAGGCGAAGCTACAGTCCCAGACACAAGGCATTATAACTTGTGAAAGTACTGTAGTTGCCCATTCCAAAGTGTAGATCTCGATGGAGAAGAAAAGCTCTTCTGAATTCTCGCATTTAGTCGATGGTGATGGGACAGGTCCCTTGTCGACCAAAAGTTATTTTTAAATGGGTTCAAAGATTGGTGGTTTCGTTTAGTTTCGTCATCGTGATGATTGACAATGTTTCGATAGTCATTCATTCATTTATTTATTGTTTGTTACAGGTGAAAAGTCGGTTACGTATTATAATACCTAAGTTTATTATAACTATTTTCAAGTCAACTACGGTCCAAAGACCTACTGTTTTAAATACCTAAAGATCGTTTCACAGATTTTTGTAATAACTAATGAACGAAATCCATAACGGACGATTCACCTACGGTTAATTCAACTACAATTAATTAACCTACGGTTGATTCAACTAACAGACGATTCACCTACTGTTGATTTATCTCTGGTCAATATTTGCAGCAAATTAAACAAGGATTGTGGCAAGAAAAACTTAGGATGCAAGAGCGAGCGAAGCGAGCTTGGGACTTGGGGCACCCCGACTCCGGTTACCATAAACTCTGCAGACAGAAATAGGAGCCCCGTGTAGCGAGGCTACGTCGGCTAAGCCCTATTACAACATTTTATTGTCAGTCTACCGCCGCGCAAAAGCGCCACCACTAACGGTAACTATCCACCACTTTAGAAATCAATCCAGCGAGCAGTATTAATAATCTGTAGGCGAGTCGTCCATTAGGTATTTCATACATAGTTGAAATATCCAATATCTTAAAAAACCATTAGATTAATCGTTCGTTAGTGCGATTAATTTTAGTTGAATCAAAATTAGGTAAGTAAAACAGTACTTGAGTCGACCAATATGCGTTATGAACTTATGTGAATCAACCGTAGCTATATCGAAAATAGTTATAATAAACTTAGGTATTATAATACGTAACCGAAAAGTCAGATCTTATAATTACATTATTGTATCACTGTAACATACCCATGGGGTGTACAACATTTATATGTGTGTCAATATATTGGCTATGTTAAAAAAATAATGAATAATAATACAATTACACTCTTACACTGGTTGGTGGTTGTTATCCAGGTGGTGGTTTAGTCCACCTAATTTTACAGTCATTATTACATAATTTTTAAGTACATACAATTTACGTTAAATAAGTAAAAAATAACAAAAACATAAGTTTAACGTCTGGTCATTTTATGACGTTTTGAATGATATGCCAAAAACGACTGTTTACGTAATTTTACTTAGATTAGACATAAGTTCGGGAAAATCAAGGACGTTTGTTTACTCATATAGCTCTAAAATAAGCATTTGGGACTAAATATTAAAAACTTTTTTAGCTTTTCTTAGAATTGTTGTACTTGAAAAAGCATCAACGTCGTTATTTATCTAATTTGGCAAAACTGTCCCAAATGAAAACGGCTAGATTTCTATTGTAAGAAGATTTCTATTTTTGAATATTGATTAAAGTAAGACAATCAGAGCTTTAAATAAGTGTTAGAAAATAATTAGGTATTATAAAATTTAGAAAAGAAAAAAAAAACAGAAAAGCTCGTATTCGTATTTCCGAAAATGGACGATGACTTCCGAAGCGCATACTTTTCCTGGTAGAGCTGTACATTGACCTCAAGCTGATCGAAAGGGGGCCACCTAATAGGATGTAGTATTAAACAGACACTAGTTAGGTTCCCATCTATACCGGTCTAGTCGGTACAAAAGGGCAGGCCTAGTATTATCGACCTCAAATTAGAACATTTCAGACTGCTGTGCCCAGTTATTCACGCAAGAAGTATTTACTCGTGTTTATCGTAAATACAATTCGTGGCTTAATAAAAACAGTCGCTCGGGTCGATCTTCAGGTTAAGCCGCGCTTGCCTAGGTTAGTCCGTGGATGGGTGACCACCCATTTCATACCGAGTTTCCGCCGTGCCTCGGAAAGCAAGTTAAGCCGTTAGTCCCGGCTGTCAGTCGTACCAAGGGGTATCGTATTACCCAATACTAGGCTAACTGGGTTGTGGAAGTCAGATAGGCAGTAGCATACCAGTATTTTCTATGGAGTGACTGCCTATCTGACTTCCACAACCCAGTTAGGACTGGGTAATACGACCTTGGTAAGGCTGGTTGCCAGACTTTCGAGCCACCGTCAAAGATCTACAAATGACAGCCGGGACCAATGGCTTAACCGGTAACGGCTCTTGGTTTAACGTGCTTTTCGAGGCGCGGAGGAAACTCGGTATATAATGGGTGTTCACCCATCCACAGACCAACCTAGGCAAGCACGGCTTAGAGGCTAAAGATCGACCAGAGCGGCTGTTATTATTTAACCACGAGCCGGACACTAGAGACAGTTAATTAATAAGGTATGATGAGACATTCAACGTTTCCGCTCAGACAATAGATTAGCTTTTCCAAACCACTTTCGATCAGAAACACCGTCAGTTTGAAGCCATTAGTCACATAAAGACACAGCAATCATATCCAATGGCTACCTATAGACCTGCTAGTATCTTCAAAAGGGCACCCGACGTACACAGACGACACACAAGGAGTGTCGATCGTGGTCACGACTGCTTGTTATGTTAATGTGGATGCATCGCGACCGTTGTAAGGCTGAGTTTACAAGGACTTTTCTGAGCTTTACCATAAGGTGTTCAGGTAGGATTTTTGGTTGATAGCCAAAGAGTCTGTCAGTAAGCCAAGAAGTTGGATCTATCGTCGCTGAAGTTCTAACAACACGTAAGGGTTACTAGCTGCGGGACTGTTTGGCTGCGGGACTGTTCGAAAGAGATACCGTGGCCCTGGAACACAAAGGGCAATGAAGGAACATGGATGGGTTTTAGTCAGTAAGAGTCTGACACTCCCTCCCACTCCACCCAGAGCGGGAGAAGTCATTTGATGATTTCCCATCCGTAAAAAAAAAAAAAAAACAAAAAAAAAAAAAAAGGGTTACTACACCAATCGATCTAGGATATCTAGAGGCTATCGATCGATAGTAGAATGGATAAGTCGACGTCGATCGACAGTTTCTATTACACGAATTGATCGATCGTCGTCATTTCTGCCATCTATCGATTGGTTATCGGCGATGGATCGATTGGTGTGGTAAGGCGTACACCACGTAAGGCAAAAATAGCAACTTTACAGGACAGTGAAAAAACTACATCATTATTAAACAAATTGGTAATATTGGACCATATATGCGCAATTATGAAAAAGTTCTCCTGTACTTTTGTACCCCTTACCCAAAAAATTGAAAAGATGAATGTGAGGAACAGAGGGTTAAAAGTTAAGAGAGAAGGTAAGTTTTTTACAAACATTAAATATCTTAATCGACTTCAAAACACAGCAAGAACTAAATGTAATCCAATATGGTATCTTTTTGTAACTGATTTCAACAGTGTTCTCGATACTTGGGTTTTTTCAGTTCCAGGTAAATTGAACCGACAATAAACAGTAACAGATTAGGCCAGAAATTCGCTGAAATATTTTGAATACTATGCATAAAAAAACAGTTAGTCATAGGAAGCCCCCGGGCTGAACAGACAAACAGATATACTATTAGTCTGCACATGTCTTATTTCGTCACAGTTAGGGTTACCATCCGTTCGGATTTGTCAGGACATGATGCGGACTTTGTACGGCCATGTATTTGTATATGTTGAATTCGGACATAAAGTCAGAGATTTGAAGTGATTCTTTTAGAAAATGAGTACTAAAAAAAGAAAAACTAAAAAGTAAAATCCGGTTATCTTACTTTTTAGTTTTTCTTTTTCAGCAAATATCCGGTTTTTGTCCGGAACCATAAAATTTCGAAGTGGTAACCCTAGCCACAGTAGTTCTGCTTATCCAGTCGTAAGACTGCATGTGTATAGTATCGTCACCTCTGCAGCGGTGGCCGAGAAACTCCTAGATCCGCTTAGGTTTCTGCGAATGACCTAGTCATGGGGGTTCTAGGAAGAACTACAGACGCAGAACTGTTTAATATTGTTGAGATTGATTCAGTTCAAATTGTTCCTGAGGATCTGGAAAAGTGGCCATCGTTATCAATGGGTTTCGTAATTCTACAATAGATTTCAATAAAAAAAAAAGCTTTTTTTGCAGAAAAATGTGAATGAATGCATTTATTTGTCAGAATATTGTACAAAGCTGGTAAGTTCAAATGGTTTATAAAATTATGGGTCATCATTACATTAAAATTAAATTATTAATCAATAGAATTGGATACACAAATAATTTAAATAAGTTGAAAAATAAAAGAGATAAATTATGTAAATCAAAAATTCAATAAAGGCAAGGAGATAAAATATGATTAGGCAATACCTAATGTCAAATATTTAGATAAATTTTTCAGTCATAAAATCTTCAGTTGAGTTTATGACATTTGCTCAAAAGAAAGTTATGTGCATTTTTGACTTCCGTTTTTGACAATGCTGAAAGATAAACACTTTGTGCAGGCCTTTGGTAGTGCAGCATGTTACAGCAACTGTAAGACAGGCTAAGTACTAAAGGCACCAAACTAGTTGGAACGTCGAAAACGGATTTTGTATTTAGATAGAAATCGACACGCTAAGAAGAATCAGCTCAAGAATATTTGAATCAGTAATATTATGTACAAAAACCGGACAAGTGCGAGTTCGACTCGCGTGGAGAGGGTTCCGTACGTTCAAAGATTTCTTATAGGTTTTCCTGTAATCAAAGAACTATTTTTTGTATTTTTTTTTTTTAAATTTTGGCCCTGTAGTTCGGAGTTAAGGGAGAGAATGGTCAATTTTCGCCTATTTTCTTAAATAACTTCAAAACTGTTTATCTTAAAATTATTAAAAAAAAATATTTGAGATGCTCACAATGAGCCCTTTTATTTCTTTTATTTCGATATGTAACACGACATAGTTTGCAAAGCCTGTTTTTTTTTTCATTTTCTAATTTACCCACTAAAAGTGGCCCCAATGTTTAAAATTAATTAATTTACGTTGCACTTCCGTCTTTGGGTCACCGATTTACATATAGGTACCAAATTTCAACTCAATCGATCCAGTAGTTTCGGAGTAAATTGGCTGTGACAGACGGACCGACAGAAAGACCGGATCACTCGCGTGTTTACGCGAGTGATCCTATAAGGGTTCCGTTTTTTCGGTAGGTACGGAACCCTAAAAATATTACAAATGCTAATATAACTTTATCCGTTATCAGAAGTAAACTGACAAATGCTGTCATTCATATCCTCATTTTTTTTAAGTAGAAAGTAGCCCATACACAGAAAGGCATCAAAGGTAAGGTTTTTTTAAAGTAATGTCCCATCATCTACCTAGCTTTTCCCAACTAGGTCGGAGTCGGCCTTCAGTATAACCGGATGCAGCTAAATACCAGTATTTTACATGGAGCGACTGCCTATCTGACCTCCACAACCCAGTTAGAACTGGGTAATACGATACCCCTTGGTAAGACTAGTTGTCCAACTTTCGGGCCTCGTGATATTTCCAGTCAAACCATTTTATAATTTTAGAGAACCAGAATATAAATATTTGGTTTAAAATAACTGTGAACAACTCCTAAGGTATGTCGAGACAGTCAGGTGTAAACTTGCAATAGTGAGAGGAATAACCTGTCCCGGGCCATAATTAAGTGCATACATAGTCTATGTACAGTGTGTAATGTATAGTACACTGATTGCATTGAAGCAGGTTTGAAAGCACATGTGTCATTGATTGATTATGCAATCTATTAGTCTTTATGCAGCTGACTGTAGGACACCGACCTGATCTAAACGGGCCTGCTCACAGAGTGTGGCCTTATGTTTACTAGTTGTTGCCTCCGACTTCATTCGCGTGGAAATTTAGATGTGTAAGCGGGGATAGCGGTGCGAGGGGCGACTACACAGACACACAGTCGAGAGCCTCTATCGTACTCCTATTTTTTATGTAACCCTAATACACTATACACCACACTAACATTAACAAGGCATCGTGGCAAGGAAAATTTAGGATGCAAGAACGAGCGAAGCGAACTCGGGACTTGGGGCACCCCGAGTCCGGACAGTACTTTAAACCCTGCAGACAGAAATAGGAGCCCCGCGTAGCGAGGCTACGTCGACACCGCCTTAATAAAACATTTTTGATATTTACCTTGAAGTTGATTTTATCAGTGTTTTATTTATTTTATTCACAGAGCGCATTCGTTTTATATATTTCCTACTATCATCTCGGAATTCTATACAATTACTACGAAATACACACATTTGACAGGAAATGTGTGTATCTTTGAAACATTATATATTTATTTCCTAAGAATTGTGTACAATTCTTAGGTTTCATACATTTCCGGTAACATATACAGGGCATCCTGAACTAAATTTTAAACACAATGTTAAACATGGTCTTCCTTTTATTTAAGATGGTATGTTATTAAGAAAAAAATAATCCTTATGATTAACCCCTTCGACCGTTATCATAAAAAAACATTTTTTTATTTTTCACACTATGGACGGATTCGATTCCCGGTTTAGGTAGTCGACAATTAAAAAATATTTGAACGCAGTTTTAATGATTTTTAAATTCAAAATTAAGTCTTCCTTCAGTAAAATATCCTATTTACAATATTTAGGGTACCTCCTTTCTGTGTGGTATTGCCGTGGGATGCCCTGTATATTATATGCCCACTACATATCGAGGCCTGTGTCCCGGCAGTGAGAACAGTATGAGCTAATTATGTAATTTTGTTAATTATGTATTGAGCCCCCATGAAAAAGTCGTTTCCCAGAAATATTTTTTGCATAAAGTTACTTAGTTTGATGTACTTAATGCTTGGTTGACGGCTTCGTGAAGGGTCCGTTTACACCCTGTATGTACCCCACACCATTCGTGTTAGGTACGGTGACATACCACAGCATAGAAGTCAGGAGAAATCTTGCTCTCATTAAATTTGTCTTTTGCCTAATTCGTGGCTCCCATTTTAATTCGCCTTTATTAAAATATATCTCCTTTAACATCCCATTACCTATGAGACACACTCTTCGCCCACGCCAACGTCCTCTTTTTCGATTACCCAAACCAGCACCGTAACCCTTAAGACAAGTCCGCTATTTCTAGCTCTTACAAATAATAACATTTTAATGTTTGACGAATCCGTGGATATTTTTGCAAGTACTGAACTGATCTCGATACTTGGAGTCCATGGCCACTCCCAGTACTATCTCCGTGGGGTAAACAAATTGTATCCCTAATAAAATATATAGTTTTATGATATACGAGTTTTGTTCATTTATGTTGTAATTTCATTGTGTTTATTCTAATTCTGTCTACTAAAAATGTTTTGTTTATTCTTATTCTAATGTCTACCATATTGTTTACTTTCTAATTTTCTTACAATTTTTTATTTAATTTAAATTCTGATTTTATGTTGTACTTGATGTTTATGTTTAACCAATAACTTGTATGTGTGAGGTAAACTGTAAGTATAAGTTGGTTATAAATAAATAAATAAAATTATTAATGTGAAACTAATGCTCCATGATAGCCCAGTGGTTAAGGCCTCGCCTCTCATGCACTAGGTTGTAGGTTCAAATCTGGGCAAGTAACAATGTGACTTTTTCAAATATACTTTCTAAGTTTTCCTTGGACATCATTGCATCGGTGAAGGAAAACATTAGGAAGCAAAGATCTAACCTATGTATACACATCACACTAATATTATAAAGGCGAAAGTTTGTATGTGTGTATGTATGTATGTATGTGTGTATCTTTGTTACTCCTTCACGCTCAAACGGCTTAACGAATTTGGATGAAATTTGGTATCAAGATAGCTTGTATGCTGGATAAACACATTGGTTAACTATGATCCCGGAAAAATGCGATGTTCCCGTGGGATGATCAATAACTCAAATAATTTTAACGAATCTATTTAAAAAAATGACAGATTGTAGTAGCTTTTTAAATGCCGGTGACACCGCGGGCACAACTAGTACTGTATACAACCTAAATATCTACACCTAAATTCATCTTCTACCTAGCCCTTTCCCAACTATGTTGTGTTCGGCTGCCAGCCTAATAGGATGCAGCTGGCTACCAGTACCTTATATGGAGCGACTGCCTATCTGACCTCCACAACCCAGTTAGTACTAGGTAATACGATACCCCTTGCTAAGACTGCTTGTCAGAATAACGGGCCACTGGCTACTTAACTACTGTCAAAGATCTACAAATTACAGCGGGGACCAACGACTTAACGTGTTTGGCTAGACGTGAAAGAAAATCGGAATGTAATGGATAGCCACCCATCCACGGACCGACCTGGGCAAGCGTGGCTTAACCTTGAAGATCAACCCGTGCCGCTGTTATTATTTGGCCACGAGGTCCTCCTAAATTAATAGTCATCATCAATCCGCCTGGAACCAGCATGGTGCTTGCTCATGCCGTCTCTGCACAAGAAGATGCCTGTGCCAGTGTGTCCCAATAGTGGGAACATTATACGCTGATAGATATTTTATTTGGATTCATCCCACATTGTATATCCAGACCTGGAACAACTAATATTTTTTTGTGCTAAAAGCCCGTGATGAACATAACATCACGCCTGTAATCCCCGAAGGGTTAGGCAGAGGTATAACTAATAGTACACCCACATTTTACCAGTTATGTTTAAGTTCCGTGTAATAGGGGACGAGCCTATTGCCATCAACCAAGCGCAAATTCAGACTCCGTGGCTGCCACGAGAAATTTGTGATGGAAAAACCCAATAATATTTTGCCCGACATGGGAATCGAACCCAGGACCTCAGCAGTCGCGCTTGCGACCACTGGACCACCGAAGCAGTCATGATGAATAGCGCAATAAGTCAACCGCTCACTGTCCCCATCAGGCTATTGTAGATCTGAATAATATAGGCCCTATAGTAAACGTTAGGTTGATCAATAAAAATAATTATACAATCCTACTACGAGTATATCTTACTAATATTATAAAGAGGAAAGATTTGTATTTTTGTGTGTGTGTATGTTTGTAATGAATAAACTCTAAAAGTACTGTGCCGATTTCAAAAAAAAATTCACCATTAGAAAGCTACATTCACCCTGAGTAACATAGGCTATATTTATTACTAGAAAAACAAATGGGGGGGGAATCAGGGGAAAATAAATGTGCACCCGTGCGAAGCCGGGACGGGCCGCTAGTCATATTATAAATGTGAAAGTTGGAATGTTTGTTACTCAATCACGCAAAAACGGCTGAACGGATTTGGATGAAGTTTGGCATTCAGATAGTTTATAACTTAGATTCATACATAAGATATTTTATCCCGGTAAATGACGTGGCTTAACGACTGTTGTCACGCAAACGAAGTCACGGGCAGAGGCGAGTGGTTTTATAAATGACACCGTGTCTTATTGGCGCCCAACAAATACTGCATACGTATAAGTTAATGCTAATAAAAAAATAAGCGTCTATATACATATTCATGTTATTTGTTGTTCTTATTTCGTAAAATTTGCTCAGCCTTCCTTCCATAACAAGCATTAATAGGTTACAAAGGAACAACGCCAAGAAACCTTAATTAATCCATATTCAAAACAATGCTAAAAATATAGAACCAACAAAACATAAGCAGTCACCTCCTGAAAGAAATATCATATCATCGAAGGAAGGAATCGAATCCGAGACCATTTTCTACAATACTCCAGCATTTATAAAAGTCTTCCAATATTAGTAGAAGTTATAAGTAATTAAATATAAGGCAATGAAATAAAATTTCAATATTGACGTCAATCTCAATACGGACAATCAATACCAATCATTGTCAATTATTAACAAAGATGGAGTAGCTCTACTTACCCTTCAAATATGGCAGGACAATAATAAATTAGCATTCAAGCTACAACTATTATCTTAAATTACCTATTTTTGGGTAAAAACACATGTAAACGGCAACCCGGAAGTGGCGCCCAACAATTAGACTTATAACAAATTCGAAACTACCCTCGCGATAAAAAATCAAATTCGTCACAACTTCCGGGTTCGTCACACATCGCTGCATTTCCGCAGCAAATTACAATAACACAGTAGTGAGGGCGCAATCGACAGCAAACCATTCCGAAAGTTCGGAGTACCCGCCGTTCGTAAAGTTCAATTTCTTAGCAACGGTCCACAATGGCTATCGCGGGCATTCGCACACGTCATCGCGGCGTGTCCGGTCTCTCCCCCAATAAATGAAATTTAACAGAATGAGGGAAAAAAATCAATACCAACACTAGTCAGTGGATATCGGCCACTATCGCAGCCCCTCTAATTTACTACCTACGATAAAAACAATCCGCTGTGTGCGTGGCTCGCTTCGTGCCCCAACAAACGTATCATATTAACTGCTACAATATTCATGCCACATTATGAACGCGCCCTTATGTAATATATCGCACATCAATAATTCCTGAACGCGATTGATTCCATGAAAAAAAAACAAGTACTCACGGATACAGCAGCCGTCAAATGTTATGAAAGTTGAGCATTGTTAGTGGACCCCGGCGAGGTCGTCGAACCCGCAGAGCACGCTGACAAACACACAGGCCGCCATGTTGTATTTCAAAACGTCAATTTTTTTTTTTAATTTTCCAATCGGCGAACTGTCAAACTCCGGCCGGCCGAAACTTGGTCGAACTTAAACCGCCTAATACTCGAAAAACTCCCTCTCGTAATATTTTGCGCTTCAACTCGTGTTTGGTGTAGTAACTTTATGTTTACGTTGTAATTACGCCTATCTATAAACACTTTATTATTGTATAAAACGGTATAAAAATATTAAAATTATGAACGATGGAAAACTTGTAAATTAAAACGAAATATAAATATATATTAATAATAATATAAACGTACTAGCGGCTCTGAGTGCGAGCGCCTACTGACTTAAAATTTTTGGGTATAAAAACATGCTACAATAGCCTCCTGCGGGAGTGAGCCGTCTTGATACTTTCACCGGCCGGAAAAATCGCGCGCATCGCGGAATATAGAGAAAAATGTTCAGGAAAGCGCGAGCCAATTTGATCTTTAAGACTTACGACCTAAGATGTAATGTGTGTAATTGTTGATCGTTTGCTTTTCTACTAGTAATTAAATATGTAGTAACAAGAAATCTTTACTTATCAAGAAATATATTAAACTATATATTCTTATTTAATTTAACTTTAAAGTTTACACACATAAGTTATATACAGTAATGATGGCATTTTAAAACGGTTCGTGTATTTATGATCTCGGTATAAATCATTACGCACTCTCAAAGAAGTGTTTGCAAAATCAATAAATCTGCATGTAATTTAAAAATTAACAAACAAAAACTATAAAATCATACAATACTTGAAAAGCTTTTCTTCAATTGTTGAAAAAGTAGAAACCCACAGAAGAGCAACGCACACAATCATACTATGACAGAAACCCTTAACATCGTTTTTTTTTAAATACCAACTAATGCACAATCCGCTTTCCTATTTTTAGTACTCACCGTTACTTCTATCAATCCTTTAAAAGCTTCCCGAATCCAGAACCACTGAAACCAGAACACTCTTCATTTCCAAAAAGAAATTAAAAGTGTGAGTGAAAGTGTAAACGATCAAGACTTTCCACGCGCGCTACAGACACGCATGTGTGCGTGTGCTAGGGGGCGAGCGGGGTGCGCGGGGGCGCGGCGTCGCGGGGGGAGGGGGCGAAATTTTTCGTTTTTCGCCCACTTTTCCGTCCCGCTCTAGTTTTTCGTCTCCCTCATTTTTTCTTCGCCCGCTTTCTTCTTCCTTGTGCCCCACCACATGTGTGCTGGCCACAGTATATGCGAAGCTTTCACATGAAAAAGCAATCGTTTCCGGTTTCATCTGCCTCTTGTTTTAGAACCTCTATCTGTTATCTTTGTGGGTTAGCGTGATGTTATACGTGATGCCTGTTATCTTTTATCAAATCTGGAGCTTAGACTACTGACAGCTTTGGAAAAGTACCTGTTTTTACATTTCTGCTTTTCATTTTATCTTATCTTGACAACGTTGTTACAGCTGAAAATTAAGAATATTTCACGTCATATCGACTGAACGTGATGATAAGAATTATAAATAGATGACGAATCTATACATATCTGTAATATGAACACATAGGTACCAAGTTTTTATCAAAGACTTTTAATACTGGCACAATGACATTTGTCTGTTTTAGTTGACACATTCTGAAAGCCGACTAGACGACCTCCTTTTATTTAACCTTTCTTAATCATATCATCACCATATCAGCCCGGAATCACCCACTGCTGGGTATAGGCCTCCCCTTTTTTCTGCCACACTTCCCGGTTCTGTGCGTCCCGTATCCAGGTGTTTCCCACGACTTTGACGATATCGTCAACTCAACGAGCTTTAGGACGGCCTTGATTTCTTTGGCCAAACCTTGGCCACCACTCGGTCAAAGCCTTGCTCCATCGGCCATCTCCGCGTCTAGCTAGGTGTCCTGCCCAGGTCCACTTGAGGCGCACATATATAATAATATATTCTTAATCAAATATCGGTTTTAAAAACTTCACATTTTTCAAAACGATAGCTTGTCCTAACTACATAACTAGCACTAAATTGAACAAGAATTCCTTGCTTCTATTATCCGTATTTTCCTTCGACCCAAAACAAAACATTTCCTCAAATTGATCTGTTCCCTCAACATATACAACAGTGAGTTCGCGGGCGCCCGGCCTCCTTCCTCCGTGGCGCCTTACAGATATACAGCGTGTTGTTTTATACCAACCTATTTTTATTTTAATTAATTGTAATTTATTGCCTTTTGTTGTCATGTGTACTGGTGTGGTGGGTTGGGATTTTGGTGGTGGGTTCGGATTGAAGTTGGGTGTGAATTGATGTGGGAGAGGTGTGAATAATTTTTCCAATAAATACTTTTAATGTTTTAATTTTGTATTCACAGTAGTTACAACTAGTAATTAGTCGACACTGCTCTTTTTTCCGTGTTTTTTTTTAGAGTAAAATCAAAATGACTGTTACTTGTTTACGGTAAATGAAGCTTTAGATTATTGTACACAAAAAGTTGGAAGCCGTTTTAAAACCAAGTGTTTTACAGAGTACAAGACACCCAACTCCACAAAGACAAAATAATCGGAAACGCAACACACGAAAACCCACACAACATAGCAACAGCGTTATCTCATCACAAATCACTAAGCAACAAACCACCATTTTCAAACACCCCGTATACACAGCAGAACTAGGAAACGAGGGAGTAAGTACACACACCCACCACCCCGGCGGGGGAGTACATGGCAAATACGCGAAAGCAATAGGACTTTTAAAAATTCTCCAGAAATATGATTTATGTGTTGACGGCAACGCGTTTCTCCCCTCAAGGCCGGGGGACTGATTCGATTTTTAAACCACCCTGTGTAGGCTGTAGGTTTTTGAATAAAAAAAAAAATTATATTGTTTTTTTTCGGCGTCTTTTTTTAAAATTGAATTCGGATTGGTTCCGTTCTGTATGAAGAATTTAGTTTCGTACCCGGGGTAGGTAGGGCCTCAAGTGAGGTCGTAATGTTTCTTCGATGGCAAATGGTCGTAACCCTGACATGCAATATCAATGTAAGGTGCATCAGTAACGATCACGACCACATCGTAAAATATTTAGCTGTAAGGGAGTGCTCTCAGACACGATTGTTGTCGCGGAAGCTTTTTTTTGCGTAACTCGACATAAGTAATTGATGTTGGCGATAGCCTTGCTTATTACATGGGACTTAACTGATGATGTGTAGGGTTATAGTAGGGTACACCTCTGCTTAACCCTTAAGGGATTACTGGCGTGATATTACATATTATTCTCTACACAACTAAGTATTTTTCGACGTCATACAAAGTCTGTCAACAATAGAACTGCAAAATATCAAACTGCTTTAGTGATAGACAACTATTTTACTGTATTTGGAGTTGGATGTTCTTGCCCATTCTTCTCCATAGAGATCTACGCCTTGGAATGGGCAACTACAGCACTTTCACAAGTTATTATGCCTTGTGTCTGTGACTGTAGCTTCGCCTTCTTTGTTTTTCTGACATTCAAAAGTGCCTGTTATGGCCTATTGAAATAAATGCTTTGAGTTTTTTTTTGTCATATTATTTAAGTCCAAGCTCAAGGTTTGCCAAAGTACAATGGAGCGCAGTATCCTAGGCGTCAAACTTACCGACCATGTACGCAACACCACACTGTGCTCCAAAACACAAATTACTGACGTTGCTCAAAAAGCCGCTAAACTAAAGTGGGACTGGGCTGGCCATACCTGCCGCATGCCCAACCACGATGTGGAGCCCTGACACAGCCAGAAGGCGACGCGGTAGACCTCGCAGGAGATGGCGGGACGAGCTGGACAAAACTACCGACCAGTGGTCCACATTGGCTCTGGCTCGAAGAATTTGGAAGCCATGGAGATAAGCCTTTGCCCAGCAGTGGGATGACACAGGCTAACAGTATCAGCATTTAAAGCCTCATTTAGTGCACTGATCTCTACTGCTGGCAATGACGTAAAGAAACATACGTACAATAAGAACACACCCATTTATCATTCGGGGTGAGACAGTGACCAATACTATAGGTACAATATACGAGTACATACTATAATAATATAAATGCGGTAGTAACTCAGTCTGGCTGTGTTTTCACGTCTAGGCAATGACCTGAGTTAGGTCATACGTACTTTTTCCCGGTGGTATATTCTCGCAGAATTATTTTCGACGCGGGCTTAGCTGCAACCAAAAGCTATTTTATAATAAAACTAGCTGCAGTATTTGTTGTATGTTTATTTTTTATTTTTTTGTCATTTTGTATGATGATCGTGTCATGTCGCTGCGACAAATAAATATTTTTTTCTTACTTTCTTCTTTCTTTCCCCGCGACCTTCGTTCGCGTGAAATTATGATAAAAAATATTACTTCCGTTTTTTAATCGGATTTTCTTAACAATTTCAAGGGTTTTAATTTTTTTTCACGGTACCCTATTTTTTCTAAAATAATAGTAGCTTAAGTTAGACCTTATAACATCAGCTATCTGCCAGTAAAAGTCCTGTCAAAATCAGTCCAGCCGTTTCGGAGATCGCAGGAACAAACAGACAGATAGACAGGCAAAAATTGAAAAAAAATTGTTTTTGTTATAATTGCCGTATATATTTTCAGATGCATTCAGAAAAAAGCTGTTATTTTGATATTACAAACAGACACTTCAATTTTATTTATTAATTATATGGACTCCAATGAAGAACATCCCATAGGTCTCATATTTTTAAACCACGGTAATTACCGTTTAGTTTATTTTTATTTTTTATTTTTATTTTTTAAGGACAACCAACAAAGCATACACCAAAAAATACATGTTTAACATATTATAGTGTAGCCTTAATTAAAGGCTGCCACGGCAAATCAAATATAGTTAAATCAAATAATAGACTAAACTTATATAAGTGTGTGTATTTTCAAGCCCAAAGAAAAAATACTCATGCGAGAACATAACAACACACTGAGATGTAAATTGTGACGTCATTGGCATCCCTTTACGACCATTCTAGAGGTCCAAATCCAGCAAAAATGTCTGAGAATATAATATAATAAAAATCTAGTAAGAATTCAAACCAGAAATTGATAAAAATACTTCGGGTTGAAAGAAAATTTTCATTAGAAAATTTCGTAGCCCCGCGTAGACCCGCTACGAGATCGCTACGCCGCGCGCTACGCCGGTGTGGTTACACCTTTACTCATAAAAAAGGTCGTGATTTTTAAATGTCACAGTACACTATAGGAACCCTTGTCTCTTCTTGTTTTTGTATTTATTTACCAAATTGTACAGAAAACTAGTTATTTTGTTAATCAATAGTAAAGTAGAAATTTCTTCTGTAAATTATTATTTTTCCGTGTGTGATATATACGGCATCATCTGCCCTGCTTTTTCCCAACTATGTTAGGGTCGGCTTCCAATCTAACCGGATGCAGCTGAATACCAGTATTTTACACGAAGCGACTGCCTATCTGAACTCCACAACCCAGTTAGTACTGGGTAATACGATACGACTTGGTAAGACTGGTTGTCAGACTTTCGAGCCACTGTCTACCTGTAACGACTGGCGAAGATCTACAAATGACAGCCGGTACCAACGGTTTAACGTGCTTACCGAGGTACGGAGGAAACTCGTATCTTATGGGCGGTCACCCATCCACGGACCAACTTAGGCAAACGCTGCTTAACCAAAAAAGCGACCCGAGCGGCTGTTATTATTTAGCCACGAGCTTCTCTCCGATATCAAAGTATAGTGAATATATCCGTATAACCTTTTTGATGTCTTTACAGATACTTTTTAAATTAAAAACGAACAATAGAAACGTTTTAAAACGGAATAATAAAAAAACTAGGTCATTTCCATGAAAGAATGGAAAAAACCAAACCCATAACTCATGGAAAATACGCGTGATAAGAATCAGTAACTTTAATTTTGAATCATTGTATATAAGTGGTAGTAGTGTAGTTGTTGAAACGGTGGGTGCGGATCTTGTGGGAGGGAGTTCGACCCTTATAAGTAATCTAGACGAATAAATATAATTGAAGTATCTGTTTGTAATTTCAAAATTTCTGCATTTTATTTAATGCATATTAAAATATATACGGTACTTATACCAAAAAAAAACGGTTTTACACGATTGTAATTATTAATTATTAAGCGGTTGGTCGACTCTTCACGTGACCAGAGGGCGGGCCTATTTTTTGGCCAAAGAATCAGCATTGCCATCCAACGTGGCAATGCTGCCAGCCTTGATAGCGATGTGGACGATTTTTTTGACGCCCTGTGACCGTTTTTGATACTTGTACATTTTTATTTTTTCTTACTATTATAGATTTGTAGTTTGTATATAATGTAAATATTCACTTGTTATTAATAAAAAATTGTAATTATAATATTAAACAATATTATCTTAGGTAAGTTTATCAAGCCCAGCATGGCATGTAGCTGGACAAACCTACTAATTGTATGCCAGCCGCTCCGCAAGTACCTGCAGAATGACATTTGTGCCAATCACAACACCGAACATGACATTTGACAGCAGATCTTCCGATCAGTCCTCTCAACCATTCAAAAGCCGAAGGTTACCCGCTGTACAGCTTATGATAATAGTAGGTTTTATGCGTGTTTGTTATTGTGTGTAACGTGTTACTTCAACCGGTGCTGACCTTGTTAGAGATAAAAAAGCGTGAAAATAAGTGTAATACCTTTAAGCTACGAGGTTGGCGGGAAAAGGGTGCTAGTCGAGTTACGAAAATTGATAAATTGTTCATAAATCTTTTTTTTTATTTTTTTTAATGTCTGACAACCAGTCTTACCAAAGGGGTATCGTATTACCTAGTACAAACTGGGTTGTGGAGGTCAGATAGGAGTCGATCCATGTAAAATACTGGATACTGCATCCGGTTAGACTGGAAGCCGACCCTAACATAGTTGGGAAAAGGCTAGGCAGATGATGAATGGCATTTCGCAGGTAGACCTATGAAGGCTGGCTTCTACTTACCCAGAGTATCTAGTGTGTGCCTTGAGTGTAAGGCCTCCAGCCAGGCGCAAATAACTTATAAGCTAAGCGACTGCGCTCTAAGGCCAATCAAAATTACTCCTATTATTTTAATTTATACCAGTTTTCCTCAGTTTTTTTACCATGTAAAAAAATGCTAGGTAACTTATCTATAGATACTACAATCATTGTTATTTATTCCAAGTAACTTTAGATAACTGATGACTGAAAATGCGTCAGTGAAAACATTTATGAAAACTTGATATTGCTACCATGCATAGATACTACTCTTATGGTTAACCTGGAAAGGTAAACCCTTTCCTGCGAAAAAGGGGTTATTTCTTAAAGCGCAACTAACTAAGCGCAACTAAATTATTCCTCGATGCGCAACTATTGTGAAAACTAGAGATGGGTATGATGGATTCATTAACGTTATTTTTCATCATCGTTGCGCTTTGAAGAATAATTTAGTTGCGCTTAGTTGGTTGCGCTTAAAAATAGTTGTGCTTTAGGAATATCCGAATACTGCAAAGTAGGTTTTTTTAAGCAATTACTTTTTAAACTTAAAAAAATCGTTCACCTGTTTATTTTTTACCATTCCGCGTGTTCTCTAGCCACCCCCTGTGAGGGCAGCCCCTTACAAAACGCGACCCTTTCGCTCCCAAGACGCTTATTTGACTCACTTTAAAAATTTCCTACTGCCCTATATTTTTTGGGGTACAGTCCGCCCCCATTTTTTTTAAAGGTTCGCTCTGGGTAGCGGGGTGCGGTGTTTTATGTAGCGATTATTTTTTATTGAACTTCATTGATGGTTCATTTGGTTTTTATGTTGATAAGATACTGATTAGGAAAGAGTAGTTTTTAGGTAAGTTGATATTCTTAGGTTCATAATTAAGTTATTTCCTTTATTCATTTCTAAGCATATCCTTTACATTTTTAAATATTTCTGTACGAAGTAATATAAAAAACATTTAAAAATACAAAAAAATAGTAGCCCCCCAGCATCGGGAAGAGGGTCCGAGCTGCCGGTGGTCAGGGCTCTTGAGAGAGAAACCTCCTAACGACACGCGCCGTGTCCAGAAGTACTGCTTTCTGAATCAAGCCCTTGATCCAGCTGCCAAGCGAGAGCCTCCTCAGATGTTGGTCGAGACTCTTGGCTATTAAACCATTGGCCGACACGACTATCGGCACAATGACTGCTGTACTCACGTCCCACATGTCGACAACCTCGCGAGCCAGATCTAGATATTTGAATTGTTTATCTTTCTCCGTAATTAAGTTATTATTATGAAACTTTTGCTTTGTTAATCTGTAACTTAAACTAAGTATGAGTTTTTTTTTTTTTGTTTTCTACCTCAATGCTCTCCTATTTGACCCAAAGGTTGACTGGTAGAGAATGCCTTGTGCCATTAACTCCGCCTATGTACCACTCTTGTATATAAAGTTTAAATAAATAAAAATCACACCTGAAGTAAATTGTGAGCAATATAGAACATCATGATGTATTCCCCAGTGAGCCGTGAGGTGCAAAAAAGCTAATAAAAGAGTTTTACATAGGTATTTTTTTTTTGTAATCCCTTCTCAAGAGACTTTTAAATCAAAATGCAGTGTTTGATTATTCAAATTGTTATCCTTTAGCTAACGCATTGGCATGATTTTTAACAGTAAGTTGTAGAGATCCTTCTGAAATACTACGTTTTAGAAACTGAAATATTCTTCTGCCGTCAAAGAGCATTTCTGTGTTCCGCACACATGACAATATAAAGTAAGTTTTCAACTTTGTTTCTAAAAACGTGACATCATATATCTCGCTCAGATATTGAAGATATCAAGTGTAGCTTCGTCGTTTTTGCTGCCCTTAAAAATAGCATTAGTTTCCTATTGGTGTGGTTAGGTCAGGGGCGTAAAATAAAAAAAATCTAAATATTTTATTTCACATAGGCCTAGATGGGCACGTATAAAACGTCGACAAAAAGATACACGGTTCGGGTTGATCGATTCCTATGGAGAAGAACCGGCAAGAAACTCCATGGTTACTCTTTTCAAATCATTTGGTATTACAATTTATTATCATGGTTACAGCATTTGTACTTAAGTATGGGGGGACAGCGTAGGCCCGACAATAAGTCGTAGTTCACGCAACTGGCGTGCTTGTATGACGAGTATGAACATGGACCAGACGCAAAGAGCATGTAAGGATCAGAGTAGGTGATCTTCTGTAGTTTCTGACTACCCCAATGGGACAAAGCGTCAGTTTATGTATGTTTGTAATAATATCATTTTCCCTAAAATAAAATGTTGTTATTTACAAATGCTCCTGACTGTACTGTTTGGCGCCCGTTCGACTACATACATTGTACTTCTAACTCATAAATATACATGTGAATATTTGTTAAATATATTTAACGTTTGTTTCCTTACTGTTTTAGGGCTAAAGTAAATAAAACAACAGCTATTTTGGTTTTTGTTTTTCTTTTAAAGTACGAATGCCTGCATTAATTAAATAATCCCTAATTTCTAGACTATTTTATTCCGTGAATGTAACCCGATTATTATAATATTATGTTTTTGTATGTACGCTTTGCTAATTAACTGACTAATCTGTTCATTACATCAGCCTAGTGTTGCTCCCAACTGCGCTGGGGTCAGCTTTCAGTCCGGATGCAGCTGGATCTCAGTATACCAGCTAGGAGGGACTTTTTTTTCCATAAAATTATGCACAAACTGCAGAGTGCTACGATTCTCCTCACTATAGTATTTTCTTAATTGATATTCGTACCAATTAACTACTAGTTGCAAGCAAAACAATGTGAAGAAATTGCGTCTATGAAACATGACATGAAATGAATATCTTTTAAACACTGTTTTAAGCTTTCACGGTTTAAAATTAAACTTCTACTGTACTAACGGGATATCGGCGACATGAGTCAACCCACGATCATGGCGCTTGCAACAGCGTCGAAATTACGGGAGCTCAAAATAACGAACAATCACCGAAGATATCCCGTAAGTGACAGTACAAGTTTAGAATATCTTTTTAGTTCCGCAATCATATTAAAATGTGCACAACTGAAGATTTTCATCATCATAACAACACGCCTGTGCCCTGGAGGGTTAAACAGAGGTGTACTTATTTACATAGCACACCCACATTTTACCAGTTATATTTGAAGTCCCACGTAATAGGGGGCGAGCGTACTCCCATCAACCGGGCACAAATTTGGGCTCCGTGGTTGTTACTGACAAATTGCTAATGGAAAAACCCAGTAACAATTTGCCCGACCCGGGAATCGAACCCAGGACCTAATGCTCAGCAGTCGCGCCTGCGACCACTAGACCAACGAGGCAGGTACTGAAGATTTTGTCTTGAGAGGAAATCATCAGACAAAGTCCCAAGTGTGGTGAATTTGGCATTTTTTTTGATATACTCGTAGTGCAGGATGCAGGTCCTCTGATGGTTTAATATCATAGTCAGAAGCCCGCTGTTGGTCAACATTTGCGAAACTGTTTTGTAAAAACCAGATAGTGTTCTTAGTGTCTATGGCATGGCAACACGACAAAAACACAAAAACCGTGGAGTCAACCCAACTTTGTCTTCATTATTTCATCACCACAAGAAAAACATTGAGGGGAAATTGGTATTTTCAAGAACTAAAAATTCGAAAAAATGTAAGATCCACCAACTCGCGCTTGGCCCGCTTGTATCCCACTAGTGGGGCGCTTGGCCCGCTTGTATCCCGGCAGTGGGGCGCTTGGCCCGCTTGTATCCCGGCAGTGGGGCGCTTGGCCCTCTTGTATCCCACCAGTGGGGTGCTTGGCCCGCTTGTATACCACCTGTGGGGCGCTTGGCCCGCTTGTATCCCACCTGTGGGGCGCTTGGCCCGCTTGTATCCCACCAGTGGGGCGCTCGGCCCGCTTGTATCCCACCAGTGGGGCGCTTGGCCCGCATGTATCCCACCTGTGGGGCGCTTGGCCCGCTTGTATCCCACCAGTGGGGCGCTTGGCCCACTTGTATCCCACCAGTGGGGCGCTTGGCCCTCTTGTGTCCCTACAACGGGAACATTATAATTAAGCTGATTATGCTCAAGCAGTCAGTCCAGTCTTTCATCAGTTTTCTGTCCCAAAATAACTATTCTCATACCTTCAATGCAATCCATATTTCTTATACTACGTATCTACAAATACAAGAGCCTGTCTATCATTTCGTTATAGATCTGCCCACCCTCCGCGGACTGCACCCTCTGACGTACAACGACCCTTATTTCGTATTTACGTGTTGTGAACAAACACTTGTACTTCCTGGGCTCAAGGAAACTTGCTTTGTTGCGCCGCTTCGGACGATACCGTTTTTAGACGATTACTTACGTTGAAAGAGAATTACTTCAATGTAAAAAATGTCCTCAATTTGATGTGGAAATTTACGTGAATTTCGGCGTTTTTGCTTCTTTGACATGGCCATGTTTTTTTCTAACAGTTTTCTTAAAAACGAATACCAATATGTGTTATACACTTACAGTCATCTGCGTAGCCTTTTCCCAACTATATTGGGATCGGCTTCCAGTGTAACCGGATGCAGCTGAATACCAGTATTTTACATGGAGCGACTGCCTATCTGACCTTCACAACCCAGTTAGTACTGGGTAATACGGGTAAGACTGGTTGTCAGACTTTTTGGGCCACTGACTACCTAACGACGGTCATAGATCTACAAATGACACCCAGGACCAGCGGCTTAACGTGCTTTCCGAGGCACGGAGGAAACTCATTATGTAATGGGTCATCCACAGACCAACCTAGGCAAGCACGGCTTAACCTAAAGATCGACACGAGCGGCTGTTATTATTTAGCCACGAACTCCTCCACGACTGTATACACTTACAGCGCCACTGCTAAACATATTGACAACTCAGCAACATTCGTTGCGTCCCCTTTGTCGTAGTTTTTCGAACATATGAAGATGGAACATTTTAGTAGTCACTTAAAAATTCTTCGGATTGTAATAAAAAGTGTTTTATGCAATAAGAGTGTTGGCTGGGTATCGATATTGACTTGTCCTGTGTGTCTAAAATATGTAACAGTAAAATGTCAACCGTGTCGATGACTTGCCATAGTTACAATGCAGTTGTTATTTGCAATAAAAACATTGATATCCAGGTTTATTTATTTGTTAGAATGTATTTACGTCATTTTACACACAAATGCATATATTTTTCTGAAAATTGACGTCTTTAAACCGCAATTAGCATAAAATAATGATTAGGTGTTTACATTTAATTCTGTTTTCTTATAGAAATAATTACAAATCTAACAGTATCAGAAAAATTGCTTTTCAAGAGCCATATTAGAAATATTTCAGTTAAGCTAAGGGGATGATGCATGGGCTGACCTAGGTGTCCGTTAGGTTTATAGTTTTATGATATACGAGTTTTGTTCATTTATATTGTAATTTCATTGTGTTCATTCTAATTCTGTCTACTAAGATTGTTTTCTTTATTCTTATTCTAATGTCTACCATATTGTTTACTTCCGAATTATATGACAATTTTTTATTTTTATTTTAAATACTGATTTTGCGTAGTTTGATTTGATTTTTATGTTCAACCATTTTTTGTCATTTTTTGTTACTTGTATGTGCGGTGTAAACTGTAAGTATATTTTGCTTATAAATAAATAAATCAGACCCGATCAGATGCATTTGATATGATGAAGGCCGACTTCATCATATCTGCATCTGGTTACAAGATTGTATTGAATACCTTGCTCTGAATTTTATTTGATAAGCCTCGGTAGGTGATACGTACCGGGTAGTCTATAACTAATATTATGAAGAGGTAAAATTTGTTTGTAAGTTTATATGTAGGAGGTAATCTCCGGAACTACTGACCCAATTCTAAAAGTTCTTTCACTGGCAGAAAGCTACATTATTCGTGGGTGCTGTACCTAAATTGAGACTAAGGTGAAACATATATTTTTTAGTGTATTTTAATTATTTTTAATATTTTCTGTTAATGTAAAATTGTAATTATAAAGTGTTTATTGGTAACTTTTGTAATGTGTATTAATTGTAACCTCTTTATTAATTCTTAATGTATGTTTTTTTATGATTATTTATTATTTCCTTTATTGATTTATGTTCACATTTTTAACATTTTTAAATATATCTAATAAAATTAAAACATACATATAAAAAACATTTAAAAATATAAATTATATTTAAATCATGCATAATTATTACCAGAGCTATCACAATTTTCTGCGGATAAAGTCGTTGGCGAAGTGCTAGTAACTTATAACTAAAGAATATTGCTATCAATAAGGAAGCATTTTGAATAATCGTTTCTTTACATAAGTTATGTATAAGCCATTCCCCTATCACATGACTTAAAATACCACTTTTATATCGTACAGATAAAGCTTTTTACATAAGAATGTACAAGTTACCCCATGTAAATGAGGTATTCATTTTAACGATGGCTGCTTGGTGCCGTTAAAAATGTCCGTAACGTGCAGTCGTATGTGATTTTAATGTCCTACCGTTTTAACCTTACGAGTTGAACCGTAGTGGAAGTAAGCAATAAAATATGGAGTTAGCATGCTTTACTGCGAGAGGGCTTAGGAGCTCGTGGCTTAATAATTACAGCAAGGTTGGTCTGTGGATGGGTGACCATCCATTACATACCGAGTTTCCTCCGTGCCGTGGCCCAAAAAGTCTGATAACCAGTCTTACCAAGGGGTATCGTATTACCCAGTACTAACTGAGTTGTGGTGTTCAGATAGGCAGTCGCTCCATGTAAAATACTGGTATTCAGCTGCATCCGGTTAGACTGGAAGCCTACCCTAATATAGTTGGGAAAAGGCTACGCAGATGACTGCGAGAGGCTTTAAAAGTTTAGGGTTATCATGAAACTAGCTTTTACTCGTGGTTTTGTCTGTTTGGATTTCAGAAATGCAGGACTTTTTTTACGGCCCGTTTCATGGCTTGAAGATTAAGATTTTGCGTTATCTGTTTTTCAGTCAGACAAGGAACAAATAACTAGTTTTTTGTTCACATCGGAAATCAAATAAGACTGTTATATTACATGCTGAGGCCTTAGGATAAGGGCGCGATGTAAACGTTACGTAAATACGTCGATTTTAAAATTAAAAATATTCGTTTCACATGTAACATTTCCATAAATTGTATGAATTGATTCATATTTATGGATGATTTTTGAAATTTAACTGAAATGCTAAATGATAATATTTGTATTTTTGATTTAAAAATCGACGTATTTACTTCACGTTACACCGCGCGCTCGTGCTAGGATCTCATGACATAAAAATATTGCTGCAATCACTAATCTTGTCCTAAAGAGTGGTGATCACTATCATGGTTCTGAAAGACAGGATCCCTTGAGCTCACAGGTCATCTTTTACAGGTTACATAAAAGAGAAGGTCCTTAGCAGTATACTCTAGTTTAATTTCTGAAAATGGATCTGGAAAAATGTGGGTGTACCATAGGTAGGACATCTCTACCCATCCCTTTGCCGAAAACAGGCTTGATATTATGTTATGTTGATGTTAGAACTGAAAAAGGTTTCTTCCTGCCTAACGGGAACTTCTTCAAACGTTATCCAAGTCTATCCTAGGTAATAAAACAGCAATTTCCGCACTTGTTCGCGCGGCTCCCGAAGGCAGGCCCCACTTCACTTCAGACCTTTCAGTCTCCGTTCACAATTAACAATAACGCTAAATGAAGTGTTCCTCCGAATTCATCGCAACAAACATATATAATATTTTCTTTCTCTAAAACTATCTACTAGCTCACCCCCCCCCCCCTTCAACCCCCTACAATACATCTGTGTGTGTGGAAAAATTCGTACTTGCTACCCTTATAGGGCCACCCCCTCCCCCGCCGCTTTCACGGTTCTAATTTTTGGGGAATTTGGGGCATATTCGTAAATATGAAATGGAAAAAATATTTCGCATGTATAGGGGATTTGGACTTTGTTGTTCGGATGTTAAGGTTGAATTTCCGGTGTTGGGGAGTTGGAAAAAAAATTACTTCATATGTCGTCCTTAAGACGGAGCGCGCCGCGCTTCGTATGTGTGTTGCGAACATGGGAGCCGTGGAGTCGCTGTTAATTATTGTCACTCACTGGAGTTTTTTGTTTTTTTTTACAAACTTTTTTTTCGACTTAGCTTGATCTTTAATGAAAGTATACCAGACAATTAGACACCATTATCATTAACTCTAGAAACGAGACATTTACCATGTTTATTGTTAAATGTTAGTGACCATGACAGTTTAAAAAAAATATAATTAGACACCGCATGAATAGCGCTCTAAAGACAAAAGTTTTTGCAAGAACGGCTGAGTTCAATTCATGATCCCAGGCATCATAACTCAATTGAAATATGTATAAAGGGCCACTGTAACTCAGGTAATCTTTAAAGTAAAAAAATTATAAACAAAACATTTTTTTTCTTTATTTTATATTACCGCTGACAGCAAGATCAGCAATCTTGGAATGGCCCTAAAAGTTTTTGTGTAACTAATCTGTTACTGGCCTCTGTATTAGCTGATCTGAAGGTTATGTATGACACAACACAAGCAACCACAAAAAATTGACTTTTTAAAGTGCCTTTTAATCAAAGACATTCAAATATTTACGAGCGATAGACGGGACAAAACGAAGAAAATCGTAATCCAATACTTGTTACTACTTAGTAACAAATCGTTCTGTCTAGTGTCACACGCCCGCTTGTCAGGTAGCATTCGTGTCAAATAGAAAATGTTCGGGATCAAAATTTTTGTATGAAAATATTCTCAATGTCCGCTCTATAAATCTTTTAAATCTCTTTGCTATGAATCGCCTTATTGAAATAAATAGTTTGACTTTCATAAAAAATTATGTGTGTATGACGTTATTGGTGATCTGTACCATGCAATTATGTCAAAGTTAGCCATGTTTTACATTAGTAGCTACATCGAAAATCCATTAACTAATCATACACAAAACAGTCATTTTAACGTCATTATATTTGTCACATTGTGTCGGGCGCAATTGCATTTTTTCACAAGTACATTAACAATGAAAACGACAAGTTTTACCTATTCTGCGATATATTAGTCATTAATTACATTAGTAATCGGAGGAGCTCGTGGCTTAATAATAACAGCCGCTCGGGTCGATCTTTAGGTTAAGCCGTGCTTGCCTAGGTAGGTCTGTGGATGGGTGACCACCCATTACATACCGAGTTTCCTCCATGCCTCGGAAAGCACGTTAAGCCGTTGGTCCCGGGTGTCATTTGTAGATCTTTGACAGTCGTTACAGGTAGTCAGTGACCCAAAAAGTCTGACAACCAGTCTTACCAAGGGGTATCGAATTACCCAGTACTAACTGGGTTGTGGAGGTCAGATAGGCAGTCGCTCCATGTAAAATACTGGTATTCAGCTGCATCCGGTTAGACTGGAAGCTGACCCCAATATAGTTGGGAAAAGGCTAGGCAGATGATGAATTACATTAGTAATCTGTTTAGCTCTAGGTTTTGCCCGCAGGTTCGCTCGCGTTGGGAATTTTCAAGTTGGGGAACTTTCAAGTTGTGAAAGAATTTTCGGAACCGGATCTGTAGTTCCGGATATTACTCGTTACATCCAAACTTACAAACATACTAGCACAAACTTTACCTACCTGTTTTTAATATTTTTATACCTATATTACTTAGTATAGATTACATTAGTAATCAGCTTGCTTTGTTTTGTACTTAGTACACCTACGTTCGTGTATTTCACCATAACTCTATCACACGAATCAAATAATCAGTGATATTAGGTCCAAAGTTTTATTTTCCTTATTTTGCTTGTTGTACAAAAAAAATATTTTGAAACTTTTCTAAAAACAGCTTATTAGAAATATCTATTGTGATAAACATCGCCAGTACTGTACTTTTTGCGACGATTTTGCGAATACCTAAACAAAAAAAAAATAACACGAATTCAAAAATTAAATACGTACCAAAAAAAATTGCAACCGTCTCCATTCATTTCATATTCCATCACCGAGCAATATATATAGCTCAGGCCGTAGCTATACGAACAAATATATTATATTTTCCTATATGTTAGTTCCATCATTTATACTTTATTACTATATATATAGCAACTATTTATATATCAAAGAATTGTCGTAGTGTGCGTGTCTACGTACAATGGGGAGGAAACTCAATTAAACAGTTTCCCTTAATAAGAATCTTGAAGATTTGCTAACGTTATATATTATTATATTTTCTTAGCAATGCAGGATTTTTGTAATGTTTGGCTTCTCTTCAAAATCCTTGCCGTAAAATTCTTGTTTATGGAGGATTAGTTCGCAGATTTAAGAAGCTGCCTTAAACTCTGACAGGTATCTTTTGGTGAAAGATTGAGTATACAGTCGTTAAGTGACTAAAATATGGCGTCGCCGTCAGTATCTTCACCGCTAAGCGGAATGGGGCTAGACAGTTGTAAAGTATAAGAAAATGAAAGACTCAAAAAAAAAACTCAAAGCATTTATTTCAAATAGACCCGTGACAGGCACTTTTGCATAGTCAAAAATAAGCTACCTACAGTCCCGCCACAGGCATAATAACTGTGAATGAACTGTAGTTGCCCATTCGAAAATAGTAGATCTCATGGAGAAGAATGGGCAAGAAACTCCAGTTTCAATGCCAAAATTCGATGATTATTTGGTACCTACTAAGTATAAAAAGTTCCATTTGGATCGTCCCTCATCCATCTGTTTCCCGCGATTTTGACGATACCGTTTACCCAACAAAAATCATGAAATACTTTTTTTAAACTAATTCTTAATGAGCTTTTGCAAATCGGACTCGTAGCGAGGATGATAAAAGGGTGAGAAATAAGCTCACTATAAAGTGCTATAATGGATCACCAATATAATTTTAAATTGGTTTTTGGAATACGTGTAAAGTAACTTAAGTAGCTAATGTATAGCATAATATTCCGGCAAGAAAATTTCATAGCAACATTACACCGGCCAGCGTTCGAACTCACGGCCCCCGGACCGCCAATCCAACATGACACCACACTTACATCAAAGTCTTACGGAAGTTACGTGTCAGTCACTCCCCATGGCCCCCATACAATAGCCTTGACTGGCCCCTACGGGACGCAGGCCCCCAAGTCCCCATGCTTAGGGTAACTCCGAATTCGTCTATAGGCACACTTCTTTTCTTGATCAAAGACGCTTGATTACTGCTTACCCCTCTTCTCTAATGAAAACTTGATACTTGTATGGTCTCCATGACTAGTTAAATTATAGTAACGTTTTTCTCGCTAGCCGTTTCTTGTAAAGTCAAAATGCTTGTTGCTTCACACACAGCTACTTGAATAATAACAGTAATGTGGCGACTACATAGTTTACAGTATATTTCGATTATTCGAATAAAATTAAAACAAAGATTTATTTGAACTTAGAACGAATGGGAAACCTACGTTGGTAAACAAAAATCATCTTACGAAGAAGTGTAAGGCATACACACATACCAGCCACGTAAGGGACAGTAAACGTACGTACGTTGATAAAATGATACATCGTTTTAAAAATTATTCACCCTCCTGAGATAACTATACTCACGACTGTCATCCCTTTTGGGGACAGCAGCACAACAACACGGCCTGACTGCGGTTACGCCATCTAGCTTGAACAGTCAACACTATGCTGATTTCTTTTTACGTCTAATATTACAACATTCTAATAGATGGCGCTACTTCAAGCATGCACTTGTTATCAGCAACGTTTTTATTGTAGTCAAGAGATGTCACTAAAACCATTTGTACACAACTAGTTTATGTTGCTTATTTCAGAATTTAGCGCTAGGCGTTTAAAAAAGGTTTTAATCATTGTTTCAGACATTCTAGATTTAAAACCAAAGACATTCGTCCTTGTCCTTAACTGTCAATCATAAGCCAAACATGACATTTAAATCAAACTTGTTTCAAAGAAAAATGTAATAACAAAATCATGTAAGCCGTAATTTAGAACAACGGTACATATATTTATCATGAAGCCGCAATTCAGCTACGCCGACATTCCAACGTAAATGGTCACCGTTGGAACCACAACAAGTGGAGGCTCTTCTGGCTCTGTATGGATGCAATGTCCTGCTTACGATGAAGATGATGTCCATCCAGGTCTTGCCTTCGTCTATCCTTTGGACGAACTGATTGTAGCTAAAAAAAGAGACAACTTGCACGATATCATAAGCAAAACCGGCGACGCATTCACAATCTTTAACAGCGGAGGACAGAAAGTGTTCTTAGCAGTCCAAACAAAACGTTTTAAACAGTTCGACGTGAAGATATTTAATAACTATGGCAACGAAGTTGTACACGTTCAGAGGCCATTCCATTTGTGTATAAACAAAGCGTTAGTGTGGGCTCCTCCAGGCAATTTACTGGGAACTGTACGCGAGCGACCCAGGTGCACCAGGACTTACATAATTAAGGATGACACTGGCACAAAAATACTCAAGATCCGCGCCACAGGAGTGTGCCGATACATGTACAACGTGTGCTTAGTTTCTTACGGAGAGCGTGCTATCGGAGGGATGCAGGATCAAAGTCCTGCTGTCGACGCGATTAACTTTGGAGTCACCTTTCCCAAAGAAATAAACATCAAAAGTAAAATTGTACTGCTCGGAGCGTGTTTTCTAATTTGGCCCTTAAAGTGTTGAGTTAAGGTTTTATTGTTTACTATGTAACTTTTATAAACAATACATTTTTTCGAGAGTAAAACATTGTCTTTTTGCTGTCATTATCCATCTTCGTGTTGAGGTAAACACACGTTTTAAGAACCACGCTCAACCTTGTTTTCAACGTTTATGCCGTGCGCGGGTATATTTTTTATCTGCAGAAGGTGTGAAACCGTACCGCACTGGCGTAAGCAGCTACTATTTATAATCACTACTAGCTTCTTATGGGAACTCTAATTTTAATAGTAATTATCGCCTTAGTAAATCTGTAAATAATAAGTTCCCTTCTTTAACGCCTACAAAAGTATCCTGAGCAATCTGAAAACCCACGTTTTGTAAGGCGCTACAGGGTTAGATCAAAAGAAAACAACGATTTACAAAAAAAAAACTATTTTATTAAAAACTTACGAATACTGAAATCAGTCTTATTGAAAGTAAAAATAAAGTACTTAATTACAAAATTTAAATTAGTTACTTAATTCTACTTTCTACGTTTCTTTTGCGGAGTTTTAGCTTCTTCCGCAGCGTTACCATTGACTTGTTGTTCTTCTTCATCGTGCTGCTTCCTTCTCACAGGTCCTGTGTGGGTGATAGGAATAGCTCTCTCATTCTTACTCTCTGATACCTTTGGAGCCACCACAGTTAGTACACCGTCAGAAGATAGTTTAGACTCCACAGTCTCGGGGTTGCAACCTTCAGGTAAGGCATAGCGACGCTTAAAGTGACGCGAAACAAAACCATGTTCGTCTTTCCTCTCTTCATGTTTCCCTTCAATCACCACGTATCCATCAGATGTCTTGACAGAAATCTCCTCCGGATCAAAATGCTGGACGTCCAGGTTAACCTGGAACTTGTCTTTGTCGGATTTGATGGTGGATCCGACGTCCCGGGTGACCGCAGCCAGGTTCCTCCATGGACGGAGGTACTTTCGCACGGAGAGCATTGGACGGTCGATGTCCGTTAGAAAATCGTCTGAAGTCAGGTTTAGGCCGAATAGTTGGTCTCGGAGACGACGAGGCCGTAGGTCATCCAATAAGTAGGGTAGAAGCGCCATTGCTTTAAAACTTGATACTCAAAACTCTATATAGCGATCTCAAATCACTCAAATCTCTTGTTGTAATTTGTAGGCTCTACTTGCTTGTAGATTCGCACTCGCTCTTTAATCGCTTGCGTTTAGTTCAATACTGTAGCCGGTAGAGGCGCGCATCGCTTTTATATTTCCTGCCAACGCGGTAACGGAGTGAGTTCGAAAAACGTCGAGAACATTGGTGAATGTTTTGGAAGATTCTATGATAAGCGACATCTATTAGGGAGTAGCGTTTGCTGTTAAAAGTATTAAACTTTAACTTGGTTTCTATTCGCCAATATGTGGCGCTGTCCACAAGTTGAGTATTTGGCAATTTCTATCAAACAAAAGGATTCAAACTTTAACGTAAATAATAGAAACAATAGTTTCATTGAGTCATTTAATATTTCCTTCTATTTCTGTAACTCGACAATCATTCAAAACATTCATTACAACAAAGCCGTAGGGCTGGATTTAATGTTTACTATACTTTCCACTAGAGGGCGTAACAATCGAATGCTGAGTCTGTAATCTGCAACGGGCATACGGGACTTCCGTTTCCATAGAACATTGTGGAAAGATGCCACGAACTGCGAACAATCTAGAAATCTGTAGAACCCCACCCCATCCCTCCCTGTTCTAATTAACAACTGCGCAATGAATCAATACTTAAGAGACGAAACAAGAGTTGACTGACTCACCATCATAATGCATTGTCATCTTTTGACATCTTCAACAAAGGATAAATAGGAATTAGATAGAAACAAATACGCTAACATGAATTGCACGTTGCAAAACCATTAGATTTGTCTTGATTGCCCTTATTGATTCTATTAAAAGTCATGTCATTGACCTCGCCCCGGCTAGTTCTTATCATTTACATGAAAAGTAAGACTTCCTTCTTGCAATGTAAAATTATATTCTTTTAAAGCACATTGTTTTCATGAATTATAATTTATTAAATGCTTTCCGGGCTATTATTTTGTATATATTTCAATTTATATTTAATTCATTTTAACACATTATAAATTAACCTAAAAATGATTACCACGTGTACCTATAATATCAGGCATTGAACGCACCGCTAGGTATTTTAGCGCGCGAATTTTTTGTTCAAGCGATGACGATGAGTGTCGTACTCGTGACATTTTCGAGAATGTTATGACATAAAATTAAATTCATTTAAATTAACGTGTTATTAATATAAGGGAGTATAATACCTAGTAGGTTTTTACTATAGTATGACCATCTAATATTAACCTACGGACTAGGTACTTACTTACCTAGGTACGTACGTACCTATTATGTGAAGATCAATGAAATGAATCATTGTATGTTAAAGTGGGAGCTTGCAGGTTTGAAGTAAATTCTAGAACTACATTGTAGTTGTACATGGAAACAAGCATATTGTTCATTTCATGTTCCTTATCAAATTCCAGTGTTAGTTTATGGTACCTATCACAAGTATCACACATTCCTAACGGCGCGCGGCGTTTAGCAGCCGTTGCAGAATAATGTTCTAGAATAGGTAGGTCGGCTTTCATTGATTTTAGGTCATGGAACTTTCGGTACCTACCTACCAGACTGACTAGGCATTGCAATGAAAGTTATAGCTAGGTAGTCCTAACTATTGTGTTCTTAGCTGGGTGGGTACCTTGTATAATAAAAAAGTCAGGTTGGTTTGTTTGGTAAAAGTACCTAACAATAGGTCGACAAACTGGGTTTAAAAATTCGTTAGAATAAAGGAGTAAGCACACTGAGTACCTACCTACTTAGATCCTAACTTCCTAAAGAAAGTACCGATTTACCGTACTTACCTAAATAAGTAGGATCCAACATGGAAATTGTGATTGTAATGTCCCTAAAAATAACCACCCAACATAAAAACGACACGTGTTGCAGAGAAATTAAATAATTAGAATAATTTATGTAGATAAATAAATAAATACCTACGTTAGTTCTGTATGTGTATAGCTGTAATTTAACTAAATACCTGTTAAACTTATTTCCTATAAAGAATTGTCTAGAAACGCATTGTTTCCGGTGCCGGCAAATCGGTTTTTCGAGAATGCTATGGAAATACATTATTTACCAACTTTTGCGATGAATAAGCCGCTTCATCTAAAAATGTGCAATATTTAGGTGCATACGGATCATTGAGTGCTTGTAAAGGGCATGATTCTAAAATAAAACACCTGCAAAATGCCTAAGTAATAATCAATACACTGTCTAACACTAAAGTTGCCAGCCTTTCATTAAAAAAAACGTAGGTTTTGATTTTTTTTTCATGGAAACGTAGAGTTTATAGTAAATGACTAAAATCAACACTATTTAGGCGTCATTTTGTGAGAAGAATATTTAATTAACTTAATTCCCTCTTGGAAACAAAGCATATGAAATTCAACAGTTTTTAAGGAAATAAAAACACAATAAAAATCTAGTTCGATACTATTGTATTGTATTGAATAACAGGCTGGTGTACACAACACCAACACTTAGACTGTCACTGAAACAAAAGACGGTATTATTAATAAAATAGTTTATTAAGTAAAAATAGTTGAATGATTGAGAAAATCACTCGCAAATCTAGAAAAAAAATTGAAGTTTTTAGATTATTAAAACAGTTATTTGAAGTCACGTTTAAAGATCTAATCGACATGCAGAAGAATAAAAATGGTCTTCAAAGTGTGTAGGTACTTTCCTTATTCTTTTTAACTATATTTTCAGTCTCAAATATTAATTACTCAATACACTCAAAATCACAATACTTTTTACTGTGACATACAAAGTGGAGTACAAGATTCTACATTTTGCTGTAAAACTCATAATTTAAATCTATGGTAGAAGTAAAGACTAAAAATACTGGAATCTCTCATAAGTTCATCCACTAATCCTTACCCATAGAAACTAACGAAATATAATTTCTATGAAAAATGAATGAGTGCTACGATAAAATTACGTATTATATTCTTAAAAGTATAAATTTGGTATTTAAAGTACAAAAGTATAAATACCAAATCATTATTTTCTGGTATCCCCAAACACTTCACTGAACTTGACATAAATGCTACCCCGGATGCTACTAGCGCTAACGGCGGGCAAAAGCCGAACTACGGACCGGATGTGGTTCGAACATTCTAGTAGAAACCAGTAAAGTACTCGAAATTATGTATTCTTGAATGAACCTATCAAATTAGATATTTTTTAATACAGTAGTTTTGTCTAAGCTATTGATTAAGCCCATATTTTGTTATACTTTCATACAAAATATAGAAGTTTGGACAAATTCCATAGAAGAATCGCGAAGGTTCTAGAATATTTCACAGAAAATCGACGCTGCGATGCTAGCGCCACCACTCGTCGAATAGCGTAGTTACAAAAAACCTAGGCGGAGTTCTAAACATTTTCAAAGAATTCGTTTTTTTTAGAAACTTCTAAAAAATAGGTTTCTTTTTATTAAAACATGGTTTTAAAGGTAAATTTTAGAAATTATTAATTTGTTATAAAGCAATTTGATACCAAATTATCTGATTACTTACGTAAATATTTTCTGTTAAATCATTTCATAATTATTAATAAAGATTGCATATTGTCCGACTATTTGCAAAGGTTTATTTTTATATGAATAGACTAATATTCCATTATTGTCAAATTATTTTCGTCTTTGCTGTGTTTAATCACATAATTACATGTGTTTTTGTATTTATTTACTAACAAAATATTACTTAGTCGTTTATATGCTCAAATTAATATGTTTTAGTTTACTTAATAATGTTTTATTAAACCCGTGTAGAAGCATTGTGCTTGTTTTGGTATTCATGATAGTTAATCGCCCAATGTTTCGAGCCCCTGACGCCAAATCTAGAAATTCCTACTCGCTCAGAGATGGCGCTTGTGTATTGAGTCTATAAAAGCTTTCTGACATTCCGCCCGGCGTCATTTAATTCAAGAAAAGCAAAGTGAGAGATACGCTGCGATTCCACGCGATCTTACAACACGTGTATTTAAAACCGCGCTAGTCAAGTCAAGAAAGTATTCAATTCTGTGCTTAGTTTAAACCTCTAACTTGAGGACTATTTTATAATAAGTGAAACAGTCAAAATGCCCGAAGAAATGCAGACCGATGTCGCGGAGGTGGAGACCTTCGTCTTCCAGGCGGAGATCGCCCAGCTCATGTCCCTGATCATCAACACATTCTACTCCAACAAAGAGATCTTCCTTCGTGAGTTGATCTCCAACTCGTCAGACGCCCTGGACAAGATCCGGTATGAGTCACTCACCGACCCGTCGAAGCTGGACAGCGGCAAGGAGCTCTACATCAAGATCATTCCCAACAAAAGCGAAGGTACACTCACTCTTATTGATACCGGTATCGGTATGACCAAGGCTGACCTCGTCAACAACCTTGGTACCATCGCAAAGTCGGGAACAAAGGCGTTCATGGAGGCTCTTCAGGCGGGCGCTGACATCAGCATGATCGGTCAGTTCGGTGTGGGTTTCTACTCATGCTACCTGGTCGCCGACCGCGTGACAGTCCACTCCAAGCACAATGACGACGAACAGTACGTGTGGGAGTCGTCTGCGGGCGGCTCGTTCACGGTGCGCCCCGACCACGGCGAGCCCCTCGGCCGCGGCACACAGATCGTCCTGCACATCAAGGAAGACCTCACTGAGTATCTTGAAGAACACAAGATCAAGGAGATCGTGAAGAAGCACTCGCAGTTCATCGGCTACCCCATCAAACTGATGGTGGAGAAGGAACGCGAGAAGGAGCTCTCTGACGACGAGGCTGAGGAGGAGAAGAAAGAGGAAGAGAAGGAGGAGGACAAGCCTAAGATCGAGGATGTGGGAGAAGATGAGGACGAGGACAAGAAAGACAAGAAGAAGAAGAAGACCATCAAGGAGAAGTACACAGAGGACGAGGAACTGAACAAGACCAAGCCCATCTGGACACGCAACGCTGACGATATCACACAGGAAGAGTATGGTGACTTCTACAAATCCCTCACCAACGACTGGGAAGACCATCTTGCAGTCAAGCACTTCTCTGTTGAAGGTCAGTTGGAGTTCAGAGCACTCTTGTTTGTGCCCCGCCGTGCTCCCTTCGACCTGTTCGAGAACAAGAAGCGCAAGAACAACATCAAGCTGTACGTGCGCAGGGTGTTCATTATGGACAACTGCGAGGACCTCATCCCTGAGTACCTGAACTTCATCAAGGGTGTGGTCGACAGTGAGGACCTGCCCCTCAACATCTCTCGTGAGATGCTCCAACAGAACAAGATCCTCAAAGTCATCAGGAAGAACTTAGTTAAGAAATGCTTAGAACTCTTCGAGGAGTTGGCTGAAGACAAGGAGAACTACAAGAAGTATTACGAACAGTTCAGCAAGAACCTGAAGCTTGGAATCCATGAGGACTCTCAGAACAGGTCCAAACTGGCTGACTTACTCCGCTACCACACATCCGCCTCCGGTGACGAGGCATGCTCCCTCAAGGAGTATGCTTCCCGCATGAAGGAGAACCAGAAGCACATCTACTACATCACTGGTGAGAACCGTGACCAGGTTGCCAACTCTTCATTCGTTGAGCGCGTCAAGAAGCGTGGTTATGAAGTTGTATACATGACCGAGCCCATTGATGAGTATGTAGTACAGCAGATGAGGGAGTACGACGGCAAGACCCTTGTCTCAGTCACAAAGGAGGGTCTGGAACTTCCAGAGGATGAGGAAGAGAAGAAGAAGCGCGAGGAGGACAAGGTCAAGTTCGAAGGTCTCTGCAAGGTCATGAAGAACATCCTTGACAACAAAGTTGAGAAGGTAGTTGTATCCAACCGTCTGGTCGAGTCACCTTGCTGCATTGTCACTGCGCAGTATGGTTGGTCCGCCAACATGGAGCGTATCATGAAGGCCCAGGCTCTCCGCGACACCTCCACCATGGGTTACATGGCGGCCAAGAAGCACCTTGAGATCAACCCTGACCATTCCATTGTTGAGACTCTGAGGCGGAAGGCAGAGGCTGACAAGAACGACAAGGCTGTGAAGGACCTCGTCATCCTGCTGTACGAGACTGCTCTGCTGTCATCTGGCTTCGCTCTTGACGAGCCCCAGGTGCATGCTTCCCGCATCTACCGCATGATCAAGCTGGGTCTTGGCATTGATGAGGACGAGCCCGTCCAGGTGGAGGAGACGACCGTTGGTGACGTGCCCCCACTAGAGGGCGATGCTGATGACGCGTCGCGCATGGAGGAAGTGGATTAAAATCTCAAATTTCAGCTTTTAGCCATGTTGTAATGGTGTTTATGTGATTGTATCGCGAAGTTATTTTGTGCACTGGTGTACAGCCAAAGACTGATTTAGTTCAAATTCCATTATTGAAAATAAATGGTAAAATTAACAAATTATTTGCTTGGTTTCATTCCCAAAATCCTTACACACTACCCTACACACCCTTTAATAAAGTGGTAAATAATAATTAATTGTACCTTTTATTATTTGCCACTTAGAACAATGAGTAAATGCACACATGCAATGAGCTAATGTTTGCTATGCATCAATGACTTGAAGTGAAAGCTAGGAACTTCAGTAGGGTCATTGGACCATAAACTAACACAGCCCATTGTGTGGAGATGCAACACACAACATGCACACATCAAATAGCCCTCGTCAGTGGCAGACCGCAGACCCTGACCTGAGTTCTGAGTAACGACGAGCTTCAACAACGACCACACTACCTACATAGGGACATATTACAGGTATGGTGGTCTATCTGAGGTAAGACCGGAACCTAGGCATTGCACTATGACCTAGGTAGATAGTAAGCGTAAATAAATATCTAGGTTGACTGGGAACGTGGAGAGTTGGCCCTGGAAGTAGCCTATGCCCAGCGGCGGGTTGTGAATGATAAACGATGGTCCATCAAGTCAATTGTGTGTGTAGACTGTGTAGTTGGGGGTGTCTGGAATGTGCTGAAACGCGGCTGCCTGTTTTCATGAGCAATAGGCGCATTTAATGGTCCTGTTGGAATATCAATTCAGATTGTTTTTATTTGGGTGTAGCCTAGTGTTCATGTTGGTGAAAACGAGTATTAGTTACAAAGTTACTGGGAACTTCCTGCTTACATTATGTTCGAGTTAGCAACAAAATTGTTTCGAGAAGTTTTGTTTAGGGGGTTTCGCAACCAATGTAAAATAATTGATTGTAAAGTAGGTACAGTCACGAGCACCATTATGTAAACACTTAACCCTATCTCCAAGTTATAATCGTTATTTCTCGCAAAAATTGCTTTTCAATTGGGGAAAGTGTGTCACGTGTGAAAATATTGTTGCTCGTGAATTTACAGACTTACAGACCTAGGTACTTCATAGTAATCAGATGTTTTGCTATAAAATCTAAGTAGTTTTATAGCCGGAACCGATTTTATAAGAATCTTTTGTCATGATAGATGTTAGTAGGAAAAGTAGGTAATTTTTTTTGATGTATTGAAAAAACATGACTGCGTTAGTTCCGATTTTGACCACGCCACGCGGCAAGCAAGAGATCCTTGATCAACCATATTTGAAGAAATTTACTATTCTTTATGGTAGGGCATTCCCCGATCAAAGTGCAGTAAATTGAAAGTGAATGATGCCACTTAGCTAACCATTCTCATCCAAACTAAACATGTTTTGCAAAATTTCAGCTTAATCAGAAACCGGGAAGTGGGTCAAAACTTCTAAGATTTTGTTACATAGTTAGTTATTTATTGGGACTCGTTCCCGATCTATTTGGCCAGAGGAGGCAAAACACCGCGAGAGTTGGAAAGGAATTGGAGAGGCCTTTGCCCAGCAGTTGGACAGAATAGGCTAAAAAAAAGTTTGTTATAGGTTAAGCTAGCAAAAGCGTGTTAAAAAGCACCTGTTTATTAACGAAGTTTGTATGTATGTTAACAGGGGAATGCCCTCAGCTCCTCAGCTATTTTTTCTTCAATTGGCTTCAACTAATCGGTGTCAAAACATGGCACTACTTGGCTCACTGCCCTTTTTAGTAAAAAAAAACCGGCCAAATGCGAGTCGGAATTGCACACAAAGGGTTCTGTACAATTCTCTATGGTTCTGTAGCACCAAACAAGAGAATAACAATATTTTGTAAAGATCATTAATAGGTCTACTCAACAAAATAACTAAATTTATTTTTCATAGTATGGTAATGAAAAAAAGTTACTGCTGCTAAATATCAAATCTTATTCAAACCAATTTTCGTTGAAATTTCTTTTTACGTTCTTAGAATGTTTATTTATTTATTTATTTATAGATAGGAGAACCAACAGCTATGACAAATGAATAACAATTATATAGGCAACACAGAGCCAATTACAGGTTCTCACGTGTAAACACAGAAAAGATAGTACAGATCTTAGGATCACTAATTAACAAGCACGATACAAATAAAATAAGAGTAATTAGATGTTCCTTCTCTTACTTTAATTACTTTAAAGGTTAAAGGAGGGGGACAAAAGTTTTACTGCTTTAGAAGCGAATATGTCATCAACCAATAACTTAAGAAAAAAAATATTTTAGGCACCTCGATAATCTTTCAAGAGATGTCGGTAGACATTCCACCCAGTTATATACGTAGAAATTATTTGTTTCTACTCTCAGTTCCATTTTCCGTTTGGATCATGCTACATGTTCCGTTTGGGTCATGTTCAGTTTTTACCATTTGGCAACGGAACCCTAAAAGCATTCCTAAATAATGCGTACGCAGGGCGACAGTGACGACACGAGGCTTCCCGTTGCAGGCGTGCCAAGAGATGTTAATGACGCATAAATCGTGTTTTTGGCTAGTTTTCATATAGTATTCCTTTCTTTGAAGAATAGTGCCTGATACAGCACAGTCGCAACTGCCCGCAGCGCATAACATTGCACACTAAAAATCTTCCGCATGTAGTGTGCGATGTTCATAAAATCAGCAATGTGTACGAAATATGGGTTTTATTGAGGTAAGTCCACATTACGGGATCTACACTACACACGGCCACGACCGCGACTTTTAGCCGCAGAAGATTCTGCTAGGCAGAAAGTTTTGTTCAAGATAGCGGTCGGTCGTGCGCAAGTCATGGTCGACGTCCATATAGCCGCATCGGGCCGCAGCGTACAAAATCAAAATCACGGTGCGTCACGCCTGTACCGTGCGATGGTTTATTCACAAAGAAATTAGGAAAGTGATGTAGGTAGGAGGAATTATTATAGCAATGCAACTCAGCCCGCCAACTAAGAGCCTGTAAAACTTGCAATAGGCACCTACGTTGCGGTTCGGTCCGCTCAACTGTCTAACCCGACAAACCTATACGGGGTGTAAACAGACCCTTCACGAAGCCGTCAACCAAGCATTCTGTACATCAAACTAAGTAACTGTACGCAAAAATTATTGCTGGGAAACGACTTTTTTTTTGGGGTGAAAAATCACGTTTTACGGTAAAACTCAATGTTACGCACTCAAAACTTAGTGCTGATGGATGCTTTGAATAGTAAACAGGTCATGGAGTTAATTAAAGTTCAAACCTGAAAAAGTGGTTTATAAAAAAAAACTTGTCAAAAAGTTGGAACTTTAACCCCCAATATCTCCGTAACTATAAGATTCCCAGGTATGGTCTAGAACAAAAAAAATGATCGCAATGACGGGGAAAACACGTGCCTTTCGACTTCGTTAAGGGTCTTTTTACACCCTTTATATACATAGTCTTGAAATCATAATGATGCCTGAAAAATTTGAAACACTATCTTCATTACTCATCATGAATTAGCTTTATTTAACAGTTACAATACCGACTTTGAAACTACAAATCATTAAACAAACACTAAATATTTTAGGAGACAAAGGCGCATACATCTGGTTCAGTGCACTTGCTAGTATTTTGAACGTTTTGGTCAAACCTATTACTTTCTCCATGGGTATATTTTTAGCTAGTTTATGGTCAACACTCATGACATCAGGAATAGGTAAATCATCATCTCTTATTTTAAGCTCTCCTCTAGATCGTACATTCTGTTCCAAACAATAACTAACGAGGCCGTCTGGAGAACACCCAGCTATGAATTTCAATGAATTCTTAAGTTTATATTGGCTAAACGAAGCCTTCACCGCATTGTGAACATTTCCATCTTTTATAGGAATTTCAGCATCTCCGACAACTCCATTGGAGAGGCAACTCCCTCTGAACGCTTCAGGCATGTACGAATCTATTATATCTTGATTTGGCCAGCTGTCTAGCAGGCTCCAGTGATCAGTGACGAAGCTCACCCATGTAACGATAACATTGGAGACGTCAGTCTTGTTCACACCAAACATTTTACCTATTTCAAAATCAGGTTTGCATCTTCGTAATTTCATGAGTAACATCAAAAACTGATCTTCTACAGTTAAGTTGGTTACGTGTTTCGATTGGTATTTGATCTCATTGGCCATTGGCATCAGGGTGGATAATAGAAGTGTGAACTGGGTATAGTCATCTAAACCTGTGTAGAATACTACGGATTCATTATCAGATAGTACCAGTTCTGTGGTAGCAAACAATCTCAAACTATATTGTGTCTGTGTTCCTTGACTCGACTGTTTATTTTTCAAAGTTTTTCCGGGTCTTGAAACTAGGGTCTTTTGCCAAATGAATTTTATTTCAGATGAGACACTTCTAGGATCTTTTCCACGGTGTCTCCGAGGTGGCATTTCAACAAAGCTTCTACAGGTGTGAAGGTATTTCCTTCGGCCCTCTCTGACTTCATACCGCCTTGACACTAATTTTCTATTCCACGGAAAAACTGTAGGGATAGTTGACTTCTTTAAACGCCGGTTTTTTAGAGGTTGTCCTGTAACATAAAAAGGCTTATTATTGCATTGAAAATCCGTGCAGCGCTTTTTTTTTTTTGGATTGTAAATAACCCCCACGCTCAGGGTGGAGTGGGAGGGAGTGTCAGACTTTTACTGACTAAAACCCATCCATGTTCCTTTTTTGCCCTTTGTGTTCCAGGGTCGCGGTATCTCTTTCGGACAGTCCCGCCGCGCTCCGTACAGCGCTGGGCCGGCTATTCAGTGTTACCACTTTTTTGTGCTATAAAGTACAGCAGAGCAGAGGGCAACATAATTATAATACTCAATAAAGGTTTGCGCACATTTAGGCGGGCTGCTCGCACCACAACGCTAGAATCATCCACATTACTTTCGTACATCTTTTTATGTATTGAGAACCATCGAATAAATAATTTCGAATAATAATAATAAAAATAAATAATTTCGAATATCGAATAATAAATGATTTGTATATTTTTACTAGGTATATCTTTTTATATATATTTTTGTGGCGTGAATTTATGTAGGTGGACCAGGGTAATTACTAACCAGTAGCTCGACTGACTTGATCATAGTCGTCACTCTGGAAATGTCTGCGACATATCCTCGATCCATTTTTTAGAACAAAATTACCGCGTCCTATAGCTTTCACCCAAGAATTTCTTAGATTAGGATCCTTAGGAAAGCGGTGGGTCGCCTCCTGGCAGCAAAATGGAACACTGCAGCGAACCATTATTAGGAATTTCACCTACAGATAACTTGCAAATAATTTGACTAGGTATAAATAAACGATCACAAGAAAACACAAATAATTTTAGAATTTGGAAACATACAATACAAATTTATTGTGCAACGCTAATTTGACAACATTTTGACAAAAGGCCAGTTGAGTTATTTTGCCTTTGTTTGATTTTACACCAATGCCCAAAGAGGTTCTCAATTAAAAACACTGGCAATATCTCAGAGTAAAATAAAAAAAGTTTTTATCGCTAACAAAGTTTATGTAAGCGCCCTCTAGTATCGAGTGGCGGTACTAAACATTTAAGTGTTATTTTTGTATTTCCATGAATAATCGAGAATGCCACAATCTTTATAGTTTTATATTAAAAGAAACTTCGGAGACTTCAACTTTATTCCTACAGCTTTTAGTAGATGAATAACTGCTCTCCAGAACCTTCCAGTACTTGGCGTAGGTACCTACTTGGTTATGTGTGTATGTGCAACGCGAGCGAACTAGATTGACGTCATTGGCGCTGGATCAATACATACAAGTCATATTTATCTACCTGCATTATGTAACGTAGGTACAGGAGTTTTAATTCGACCTACGTCTAGAAAATTACGAATGCGGATGCTCTTTTAAGACCTAAAAAAATACAATAGCAACAGGACGTACGAGTCTGTATTATTGCTATTTATTTTGATATTTTACCAAACCATGACATCCATTTTTACCGAAGGGTAAGAGAGACATATTGCGACAGTTGCTTTTTCACAAACTATAATAAAGATTAAAGATGAATCAAGTAAGGGGTCTGCAGATCCCCTACTCAGCTTGAAACACAAAAGGAACTGAGCAGCAAATTCTGGAATCTTCAACCAGTTTCTTTTCTTTTGTTACCATTTGTAAGTAGCGCAGATGTTCACTGCAAGTATGTAACTTACGAACAAAGAATTAGCTTCTCCCTGTAGAGCTGATATTCTAGATTCGTCGTTTTTATTAGCAATATAAAAGTCTGAGATTAAGAAGCGACTGCTGTCTCTGGTCAACAAGGTTTTTTTATTCATTTTTTTTTTAGGATTACAGATTGCTTATAGGTAATTGGTAACCTATGGCAATTTTCTTTTGGACGTATCATCTCCCGATAATCTTGTTTTTAAAGGAGTGGACTGGATGTAAATATTATAATCGTAACTTTATACATCGTCTGTCGTTGCTGAGGGCGTTGCCCAATGAGCCGTGGGCCAAAATATGCAGAGTCATACAACCAAGAGGCGTCGCGGCAGACCTCGTAGAAGATGCATAGCGGAACGAGTTGAACTAAACCTACGACCAGTTTAGCCCTGCATCGAATAAGCTGGAAGTCACGGTGAGAGGCTTTCACCCAGAAGTGGGATGATGCAGCTGCTGATAAGTAGGTACCAACTTTGGGCTAACATACATAAGTCCAAATCATAAGAATTACAATTTAAAGCCCATAACAAAAGATGGAGTCAGCAAAAATGGTGTATCTATGCAAGCATAGCAGTTAGCACAAAGGGGTGCACACGGCGCGGCCGAGCCACCCCGCAGGGCGAGACGGGAGGGGTGAATTTTCTCGAAAGAGCGAGAGAGCCGTCTGGTTCTCGTCTCATGCAATGAAGTTTCCAGATTGCGAATGACGAAATTGTAGTGAAAATGTTCGATTTATTGCATAATAAGACTATAATTTTACTTCCTATGTAAACTTGAAAGTACTTAAGTCTATGTAAGTAGGTAGGCACTTAGGTACACCTATTTATTTTTAAAGGATTTGGATGACCATGACCTGAATAGATCCTACCTATTTATGAAAAGCATTTTTGAAAATCAATCACAAATAAATACCTTCACTTAGGTTATTTCGATTTTTTGATAAGAGAAAATACTGCCGTTGATCAAGTGGTATACATATATCGCTACTGCTCATCATGCGGTCTTGGGGTCGATTCCCAGGCCGGGCAGTGTTATTGGGTTTTTTGATCAGAAATATCTCAGTAACATTCTGGAAGTAGGATTTGTGACCGGTTGATGGGAATATAATAGGCTCTCCACGTATTTTATGTCATGGCGAAATGTAAACATCTCTGCCCAGCCCAAAGGTAATTACAGGCGTGGTATTATGTATGTATCTGAGAAAATTGTGGCAAAACTAGGCATTAAATAGAAAAAAGATAGCGTAAAATTGGCCTTTATTTTAGGTACGTTTTGACACAATATTTGCGAAGATTCCTATCTTTACGTTATTGCATTTCCTTAATTCTGAAGCTGAATTTTGAATACCTACTAAGTCTTCCCAAATATAGCTCCACATTCTAAAAATAAATCACATAAGATTAGTAACGTGTGGAAACATAATTGAAGATATCTAGTCTAATCATCAGACTTGTGTGGACAAAGGTAAACGAACTTTAGATCAATAAAATTCTCCATATTGTAAAACTTCGGCAACACCGGTCTCTTTTTACTGGAAACACCGTTTTTCTGGAAATATTGCAAAGGCGTGAACGAATATACTGCACTATTTCATCAGCAAGGGTAGAAAATTCTAGAGTTCATGGCGTTTTCTAGCCCCAGCGAAAACACACTCATAGTTTGTAAACACAACATTAATATTGCTGTCTCTTTCACACTTACCAATGGTGCGGGTGTAAGTGTGCGTCATGCATTCTAGATATTTCCCCGGTATTGCCAGTGCGCTAAGTTTAATTTCCCCAGAAAAAAACACGACCGCCTTTTTTTAATGTTTCGTTATTTAACTTGTCTTTGCAAAATGGTAGGTATATAATTTTACTTACACCCTTTGGGCTGTAAGAAAAAAATAAAAAATAAACATACTGAATCAGTCAGTATACCGACTTTTTTTAATGTTTCGATTTTTAATTTGTCTTTGCAAAATGGTAGGTATATAATTTTACTTACACCGTTTGGGCTGTAAGAAAAAAAAAATTAAACATACTGAATCAGTATACCTATATGCATTTAGAAAATAATATTTTAGAAATAGTTTTAATGAGTATTAAAACTATTCAAATTCTTTCTCCTATATTAACAGTTCCAAGGGAACGCCATAGCGGGATAAAAAAGTGTCCTTCGACCGAAATAATTCATACTGTATCTCAATTTCATCCAAATCCATTCAGCCTATGAGAACAAAATTCATTTTTTAGACAGATGTCAACTATTATTTTTAATCTAATGAAAGGAAATAGCAGGAAAGATTATTTATTCTAGAATTTCTCCCACCGTATTGATTAAAGTTTTACGTTTTCACGAACATAGTATTTTGGAAACCATACTGTAACGAAATAGGTCTTAACTCAAAGTAGACACCGTTCACGAGAAATTCGCTTTTATTTTTTTTTAACTGTTAACATTTCATTTCTCGTACTGTACGTTATGTTTTGTATGAATAACTAACGTACGAATGACTTAGCTGGCAAGTACAAATTTTTGCGAATCCAATCAAAGTTTAAACCGTGGTGATTTTTTTTGCTATCTCCCCAGAAGCAGGGAAAATTTCTACAGTGACAACCCGATTGAGACAGCAAATGGCTTGCTGTCTCTTTCCCACAAACGCAATGATTGGTCGAACCACGCGACCCTCTAGATAATTCCTTCGATTCTGTTCTCTGATTGGACGCTGACCAGACACGTCGAGTGAAGACTAGAAATCTCTCGAAGCTCATTTGTTGACTATATAAGCGGCGGCCGCTCGGCGCGAACTCAGAATTATTTGAAACGCGATACAAAGCAGACGAAGAGAGTTCGGTGCAAACCGGAGAAGTTTACTAGACTCGCAAGTTACATTCGACGTTATACGTTACTACTACTACTTTGTAACAAGTTTATTGTGAAAAGTACAATCTACAAGAAGAAGACAAAATGCCAGCTGTAGGAATAGATCTTGGTACGACATACTCGTGCGTCGGCGTGTGGCAGCACGGGAACGTGGAGATCATCGCCAACGACCAGGGCAACCGCACAACACCATCCTATGTGGCCTTCACGGACACGGAGCGCCTCATCGGAGACGCAGCCAAGAACCAGGTCGCCCTCAACCCCAGCAACACAGTGTTCGACGCCAAGCGACTCATCGGAAGGAAGTTCGACGACCCCAAGATTCAGCAAGACATGAAGCACTGGCCCTTCAAGGTAGTCAACGACTGCAGCAAGCCAAAGATTCAAGTGGAGTTCAAGGGTGAAGCGAAGCGTTTTGCGCCCGAGGAGATCAGCAGCATGGTGCTGACGAAGATGAAGGAGACGGCGGAAGCTTACCTCGGGACAGCAGTACGCGACGCGGTCATCACAGTGCCGGCCTACTTCAACGACTCTCAGCGCCAGGCCACCAAGGACGCGGGAGCCATCGCCGGTCTCAACGTGCTCAGGATCATCAACGAGCCCACAGCCGCCGCGCTCGCGTACGGCCTCGACAAGAACCTCAAGGGCGAGAGGAACGTGCTCATCTTCGACCTCGGCGGCGGAACGTTCGACGTGTCAATCCTAACCATCGACGAAGGCTCGTTGTTCGAAGTGAGGGCGACGGCGGGCGACACACATCTCGGAGGCGAGGACTTTGACAACAGATTAGTGACCCATCTCGCGGACGAGTTCAAGCGCAAGTACAAGAAGGACATGTCCATGAATCCTCGCGCACTGCGCCGCCTCCGCACAGCCGCTGAGCGCGCTAAGCGCACACTGTCGTCCAGCACTGAAGCCACCATCGAGATCGACGCGCTCTACGAGGGAATCGACTTCTACACACGCGTGTCCCGCGCGCGCTTCGAAGAGCTGTGCGCAGACCTGTTCAGAGGCACCCTCGACCCCGTGGAGAAGGCGCTCAAAGACGCCAAGATGGACAAGAGCCAGATCCACGACGTCGTCCTCGTCGGAGGCTCCACCAGGATCCCGAAAGTGCAGAGCCTGCTACAGAACTTCTTCTGCGGCAAGAAGCTCAACCTTTCCATCAACCCCGACGAAGCCGTGGCGTACGGCGCGGCCGTCCAGGCAGCTATCCTGAGCGGCGAGCAAGACGCGAAGATCCAGGATGTGTTACTAGTGGACGTGGCCCCTCTGTCGCTCGGCATCGAGACCGCCGGCGGCGTGATGACGAAGATCATCGAGCGCAACTCTAAGATCCCGTGCAAGCAGTCGCAGACGTTCACCACGTACTCGGACAACCAGCCGGCGGTCACCATCCAAGTGTACGAGGGCGAGCGAGCGATGACGAAGGACAACAACTTGTTGGGCACGTTCGACCTGACCGGCATCCCGCCCGCGCCGCGCGGCGTCCCTAAGATCGACGTCACCTTCGACCTGGACGCGAACGGCATCCTCAACGTTTCGGCCAAAGAGAACAGCACCGGCCGAAGCAAGAACATCGTCATCAAGAACGACAAGGGACGTCTGTCACAGGCTGAGATCGAGCGCATGCTCGCCGAGGCGGAGAGGTACAAAGACGAGGATGAGAAGCAGAGGCAGCGCGTCGCGTCGAGGAACCAGCTCGAAGCGTACGTGTTCAGCGTGAAGCAGGCGCTGGATGACGCCGGAGACAAGCTCTCGGAGCAGGACAAGAGCACAGCGAGGAGCGCGTGCGACGACGCGCTCAAGTGGCTCGACAACAACACCTTGGCGGAGCAGGAAGAGTACGAGCACCGGCTGAAGGACGTGCAGCGCGTGTGCTCGCCGCTCATGAGCAAGATGCACGGCGCGGGCGGCAACTCCGGGGGCATGCCCGGTGGTATGCCTGGAGGAATGCCCGGCGGCATGCCCGGTGCTTACCAGCAAAACAGCGGGCCAACCGTGGAGGAAGTAGATTAAATCTTAAAGTTCCAATCACCTGAATCCTGATTGTGATATTAATTTGTAAGACTGATTATTTATTTTGCCAGCACATGATTCCTGTTGAATTGATATACAAGATCCTCTGTTGAATTATGTAACGAAGCTCTCAGTATTTAATTTGATATAAGTTTGTAAATAAGAAAATAAAAAAAGAATATAACTTCTCTCTTTTATTTAACAAAACCCTCCTTGTAACTCAAACTACGACTCTTAGATAATTGAAACAGTAACAAATAAAATAATGGTACATACACATTACACACAAGTACACAACACAACATTCCATTTTTATATAACATAACAACACGCCCTGTAATCCCCGAAGGGTTATGCTGAAATGTCCCTCATAGTACAGTCACGAGCACCAATATGTATACCTACACTTTCTTAAATTTAAAAGCAATTTTCGCGAGAAATAACGATTGTAATTTGGAGATAGGATCTTTTTCATAAAAAAAGTGAGTTCCAGAATACTATGGTCTTAACAACATGAAATTTTAATCAGAATAGTAGGAGAAAAACACTTTAAAAAGTTGTTAAGTGTTTACATATTGGTGGTCGTGACTCGCCAGTTATGTTTAACCTTTTCACCGCCTACGTAAACAGAACGCGATGCCTTGGCCTAGCGCCAAACTATAAATGTATAACGAAATATACAGTAAACAGTAGTGATGAGGGTATATCGACAACTTTTTCAACTTATGTATCCTGCTTATGCGTATGAAGTTTCATTACAATCGGTTCAGTCATTTCGAAATAAAAAGGACGTCAAAGTTTGTATGAAATACCATAAGTCGTGAACGCGCTTTTTAGTGGACTAATGTAACAAAATATTTTAGTTAAAATGGCGTCTTGGAGTTGTAAGCAGGAGCAAGTCCTAGAGCAGCTCAAATGGTGTTTTTTTTCTAAACACTACTTAATTACGTTGCTTTGAGCTGGCAGTATAGCTGGTAACAAACTAGTCTTCAATTGTCATTCTGTTCTTCTGTGGAAAAATATCTGAAAAAAGAATACATAGGTCTTTTATTTACTATACTTAAGTATTTTATTTTACTTTATTTAGTGTAGATGTGAGAAAATGTTTGAATCTATAGAGAGGCCGCAGGATTCGGGGATAATCAAGTGCGTTAACAATTTGTTTGTACTCATTATTGCCAATAGTATAATGGTTAAAATCTGTTTCGTTGGTCTAGTGGTCGCAAGCGCGACTGCTGAGCATGCGGTCCTGCGTTCATTTCTCACGTCGCGGCAAGGTGTTATTGGGTTTTCCCATCAGGAATTTAACAATAAGCCACGGAGTCTGGATTTGTGCCCAGTTGATGGCAAAAGGTTCGCCCCCTATTACATGGGACTTAAACATAACTGGCGAAATGTGGGTGTACCATAGGTACACCTCTGCCTAACCCTTCGGGAATTACAGGCGTGATGTTATGTTGTGTTATGGGACAAGTCCTTGGTAAGACTCGGGGAGGCCTGTGTTTGTGGGACAGCGAAGGCAAATTAATAATAAAAAAACACACCTATTTTCCTTGAAGGTTAAGGCAGAGGTGTTTTTTTATGGTGCACCCCACCCACACATTGTGTCATCCCACACACCAGAGCCAATTACCATCAACCAACCAGGCACACGTCTAAAGTCTGGGCTGATACAACAGAATTCCAGATAGAAAAACCTAGGTAACACTGTTCAAACCGGGAATCAAACCCAGGACCCAGAATTTTGGACAGGACCTTTTTTTCTTATTCCTTTTTTGTTGTGTAAGGTAGGTGCTTACCTAATTAAGGGGCCATCAAGGTTTCTTTTCTTTGCTTCTGCTATGAACTCATTAGGTACAGCAGGGTCAGCAGTCCTCTTAGCTCTAGGTAACCGTTTTGTTTTAGAAAGCTCTTTACTTGTAATGAGTTTCACAGGCTGCAACAAGAAAATGTTACAGTTATCAGTAAGTATTGAAAATAATCATGTTATGAATGATTGCACAGCAAACTGAAAAAGATCATCTTTAGCTTAGCCTTTTCCCAACTATATTGGGGTCAGTTTCCAGTCTAACCGGATGCAGCTGAATACCAGTATTTTAGTTTGGTTCAAACTCGTGACGTGTGACTTGGTAGTCTGACGGTCACACCATTAGGCCATCATTGCTCTACAATAAAATGTAAAATTTAATGCTAAACCATAAATATGAAATATGTACACAGTGCTGAGTGCCGTCACAAAATGTTACAGGGCCTTCAAAAACTCAATCAAAAAATAGTTTTAGTACATATTAAGTGTACCGCTAGAATGAACTATTTTAAACTCTATGAATACAGCTATACATTTAAATCTACTGTGAAATTTGCATCATTTCTGTAATAAAAAGAATTTGAGAAATTAACAAGAGCGCTATACTTCTGCCATCCAAGGTTTTCTCCAATAGCACTCTCTGTGTCGAAAGTCGGGTTCTTCACTCCGTCTATGTAGCCACAGCAAGAAGGCAGCCCCATGCATACAACCACTATCTTTTTCACAACCATGACACTGAATATTCACGACTTCATCTTCAATTTCATTAAATGTCAGTGTCACATTGGCATAGGCTTGAGGTTTAAGGCAAACTGTTGCCTTTAGGATGCATAAGCCAGCATCGCGGCGCAGCTGCACGTAGCCTATCGCGTCATCGCCGTAACATTCTTCAGAAGACCTGACGACAAGGACAGAGAAATAGGGTTTTTGAGAGTGCCACTCTCAAATTACTAAAGTTTAAGTATTTTATTATAAACTAGCTTTTGCTCGTGTTTTCGCCTGTGTAGGGGAAATAATGGAACGGAAACTTACTACTTACAGGTAAGTTTATTTACACCAGCTTATGTTCAGAGGTCATTGTCTACGTGCGGCTAAATTTTATTACAGAGTTAGTTTCCCTTTTGTAATATTACGCATGGATTACGGATTTTTAGTTACAGGGTCCCACCTAGATGTTTTAGCACTCCGATCGTGTTTGGGCAGGGTGACTAAATAGGCAGCCACCATAAAACAGTCCATTCTAGGCAAGTTCGCGCTATCAGCCGGTTCAAAATCTGTGTCCATTTTCGGCTTCGACGTCGGAGCGGTCATATTTCTTAACAGTTCGAGAAAAGCAGTTTTTTACAATACAAAACAACCCCAATCTCAAACAGTAAACAAACTCTTGCTTGAACTATTTTGAATTTTTGACTAAGACTTTGACATTTGACAGTGTTGCCAGTAAATGAACCACAGAATATGATTGCTGATGTCCGGCCATGAAACTATAATGTACTGTCGCATGTCGCTGTCTCATGTCGGTGTGTAACATTAGGTTTACTGACGGCCCGCACCCAAGACAGCCCAAATCTCAGACCGAATGTTTGTGACTCTGACTACAGTCACGCACTTGCTCGGACCAAGATTTCGATACGGAGAGTCTGTGCCCAGCTCACTAGCTTTCGTTATGGTAAAAATAAAAACATAGGACTTACTGCGCCACTTTCAATCTGAGCTTATTTGCTTAACCATTACCAAGCAAATATAGGGGGCGATAAAATAAAATTTACAGGGTGTTTGGTGCATCGTTTGCCAAAAACTGGCCAAAAGAAGAGTAATTTGATGTTCCTACAGCGGCAGCCCCAATAACTCATCCTTGGCCCCGCAATATTTTCCCTTCCCTCGTTCCCTGTATAATTATCTACACTCCATCCAAACAATTATTTTACTGTTGGTGCTTTTTGTTTTAAAAACAAAATCAAATAAAAAAAAACATTTTAAAAAAGAAACAGTAGCCCATTGGCATCAGGAACAACATTCAGGCTGCTGGTGGTCAGGGCTCTAGAGATAGGAACCCCTCACTCACTATACGTGCCGTGTTCAAGAGTAGTGCTTGAGAGCAATCCAATGAGAGCTGGGAGGACAGATTGCCGGACAAATCCGTATTGGGACAATCCATTTTTCAAGCGTTCAACGCATCGCTAAAAAACGGTACCTCAAAAACAACCAGTAGAAAGACAAAAAGTTCACTTCGGTACCGTTTATTCCCTAACTTTGCGTATGTTGAGTACCTATAGTCTGTTTTTTAATCCCTGAGACTAAATTGACAAATAAAAATAGCAAACTGACATAGATTTCTATAGGATTTATGTCAGTTTTGACATTTTTACTTGTCAATTTAGTCTCAGGGATTAAAAAACAGACATTAGGTACTTATTTGCAGAATGTTAATCTGACATTTTAATCTTTAGTAAAGGTTTTTTTTCTAACTTTTTTTTCAATAACACAAAGTTACTTAAAATAAGTAAAAAAATATTCAGTTCGTCTAATATGGTACATACAATATTAAAAAGTGAATAGCAAAAAACCATTTACATTTCTGCATATTCCCTGGACTCCACACTAGGACTGTAGGACACCCTATGTCGTGGGGTCCAGTCTCTTTCCAAGTATGGCTAACATGTTAACTGAACTAATTACAAAAAAAACACGGAGAAAATTAAAATAAAGAGAAATAATTAAGTATTATGTATAAATATAAAAGTGATCATGTCACAAAACGTAAACACTGATAATAATAATTTAAGAAATTCATGACCCTTTGTTTTAAGTTTTTACTAATTTGCCTATAAGTCTTATTTCGTTTCGCAAGGATTAAAAAAATGGGCCCTCAATCCAGATGTACATAACATTATTACAAGACTTACTGTAAGAGTAGAATTCTGAGTAGAAGGAGGGCCCAAGAAATGCAAAAGAGTGTAGGTACTCTTGATTGATCCCATTTTATTGTTCTTTAACTTACCGACTTCTTCAACAGTCAACACCACACTGCGCTCCAAAACACAAATTACTGACGTTGCTCAAAAAGCCGCTAAGCTAAAGTGGGACTGGGCTGGCCATGTCTGCCGCATGCCCGACGAGCTGTGGGCCAAAATAACCACGATGTGGCCCTGACAGAGCCAGAAGGCCACGCGGTAGACCTCGCAAGAGATGGCAGGACGAGGTGGACAAAACTAACGACCACTGATCTACATTGGCTCTGGATCGAAGAATTTGGTAGTCACGGAGGCCGTTGCCCAGCAGTGGGATGACACAGGCTAACAGTATCAGTAACTTACCAATTGAAAATAGGTGTGTGTTTGTATGTGTGTAGGTACGGTGTGCGTTAATTGCAAGTTTGCCTTTACTCAGTGACCTATTTAATAATGCATCGCTGTTTGCACAGCTTGAGTTCTTGTCAGGGATTTCAGGGATATTTAATACCGAGAAGTAAAACGAAAGAATAAAACAAAAACATTATTTTTATTTATTATTTACAAACTTAATATAAGTTACATAAACATACATAATATGTCCTCTGTTGAATCATGCTAAAGTTTACAATATAAACAAATCAGTCTTTCAAAAATGAAACAAACTAAAGTATTGTTACAGGTAGGTGGGTACTTGATAGTAGGTATAACATTCGCTTAATCGACTTCTTCCACTGTTGGGCCGTTATGTTGTTGGGATCCTCCATAGCCGCCGGGCATTCCTCCGAACCCGCCAGGCATTCCTCCAGGCATACCACCGGGCATGCCACCGGGCATACCTCCGGGCATACCACCGGGCATACCTCCAGGCATTCCTCCGGGCATACCTCCAGGCATTCCTCCGGGCATACCTCCAGGCATTCCTCCGGGCATACATCCAGGCATTCCTCCGGGCATACCTCCAGGCATTCCTCCAGGCATTCCTCCTGGCATACCTCCACCGCTGGCGCCGGCGCCGTGCATCTTGCTCATGAGGGGCGAGCACACGCGCTGCACGTCCTTCAGCCGGTGCTCGTACTCTTCCTGCTCCGCCAAGGTGTTGTTGTCGAGCCACTTGAGCGCCTCGTCGCACGCGCTCCTCGCTGTGCTCTTGTCCTGCTCCGAGAGCTTGTCTCCGGCGTCATCCAGCGCCTGCTTCACGCTGAACACGTACGCTTCGAGCTGGTTCCTCGACGCGACGCGCTGCCTCTGCTTCTCATCCTCGTCTTTGTACCTCTCCGCCTCGGCGAGCATGCGCTCGATCTCAGCCTGTGACAGACGTCCCTTGTCGTTCTTGATGACGATGTTCTTGCTTCGGCCGGTGCTGTTCTCTTTGGCCGACACGTTGAGGATGCCGTTCGCGTCCAGGTCGAAGGTGACGTCGATCTTAGGGACGCCGCGCGGCGCGGGCGGGATGCCGGTCAAGTCGAACGTGCCCAACAAGTTGTTGTCCTTCGTCATCGCTCGCTCGCCCTCGTACACTTGGATGGTGACCGCCGGCTGGTTGTCCGAGTACGTGGTGAACGTCTGCGACTGCTTGCACGGGATCTTAGAGTTGCGCTCGATGATCTTCGTCATCACGCCGCCGGCGGTCTCGATGCCGAGCGACAGAGGGGCCACGTCCACTAGTAACACATCCTGGATCTTCGCGTCTTGCTCGCCGCTCAGGATAGCTGCCTGGACGGCCGCACCGTAGGCCACGGCTTCGTCGGGGTTGATGGATAGGTTGAGCTTCTTGCCGCAGAAGAAGTTCTGCAGCAGGCTCTGCACTTTCGGGATCCTGGTGGAGCCTCCGACGAGGACGACGTCGTGGATCTGGCTCTTGTCCATCTTGGCGTCTTTGAGCGCCTTCTCCACGGGGTCGAGGGTGCCTCTGAACAGATCTGCGCACAGCTCTTCGAAGCGCGCGCGGGACACGCGAGTGTAGAAGTCGATTCCCTCGTAGAGCGCGTCGATCTCGATGGTGGCTTCAGTGCTGGACGACAGCGTGCGCTTAGCGCGCTCAGCGGCTGTGCGGAGGCGGCGCAGAGCGCGAGGATTCATGCTCATGTCCTTCTTGTACTTGCGCTTGAACTCGTCCGCGAGATGGGTCACTAATCTGTTGTCAAAGTCCTCGCCTCCGAGATGTGTGTCGCCCGCCGTCGCCCTCACTTCGAACAACGAGCCTTCGTCGATGGTGAGGATTGACACGTCGAACGTTCCGCCGCCGAGGTCGAAGATGAGGACGTTCCTCTCGCCCTTGAGGTTCTTGTCGAGGCCGTACGCGAGCGCGGCGGCTGTGGGCTCGTTGATGATCCTGAGCACGTTGAGACCGGCGATGGCTCCCGCGTCCTTGGTGGCCTGGCGCTGAGAGTCGTTGAAGTAGGCCGGCACTGTGATGACCGCGTCGCGTACTGCTGTTCCGAGGTAAGCTTCCGCCGTCTCCTTCATCTTCGTCAGCACCATGCTGCTGATCTCCTCGGGCGCAAAACGCTTCGCTTCACCCTTGAACTCCACTTGAATCTTTGGCTTGCTGCAGTCGTTGACCACCTTGAAGGGCCAGTGCTTCATGTCTTGCTGAATCTTGGGGTCGTCGAACTTCCTTCCGATGAGTCGCTTGGCGTCGAACACTGTGTTGCTGGGGTTGAGGGCGACCTGGTTCTTGGCTGCGTCTCCGATGAGGCGCTCCGTGTCCGTGAAGGCCACATAGGATGGTGTTGTGCGGTTGCCCTGGTCGTTGGCGATGATCTCCACGTTCCCGTGCTGCCACACGCCGACGCACGAGTATGTCGTACCAAGATCTATTCCTACAGCTGGCATTTTGTCTTCTTCTTGTAGATTGTACTTTTCACAATAAACTTGTTACACAGTAGTAGTAGTAACGTATAACGTTGAATGTAACTTGCGAGTCTAGTAAACTTCTCCGGTTTGCACCGAACTGTCTTCGTCTGCTTTGTATCGCGTTTCAAATAATTCTGAGTTCGCGCCGAGCGGCCGCCGCTTATATATTCAACAAATGAGATTCTAGAGAATTCTACCACTTGCTCGACGATACTAGATGTGGCCAATCACAGAACAGAAACAAAGGAACATTCCAGAGAATTAACATGATTCCACCAATCAGAGCGCTTGCGGGAAAGAGATAACAATACATTTGCTATCTCAAAAGGGTTACCAACGTAGAAGATTACCCTGAAAGTGGGGAGATTATGAAAAAGTATTAATATGTATTTTGTTGGTTTATAATAATATGTTGGCTTACTTTAATATTTTCAGAAAATGTTCTCAAGTATCATACTTTATTTCAGTTGATAAGCATTTGTGTGTACAAATTTGAATAATATCCATGAAACAAGTCAGTACACAATCATTAAACACTGAGAGAATCAGACTCAATTCGTTTCATTGTCAAGGAGGTACTTATATAATTTTGATAAGAAATACTAAATAATTAAGAAACATTTTAAAATATGTGTAATAATTCGGTCTGATGGTTTTGGAGGTATTACTTGACGGGCTGGCAACTCAGCCAGGGAAATGTCTAGAGAGATTCGACCAATCAGAGCGCTTGCGGGAAAGAGACCATAAGACATTTGTTGTCTCAATAGGGTTGTCACTTTATTTTTTTCCCCTAAGATATGGGAGATGATAAAACTAAATGTAGCCTGTGAATTATAATTTAAAAAGATTTATCAATTTCTGCTTTCATTATTTTCTATTATCTGTGTAAGCATAAACAGCCATTCAGAGATCTTTGTTCATATTCATTTAGTTTAAGCTTCTGGCATACATTTTAATTATAGTTAAATTAAGTTTTAAGACAATGTAAATATGGTATGGTATGCTTTGACCACTGGTGGAAGTTGTAGATTATTCTACGGGGAGGTACTACCGGGATAAAAAGTAGCCTGTGATTGTTCAGTGGGTGAGCATTTCATTTAGTAGGCGATATTAAAAATTGACGATCTAACAGAGTATAATATAGTCTATCTAGAAATATAATAGTAAGGTAAAACCATAGTGGTTATTCGGGAGAACAAATTTTGCAAGCTAGCAACATTGGCGGAAATATCCAGAGCATTCTTGAAAGACACGACAAGTGTGAAAGAGATAGCTAATGTATTGTGGCGGGAATTCCAGAAGGGTCTTATCGGTCTCATTGACATTGATTATTCTCATTGTGTATTAGGTAAGTAGTAGGTATTGTTTACAAACATGATACAGCTTAATTGGATGTTACTAAGACTAAACTTATTTCTGCAAGCATTCCAACAATAGAATTCAGCAGAGGAAATTAGTTAGGTATTGAAAGCCTAGTAGTACCGAGGTAGCTATTGTTTAGTTGTGACCTATTAGGCGTCGTCCTAATTGGGAGCGATCGTACGATGGCGCGATGCGTTTTTCATCTCACGATCAAAGTGGTCGTACGATGACCTAACAGGTGTCCTAATAGATCGCGCGATGTCTATCGTGCGATGCCGTCGCTCGATGGCTGGCGTCACGCTTACGCCACTTTAACGATGGCTCTTTATAGAGATGCACAGTTTTTGCTGTCGGGCAATATTGCTTTAAAAATTGCAAATGACATTGAAAAAAAAAGGAAACGTAGACAACATAAAATACTTTATAGATCCAGGAATCGCGCGTCGACGCATCGCGTATGTAACCAATTAGGACACTCAAAAGAGATCTGTTGCTTTGATTACATGGTCGCACGATCAAACGCATCGTACGATCGTTATTATTATTAAGCATTTCGTGTGCTCGCACGATTACTTGCGAGGTTCAAATAGGACACTCTGATGAAATCTGTATGTTTGAACTCATCGCACGACGAGAACGCATCGTGTCATCGTACGATCGCTGTCAATTAGGACGACGCCTTATGCATTAGGTGGTAACTTGTATAGACTAGCCCTTGAAATCGATTAAAAATACTTTTTCAATACACTTTCCCGAAAACTGTTTCTTATCGCACTACGATTAGGTTCGACATGCAATGTATTTCACATGCGTGGATTTTTAATATTTTTCCGCACACGTGCGAAAATAAAAAAATCCAGAGATGGGTTCAATGACTATGCTCAGCGGTTTTTTTTTAAATCTCGGCAAAGAGATATGCGTCTTTACGGCGTAATTTTTGAGAATTTAAATTGTGTTTATAATTAGAATATCATAGATAAACATGATTATTTAAAAGAAATATTTACTTTTATGAACATTAATTTGAGTTCGAAATTCAAAAATATTTGAATTTTCTATTTTTCATATTAGGCTGTTTAGCGGCATCATACCTTTACTTCGTCTTCAACCAGACGAAAGCAAAGCGCGGAAAAAAAGCAAATCAAATCATAGTTTCCTAATAATTCCTGACAAAAATATTATCCGTTGTAATATTTTATTTCTTCGAAAATGTATTGAAAAACGTCGTTTGATACGCGTGGGGATTATTTACTGCAGTTCTCGACTTTATAACACCCTCGCCTGCAGCTCGGGTGTTTATTCCGCCTCGAATGCAATAACAAAGTTTCCCCACTTATTTTAAAATGTACTTTTCTGTGGTTAGATGAGTGCATTCGGCACATCGAGATCTAATCATCATCATGATCTGCCGCCTTCAGCCTTTTCCCAAAGTTTGTAGCAGAGGCTGCACAGGTTATACCTAGGCAATGTGCCCATAAACTATGATTAGTCGGGGGAGATGTATAGCTAGAACTAGATATCCTATAGCATTTATTCTTATTGTCATCATCTGCCTAGCCTTTTCCCAACTGTTCTATGTTGGGTCGGCTTCCAGTCTAACCGGATGCAGCTGAATACCAGTATTTTACATGGAGCGACTGCCTATCTGACCTCAACAACCCACTTAGTACTGGGTAATACGATACCCCTTGGTAAGACTCGTTGTCAGACTGTTACGACTGTCAAAGATATACAAGATACAAGTGATAGCCGGGACCAACTGCTTAACCTGCTTTCCGAGGCACGGAGGAAACTCGGTATGTTATGGGTGGTCACCCATCCACAGACCAACCTAGGCAAACACGGCTTAACCTAAAGCTCGACCCGAGCGGCTGTTATTATTTAACATTTTATTCTTATTTTAAGCTTCTAAAATTGTCGGATCGGGAACTTAGTTTTTATTTAGTAGGTATAGGTACTTAGGTATTCTTTATTTATTAGGTAGGTAAGTCCTAACTTAATAAATACCTAAGTAATAAGAACGCGACCTAATAAATGAATCACTTATACATCAACTTGGCTATCACACGTAAATCGTAAAATTAAGTCACTAAATAATAATTAATTATTTGTTTTTTTTTCAAGACATTCCATTATCCTGACATTTGATTGGACACAGAAATAATTCAATTAATACAGATGAAATCGATATATTAACTAATACGTAATTTAAAAACCCTATTTTTTTAATTTCTCTTACGGCTTTTCATGTGATTTTCACCATAATTAGGTAAGTGCGTAAGTACCTGAAACCTGAAATTTTCCGTATTATTACATAGAGAATTACTGCAATTAAAAAGTACCACCATTGCGAAACCGGGCCGGGACGTCCGCAAGCTTTGGAACATTCTAGAGTTCCGAAACTGCTTCTTTGTGTGTTGTGAACCCTCGTGTATTGTATGGCGACAAGGGTAAGCAGATGTCCAAGTAATAATACAAGTAACCGCCAAATCCCTCGTTAGAGAACTTTTTTCCAGAATCATCGTAACTTTTCGTAGAAGGTAGGCCTTTAAGTGCTTTTGTTTTGGTATAAACGTTATTTTTACAAAATGAGAGCATGTAACTGTAACTTTGAAAAATTCACCACGAGCAACTATAAGTTTTTTATATTTAGTTTTCAGTTGGCATCTATCTAGCAGGGTGTCACAAAGCCCTTAACGAAGCCGAAAGGCACTTGTTCTCCCCGTCATTGCGATATTTTTTTTGTTCTAGACCATACCTGGGAACCTGCTAGTTACAATATATATTGGGGGTCAAAGTTCCAACTTTTTCACAAGTTTTTTTTTAAAAACAAGTTATGTAAGTTTTTTATTTTGAACATCTCCACGAGCCCCGTACTATTCAATCCATTCATCAGCGCAATGTTTTGAGTTCGTTACATTGAGTCCTACCGTAAAACGTGATTTTTTACTCCAAAAGAAAAATTGTTTCCCAGCAATAATTTTTGCATGGGTGTATCAAGACCCTTAACGAAGCCGTCAACCAAGCATTCTGTACATCAAAATAAGTAACTTTACGCAAAAAATTTTGCTGGGAAACTACTTTTTTCTTGGGGTGAAAAATTACGTTTTACGGTAGGACGCAATGTAATGCACTCACATACAGTAACAAGTGCCTTTCGGCTTCGTTAAGGGTCTTGTCATCTGCTTATTCTTTTCCCAATTTTGTTGGGGTCGGCTTCCAGTTTAACCGGATGCAGCTGAATACCAGTATTTTACATGGAGCGACTGCCTATCTGACCTCCACAACCCAGTTGACCCAGTTGTATTGTTTACTACACATAATTATAAAAAAAAAAAATTATTAAAAAATATAAGGTACTACATTTACAGTTTTTCTTAAATCTATGTCAAGTTCACCATTAAATGGTACCCAGAGTATTTTTTATTCCATTTGTAATATTTGACCCATTTGAAAACTGTCCGAATCTTTTTATAGTAGGTACCTTTAGTTTCAGCGTTATCTCATTACGCCCTACCTACTCGGCTATCAAGATTTCATGCGGAATAATTATGCTTGCTGAAAAACCATAGGTGAGGCTGAAAAACAGCATTTTGTGAATGTCATAGTACACCCCCCCCCCCCCCCCCGACGAAGGGTAGCAACTAGGATTCCTTTCCTTTTCAGAGTGTTTTCAGACTAGCAACTAGAACTGTGAATTCCTAGATACTACATAGGTACCTAGTTCTTGCGGTACTAATGGGTTCGTAATTTTAAGCATAAAACCTTTTCATTTGTGTGTAGGTATATCTTCTAGAAAAAATATGTTAGTAAACAATAGTTCGTCGTTTACTCTTTTACTAAATACACAATTTTAATGTAGCCATGTGTGCAAAATAGCCAATAATACCGTAACGTCGTTTTATTGGGACACGCGCGGGAAATCGAGAAGGTTGGGAGTGCGCATGCGTGACGTCTGGAACGCTCTAGATATTTCCCTGACTGAGTTGCCAGCCTGTAAAGTAAAATCTCCAAAAGACAATATGCCCATAAGCCCTTTTTAAACAAAGGTTAATAAACTATAAGGCATTTAATTTAAATTAGACAGGAACTATGACATTCTAAGGCCCGGCGCCCACTATCGGTGGGCATCGGTGCGGCTCGGTAGAGCTCGAGCGCTTTACGCCGGCTTCGGGCGGCTTTGGGCGCCTTAGAGCTGCGTCGGGCGACTTCGGGCGGCTTTGGGCGCCTGAGAGCTGCCTCGGCAGTCGTAAACACGCCTAAGGACGCCTTAGCTGATTTTGGGTAGCCTAAGAATAGTTCTGGCTGCAGAAACATCGCAGAGCAGTCACTCGTAACGTTCCGTGAAAACAGTTATGTGTGTGTATTTATAATGGTGGATTGGGACTTAGTTCTCATTGTTCATCTTGCTGAAGAAGAAGTCAAGTTTTAGTCTCAAATTGTTTTGATATTTATTTTATTTTTACTTGGTATTAGGACATTTTTATTAGTATTTTGGTTAAAAAAAAATGCCAATAACAGTTTTCTTTACGAATGTACATGCGCAGAAGTTCGCAGAGCCTATGTTCAGGACTGCCAAGTTATTTTGCGTCTACTTGTACGATACGATAATGAAGGCGCGTGCGGTGATCGAAATGACTGTTCTGCGACGTGTCTGATCCGAAAATGCCACCCGAGCTACCCGAAGACCGCCTTGGCATCCTTAGCCATACTTACGGCTGCCGAGGCCGCCCGAAGTCGCCCGACGGAGCTCTAAGGCGCCCTAAGCCGCTCGAAGCCGGCGTAAAACGCTCGAGCTGTACCGAGCCGCACCGATGCCCACCGATAATGGGCGCCGGGCCTAATAGATTAATTTTAATTCAAATCTGTTAACATTCCAATATGGTTTCATTACGGTTCATATCTAAAAGAACCAAGAAATTATTTTTAAATCATGAATAATGTGAAGTAATAAGTAAGTCATATAATTCATAAATATTATTGCAAACAATATGCAGTAGTATTCCTACGTATGATATAAATAACCGCATGAATAAATAAGTTAATAATAAGTTATATACGAGTTACCTTACAAACCAATGCTAAGCAGTTTAAGAATCTCCCTAGTTTAAGGGAAAAATTCTGCAGTGACAACCCTTTTGAGATAGCAAATGTATTGTTATCTCTCTCCCTCAAGCGCTCTGATTGGTCGAAATGTGTTAACCCTCTAGATAATTCCTTCGATTCTGTTCTGTGATTGGTCGTATCTCGTGACGTCGAGAAAGAACTAGAAATCACTGGAAACTCATTTGTTGACTATATAAGCGGCGGCCGCTCGGCGCGAACTCAGAATTATTTGAAACGCGATACAAAGCAGACGAAGAGAGTTCGGTGCAAACCGGAGAAGTTTACTAGACTCGCAAGTTACATTCGACGTTATACGTTACTACTACTACTGTGTAACAAGTTTATTGTGAAAAGTACAATCTACAAGAAGAAGACAAAATGCCAGCTGTAGGAATAGATCTTGGTACGACATACTCGTGCGTCGGCGTGTGGCAGCACGGGAACGTGGAGATCATCGCCAACGACCAGGGCAACCGCACAACACCATCCTATGTGGCCTTCACGGACACGGAGCGCCTCATCGGAGACGCAGCCAAGAACCAGGTCGCCCTCAACCCCAGCAACACAGTGTTCGACGCCAAGCGACTCATCGGAAGGAAGTTCGACGACCCCAAGATTCAGCAAGACATGAAGCACTGGCCCTTCAAGGTGGTCAACGACTGCAGCAAGCCAAAGATTCAAGTGGAGTTCAAGGGTGAAGCGAAGCGTTTTGCCCCCGAGGAGATCAGCAGCATGGTGCTGACGAAGATGAAGGAGACGGCGGAAGCTTACCTCGGAACAGCAGTACGCGACGCCGTCATCACAGTGCCGGCCTACTTCAACGACTCTCAGCGCCAGGCCACCAAGGACGCGGGAGCCATCGCCGGTCTCAACGTGCTCAGGATCATCAACGAGCCCACGGCCGCCGCGCTCGCGTACGGCCTCGACAAGAACCTCAAGGGCGAGAGGAACGTCCTCATCTTCGACCTCGGCGGCGGAACGTTCGACGTGTCAATCCTAACCATCGACGAAGGCTCGTTGTTCGAAGTGAGGGCGACGGCGGGCGACACACATCTCGGAGGCGAGGACTTTGACAACAGATTAGTGACCCATCTCGCGGACGAGTTCAAGCGCAAGTACAAGAAGGACATGAGCATGAATCCTCGCGCACTGCGCCGCCTCCGCACAGCCGCTGAGCGCGCTAAGCGCACGCTGTCGTCCAGCACTGAAGCCACCATCGAGATCGACGCGCTCTACGAGGGAATCGACTTCTACACTCGCGTGTCCCGCGCGCGCTTCGAAGAGCTGTGCGCAGACCTGTTCAGAGGCACCCTCGACCCCGTGGAGAAGGCGCTCAAAGACGCCAAGATGGACAAGAGCCAGATCCACGACGTCGTCCTCGTCGGAGGCTCCACCAGGATCCCGAAAGTGCAGAGCTTGCTGCAGAACTTCTTCTGCGGCAAGCAGCTCAATCTGTCCATCAACCCCGATGAAGCCGTGGCGTATGGCGCGGCCGTCCAGGCAGCTATCCTGAGCGGCGAGCAAGACGCGAAGATCCAGGATGTGTTACTAGTGGACGTGGCCCCTCTGTCGCTCGGCATCGAGACCGCCGGCGGCGTGATGACGAAGATCATCGAGCGCAACTCTAAGATCCCGTGCAAGCAGTCGCAGACGTTCACCACGTACTCGGACAACCAGCCGGCGGTCACCATCCAAGTGTACGAGGGCGAGCGAGCGATGACGAAGGACAACAACTTGTTGGGCACGTTCGACCTGACCGGCATCCCGCCCGCGCCGCGCGGCGTCCCTAAGATCGACGTCACCTTCGACCTGGACGCGAACGGCATCCTCAACGTGTCGGCCAAAGAGAACAGCACCGGCCGAAGCAAGAACATCGTCATCAAGAACGACAAGGGACGTCTGTCACAGGCTGAGATCGAGCGCATGCTCGCCGAGGCGGAGAGGTACAAAGACGAGGATGAGAAGCAGAGGCAGCGCGTCGCGTCGAGGAACCAGCTCGAAGCGTACGTGTTCAGCGTGAAGCAGGCGCTGGATGACGCCGGAGACAAGCTCTCGGAGCAGGACAAGAGCACAGCGAGGAGCGCGTGCGACGACGCGCTCAAGTGGCTCGACAACAACACCTTGGCGGAGCAGGAAGAGTACGAGCACCGGCTGAAGGACGTGCAGCGCGTGTGCTCGCCCCTCATGAGCAAGATGCACGGCGCGGGCGCCGGTGCCGGAGGTATGCCCGGTGGTATGCCTGGAGGAATGCCCGGCGGCATGCCCGGTGGTTACCAGCCAAACAGCGGGCCAACCGTGGAGGAAGTAGATTAAACCAAAAACATAAGTCACCTAAATTTTGATTGTGATATTAATTTGTAAGACTGAGTTGTTTATTTTGTCAACACATGATCCTCTGTTGAATTATGTTAAGTGCTATTTTAATTTGAGTGTAAGATACTAATTTTAATTATGTAAATAAAATCTGTTTCATAAGATTTCCATGTTTTATTTCAAAACAAGAAATAGGTATCGTCCTGTACCTAGACAAACACACCTACTTACAAACATCATCACACCTTGTTTTCAATCTTAAACCATGGGTACAGAAAATATGTACCTACCGAACATTTAAAACTCTCTGTGGATGGGTGACCCATTACATACCGAGTTTCCTTCGTGCCTCGGAAAGCACGTTAAGCCGTCGGTCCCGGGTGTCCTTTGTAGATCTTTGACAGTCGTTAGGTAGTCAGTGGCCCAAAAAGTCTGACAACCAGTCTTACCAAGGGGTATCGTGGTCAGATACGCAGTCGCTCCATGTAAAATACAGGTATTCAGCTGCATCCGGTTAAACTGGAAGCCGACCCCAATATCGTTGGAAAAAGGCTAGGCAGATGATGATGACCACAAAAAGTTTCATGATAGGAATATTAGGAATACAATCACAATATACAGACCGAATAATTTGTTTTAAATAAAAGAGACACAGTTACGAGGATAGTAAGAACGTAAATTATACACAAAAACAGGAAGCTTATAAAATCATACACAAATTCACTAAAATAACTGTAGCTAAATAAACAGCGCCAGAACTTAAAATAGTCACGGATGCCATGAGTCAAGGCAAACAAATAACGCCAGAAACTCCTACGTGAATACATAAATTCAGTCCTTGCAATGAATTACACTGACACTTCTCATTAAAATTAATATGGAGCGGGCAAACAGCTACTTGAAAATAGACGTACAATCATCAAAATTAGGGCGGAATTGCATTAAGAGGAAATTCTGCCAGTCTGCATTTTCACTCTTGTGAGAGGCAGTCAAGCCAATATTTGCGTAAGACCAATTTCTGATAATTTTCTTTCAAGGTCCAAATACATACAAGGTGTAAACGGACCCTTCACGAAGCCGTCAACCAAGCATTCTGCACACACGGCGGCACATGAAGCTGTACATTTCCAGTATAAATTGGCTTCGCTTTGTATAGAACTCCTATACAATGAGAGATCCGCATAAACTGGTTTTGTATAGCTTGATCGACCGTCGCGCTTACATCAAATTATGTAGGTAGGGTAGGACCTAACTCTACGCAAAATTATCGCTGGGAAAAGCCTTTTTTTGGAGTGATAAATCACGTTTTACGGTAGGAATATAAAGTTATAGTTTTACCTCCACGACCACCGTACTATTCAATGCATCAGCACAATGCTTTGAGTGCGTAACATTGAGTCATACCGTAAAACGTGATTTTTTAACATGTATTTAAAGAAAACTTGTGGAAAAGTTGGACCTTTGACCCCCAATATCTCCGTAAACAGAAGGTTTTCAGGTATGTTATAGAACAAAAAAAAATATCGCAATGACGCACGGGGGGAACTAGTGCCTTTCGGCTGCGTTAAGGGAACTTTTATACCCAGTACAGACGATTCAACAATTAAATACCTACACAGTCACTACATTAGTCCAGGGCATTTTGTCCAGTGTGTATTAGGCTAGAATAGACGCTGGCTGGACAAAGAAACTTTTCACATTCTAGTTGCCAATGAGTTCATCTTAGTACCTACATTGTATTGTTACTTTTTATATTAGGAGGATATTTATAATACCTAACAATTTCAAGTTCACAACGATTTATAATACTAGTAAGTACTAGTAGTAGTAGTAGGTACTAATAATTGACATTTTATTGATAAAAATCTTGTTTGAAAAATTGTTCTTATACATAAATATTCACTAAATAGTTAAATAAGGTACACAGTAAAGAGCACTCGAGCGCCTGATCAAATCCTGTGAGCAATAAAAGTCATTAAACACACAATAATTACCTACTACGGCTACTATGGTTATCTTACTAATATTATAAAATGGAAAGATTTGTATTTTTGTGTGCGTGTATGTTTGTAATGAATAAACTCAAAAACTACTGTGCCGATTTCGAAAATTTTCACCATTAGAAAGCTACATTATTCCTGAGTAACATAGGCTATATTTTATCCCAAAATGTTTAAAAAATAAATGTCCACCCGTGCAAAGCCGGGACGGGCCGCGCAGAAACAGTACGGTTCACAATAAAATTCAGCAGTTTACGCCACACTCATTTCAACTCATTTCACTCACTGAATTTCCACACCGTCAGTCCACGCTTTTGTTACTGAATCATGTATCATTTTACTTTTAGTACCTTTCGGACAATACAGTAGTGCAGTTTTACTTCTTTCATTCCATTCACCTCCCATCTAAAAGTAATGTATGGTCTAGCAAAGAATCAGACGACATCGTGTGCCCTTCTAGAGTTGCGCTTATTATCAAGTATTAACCTATCTATAACTCCCAATTCCAGTTGTGATTTACTACCACGAGATAAAACCTTAGTAACAGCGTGAAGATATACTATACACGATCAAGCAGATAATGTGTCATGAATGACGTGTCACAATTACATTTGGTAATCAGATTATCATGGCCAGCCTTAAAAACACACCAATAAGTGGTTGTTTTATCCTGTTTTACTGCAGTATATTAAATTAATGGTTGATTGATAATGTTATCGTAGTAAGCAACAGATTTGGTTTCGCTATCGCAATGCTTGTTACCTGACGGGCGTTATTCGTTAATATGACACATTTTATCAGTATGTAATCTTGCTTATTTTGAAAAAAAGAAGTTGGCGCCACACCATATAAAGATTAATCAGTAATCAGCCTCTAAGCAATGGAACCGCATTGCTGGGAGTGCTGGGTCACAGCCCTCTTCTGTGGGGGAGGTAGGGGGCCAGTAGAGTTAGTTAGACTCATTTTTCATCAACATACAACCTGACAATGACCTGCAAATTGCAATAAACGTAAGAAAAATTGAATATCGCGGGCTACCCTGACGCTTACACCTAAAACTGGATACCTCTACGCGTTCCTGAGAAGGGTCTTGACAGACAGACAGACGGACAAGAAAGTGCTTCTACTATAGGCGGCAGGTACTCGCAGGTACTCTTTTCGCTTTGGACACTTGCCGAACTAATTCAGGTATGCGCTCACCTGTCCGCCGTATGGTTGACACATATAACAGTACCTTTGTAAACATTGTCATCTTCATTTGCACACTAAGTAAAAGCCTCATTCGCCGTTCCCTATTAAATATAACAAATGCTCCCAACTAAAGTAATATGTTATGTTACCTCAATACTTTCATTGGCCCATGGGCGGCATAAAAACTCTGACACCAGGTTACGAACTAACCACACGATAAAGAAGAAAGAAGAAGAAGAATACTTTAATTATGAACAAACTGTCTAATAGTCGTTATTATACCACCTAATTTTAATTAAATAATTGCTACACGTACTGCTATCAATGTTCCTAAAGATTAGCTCTTTTTTTTAAACTTCTGTGAACACTTGTGGACATCGTCGTGGGTTACTTTATAACCAAATTTCTCTTTTGTTAAACTAGTTGTAAGTTCTTATAATGTAACTCTTTGCTGTTCCTTTCAATAAAAAATAAAAGTAAAATAAGGATTATTTTTCCTGTTGAGGTACGGAACCCTAAAAACATAGTTTACCTTTTCATGACGGACTTATGATGAGGTATTCCCTAATAAACATATTATGTATTCCACGGTTAATTGGCTGATTATCAGGCTTTTCTCACGAAGAAAACATGATTACGAGATTACCCAGCTAAGTCAGCCATTGGGGCGCTTAAAGGACATAAAACTTACTTAGGTACACGTACTTACTTAATTACTTAGTAGGTAATTGTAAAAAGCGTAAACAAGATAATAGAATTAGCAATGTTTCTCGATCTAGCACGTTTTGTGATAGGAGGCTTTCGTGAATATCTTCAATAAATAACGGATTATTTGACTTTTATAACGAATTTTGTAAAAAACAAATTGAATATAAAATAAAAAAACCGACCAAGGATTTCGTACCATCGTAGTAGCCTTTAATTTATTTTTATTATTTGTTGTTATAGGGGCAACAGAAATACACATTCTGTGAAAATTTCAACTTATTACGGAATTACGGATCATGAGACGCTGACAGGCAGGTTGCCGGTCGGACAGCGCAGCGGTGGCTTAGTAATAGGGTCCCGTTTAGTTGGTTACCTACGCTTACTGTTTTTGCAATTTATGGAAACGACATTAAAACTTTTTTCATCAAATAACTTCCTAGGTTAGGACCTCCATAAAAAAATCTCATATACCTAGAATATCTCCTATTTTAGTCTGTGTTTATTTTTTTTAGTCATAGATTAATATTTGTATGTTTAAATGAAATTATTTTACTAGTTATAATTATATAATTTACAGTGTTTACATAATACATGTAGTTTACAGACTTTAAATAAAAATAAAAATATGTAGGTACATGTA